>JBAWJQ010000831.1:1492640-2985281 GCA_037783105.1 Bactrocera zonata | reverse complement strand
AAAAAGTCTTGCGGTATTTTTATTGAATCAATTCGTGTGGCACCCATACATCGAGCTTCTTAGTGACTCCAAGCTTCTTCAAATGATTTATAACGGTTTGATGACTCCTATGCCGGTCTCTTTCGACCAATTCAGCGGTTTTATCGCAATTTTCGACAACAGGCCTTCCGGAGGGTGGCGAATCTTCGACCACCTCTACACCAGAACCAAAACGTCGAAACCATCGTTGTGCGGTGGAAATGGAAAGTGTATCGGGTCCATAAACTGCACAAATTTTATTGGCGGTTTGAGATGCATTTTTGCCTTTATCGTAGTAGTACTGTAAAATATGCCGTATTTTCTCTTTATTTTGCTCCATGTTTGTGACGAACGACTTAAAAGAAACGACAATCAATCAAGTACGTGTTAGCGTGTGAAATGAGCTTTCCAAAAAGGTATAGCATGACCCGATGCGACGAATAAAACTAGAACTACGCGCTTTCAGCGCCAACTAGCGAAAATACCGCAAGACTTTTTTCATCCAATTTATTGGTAAATTTTTTTATTTTCAATAGATGAAACTCAGGATGTTTTTCAAATCGACTTTTATCTAAATATATATTATCTCCATTCAGTAAAAAGCGTTTCGATTTTTGTGATAGCATGTTGTTTTTTATAAGTGGTATTTTCATAACACTCCAAATCTCTTGAACTTCTTCTATAACCTCGGCAGCACATTCACGAATTGTTTTCTTTAAGATCTTGTACTTAAACATGAAATAATTAAAAACATCTCCATTTTTAGGCAGCTTGCGTGATGGCAAATTATTATGAACGGCACCCAAAAGATAAACATAATTTGAACTATTTTCCGACATAAGTAATATATCTTTACAAAACAAATAACAATAAATATCCACAGGTCTCAAATTATAGAATAGAAACTAGTCAGCTAATGCAGCCAATTTCATCTAATCAGCTGTGACACATACATTTTATACTTATACTAACGACATCTATGAGGTCATTTTTGCAGTTGTACACAGGCGGGGTTATATAACTGCTGTTTTAAGTTACAAGCTCTATAGCAGAATCCTTTGACGTATAAAAAGATCCAAAAAAGATACATATATCTTATAAATTTTACATCATAAATAATTTATAAGTCCGCGAGACTTATGAGTAAAAATTGTAAAAAGATTAATCTTTTTGATTTCATTATATTTGTTAATAAAGTTATTTTTATCTTTTACTGCACTATATAACAATCAATTAAAGTATAAAAGCTACTTGTTTAGATCATAAAAATTCCTAGAAAAATTGATTTAGTTTGTTTTTTTCGTTGGAAAGAAATTTAATAAGTGTTTATCAATAATTGAAAATAAAAATCATAGAACAAATTGTAATTGAATGAGCAATAAAAAAAAACGGTGTTGATTCTATAAATTCGAGAAAGGATCATTTTTGTAGAGAATTTAATTTCCTGCAAAACCATATCAAGGGTTTTTTTATATTTGGTATTTTAAATTATCTATAACCAAAAAATGAATGGAAAAAAACATTTTTTGACGAAAATTCTCAGTTTTGCGAGCGCTAACTGAAAAATGAAAATAAAGGGCTCAAATTTGGACACAATTATTTTTTCGTGACTCTCAACGAAATTTTGATATGGGACCGAAAAAAAAAATTATTTTTTTTATTTGGCACAGTCTATAATACCTGCAAACTTTAAAACGGTGTAAAGATATATGACTGCATTTTTGCATAACCAAATCAAAACAATTACCAACAATCTCATAAATATGAAATTCAACTTTTGCATGGTTCATTATAGCATAAATTGTCGTTAGGAATGAAACCAGGTCTTATCGCTTCCACTACTACGGCTTCAAAGCATTGCGCGATAGGACCAATTGGTCTTCAAAGACTTGAAGAGATATGCCACACATACTTCAATTGCAAGTTAACTACCAGACCACACATGCTGAATTATTCTTTTCTAAACAAAAGATTATATTTATTATTTAATTAAACTCATTAGAACAACGCTCTGTCTATTTGCGTAATCGTAAATATTAACTTATTCTTTTCTCTAAGCAGTTATCGCCCAGTCTTTTTTTTTTATCTTTTTTATAAACACTTATTTTGTTAAAATCAATTCTGTTTTCAGGCTGCTGAAGAAGAAGCGTTTAAATACGACATGTCAATCAAACCAGCAGATTTTCTAGCGCCATATTTAATATCATATAAAAAGCCGTCACTCACATATGAAGAATCATGGACAGCTTACAATGAATGTTTATTCGACCTCAAAACCCGATTTGTGAGGCTGCTAAATGATCTTCAACGTCAATACGAAGATGTATGTAAAAATTTGTACTTAGCTAAGATTAAAATGGTAATGTGTTTTTAATATTTATTTGCAGCTTACTTCTGAAGCTAAGTCACTTCAAAATTTTTTAAATAAATTTGAAGACCAGTTTGATAACTATAATTATGAGAAACTTGTGGAGCAAGCTGACGTCATCGCCTTGCACAAGCGAATGATTCAACAACGATTGACTTTAGCACATGAAGAGTCTCAAAAAAAATATGAAACTGTGAAAAAATCTCTTATGAGAGATCCTCGTCTTAACTTAAATCGTACAATGTCTAGAGCTGAAGATTAAATACATACATATACCTACCTAAATACTCTGGAACACATGCAACCAATTCAAAAAATAAATAATTTTATACTTTTGGCACATATTGCTAATAACATCCAAAAGCAGTCGAGATTAATTTAGAGTCAAATATGAATGTACATAAATAATTAGGGCGAGTTGAATTCCATGAGCGACAACTTGAGTAAACATTGAGATAAAACTTTCTATACGTGTTCCTTGGCAATAATTAAGTTTCGAATTAAGTTACAAATTTGGTATAGGGTAGAACAGTAGTTAAGAGTACATGTGAACTGAATACATACTTATGTGTAATGTTCATATCCCATAACTTGCCGAAGGCGAGCCCACTGCTATATAACGTTTTTTTTTTTTATTTGAAGACATTGCGTTATAACTTACCCAATGGATACATCAGAAGTATTAAAATCTCAAATATTGGTACCAAAGTCTTCATAAGAGCTTATGTACTTGTAAATGAAAAAAAACAGGCGTTATGGAACAACTTTAGGTGAAATCACATATCTCCGAAACCACTTTACTAATGGGCCATTCCATCAATTGGCGACATGGTTTTGTACCCGTGGTTCTCCGATTTTGACCAAACTTTAGAATATCATAATACAGACCAAAATAAGAATATCTGTTAACTTTTTAGTGGTCAAAGTTACTCCATTGTTTTTTGGCGCGCAATTCAAATTGAGATCAAACAAAAAAATGACTACTTCTTTTATTTTTTAACGACCTCAAAATTGAGTGAAAAAAGTTTTTAAGTTATCCAATTTTATGTAAAAAAATCTCAGCTATCTGATTCAAAATCCAAAAAAATAATTTTTTTTCCAAAATTTTTTTTCAAAATTGACTTTTCCATTCGATTCCTCGTCCAATTTTACATAATACTATGTTCGGACCGACAACGAAAACATGTTTTCGAGGGAAAAACTGGTTTTCGCACGAAAACTTGTGTTTCCGTCCATGTAAAATCTGTCAAACGAAAACACAGTTTTCGTTGAAAACTACTTGAAAACTTACATTCCACTCATTATAATCGGTGCCTGCTCTAGTTAAATCGATTTTTTTGGAAGACATATTTTGCCGGCCCTAAATTGTCACTTGATATTTTTTTACATTCCATATAAAAATACAGCTGAAACACGAAACAAACACTCTCTCCTGAAGCAAGTGAGTATGTATTAGCTGAAATTTAACAGTATTTACGGAATGTTTTCTTTGATAAAGGTGTTCCATCCGTACCGGATATCTACGTAACGAATGCAGATAAAGCGAAACTTAGTGAATATGCGGTAGTAACCTTACTAGCGATAGCTACCAAACACGGAACTGATGCTGGGAGTTTGCGAGCATTTTTGGAAAAATGTGAAATCCAATCAACCATATTAGAGGAACTGGTCCGCACCCATGATGATCAATGAAAAGAGCTAACCATTCTTCAATTGAAAATAGGGAGTGATTTTCCACATATTACTGATGTACAATGGCGCATTATGTCAGATGTTCGCTCATCTACTTCTGACTGTAGTTCAGGCGAAGTGAGTTTTCATGTAAATCTTGGCCGTTATAATGAAACCAATGGGGAACGAGAAACTATTTTTGAATTCGTGTGTAGCACTGAGGAAATGCAGTTACTAATTAATAAATTGAAGGAAATCGAAAGACACTGTGAAAAAGTGGCTACAAAATAAACACTTAAATTTATAAACCTTGCCATGGAAAAACTGTAGACGGTTAAAGAACGATTAAAAAGTAATCACTATTGGTGATAAACATGTGTACAAAAATTTATTTTATTTATTTAAAGAAACTTAATTTTATTTTATTTAATGAAACTTTAACAATTTTGAATTTACAGTTTATAAGGGCAATGTTTGCATGCTATACTTGTTCGTCAATAAGCGATTTGATTTGCAAATAATCACATGGCGCATTCGTGTATATGATTCCAGAAAATGTAGCATCGCCGTCTTCGGTGCTAATTACGGTGCAGTGATTCTTTTTTATCAATTTCATATTAATCCCTCTAAACCGTTCGTCAACTTTATACAGATTTTTTCCATTTGTCCATGAATAAAAGGGTTTACCGCTGAATGGATTCATAAAATCAGCCCAATACCCATGCAAGTGAAGCCTTGACGTAATTTCGCGTGCCGCCAAAATAAACTGATCAAACGTTATAGGATTTCAGGTTTTTTGTATTAATAATCATAATTTCAATTACCTTTCTTGCCCATTGCTCGTTATCACCTGAAAAACGCAATGTCATTAATGCTAATTTCTCACTAGAAAGTACCTCAGGAGCCGGAAAAAGTTCGTGTAATGACTTTCTTATTAGTGATTGTAGCATAGCAGTTTGTTTTGCATTGTAAAAAATATTTCAAATGGAGTCACATTTGAGTGTCTAAATGGATATATTCACAGATTACTACCTTTCCATCGAAATCGACAATTGACTCCAGTGGTGCTTCTAAATTGATGGTTGTTGACCAGTAAAATTTCGCAAACCGTAGATTTTCCTACACCGAACATGTTGGCGATACTACGATACTCTGCAGATGACCCTAAAGCAAATAATGTTATAGCCACTCTTTTCTCGATAGGAATAGCTTTTCGGTAATTTGTATCCATTTTTTGTAACGGGCGGAGGATGTCACATAGTTTATCAAAGGAACTTCGGTCCATGCGAAAGTTCTCTTTAAAAAAAGCAGATCCGTTTCGTTGGCAATCGTGTTCCCAAAACTGATTCTTACATTGCTGGAATTAATAATTGAAAACTTTTGCATCAGTAGGAACATATACACACTTTTGTCCAACATGAATTAATCGGCATCCCAAGGTCCTTTATTAAATCTAATACGATTAGATGTTGTTTCTTTAACTCGGCTATCTTTTTTTCCAAGACATAGTGCTGAGTAGTAAGACATTCCAATAGTTCTCTTGGAGAATTGTCGAACAGGATATTTATTTGGCTTCTCAAAGCCAATGCTTTCGCAATTAACATCTTTTTCTCAGAATTCTAAAAAACACGATCTTTAGTAATAATTATAAGCAAATATTAAGGATTTCAAAACTTACCATTCTCGTTGCTCAAATGTAAACAAACAAATAAACTTGTGAGCTGTCAGTGAAAACTCAGCGAAAACACAAATTGTCGGTCCGAACGACTTACGTTCCACAACATACAAATGTGTTTTCAAAATGTTTTCAATGTCGGTCCGAACATAGTATAAGAATCGGTGTTCAAAAATATGGGACTCTGCTCCCATGAACAGCAAAAAAAATTCAAAGGTTTTCAAAAAAATCTGGTTTTTGTGCTTTTCCATCAACTTTTTTTCAAAATTGACTTTTCCATTTGATTCCTCGTCCAATTTTATATAGGAATCAGTGTTCAAAAACATGGGACTCTGATTCCACGAACAGCAAAAAAATTGCTAAGTTGTCGCTATACGGCGCAGTCTGTTCGCTTAGAAGGTTGTGTGAAGGAGGTACATATACTAGTATATGTTAATTGTATTCTTAGACTTGAATTAATGAAGAAATCAGTGCCTTCATTCATAAAAATATGCGCCGTATAGCGACAACTTTGCATTTTTTTTTGCTGTTCGTGGGATCAGAGTCCCATATTTTTGAACACTGATTTTTATGTAAAATTGGTCGAGGAATCGAATGGAAAAGTCAATTTTGAAAAAAAATTGATGTAAAAGCACAAAAAACCAGACGTTTTGAAAAAAAAAGTTTTTTTTTTGGATTTCGAGCGTCAACTTTGAATTTTTTTTGCTGTTCATGGGAGCAGACTCCCATATTTTTGAACACTGATTCTTATGTAAAATTGGACAAGGAATCGAATGGAAAAGTCAATTTTGAAAAAAAATGAGGGAAAGCACAAAAAACGGAATTTTTGGAAAAAAAAATATTTTTTTAGATTTTAAAAATATTTTATCAGAAAGCTGAGATTTTTTTACATAAAATTGGATAACTTAAAGACTTTTTTCAATCAATTTTGAGGTCGTTAAAAAATAAAAGAAGTAGTCATTTTTTCTTTGATCTCAATTTGAATCGTGCGCCAAAAAACAATGGAGCAACTTTGACCACTAAAAAGCTAACAGATATTCTTATTTTGGTCTATATTATGATATTCTAAAGTTTGGTCAAAATCGGAGAACCACGGGTACAAAACCATGTCGCCACTTGATGGAATGGCCCTAATATAATCCAATTTGGGTGAGGAAAGGTTGGAAATCGGAATACAACCTGATCAATAAACACTTTTACATAATGACTGCTTAAAGTTATGATCTCACATCTAAAAATAGTCGGAAACAAATCATAACTTATGTAGTCCCAGATACTAAATATGTAAACCATCGTGTCAGTGAAAGAATTTTTACCACAAAAAAAAAAAAACGAATAATCTTTCAACTGAAAATAGAGATGGACAGAGACGGGTCTATGCTTCTAATATCCCTATGTGCCTTATAAAAGGACTTTAAAGGTTTCGTTTGAATTTATATCGTATATATTGGCCAATGATTAAGATATCTAGCAAAATTAAGTGAACATACAATATTTGAATATACTATGGTTTATTGCCGAAAATGTGTGAACTCGGTCCATAAAATTTCCACAGATCTCAAAAATTACTATACTTGTACATGTATAACATTCTCATTATTGTATGCCGCATATGCTGGACTGCGTGGGAATTATCTCCGTAAAATTGTGTGAAAACATTTTCCACAAAACGTTTGAACTATGCCAAAATATAAGTCCAAGTCTTGCTCTAGTCCCAATATACTACATACAGCGATTTCCGTCTTTCCCCTGACTTCAAACCATTTAAGTTACTTAATATGTGGAGAAATTATCAAATAGTCTTACGAATTTTTGTGTTTTAGTGTTGAATTTGAATAAAAATGGTATAGACCTCGATCTATGCCTCATATTTTTAATGTTATGATTTTTCACCCTCTATTAAATTATATAAGTATAACATCACATATATATTATTTTAATTAAGTAGATTATTTTTAATATTAATATATCGGCCAAAATATAGTAATGAAACTAAGTAAATTTATAGTTATTTTAATTTACTAATATGCCAAATATGATTGTAATATATCCACCATTTTGTCGAATAATGAATGTTGAATTCTTACGAAAAATTTTTTAATAAAAGGGTTTCTAAATTGTGAAAATATAAAATTTTGGTTACACACGAACTTAATACTTCCTTACTTTTTTAATATAAAGTTTTGTCAATATCTGTCGATATTTCGCCGCCAAACTGCGAAAGTATAAAATGTTCCCGAACCCTCCTTTGCGCACGCCCCTGCCATGGATGAAACCAAAAAATAAAAATTAAAAACTAGAAGATAAAAAAATAAGAAATTGATACATTTGCGGCTTTTTAAAAAAGTTGAATTTTACCCCAAATTTTGGTTGTGTTTGGTCTTCAGAAATCTAGCTTTGATCAGGTCAAAAAACCAATACACCAAGCACGGTTAAAAAGCAACTGCTTTAATTGGCTGTAACTCAAAAACTATCTGAGAAGTCATTTGATTGACTTGAAGCTTTAGTTTTAGTACTTTGAAAAAGTCTAAACTATAGATATATAAAAAACAAAATGTTTCTAAATTTCAAACTAGGTTTGCCCTCTAACCCAATCATGTTTATTTGCACAAATTTAATTTTTTATGACACCACTTCTTGACCTGAATCGTCTCTTTTTGAACCAAGAACCGAATCGAAGGCCCTCGAGCTAGATTAAATCTCACGAGTAAAGCTGTTGCCATTTCAAACGATCAGCAAAAATGAAGGATAAAACCGTAATACACATATATTAAAAAACTAAAAATCAGCACTTTAAGCACCTAAGAATTGAAGGGTGAATACTAATTCTCAATAAAAATTGTAGTATGCTCCACTTACGAAAAATATGGCACAAAAAGTCTAATGCTTATTTTGCTTTTTTTTGTTGGGGTGCTTTTTTAATTATTTTTTAATTTTGTTTAATCTGCTCTAAACACATGTTTTAAAATTTTTGTATCACTATTTATTATTTTATAAATGATCAGGCTGTGAAAATTCTGAATTCCTTGATGGCAGTCTGTTCTTCCGTTCGCCTGTGCAAGTGACATTTTCCCTGGCACATATGTGAAGCTTAATTTGTAAATGAGACAACTGCCACCCCTACAAAACGCCATTAAACGAAAACTTTTAAAGTGCCATAAAGAAGCACTAAAATATAAAACTGTTATGTGGTACAGCGGATCGCAGTAGCAAGGGGTATCATCGGATTACAATCACGGCTACTTCCCATATAGGACAATTTTAAATTTTGTATGATTCCTTCCCTTTCCAATACACAAGACAAGCACTACAATATATTTCAACAAAACTTTGCGCAAATAGTGCTTTTGAGATAAACTAACTAGATTAAAAATTGTCAAAATCCGACCATAACTGTTAAAGACCTCACATTTCGGTTACGTTTGACAAAAATATAGGTCTATCGGCGAGGTATGTAATTCGGGTAAAATATTTATACCTAGAGGTATATTACCGGAATTGATGATTGCACTTGAAATGTTTGGTTACACCCGTACTTGGCACTTCTTAACTTGTATTGTTTTATTTATTTTTTATACTCTTCCAATCAGTTGCTACAGAGTATTATAGTTTTGTTCACCTAACGGATTACCTAAAACTAAGCGAGGTAGATATATAGTATGTCCGGTTTCAAAGTCCATACTTAAGTTGTGCTCAAATAAAATCTTAGTTAAGCATTTTTGCAGACTGTGTAGTCGTTTGCGTTTCACAGTCAATGCTTAATTTCTGTAATATTTTATTATGATATAACGGCAACGTTATGGGCAACATATGTTTTAAAAATGACATCCATAAAAACATGTGTGAAATATTTAAATTATAACAGACAATTCATAAATTTGCGAGGAAAGTTATATCGAAAATGGATGAAAACAACAAAAGAACCCTGAATTTCACCGCTAGCGAGTCGAAGAACCTATTAGAAATGGTGGAAAAGTATAAAGCTGTCATCAAATGCAAGCCGACGTACACTTGCTCGAACGCTAAGAAAGATGTCGCTGAAAATTCAAAATAAATGAAAAGAAAAATTAGCTTTTACTTAAGCACTGCTTAAATCCTCTATTCTCAGTACGTAAGCAAAACTTAAGTATGAACTGTAAAACACTATTTTCTTGTTTTATCTCAAGCACAACTTAAGTATGGGCTGCGAAACCGGGCAATAGGATTATATACATATGCATATGTACATATGTAAATGAGCAGGATGACGAGAAAAGTTGAAATCCGGTTGACTGTCTGTCTGGAGGTCCGCCCGTGCAAGTTGTAACTTGAGTAAAAATTGTGGGTACAAAAAATATTTCGAGTTCGTAGATGCGCGAGATCGGACCATAAAAGCATAAAAGTTAAATTCCAAAGTAAACAGGACTTTTTGAATCTAGCGCCCCCTGGTGGCGCCTTCTAGTGCGTTAAAATCTGCCATCCTTATCGATTGTCCAGTGAGAATTTCATGACATTTCATTGATTGGAAGTGAAGTTATTGCATTTTAAGTGTCAGTATGTTTGTACTATCGGTGCGAAAAAGAGCTTCGAACAAAGAGCCAACTTTAAATTTTGTTTTAAAATTGGTAAAATTTTTACCGAAACGTGTCAATTGATGAAAAAAGTTTATGGCGATGATTGCCTATCCCGTAGCAGAGTAAGCTAAGCTGCACGAGTGGTTTCAACCTTTTCAAAATGGTCGTGAGGACATAAACGACGATCAACATGTGGGCCAAAATCCGTGATCACCGGAAATTCCATCGAAACTGTGCGTGAATTCATCAAAAATCAGTCCAAAACATCATTGAAATTGAATTGAACATCTCCAAAGCTTGGATTTATCACATTTTGACCGAACATTTGGGCCTACGAAAGGTGTGTGCACGGTTTGTTCCACACAAATTGGCTGACGACCAAAAATTGCTCAGAATCCAACATTCGAAGGACATCATAATTTAACCAAAAATCACATTTTAACTATTAAGCACTCCCCGTATTAAACTGATGTGGCACCGTGCGACTTCTTCCTTTCGGAAAAATTCATTTGCCCATGAAAGGAAAGCGTTATGCATACGTAAAGGCCATTTCGGCCAACGAGTTAAAACACTCGTTCGGCATACCGTTTAGACCGTTCAAAAAGCTGTATTGAAGCAGAAGGAAACTATTTTATTTTAAATAAATTGATTTTGCCGAAAAAACCATTTGTTTTTGTTTTTTTTAAGTCCTGTTTAATCTGGAACACTCCTTGTATAACTCAGCACTAAATGAAGTGATAAAGCTGTAATTTGGTACAGAGATTCGCAGCAGAAGGGCAGTTGTGGGCTCAAATCTTTGAAAAAGTAGGCGGGGCCCCCGCCCTGAAACAATTTTAATGTACATATCTTTTAAACCACTTAAGCTACAATAACCAAAATTGCAAAGTACAAATCTTATAAGAACTTCTACCGAAAATGGATGAAATCGGAGGAAAACCCCGCTCACTCCCCATATAACGGCACTGTTATAAACTGTTATAAGCGCGCTAAATCAGTAACTAATTACGCTAGAAACATTAAATTTTACCATTCAGATGGTATGAGACCTGGTGTGAAAACTGGACGATGAGCGTGGCACGGACCACTTTTTGGTGAAAGCCAATATCTTGGGTTTCAACCAACCGATTTCGACACAATTTAATACATGGCATTTATTCTTTTTACATTCCTATGTGACATTGTGAAAATGGACGAAATCGAACAACAACCCCGCCTTCTTCCTATATAGAACATTTTTGAACTCCACTTTATTCGTTCAGTTGTTTAAATTCGATATAAACTGTTCAAGCCCATAGGTACCAAATATTTTGAAACCGGTACCTACAGTGACCTTACTTTTTTTGCATAACATTAAATACTTTAGGAACACTACTTCTGCAAAGTATTACTATATATCGATACATTCATCGGTGTACGATTTGTATGTTTGTGGTAAAAGATTCTGATAAAATTTAGGGTTGTATTTTTTGGGAAGTAGAATTGTTTGATTTCACTCATTTTCACAGTGTGTGATTGAATTATCCGGGTAGTATCACTTACCTAGTTTCAAAATTGATCCGGTAGTTCTTGACATCTCCTGTAAAGTTCTTCTCCACCATATTGGTTGTGAAATTTATTGTTTGTGTATTTATTCATCTGTTATCGTACTTTCCGTAGTTTTCATCATAACCGTTATAGGAAGTGGGTGGTGTTATTATCGGATTTTACCCATTTCCTCAGAGCAAAAAAAAAAATGCTAAAGAGACTTTTTAGGAGCAAACTTGGTTGCTTTATCTTTAATGGTTTGGAATATATGCACACCAAAAACTTTAGCTTAAAAAATGCTGGCGACATAAAAAATACATAGTTCTATGAATGATTGACAGCTCATTAAAAAAATAGTTTTTGTTTGGAATTTTTTTTAAAAAAAAAGAAAAAAGAAGAGACGCATAAACCTAACTTCATTATCAAACCGAGGGGAATATTTATTAACTAATTCGACTATTTGAGCTGCTGTTTATATACACCAAAGGTAATAGATTTTATTATTAGAGTCAGTTTTAAATTAAAAATAATTAATTAAACTACTTAAAATGCAATTGTTAGAAACTTCCTGGAATGCCTACATTCTAAAGTAAACTTCAATGATAAACTCTAATCATTGCTTAAAGAAATAAATAAAACAGAAATCTTACCGAATTGAAAAAACTGTTGCAGACGTAATTAATTGTTTCAACAATATTAAATGAAATGCAGATACAATTCGCAATTTTGACAAAACTGTATGGAGAGTGTACAAAGCTTCTGCAACACAAGTGTCGGTCGAAATACCATTTTCATCTTTAAATTTACTTTGCCGAGTACTTCTAATAAACTGAAATACTGTACAGGGTTTTTCCGGAAAGCAATAGGTCTGATTTTTTCCGCCGCGACTGTACTTCGGAGCGTGCGCGCACACACTGGATTCGGTAGAGAACGAGTGGCTGATGAGTTGTCTCCGAGCACCTGGAGAGTGTGTGTAAAACTCATTAAATCAGCGACAGAGACGTTTGATATGATCAAGCAGGCTTACCCAAATATTGCTTTAGCAAGAAATGGTTTGTTTCGGTGGTGTGACCTTTCTGGAGGGCCGGGAAAACGATGCTCATTGTCTTTGTTGACCTACTGGACAAACCGTCAACGCCAAGAGAACGTGGACGTGGAAGTCCTCAAAAGACAAACGAAGGGTTAATCGGGTCCGACAAGACATCGCAGCCAATTGGAAGTTGTGCCACGACAACGCCTCGGCTCACACCGCCTTTCTTGTATTACCTAATTAAGGCCGGCATCCCAACGCTTCCGCAGCCGCACTACAGCCCAGATGTGGCCTCCTGGACTTTTATTTGTTCCTTGTCTGAAAAGGCCGATGAAATACAAGCATTTTGAGACGACAGAAAAATTCCAATTAGCATACAACTTGGCTTTCAAGGCTATTCTGGAGAATGCCTTCCGTGACGCCTTTAATGCTTGGAAATCGCACTGACAGCACTGCATAGACGCAGAAGGAAGTTTTTAAAGAATAGTAACGATTGATTCAATAAATTTTTTTAAATCGACTCAGTCCTATTACTTTCCTAACAAACCCTGTATAACTAAGTAAACCATACGGCATGTTTTATAAAATGTTTTGAATTTCGAAGGTAAAAATTTTCACTTTGGACTTCAAAAAACTGAAATTGCTTTTTTTGTTGCCATTCAATCTCTCGGAAAAAATGGGTTTGTGCAACACGACTGGTGTACACTGTAGATAGAGAAAGTAGTATACTCTGTCTGCTGAAATTGTGACAAATTTTATATTTAAAAGACGTGATTTTGGCAGCTCTGTCTATTGTGCTTGTATAAATACCTATGTTAAAATTTATTAATTTGTTCAATAAGTTGCCGATTGCCACAGACGATCTCTATTTTCAATAAGTTAGTGCGCTGCTTCATGTTTCGCGTCTAAACGTGGAAACAGGCCATGTATAAACGTGGAAACATTGCGTGCAAAACTTGGCGACACGTTAATTTCGAAAAATTACTAAATTAAATTACCGCCAAGATCATGCGACTTAAAGGCTCTAGATTATTTTCTTTGGGGATATGTTAAATCAAACGTTTAGGGCAGTCAATTAACAACGTTCAAATCATAAAAATCAAAATCAATTTTGAGCAAACTTCAGTGTTTTAATTTAATATCACATCGTTCGCAGATGGACACTTTATGTAAATTGAGGAATATAAAAACAAGTTTTTTGATTATAGTATGAGTACCCAATATAATCCACATTTTTATTGATTTAGAGTATTTTAATGGAAACATAATTATGTGGCTTATTTACTGTAGAAATTGGTTGAAAATTTTACGAAAAACTTACGAACAATTAGTGCAGTATATTTCAAAAGTTGTCGGCCCATACTCCGCCCTCTTTTTATACTCTTGTAACCCGTTGCAACAGGGCATTATAGTTTTTTCAACTAACGGTTGTTCGTATAACCTAAAACTTAGCGTGATAGGTATGGGGTAATATTATTTTGTCAAAAAAGTCTTGCGGTATTTTCGCTAGTTTACGCTGAAAGCGCGTAGTTCTAGCGCGTAGTTCTAGTTTTATTCGTCGCATGGAGTCATGCTATACCTTTTTGGAAAGCTCATTTCATGCGCTAACACGTGTTTGATTGATTGTCGTTTATTTTAAGTTATTTGTGAGTTATAGCGTCGCAAACATGGAGCAAAATAAAGAGAAAATACGGCATATTTTACAGTACTACTACGATAAGGGCAAAAATGCATCTCAATCTGCCAATAAAATTTGTGCAGTTTATGGACCCGATACAGTTTCCATTTCCACCGCACAATGATGGTTTAAACGTTTTCGTTCTGGTGTAGAGGCGGTCGAAGATGCGCCACACTCCGGAAGGCCTGTCATCGAAAATTGCGATAAAATCGCTGAATTGGTCGAAAGGGACCGGTATAGTAGTCATCAAACCGTTATAAACCATTTGAAGAAGCTTGGAGTCACTAAGAAGCTCGATGTATGGGTGCCACACGAATTGATTCAATAAAAATACCGCAAGACTTTTTTGACAACCCAATATGTATATAAATGGTGACTGTCTGTCTGTCCGTTCGTCCGTCCGTCCGTGCAGCTGCAACTTGAGTAAAAATGTAGATATCTTGCTTGATTTGGTACGCGGGTTCCTTAGTACAAAGCAAATTACGAGTTCGTAGAGGCGTAAGCGGCAGTGCGAAAACGCTTAAATCGGAAGATAACCCCGCTCACTCCCCATATAACCATATAACGGTACTGTTAAAAACTACTAACAGCGCAATAAACCAATAACTAAATTCGCAAAGGGAAATTAAATTTAACCCCCGAAATAGTATTAGAGAGCCGGTGTGAAAATTGTACGAAGGGCGTGACGCCGCTCACTTTTTAATGAAATCCCATATCTCGGGACCTGACTTACCGATTTCGACAAAGTTTTAAAGCAATTAATACAAGGTGCTTTCCAAAATAAACAGGAAAAAAAACAGTACAGAAGGTTTTTTCGGTATGGCCGCCAGTATGCCGGTGCAATCCTTTTGAATAGCCTCTACGTCTGCATAACGCTTTCTTTTCATGAGCAAATGCATTTTTTCGAAAAGGAAGAAGTCGCACGGTGCCATATCAGGTGAATACGGGAAGTGGTTAATGGTTAAAATGTAAATTTAGATCAAATAATAGGTCACAATGATGTCCTTTGAATGTTGGATTCTGAGCAATTTTTGGTCGTCAGTCAATTTGTGCGGAACAAACCGTGCACACACCTTTCGTAAGCCCAAGTGTTCAGTAAAAATGCGATAAATCGATGTTTTGGAGATGTTTAATTCCATTTCCATGAATTTCAATGATGATTTCGGCTGATTTTTGATGAATTCACGCACAGTTTCGATGGAATTTCCGGTGATCACGGATTTTGGACCATATGTTGATCTTTGTATACGAGGTGTGTTCAAAAATATCGCGAATCGTAACTGACAGTTTTCTTCGATTGCAGGGGCGTGATGCATCATCAGTTCTTGCCACAGGGAAGAACGGTCAATAAGGAATATTACCTGCAAGTTATGCGCAATTTGCGCGCAGCAACCCGCCAGAAACGCCCGGATTTGTGGAAGAACAAAAATTGGCTTTTGCACCACGATAGCGCCCCTGCTCAAACACATCGTTGCTTATGCGCGACTTTTTGGCCAAAAACAACACAATAATGATGCCGCAGCCACCGTATTCCCCAGATCTGGCCCCCTGTGACTTTTTCTTGTTCCCTAAACTGGAAGAGGCCCATGAAAGGACGACGTTACGCTTCTCTTGACGAGATAAAGACGGCATCGAAGGAGGAGCTGAAGAAGATAAAAAAAATGATTTTTTGAAGTGCTTCGAAGATTGGAAAAACCGTTGGCACAAGTGTATAATATCTCATGGGGATTACTTTGAAGGGGACAAAATAGATATTCATGAATAAATAAATAATTTTTGAAAAACACAAAATTCGCGATGCTTTTTGAACACACCTCGTATGTTCTCATGACCATTTTGAAAACGTTGAAGCCACTCGTGCACTTTGCTACGGGATAGGCAATCATCGCCATAAACTCGTTTCATTAATTCAAACGTTTCTGTAAAAATTTTACCAATTTTAAAACAAAATTTAAAGTTGGCTCTTTGTTCGAAGCTCATTTTCACACCGATAACACAAACATACTGACACTTATTTTTTATTTTTTTTATTTTATAATAATTCATATAACAAAAAGAGTTTTATTATATAAATACATAAACGCAGCACTGGCTACGAGGCCTTCAGCCGCCTTGTAATTATAACTAGGTAAAAATTCTATTTGCTAAGCGTTAGTAAAGATGTAAGTTGCTTAAATATATTTTAACAAATCGTTGGTTTTTAAGAATCTATATACAATCATAACGTTTTTTTCTGAAGGTTCACTTAGTAGTTTTATGAGATCAATGTTGCCAGAGTTGTGGGCTGTTGAGTGGAGCATCGGACAGAGTGTGAGTAAGTGTTTGATAGAAGCGGTGTCCTCGCAAACGGGGCAAATGGATGGGCTTTTACCCGATAGTAAGTGGGCGTGTGTTATGGTGGTGTGTTACTGACACTTAAAACGCAATAAATTGACGTGAAATTCTCACTAGGCAATTGATAAAGATAGCAGATTCTAACGCACCAGTCGACATGTAGATGGCGCCACCAGTGCGCGCTAGAATCGAATTTCCTGTTTACTTTGGAACGCACCTTGTGTAACGGCATAAAATTTTGCACTAACAATGCATTTAGTATATTCCACCCTATGACTAAAAATTATATACAATTGAAATTTCTGAAAATTGTAATTAGTCTGTGGATCAAAAATGGGTTGGATCGGATCAATATTCCCCTGAGCCCCCATATACCTAAACTAAATATTTTCGAATTCCCTGGTTTCTTTGCCGCATATATCCCCCAATATGTGAGTTATCTCAGTGAAAATAAGAGCGCGTGTCTAACTCATAATAGTGTATCTTTGTGTCTTAAATATATAAATTTGACCGAAAACTTGACCTAGTCACTATATAATTGATATCAGGATTGTCGAAGATCCGATAGAATCGATTCGAATTTTGATTAAAATATTGTAAAATTATCAGCTTCTTTGCGATTTTTTGGAGAAATATCAAAACGATGTGGGCAGGCAAATAGATGTTGATTTTTCACTATTCAGCTTCAGTGAAATTCTTTGTGAAGTATTACATGTATTTGAGTCAAGTCTTTGCAATGAGTGGATAACCTGGCCTACTAAAGAGGAGATGCAGGAAATAAGTTAGGTTTTTTACAAAACATTCAATGTTCCTAGCACCATCGATTGCATGGATGACACGCACGTCAAAATTATAGGTACCAAAAGCAATATACTAAATAGTACAACAGAAAAGGATTTTTTAGTATTAGTGTTTTGCTAGTAACTAAATAAAATTTTCTTGTATGTATAAGTTTGTTAATAAAAATTTATCTGAAGGGATGTGATAATAAAACAAGAAAAAACGTTACCTTCGGCTGCACCGAAGCTAATACACCCTTCACAGGTGCATTTCTTTAAGTAACTATGTGTTCAGTTTGTATGGAAGCTATATGCTATAGTAATCCGATCTGAACAATTCTTTCGGAGATTATGTTATTATTTTAAGCGGTAATCTATGTCAAATTTCGTGAAGATACCACGTCAAATGCGAAAGTTTTCCATACAAGCCCTTGACTCCGATCGTTCGGTTTGTATGACAACTATTCGTAATAAGTATACCCTGTTCAGGGTATAAATACATCTTTGCTCCGAAATTGTAACAGAATAACATTAAAATCCTCATTTAAGAATTAATTTATTTCTTCTTGGTGAAAGTTTAGTGCCGAGCTTTTTTACACTATTGCAGCAATTTGCAACAGGATATAAAAGTTTTGTTTATCGTACGGTTGTTATTCATCTATTATAGATTCTTCTTCTTCTTTACTGGCGTAGACACCGCTTATGCGACTATAGCCGAGTCAACAACAGCGCGCCAGTCGTTTCTTCTCTTCGCTACGTGGCACCAATTGGATATTCCAAGCGAAGCCAGGTCCCTCTCCACTTCGTCCTTCCAACGAATTGGAGGTCTTCCTCTTCCTCTGCTTCCCGCGGCGGGTGCTGCGTCGAATACTTTCAGAGCTGGAGCGTTTTCATCCATAACATATAACATATAACATGACCTAGCCAGCGTAGGTGCTGTCTTTTAATTCGCTGAACTATGTCAATGTCGTCGTATATCTCGTACAGCTCATCGTTCCATCGAATGCGATATTCGCCGTGGCCAACGCGCAAAGGACCATAAATCTTTCGCAGAACTTTTCTCTCGAATACTCGCAACGTCGACTCATCCGTTGTTGTCATCGTCCAAGCCTCTGCACCATATAGCAGGACGGGAATAATGAGCGACTTATAGAGTTTGGTTTTTGTTCGTCGAGAGAGGACTTTACTTTTCAATTGCCTACTCAGTCCGAAGTAGCACCTGTTGGCAAGAGTAATCCTGCGTTGGATTCCCAGGCTGACACTGTTGGTGGTGTTAATGCTGGTTCCTAAATAGACGAAATTATCTACAACTTCAAAGTTATGACTTTCAACTGTGACGTGGGAGCCAATTCGCGAGTGCGACGACTATTTGTTTGATGACAGGAGATATTTCGTCTTGCCCTCGTTCACTGCCAGACCCATTTGAGTTGCTTCCTTGTTCAGTCTGGAGATAGCAGAACTAACGGCGCGGGTGTTGAGGCCGATGATATCAATATCATCGGCATACGCCAGCAGCTGTACACTCTTGTAAAAGATTGTACCTGCTCGATTAAGTTCTGCAGCTCGAATAATTTTCTCCAGCAGCAGATTGAAAAAGTCACACAATAGGGAGTCGCCTTGTCTGAAACCTCGTTTGGTATCGAACGGCTCGGAGAGGTCCTTCCCGATCCTGACGGAGCTTTGAGTGTTGCTCAGCGTCAGTTTACACAGCCGTATTAGTTTTGCGGGGATACCAAATTCAGACATCGCGGCATAAAGGCAGCTCCTTTTCGTGCTGTCGAAAGCAGCTTTGAAATCGACGAATAGGTGGTGAGTGTCTATTCTCCTTTCACCGGTCTTTTCCAAGATTTGGCGCATGGTGAATATCTGGTCGGTTGTTGATTTACCAGGTCTGAAGCCACATTGATAAGGTCCAATCAGTTTGTTGACGGTGGGCTTTAATCTTTCACACAATACGCTCGACAGAACCTTATATGCGATGTAGTTGGCGCAGATTGTGGGGTCTCCTTTTTTATGGATTGGGCATAGCACACTTAAATTCCAATCGTTGGGCATACTTTCGTCCGACCATATTTTACAAAGAAGCTGATGCATGCACCTTATCAGCTCTTCGCCGCCGTGTTTGAATAGCTCGGCCGGCAATCCGTCGGCCCCTGCCGCTTTATTGTTTTTCAGGCGGGAAATTGCTATTCGAACTTCTTCATGTTCGGGCAATGGAACATCTGCTCCATCGTCATCGATTAGGGTATCGGGTTCGTTTTCTCCTGGTGTGTGTGTTCACTGCCATTCAGCAGGCTGGAGAAGTGTTCCCTCCATAATTTAAGTATGCTCTGGGCATCGGTGGCTAGATCACCTTAGGGGGTTCTACAATAGTATGCTCCGGTCTTGAAACCTTCTGTAAGCCGCCGCATCTTTCCGTAGAATTTTCGAACATTACCCCTGTCGGCCAGCTTATCAAGCTCTTCGTACTCACGCATTTCGGCCTCTTTCTTTTTCCGTCTACAAATGCGACCGAGTTGTTGACGAGTGCTCTCAGAGAGCAGGAGTGCAAGCCGAGTAGAAAATCGTTCGGCTGTCTGTTGTGATTGCAGCTTCTCGACGTCGAACCTTTCTTGTGTTTGTTGGCGTGCGTTTTTTGCTGCACAGAGGCGGGTGCGAATTTTGGCTGCAACAATATAGTGGTCCGAGTCGATGTTAGGACCTCGGAGCGCACGCACATCTAAAACACTGGAGACGTGTCTTCCGTCTATCACAACATGATCCTTGGAATCTAGTACTACAGATAACCTTATTTCAGGCCCCGGCGAAGTCGATCAGCCTCAGCCCATTTGAAGATGTTTCCTCGTGGAGGCTGAATTTACCGACCGTAGGGCCAAAGATACCTTCTTTGCCCACCCTGTGAATGATAGTACTCGGCGACGGAGTCTCTCTCCCACCACGAATCCAACACCAAACTTGCGCTCCTTTATATGGCCACTGTAGTAAATGCCACAAGGACCTACTCGTCTCTGTCCTTGTCCCGTCCATCGCATTTCTTGGACGGCGGTGATGTCAATCTTTATCTTTACGAGGACATCTACCAGCTGGGCTGCGGCACTTTCCCAATTAAGGGACCGGACATTCCAGGTGCATGCCCTCAAATCATAGTCCTTATTTCGTTTGTCGTGGTCGTCATCAAAAGGGGGGTCTCTCATCCGAGGCTGTTTACGCTTTTTCATTGGGGGTGTTTTTTTTACGTGGCGGGTCCCAAACCCAGCGCACAACGCTATGCAGGGGATGTTTCGCCTTCTCACTTTAGCTCGCCTTCAAACGGATGTTCTTAGGCTACCCAGAGGATACTTGGTCAAAGACCGGAAGTCGTGAGCTGCTTGAGTCATATATAAAAGAATCGTTCCTGGCCACTCTCAAGTGAATGGCGATCAAAGAACTTTCCTCACTTGCGTGAACTTCTACACATGACTCCATCCTCCTTCTATTATAGATTAGTGAGCAAAAATTACGGTATCTTTACAAAACTTGGTACATATGTTTCTTGGAACTTTGCGCATTTCGGTCTTTTATATAAGAGGAATCTGAAGATTGTCGTGCTCACAATATACAGTTATTGAATAAACTTATAAAGTATTCTAAATAAAATCCAAAAGAAGACAAAAATCTGTAACTTACGTAATAAATCCAGATACCAGTTGACATTTTTCCGATAATACTAGTAAATGTTGTAATAGCAAAATGAGATGAAATCGGTTTAATTTTACTCTTAGTACCTCATATACGAATTTCCAACTACCGGTATTTTTTGTTAAACATATCCGAAACGATTGGACCGCTTTTGATGAAATTTAGTGTGCTCGGCCAAGAACTATTTTTCATGCCCCTAAATGTTAAGGGTGGTCATTCAAACGTTTATACTCTCGCAACATTCCAAGATTGGCGTTATCGGACATCTGCTACGCCCCCAAAACGCCATTAAGCGAAAACCTATAAAGGACTAAAATTTGGCACAGGCGATCACCGTAATAAGATGAACCTGCGGTATGAGAGGGCCTCATAGGATCAGATAAATTGGTCGACGGGAGTGGCACTGTAAATAAAATTTCCTACAAATTGGTAATGTACATTTTTTCTATATCTCATTTACGAGATATATACAAAAATGCGAAATTCTTGCTCCGTACTACCTCGCCGGTGTGAGTTACGACTTTGTTGCACGGAGCACTTTCGTAGAGTGAACAGTTCTGAGAAAAATTCGTCTAAAGTCAAAACGATGCCATAAAATACCTCTGATCTGTAGGAGTTTTAAGATAAAAACTCACGATTGTAGTGTATTTTCTATGGAAAGTTTTTCCAGGCCTTAGTCCAGTTCTTAATGTTAATATTAAGGGCTAAAATTTTCAGGGAATTTTTTTAGTTCATCAATAGTTCCAACAAAAAAAAAAACACCGTAATATATATATATAATGGGTTGTCAAAAAAGGCTTGCGGTTCTTCAAATGGTTTATAACGGTTTGATGACTACTATGCCGATGTCTTTCGACCAATTCAGCGATTTTATCGCAATTTTCGACGACAGGCCTTCCGGAGCGTGGCACATCTTCGACCACCTCTACACCAGAACAGAAACGTTTAAACCATCATTGTGCGGTGGAAATGGAAACTGTATCGAGTCCATAAACTGCAAAAATTTTATTGGCAGATTGAGATGCATTTTTGCCCTTATCGTAGTAGTACTGTAAAATATGCCGTATTTTCTCTTTATTTTACTCCATATTTGCAACGCTATAACTCACGACCGACTTAAAAGCAACGACAATCTATCAAACACGTGTTAGCGCGCGAAACGAGGTTTCCAAAAAGGTATAGCATGACTCCATGCGACGAATAAAACTAGAACTACGCGCTTTCAGCGCCAACTAGCGAAAATACCGCAAGACTTTTTTGACAACCTAATATATACATATTTGGGTATTTTTTGAAAGAGTATAAAATGTTCGGTTGCATCAGAATATAATTCTTTCTTACTTTTTAATGTTTTTGTTATTTAACAAAAAATGTTTGGCAGCATTTTAATTTTAAATTTTCAACCTTTTAGGATCAACTCCTGATTTTTAGTCACGATTTTTATACTTTTGCAACTAGTTGCTACATAGTACTATAATTTTGTTGACCTAACGGTTGTGCGTATCACCTAAAACTAATCGAGAAAGATATAGGGTTAAATATGTATATGTATATACAAATGATCAGGATGACGAGAATAGTTGAAACCCAGTTGACTGTCTGTCCGTCCGTCCGTCCGTGTAAGCCGAAATTTGAGTAAAAATTGGGATATCTTGATGAAAATTTGAATACAGATTCCTTAGTACAAAAACAATTCGACTTCATATGTGGGCATAATCAGATCACTGCCACACCCACAAATCGAAATTAACCGAAAACCTATAAAGTGCCATTACTAAGGACTTAATTAAGATATAAAGTAACTTGGCACAGGGGATCGCAGTAGCAAGGAGCTGCTGTGGATAAAAAAATTGTAAAAAGTTGGCTTGGCTCCGCCCTCTAATAGGTTTAATACGCATATTTCTTAAACTACTTTAGCTACAACAGTTAAATTTGCTGAGTAGAAATCCTATGAGAACTTCTATCGACAGTGTAAAAATGGATGTAATCGGAGGATAACCCAGCTCACACCCCATATAACGGTACTGCTAAAAACTACTAAAAGCGTCATAAGTCAATAACTAAGTACGCCATAGAAATTTAATTTTACCCTTGAGATGGTACAAAATGGCTTTAATAGAGCTGGTGTCAAAATTGAACGAAGAGCGTGGCAGCGCCCACTTTTTTATGAAATCCCATATCTCTTTAACTACAATTTGGGATGGGGATTGTAATACCTAAGAACACCTGTAAGCTAACAATTTTGAAACAGTAGGTGCGACCCCTCCCTCTAACTAGTTTAATATGTATTATATCTCCTAAGCTATTAAAACTATAACGCAAATTTGATAATAACAAATAATGTAATAACCGCTACTGATTCTGTGAAAATGTATGAAATTGTAAGATAATCCCCATATAACGGTACTGTTCAAAACTACTAAAAGCTCTATAAACCAATAACTAATTGCGCCATAAACTCTAAAATTTACCTCCAAGAAGGTATGAGGAGGCTTTACAGGAGCCAGTGTGAAAATTAGACGATGGGTGCGGCACCGCCCAAATTTTTTTGAATTCTCATATCTCGGAACATGACTGACAAGGGCGAAATCGAACCACAACCACGCTTACTTCCCATATAACACCATTTAAATTTCCATTTGATTCTTTCACTTTCCAGTATATAGTGATTGATATAAAGGACTAAAAATTTGCACAAATAATTTCTTTAAAGTATGTGACCAAAAGTTATCCAAATCTAAACAAAAATGTTCAAGCCCTTAGGTACCGAAAATGAGGAGCCCAGTATCTATGGTTGACTTTTGGTCGAAAATAATGATTAATGTGTGAGATATACAATTAAAATTCAGACAGAAACCTATCCTAACAATAGTATTTCTGTGTATCAAAGGTGGGTTGAGTAGGGTCAATACTTCCCTGAACCTAATATAAAGATTTTCGAACTTCCATAGGGTTTACTTAATTTTATATGATTGGTGATTGTATATGAGGTACGTGGCGTGATAAAAGTTAACAGATAAAAGCAGGTCAGTACGAGTACTACCCCAACTCCCATAAACTACATGTTATGATTTTCGTTTTTCTAACAAACCTTATGCTGAATGTTTCGGTCAGTGTATGAATTATATATAAAATACATATGTATGATTGGAATCCGAGCTTCTGGTCGACATTTTAATCCTTAATGTTTTTCCTTGGCTTTCATTGCTGCAAGTTGAAAGAGTATAAAATGTTCGATTTTATCCGAACTTAGCCCATACTTACTTGTTATAATATATATATATATACATACGTATAGTATGTGTGGGTATTTTCATTGGGTATTTCGGAAACGACTGCTTTATCACGGTTGTAAACGAATTTTTAACAACGTATGGTGAAATGGGTTTCAACATCTATAGTGGCTAACTAACTAAAAAGATAGCGAAAAAATAAAAACGGAAGTTGTTCAGTGGATATTAAAGGAATAACAATGTGCTTAAATATCATTAAGTTAACACAAGTTTTCATAATTATTCAACTTGAAAGAAAAATAATAATCTTTTCAAAGTCACAGCTTATTTGACCTACTGCATTTAAAGCACAGCTTCTCTTTCAAGAAGCTCAGCCTAACGGCTATTATATTCGCAAATATATTTTTCTCTTTGATTGGATTTTGTCAAGAATGCACGAGTTACAACCATGAGAAATCGCACAACGATCGAACAATGAAAATTGGTTCTTCATAAAAACGGAATTTTTCTGCGAGAAATTGCAAAAATTGTGCATAAGCCAGAGAGTACTGTAAAAGCCATCATCCACAGATTCCATTTCGAAAACTGCATAGAAAACAAGGAAAAAAGCGCCAAATAAAGTTTTAAATAATACTGATAAACGTAGCGTTCATAACAGGAAAAACTTTTGTTCGGAAGCCGTCCGAAGTGTTTTAAGAGAACACGATTTTCATGCCCGAGTTGCGCGTAAGAAGCCATTCATTAATAAAAAATAGAGACAACCGCTTGAAGTTCGCAAAGGAAAACATAAAAAGGATTCAGGATTCTGGATTGATATTATTTTTGCTGATGAGTTCAAATTAAATATTTTTGAGTCCTATGGACGACCACATGTATTGAGGAAGCCCAATACAGAGATTCAAGATGAGCTCCTAGAGCCGGCTGTAAAGCATGGCGGTTGTCATGTGATGGTGTGGGACGGTACAATGGACAAAATACTTTATCTATCCCATATATACTTCGGGGATCGTTCAAATTTTGCTAATTTACAATTACCCCCATGTGATGAAGTGATGAAGCGATAAGCGATCTAAAAGTTGCGTTTATGGAGGAGTGTGCCAAAATATCTCCAGAAACCAAAAAAAATTTGTGAAATGTATGCCTTAGCGCCTAAAATCGGTCAATGACTAGAAGGGGCCATACAAAATATTACAATGTTTTCAATCTTTTGTTATTTTTTTAATTTAATTAATTTAAGAAATGGTGATATAAGCTGTGACATTGAAAGGATCAGTCTTTTCTTTTAAGTTGAATAATTATGAAACCTTTTGTTAATTTAATAAAATTTAAGCGCTTTGATATTCCTTTAATATCCACTAAGTGACTTGCGTTTTTATTTTTCACTATCTTGTATATAAGATGTGTCAAATAAGCTGTGAGCCACTGTAGATAAAAATTCATGTCTTGCATTTGGACTTCTTACAATATATCTGGGTGAGTTCGATATACGTAATAAACATGGCGAACACTTCTACCAAGAAATGGCTTCAATCCAAAATTATTTCGAAGGAAAAAACTAAATAAATATGATGGCAAAATATCATTACAACAAATATATATGCACATATGTACATACATCACTCGAAATGTGAGTTTCTTTTTTCTGTGAAACTTATTAGCTTTAATAAAATATATTTTATTTGTCTGTAACTCTCTATTCGTATTTCAATATTCACTCATACACTTATAGTTTTAATTGTTTTAAAAATATTCGCCTAAAATAGCGTAAATGGCAAAACAACGTTTGCCAGGGTCAGGTAGTTTAAATATAAATATCTCGAACAGAAAGCGAAATATATTAATGAAAATAAGTGAGTCTACGACATGTAAGTTAATAGTTCACGGTTTCATCGAATAATGAGTTTTGAGCTAATATGGAATATATTTATACTCCCTCAAAATGTTCATAGAGAATATAATACTAACGGTTGTTGGTAACACCTTAAACCAATCGAAATAGATATAAAGTTATAGACATGAACAGGAGGACAAGTTGACTAATTGAATTCCGTATGACTGTGTTTCCGTGCAAGCGATAACTTGAGTAAAATTGTGATATCTTATTGAAATTGATATTGATGAAATATTGTTGTCAGAAATTAATACATTAGATTGATATGAAGTTATGGTATATAAAATGTTCGTCCGTCAATTGGAATAAAATTGAGATATTTAGATGAATCTTTATATGTATGTATATGTATAGGTATGTAACTAGGCATCCAGGTTGGTATTACATACATATGTATATATGTAAATTGGTATGGGACTATTCCCACGCCCATAAAATGATCAATAACTTTCAAAGACCAGAACTGAGCTCTACTTACGATACACTAAAAATAATAAGATACTTAATTCGATTGTCAACTATTCAGTATTTTGGAATATTGCATGTTGAATTCTTACGCAACATTTCGTATTATGTTTTTGCAATACCTGAAGGTATTTCTCCAACTTTGAACTCTGGAGTTTGCGAGAGTAAAAAGTGGTTAGGCCCGAACTTAGCCTCTCCTTAGTTGCTCATATTTATAAATGCCCCTTCCTCGCAGTTAATGTTACATATGGTAATACATACAAAATTTATTTACAGAAGTGATATCTTGTTTTGTAATCAAACGCCTAACATTTTAATGCAATAGTTTTAGAATTGCTAAAACAATGGTTTTAAAATTTAAAACTTATCTACAATGAGATTTAGGCTTAACAAAAAGTTACTTTGTGTTTTTTTTTTTTTTTTTGTTTGAATACCTAGTACCTGAAGCACTAAACATACATACGAGCATACACCCAAAATAGCCTACATGTACATACACATTTAATTAACATGATGAAGAAACTGATACTATATAAAAGCAGTTTTATGTATCTGTTAATATATTGTCTGAGAGTACACCTGTCAGAAAGCGACTAATGAAATATAGTACATGATTATTTTACTGTGTCCTAGTAGTAAAAAAGCAACTGTTCAATGTCTCAGATGTTATTTGAGTGGAGGTAAATCAGTGGAAAATATGCATAAAATGTCACCAAGGCATAAGGATGTGGTCTGCGGAGTTGGTCAGTCAAGTGGAAAACAAAGCAATAAACTTCACTGATATGAGGCCTTGAATAAAGATGTACATTCAAAAGGGCTAACTGAAGTTTTGCAGATTGCTGCGGAAATTGTGCTGCCGCTTGATCGCGCTATATTGCGGTGTTATGTGACATAAAAAATAACACAAAAAATCCAACAGTGGGCGACCAAAATCATCAAGAGTTGAAACTCTTACACATACATACGTACATATATACCAAATCCAACATATGTACATAAGCCGAATCAAATTGCATGTTCCCTATAATATTCATGGAATGAACACACGCACAAAATGTAATAAGAATGATACATATTCCAATAAGCATATTGTTATTTGATATCAAAAAAAAGCACTAATTTTGCCCAGCGAATAGACCTTTATTTTCAAACCATTTCGTAGGCTGTTCGATATTTTCTTTATCTAAGTTTTTAAACTATAAATGCACTTCCCTCAGTGATCTTCTGTACCTAATTTAAGTTTTTATCTTACATAATTTGCGACAGAGAGGAAAATATTGAAGCACCTCAAAATAAACGGTAGGAGAAGCATGCATAAACATGCACCTTTTGAGGCTGCTTAATACTTGTTTGTTGGTCCTTTTTTTCGCCGAATACCTCTCAAAAGGTTGAACAATACAAAAGCCACGAACAACTGATAACCTGGCAACATTAGCAGTTAAAAATGAAATGGCACAAACCAAATTACTTTTCCAAATTAAGGCACGAAAACATTAAATTAAATAGTTTATTAGTACTACTGAGTAATTATAGTAATTTTTTATTTATAATTATGACCTCTATTACCTTATGGTTTTCAACTTTGGTCGAAGTTTTGAAATTCGGTATTGTCGATATAAACTCAACCCATCAAACAAAATGTCGGTAAAAGTCTTGTCAAAGTATACATTTTTTTTAAGGTTTTCAACTTTGTGCCAGTGGTATCGACTAGAGTATCAAAATATTTCAACTACTACCAAGCAGTTTTAGTTGAACATTACAGCGTTTATTTAGGAAAAGGAAAAATTGGTAAAACTATTTTATTTATAATTTTCAACTATTTTAATCTGTTATTTTGTACAAACACATAAAATTGGTTGAGCCTCCGTTTTGCTCCTCTTCAGTACCACACCCACAAATCGCCATTAACCGAAAACAATAACCGAAAACAATAACCGAAACAATAATATAAAGTGTCATAACTAAGCGCTAAATTAACATATATGTGCAGAGCCAAAAAGAAGAAAATTAGAAGATAACTCCGCTTACTCCTCATATAACGGTACTTTTAAAAACTACCAAAAGCGCAATAAATCACTAACTAATTACGTCAAAGAAATTAAATTTTACATCCAGAATTGGATAAGGCTTTATCGGTGTGAAAATATTATGATGAGAGTGGTACAGCTCACTTTTAGGTAAAATCGCATATCTTCAGACTCGACCGACCGATTTTGAAATTTATTACGTAGCATTCTTCTTATATTCCAACGTCATAGTACAAAAATGGATGAAATCGGACAATTTCACTTGATCTTTTCATTTTCCAGTATACAAGTAGCAATTAATATAACGGGATAAAACTTTGCATGACCAAAAATTGTTCAAAGTCAGCAAAAACTGTTCAAGCCCCTATCAACCATATCGGTCAATGTGTAAGATACATAATTGAAATTCGGGGATAATCCTTCCCAGACAATGATATATCTGTATGTCAAAAATGAGTTGAAGCGAGTCAATACTTCCCTTAGCCCCTACATACCTAATATAGAGACTTTCAATTGACTTTATACCTGTACATACATATATACGTGTTAAAAGTACGTAAAGTACGTGTTTTACTCATAACTGTATATCTTTATGCCTAAAATATATAAATTTGAGCGAAAAATAACGACTATCAGGATTTTCGAACATCCAGCTAACTATTCTCTAAATGATTGGTTGTTTAGTACATGGCATGTTAATAGTATGTGGTGTTGGGAAAATATCTAGTTGACATTTACACCTTAAAGTATTATACTTCCCTGGCTTTGACTCTTGCAAATTACAAGAATATAAAATGCTCGACTGCACTCGAACTTGTCCCTTCCTTACTTGTTTAAAATGCATTTATTATAACCACTAACAGCAAGGAAACGGAAAATTTGTGGTAATGATTCTAATTTAGAAAAAACAGAATGTGACTTTTTATAAACAAAAATAACTTAAGAATCTGCAGCAAACCTTATTTAAAAGCTACTTAATTGACAGTAAAACCTTGGTTTACTTGATGTTATGGACTTCAAATGCATCTAACTGACACATCAGTTTTGGCCCACATCCTTATTTCATCCAAATTTAATTTAAAAATTAGTCACGCTGTTTAATTATATGTCTGTATATTTTTTAAGGTTGACAACTCCAATAAAAATTTCGACTGAATATGATTGAAGAACTTAGTACTTGAAAACCATAATAATACTTATGTATAATATATCTTTGCAATATGAATCTTTATTTTTAATGAAATTTCAAAGTGTTTTAAATTTTGTTGTTCTGACCCTTAGCGTAATCTTTTTTCAAAAAAATTGTTTTTTTTTGCACACCTCAAACTTTACACACTTTTTTAAACTGGGAGATATGATTCCGGTCGAACTACTCAACCGATTTGTTTATTTTTTTCAATGTTCACAAAACGCCTGGCTATCGTCCCTATATTTTTTACAATTTATTGACAATGTTATGACAAAACTTATGTAAAAAAACATGGGGAAAAATTCTAATAGGGACCATAACCAATCACGTGCTTTTTAAGAATAAATTAAATAGAATAAAAAAAGTGTCAGAAAACAGGACAGATAACCCTACTGACCCCTTAAGACAAGACAGGCTTTGTACGAATGCAGAAAATGGCATTTGCCTAGGGCGGTAAATTGTTCCGGGGTCTTGCAACATGCTGCTAGAGTATAATAGTTTTGTTCCTTAACCGTTGTTCGACTTCCTTAAAACTAATCAAGATAGATATGAGCATATATAGGACAAATAAAAGAAGTGATTTGGACAATTTTTGGTCGTGGTCAGAAGGTGGCATACTTCAAAGGCATTATTCGTTCAAAGTTGTAATCCTTTATATGTATTAATTTATTCTTGATTCTTTTACACAGATTAGAGAAAGGATCAAGTGGAGTTTTTATGGGAAGCAGGCTTGGGGTTAGTCCGATTTCACTAATTTTCACATGCTTTTTCCTCAATGTGGGCAGTGCATGCTTATCGTCCAATTTTGGCCACGGCTTCATAAGGTAGTAGTCTGGTAACTTGAATTCAAAAAGTCGAAATTTTGTTTGCTTAATTAGAAAGTACAATGTCTTGAAAATATATATAATATATATAGTTATAACGAGTTTCCTAGAGCGCCTCTGAGTCCAACTTTTAAGGTCGACCGAACTTTAAACGCGTTTTTCTCCAAAACATTGTCTTTCTGGTCGGCCCGGGTTCTAACTTTTTTCCACTGAATCGATTGCTTTCAAATTTTAACAGGCTGTTCTACGTACATGTAGTTCTCGTCGGTACTAACGAGAATTTTTTTTTCACTCCTAACTTTTTATTTTATAACCCTTTCTTCGCTAAAATAAAAAGACTTTTTTCCGCCATTATATTATGTACCCATGAAATTTTACTTCAGTAGTTCCGACCAGAATGACATGTTTATAGATTAAGAATAATCAAAAATATTTGTTTTCAGATAACATCAAAAGATAAAATCACCCGGGGCACCCACGTGCTTTTGAGGTTCCAACTTCGAGTGACAATAATAATAGTAATAAAGTATTAAATTTATTCAAATAATTTTTTTTTATATTTTCAATATGTAAATAAAAACACTCTAAATATTCAAGATACTGAATTTTTATTTTCCCACAAAAAACCACCCTCCAAATAAGTCATGAAAGTAGGCATAAGTTACCAGACTACTACCTTAAATGATTAGAAGCTGCGAATAGCTTAATTATAAACAATTAGCTTTTACCCGTGACTTCGTCCGCATAAGTTTTTTCGTTTTCTCCCGGTTGTAAGTCCCCCTGCAGGAATGTCCCACTATCGGGTTCCGGTCCTTCACATCAAAAGTTCTTCAAAAGCACCCTAAACATATAATGGATAGCTCCGAATGTTTCCTTAGTAAATATAAAATGTAAATAATGTAAATCGGTTTAAAATACTACTAACTACCTACCCGCCAACTCCCGATGTTAGACAGTGTGACATCCGCAACATCGTCTGCGTAGGAAGTATTAACTTAATGTATGTAGTATAATAACGTAGGAAGCTAAAAATAAGAGGCCTTATTACTGTAGTACATTTTTGTAAACTATGTTCTTTGTTTTTCCCTCTGTGACTCTGTGGACTTGAAACACGTGAGCAAGCCACGTATAATTGTCCGTGAGAAAAATAACTCTTTTCTAAATTAATGCCGGCTACTTTTAATTTTTGCCCCTGAGCTTTATTTATCGTCATAGAGAATACGATTTTCAGCGGAAACTGTAATCTCTTAAACTGGAATGGCAAATCTGTCGGAATTATGTGTATACGGGGGATGAAAAAATTCTCTCCTTTTGCCATTCCAGTCATAATGATTATTTTTACAATATTGCGACCGAGGTGTGTTACTTGCAACCGTGTGCCATTACACAGTCTTGGTGCGTCTAAATTCTGCATCAAAAGGACAGCAACGCCTACTTTCAGCCTCAGTTTTTGTGAAGGTACTCCTGTCAGTTCTAAAAAATTAAGAAATTCTACAGGGTATGATGTTACTTGTTCAATATCCATTACAGTGTCTACAGAAAAAAACTCAACAAAATCACCTCCCATCCGTGACATAATTTGCTCGTTTATCTGTCCCACCATTTCATTCGTCGGCGCTAAAATTGCTCTTTCACATAACCATTCTCTATTCCTCATATTAGTTAGCAGTTCGCTATAGACGAAGTTATTTAGATCATCTTGATTATGCACAACATTGCAGAATTCACGATCCAATGTAATCATGCAATTACCATCCTTTGCCATACGATCTTCTCCAATTTTAAGAAGAGCAGCAGCGTATTGTCCAGATTTTACATCATTGCGTAGTTGCTCCCGTATTTGTAGACAGACTAAACGTTTTTACGTGCACCCATAACGTTTAGGCTTTTAAACACGCATTTATTTCATCTGCAGGGTTGCCTTTAGTGATAACCGGCAAAGTCTGTCTAAAATCGCCCGCTAAAAGTACCACCATCCCCCGCATGATATTTGGATTACTCTTGATGTCTTTCAAAGTCCAATCTAGAGCTTCAATTGCTCTTTTGTGGGACATGGTACACTCATCCCAAACTAATAATTTACATTGCTGCAACACGTCCACGCTCGCTGTTTTTACTTATATTACAGACTGGCATTTCTTCATGGGCTAAGTTTAATGGCAGTTTAAGCACCGAATGTGCCGTTCTACCACCATTGAGCAGAGTGGCGGCTATTCCGGAAGAGGCAACTGCTACAGCAATCATCTTTTCGGATTTGGGCTAAAAGCAAGTTTAAAAGAAAGGTTTTTCCCGTGCCTCCAGGAGCATCTAAAAATAACAAACCACCTTCGCCATCTTCGATTTTTTTGACAACATTGCCAAATACTAACCTTTGTTCTGGGTTCAAACGTGGAACAGACTCTGTTAATTGTTGTTTCCGTATTAAATCGCTACTGATTTTCTCGGTTCTCTATGGTCTGTTCATTATATAATCTGGTAAATCCTTTCCAGAAATTGTTTTAACCTGGTCTTCAATTTTTGTCAGAGACCCTCATTGTAAATTAAATCACTGTATGTGACGTTGGGATTTTGCTCTTGTAGTCTGTGCAATATATCGTCCGTCATATCATTTTTGTATTTATCCTACATTTGTTGAGGATTTTAAAGACCATATGTCGCTTCTAATACAGCAAATAGTTCTCTCATCTTGCCTGCTGATCTACATTGAGCAGCTTCTTCCAGTGTCACATCCCAATGGTTATCACTCTCCAGTAATCCTCTTGCCTCACATGCCTCTCGAAATGTATAATAATCTTGTGTGTTGTATTTTTTTAGATCATTGAAAGAGGTAGGTCCGCGCACATGGTGTGAAAGCATGCGTAGACAAAAACATTCCATGTTGCTAACATGAACTGTATAAACTCGTCCTAAAGCATCTTCAGATTTGACGCCAGGCCAATCCTAAACAGAAGTACCTTGAATGCGGCGTTTCCAAGTTTTCCTACTTGCATCCCAAGTATAATACCTCGGCACCTCGACATAAAGAAGAGTTTTTGAAAACTCATCTCTGATACAAAAATCAAAAAAAGCAGTGAGAGTGATTTTTGGCGGAGTGTTATTCGTTCGTGGAAATTGTGTTCATTAAAATAAACGTGTTCACCATTTTCGAAACGCACGCTGAGATGTGTCACGGTGGATGCCTTTCGTGCAACGGAAATCCTAACAGACGCCACACGGCTTCGTTGCTGCTGACATACCGACCAGACTGATAAGTTTGTACCTCATCTGCGGAATTCGCAAAATCAGTATTTCTCAAATTGAAAATATCTTGATCACTACCCTTGTTTTTATATTAGGTTGTCAAAAGAGTCTTGCGGTATTTTTATTGAATCAATTCGTGTGGCACCCATACATCGAGCTTCTTAGTGACTCCAAGCTTCTTCAAATGGTTTATAACGGTTTGATGACTACTATGCCGGTCTCTTTCGACCAATTCAGCGATTTTATCGCAATTTTTGACGACAGGCCTTCCGGAGTGTGGCGCATCTTCGACCACCTCTACCCAGAACGAAAACATTGAAACCATCGTTGTGCGGTAGAAATGGAAACTGTATCGGGTCCATAAACTGCACAAATTTTATTGGCGGCTTGAGATGCATTTTTGCCCTTATCGTAGTAGTACTGTAAAATATGCCGTATTTTCTCTTTATTTTGCTCCATGTTTGCGACGCTATAACTTACGAATAACTTAAAAGAAACGACAATCAATCAAACACGTGTTAGCTCATGAAATGAGCTTTCCAAAAAGGTATATCATGACCCGATGCGACGAATAAAACTAGAACTACTCGCTTTCAGCGCCAACTATCGAAAATACCGCAAGACTTTTTCGACAACCTAATTTTTGCAGATATATTTGATGGCGCGTACTGAAGAGCATGCCTCAACGTTAAACATTTTTGATAAAATTGGTGAATATGGGATTACCCAACTATTGTCAATCGTAACATAGCTACCATTTCGGAGCTTTACGGTTGCTGTTCGACCTCCGTCTGCTGGCACTCTTTTACGATATTGCGGGTGTCCGTGGTCTTTCACTAACTTGCGAAGAAATTTTTTTGTGCATTTTCCGTCTTTCATGCAGGGGCACTGTGGATTTTTGGGTCCGCATGAATCGTGAATAATATTTTTTGCAATTATGTCCTGGAGAGTCTTGTCAATGCTAGGATCCGGTATTTCAGCGCTGATTATGTTATCTATTTGATCGGGTCGTAACTTATCTTTTAACCACAATAATATATGGACATGTGGCAGTCCACGTTTCTGCCATTGGACAGAGTACATAAAGCAGCGCGCTTCTCCGAACACTCGGCCTTTATTAATTACATCCACTAGTTTTTTAACTTTTAGTCTAAAAACTCTTGCGACTACATCAGGTCTATCCATTGCGCTCTGCCCCGACATCAACTCATTGACTATTTCGGGCCAGGCTGAGTTGCAAGTAAAGGTGACGAATAAGTCAGGGCGACCATGTGTATGCTTATAAACAAACGCGTCCAGAGTACATTCGTGTAAGTACCGCGGGCTATTTACAAATGAAAACGGTAAAATGACCATGCGACCTAAGTTGTTTGGATTTAAATTAGCGTCATTTGTCACAGCGTCTTGAAGATGGATGTAATTCTCTGCTCTTAGTTTAGTTTGATTTAATGATATGTACCGTAACCTCTCGCTTTCAATTTTAACGTACATGTCAACGTAAAACTGATTGGCCAGTTGCATGCATTTTTGTAAAATGTCAAGTTGTTTTCTCTTATCATCATGTTGTAGGCGTAAAAATCCATGCATGAAACCTTTTTGTTATGCAAGGGAAGATCTGATTAATTTGAGGAACTTGAAAGTGGTACCCCTCTTGTACCTTACTAAGTATGATCGGATATTGCAACGCATCATAAAATTTATGAGTATCAGGCACCCTGGTTAATGTGTCATCTCGGGCCTGTAAAACTATATCACGGGAAGCAAACTGTTCGCCTTATAGCTTCAGACTACCCGCCGACCTGGCGGGCATAGAAATTAAGCACCTCTGCAAATTTGTATTGGATACTAAACGGTTTGCCGATATCTAAGTCCGAACATGGGAGTTCGATTTTCAATGGCTTCACAAAGGACTACTACTATTAGTCCATGTGCGATCTCTGATCAGCCATCTAACCTAACCTAACCTAAACTGTTCGCCTGTAACCATGGCTGCGACTTCATTTGTTAACGGGGCATTATACCGCCGTTCATGTTCCCCACTTGGTGTGCGATCGAGGTGCATCACCAACCTATAATTCTCTCCCGGCATTCTTTCTAGTGCTATTTTGAAATTGATAAAGCGATTATGTTCATGCAACATTCTCTGGATTTTTAAAACAGTATCCCTTTCGATTCCTTGTATATTTTGACACCTGCGATCAGCTTCCTCTTCTTCATCGCCCATGAAATAAAGTTGCAAAAAGTTTGGTTATTCATTATTTGCGGGAAGCCTGTCTTTGGATGGTAAAAGTAGGTGAATATACAGGCATTACGACCTCCTTATCTACACCAAATGACGTCATCTGAGAGCAAGAATTATACTTTCTAATCCTGCTTAAAAACCGGCGCGTTTCGTTACTGTCGTTTAAAAGTAAAGATTTAAGAGGTTCCTCTGGCTCGCCAAGTAATGGAATTTTAACCTTTCCACCAGAACAGCACATACCTGGAGTTTCTTCTTTCCATTTCAGTGCTTCACAATATCTACATTTTTTATCCATTCTCTCAATGATAACCAATCAGTGATTAACATAGTCGATCAAAGGGTCATACTCAAAAGCGGCACCATTAAATGCCTCCCACGTACTCATTGAAAACGTACGTCTTCTTTCTGCCAGCCGTTCAGCATTTAAAAGACGTCGTCTTTGTGAATCTTCGTCACTCTCTGCCGCAATCAATTGCGCGTGACGTTCGGCATCTAAAACTCGACGTGTCTGAGTCTGTTCCACTGTCTCAGAAGCTCTTTGAGATGCGTGGCGTTCAGCATCCAGAATCTGACGGGCCTGAGTCTGCGTAAACGTCTCAGAGGCCCTTTGAGATGCGTGGCGCTCCGCATCTAAGGTCTGACGGGCCTGAGTCTGTGTAAAACTCTCGAAAGCCCTTTGAGATGCGTGCCGTTCAGCATCCAAGGCCCGACGGACCTGACTCTGCTCTAAGGTCTCAGAAGCTCTTTGAGTCGCATGACGCTGAGAATCTAACACCTGACGCGTCTGAGTCTGCTCTTCAGATTCTTGGCTTCTAGCAACTTTTGCAGTTCGAGCTCAGCTAGAACTACGACTTAGATTGGATTTACGTTTGCGTGGCATATCGATAACAATAATAAATTAAGATTTTTTAATCGGTAGTTTCAAAAACTACAACGTGAGACAATTTTTTATAAAAACTTCGATAAAGCAAACCTTTTTACTTAACACATAAATATCTAAATCAATCAATAACGTATTGAACCTAAACAACTATGCTCCTGATAAACCTTTTATACCTAAAACCTCATCCTGATGTGAGCTAAATAACATTTAACCTACACATAATTGAGAATTAACAAATGAAAGCAACTACAAAAATAAAGAATAATACGTATATGAGTAAACCTAGAGATATGAATGATTGGTTAAGAAAATACCTATTTACATCTAACAGCTATCTTAACTACCTAATAATAAAAATCTAACTAAGTAATATATATCTCCTAACTAAATTTCATCAAAATCCGTCCAGCCGTTTAGGCATGATAGAGCAAAACTCCATAAAAAAAATCACTAACTCAATTCAGTTTTCTGCCTACTTCCTACCCCCTAAGTACGATGACGTGATCATTTTGATTTTATATCCGTTTTTAGGTAACCATCTACTACTTTACTAAGTTTCATCAAAATCCGTTCAGCCGTTTAGACGTGAAAGAGCAAAAGTCCCAACAAAAACGACTAAAAATCACAAACTCAATTTAGTTATCTGCCTACTGCCTACCCCCTAGGAACGATGGCGTGATTATTTATAGCTTACGACCATTTCTAGGTTATCATCAATCACCATACCAAATTTCATAAAAATCCATTCAGCCTTTTAGGCGTGAAAGAGTAACAGACAGACAGAGTTACTTTCGCATTTAGAATATTAATATGGATAAGCGGTGCGAAATTTAAACAAAAACCCCAAAAAAAAATAATAAAATTTCATTAACGATCAATATATTAATACACACTTATATACATACTCTAAGCCCGTATAGGCAAATATTATTCAACAATACCTTCTTGTTCTTTGTATTACAAAAACAAACAGGGTTGTATACCGGTCAATTTAGCATATCATATGCACATAAATACGCACATAGAGTGCACATATATGTACAAAGGTTATTGACTCCGTATACCTCCTTAACGAGTGCTTATATACAAGGTCATACGGATAAATCCGTAATAGAAAACATACATAAATAAATATAAAATCGGAACTAAATACAATAGTGCGGTTAACAAAAACGATTAACGCGTATTTTAGTAAATTTACGGGAATAACAACTCTTATTTACTTGACCCTTCTGTTACCGTAAGGTCAACTCGTGACCATTTTAGGTTATTTTTGCTAATATTTCATAAAAAATACAAAACTTTGGGATTTCCTTTCACGAATTCCTGCATTGAGTGAAATCGCATTGAAAAAGTGCAAAATTTTTTTGTAATGTGATATAAAACATGGCAGAATCAAAACTAACGTGTGGGAAGCATGAGGTCATTCAGTGACCATCTGCTCTTCAATATGGCAAGAGGAAGTTTCGCGCCATTTTTGTCAATTAATATTTGTGTAAAACGACAGACACTGTAGATATTTTATAAAGTGAAACGTAACCTAGCATCGGTAAGTATTTTGATTGATTTCGATGGAGTATTATCTGATTCAGCAAATTTGTCGTCTGACAGAAACCCAAATACAAACAATAATGGAAGACATTGTAAATATTGATAAAAATAGTGATTTTGAGGACGATGAGAATGTATTGGAAGAACTGCCAGATGGCGAATCTTCTGAAAAGTATGGTACATTGCTAGTGAAGAAGAAGACAGTATTGCTGAAGCTGATATAAGTAAATTTTCCGTGTACTTTTCACCGAAGCAACCAATAGCACTAGAGCCAGAACAGAAAATATAATTCGACGACACCCCGGTTACAGTATATTCAGTTCACCGAATATCAAATATAAAAGAAACCTTTGACCTGTGTGATCACCAACATCGAGGGAGCTGAAAAATTTCAGAGAAATATAAATTAATTGATGAAATGGAATTTAATGGATTTTTGGGTATTTTGATATTAGGAGGTACTTGAAATGGCATATTTATACAACATGTACTTGCTAAAATACATATAATTTAGAAACAGGCGTTTATCGGTCGACTAATATTTTTCGTTGTAATATCACTTACAAGGTTTTTGGAAGTAAATTGTGTGCTAGGTTCGTTAACAGAGATAATCGCAGAGAGAGTTCATCATATAATGAACTTGCTCCAATTCGGGATTTTTACGAGAAAAGGGTGGCTAACGTATCACTACTGTTTATTCCCTATGAAATTAAGAGGTAGATGCCCATTCTTATCTTACATGCCAAGCAAGCCAAGTAAATGCGGAATAGAGGCATAGGTAGCTGCGGATATGCGAACAAATTTTTGCCTAAATTTTGTTTTATATTTGAGAAAATATTCAGCAGAACCGGAACGAAACCAATACCAACGGGTAGGGTTAGATCTAGTAAGTGGGTATGAATGACGGACTATAACAAACAGATAACTTTTTTACAACTCGAGATTTGGCGTTACTTTTACTGAAATGTGACATTGATGGCCACTATGAGAAATAATAAGACAATTACCATTACTAAACAGTCGTTTCTTCTTTGATGGATATCATCATTGTTCAATACATTCCTATAAAGTGTACTTGTAAAATGGTTAGTGAATTGAGTACTATTCATCATAACAAAAATCTTATTGAAAACCATCCCAAGAAGTTGCGGGAATTAAAAGATTTTTACAATTCTACAAACTCTGGAGTAGACACAATTGACCAATTACATATACATACGTGCAAGAGACAAACTAATCGTTGGCCCTTAGCTGTCTTCTCAGATATTATGTACATATGTTTCGGCACTAAATGCATAGGTTTTATGGACAGAAATTCAATCTAATTGAAAGGCGTCAAAAACATATAAGCGCAAGATTTTCTCGAAAAACTTGGCCTTTTGTTTCTGTAGCTGATCAGCTTAAGATCGCAACGCTTAAAACTCTCTTGCCTTTTATGACTCGGCTAATTCCGCTCGTTCGCGGATTGCGCCCCTCGCGTCGGTTGGGCGGGAGGAGGGTAACCGTTGGGTATTATTATTATTATTATTATACCTTGTTCAGGGTGAAATAACTCGTAGAAAACGCGTAATATCTGGGCAAAAGCAGAATAGACAAGTACTTCGGCGGATGTTGCTCTAAAAAAGAGAAAAACAATTCAGCGAACCACCTTCGCATTCATTTATATTCAAAAAATCTAGAAATGTTAAGAACAAAATAAAAAAAGAATCAATACAACTATGAAATGTTAAAGTCAAACTTAATTTGTATCACTAAAATAAAGAAATATTAGAAAAAAAAACTAAAATCATAAGGTTTTTATAGAATGCCGTTAAAAACTCGGGCTAGGTCATTCCGTGACCTTAACATCACATGTGCCACTTTTTATTAACATAAGAGAAGGGTTAAAAGAGTTTTCGATTTTCGGTATTTATCAGATAAATCTCATCAATTTTTTATTCTAAATGAGCACAGATTCAAAAGAATCTAAATCAGGTCAATTTCAATTCCAAAGATGGTTGACGACGATAAACAAAGAACACCTGCACGCTCTAAGCACGGTGCAAAGAAAAAGAGATCAAAGATCATGCAATACCGAGATTTATCTCTGAAAGTGATAGTTTTATAAGATATTGCACAAGATTTCAAGCTTCCCCTATTACTGACATCACGGAATCAGTTTTGAATATAAAACAAGAAAGTGTTAACAATCTATGGGCATGCATAAAAGCTTCGGCGACATTCAAGTGTGATAACTGCCGCGATCAGTACAAGTTAACAAAGGGAATGATAACTGAACATGTAAGTTTAGTAAGGCCACGTAGAGCCACTACTCTCCCTCCCACAGTAGTTACAACACCAAAAGAATACCTGGATAAATGCATGTATCTAAAAGTACCAGCTTTTGATACTGGAGTTTATAATGATCGTCCTTCTGGGACCAGTTCACTGCGGTTTATATAAACCATCCTAAATTTCACAAGCACAAAAGCTGTACCATCTCAGGTATAAAACAAAGGGGAAGCGTGCAGTATCGTCAAGTAATTCGCTTTAAATGACGCAAATTTTAAACTGGCTTGGGAAGCCCTTGTCGAAAGGTACGAAAATGAAAAGCTTATTATAGAGAACCCAATAAACCCTTTATTACATTTGCCAAAAATTCAACAAGAAACTGCCTGCAATTTAAAAATTTATACTCGACAGTGACCTATTGCTTATCAGCGTTAAAAACACAAAATATCTCCACAGAATCGGGGACCCTATGATAGTAACCATTTGTGCAGAAACACTGCCTGATGCTAACAATCTCTAGTGGAAAGAAAAATAATGCCCACCTGGCAACAGACGAAAACATTCCTCACTGCTCAATACGAGATAGCTGAGCGAATAGACAAAAAAAACTATAAAACCAAAAAGTCATAAAAATTACTCAAGTAAAAACTTGTTCAAACCCCAAGCCAGTAGTAACATACAATATACATAATAGACACGTTAATAAAAGTCACACATTCGTGTCAAATCAAAGTAGTCAATGGCAATCATTGTGTGAACTCTGTAAGGGAGGTCATAAACTAAGATCTTACGAGAGATTCAAAAAAATATCCGTTTCAGATAGAAACAATCTGGTCCGTCAACACAAACTTTGCATAAACTGTCTGTCGAATTCTCATATGACAAAAGACTGTGAAAGCTAATTCAGTTGTGTATACTGTCAACGAAGACATCACTCATTGCTTCATGTTACCAATTTTCAAAATATGAAGAAAAATCAATTAAAAAAACGACGGAGTTAGTCGCTACAACTACATAAAGTAATCCCGAAACCTCAAACCTCGAAAAAAGGGAAGAACAACCAAGTTGCTCTAAGGCAGCAAAAATTGAAGCGCTTCATTCAGAAAATGAAAGCAAAATTCTTTTACCCACTGCGGTCAACCATTGAACATAAAGGTGATTTATTCAAACTAAGAGCGTTAATAGATCAAGGCTCTCAAAAATCCTTTATATCATCAAAGTTTCAAAATCGGTTATTATTCGAAATTCAAATAAAATATGCCCAAATCACCATAGTTTCTCCAAATGCGGATGTAAGAATAGATGCAAAAGCCATCGTTCTACCGCAACTTACAAATTTGCTTCCAAGCTATGAAGTAAATAAAATACACTAGGAAAAATGCTCACATCTCAAATTAGCAGATCCCAACTGTCATACCCCATCAAAAATCGACATATTATTAGGCAGTGACTTAATACCTAAAATAATTCTTGAAGGTATAGAGAAAATCTCCAATAAATTGTTAGTAGAAAATACAATCTTTGGGTGGATTATAAGTGGCCAAGTCACTGAAAGAATAAATTCTTTCACAACAAAAGTGGAAGATATCACAAACGAATATTTAAATAATAAACTTAAAAAATTCTGGGAAGTAGAAGAAGTACCCCAGATTCGCCAACTTTCACAAGAAGACCAGGCATGCGAAGCCTATTACCAGTCCACAACAACGAGAAACGAACATGGTCGTTATGTTGTGCGACTGCCACTCAAATCCACCTTTCCAGAAACTATAGCTCTAGGCCACTCTAGAATCTCAGCAGTCCAGCAATTCCTAAGATTGGAAAAATGAACTAAAATCAGCATATGATAATGTGATGGACGAATATCTTGACCTCAATCATATGGAAGAAACTGTACCACATGAAAAAATATCCAAAAGTAGATATTTATCTTTTTACCTTCCACAGCATGGGGTAATAAGACCAGATAAAATCACAACGAAAGTACGAGTGGTGTTCAATGTCTCAAAGTGTACGAGCTCAGGCAAATCACTCAATGATATATTATACACAGTGCCAACATTACAACCTGATCTCATGTTGCTAATACTAAATTGGCGCATGTTTAAATACGTTTTTAACGGGGATGTTGAGAAAATGTGTAGGCAAATTCTAGCACATGAAGATGACCAAGATTTGCAAAGTATAGTCTTCCGCAATTAAATTAATAGTCCAATTGCGCACTCTATTTAGCCATTAGGACATTACATGAAGTTGCAAAATACCTGTACAAATCTACCTTTAGCAACTTCTGTGTTGCGAACTCAAACGTATGTGGATGACAATCTACCATTAGCGTACGAATCATTATCTTAAGTGATCAAAGCACTAAATTCAGCAGGTTTTCCCCTAAAGAAAATAACATCAAATCATCCCGAAATAATCAAAGACATAAAAAAAGAAGACTTATTAGATACTGACTTCCTTAAATTCGAAAAGGCTGGTACAACAAAAACACTAGGGATTCAATGGAATGCGATAACAGAGCAATTCTCGTATACAATTGAGTCAATATCTGCAATGTCCGCCATTACTTTTCGACCCCGCAGAATGGCTTTCGCCAATAATGATTCAAGCTAAAATTCTCATTCAAGAATTGTGGCAAGATGGCACTGAATGGGATGAACAGGTAAAACCTGTACGTTTAACAAAATGGGTTCAATTTGCTAACAACCTACATACTTTATCAGAAATTCGAATCCCTCAATGGGTAAATTTCACCCCTAACAATAACGCAGAATTACACGGTTTCTGAAGGCTTATTGCGTAACAGTCTACATACGCACTCAGTATGGTAGCAAAATAGCTTCACATCTTTTGGTAGCCAAAGCTAAAGTTGCACCTTTGAAGACACTAAGCCTGCCACGGCTTGAACTAAATGGTGTTCTTCTGTTAGCAAAATTAATTTCAGTAGATCAAACCCTTCTCAAATTAAACGTACACAAAATGTATCTCTCGTCAGACTCAGAAATAGTTCGAGCATGGTTAGAAAAACTACCCTATACTTGGAAGACATATGTATGATTCTAATCGCATATTTCAAATCTTAGACATAGTTGGCTCAGCAAAATGGCAACACGTTGCAAGTGCAGATAACCCAGCCGATCTTGGGACAAGAGGTTACAAACCTTTTCACCTCACCAGCACTACATAATGGTGGAACGGTCCCACATGTCTCCTGCTCGGAATATCATACCTCCGGAAAGTCGAAAAATAGAAAATTTTCATATCACTCCAGAAGAGGATGAAAATCTCCAAAGATTTTCATCATTTCATCGAGCACTAAGGGTAGTCGCTATATGCACAAATTCATTCATAAATTAACGAAAGGTGAAAAGAATATCAAACGATCCTTACGTACAACTAGCATATTCCGACTTGCAACATGCCAAGGTCAGTATAATCTTGTATACACAAACTCGCTATTTCAGCAAAGAGAAATAAAAGTTGCCTGAAAAGCGACCTCTCGAAAAGTGAAGCTCACTTCTCATCTTAAACCCATTCCGGGACGCTAAGGGATTAATACAAGCAAATGGAAGACTAGTAAACTCCAGCTTTAGTTATAACGAACGACATCCCATCATTATTCCAGAGAAATTCCGGCTTACCTACTTATTTCTAATATATCTCCACCAGCTTACACTGCATGGTGAACATCGCATGATGCAACAAATGGTCCGAAAAGAGTTTTGTGTGCCTCGACTAAAGCCACAAATTAAAAGAACCATTTTCATGTGCGAACAGTGTACTATGAACAAACACATGATGCGTACGCAGATCATGGCAGCCCTACCACCTGTACGCTGCAATTATGCTTTACCGTTTCCCTTTCCAGATAAAGGCCTCGATGCTAAGGTTTTCCTCATTTAGAAAAGGGTATGTGGTTGTATGTTTTACGACAAAGGCAGTACACCTCGAGCTATGTTCGGATCTGACTACTGCGGCTTTTTTTACAGCATTTGCTCACTTTGTCGGACGACGCGGATTTCCTTTAAAACAATATGAGCGACAATGGAAAAAACTTTGTCTGAGCTCAAAGAGCCACGGTAAAGGAGTTTTTACAATTCATAAAACAAGTATCCCCCGAAATTGTCAAAAAATATGCACCCCAAGGGATCGATTGGCAATTCATATTCATATCATGTTCTCCACACATATGCGGACTCTGAGAAACAGCAGTAAAAAGCATTAAGTCACATTTAAAAAAAACGGCTGGTAACCATAATCTCAATTATGAGGAGTTTACAACATTACTCGCTCGTATCGAAGCCGTACTAAACTCTAGATCTATCTCACCACTCTCGCAAGATCCCTCCGGCTTCACAGCCTTAACACCAGGGCATTTTCTCAAAGTAGCACCCATTCTGGCCATACCTAAGCCAGGCGTAGAGCCGCTATCCTTATTAAACAGATAGGAGCGAATTATAATTCTCCATCATGATTTCAGCCGCCGATGGAAGGAAGACTACATAAAGGACCTTCACAAGAGATACCGGTGGAAAATCAAGAAAAAGCACCAAAGATTGGAGACTGCGTTCTTATACAAGATGACTGTCTCTCTCCTACGGAATGGCGACTCGGCCGCATAAAAAACTGCATTACGGTTCCGACGGTTATGTTCGCAATCAAACCGGAACTCTAACCAGACCGCTCGTCAAATTATGCTTTCTACCAACCGCCGAAGATAAATAAACCTAAGACCGAAACTGCAATGTCAATAAATCATTAAATCGCTAAAACATATACCTTACTTACCTTGACCTTAACTTTAAAGCAGTAAATTTCCATATTTTAGGTCGTAATTAGACGAAAAAAAATTTATGTTATGAAAAAGTTTGCTTTTTTATTTAGGAAACCGCTTTAACGATAGTATAATTACATATAATTATTATATAGTATTATTACTACAACTTTTACAAAAGCAAACCTTATACCTTTTTTGTTCATAATTAATCAGAAAATCATAAAATAAACTTTAGGACCAAGAAAGAAAATTTTTTTGTAGAGTCGTGTTATTGTAAATTTCACAATATACTATATTACTAATATCACCATTTCTCCCACAGAGCAATATGGACGTGGATATGGCATCATCCTCAACGCCAACCATGTGTTCGGCAGTTTCCGCTCCTCGCTCTGAAGCTGCCCCAATAACGGCCGCAATCCCGCCGGTCAACAGGTCTCAGCAGCATTGTTGCTACGCTACAGCAGCTACAGCGGCTTCTTGGCTAAATACTCGCCAAGAGGGGCCGGGATAGCTAAATGAGTAGCGACGTCACATCACATTCACATCACTTCACCACACCGAAACACACCAATCACGACATAAACAAAACCACGCATTCACCTCATCACGTGAGAGAACACTACACATTAACACACACATACACATCCACCAAAACACGATGACACCATCCAGCATACCAATTAGAACAAAAGCGAACGGAAAAGGATCTCGCGCACCCTTTTTCGTTATGACATCGATCGACCAACATCTCCGCTTTCGCAGCATCCCGGTTCCTTTTCGAAATTATCTGCCTGTACATATGTATAATATATATTTAACCTTTAAACCTAATTTTTCAAAAATTTTTTGTAAGAACAATTCTTAAGTGCATTTTGCAAGAAATAAAAAGTTTATAATGATTCTTTTTGGAATCAAGTTTTTTTCCTTTTTAACAAAAATTGTGAGTAGGCCCATTAGGTGAGTTTTTGTACAGCAAGAAATGGTGTGTTTCAGTGGCACCAGACCTTTTTTGAGGACCGGGAAGAGGTCGCTAATGAATGGGCAAATCTAAAGTGAAAACGATGTTCATTGTCTTTTTTGACATCAGAGGCATCGTTCTCCATGAATTTGTTCCTAGCAAGAAAAAGCCGATGAAAAGCAAGCATTTTGAGATGACAGAGGGGATCCAAGCAGCATGCACCTCGGCTATCCGGAGAATGCCTTCCGTGACGCCTTCAATGCTTGGAAATCGCACTGGCAGCACGGCATCGACGCAGAAGAAGCCTATTTTGAAAGATTTTAAGGAATTGTAAAGATTAGTTCAATAATTTTTTTAAAGTGACTCAGTCCTATTACTTTCCGGGCAAACCCTGTATTCAATTCTATACAGAAATTTTCTGGCATACGTTTATTTGCACTCCTTTCTAATAAAATAAAATATATTAATATATAAGTATTTTAGTTCATTAAATATAAATTATATGTGTTATTATATAAATATTGTGTAAATATAAAATAAAAATTAAATAGTATAAGAGGAATTGAAATGTAATTTGGATAAATGTTGTTAAATAAATATATATTGCACAGGCATATATACACCGAGGTAATATAATCTCTATAAAAGCGTGTATTTAAAATTTCAAATATAAAATATTTAAGTTGATAATATTTATTACTTTAAAGTTACACATGTTTTATAATACTGACAAAATTAGTGAAATTCAACATCAAACTCAAGTGCGAGTTCTGCTAATTTTAGTAAACTTAGTATATAAACTGCAGTAATGAGTTTCACTGTGAATGTGAATAACTGAGGTAACATTTGTTACCTCAAATTAAAGCAAGCAGAGATCAGATACAAAACTTTACTTTAGAAGAGTATAAAATGATGGGTGACACCCGAACCGAACCGAACCGAACCCGAACTTAGCATTTCCATATTTATATACTCTTACAACACGTTGCTACATATAGATGGGCGTAATCGGACCAATACCATGACCACAAAACGACATTAATCGAAAACTTATTACATGCCCTAATTAACCAGTAAACTAAGATATACAATATACCTACAGAGTATTGCAATAGCAAGAGGAGCCTGCGCACTAAAAATTTTGAGTAAAAATATAGTTGTCTTCATCCTCTAATAAGTTAGGTGAACATATCTCTTAAACCAATAAAGCTATAATAATAAAATTCGCTAGGACAAACGCCTTAAGAACTTTTTCCTACAGTGTGAAATGGATGAAATCGGATAATGACCACACCCTTTAATGCAGTTTTCTTAAAGATTCAAGTTAAATAAATCAATAAATAAATACTTCCATTACATTCAAGTAAAAGATGACTTTATTAGAGCCGGTGCCGGTTGGAGAACGTTCGTGGTACGGCCTACAAATAGATGAAAATGCTTATCCTTAACCCACTGATTTCAACCAAATTCGGTATATCATTTTATCCTGATATTTCTAATCGGATCAATGCTTCCCTTAGCCAACATATACCTAATAAAAAATTTTTCGTACTTGCAGTTGACTTTAATATTTTGTTTTATTTTACCAACACCTATTTGTAATTACTTTGCCCGCTTTAATCCCTACAAGTTCCATTTGTATAAAATGTTCGGTTACAACAGTACTTAGGCCTGACTTACTTGTTTTAATTTGAAGTTTTGTCAATACCTGAAAGTACTTTAATTAGTAAATTTTGCGAGTATAAAAGCTCGGTTACATGTGAAAGTATTTCCCCAGTAAGCTTACACGCGGACCAACACAGAAATGTCGATAAGGTTCTCAAAGGTTCCTGCAAAGAAATCTATATCTACAAAAGAATTCCTACCTCTGCTAATGGTAGGCACCTTGTCGTGGTGCAGAGGCTTAGTCGCAAGGCATTCTCGGCGCCCCCCAACCGGTGTGGAAGGTGCTGAAATGGCGCCTTCCAGGCAGGTTGTCGGGCGCCGCATGCGGGCGACAACCAAGGACTACCACCTCCTAATCCAGGGTGTCATGCGACCCGTGCCCATTGGATGATTTGCAGCCAGGAGGTAAATTCGGCTGTATTCTAACGGAGCCTCCCCAACACCGGGCCGAATTGGGGTGTAACTGTGGCCTTACCGCGTCAAGGGGCTCTGGCGTGGCGGACTCTCTAGTTCCCCATTCAACAAGAAGACCCGACAGCTCACCTCGTTGAGCCAAGGGTCGTACGAACAAGATGAACACAACAAACCCAAAAACAACAACAACAACAAACATTGAGGATCTGACTAAGCAACGAATAAGGACAACGGATATGGAATACGGTAGGGAGAAGGACAGAGCAGGAGGAGCAGCGGTAGGCCGGGGAGGTCAGGGAGCTAGGCGAAAGCTTAGCGACCTTGATTCTCTCTCGCCAGAGATGCGGGCGCTGTTCGAGGAGCATGCCAGGGAGGACGAGGACGGCAGGCCCTCTAGTAGCGGCGCCCGCCGCTCAACAGACGTCCAGACCGCGGACGCAGCTAGAAGCACCACCAGGATCCACCCAAGCAGGCCAAGCCACTCGGACTCGGGAGAGTCGCACTGGGCAGAGGCTGGTGGTGCACGCAGGAGGAGAAGGAGGCGCAGGAGAGGAGGGCAGAGATCTCTCCCAACGGGGGACAGACCCGGCGTGTATGACGACCCCCGGAAGAAGGCCATGAGCGGAGCCTGCCTCAAGTGGTATCTGCGGTACCTCCGGGATGGGATGACCCCTGAGGCGGCGGAATCCCTGGCTAAGCGACGGTACTCGGATACCACGGTACCCCCAACAAGGGAATGCGGCAAGGCGGAGTCGGAAAGTGCGCAAGGCAGCCGGTCTATAGACCGTGGCCAGGGTAGTGCACCACCGACTGATACGCGCGGTGACGGGAAGGCGGTCACCTTCGCAGAGACCGTTAAGAGGAAGAGCGGTCAATTAACACCACAGGCGCCCCCCAGCTCGAAAAGGCCGAGGGACAACAGCAGGAGAGCAGAAGGACAACCATCAGCACCGGCTCCCTCCCGGGCGGAGGAGGGGCGGCGCAGGTATGTGGATGCTGTCAAAAGCATCCGCATGGCTGTACTGCCTCAGGACTACCCGGCAGTGTCTCTGGAGTCGGAGCAGCTTACGGAGCTTCAGAATCTCCTCCTAGAAGAGGTAGCCGGCGGAGCTGACTATGCGGCGTCCTTCCTTGGAGTAGAGTTCAGGGGCGGCATGCCACAGGTGGACTGCAATGACCAGGAATCCGCCGACTGGCTGCGGGAATTTACCCCAAAGCTAAGTGGCTGGACTGGTCCAGTCCTCTGTGCAAAGAGGGCGGAGGACCTGCCAGTTATGCATAGGATGACGGTGTTCCTCCCCCGCAGCGACGACAAACCGTACCAGTTTGCCCTAAACCTGATAAAAAATCAAAATCGGGGCCTTAGCATCGCGGCCTGGCGAGTTGTCAGTAGCCAGCTGGAAGACAAAGGTGAGCTAAGGGGATGGAGACTGTACCTGTACATAGATGACGAGTCGTACAGGTACATACGTGCAGCAAGCTTCCGCCTGTTTTACAGGTTTAGCATGGTGGTCATGAGGCCGCACAAACCAGTGACCACAGGAAGCAAGGAGGACGGGAAGACTGCCACCCGGCCGAGTGGCAGCTCGTCGACACGGACAGGTACGAGGTCAAGCAAGGTGGTGGAGAGGATGCAGGTGGAAGCCGTGGCACAACCGGGCGTGAGCAGGGTTGAGCAGACCACGGAGGTCGCTACCGCTGATGCCATGGTTGCCCATGAAACCGAGCTACCCTCCACCCAGGAACTCCTCGAGGGACTAGAGGACCACGATCCGGTGGACAGCAGCGCGATCGACGGAGGGGATGTGGACATGCCCCCCCTCGAGCCACTACTTTAATGGCCGTCGATATGGAAGTTGCCCAAGTGAACCTGCATCACGCGGCGGGGGCCTCAGCGGTGATCACAAGCAGGTTCACAGCGGATAAGTTGGGCGTTCTGTTGATCCAAGAACCATGGGTCTACAAAGGAGAGGTCAAAGGCCTCAAGACGGAACACAACAAGGTAATCTGGGACATCTCCAGCGAGAGACCTAGATCGTGCATAGTGGTCAGGAATAATGTCAATTTCTTCTGTATTTCAGAGTTCCTGACGCAGGATTTGGTGGCAGTACAGGCCAGTGACTGTGAGGGTAAAAGCTTTGTCCTGGCATCGGCCTACTTCCCAGGGGAGACAGCAGCAGCGCCCCCTGAGGGAGTGATCAGGCTCGTGGAGTACTGCAGGAGACACAGGCTCCCCCTCGTCATCGGATGCGATGCAAATGCTCACCACGTGGAGTGGGGGAGCACGGACTGCAACGCAAGGGGTGAGTCTTTATTAGAGTATATATTAGGTAGCAATTTAGCAATTGAAAATGTGGGTTGTGAACCCACTTTTATAACCATAAGCAGGAGGGAGGTGCTGGACATCACCTTCAGCAGCGAGCACGCCAACGGATGGGTCTCAGGGTGGAGGGTTTCAACGGAACCCTCCCTGTCAGACCACCGGATTATAAGGTTCGCACTGAAGGTAGAGGTTAGGCAACTTCCTCCGAGACGCAACCCTCGCAGAACAAACTGGGGTGTTTTCAGGGATAAATTAAAGGACGGGTTACAAAGGCAGGGTCAGATCGATGATAGCGTCACGAGCCTGGGGATAGAGAGCAGGGTGTTGGCACTTAATGTGGCAATCACTAGAGCCTACAATGATAGCTGTCCCCAAATAGTGCCCACAGACAGATGCAACTGTCCCTGGTGGACAAGAAAGCTCGCAGACCTCAGGAAGAAGGTACGCAGCCTATTTAACAAGGCGAAGCGTACAGGGGTCTGGGAGGAATACAGGTGCTACCTAACTCTATATAATAAGGAGATTAGGTCAGCAAAACAAAACAGTTTCAGAAGTTTCTGTGAAAAGGTCTCCTCCACACCAGAAGCGGCGCGGTTGCACAAAGCTCTGGCCAGTGGAAGGGCCAGCACGGAACTGGCCATTAAAAGGAGTGACGGGACGTTTACGACCAGTGCGGAGGAAAGGGCGTCAGAACTTCTGCGGGCTCACTTCCCGGAGACCATCCCGGTGGACCAAAGTCTACCTGTGAGCGAACGGAGGCCGACACGCTTGGATTGGGAAACAGCTAATCACTGCGGACTCGATCCGGTGGGCTTTGGCCTCTTTCGAAAAATTTAAGTCTCCAGGGGTGGATGGTATTTTCCCGGCGTTTTTGCAACAAGGCGAGCAGTTGCTGCTACCTCACCTTGTTCGGCTGCTAAGGGAGAGCCTCGCACTGGCGTACATCCCGGATCCATGGAGGACTGCAGAGGTGATCTTCATACCAAAAGCAGGTAGGAGGGACTACTCCTTGGCCAAATCTTACAGGCCGATCAGTCTAACCTCCTTCCTGCTGAAAACTTTGGAAAAGATCATCGACAACAATATAAGGTCGACGGCGCTGAAAACTGTACCCCTGCATGCTGCTCAGCATGCTTACAGAGCGGGAAGATCAACCAGTACGGCTCTGTACCAGTTGACCTCGGAGATCGAGAGCACACTGGAGGAAGGGGAGGTGATGATATGCGCCTTTCTAGATATCGAAGGTGCCTTTGACAACACGTCTCACAGGAGTGTAGCCAGGGCACTGGAGAGAAGGAAGGTGGCCGCACCGGTGCGCAGATGGATTGATGCCGTGCTGCGCACCAGAATAGCCGAGACCACGGCAGGCGATACAACAATTCGTCTGGGGGTGACAAGAGGATGCCCACAGGGAGGTGTACTATCTCCACTACTGTGGAGCCTTGTCGTGGATGAACTGCTGGAATTGTTAACCGACAACGGGATCCGCTGCCAAGGGTATGCGGACGACATAGTGATATTAGCAAGAGGTAAATTTGAGGATACTCTCTGCGACCTAGTACAACGTGGTCTAAACCTGGCGAAGGGGTGGTGCAGGGGAGTTGAATTAAACATCAACCCCTCGAAGACGACCATAGTCCCATTTACAAGGCGCAGGTCCCTACCCGGCCTGAGGAACCTCACACTTGGGGGCAGAGAGATTGAAATGACAAACAAGGTTAAGTACCTAGGTCTCACTCTGGATTCTACCCTGCGATGGAAGCAGCACGTGCACCAAACGGTAGCCAAGGCAACAAGAGCACTGATGGTATGCAAACGGCTGGCGGGTAGATCCTGGGGCTGTAAGCCAAGGATCATTAGGTGGTTATACACCATGATTGTCCTACCAATTATCACATACGGGGCGGTGTCCTGGGCCTCTGTGGCGACACAGGCTTCCGTGGGGACCCAACTGTCCAAGTTACAGCGGCTAGCATGCGTATGCATGACGGGAGCCATGCGGACCTGCCCCACGGCGGCTCTGGAAGTCCTAATGGAACTGACACCGCTCCATATAATAATAGGTCAAGTAGCCAAGTACTCACTTCTGCAGATAACAGCAGAGGGTGGTGGCAAAGGCAAGATAATTTCGTCCCAGAGGATGGAGAAAATAAGTGGCGATATTCCTATTGCGCTCCTCCCGAGGGATGGCATCAGCAAAACGACCCACTTAACAAGGAAGTTTAAGGTTACCCTAGGTAGCAAGAGTGAGTGGAGTGACCCCACTCTTGAGCAGATGCTAAGGGATAGCACTTTGAGGTGGTACACCGATGGCTCGAAGACATCGGAAGGAATAGGTGCGGGTGTCGTGGGTCCGCGTACCAAGCTCTCCATTCCGATGGGAACCTTTCCGAGCATTTTCCAAGCCGAGGTTCTAGCCATTAGTCGGTGTATCGAGATAAACCTCTACCGCAACTATCGCAACGAGCGAATTACTATACTCAGCGATAGTCAGGCGGCACTAAAAGCGATCTCATCTCATGAGATCAAATCGCTATTAGTCCAAGAGTGCAGAACAAGGCTGGACAAACTGGCCGAGAGGAACCAGGTACACCTGATTTGGGTGCCTGGTCACAGGGGTATAGCCGGCAATGAACTGGCTGACGAGCACCTTGACGGTGAAGGAACTGTTTCGTAAAGAAGAAAGGGCGTGCAGGGAGGCACATTGGCAGCGTGCGCACGGGATGCGCCATGCCAAACTGTTAGTAGGGGGGTATAATCAGAAGAGGTTCGAGACTATAATCAACCTCCCAAGGAACAAACTCAGGCTCCTAGTCGCATTTTACACCGACCACTGCAAGCTTAGAAGGCACTTATCGAACATGGGCCTCTCATCTTGCGCTAACTGCCGGTTCTGTGACAGTGAGCCTGAAACCCCGGAGCACCTGCTATTCGACTGTAACGCAGTCTGTAGGCGCAGGTCACAGGCCCTCGGATCCATGTTTCCGGATAGGGATCACACTGCCTCGCTAGCACCCAGTAGAATATTGGACTTCATCAATATACTGGGGCTAAGCGAGTCCCTGTGAGTTAGGTGAGGGCACAATAGACCCATGGTCGCAGTGCATGCCTCAATTAATAATCTATCTATCTATCTAAAGAATTCCTACAATCAATTTTATTGTGATGGTTTATGTTATGTTGAAACATTTGCGGTTATGTTTGCTTTAATAGTTTTTAATGGTGAAAATAGAAATTCTGTTTAATAATTTTGAATTGTTGGTATGATGTGCATTAAGGTGTTTTTTTTTTTTCAACTATTGAATTTTTTCAGTCCCTTCACGAAATTTCCTTGGAAATACCCTAAAAAAAATTCCCTGAAAATTTTAGCTCTTAATATTAACATTAAGAACTGGACCAAGGCCTGGAAAAATTCCATAGGAAATACACTACAATCGTGAGTTTTTATCTTTAAATTCCTACAGATCACAGGTATTTTATGGCATCGCTTTGACTTTAGACGAATTTTTCTCAAAATTGTTCACTCTACGAAAGTGCTCCGTGCAACAAAGTCGTAACTCACACCGGCGAAGTAGTACGGAGCTCTAAGTCCGATTTTTCCAAGAATTTCGCATTTTTTTGTATATATCTCGTAAATGACAGGAGCTATAGAAAAAATTTGAATGACAAATTTGTAGGAAATTTTATTTCTATCCGAAGTCAAAATCGCTATCATTAATACTTCTCAAGATATTCGGCTTTTTAAGTAAGGCTTTATAGAATTCTTATAGAGGGTATGTATTAAAAAATCTATGAAAATTGCATACAGCATACATACATAATCGCAAATGTTTCAAATTTTGCTTGTATAGACATATATATGTATGTAAGTATGTTTTAACAGCGGCTATTTTTAGCTGAAGCTCTATACTAGCTCTCTCTGCCCCTTACACTCTCAAATTGTGCTTTATTCTGCTTGTTTTTTGGGTTAAGAAACGCTTTTTCAACAGAAACCAGTTAGTCATAGTCAGCAGTTATGAAACAAGCCTATAATAGTCACATATTTACATACGGACATTCAAACAATTATTCGAATCCTTTTTTTCAATTTTATTTGTTTTTGGACACTTTTTCAGCAAAGTAAAAATTATATATGCATATAATACTTGTATGTAAGTATATTTACAAAATCATTATAATATTTATATGTATGTACTTACATAGGTTTTCTCCAATTCAATACTGTTTTTCTCTTAGCAAAATAGCGAAAATAACACAGCCCGACAAAATTAAAATTAATTTGGGCGCGCTGAATTCAAATCTGTAATCAGTTTGTCTCTATCAGCTCTAGTTTTCATGATATAGCTTTTTTATACCCTCCACTTAACTTATGACCTGAAAAAAAAATAAAATGTCATGAAAACTAGAGCTGATAGAGACAAACTGATTACAGATTGAATTCAGCGCACCCAAATTAAATAGAATCAGTTGATAAATGCAAAGAAGCAAATTGAGTGTTGGCCTGTGTAATAAACTAATTAAACTAAATCTACATTCATAATTTTGAATTAAAGATTTATTAATTTAATTAAGATGTTATAGTTATTCCACATGTTCCTTGTTATTTAAGATACTAAAATCTTATCTGGATACAAACGTTGACCTTTTGTACGGTATGTTATGTGTGCAAAAAAAATACGACTTGTTAAGTTGAATTTGGTGCAAAAACCCATATTTTTATACTCTTGCAATCAGTTGTCAAGTTACAGTGTTGTACGTATCGCCTAAAATTAATCGAGATAGGGTTATATATATGGGCCATTCCATCAATTGGCGACATGGTTTTGTACCCGTGGTTCTCCGATTTTGACTAAACTTTAGAATATCATAATATAGACCAAAATAAGAATATCTGTTAACTTATTAGTGGTCAAAGTTGCTCCATTATTTTTTGGCGCGCAATTCAAATTGAGATCAAGCAAAAAAATGACTATTTCTTTTATTTTTTAACGACCTCAAAATTGAGTGAAAAAAATTTTTAAGTTATCCAATTTTATGTAGAAAAATTTCAGCTTTCTGATAAAAATATTTTTAAAATCAAAAAAAAATTTCAAAATCCAAAAAGATAATTTTTTTCCAAAAATACCGTTTTTTGTGCTTTTCCTCCAATTTTTTTTTTCAAAATTGATTTTTTCATTCGATTCCTCGTCCAATTTTACATAAGAATCAGTGTTCAAAAATATGGGACTCTGCTCCCATGAACAGCAAAAAATATTTAAAGTTGACTCTCAAAATCCAAAAAAAAAACTTTTTTTTCAAAACATCTGGTTTTTTGAGCTTTTCCATCAACTTTTTTTCAAAATTGACTTTTCCATTCGATTCCTCGTCAAATTTTACATAAGAATCAGTGTTCAAAAATATGGGACTCTGCTCCCATAAACAGCAAAAAATATTTAAAGTTGACTCTCAAAATCCAAAAAAAAAACTTTTTTTCAAAACATCTGGTTTTTTGAGCTTTTCCATCAACTTTTTTTCAAAATTGACTTTTCCATTCGATTCCTCGTCCAATTTTACATAAGAATCAGTGTTCAAAAATATGGGACTCTGCTCCCATGAACACTCGACTTTTTCAAAAATTTTTTTTTTTATTTTTCTACATAGTCTCCTTGTAACTCCACACACTTCTCCCAGAGATGCTCCTATCTCTGCAACCCTTCCAAATAGTACTTGACGTCTTTGTCTGCAAAATACGAGTTCACGAAAGAGATTGCCTCCTCATTTGACGAAAATCTCTGGCCGCCGAGCGCAGTTTTAAGTTGAGGAAACAAAAAAAAGTCGCTTGGTGCTAGATCCGGTGAATAAGGTGGATGGTGAAGCAGTTCGAACCGCAATTCGTGGATTTTCGCCATGGCGACTGTTGAGGTGTGAGATGGTGCGTTGTCTTGGTGGAACAAGACTTTCTTTTTTTGCAAATGTGGCCGATATTTCGAAATTTCTTCCTTTAGCTTGTCCAATAATGATGCGTAGTATGTCCCTGTTATAGTTTTTCCTTTTTCAAGATAGTCGATAAAAATAATTCCATGGCTGTCCCAAAAAACACTCGGCATCACTTTCCCAGCCGAATACACAAGTTTAGGTTTTTTTGGGGCCGGTTCCCCCTTTTCAATCCACTGTTTAGATTGGATTTTTGTTTCGGGCGTATAATGATGAATCCAAGTTTCGTCTACAGTTATCAATCGGCGCCAAAACTCGGTCTTATTGCCTCTAAACTGAGCCAACAGAGCGCTGGAAATGTTCATGCGCACACGTTTGTGGTCTAGCGTAAGCAAACGCGGCACCCAACGCGCGGACAGCTTTCTCATGCCCAAATCTTGGTTTAATATGTAACAAACACGTTCTTTTGACATCTTCATAATCTCAGCTATTTCCCTAACTTTAATCCGGCGGTCGTCTAGTACCAATTGATGAACTTTAGCGATGTTATCGTTAGTGGTTACAGTTTTTGGACGCCCAGGACGTTCATCATCTTCCAAGCTCCTGCGACCACGTTTAAATTCAGCTGCCCAAAATTTTACGGTGGTAAACGATGGTGCAGAGTCACCATACACAGGGTCCAACTCATCTTCGATTTGTGAAGGCGTATTGCCTTTCAAAAATAAAAATTTAATTACAGCTCGATATTCAATTTTTTCCATTTTGGGGAAATCACCGAAATAGACTCACAAAAACGACAGTCAACAGATAATTGCACACGATAAATTTCTGAAATTTTGGCGAGTAGCTATTATAATATGCACAATTTGAAGTAGAAACTTTTTTTCAGATGTGCCGCTAGCTTCGCTTTGAGGTCGGTTATTTATCAGACAGCCCTCGTACTCATAAAAGTATATTTTTCTGCCTAAAATAGATACATTTGGGCGAAAACTTAACTTACCTCCCATAAAGCTGATATTAGGATTTTCGAACATCCGCCTGACTTTACTCTATATGATGAGTTTTTTAGTAAGTGACATGTTAATAGTATGTGGTATTGGGAAAAGTAGATAAAATCTGGTGATACCTCTACAAACTTTCATTTACTACATATAATGATTCTCGTTTTTCTAACAAACCTTATTTGTCTATCAGCATAGTAGTTATATGGTATACAGTATACGTACGTACTATATATACAACATTGCTTGGATTTCGATCCTTAGGTTGACGTTTTAGACCATAAATAATATCTAAAATATTCGGTTGCACCCGAACTTAGGCCTGTCTTACTTATTTTTTCTAAGTTAGTATGACTATCGATGATATCTGTGGCAAATGTCACATCAAAATAATCGTTAGTGTTTTAAAGTACATAAAGTACATTCAGCGATTTTTACTATAAGTGAAGTTATTCCACAAAGAAGTTCGATTAAATTTTGTGTGCGGAATCAAATTTCTTGTTCCAATACGCTCATAATGTTCGGAAAGGTCTTCGGTGGTAATTGTTTGTCGCGAGCAAGTGTTTTTGATTGGTACAAAGTATTTAAAGAGGGTCGAGAATGTTTATTTTAAACACTCGTTTTTATGGAGATTTTGATGACTAGGTATATGAATGCATACTATACATACATATGTTTATTTATATTTGTACTTATGCAATTTAATTTCTTTTTGATATGTACAAAACTCTTATTTAATAACAAATAACACATATAATTTATATATTATTAATTATTTTATTTTTTACATATTAATATAACATTAATTTTTCCTCAAAAACTGCTGTTGAAAAAGAGAAAGAGAAATATTGTACCAAGTCTGAGAACTTTAGTTTGCAATAGTGAGCCAAATAATATACTATCATAATAGCCATGCACTGTCTCATAAGTAACAGAGGAATTATTATTTTAACCCTACGATTACCCTCCTATCGCACAAACGTGAGAGGCTCATCCGCATACCATATTTCAAGACAAAAAAATTGCTATAGTAAATAGTCTTTCATTGAATAAGGAGAGGGGAACCCAGATCTACAAGAAAAGCACATTGTCTTAGTACATATCAAGCAAATCAATTCTATCACACCCATCAACCAAATTGTTTAAGTCTGCTTGCAATAGACATCTTTGATCAATAGAAATACATGATTTAAAAATATTTGCGTCGTCGGCATATAATAGAATATTCTATGATAGAAGGGACAGATGAGATGAATAATTGAATCTGAAAGAGTACCTTCAAATGTCCTCGTTGTGTTCTATTTAAAAAAAAAAAGACACCTATTGTAGAAATCTTGGTTGAAAGCCCAGAAAATCAAGTTTATGTTCGAGAGTCCAGAGATTTACTTTATCGAAAGTTTTGCTACAGTCAGTGCATATAACGTCCGCTTGGGTTCCCTAAAACCTAATGATGGATGGTTTAAAAATACAAGCAAATATGTTAGAGTAGATTTCCTTTTACGAAATCCATGCGAAAAGAAGAAATTAATGGAGACATCGAAAAATTTATATGGTCTGTAATGACAACTTCGAAAAGCTTCTGAAAGTTTTGCAATACTAAAAATATTAAAGTGTGAGACACTCAATGCACTATCCGTGAAAGTCAGACCAATTTACAGTAGGAACTGCGAATTTATTCCTAATTTTCAATAATGGGTTGTCAAAAAAGTCTTGTGGTATTTTTATTGAATCATTTCGTGTGGCACCCATCGAGCTTCTTAGAGACTCCAAGCTTCTTCAAATAGTTTATAACGGTTTGATGACTACTATACCGGTCTCTTTTGACCAATTCAGCGATTTTATCGCAATTTTCGACGACAGGCTTTCCGGAGTGTGGCGCATCTTCGACCACCTCTACACCAGAACGAAAACGTTGAAACCATCGTTGTGCGGTGGAAATGGAAACTGTATCGGGTCCATAAACTGCACAAATTTTATTGGCGGCTTGAGATGCATTTTTGCCTTTATCGTAGTAGTACTGTAAAATATGCCTTATTTTCTTTTTATTTTGCTCCATGTTTGCGACGCTATAACTCACGAACGACTTAAAAGAAAAGACAATCAATCAAACACGTGTTAGCGCGAGTTAAAGAAAAATAAGTCAACGAACTGCGAGTAAGAATATTATGTCTTTATTCACTAACATCCGAAATTACAATTCCAAGTTATTTCTAACTGCTTAGCCTATTTATAGTAGTGAGTAAACAAATATTTTATATCCGCTATCTTTACAATATGTTGTTTGCTTAATCGGACCATTTAACGGTCGCTCGTTAGTTTGTTCATTACTGCTATGACAACAACAACATTAGCTACAGACATTTGTCAGGTGATTTGGCGGTTGTCCTGATCGCCGATGAATGTTATTTTATCACAGCATTGTTGCTGCACATGTTGTTGTCAAACAAGTGTCTTCATTGTTTGTTGTTGCATTATTTTGTACTACATGTTATTGGTTTTCGTCTAGCGGTGCATATACATACATATATGTATGTTTATATTAATTATGTATTCCCGCGTTGGGAATACCAAAAAAATTATTTTTTAATCGGACAGCTTTTTTGACCAAAAACGACTCAAACTTAAATTTAACAATTTCGTTAATTTATACTTATTCTAAGCCACGGAATTATTAAGTGGCGTGATCTATTTCCTAGAATTAGTGTAAGCAATTCGATTGCATGTTCGATGGCATGTGCCGGATGTGCTGAGGTTGCATCGGCAGAATTTACCAGTTGTCGCTTGCGCTGTAATTTCGGGGTTGTTGACATAGTTGCACTTTATGCTTGCTTCGTGCTAACTCTTCCCCTCTTAAGTCGATTGTCCTCAATCGGGATTAATGCATTTGTGGTGTTGAAATTTGTAGAAATGTTCCCCTTTTTGCTGAAGTTGCTTGCGGTGGCTCAATTGAAATATTTAGCTTTTGCTTACTTTTTATAATGATGTATACAATTGTTATTAAAATTATAGTTATAATTATAACATCAGTGCCTATGCTGATTAAATCCCTCTTTTTATTTTTATTCATTAGTAATTCGATACTATTTTCGTGATTTATTTGTTTTACATAAAGATTTTCTAATTTAAGAATAAGTTCAGTTACATTCTTTTTCTCTTTAATTTTTGTGATTCGATTTGGCAAAATAAATGTTTCATATATTTTAATGTTAATGTTCGAATACGTCTTATTAAGCGTACTAATATAACAATTTTCAAATTTGATAAGAAAGTTGCCTTTCATTTTTATTTTTTGCTTATTGCAATTGTGTTCTATTTCTACATCAAAATGCTTAAATACTAGAATACCAGGGACTATTTCAGTGACATTTATTTTATCTATAGTTTCTAAATTACAATTTGCTTCTTCGAATTTCAAAATATTTTCTAAACATTTATTGTGAATTTTTATTAAATTTTTCTCCAAATTGTTTTTTACATATGTTTCATACATATTGTTTTCTGAATCTATTAATACTTCGTAAGTATCTAAGGCTATTGATTTGTTAGCTATATTAGGAAGTGGTTCAAATCTGATTTGTGAAAGGGTATTTGGTGAATATTGGGGTATTAGGAGGATTATGATTATGTTGTTGTTTTGAAATATTACTGCTGTCTTGATATTTTGGTAACTGTCGAAATCTGTAATTAATTCGAGTTCTAATTTGGTGAGGATGTCCGTAGGAATTAAACCTATTTTGCTGGAAAATATAATTTGTCCTATGTCGTCTATGTGGTTTCGTTAAAAGGATATATCGTTTTCTATTTGGTATGTGTGCTCTAAAAATTGAACCTTGTCCTCTAATGACTTTATTTTATTTTGTATGGTGTCCTTAAATGTATTAATGTAATGACTTATTGAGATTTGCTGTTGGTTAATATGTTTTGTTATATTGTTTATTTCCTCGGATATGAAGTTATTAACGAGTACTATATTCGTCATACTAGCTGTTGTGGATAATTCATTTTCGTGTATTTCTGTGAGTGCGTTATGGATTTCCGTCTCGTCATCACTGTCCATGGATCCTGCTATATATTTTAATCCTTTCCCTAGAATATTTACAAGTCCTCGTTTTGATTTAAAATGAGGGTGTAAGCCGCTTATTTTTGATTGGAGTAATGCAAAGTTTCTATTAACTGTGTCCAAAATTTGTTTATCTTCAAAAGTTGTGGTTTTTTGCATGTTAATGTTATTTGATATTAAGGCTACTGTTTCCTCGTAAGCTGTTAAGTTGATAAAATGAAGTGTTTTGTCATAATGATTAATTATTTTCAGTTCGTTAGTTTTGATGGGTAAATATCCGTTATTATTCGTTAAATCCTGGATGTCGATTTGTTGTGCGTCTACCGTCAATGCTAATACCAGCATGATTGTCATGATTTCCCCCGTATTCATTTTTCCTATTACAGAAGAAATTTTATGTGCTTAAATTCATATTTACTCATGCATTTCTATTTAATGTTACTTTTATGAACTACTCTACCTGATTTAGTTACTATTGTTGTATTAAAATTTTTCGCAACAATTTCTTTTCTAAATCTGTCCGATAACTTATTTCCTAATCTTCTATTTACTTTGACAAATATGATATCTCCTTCCGCATATGTGCTTGGAGGTGATCTGTTCTTGTTATGGTATGTAAGGTCTGCGTTTTGTTTCGCTAGGAGTCTGTTTACAGTTTCTTGTCTGTCTTTCTCCATTATTTTAGGGTCGCTATAAACACGTCTGCCAAAGAATATTTCTACAGGTTTTCTTCCTGTTGTCGTATGAATAGTGGAGTTATATTCGAAAACTGATTTATCCAACAATTCGTGGAATGAACGGTACGTGTTCTCCTTTTGAAGACATCGCATTATTTCTTGTAATGTAGAATGGAAACGTTCTACCTGTCCGTTTGAACAACTTGTATACGGAGCGGTTCTAAGAATATTAATTCCGAATTCATTCTCTATCATGAAGTTTATTGCTTCAGAATTAAAAGATTTCTCGTTATCCATCACTATTGTTTCTGGAACAAAGGAGAAAAGGATATCGCGTAAAGGCTGTCTGATGTGTTCCGATGCTCTCGATCGAATGGGTTTTGCTATTGCGTATTTGGAGAATTTGTCCATCGCGGTTAGAACTAGTTCCTTACCAACTATAAATATATCAATGTGCAATATTTGGCCTGCGAACTGTGGAATGGGTGTGGCCTGAATTTGAGGTTTTATTGGACGTCGGTCATATTTGCTTTCCTTGCATGTTGCACAGTTTCTTATAATTTTCTTTATTTTACTTGCCATTGCAGGAAAATAGTACTTTTCCAGAATTTGCATTTTATTTTCCCTAGTATTTCTGTGCACTCTATTGTTCGTTTTTATAATGATCTCTTCCTGTTCTTTTCCATTAGGTATCTGTGTGAACCTAACTCGGTATTTGCTAAAATGTAATGGGTAGACCTCTTGTATTTTGCCCATAACATATTCTTCTGCTTTTATACAGTTTATAACTGATGGGTTCAAATATCTTTTTAGAATTGATTTAAGGGTTTGTTCGGAATAATCAGGTTCCGTAATTATGTATCTATGATATGTAGGAAAGACGATTTTAAATTGATATGTAGATGTGCTATCTGTTTTTAAAATTATTTGGTTTTTGAAAGCGTTTATAGGGGCTTCTATGCTATAAATTAAATTATGGGACGAGCTATCATTCGAATTGGTTGCTATTGATAGACTGTTAACCTGTGATTCCTTCGGGGGTATCCTGGATAGTGCATCTGCTACGACGTTTTGTTTCCCAGGTTTATAATGTAAGTCGTATGAATATTCTTCTAAGGCTGCTGTCCACCTTTTCATCTTGCTATTGTTATTCTTATTGCTCAAAGCGTAAGTGAGCGGCTGGTGATCAGTAAAGATTTGTACTTTAGCTGAGCCATATAAGTAATTCCTAAATGAATTCAGAGCCCAAATTATGGCTAGCATCTCTTTTTCATTGGCGGCGTAATGTTCCTCCGCCTTGCTCAATGTTCTTGAGATAAATGCCAAAGGCTTTGAGTCTTACGATAGTACGGCTCCGATTGCAAAGTTGGAGGCGTCTGTTACCAGTTCGAAATTTTTCTTATAATCAGGATATGCAAGTATCACATCTCTGGAAGTGAGTGAACGTTTTATATTATTGAAAGCTTCTATTGCTTCTTCATTCAAAAGTATTTTTACTTTTTCGGATTTGTTTTTCGATATTCTACCTTCTTCCCCTCTCAGAAGAGAAGTCAGTGGTTTTGCTAACTTCGCATAGTCTTTTATGAATCTTCTGTAGTATCCTGACAAACCAAGAAAACTGCGGAGCTCTTTTAAAGTTATAGGTTCTGCAAAGTTGGCAATTGCTTCAACTTTTGCAGGATTCGTTTTTATGCCATTTGGAGATATGACATACCCTAAAAATTCTACTTCCTTTTGGAAGAAGTGACACTTATCCAACTGAACTTTCATGTTGGCTTCGTCCAAGGTATTGAAAATTGTATTAATGTGAAAAAGGTGCTCTTTTTCCGTTTTGCTAAATATAATTATGTCATCGATGTAGACATAACAGTATTTTCCTATGTGATCGCGCAGGATATCATCAAGAGCGCGCTGAAAAATAGAAGGAGCGTTTTTCAAACCAAATGGTAAACGTGTAAATTCGTATTTACCATTGTTGATGGAAAATGCCGTTTTTTCGATGTCAGATTCTCTTAGAGGAATTTGATGAAATCCGCTTTTCAGATCTAACACTGAGAAAAATTTGCTTTCGCCGAGCTGCGAAATTACTTCTGTTATTTCAGGAATTGGGTATCTGTCTGCTGTTGTGACAGAGTTTACTTTTCGGCAATCGATGACCATTCGGTACTGTTTATTCCCCGCAGAGTCGGCCTTTTTCGGGACGATCCACGAGGGTGAATTGTAGGGAGACCTAGAGGGTCTTATAATTTTATCATCTAAAAGTTTCTTTACCTGCTTTTCTACCTCTGATTTGAGAGATGCTGGGTATGGGTAAAATTTCGAGTAAACAGGAGAGTCCGTTACGGTTCTTATTTCTCCAACAACTTTTGTTGTATATGTTAATTTTTCGTTCGGCTCCGCGAACAGATTTGGGAATGCATCTACTGCTTGCTTAATGCTAGTCTTCTGCTGTGACGATAAGTCCTCGTCCTTTATATGTATTGCATTTACTGCCTTTGATGGAAGCTGCTTTAGTTTCATTTTTATTAGATTTTTTATTATTAAATAATTTTCATTTGTGTAGATAATTGCTTAAAGCTCTCTTAATGTGTCGTTTCCCAAAATTCCATCGAATGTCTTTAAGGATGGCATTAAGAAAAACTTGATTTCGTTATCTAGACCAAATAGTTTTAGCATTGTGTGTTCATTAATTTTAACATCACCTGTTACTGTTTTTGCAAAAAATGGGTTTTTATTTTTAATACGTTTTTTAACCAAGTGTGGTTGAATGTAGTTTTTACTAGATCCTGTATCTACCAAAAACTTAAGAATTTTCCCGTTATCAGCTCTTGCTTCAAAACATGGAAGCGAAGAGCTCATCAAGCTAAAAAATTAACTTCAGATGGTTCGTCTTCCGAATAATCATTCTCCACATATTTCGACATTGTGGCAATGTGGAAAGTTCTTCGGGTTTTCCTTTGTTGCTGATTATTAACTGATGGTGTCTTTTCCCTTGAAATTGATTTTGAGGAGTTCTGTTCATATAGTTAATTCGACGTGATTGCATACTCTCGTCAACTTCCATGGGTTCTGGCCGGGGATGAGGTTTAGGTGGCCTGGGTGAAGTACTTGTATGCTGAATTTGGTTAGGAAATTGTTGTCTAGATTGCCAATTTGCTTGATTTGGTTGTGGCAAGTACGCCAATTTAGGGTAAAAGGATTGCAGTTCTTCCTGTGAAGAACGTCGCTTAGAATAGAGTTGGGGAGTTTGGTATGCCGTTTTCACATTGTGAGCATGATTCATGCGAAAATTCTGATTGTCTAGTTTCAGGCATAAATGAAGGGCCTGAAGTAAGTCGACCGGTTCTCTTATTCCCAGTAATCGTGGGAGGTCGCCATTTAATCCTCTTATGAAGGTGTCCAAAGCTTTATCCCTGTATGATTGCGTTATCATTCATAGAGATTCGTTGCTCATTTCGGTACATCTTACTTTATTTAAAATTAATGAGAGGTGTTTGTATACTTGCTGATAGAATTCAGCAACCGTTTTATTACCTTGTACTAGAGTTGTCATTTGATACTCTAAGGTGGATAAGTCACGCTTGTCGGCATAATGCATTGATAGACATTTTGTTATTGCTGACCAATCAAGTGGCGTGTTATAAGATTCTAATTCCATATCTGCATTGCCTACAATCTTATTTCTAACTACACTAAGGATTCCGTAGTATTTCGGGGTTCCTTTTAATGGTTCGTATATATTTAATATACGGTCTACACTTTTTTTCCACGATATGAATTCTCCTGGGCGGCCAGAAAATTCTTTTAGACACTTCACTACATCAGGGATCCTATCTAAACCGTCTAAATTTCCTCTATGTCTGTCCTCTTTAGTTTGATCAGTTGTCGTTGCTAAGTTGGCATCCGGATTTAGGGTGGCCTGTACTACCTTTGGTCCTTGCTGCTGTAGTATATTTGTCGCTATATTCGCTATTAATGATGTCAAGTCGTCTATACTTAATTGAGTGTTATTTGTCGCTTGAGGAGTGGATTGGTTAGAAGGAAGAATGGGAGGTCTGACCAAGTTGTTGGGATTATCCATTTTACAATTTAATATAATTACAATATAATTTAAATTAATTTAAATAATTCTTATAATTTAAAAAATTTTTTTCTTACTCTAATCCTGATGTTTCTGGATGCTGCTGCTGCTGGTTTACTTCGTTGTTAACGTTGGCAAATCGTACAGCCCCACTATCAAACACTACACTCGTTATTTTACGTTTGTGTTTTTGTTGCTTTGCTTTTGTTTTCAATTTCTAGGTAAACTTTAAATTTTAGTAGCCGTCGTTGATTATGTGAGCAATAGTTGTTGTTGCTAGTGCTGCTCGGCTAAACATTTTTAACCATTCACTCGCTTGATTTTAACTATCATGTGTGATCGTGTGCGTAATTAATTTTTAACACTAGGATTTTATAATGAGGCTTGTGTTTATTTTATATCTACGCTTTTAGTTACAATTACAATTTGGTAGTCGCCAATAAACGCTATTTAAATTGCTTTGTTATTGTTGCTTGTTGTATTTTATCACTGCTAAAGCTTTTATGTTTTTCACAACAATTATTTCGCTGGCCTAAACTTTTTCACTTCACTTGCTGCTACGTCTTTCGATAAGGCTGGCACGTCGATGCCTCCTTTTTACTTTCATTACTCAGGGACCGATATCGAAAATACTTTTTCAACCGGACGCCAGTTTTCCTACTGGACCGACTGAATTTTGCTCGGGCGCCAATTATGTATTCCCGCGTTGGGAATACCAAAAAAATTAATTTTTTAATCGGACAGCGTGTCCGCTTTATTGACCAAAAACGACTCAAACTTAAATTTAACAATTTGGTGAATTTATACTTATTCTAAGCCACGGAATTATTAAGTGGCGTCATCTATTTCCTAGAATTAGTGTAAGCAATTCGATTGCATGTTCGATGGCATGTGCCGGATGTGCTGAGGTTGCATCGGCAGAATTTACCAGTTGTCGCTTGCGCTGTAATTTCGGGGTTGTACATATATTTATGTGTACGAAAAATTTGTTTATTTATTTTTTAACTCGCAATCTTAATCCATGTCTCCTGCTAGTGCTATTATGCTTGAATTGTCATCAACAATAAAGTCATTAGTATCTCGACTTTCATTTTTTGCATGTTTTAAAGGCCTTTTTATATTAGATAAATGGACGTTGCTTAGTGGGCTTATTCTAAAGTAAGGTTTGTCTTTATTTCTTTTATTTATTACTCTTTGTTTTACTTTATTTATATTATCATGCAGGATTTTTGGATCAATATTATTTTGAGCCATTCTTGGGGAATATTTTATAGTGGAATGGAATCGGTCATTGTAATTACCCATGGCTAGCTGCATCCGCATTTCGGTTGAGAGACTTGGGTCTTCAATTCCCGTTAGCTTTTCTAACAGGGTTGAGTGCAGCCTCTCAATGTCCGCGTTACCGGTATGGCTGTTAGGCTTCGTTAAATGGACCTCAATACCCTCCTTTTTAAAATACTCAATTAGTTGTTCAGCCCTAAACTCATTGTCCATTATAACTTTACTGGGTTTACCAAATTTCGCGAATTGTTCTACTATAATCGCTTTCTTTGAGCGCCAATTTCGATCAGTAATGGTGTAAGCTGAAGCGAATTTTGTAAGCTTATCAATAAACTTAACAAACGATAACTTTTTAAAATGGAATATATCTATATTTATAATTTGATTTTTTTTCGTTGCCGTTTCAGTAAAATGAAATAGAGGTCTAATCGGTTTTCTTGAATATTTAATTTGTTGACATTTTTCGCAATTATTAATAATAAGTTGTATTTGTTCTTTTAATTTTGGAAAATAAATTTCGTTTTTTAACGTATGATATGTCTCATCGATACCACTGTGCATAGACTCATTGTTATGGTATAAGGCTATTTGTTTGTGAAGTATTTTTTCATTTTCTGTTTCAGTTACTCTTTGGATTAGTTTAACAAAATTGATTTTATATCATGTAAAAACATAGAAATTAATATTTGTTGTATTTTATGATAATCTTTATCTGATACTTCAGAAAAAATTCCTATTCTACCCATTTTAATATTATTCTCCAAAATATTTCTAATGATTGTTTCATTTTCAAGTAGATTTATTTGAATTATTTTTCTTTTATGCACTACTTTTACTTCAAATGAAGGACTAAATGTTAATATTATTTGAATTTTGTATTTATTCACTATTTCCTCTTTTATAATAATATGCTCTAAAAGCTCTTCTGCTGCTGAATGAATAGTTTCTGACATTTCGAAATTCGATTCATTAGAATTATTTTCGATTATTTTTGGAGAATTTTCTAAACGACTTAGAAAGTCTGCCACCTTATTTTCTTTGCCATTTAAATACTCAATTTCGTAATTAAATTCTTGTAGCTTTAAAAGCCATCGTTGACGACGAGGGGAACATTCTTTGCCTTTATATTTATTATTAAGATATTTTATAGGACAATGGTCTGTAACAATGCGAAATTTTTTTCCATATATATATGGCCTGAGGTAAGTAACAGCATAAATAATTGCAAGGAATTCCTTATCCGTTGTACTATAATTTTGCTCGTGATTATTAAGGGTCCTGGATATGTAACATACCGGATGTCCTTGTTGGGATAAAACTGCCCCAATCGCATAATCACTAGCATCAGTTGTAATGACAAATTCCTTGTCGTATTCAGGATATTTTAAAATAGGATGAGAAGATATTAATGCTTTAAGATTCTCAAAACTTGCTATATATTGTGGATCATTTATATTAATTTTATAATCCTTTTTCAAATACTTTATCATTGGATACGCAATCTTTGAATAATCCTTAATAAATTTACGGTAGTAACCCGTTATACCTAGAAATCCTTTTAATTGCTTTTCAGTTTTTGGAATCTGTAAGTTTTGTATTATTTCGATTTTGTTTGGATTTGGTTTTATTCCATTTGCCGTTAAAATCTGACCTAAAAAAGGAGTTTCTTTTTGAAGAAAATTACACTTTTCGGGTTGGATTTTTAAATTATGCCCTTGTAATTTGGAAAAATTTTTCTGTAAGGATATTTCATGCTCTTCTAGAGAGGTGGAAAATATAAGGATGTCATCCAGGTATACCACACAGATTTCCTTAATATATTCTCTCAGAACTTCATTAATTAATCTCTGAAACGTCGCAGGGGCGTTTTTGAGTCCAAATGGCATTCTAACATACTCATACAATCCAGATGGTGCTACAAATGCTGTTTTCTCAATATCCTTTTCTGCCATTAATATCTGGTGGTAACCCTTTGCTAAATCCAATGTGCTGAAGTATTGCGCTTTACCTAATTTATCTAAAATACTGTCGATGTTAGGCAAAGGATACTTATCATCAATAGTAAGTTGATTTAGCCTCCTATAATCCACTACAATTCTATACTTTTGAATACCAGACTTATCTTTCTTTTTTGGTACAACTATAATAGGAGAGCTGTACTTGCTTCTGCTCTTCCTTATGATCCCTTGTGTTTCCATATCATTAATTTGTTTCCTAACTTCCTCTTCGTGTTTTGGTGGTAATCTATAAACTCTTGAATTAATTTGTTGATTACTAATAGTCCTTATTTCATGAACAATTGAATTTGTATTAGTTAAACTATCACCTTCTCTATATATTAATTTACTAAATTTTTTCAAAAGTTTATTAATTACTTGTTTTTCTTGGTTATTCAAGTGACTTAAATCTATAGTTGGGTCTTCACTAATTTCCATAACTTCTCCATAATTTTGCATTATTTTTGATAAAAAAGGAAGACGTATATTATTACCTAATTTAATTTCGAAATTTTCTACATCAATACTTTTTACATTTTTTACTATCCAATCCATACCTAGTATTAAATCAAATGGTTTATTAAATTGCAACATTATCCATTTCATTCTAGCATTTTGTGGAGCTCTAAACTCATTTGGACATGGTGTAATTACCTTTTTACTAGGATTACTGACCACGCCATTAATTGTATTTAATATAGTTTTTTCTTTTTTATTAATTGTAGGTAAATCAAATTTATTAAAACTGCTTTCCTTAAGTATGCTTAAAGTTGATCCTGTGTCTACTAGTGCTATCCATTGTCCATTGTAAATAAAGTAATTTTTATATATATTTTTATAAAATCCGAGGCTAATTTAAAAAAAAAATTTCTTCTGTATCGTTTCTTTCTTCTTCAGTATGACTTACTGTATCTACTTCCATTGGAATAACTGATTGCCTGGTTTGCTGTGTATTATTATAGCTATTATTATTACGTCTATTAGAATTTCCAGGATTTGGCCTTTGACTATTTAATTGATTAGAAAATGAAGTTTGATTGGTAAAATTTCCGCTATTACCCCTACGAAGGTTATTATTATAAACTACATTTTGGTTAGAAGGTCTACTGTTACTATTTTGATCCCTAAAACTGCTTGTATTATTTTGTTGATAGCTTGGTTCGCTGTTAAATTGATTTTGAAATTTATTGCTTGAATAGTTTTTTGAATTATTCTTTATTAAAAAAAAGTATTTAAATTTCCTTCATCCATTGTTATGAATTCATGAATGGTAGCCTCAGCACTGGCAAAACTAATTATATTTCTAATGGCATATGCAAATGTTCCAGAAGCTAAATGTTTAATCCTTTGGATTAACATTCCGGAAAAAGTCTCCCTCATCGTTACACCATTATCATCAAATGCACAAAATTCAGTTATATCATTTATAATAGCTTTCACTTTTTTGCTTAAATCTAAAATGGAATTTACTCTAAGTAACGTTATATCCCTAGTTAACTGCATCTGATCCTTTGATGATTTGAAGTGCTGCTTCAACTTCTTCTTGCAAGTATCCCAGTCTGCTGGTCTGTCCAGTTGCAAATAATTTTTGGCATCTCCTTGTATTTTCAAGTCGAACACAATTTGAAAAGTTAATTCTTTCTGTGACTCATAATCCACCATAACTCGATCAACTGAGTTAATAAATGCAGGCAGCATTTTCGATTCACCATTGAAAGGGGGTAAATATTTTAAATCCCTTTCAATTTTATTTCTTAAGGATGTTGATTGCTGCGTCGCTGATTGGGCCAAAAGCCTTGTGATCGCACTAAGGCATTGAGCCATGGTAGCGTTATCTGGCAAATTTTCATCAGCCATTGTTAGATTATTTATTTTTGTACTACTTTGTAAAAAATTCAAATAGTTTTTGTAGATTTTAAAGTTTTTTTTTTAACTTTTTTATTTGATTCAAAAACCAAGAAGTCACTCCTTTCAGAGTTCACAATACTTTCAAGAGCAATATACTTGCTCAAAAACTTTTTGCCTTCACTTTGTTTAATAGTTTTATAAACTTTATAATGTGAATTTAATTTGTTCAAAGTTTTTGCACTCGCACAGTTTCTTATATTTTTCTTTTTTTTTATTTAATAAATGTTCACTATCTGTGTTGTTTCTGCAGCAAAAATATGCCTTTGTTTTCAACACTTTTTATTTGTTTAATTGTTTAATTAATTTTTTTTTTATAAAATATTTTTTATTTTATTAAAGCTTACATAATAACAAATTATTATACAAACTAAAGTACGCAGCGCTAGCATCATAGGCTTTCGGCTGAATTTATAAAATATAAAATATAAATTTTAAACACCTTCGTTTTCAACACTTTTAGGCTATAGCAGTAACCGACTGCGCCAGTTAAAGAAAAATAATTCAACGAACTGCGAGTAAGAATATTATGTCTTTATTCATTAACATCCGAAATTACAATTCCAAGTTATTTCTAACTGCTTAGCCTATTTATAGTAGTGAGTAAACAAATATTTTATATCCGCTATCCTTACAATATGTTGTTTGCTTAATCGGACCATTTAACGGTCGCCCGTTAGTTTGTTCATTACTGCTATGACAACAACAACATTAGCTACAGACATTTGTCAGGTGATTTGGCGGTTGTCCTGATCGCCGATGAATGTTATTTTATCACAGCATTGTTGCTGCACATGTTGTTGTCAAACAAGTGTCTTTATTGTTTGTTGTTGCATTATTTTGTACTACATGTTATTGGTTTTCGTCTAGCGGTGCATGTACATATATGTATGTTTATATTTAAGTAATTATGTGTAAGTATATAATAAGTAGGATTGTAAATTATTATTTACATATATATATATATGTATATATGTACATGTATGTACATATAACTCGCGTGAAATGAGCTTTGCAAAAAGGTATAGCATGACCCGATGCGACGAATAAAACTAGAACTACGCGCTTTCAGCGCCAACTAGCAAAAATACAACCTAATATTATACAACATGACTTAACTTCTAAGCTTAAAGCTAGCGTTTCTTATTAGAGCTTTTCCATGAAACGTTTTTTGTTTATGCATGTGCACTAAATGCTGTCAGCGGTTTTGGTGCGAATGTTTATACAATAATTCTTAACTCTAACTTGATGTCAACAGTTTTGGTGAGAGTGTTTGTAAAATAATTCTTAACTCCCCCCTTTGTTGAATGAATCGTCCCGATTCAAAGAAGAGTAATATTTAATTATATCATTTATGTATGCGATGTCAAAAGGTTACGTTGGAACTTATTTAATTTTTACTTCCAACTTATTTTTCTGGTTTTTGAATTTACATATTATTATAATAGTTGAAAAATTTGATTAGATTAGATTTGTTAGCCACATATTTTAATTCTGATATTTTTTTTTATATTTTCAATTTGATCAAAATGGATTTCTTCCTTTGTTACATCTTTCATTATTGGTATATAATAAGCTTGACCGGATTTGGTAAATTTTAATTGACATTGATTTATTATGTTATACATTGTGATTAACTGTTTCATTTATGGCATTGATTATATATCTAATTCAATAACATTGATTTTATTGTTTTTTACATAATTACAGTGCATTTTTCCTTCAATAATATTTTCTATACAATTATCTTCATATTGTTGTAAATCTTAAAATCGTTTTCTTATAATTTATATAAATTTCGTTTTCTTATAAGTTATTTCACTAATGGACAACATATCGTTTTCTTTAATACAAATTTTCATTTGTCTTGCATTTGGTATTGGTTGTATATGAATTGTTTGATATATTTATTTTCCAAATTGAAGTAACTTTACTAATATTACAATATTTTCCCCTTTAGCATTTATTATAATTTTTATTTATTTAAGTTTTTCGAAAGTTACATTAAAATTAGCTATATCTTCATCTGTAATAATAACAAGTTGTTTTGGCTAGTCATTATGATTTCTTTTATTCTGATTACAATTATTTCAATAATCTATACATTAAATTTTCTAAAAATTTGTTGTCCCAATTTTTCATTAATATTTTGTTGTTTATTAATTTGTTCAATTGCATTATGTGAATTTTGAGTATTAATATTTAATTTTCCTTCAATTTCTACACGATCTTCTTCGTCCATAGTTCCATAGATATATTTAAGTCCTGTTCCCAAAAAGTTAAATAATCTTCTTTTTTGCCTTTGCTGATGTGGGGTTAAAGTATGTATATATTTGAATATTAATGTGCTTGAGTTTAGCAATATGTAAAGGGTTAGGATTTTCTTCTCTCAAAATTAGTTTTTCCAAAGTATTTACTTGATCTTGGTACATTGTTGTATTTACTAGGTATGATTTTCTGTCCTACCTTTCGATTAGTTTGACTTCATTTAATTCTAGTAGCGAGTAGCCGTTACTATGGTTCAAATCTACTATTTCTATCTGGGCTGCGTTTAGAGGTATTGCCAAAAAGAGTATCGCAATCAGCATCATCTATAAAATAAATGCTTATCTATAAAATTTAAGATTTTATATAATCTCTGTGAACATTTCTAGATTTCTCTTGAATCATAACTTTATTTGATAAATATTGCTTAACTATTTGTTTCTTATATCCAGATTTTATTATCCCTTGAAATCTTTTTCCTTTTTCACATCTTCTTCTCCTTCTTTACTGGAGTAGACACCGCGATTATAGCGGAGTTAACAACAGCACGCCAGTCGTTTCTTCTTTTCGCTACATGGCGCCAATTCGATATCCTAAGCGAGGCCAGGTCCTTCTCCAGTTTGTCCTTCCAAGGAGTGGAGGTCTTCCCCTTCCTCTGTTACCCCCGGCGGGTACTGCCTCGAATACTTTCCGAGCTGGAGTGTTTTCGTCCATCCGGACATCATGACCTAGCCAGCGTAGCCACTGTCTTTTAATTAGCTGAACTATGTCAATGTCGTCATATATCTCGTACAGTTCATCGTTCCATCGAATGCAATATTCGCCGTGGCCAATGCGCAAAGGACTATACATCTTTCGCAGATTTTTCTCTCGAAAACTCGCAACGATGACTCATCAGTTCTGGTCATCGTCCAAGCCTCTGCACCATACAGCAGGACGGGAATAAAGAGTGACTTATAGAGTTTGGTTTTTGTTCGTCGAGAGAGGACTTTACTTTTCAATTTCCTACTCAGTCCAAAGTAGCACCTGTTAGCTGTTGTAGACGAAATTATCTAAAACTTCAAAGTTATGACTGTCAACAGTGACGTGAGAGCCAAGTCGCGAGTGCGACGACTGTTTGTTTGATGACAGGAGACAATTTGTCTTGCCCTCGTTCACTGGCAGACCCATTTGTTTTGTTTCCTTGTTCAGCCTGGAGAAAGCAGAACTAACGGCCGATCTTGAGGCCGATGATATCAATATCAGTTCTGCAGCTCGAATAATTTTCTCCAGCAGCAGATTGAAAAAGTCGCACGATATGGAGTCGCCTTGTCTGAAACCTCGTTTGGTATCGAACGGCTCGGAGAATTCCTTCCCGATCCTGACGGAGCTTTGGGTGTTGCTCAACGTCAGTTTACACAGCCGTATTAGTTTTGCGGGGATACCAAATTCAGACATCGCGGCAAAGAGAAAGCTCCTTTTCGTGCTGTCGAAAGCAGCTTTGAAATCGACGAAGAGGTGGTATGTGTCGATTCTCCTTTCACGGGTCTTTTCCAAGATTTGGCGCATGGTGAATATCTGGTCGGTTGTTGATTTTCCAGGTCTAAAGCCACACTGATAAGGTCCAATCAGTTTGCTGACGGTGGCCTTTGGAACCTTATATGCGATGTTGAGGAGGCTTATCCCACGGTAGTTGGCGCAGATTGTGTGGTCTTCTTTTTTATGGATTGGGCAGAGCACATTTAAATTTCAATCGTTGGGCATGCTTTCGTCCGACCATATTTTACAAAGAAGCTGATGTATGGTCCCTATCAGTTTTTCGCCGCCGTGTTTGAATAGCTCGGCCGGCAATCCACTGGCCCCCGCCGCTTTGTTGTTCTTCAGGCGAATAACTTCTATTCGAATTTCTTCATGGTCGGGCAATGGAACGTCTGCTCCATCGTCATCGATTGGGGAATCGGGTTCGCCTTCTCCTGGCGTTGTACGTTCACTGCCATTCATCAGGCTGGAGAAGTGTTCCTTCCATAATTGAAATATGCTCTGGGCATCGGTGACTAGATCACCTTTGGGGGTTCTACAAGAGTATGCTCCGATCTTGAAAGCTTCTGTAAGCCGCCATATTTTTTCGTAGAATTTTCGAGCATTACCCCTGTCGGCTAGCTTATCAAACTCTTCGTACTCACGCATTTCGGCCTCTTTCTTTTTCTGTCTGCAAATGCGTCTCCTTTCCTCTTCAACTCTCGGTATCTACCACACCCCGCACGTGTTGTCGTTAATCGTAACGTTGCGAGGTAGGTAGTCTGTTTTCTGTCCGCTGCGACACGGCACTCCTCGTCGTTTCAGCTGTTCTCATGCACTTTCCCAAAACCAATGGTTTCGGTTGCAGCTGTACGTAAGGAGTATGGAATGCTGTCTCACAGTTCCCTTATACCGAGTTGTTGACGAGTGTTCTCAGAGAGCAGGAGTGCAAGCCGAGTAGAAAATCGTTCGGCTGTCTGTTATGATTGCAGCACAGCGTCCTTCTCTTCCGTCGGGGCGTGGGTCCAAATCAGCGATATGTTGAAGAACCTCGCTTTAATGCGGATTTTGGCTAGACGTTCATTCACCATATGTAAAAGAATCGTTTCTGGCCACTCCCAAGTCAATGGCGATCGGAGAACGTCCCTCACTTACGTGAACTTCTACACATGACTCTATCCTTCCTTTTTCACATATCGTTTTATTTTCATTGATTGATCTTAATTTACGGCCTTTATTTCTATAATTAAGCATCTGACTTTAACTTAGTATTAATTTTTCGGTTAAATCATTGTGATTAATTTTATTTTATAATATTTCAAAAGCTTTTCTTTGCGTTACAGAAAGAATAGTTCAATTATATGATTGTGCCGCACGTATTGTAATTTCAACATCATTTACTCGTATCAAATTAAATGAGCTGAATCCGGGCTCATTATCGCATGTAATCATTTTTACTTCTTTGAAACTTTGAAGGGCTTCTAATCCATTTTCTGAGAAGATAGTTTTGTCTTCGATATGCTTAGCTATTAAAAATTTGGAATATGCATCCATTACAGTAAGGAATTTTAAATTTGATGCAACGAATATATCAACATGTACTACTGTGCCCAAAAAATAAGGTTACATTGTATTTATTTTGAAAATTCTTTATTTATTCTTCCAAATCAATTTCATCCCCTTCAAAGTAATCCCTTCCCGATGAAATGTACTTATGCCAACGAATTTTCCAATCTTCGAAACTCTCGACGTAGTCACTTTCCGGGATGGCCTTCAGTTCCGTCTTCGCTGCGGCTTGAATCTCCTCTATCGTATAAAAACGGTGTCTCCGGAGCGGTCTTTTGAGCTTGGTGAACAGCCAAAAGTCGCATGGCGCCAGATCAGGTGAATACGGTGGTTGCGGAACGATATGGGTTTAGTTTTTGGCGAAATGATCACGAATTACGAGGGCAGTATGGGATGGTGCATTATAGTGGTGTAAAAACCAAGAATGTCTTTCCACAATGCCGGCCTTTTTAGGCGGATAACGTAACGCAAACGACGCATACGTTCAAATAACTTTCTTTGTTGACTGTTTGACCGGTTGGAAGGAATTCATAATGCACAACACCACGATAATCGAAGAAAACAGTCAACATGATTTTTGAGCGACTTTGGCGCGATTTTTTTGGTCTCGACTCTCTTTTGGCACGATATTCGCTCGATTGATCGGTTATTTCGGGATTGTAAGCATAGATCCAAGTCTCATCGCCAGTTATAATGCGTTTCATGACACCCTGGTAGTCGGAAACATCGTTTCACACACTTCAACGCTATGCCTTTTTTCCAAAAAATTCAATGTATTCGGTACCAGTCGAGATTTGACGCGCTTGAGGCCCAAGACATCCTTCAAAATGGTATTGGCTGAGCCTTTCGATATGCCAACTTCATCAGCAAGGTTTCTAATTGTTAATCGACGGTTTTTACACATCAAACTTTTGATTTGTTGAACGTGAGCTTCGTTGGTTGAGGTTGATGGTCGCCCTAGTCGCTCTTCGTCTTCGACACGTCCACGGCCGGCTTGGAACTCACTATACCACTTGTAAACATTTTTTTTAGACATAGCCTCATCACCATGCACCATCCTTAAATTATCTGCAGCAGAAAATTGATTCCGTAAACGAAATTTAATGCAAATTCTTTGCTCAACATATTTCGACATCGCAAAAAACGAAAAACTCACTTTTAGCAGCTCACAAAACGGCACGTATCTCAAACACTAATAAATACTTTGACATGAAAGACATAAATGTGACTGACTGTACTACCAACCTAAAGAAAAATAATTCTCCAAATCCTTCGACGCGCGCAGTTAAAATTCAAATGTCACCTTATTGTATTTGCTTCCCCTTTTATCGGAATTGGAGCCTCTCCAATCGGTACTCGTATAGGGTGTCTATGGTATTTATTTTTGTTGCAGATTTCACAATTCCTTGCAAATTGTTTAAATTGTTTCTTCATTAGCGCCCAGTAGCAATCTTTAGAAGTTTGTTTTATATTTTTTTTTATAACACCTGTGCGCTCTGTATGTATTTGTCTAATTATTTTTGATCCTTTTCGTTAGTTATATCAATAGCTATTATATCTGTATGGAAAATTTCTGCAATTCTGTTTCGCGAAATTCGCTTAACCTCATGTAATTCTTCAAATGTGCAATTTACCCCAGTTAGAAGATTTTTATCTACTCTTTCTGAAATGATTTGTTTTAAAAATTCTAAATCTTTATACCGTATGTGGTGCCTGTACTTTTTAGAAGTTTTTGTTCTAAAATGTTTGTTACCACTTGATCTGCTCAGTACAATTTGTTGTGGGAATGAGTTTAGGGTTTTATTTAAAGTTTTTATGTGAAAAATATCTCCTACATAATTAGCATTTCCAGATTTATAAATTATTTTTGGGACATATTCTTCTATAAGTGCATGTCAGCGCTTCATCTTAACATTTGGATTTCTCGGCGATACAGCGAAAGTAAGGGGTTGATGATCTGTGTGAATTTCCAAATCAGCAACTCCATATAAGTAATTTCTTAAGCGTTTCAATGCCCAAACAATGACATACATATAACTCTTTTTCATTTGTTGCGTCATTTTTTCCGTTGAGTTTAATGTTTTGGATATAAAGGTTATTGGCTTTTGGCCTTGTGTCAGGACGGCTTCTATTGCATCGTTTGATGCAATGATATAAATTTTTTGTTAAAATCTGGTGGAGTGAGTTCAACCTGTTACATTAATTCATTTTTTAGTCTCACCACTGCTTTTAAGGCTTCATCATCTAATTCTATTACTACTTTTTTTTGATTGGTTTTGTGATATTTTACCATTTTCTGCTTGCAAATGTTTAGTTAATGGTTTAGTAATGTGTGCGCAATTTCGGTCATTCCCAAAAATCTTCTTAACTGTCGTAAAGTTTTTGGTATAGGATATTCTTTAATGACTTCTACTTTCTATTCATCTGTGATCATTGTATATTGGGCAACCTTGTATCCCAAAAATTCCACACTGGTCTTAAAAAACTTAGATTTTTTCAGTGAAATTTTTATATGAGCTTCATGCAGGGTATTTATTACTTTCTCTAAGTGATCATAGCCTTCGTTAGCATTGCTAGAATACATTATGATATCGTCAATGTAAACATGACAAAATTTCCCTACGTATTGGCAAAGTATGTTGTCCATGGCTCTCTGAAAAATTGAAGGTGGGTATTTCAATCCGAAAGGCATTCGAACATATTCATACATCCCGATGTTAATTGAAAATGCAGTGTTCTCTATGTCTTTCTCTTTTATTGGTATCTGGTGGAAGCCTGATTCTATGGTAGAAAAAATTTTAGCTTTCCCCAAGTTTGCCAATGTGACATTGCAGTCCGGAATAGGATATCTATCAGTTATTGTGTCTTCATTTAATTTTTTATAGTCGATCACCATTCTCATTTTGGGTGATCCATCTTCGTTAATTCCCTTTTTGGGTACTACCCAAATGTGTTAATTATAAGGACTTTTACTTTCCTTAATTATGCTTTCTTTTAACATTTTCTTAACTTCCTTATTCACAACTGCATTCGCAGAAAGAGTGTATGTATATTGTTTGCTATACATTGGTGCATTTGTGAACGTTCTTCTTTCGGCCTTAACATCAGGTCTAAACGGTAAATTTGTATTTATTATGTTACCGTGGATTTTTCAGATTTTATGTTTTATTTTTCTTTTTTTTTCTGCATTTACATTTTCATCTTTCATATTATTTATTTGTCCTAATTCTGTTTTGCTAAGTGTACAGAATTTATCTTTATTTTTACAATTATTTGTCAGAAATGTGTTATCTTTAAAATTTAGTTGCATTCTTGCTTTACAGAGTAAATTCATCGCATATCGCTTTGTAAATTGTTAATTTCATCAAATCGTGTCAAGTAACCAAAAATGTGTGCATTGTAATAGTGAGTAATCAACGTAAAGCCATTTATTGTTTTCATACGTTTTGCAATTTCCAACCTTTGTCTATTTGGAAAAATATTAATTTTCTATTTGTTCTTCGTCTTGGATGTTATTGATTCTTTGATGTTTTTGCGGAATATGATGGCTATTGATAAATTCACGATTTCGTTTAGGAATTCTATTGTGATTATTATTTTGAACCAATTGTTGTCTATACGGAACTACGGAAGTATCTATTTTCATGGGTGTTGGTTTGGATTGGTTTTGCAATCCGAATGATCTGTTATTATAGTTATTGTTAAATTGTTGTGGGCTTTGATTAAATCTGAAATTATTAGGATATTGTTGGTTATTATTATTTTGCTTGCAAGTGGGCTTGTTATTAGTAAAATTGTTATGTATATTGTCTCTGTAGACTGTAAGTATTAGCAAATTGTATACGAATTTGATTGGATTCCATTTCCTGTGCCTTCGCTAAAGCATTAGGCAGATCGGTCGGACTTAGTGACACTATCAATTATTGCCTTGAAATTGAGGACTGTGCCGTGATTTGTTAAATTATCGTTTTCTTCATCAATTATTTTGTTTCTTAAAATTGTTAGGGCAGCATAATATCTCCGACTCCCTTTTTCGTACAAAATCATAGTATTAGTAGCAGCTTCTCGCCAACTTACGTAACTTTTCCCCTTAAATTCTGGAAGAGATCTTATATCTAATGTTTCGTCACATCTTATTGCTATATCTATGGATTGTGGCTCGAAATCGACTACATTATGAACATCTGTCAAAGTTCTAACTTGTAATTTTAAACTTTCTATTTCTCTTTTCAAACTAATTGTATGTACCTAAATTAAGCGAGCTAATGCTTCATCTGAACTTGTAGCCATTCATTTTCTAATTTCTTGTTTAAAAATGTTAAGATATATATTTCTTTTGTTTTTGCCACTTAAAATTATAATAAAAAATATATTTGCTTTTGGTTTTGCCACTAATTCACAAATATAATATTACTACTAACAGTTTGAAAACAAATTCAGCCGACACATTAAAAACTTTATTGTTACATTTTTGGAGTCATTGTCACATTATTTGTTTTCAATTTTGCAACACTCTGTATACACAATTTGAATTTTTGTTTTACACTATTGTGCGATAATTTTTACACATTGCTATGTATTTTATTACATATGTATATTTACTTGTTTTCTTACTCTTATTTGGTTCTGCTATTTTGTACTGTTGCTTTTGTTGCCGCTATTGATGATGTTGTTGTTGTCCTACATTTAGCGATGGTGAATAACTCGTCAGTTGGTGATTTTTCAGGCCTAAAGCCACACTAATAAGGTTCAATCAGCTTTTTGACGCTGAACTTTAATCTTTGGTTAAAGTAAAAGAAATGAAATTTTGTTCGATTCTCTCTTGCAAAGCGTTGACAACTTTATCAATTATGATCCTTCTAGCTCAAAATACTATATTCGGTTGGATACTAAGTGCACCACTTACGGATTTGAGGAAATCTCACAATTGAGAAAACTTTCAAAGTTAGAAGAACTCCCCACATTTCAAATACAACCCCTAAGGAGTAGTGTTGTTATGACTTTTACAAAGCCACAACTACTCAGATAATGTAATGACCACCACTGAAACATAAACTTCCAGACACACTCGCCATAGGTCAGTTCGTACCTTTGCAATACAGCAGTTCAATGGGAATGTCGAAAAAATTTATCGACAAATAGTCGTACATAAAAATGTTCAAGATTTTTAGCGAATTATTTACCGAAAACCTCCCAATAGTCCTACGCGACTTTAAATTTATTTAAATTGATTAATGCTACACGCCCAACATCGCCTCATGCAACATATAGTGCGTCAAGAGTATTATATTCCCCGTCTTAATCCCCAAATCAAGAAGGCATTTTCTAAAAGTAGCACCCATTCTTGCCATTTCTGAGCAGGCGTGGAGTCGCTATCCCTATTACATCGATGGGAAGAATTATTATTCTCCATCATAATTTCAGCCGTCGATGGAAAGAAGAATACAAAAAGGATCTACACAGAAGGTATTGTTGGAAGACTCCTGAACAAGCGTCAAAACTTGGAGATTGTGTCCTCATCCATGATGATTGTCTGCCCCCTGCCGAATGGCGGCTTGGCCACATAGAAAAGCTACATTACGACTCCGACGGTCACATACGAGTCGGAGATCTCCGTACGCGAAACGGAACGCTAACCAGACCGCTCATGAAACTGTGCTTTCTACCCACCTCCGATGATCGCGATACAGCAAACCGGAATTACCGCAATACAATAAACTAATCAAATGAAAACAATAAAAAACGAGAAACACTCCAATACCACCCCTTAAAAATGACAAACTGCCAGCAGTAACAAAGAAAATTAACAAGAAATGGTCGATCAATACAACGGCCCATTCATGCCCCATATCATGGAACGATTTCCAATGGCAAATTGTATGACAGATATGGATAATTTACCATCTCCTTTATACAGATTACCATGGGCATAGATACGTCAAACGTTCCGGCAACAGCACCTGCAACTGCAGTTGCAACAGCGCCTGCTGTTTCATCAGCTATTTTTAACTGGTGGTGTGGAGAGGTGATGTGAGTCAGCTCTGCCGAAGTGTCAGCCACGCTGTGAATCAGTAACCAGCCCCTTCGGACCCTGGTCAGGAAGTGTACATTGGGCGCAGAACTAGAAGGCTGCGTTGGTCCGGGCGAGCGCCGCACACTGGTCGATTTCATAGGCCAAAAATAAAAAAAAAAAAGTTTGCAACTTACCACTGTTTTGTATCAAAGCTATTTCTTAAAGAACCAATAAAGCTAACAGTAAATACATTTTTGCTCTATCCCATTCGTACGCGCTACGAAAAGCAAGAGAAATGAGACAATAGAAACGGACTGTGCAGTGAAAATAGCTTAAAATAATCTCTTATAATACATTAAATTGCAATATAAAATTGTTTTTAACCGCCATACATCGAAATGAAAATTGAGAAGAAAGGTATATGTTATATAGCAAAGCGACTTTTCCGTAATAATATATTGTTTTATTGTTTGAAACTACTGTTTTACAAGTGACCTGTTGAGTGATATATTTTTCTTTATAATGGGTTGTCAAAAAAGTTTTGCGGTACTTTTATTGAATTTTTTTTTTTTTTATTGAAATTGAAATGAATTTTTAATGACTCATGCCCAGCTCTTGACCGATGCTACGGCTGCTACTATCCCGGTCTCTTTCGACCAATTCAGCGATTTTATCGCAATTTTCGACGACAGGCCTTCCGGAGCGTGGCGCATCGTCGACCACCTCTACACCAGAACGAAAACGTTGAAACCATCGTTGTGCGGTGGAAATGGAAACTGTATCGAGTCCATAAACTGCACAAATTTTATTGGCGGCTTGAGATGCATTTTTGCCTTTATCGTAGTAGTACTGTAAAATATGCCGTATTTTCTCTTTATTTTGCTCCATGTTTGCGACGCTATAACTCACGAACGACTTAAAAGAAACGATAATCAATCAAAAACGTGTTAGCGCGTGAAATGAGCTTCCAAAAAAGGTACAGCATGACCCGATGCGACGAATAAAATTAGAACTACGCGCTTTCAGCGCCAACTAGCGAAAATACCGCAAGACTTTTTTGACAACCTAATATATCGAATTAAGTAATACAAAAAGTTGTGATCCCTGTCTCGCCCTCAAATGAGTCAAGTTTGTTTATATTAATTAATGTTTTCTAAGTCTAGGCTTTCGATTTCAGCAGCAACCTTTTGCACCTCTTTTTGTTATTTATGATATTCTACCAGGCATGCAATTTTTGGTGTGTTATTTTTCATAATTTTTTTTTTTATTTAAGTATATGTATAAACGAGTATATTATATTGTTTTTTATGTTTTTTCGTCATATTTATTTGAGCTTTGGTTTTCATTTTGTCATTATTATCTCTTTTATCAAATGTTTGTTTTACACATACTTTTATTCCCGCCTATATATTTTTGAATTTTGGTGTGTAGAAAATGTGTGAAATAATATCACTTATCAGCGAAGCAAATTTAATAAAGCATCAGTATCTACTTGTTAGAAGGTTCGTTAACAAAAATCTTTACATCTTTCTTTTACTTTTCACCCTGCTATGATACATTTTAAAGGAAAAACAGTTATCATGAGCAAATAAAGGTCTTAAAATTTGATGTTGAAGTTGAGAAAATAAAATCAGACCTGTTAAATCTGGATTAAAATTAAAAATCAATTATATTAAACTGCTCTATTAATTTATTTGATTAATTATGATAATCGAACATTTTTATAATAATGAATCGATTAGGATTAACTTTTGTGTTCAATTAATGAGGATTAATGAGGATCTATTTCGTTTTCAAATTTAATCCTAGGATTAATCAAATTAATCAAAATTTCAATTTGATTAAAGTTTCTGATTAGTTGCGATTAACGAGGATTAATAAAAAATTTTAAATATTTCAATATTAATTAAAATTAAAAAATTTTACATTTTTGTGTTTTTTTATAAATTCATCCAAAAAAAATTATATATTGATAATTGATAAAACATATTGGCAACTTGTTATTATTGTTTTTGCTCTTATTTACAAGAGCGAAAAAAACAATTGTTGTTGGTTAATGCATATATTGCATACAGTTCGAGCTTTTTCGATTTTGATGATGATGGTAAAATCTAGTACATGTTTTGGAACATTTTTTTTTTATATATAATTACATAATTTTTTAGATGACGATGGAGCAAAGGAAACCAATAATATGGAAACAGACCAAATTGATGTAGAATGCGTGGTTTCCGATCAATTTTACGCGTACGTCAGTGATGTTTCTGACGGACCAGTTGTTTGGGAGGGATGTCCCTTGTTAAAACAAGCATCAATATTTTTCAATACACCTCTAACTTCGTCAGCACCGGTAGAAAGACTGCTCTCCTTTGCCGGCATAGTAAATACTCCACGCCGTGGATCTTTGAAAGGCAATTTCTTCGAAAAGTTGGTCTTACTCAAAGCCAATGTAAAATTTAATAATTAATTGTTATTATTATTGCTTTTATTTATTAAGTTTATGTATATTAAATGTTGAAATATTTAAAATTTGTTATTAATCCTCGTTAATCGCAATTAATCAGAAATTGTAATCAAATTGAAATTTTGATTAATTTGATTAATCCTAGGATTAAATTTGAAAACGAAATAAATCCTCATTAATCCTCATTAATCGAACACAAAATTTAATCCTAATCGATTAATTATTATAAAAATGTTCGATTATCATAATTAATCAATTATTACAAAAACAACAAAAAATTTAATTTGATTATCAATGATTAAGATTAATAATCATTATTTAACAGGTCTGAATAAAATTATAGGACCACACTGCGTCACGAATGTAATTAATGAACCCAATGAGTCCTCTAATTACCTATTAATAATAGAAAAATGTGGCCTTGATGGCAGTTCTGGGCAAAGCGAATGTAAGCAGAAATTTTAAAATAATAATTTGGAACACAATTATTTTTTTGTCGCGACATATGTCCCTCTAAAACTGCACAAACAAATTTTGAAAAACTCCAAGACCTTCGTCCACCCGCTATTGCCGCATGCACAAAAACAATTTCAAAAGGGATCAGTTCAACCAACTCTAAATTCAATAGATTTGCGCTGGATGCAACTTCAAAATATTCTTGGTATTATAAGTATCTTCTTTCGTCAGTCCATAAGATTTTAATTCCCGATGTTATTTAATATACACCGGTTTCAATTGGGGAGCTCTAAAAAGAATCTGTTGAGTCAAGCAATAAGGACGTTAAGATGTATCGACTTCATCATACACGAAAGAACAAACGGGTCGCTACAAATCAGGATTTGGTAAACCGATTACTTTTAATCTTAGATCCTCTCCTCAGCAGTCAAAGAAATCTATCATGCAAAATTAAATCAATTTTATTAAAATCAGTTTTAGATGTAGTTGAGTAATATTAAAAAAATTTTCACTCATCAATTTTTTTAAATTAATACATATAACTAATTAAAATTCCTTTCCATCGGGGGTTGACAGAGTGGGAAACGGGAGAGGGAGACTTTAAAAAGCTTTGGTTTTACTTTAATAAAGGCAGTGGAGGGTATTTTTGGCCTCTGATTCCATACAAGACCGACATCTGTGCGCCGGTTCGTCAATGTACGAGTTCAGAAGTAGACCACTTTAAAAAAGATCGCCAGTAAAGGTGCTCTCCGCACAAAGGCAAGCGAGGTCGAAATCGTCACCACCAACGCTTCGGGAGAACACACTGATATTGAAAGAAGCACAGTATCAACGTGATCATGTGTATAAACTAGGAGAAATTATATAAAAGTTAACGAATATGATGCGTCCGCCACAGCGCTCTATAAACAATCCCATGAGGGAAATGCACGTGCACAAGATGACCACATTAGACAACGAGAATCTAACATAGGTAGAACCGTAGCTTTGGAACAGACGACTGTTGAAGTCGCGCCAAAAAGACCACGTTATGGCAAGCAAATAAAACGATTTAACCCACAAAAAAGGTCTAAGATATCCCACCAATTGTGAAAGCATAATACGACCAGAAGCATGTCATGTCTGACGCAGATACACTGCGGGGGTTAAACAAAATGAAAATCTGCAAAAGCTGTTAGAGCTAAAAGAAAGCACAGACAGGAAATACTGAAGGTTATATATATACTATGAGATCAGCCACAAATAAGATCACTAACACAAGAAACTACAGTCGAAGTGCGTGACTTGGCCGATATAACGACGAAAGAAGATAAAGCATAAACAATTCGTAGAGAAATCGAGGAGCTTCGTCTTTTCAATGGCAATCATAGGCCTTCATGTGCAGGAAGCAAAGCAGCTATTGACACCACAAAAGATTAAGACCGGCTGGCCAATCTGTGGAATCCGAGAAAAAACGCAACTGAAGAAATGAACCTGTGGCGAAAGCAAGCAGCTATTTGGAAGATAGGAGCAAGTACTGTATTAAAATTCGGAGAGAGGAGGGTAATTTCGCCAAAGACTGCGTCAACAATTCCTCCTGCAAGGAGTGTAAAAACAGTGGAAGAACAAACATATACCATCAAGTAGGAAGCCGGAAATGCCCCATATATACTGCAGCACTCAAAAAACCTAGAAGGTGAAAATCTTACAAATAAACCTGAACCACTGTTAAGCGGTCCAGAATCTCTTGACGTAAAGCATATCTGAAAATAAGATAGTCGTTGCATTAATCTGTGAACAGTATAAAAATAAAGACTCTGTGGATTTCTGACACCAAAAAAAAGTTGCAATATGGGATTGGGGAGACGAGAACCGAAATATGGGGAATTTATTTCTACAGCTGGTATATATCAGCCAAGTATACCACATGCTGAATACGAAAATAAACTTGACGACTTGGTAAATGAAACGACGACAACTACACCTAATATAATTGCAGGTGACTTTACTGCTTGGAGGATGGAGTCATGTGTAGAAGTTCACGCAAGTGAGGAAAGTTCTCTGATCGCCATTCACTTGGGAGTGGCCAGAAACGATTCTTTTACATATGACTCAAGCAGCTCACGACTTCCAGTCTTTGACCAAGTATCCTCTGGGTAGCCTAAGAACATCCCTTTGGCGACGGGCTAAAGTGAGAAGGCGAAATATTCCCTACTTAGGGTTGTGCGCTGGGTTTGGGACCCGCCACGTAAAAAACACCCCCAATGAAGGGAACAACAAGCCTCGGATGAGTGACTCCCCTTTTGATGACGACCATGGCAAGCGAATTAAGGACTATGATTTGAGAGCATGCACCTGGAATGTCCGGTCCCTTAATTGGGAGGGTGCCGCTGCCCTGTTGGTTGATGTCCTCGTGAAAATAAAGGCTAACATCACCGCCGTCCAAGAAATGCGATGGACGGGACAAGGAAAGAGACAAGTAGGTCCTTGTGGCTTTTACTACAGTGGCCATATAAAGGAGCGCAAGTTTTGTGTGGGATTCATGGTGAGAAAGAGACTCCGTCGCCGAGTTCTATCATTCACTTTATGAATGAACGTCTAGCCACAATCCGCATAAAAGCTAGGTTCGACTTCGCCGGGGCCCGATATATGGTTATCTGTAGTACTAGATCCCAGCACTTGAAAATACATCAAGCTACCTGGCTGTCTCCGGATCGAAAAGCCACCAACCGAATTGATCATGTTGTGATAGACGGAATGCACGTCTCCAGTGTTCTAGATGTGCGTACGCTCCGAAGTCCTAACATCGACTCGGACCACTATCTTGTTGCTGCCAAGATTCGCATCCGTCTCTGCGTAGCAAAAAACGCACGTCAACAAACACAAGGAAGGTTCGACGTCGAGAAGCTGCAATCACAACAGACAGCTGAAAGATTTTCTACTCGACTTGCACTCCTGCTCTCTGAGACAACAACTCGGTATAAGGGAACTGTGGGACTGCATTTCGAACTCCTTTCGTACAGCTGCTACCGAAACCAGTGGTTTTCGGAAAATGAAAACGAACAGCTGGAACGTCGAGGAGTGCAGCAGAGAGAAAAACAGACTGCCTTCCTCGCAACATTACGATCGACAACAACACGTTACGAATGGGATAGATACCGAGAGTTGAAGAGGAAAGCGAGACGCAGAAAGAAAAAGAAAGAGGCCGAAATGCGTGAGTATGAAGAGCTTGATTAGCTGGCCGAGAGTGGTAACAATCGAAAATTCTACAAAAAAAATGCGGCGGGGTGATCTAGTCATCGATGCCCAGAGCATACTTAAATTATGGAGAAAACACTTTTCCAGCCTGCTGAATAGCAGTTATAGTACAACGCCAGGAGAAGGCGAACCCGATTCTCCAATCGAAGACGATGGAGCAGACGTTCCACTGCCCGACCATGAAGAAGTTCGAATAGCAATTACCCGCCTGAAGAACATTAAAGCGGCGGGGGCCGAGGGATCGCCGGCCGAGCTATTCAAACACGGCGGCGAAGAACTGATAGGGAGTATGCATCAGCTTCTTTGTAAAATATGGTGGGACGAAAGCATGCCCAACGATTGGAATTTAAGTGTGCTATGCCCAATCCATAAAAAAGGAGACTTCACAATCTGCGCTAACTACCATGGGATAAGCATTTGCAACATCGCGTATAAGATTCCATCGAGCGTATTGTGTGAAAGATTAAAGCCCACCATCAACAAACTGATTGGACCTTATCAGTGTGGCTTTAGTCCTGGCAAATCAACCAGCGACCAGATATTCACCATGCGCTAAATCTTGGAAAAGACCCGTGAAAGGAGAATCGACACACACCACCTCTTCGGCGATTTCAAAGCTGCTTTCGACAGCACGAAAAGGAGCTGCCTCTGTGCCGCGATGTCTGAATTAGCTATCACCGCAAAACTAATACGGGTGTGTAAACTGACGTTGAGCAGCACCAAAAGCTCCGTCAGGATCGGGAAGGAATTCTCCAAGCCGTTCGATACCAAACGAGGTTTCAGACAAGGCGAATCCCTATCGTGCGACTTCTTCAATCTGCTGCTGGAGAAAATAGTTCGAGCTGTAGAACTTAATCGAGCAGGTACAATATTTTATAAGAGTGTACAGTTTCTGGCGTATGCCGATGATATTGATATCACCAGCTTCAACACCCGCACCGTTAGTTCTGCTTTCTCCAGGCTGAACAAGGAAGCAATGCAAATGGGTCTGGCAGTGAACGAGGGCAAGACAAATTGTCTCCTGTCATCAAACAAACAGCCGTCGCACTCGCGACTTGGCTTTCACGTCACTATTGACAGTCATAACTTTGAAGTTTTAGATAATTTCGCCTATTTAGGAACCAGTATTAACACCACCAACAATGTCCGGCCTGGAAATCCAACGCAGGATTACTGTTGCCAACAGGTGCTACTTCGGACTGAGTAGGAAATTGAAAAGTAAAGTCCTCTCTCGACGAACAAAAGCCAAACTTTATAAGTCGCTCATAATTCCCGTCTTGGTGTATGGTGCAGAGGCATGGACGATAACAACATCTGCTGAGTAGAGGTTACGAGTTTTTGAGAGAAAGGTTCTGGGGAAGATTTATGGTCTTTTTTGCATTGGCCACGGCGAATATCGCATTCGATGGAACGATGAGCTGTACCAGATATACGACGAAATTGACATAGTACAGCGAATTAAAAGACAGCAGCTGCGCTGCTTAGACCATGTTTTCGGAATGAATGAAAAGACTCCAGCTATGAAAATATTCGGCACAGGATCCGCCAGGAGAAGCAGAGAAAGAGGAAGACCTCCACTACGTTGGAAAGACCAGGTGGAGAAGGACCTGGCTTCGATTGGGATATCCAATTGGCGCCATTTTTAACTCAGCATAATCGCGTAAGCGGTGTCTGCGTCAATAAAGAAGAAGAAGACTTTACTGCCTGGGTCTTTGAATGGGGCAGTAAAAATACAAATTTAAGAGGTAGTGCATTTTTCAAAGCATTTGCTGTCCTAGACGTAGTACTGCTTAGTACAGGAAGATAAAATACCTTCTAGAAAAGTGGGTGTGGCTCCATTATTGATTTATTTTTGCCAGCAGGGTGTTATATCGATTCTTATACTGGCGGGTGTGTGATATATGTATATACCCAGAGAGATCACCTGGCTATAATGATAAGTATCAGCAAGAGTATGTAACAGCGAAATGTTTGCCATCAAAAGGTGCAGTCCAAGAGGTGAAGAATTAAAACCCTAGATGAGGAACTTTTTAAGTTATTGCTGGATGAAAGCATAAACGGAAGTGATGACACAGACCAACAGGTTAAATTGTTGGTGTAATCGGGAAATCGAATCACTGAAAAGTGATAGTCACAAAGCCAGGCGCTATTTACAATGAAGCATAGGCAACTTAGATTATGACAGACTACGAGAAGTATTCAAGAAAAAACGCAACGACTTAAAAAAGGCGATTAAAAGGAGCAAAATGGCATGTTTCAGAGAATTATGCGAAAAGTGGACGAAAACCCGTGGAGCGCAGCGTATGGGGTTGTACGAGGTGTGTTCAAAAAGTATCGCGAATCGTAACTGACAGTTTTCTTCGATTGCAGGGGCGTGGTGCATCATGAGTTCTAGCCACAGGGAAGAACGATCAATAGGGAATATTACCTGCAAGTTATGCGCAATTTTCGCGAAGCAATCTGCCAGAAACGCCCGGATTTGTGGAAGAACAAAAATTGGCTTTTGCACCACGATAACGCCCCTGCTCACATACATCGTTGCTTGTGCGCGACTTTTTGGCCAAAAACAACACAATAATGATGCCGCAGCCACCGTATTCCCCAGATCTGGCCCCCTGTGACTTTTTCTTGTTCCCTAAATGGAAGAGGCTCATGAAAGGACGACGTTACGCTTCTCTTGACGAGATAAAGACGGCATCGAAGGAAGAGCTGAAGAAGATAAAAAATAATAATTTTTTGAAGTGCTTCGAAGATTGGAAAAACCGTTGGCAAAAGTGTATAATATCTCATGGGGATTACTTTGAAGGGGACAAAATAGATATTCATGAATAAATAAATAATTTTTAAAACAACACAAAATTCGTGTTACTTTTTGAACACACCTCGTAATGTCAAGGATTAAAGGTGGCAAACAACAAGCGCTTACATGTCTCTTATTACTCCAAAATGTTGTCTTAATTCTATTTCCTCCACCAAACCAAGAAGAAGGACATTTTTACCGCGAAGAAGTCGTAGATGCGTCAGAAATCACCGATGCGGAAGTCGTACAAGCTGCTGAGCGCTTTGAAAATAGCAAAGCTCCAGGATTTTATGGTATCCCGAATAGGGCTCTTAAAATAGCGATCAGATATTATTCATAGCTATTTTCGGATTTGTACACAAAGGAGTGTTTCCAAAAATACAAAGTACAACGGCTAGTACTTCTACAGAAGCCAAACAAGACGGCAGGAGAACCAAGCTCCTATCGACCCTCTGTATTATCGACACGATGGACAAAATCCTGGGGCGGATAATCTGGTGGTGGTGATCTCTCTAAAAATCAATACGGCTTTCCTAGAAAGCGTTCAACTCTTGATGCACTCAAGAAGGTTACATATTTAGCAGAAAAGGCTATTGAAGGATATGGGACAAATAATATTGTGCTGTCGTCACCTTTGATGTGAGAAATGCGTTTAACTCGGCCCATTAGCTCCATATAATGCGTGCATTAGTGCTGAAAAATGAGAGAGCTCTTTATATGGTAGCAGTAATGAGAACGCAGAACACATATTTTCCCACTGTCGGAAATATGCAAATGAGCAACTATCTTTAGAAAAAGAAGTATTCGACCGAATAACACCAAAGAACATAGCGACCTATGTATATGTTTTGTTTATATATCTTTTTATTTATTGAATCTGCTTTTTGTTTCAAAAGCCTAACAATAAGTTATAAATTCTTAAATCTATTAAAAACTATACACGCACAAGCAAGTAATTGAACTGTTTTGGTGATACGTTGCTCCTTAGTACGCGGGCATATCTCTTCTTTTAGGGCGTGTTTGATCGCAGGCGTGCACCAAGGCATTAGCCAAAGGGTTTGGGTGATCTCGGAGTTTAGATATATATCTAATTCTGCTGTCTTCTACCTCTTTCTTTACCATAGAAATACCAAGGTCTATATGGATATTTTCATTACGCATGTACCATGGTGAACACGTGATTGTTGTGAAGCATTTTTGATTGGAACCTTCGTAGTTGAATGCCATACATCCAAATCGGCTTTATGACCGCATTATATAAAAGCACTTTGTTGTCTAGGCTAAGTTTGGAATTTTTATTAAAAGCCAATTTAAATTTTCAACGCAAGTCTTTTCTATCTAAGTGAATACCAAGATAAGTTACTTCATTCACTTGAAGTTTTAAAATATTGTTTATTTTTACTGGCGGGCACATTTTTGGTTTAAGGGAAAACAAAACATGCTTGCACCTTTGTTCATTCACATTTATATGCCAGTTGGCTAAGCATTTTTTGACAGAACTTAAGTGATATTAGGTGGCATTTGTTACGGCTCACTAAAACTATGCCATCCGCAAAAGTTGTTGTTAATACATTATTAGCTGTTCGAAGATCTGCTGTATATATGATGTATAGAGTTAGGCCTAAAACACTGCCCTGTGGTACACCAGCCTTATTTGTCGTTCATCAGATATAAAATCTCCCACTTACCACTACCATAAATTGTCTATTTTTTAAATAATGCATTATACAATTATAAGGGTATATTATTTTCGTGGAGAAAAGGAGTCATCTTTGATAGTAACAATTTTTCAAATGTTTTAGAAAGACAGGGTAGAAGACTGATTGGTCTGTATGAAGACGGCTGTGTTAAGTCTTTCCCAGGTTTATCTATCAAGATGATCTGTGACTTTTTCCATGAATTAGGATAGTATCCGAGATTAAGGATTGCATTGAAAAGCAGAGAGAGCATCATTTTTGGGGATTTTCATGTCCTGGTGACTTTTTTGGGTTCTTTTATTATTCTAGTAACCTCAGAAGTAGAAGTCCTAATAGACATTCTAAAGGGAGTTTTGCTTTGCTAGAATTTGGACATAGTTTCTAAATAAATTTTCAATATTGTATTCTTCCTCGCGTTTAAGCCCTTTTTTTAGCTTTTGTACCGCAGATTTCAGTTGAAGCAGAGTTGAAGTGGAGCGATTTAACTGCCGTCCACGTCTAGCTCGCCTTTTCTCATTTACAAGTTTTCTATTTCATTATTAGTGATCTTTCTAAAACCAGCTTCTTTTTATAGATTTTAAAATCTTCAACAAACAATCTACTAATTTGTTTAAGTATATGGCACAAGTAACAGCATCTTCATTAACTAGAGTTGCTTTGTCAATATAACTCATTTCAGCTGATAGTTCGTTGGAAATATCTTATTATCTAATATATAAAATTCTCGTCTCACGGTGTACGGTATTGAACTCCTCGGAAACCGCTCGACCGATTTTCGTGAATCTTAGCGTGCATATCGACTAGGGTGGAGAATCGGACAACATCTATTTTTCATTCTCCTAAATGTTAAGGGTGGTCCACCCCTACATTTTTTTAACTTTCCGCGAAGAAAATTAAAAATTTTTTTCCTGACACTGCCGAAATCGGTAACTCTGTTATCTTACCATCATCGTACGTAGGTAGTCCACGTCACATGCAAGAATACATTCAGGATGCCATGACTTTCGTGCGTAAATACGGACGACCGTGTCTTTTCATCACTTTTACATGTAATCCAAAATGGCAGGAAATTATATCGTTGCTATTAGCAGCACAAAATGCAATAAATCGTCATGTAGCACGTGTGTTTAAACAAAAATTAAAGCCTTTAATCAACTTTATTACAAAATTGCATGTATTTGGCTCCACACGTTGTTGGATGTATTCAGTTGAATGGCAAAATGGATTACCTCATGCTCACATTTTAATTTGGTTGGTCGACAAAATACGTGCTGAAAACATGGACAGCTTGATTTCTGCAGAGATTCCAGATCCGTCTACTGATCAATTACTGTTTGATATTGTTACTGCAAACATGATTCATGGTCCGTGCGGAAAATAAAGTTGTGGGATAATCACAAAGATTCAATGACTGATGATATATTGTATCGACATCGTACAAGGTGCAATGATCTAACGATATCATTCAGTGATGCAATGTACAATGAAGCATTGATAGCTATCGTGGATCTTTGCATTGCTATTGCGAATTTGCATCTGATTTACTCAACACAGATATCAATCGTGAACTACAGTACGATACTGTAGAAATGGCAGGCATAGTTAGTCGCAATGTTCCACTACTAAATGATGAACAAAAAATTATTTACGAACGCATCATGCTGGCAGTATCGGTAGGACAAGGAGGATTCTTTTTTTTTGGATGCACCAGGTGGAACTGGCAAAACATTCCTTATTTCGTTACTTCTGATCGAGATACGATCAAAAAATGACATCGCATTGGCCGTTGCATCTTCTGGCATTGCAGCAACTTTATTAGATGGAGGCAGAACAGCTCATTCAGCATTTAAGCTGCCGTTGAACATTCAAAATAATCCAGATGCAGTGTGCAACATAAAAAAACATGGCCATAATGCTGAAACAATGTAAAATTATTATTTGGGATGAATGCACTATGGCACACAAACATTCGCTTGAGGCATGAGATAGGGCATTAAAGGATATAAAAAACAATGATAAACTATTTGGCGGCACTTTGTTACTCCTTTCTGGTGATTTTAGACAAACACTTCCCGTTATTCCACGTTCAACGTACGCTGATGAAATTAATGCTTGCTTAAAATCAGCGCGACTATGGCGTAATGTTTAAAAAGTACAACTGACGGTGAACATGCGCGTTCATATGCTTCAGGATCCATCCGCCGAAAATTTCTCTAAACAACTGTTAGATATGGGCGATGGGAAAGTTGATGTGCATGAAAATACTGGATGCATTAAATTACAGACGGACTTCTGCACAATCATCGACTCGCAAAATACTTTCATCGATCACATATTTCCTGACGTACACACACAATAAGCAAATCGTAAGTGGCTGGCAGAAAGAGCGATTTTGGCAGCTAAAAATGTGGACGTCAATGGGTTAAATTTAAAGATTCAACAGTTGTTGCCTGGGGACTTGGTGTCATACAAGTCTATCGACGCAGTTTGCGATACCAACGAGACTGTGAATTATTCAATTGAGTTTTTAAATTCATTGGATTTGCCAGGCATGCCACCACATCATTTACAGCCAAGTATAATTACTGAAGCCAAGTATAATTACTACAGATGTGCCAATTGAATTCAAACGCACTCAATTCCCCATTAGATTGGCATTCCCTATGACGATCAATAAGTCACAAGGCCAGACATTGTCTGTATGTGGCTTAGATTTGGAATCACCATGCTTTTCCAACGGACAACTATATGTGGCATGTTCTCGCGTAGGAAAACCCTCCAGTTTGTTTGTGTTGGCTAAAGACGGACTAACCAAGAATATTGTACACTCTATTGCACTGAGAGATTAATTTTTTTTTTTCAATTGCCATAATTGATAGGATAATATGAATAATTATTTTTGATATTTAGAAAGCTATCAAAAATTGTAATTTAAAATATATTCGTTACTTTAATAAGAATTAATTTATTAACTTAAATAAAGCATACTTTCATTGTTTATAATGCTTTCGATTATAAGTACATCCCCGCACACTTAGTAGTAGATAGTTATTTTTATTGAACTAAAAAAATGTTTCCTAGAAATAATATACTTGGCAAAACAACGTTTGCCGAGTCAGCTAGTATATATGTATAATATATATCATGAAGTTTCGTATTTTCTTTCACAATTTTTCTAAAAAGAGCAAGAAAGATAACCTAGAAAACCTTACAAAGAGTTTAGTATGGACACACAATATTAACCAATGTAAAAAAAAATTTTATGTTTATAAATAAACTAATACTTACGTATTTAATTCTTTTGTACTAAAAATTTTTCACTACATCACTGTCAGGTGCATTTAAGTCACTTATCATTTCACCTTCCATTGTCACTATATTTATAATTTATAATTGTTATATTTACGATTTAAAAATAATATGAAAAACAAGTGGCTGCTCACGAGTGAAATGTATCTATAATGTGAGTATTCGCCACGTGCTTCTCCATGAATTCATGAGTATATACTATGAATTGGCAGGGTGGCGTGGTAATAGAGAGAGAAGGAATGAAAGAACAAAAGAAAGAGGGAGAAAGAGAAAGGTATTATGCACTACTCGCTTGTGTATACGACTGTCGCGCCTGCGCACTTTTTTCTTACGGTCACTTTTTTTCAGTTAGGTCCCGCAGCAAAATCCCTATCTCCTCCAAACCTGCTGTAAGGAACTTCGTTCCAAAAATTGTTTTAAAAAGTGTTGGATAAATATCCAAATACAATACAGGAGATATTTAAAAACACACATTGAGAGAAGTAAGGAAGTGTTAAGTTCGGGTGTTACAGAACATTTTATAGTATTGCAACTCACAAGGATCAAGTGTTGGCAACATTTATAATAAATAACAAGTAAGGAAGGGCTAAGTTCGAGTGTCACCGAACATTTTATACTCTCGCATGATAAAGTGATAATCGGGATTTCATTATCCGTCATTTACACATTTTTTTATTTTGCTGTAAGATTAATTAGATTAGATCAATTTGTGTACTTTGAGTTTTGAATTGTATTTTCATTTATATGTATGTATTATACAGAGAAAGCATCAGATGGAATTCAAAATAGCGTTATATTGGAAGAAGGCGTAGTTGTGAACCGATTTCACCCATATTTCGTACATGTCATCAAGGTGTTAAGAGAATATTATGTACCGAATTTCATTAAAATCGGTCGAGTAGTTCCTGAGATATGGTTTTTATTCCATAAGTGGGCGATGCCACGCCCATTTTCAGATTTTAAAAAAAGTCTGGGTGCAGCTTCCTTCTGCCATTTCTTCCGTAATCGGTCGAGTAGTTCCTGAGATATGGTTTTTGGTCCATAAGTGGGCGATGCCACGCCCATTTTCAATTTTTAAAAAAAGTCTGGGTGCAGCTTTCTTCTGCCATTTCTTTGGTAAAATTTAGTGTTTCTGACGTTTTTTGTTTGTCGGTTAACACACTTTTAGTGATTTTCAACATAACCTTTGTATGAGAGGTGGGCGTGGTTATTATCCGATTTCTTCCATTTTTGAACTGTATACGGAAATGCCTAAAGGAAAAGATTCTAGGATTTGGTTGACATAGCTATAGTAGTTTCCGAGATATGTACAAAAAACTTAGTAGGGGGCGGGGCCACGCCCACTTTTCCAAAAAAATTACGTCCAAATATGCCCCTCCCTAATGCGATCCTTTCTGCCAAATTTCATTTTAATATCTTTATTTATGGCTTAGTTATGACACTTTATAGGTTTCCGGTTTTCGCCAGTTTGTGGGCGTGGCAGTAGGCCGATTTTGCCCATCTTCGAACTTAACCTTCTTATAGAGCCAAGAAATACGTGTACCAAGTTTCATCATGACATCTCAATTTTTACTCAAGTTACAGCTTGCACGGACGGACGGACAGACGGACGGACGAACAGACAGACATCCGGATTTCAACTCTACTCGTCACCCTGATCACCTTGGTACATATAACCCTATATCTAACTCATTTAGTTTTAGGACTTACACCGTTATGTGAACAAAACTATAATACTCTCCTTAGCAACTTTGTTGCGAGAGTATAAAAACTGTAGCGAAAGCGTTAAATTTTATTGTTCGACGAAATCGTAAATGGTCACATTTGCTGCCTTATTGACTTTTTTAAGTCATAGATAGACTGGTTTAGTTTTCTAACTACATCTTAATTATTATATTTACAGAAATTTGCATGCACCTCGGCTTACAAGGCTATTTCAGAGAATGCCTTGCGTGACGTCTTCAATGCTTGGAAACGCGCTGGCAGAGCTGCATCGACGCAAGGAGTCTATTTTGTACTCGTACACTTCTATTTTCAACAGTTGTAAGGGTTGGTTCAATTATTTTTTTTTAATCGATTCAGTTCTATTTCTCTCCGGACAAATCTTGTACTCGGGAGAAGGCTTTTTATAATAAAATATTATAAAATCATTTCATGTTTTATATGCGAGTGGGTAATTCGTAGGCTAAATTCACATATCATCGGCATTAAATCATAATGATATGCGCTCAATTAATTTTGCTGAGATTACGTATTTACCGATAAATACAGAATATAGGCAACGAAATATTAATAATATTTTATTTGCTAAATGGGAGATAGGCGTAGTATTAAACTGATTTTTATCAAATTTTGGCAATACCAGATATTAATATTAAAAGATGCTCTATGATGTTCATTCAAGGACCTCTTATGCAATCTCCAGTATATTTCATGAATATCAGTTAAATGTTTATAATTTGGTTGAAATTGGTCTAATTAGGACCTTAGATATGTAAATCCACATAAAGGTGGGCGATACTACGCCAATTGTCTAATCGCCCACCGGTGGCTATAAATTCCTTTTTTACCATATATGAAATCTAATGCTTTTGGCAAGTTTATTTAGTGATTTATAGCACTTTAAATAGATTTAACATATCCGGTATGCTGTGAGAGTACCGAGTTATCACCCGAATCACCAATTTTCATTGGAAAAAGAGGTAGTAACAACAAAATGTGCCCTGAATGAATTTGGTTACTTAAGCTCTAATGGTTTGAGAGATATTTAATATTATTATGTACACGAACGATTATAAATATCCCCTAAAAAAAAGCGAAATAGATATAGCTTTATGTATAGTTAAATAAATGATCAAGATAACAAGACGAATTGAAGTCCGGCTGACTGTCTGTCTGTCCGTCCGTCTGTCGGTGGATGTTGTAACTTGAGATATCTTGATGAAACTTGGCATGCGAATTCATTAGTAACAAAAATTACGAGTTCGTAGTTGGGCGTAACCGGAGCACTGCCATGCCCACAAAACGCCATTAACCAAAAACCTATAAAGTTTTATAACTAAGCAGTAAATTAAGATCTACAACTCTAATTTGGCACAGAAGATTGCAGTAGTAAGGGGTACCAGTGAGCAGCAAACTAACAAAAAAAATAAGTTGAAGGCACATATTTCCTAAATCACTTAAGCTACAACAACCAAATTCGCCCATCGAAAATTTCATAAGAAGTCCCACCAAAAGTGTGAAAATAGGCGCAATCAGATGATCGCTCACTCTCCATATATCGGTAATGTTAAATACTACTAAACGTGTGATAATTCAATAACTAAATACGCCGGATACATTAAATTGTACCACTAAGATGTTCATGACTTCTCTGGAGTGTGGTTTTTATAGGAAAGTAAAAAGGAATTATCTTGAATATTTAGGGTGTTTTTATTTACATATTGAAAACATAAAAACAAATTATTTGAATAAATATAATACTTTATTACTATTATTATTGTCACTCGAAGTTGGAACCTCAAAAAAAAAAGCACGTGGGTGTCCCGGGTGATTTTGATTACTCTTAATCTATAAACATGTCATTCTGGTCGGAACTACTGAAGTGAAATTTCAATGGTAAATAATATAATGGTGGACTTTGAAAAAAAAGTCCTTTTATTTTAGCAAAGAAAGGGTTGTAAAATAAAAAGTTAGGAGTGAAAATAAATTCTCGTTAGTACCGACGAGAACTATAAGTATGTTGAACAGCCTGTTAAAATTTGAAAGCAATCAATTCAGTAGAAAAAAAGTTAGGACCCGGGCCGACCAGAAAAACAATGTTTTGAGAAAAACGCGTTTAAAGTTCGGTCGACCTTAAAAGTTGGACTCAGAGGCGCTCTGGGAAACTCGTTATAACTCCCAAAATATTTCGAATTTCTGTCTGAAATTTTGACAGTATATTTTCAAGACATTGTACTTTCAAATTAAGCAAAAAAAATTTTTTTGAATTCAAGTTACCAGACTACTACCTTAATACACAGAACTAAGGCACTGTCATCGTATATTTCGTACAGTTAATCGTTCCATTAAGTGCGGTACTCGCCACTGCAAAGGTGGAAAGGACTATAAATCTTCCGCAGAATTTTGCCACCACATATATAACAAAATGATCTTTACTTATTTTTGTGAAAAAATAAATAAATAAAATAAAGAAACAAAACTTTACAAAAATTTGTAAGAGTAATCCACTGCGAGTAGTTCACACATATAAAACAACAAAATTATAAAAAAAAAAAACAAGAAGAATAAAGTGCTGTGAAAAAAAAATAATAATAATAAATATAAATATTAAACAAATTAAAACATAAATCGGGCGTGATATAATTAGAAAAACATTACAACTAATACATACATACTCTACAAAGGAGGAAACGAGAGCAAGAGGACACTAAACAAAGGAGGAAATTAAGAAAGGAACAATAAAGACAGAAGGAAATAGGAGTAAAAGAACACTAAACATAGGAGGAAACCGAAACGAAAGCAGAGGATAATATATCCAAAATTATCTAAATATACATCTGTATATGTACTTTTTTCTCCCAAAACTCTTTTGAGGCGAGGCAAAGTAAGTCGTTTCCATTTTTTATTAACATACTATACTATGTTCGGACCGACATTGAAACAAGCTTTCGTGGAAAAAACTGGTTTTCGCACGAAAACTTGTGTTTTCGTCCATATAAAATCTGTCAAACGAAAACACAGTTTTCGCTGAAAACTACTTGAAAACTTATATAACACTCATTATAATCAGTGCCTGCTCTAGTTTAATCAATTTTTTTGGAAGACATATTTTGCCGGCCCTAAATTGTCACTTGATATTTGTTTACATTCCATATACAAATACAGCTGCTCACTGTTAAGGAGATTCTCTGTTCTTGCAAAATCCTTGCACGGTGCACCAATTGCAGAATTTTCTTCTTGGTGCAACGGCACAACAAAGACACGCAAAAACTTATTTGTTTAAAAAAATATGTCAGACCAAAACCCATGTTTATTTTCGTGCCGTCATATACACTAGATTCTGCAATGGGTGTTCTCTTGGCATTGCATATTTCGGTATAGGATTTTTGCATTTTGTGTCATCTTGCAAGAGCAAGAGAATTCCCGTATTGATAGTTGTCAGTGAAAACTCATCGAAAACACACATTGTCGGTCCGAACGACTTACATTCCACAACATACAAATGTGTTTTCAAAATGTTTTCAAAATGTTTGCAATGTCGGTCCGAACATAGTAATATGTAAGTATGTATGATATCATACGGTTTTATCAAATATAAAACCAACAAAATGCATTTGATCGATTTCTAAACGGGAACAAAACACAATTTGACAAAATATGCCATCCAAATAAAAAAGGCTGTCAAAAAAGTCTTGCGGTATTTTCGCTAGTTGGCGCTGAAAGCGCGTAGTTCTAGTTTAATTCGTTGCATCGGGTCATGCTATACCTTTGTGAAAAGCTCATTTCACGCGATAACACGTGTTTGATTGATTGTCGTTTCTTTTACGTCGCTAGTGAGTTATAGCGTCGCAAACATTGAGCAAAATAAAGAGAAAATTCGGCATATTTTACAGTACTACTACGATAAATGCAAAAATGCATATCAAGCCGCCAATAAAATTTGTGCAGTTTATGGACCCGATACATTTTCCATTTCCACCGCACAAGGATGGTTTCAACGTTTTCCTTCTGGTGTAGAGGCAGTCGAAGATGCGCCACGCTCCGGCCTGTCGTCGTCGAAAATTGCTATAAAATCGCTGAATTGGTCGAAAGAGACCGGCATGGTAGCAGCCGTAGCATCGGTCAAGAGCTGGGCATGAGTCATCAAACCGTTATAAACCATTTCAATAAATTCAATAAATCATTCAATAAAAATACCGCAAGACTTTTTTGACAACTTAAAAGTTGAACTTCGTTGGACATCGGTGGATTGCAAGTCTTGTAAGGCAAGCCCGCAGGACACCTTCTACTCAAGAGTAAGTTGCAGGATCCCTAGTAGGGACAAGACGAATCAAACGGGAGAGATCCGGACTACCAAGAAGGGCAGCCACACCAAAAAATAGCAATGTAAGCTAGATTTAAGTGAAAATTAAGTGTGACAATTTAACATTTTTAAAAATCTTATTACTATATTAAATCACAAATTAAAATTTTAAAATGAATATTATCTGGAAATTTTTAAATTCCATCATTAAGCGAAGTGGAAATTATTAAAAAAAAATATGTATGTATATCTAATTGCATTTTTGAAGCAATTAAAATCATAAATAATATATTTCTAAAAAAGGCGTAAAGCGATAATAAAATAATTACTCCTACTTTTGCAAACAATTAACTTGCGAAGTTTTGTAAGCAAAAGTAGTATAATTTAACGCAATTTCCAAAGGACCCTCCAGGATAAAAGAGTAAAACCAGCTACTGGTTTTCAAAAACAATAATAATAATTTAAAACAATGACATTGATTGATTAAGGCGAATCAGCAAAAACTTATGGTAGTAAAAGTACTTCAATTAAGTTAACAATGCAAAATTAAATTTTGCTAAAAACGGATGGCTAATCCAAACAATTTAGTTAGACCTCCATTAATTGATATTGAAGAAAACCCCCACCAACGACAAAGACAGATACAAAGACAAGCAACATCTCAAAACAACAGAAATATGACGCAACCTAGCGACTTAACAAATGCTATTCGGCAAGTGTTATATGAACAATTACCGATTTTATTACAACAAACTGAAAATCAAACATTTGATTTTACCAATGCAGAGTGTCAAGGAATTGACCAAGAGCACCTAGGTAATTTAGGAAAACTAAACAAAGTGCCAGACATAGTAAAAAGTTTAAGAGAATTTTTCGGTGACCCAGCCGAGTTTGGCTCATGGAAAAAAAGTGTAGACAGAATTTTAAGAACGTACGAACACACAGTTGGTACGCCAAAGTACTTTGGTATTTTGCATACCATTCGCAATAAAATAACTGGTAACGTAGACACTGCGTTAGAATTGTACAACGTACTTTTAAATTGGAGTGCCATCTCCAAATGCCTTACGCTACACTATGCAGATAAAAGGGACTTGGGTACATTAGAGTACCAAATGACCACTATAGCACAAGGTGCTAACCAGTCTGTTGAAGAATTTCATCAGGCCGTCTATAAACATTTATCGTTGATCCTTAATAAGATAGGGTGTATGGAATTAGGCAGAGAATCGGAACAATTAATGACCAAGCTGTACAGGGATAAGGCTCTTGATACCTTTATTCGCGGATTACGTGGAGACCTTTCACGTCTTCTCGGCATGAAGGAGCCTGCTGATTTACCAACTGCATTGCATTTATGTTTGAAATTGGAAAATCAAGCATACCGTACCAATTATGCGTCAAATAGAGGACAATTGGTCATAAATTCAAAACATATTTAGAAATCAACCCAATAGACCAACGTTAGTACCACGCCAGGTTCCGACACCTCACTTTTCATATTTTCAAGCTAGACCGCTTCTTCCACCTAGAATTAGCACACCGCAAAACCCAACAACAAAGGCCATATTTTACTAATGCAGGTAACCAATTCGCACAGAACCATAACGTACAACGACCATCATATCAACCATCTCGTCCTATGGTTGCCAAACCACAACCACGACCAGAACCGATGGACATTGACAGAAGTATCCAAACTAAGCACATTAACTACATGAACCTACCACAATTTGATTTAAGTAAAAGACCATTCATACCCACTGCCGAGATAGCCAAACGACAAAGGAATTTTAATATTCAGACAGATACTTACCAACAAACAGGTACAGAAGAACCAGTACGAACTATGACTGATCAGCAAACTATTTCAGAACAAGAAGAACAGACAGATTACGATGAAACACTTACCGAAGTTATTGAAAATAGTGACCAAGAACAGCAAACCGATTCTATTTATATTAATTTATTAAAAATAACTGACTCCTCACTTCCATACTTCGAATGTAAGGTGAAGAGCGGACAAATGCTTAAAGTACTGATTGATACCGGATCCAATAGAAATCATATTCAGCCAAAACTTGTACAGAATCCACCACAAAGTGAAACCCCATTTAATGCAGTATCCCTAGGAGGTAAAATAAAAATAACCCATTACAAAATGGCTAATTTGTTTAATGATCCAAAATCAATAGTTAAATTCTTTTTATTACCCACACTCAGAACATTTGACGGAATATTAGGAAATGACAGTTTGAAGGAAGGTGCAATAATTGATACTGAAAGTGGTAAATTGTTTTTTAGAAACGGCATGAGTATTCCCATAAAAGAGGGAAAATTTGAATCAGTAAATGCAATTATACCCAAATTAATTCATCTGGCAAATTGTCAACGAAAAGCATTAAATCAATTGCTAAAAAAATACCCAAATTTGATTGCAAAACCCGATGACAAACTGACCTATACCACTAACGTTAAAGCCGAAATACGCACAAGTACACATCACGAACCACTTACACATGATTGTAATTGGAAAGATGGAATAGCGATTAAAAGATTGAAGTCTTACCTGGATGAGTACAATAAAGAATTACTCTATAAACCAGGAAAAGAAAATATTGTAACCCATGGATTGTCTCGAGTACCAAGACAGTATGAATCAACTCAATAACAGAGACCCAACACAGTGCTCAAAGCTCTTCTCATAATCTTATTCCCAGCATTGAGGTACCGATAAACGCTTTCAAAAACCAAATTTTTATTTACAAAGAACATCCTCCTGACTACAAGTTTACCATTCCATTTCCTACATTCCATAGACACACTGTTTTTCAGCCAACATATTCTGATGATGATCTAATGAAAATATTGAGAAAGTACTTAAACCCTTCAGTAATAAATGGAATCTACACGACAGAAGACATAATGGGACAGATTCAAAGACTGTATCCAGAGATCCTTTAAAATCAGATTTACTCAAATGAAGGTAGAAAACCATAACAAGGACCGCAAAGAAATTAAAACTTACACACCAGGGCAGCAAAATAGCAGATTAGGATCAAAACTTTCACCACGATATAAAAAGGAAATTGTAAAAGAAGACAAACACACAACAATTATTACAGCGAATGGGAGAGTTGTTCATTAAAGGAAAATCAAAAATGTTTAGTTAGTCAAATGTCTAACAAAAAAAAAAAATTATTTCCAACCTTTTATAATTCACTGTTAAAGATCTTAAAACAAGTTATCTCTTTCATACTCTAACTCACGAAATAGTACAATCACTCACTGCATTAAATACACTCACTTTGCAAGACCGCCAAACTTGATCAATAAATTGGTTTGGATCAGCCTGGAAATATGTTGCAGGAAATCCAGATGATGATCTATTAATGATACAAAACAATCTGAATAGCCTTAATACAAACAATAACAACCAGATCATTATAAATAAACAACTACAGAATAGAATTAATGATTTAACTACAATTTCAAATATGTTAAAAATTACAATAAAGAAAAAATAATAAATGTCAAATATGCAACTCAATGGGTAAAATAAAATATAATAAATACTTTACTTTTAAACGAAATAGAATTACAAGAAGTCCACAAAATATTTCAAACAAATAATATAACAACTCTATCAGTCGAAGAAATGTTAGAGTTCGCTGAAGTATCAGTCTTACATAATAAAACAGCAATAGTTTACATTGTAAAAATTCCAGAATTAGAAGCAACCAACTATCAAAATCTACTAATAAAACCAGCTATAAAAAATAAACTAATAGTGCACTTAGAAACAGATGAAATATTTTTTTAGAAATACAAAAGGAAATCATTTACTGTCTTCTAAGCTTACCCTTGTGTATACAAACACATCCACTACAACAGAAAACCAACAAATAATATTTAAGTATTTACTTGCAAATCTTTCCAGCAATACCCCTTCTGTTTCCTCAAACAGTAAGCAGGATTGCATACTCTTAAAATAGGTAAGCAAAAGGCATAAAAAGTAAAATTTCCAAAGTACAAGCGAGAATAAATACAAACATATATATTTACATATTCAATTATCCAAATAATACTTATAAATTACATAAATGCAACAAACAAAAATTAGTACTTACTAACATATACACATAAACATTCAAATATATATTAATATACAGAAGCATATACTTGCTAATCCGCAAGTACAGAGGCTAATGAACTGCACATTGTTAATTTTCTTTTCTCGCTCTCTTCTGATCGCGCAAATATATTCATTATGCCTACGCGGTAATGCAAGCCTAATAATAATATGTGCATACCATGATTCAGGGGGTATATCCTAAACATAAAAACAATAATAAATCTAAAGAGACAGCGGCTTCGCTGGCTAGGACACGTCGCACAGTGGGGTAAATGGTGCTCAAAATGGAGATTAATTCCCACAAGGCTTCTAGTTATGGAAAAGTTATTTTTTTTAGTTAATTAATCATAAAGAACTAAGAAAATAATGCAATTCGAGTTTTTTGATTGTTTTTTTTTTATATCTTAAAAAACAAAAATATGCTGAACATCGGTTTTCTAAATTTTTAATTTTTTTAAGCTTCAAATTTTATTTAAAATATATAAACTGTTTCTTCATCACTATAATCATATTCATGATCATTGTCGTCTTCGCTTGAATTTTTATCATCGCCTTCATCATCATCGTCATCATCAACTTCATTATTATTGCCACTCTCTATCACGATCAACTCTAATGCTTCTTCGGGTAAATCCTGCCCTTTTTTTTTTTGTAATTTTCTTGTGGTTGATATAACGGGGTCAGAACTGATTAAAAGTCTGTTAAATATGTCTTCATTTGCTTTTTTTCTGCTGCATTTGCGAGAAAAATGTTCTCTAAAATTCTTAAAATCTTTGTTTCGAGCTTCCTGAGCTTCTTCTGATAATTGTCCGATTGGCAACATAGCGTGCGATATTATCTCTGGTCCATGGATAAAATATTTGTGAAGTGTTGGAGGCATGTTATACCAAGGATAACATTCAACGAAATATTTTGCTGTATTTAAAGCGTAGTCACGAAACTTCTGTACCTCAATATCGTGCCCACTAGAAACAACTACGAGTATTGTATGCATCTTTTTAATCAAATTTATGTCAACTTTAGTAATTGCTGCTGACATCTCGGGATTTTGAAAGAAACGCCTAGCTGTATTGCCATCGTTAGAACTCCCAAAGCCAGGTTTCGGTTGGCCAACAATCAGACCAATTTTATCTTTAAATTCTTTTTGAATCCGTGCTTTATTTTCCGAAACTAATAGTTTCTCGCTTTCTGTTCGAGCTTGCCACTTTTTTATAGACAATTTATATGATAAGTGGAGAAGACATTCAAAGAACCTAATCCACCCATGAAGTATTGAAAGCCCAAATTGTAAATTTTCTGTTTTTACAACTTTCTTCACCATTTCATCAATTTTGTTAAAATCTTTCGAGCTAGCTCCACATAAATAACATTTTTGTGTAGATGTTGTTTCTGTTAATGCATTGCATACTTTTCCATCAACCATAGATAAAATTAAATTGTGTTTAACTTCCAAATATTTATTTCCATAAGGTATAACCGAATTAACAAGATTTCGTATTTCTATACCAACTCTTTCGTTTTCAGTTCTAGAAACAGCTGTGGACTCTTTTACAAATTCAATTTTTAAAGGCCTGCAGAACCTGGTAGAAGCTGGGCGCGGATTTTGCCATATAATTTTGCTTCCACAAATCAACCTGATTGGAACAATACAGGTGATAAAAACTGATAAATCATTTGCACCCGGATTTTGGTACGCTTGCTTATATGAGCTGTGTCCAGAGCTTCCATCGAATCCCCACTTAGTGTACAAGCATAAATTCGTCATTTCCTCATCGTTCAATGTTTTAATTACGTTATTTTGAGCTAAAGTTATACGCTCAGTGGTATGGTCTAAAAGGGCTTGCAAGCTTACTTGTGCTGAAATCTCGGAAAAATGCATGCTCTCACGTCTAGGATAACAATCCTTTTTTGCTGATTGGACATATGAATAGCAAGGAAACCTATCTGGAGCAGATTGCCTTATAACATTGTACTGTTGTCGAGATAACTTTGCTTCCACCAGAACAAATAAAGCGTCTTCTTTGGACATTTGCTGTGATAGTGATGATTTGGCAATACTTTTATGAAATTTTTTCGCTCTCGATGGTGAACTTGCAACCTCTTTCACTATCTTTGACGCCTCCACTTGCCCTGAAGCTCTAAAACTCATTTGTGCAGCATAAGCTAATAAAGGCAAAGGCACACTATCTCTTAAAAATTTACTTTTTTTGCTTCGTTTTCTCATTTGATTCTTCAAATGAAAGTTCTTTGCGGCCACGTTTCATTCCTTGTGAATGGGTGAAACCTATCGAAGAATCCAGCCAACTTTGGTTTATTCTAAGGAAACGCTCTTCATGCCTATTGGCTCTGCTCCAACGAATTTTAAATTGACTAATAAAGGTTTTTATCCTGTCATCAAACTCTTTTATAAATTCATCAGATGGCTCAATACGCTTTTTCAATTGCTCTTTTAAAAATTCAAATTTTTCATTAAATTTATCACAGCCAGAGTTTTTCATTATGTCACAAAGACTTTGACGAGGAACCCAAATTACATTAGAACTGGTTCCTATAAGGAAGATAATAATATTTTCATCCTCTTTAAATGTAGTCAATGTCGGTATCGGTTTTACCATGTTAGTTAAATATACATCACTATTGTTATTTCTCTCGACTGCACATGACATACAAACATACTAATGACATACAAACATACTAATGATAAATAAAAATTGCGCGGGAAAAAACAATGTAGGTTATCATGATTTTACATATACCCTAAACCTTAGATAAGAACCTTATGCCATATTAATTAATTATTACAAAATGTAAGAAATCAATATTTTATTTCAAAAATGTATGTGATGATGTTTGTTATTATACAAATGTAAGTAAAACGCGAATTTTAGACTATTCCGGAATATGTTCTTATGCATTAAAACTGCCGCTTATCGTAACGTAGGGTGTGAACAAAGCAAACAGGCATCCACTGAATAACAAAAACAATAACAAACCTTTTTTTGCAATTGCTGTATTTGTTCTTCTTCTGCCTTGAGAAATTCGTGTATATTTGAGCAGGTAGTTCGCATAAAGAAATGCATATACTGAGAAAGTGCGCAGTATTGGCGCAACTTTTTTTTTTACAAAAAGAAACTACAACAGCCATAGATTATGGGAATGAAACAAGATTTGCTTTACCCCGCTTAACTCACAACTATATGTCTGCATATAAGGTCGAAATCCCAATATTTTAAGGCTTTCGCCCAAAAAAAAATTAAAATACTTAGAGACACGTAAAAACACAAATGAAATATTTTTGTATTTACTAAATTACCTGAACAAGAAGGCTCCATTACAATTTTCTCAAGATTTGTCCAGATAAAGAAAATAAAAAACTTCGAAAAATGAAAAAAATCACGTATATCACTGTGCGCATACAAAAAGAAATAAACTTGCATTTTTCAGAGAATATTACAAGAAAACTGTACATTTTTTGGCAAATATTTGTTCAGTTAGTGATGTAGAATTTTATCTACTTTTGTTTGATACCAAAAATTTACTTGTACCTTGAATTTTGATTTTTGAATTAATCTCCAAAATCGACACATTTTACCCCAATGTGCGTCGTTCGAGTGGATGAAAGCGCTCCAGTTCTGAGAGTATTCAACGCAGTACCGGCCGGGGGAATCAGAGGAAGACACGACTGGCGCGCTGTGGTAAACTCGGTTATAATCGCGTAAACAGTGTTTACGTCAACAGCGAAGAAGATGAGCTGTACTCTGTACCAAATTTAAAATATTTTGGAAACAAAACGTGCTTAGTTATGTTTCAAAGCTTTCAAAGTAAGATTTCGAAACCAAAATTACTAATAAACTAAATGTAAGGAATTTTAATAGAATTGAAAATGATGTAATGACTTATTTTTCATATATGCAGTACATATGTAAGTTTGATGAGTTTTCTGCAGCTTGATGTATTTGTTGAGGTATTTTCTGTTTTGTTGTGCCGTTCGAAAATGCAGTTAGAAAGAAGTAGACAGTATCGAAAACACTTCAAAATAGCAAAAGTTGTTTCCGCAAAATCTTATGAAAAATTTAGAATAAATAAATAAACATAAGTGTTTTAAATTTAAATACCTGAAAAGATTTGCGGCGCAATTAATGCAATCTAATTTTTACGTTGACGCGGCTGAAATATTAATTGATAAAAAAATTAAATAGTAAATAATGGAATTAATAATATATAAAGATAGATAAGTTATTATTTAAGTAAATTTGAGCTAAAGTGGTCTAAAAAATGTTTTCTGAGTGGCTTAAAACAAATTTTATAGTAAAAAGAAGAAAAATGCTTTGTAGTTATAGGTAGCAAGCATATGTAAAGATAGAAAGAAATTGTAAAACAAGGAAAGTGGTGATCGTACGAAAAATAAATGAACTTGTCGCAAATATTTCAAATGCAATGCGATCCCGAGATTTTAAATAGTCTGTCAAATAAAACCAATTTTTTTTATGAGCTTGGTCGACCAGTTCGGTTTTTCATGGCATTCACAAGGACTTTTTCCCTAGCTACTATAAATTGGTGAAATTGAAAGACGCCTTATTACCTCGTCCAGTTGTTGTTATTGAAACATCAGCAGAAGTGCACTTGCAGCAGTTTTGTCCACAAAGAGTTTGTTAAGTGGAAGTTATGTTACTTTGCAAATGGGGTTTAATGAAAGTCATTGCATTGTGAGAAACCCTCAATTAGTTAAAATGTTATCTATGACATGTATTGTTAAAGTAAATCGATAACACTGGTCTGCAACTAAGAACTCCTTTAAACAAATATAGGATCAATATGAAGTACTCAATATCCTGAATCTATCTGTTTCTATTTTTCTATCATGTATATACTGATGCATTTTTTCAAGAACGTTAATAAAGAACCTTTAGTTCTTAATGTCAACATTTATCTTCCTCCACTCATTATAAAGCGTGGTCTAATGAAGAATTTGTTAAAGCCATGAATAAAGATTGTGAAGTCTTTCCGAATCTAAAGACAAATTCCTCCGAATCAGCGCTTCAAAATTAAAGAAGGAGTCTTTATGGATCCCCAAAATATGCGAGCTCACGAAGGACAAATATTTTAAAATAAAAATGAACGAACCCGAAAAAAGAGCGTGGACTGTTTTCGTCAGAGTGTACCATAATTTCCCAGGAAACCTTTAGTTCTTAATGTCAACATTTATCTTCCTCCACTCATTATAAAGCGTGGTCTAATGAAGAATTTGTTAAAGCCATGAATAAAGATTGTGAAGTCTTTCCGAATCTAAAGACAAAATTCCTCCGAATCAGCGATTCAAAATTAAAGAAGGAGTCTTTATGGATCCCCAAATACGCGAGCTCATGAAGGACAAATATTTTAAAATAAAAATGAACGAACCCGAAAAAAGAGCGTGGACTGTTTTCGTCAGAGTGTACCATAATTTTCCAGGAAACCTTTAGTTCTTAATGTCAACATTTATCTTCCTCCACTCATTATAAAGCGTGGTCTAATGAAGAATTTGTTAAAGCCATGAATAAAGATTGTGAAGTCTTTCCGAATCTAAAGACAAAATTCCTCCGAATCAGCGATTCAAAATTAAAGAAGGAGTCTTTATGGATCCCCAAATATGCGAGCTCACGAAGGACAAATATTTTAAAATAAAAATGAACGAACCCGAAAAAAGAGCGTGGACTGTTTTCGTCAGAGTGTACCATAATTTTCCAGGAAACAAAAATAGTGAAAACTACCAGAATATTGTCACAGGGCTTATTTCTTTACATAAAGACACGCCCACGACACGTGTAACACGTCCTTAAAAATTCATATTTTGGACTCTTACTTTGATTTTTTCTCACCTCACCTTGGAGCAGTATCAGATAAACTTGGTGAAAGGTTTCATCAATATATTATGCAAAGAGAGAGAGGCTACAATAGAAAATGATCAGAAGGAATGAGTGCAGATTTTTGCTGTTTACTTGGCGCGAGACTCCACTTGAAATTATGAAAAAAAAGAAAACCACAAAGTAAAATACTATAAGTAAGTAATACAAATATTGAAATACACGTTTTAATGTTTTTCAATTCGAATACCACCCAAAGATCTGCAACAACTAATGCCCGGTTTCGCAGTCCATACATAAGTTGTGCATAAGATAAAACCGGAAAATAGTGTTTTACCCTTCATATTTAAATTATGCTTAAGTACCGAAAATGAGAGACTTAAGCATTGCTTAATTTACAGCTGATTTTTTGTTTTTTTTTGAATTGTTTTGAGTTTTCAGCGACATCTTTCTTAATGTTCGAGCAAGTGTGCGTCCGCTTCCATTCGATGACAGCCTTATACTTTTCCACCAGTTTCAATAGGTACTCCGACTCGCAAGCGGTGGAATCCCAGGTCCTTTTGTTGTTTTCATCCAGCGCCAAACAGTCGGGAGTCCAAATAAAGTCCTGCATGATCAACAGTAAGCGTGTTTTATTTGACCAGCAAAATAGGCTATTAGCTTATTTTGTATGGAAGACTTAGCCAACATAATTATGTTGGGTTGTCATAAGCTACCATAGCTTGCATATTGAACTTGAGGCATTGCTAGTTCATCGCTTTTTTTCATTCACAATAGCAAGGTTTTTCCAAAAAAAAGTAGTTGGCAAAGCGAGAAACCTCACTTTGACAGATGAAAATGTAAACAAACCAAAATTACATATTTTTTGGATGAGTATTGAGCTAAAATTAAGACAAATATGAACACTTGTTTTCAGTTTTTTGTATTCTAGACCTCAAATAACTAAAATAAATATATTTGTATAGTATATTAATATTCCGTTTACAAATTTGAAATTTTCAACTAAATTGTATATCAGCTGATTGTTCTTGTACGCATTACCAACCCAATTCATTTTTAAGCGAATATATGCAATAAGCTAAGTCGTTTTATTTGTCCATGATTTAGCTAATAAGTTTCGATTGTCAAATAAAACACGGCTAGTATAACCTTGCATCTTACGAACGGACGACGCCCAACCCAGTATTAATGGCAACATTCGTCTTTTAGTAATTCTATAGCTGTTTTTTGCTGGAAATTGTACCGATATTGGCTTTATTACGTCTTCACTATCTGAGCTAAAATTAATACGAACTGACAGGATATCTTTCGCATATACTTGGTCCTTGCGAAAAGTTGCCAGATAGCTTCTGTAATGAAGCCCATGTTACTATTACAAACCTATTGACACGATAATGTTCATACATTTTCAATACGGTAGGAAAACCTCCTGTTTTAGTGATATTATTAAGTATTATAGTTTTTAAGTCCTTATTACCTTATTGGAGGATGGAGTGATGTGTAGATATGAACGAAAGTTCTCTGATTGCCATTCAATTGGGAGTAGCCAGAAATGATTCTTTTAAATATGGCTCCAGTATAAACACCAGAGGGGAGTCATTCCTACAATATTTTTAAATAGCATTTTAAGTATATGCAAAAAGGGCGATAAGTTGCTAACAGTCCTGAAAAAGAGAAAGTCTCCTCCCTGGTGGAATAGTGACCTTAAGAACCTGAGAACACAACTAAGGAAAGCCTTCAATGAGAGTTTTAGAACCAAAATCTGGCAACCCTTCAAAGATATTATGAAAAGATATAAAAAAGATGTCAGGAAAGCTAAAACTGACTCTGATTAAAACTAAGGCTGACTAAAATGATTTCCAAAGAACACACCAATACTGCCTACATAAAGGCGGAAGGAAATGCTTGGACCTCCTCTGCAGAAGATTCTCTGGAAGTGCTTATTAAAAAGCATTTCCCATAAATAGTTTTTTACCATTTAAAGCGGCAGGTATAGACGGGATTATGGCTATAATGCTGCAAAGGATGGAAGAACCAATAGTTCAAAGGCTTAAAAGTGTATACAAAGCAAGCATTAAACTATCTTACATCCCAAGAAGTTGGAAAAGAATTAAAGTGGTGTTCTTACCAAAAACAGGCAGAAGAACACACGCCATAGATAAGGATTTTAGACCTATAAGCTTCACATAAAGAAGCTGAAGGTACTAGAAAGGCTAATAGACTTACATATAAGAAAAACCATGGCAGATAAGTTATCGAAGTCCAACATGTAGCATATGCAAATGATAGTGTTGTTGGTATCAGGCATGTTTCCTTCAATAGTCAGTGACATTATGGAAAGGACACTACACAGGTTAAACCTATGGGCTAAGAACGACGAACTAGGTTTAACCCTAACAAAACAGAACTGATGCTATTCACAAGCAAAACCTCAATCCCTCACTTTCAACTTCCCGTATTAAAAGGTATAACACTCTCTCTATCCCCCTCAGCTTGGGGCGGAGATTGATGTCAACCTGTCCTGGAAAATAAATATAGAAAAAAGAATAAATAAAACATATATGGGAAGAGAAGCGTCAGCAAGAGTTGGGGCCTGAAACCTAGTATAATCATGTGGATGTATGCGGCTGTCATAAGACCTATACTTACAATTGGAGCAGGGTGCAATCAAGTCATGTCCGACTGACGTGCTTAATGCATAGACATAATTATATCCTAAACCAACTCAGTGTAATCGTCAATAAATCACTGCATTCTCCAAATGCTGGATTTCAATAGACGTCTCCAGGCGAGGATGCCCTTTAGACGTGAATTCAGAAGGGGCATAGCAGGGGAGGAATATACCATCTCAGTCTATACCGACCTCCCTATCCGCGTACCGAACTCGGCTAGCATCTTCCAAGCGGAAGGACTGGGCATAAGGAAGGCCTGCGAAGCCCTATTGGATAACTACGAGAGCATACATAAAGCAGCAATATATACGGATAGCCCGGCAGCTCTCCTGGCCTTGTCGTCGCTCATGACTAATTCCAGCAAAGTACTTAACTGCAAAAAGGCACTGAGCTCACAAGAAGACAAGCTCCACCTAGACTTGATCTGGGTTCCCGGACACAGGAAAATTTTTGGCAACGAAGCAGACGAGTTGGCAAAGGCACGAACTTTCCTAAACGAATCCGAGGCAGAGTGGATACCTAGCCCTCTGGGATCGATCAGGAGAGAACTCAATGTACCATTTCAACAATTAGCAAATAATAGATGGAAAACTATAACAAAACGTAATATAACTAAATAGATTTGGCCAACATATGACAAGAAAATAACTAACGACTTATTAAATGGGTCCAGGAACAGTATCTAAAGACTAACTGCTACTAAAACAGGGCATCAGCCATTTGGAGAACATGCGTCCAAAATGGATATGCCATACAACAACAGCTGTCGAGGCTACGAACTAGTAAGGAATAAGGAAACTATTTTCCATTTTATCTATGAATGCTCAGCCCTATCGCAGATACGACACAGAACACTTGGAATCTATCAAGCACCAAACCTTGAATGGATGTCCACAAGAAGTATAATGGACATTAGTAGTTTCATGGAAACCAAAATGGTTTGAAAGAGAAGGCGAAACGTGGCACAGCTGCTAACTGAGCCCGAAATCTAACAGGGCTGCACTCCTACGTACCTACATATAACTCAAATTGCTCATGACCTCCGGTTCTAGACAAAGTATCCTCGTTGAAAACTAATCGACAGCCTCGGAATAGAGACCCCCATATTGATAACGATCATAGCAACCGAATTAAAGATTACGATTTGCACCTGGAAAGTCCGGTCCCTTAATAGGGAATGCGCCGCTTCCCAGCTGATTACAGAACGTAAGCGAGTAGGTAATTGTGGCATTCAAAGGAGGGCAAGTTTGGTGTGGAATTCGTGATGGGAGAGAGATTCCATCGCCGAGTATTGTCATTCACCTCGGTGAATAAACGTCTTACCATAATTCGCATCGAAGCGAAGTTCTGCAACATATCGCTGATTTGCGCCCATGCCCCGCCGCAAGAGAAGGACGATGTGACCAAAAATGTCTTCTATGAGCGCGCGGAGCGCACCTATGAGAGCTGCTCCCGCCATGATGTCAAAATCGTGCTTAGCGACTTTAAAACATTAAATTCAGCCTCCACGAGGAAACAGCCGCAAATTCGTTGAGGCTGATCAACTTTCCGGGACCCGAAATATTCATATCTGTTGTTCTTGATTCCAGCATAGAAAATTTAACCAAGCTACCTGGCTGTCTCCGGATCAAAAAGCCACCAACCAGATGTCAAAATTGTGTTTATAAGACGGAAGACACGTCTGCAGGCTTTTAGATGTGCGTACGCTCCACGCCACCCGCTTCTGTGAAGCAAAAAACACACGTCAACAAATCAAGGAAGGACGAAGTTGAAAAGCTGTAATCACAAGAGATGACTGCCTTGCACTCTTGCTCCCAGAGAACACTCGTCAACAACTCGGTATAAGGGAACTGAAGGATGGCACTTAAAGCTCCTTACGTACAGCTGCAACAGTACCTTCTGGTGTTTGGAAAATGCTGGTACGATGAGGCCGTGCCGTGTCGCAGCGGAAGGACTGGCTCCCTGGCAATGTTACAATCGACCACAACACGTGCAGGGTGGGACAGATACCAAGGGTTGAAGCGGTAAGCGAGGCACATTTAGCTTGACAAGCTGGCTGACAGGGTAATGCTCGAAAATTCTACGAAAAGATGTGGCGACTAACAGAAGGTTTCAAGACCGGAGTCTACTCTTGTAGAAACCCCAAAAGTGATCTAGTGACTGATGCCCAGAGCATACTGAATTTATAGAGGGAATGCTTCTCCAGCCGTCTGAATGACAGTGGAAGTATGACTTCAGGAGAAGGCGAACCCGATTCCCCAAGCGATGACTATGGAGCAGACGTTCCATTGCCCGACCATGAAGAAGTATGAGTAGCAATTATCCGCCTGAAGAACAGCAAAGAGGTGGGATATATGACGACATTGACAGCGTTTAGCATATTCAGGTAAGTGCATTAGACTACCTAAGAAAACGACATATGTATACCACCAAAATCTGCAGTTGGTGCAAACGAGAATCGATTATGCAAAACATCTCATAAGGTAACCATAACTGGCGCATCCCTCTCAAATAGTAACCCGTAAGATGTCGTATGTTAATCATTATGCCATCTTTTTGTGCTGGTAGTTTAAGCAGACTGTGTAGTGTTGTTCCATCCAACGGCAGTGTTGCACATCCACTAAGAGCATTTTTACGACCGATTTTCCATTACATCGGTTAACTTTGTTTTTCTTCGAACGATTCTCTCAATGTAAAAAGGCCTCTTTGCAACGTGGATATGGCACCTCAACAACTGCGGGAACATTTGTGACAACCATTTTGCTCTTATCTAATAAGGTAATGAATAGACCACGTGTGTTCCGATATTCTTCATTGGCATCATGATCAGCACTTTCTTCAGTTTCGCTTACTTTTTTTTCGGATAGAATTGCTTACTACAATGTATGTTCATAAAATCGTAATCGTGGGATTCTAACGGACGTTTTTGATATCTTTCAAAGATATTACTATAATAGCCAGTCGCATGTCCGCTTCTGTCGAATTGCAATACCCTGTAACGATATTCTGGCTTTTTTGTGTTCAGAAAAATGCAGCTTTGAGAACTGTCCCTTACTGGGATATGGCATATGCACATTCTGCAGCTGATACTGTCGTTCATGAAGAATCTTCATACATATCCTGACAAGTTGGCGTAAAATGTCAATCTGTTCGTGTTGAATTTGCTGTACTGCCAGCGCAATACCAGAATCCCTTTAGGTTCTGCTTTCGATAGATATCTTGCTATTTAGTACGCTATTGCTTTGTTTAATCCGCATGGTTAAATATCCATGTTGTTACTCACAGTCTTAGTAACTCTGGGTGGTAATTATTTACCAAAGCATCTTCCCTTCCAGGCTTAAGTAAAAAAATTCTACCTCAATTATGAAGAAAATCATCTGAAGAAAGTGACACAATTCGTGTCTCGTCTCATTCCTGGCGTGGAAAGTTGAATCGACATTATATAGAGGTATTATTTTTTGTACAAGTTTGTGTATGCCGCTGAATTTCACGTTTTTTAACTGATTCATTAAGCTCTGGACCTTCTTCTTCTTGAGGAGGTTTTCCTTTTTCTGAGTCAAATTCTGGATGATTTTCGATTGAAATCACCATATGAAGATGAGGACAACCCCGATTCTGGAATTCAATACGCCACCAATGGTCTTTCACTTAGCCGCCAAATACATCATCATTATTTTTTTATAAATTTCATTAGCGCATATTTTTCGACAAGTCTTTGGGTCTCATAAATATCGAACATACTAGGATCAACATCAACCCTACCCTCGGCTATTAACAAAGCTTTTCGTTGATCTAACCAATTCAGATCATTTGAGTTAAATGTTACAAAGTATGTTAGAGGTCCTAAACATCTGATTTCAGCTAATAGCTCTCTCAAAGCTGATCCCCAATAAGATGCCGAACTTCTCAAATTCTCCACATAAAGATGAACATCTTCGATAGCTCCTTCTTGATAAGAATTTTTTTGCCGCATGCAGATATAATCCTTTTGATTCTATAATATAATACAATATTTAAGGGGTCAGTAGGGTAATCTGGCCTGTTTTTCTGACTTTTTTTCATAGAAATTTTTATTCTACAATGGACCTTTTTTACATATCATGAGGTATATCGTGGAGTATATAAACAATTTTTTTCGGAATTTTTTGATGACATCTGTTGGAGAAATGGCTGGGTGAATGAGATGCGTTTTTTCACTGGCTGACACGAATGGTTATCGTTCCTGCTAGAATCACGAAAAAATGTGATTAATAAATAAGTAATTAATTTTTTTTAATTATTCTCCATATTTTTTTACATACATTTTGTCATAACATTGTGAATAAATTATAAATAATTATGAATCTAGTATGGACGGTAGGGAGGGATATGTGAATCATATCCGCCAGTTTAAAAAGTGTGTTTTGAGAAAAACGCGTTTAAAGTTTGAAAAAAGCATACAAGGATGGACATAAACGTTGTAAAATTGACATACCCCCAATCGGCTATACTTGTTCCGAACAAACCCGCCGTCGTTATCGTCATACAGCTCGTTCTCGCGTGATCTATTCCCCCTGATGTTCGACCGGTGCTCCTTTAAGACTTCACAGTTGCGATCAACCGCGGTACGAATACGACATTCCTCGATGTGCCTCGCAATAGTGGCTGCTGTTGTGCAATCGTTTTAGGCCTTTTTCGAAATCTTCTAATGGTAAAGTGAGTTTCGACATTAACTCTAAGCGTATAAGGGAACAGAAAATGCAAAAACATAAATATGAAAAAAGATTACCCCACTGACCTCTTAAAGAAATATAAGACATAAATGAAATAGTCGCCACGTTGAAATCTTCTGTAACTTCCCTGAATTCTGAACTGAAAGTAGTATAACGCTATAATATTTACCGGCCTTTATTCTTTAAACTCATTTTTTTCCGTAAGGAAGTACCAAATAAATTCTTCTTCTTTCAGTTCACGTCCAATATAATGATGCTGTCTTTCATTTTGCGGGTAATTTCGATAAGGTTTCGTGAAACCTGAAGTTCACCTTCCACACTGATCACTGCTGTCTGCAGTGGAATTATTTGACTAGGCTAAATCTTGTTGAGAAATAATCTTTTCAGAGGCTTCCATTTCAATACTCTGCTATATTTTAATCTTGTTGACATACAAATCAAGAGTATACTGTACATTTTTGCTGCCTGTTGTACGTTTAAAAATCTTCACAAACTCGTCTAAATTGTCGCATTCGATAATGCAGGCTTTCCTTTTGTTAACGCTTAGATTCCTTTTGAACACAAGAATGTAAGTTAGTGAAGTAGTATTTGTATTAATGCGCCGGCGCTATGTTCCATGAACAGATATTCCAAACCTTGACGAAGAGTGTGCGCAAAGTTTATTTCGTTACAGTTGTCGTTAAAGCTTCCACATTAATCAGCAAAAGTTATATGACCTTTTGTCAGATGAGACTAAAACATCTTTGATTGCGTTGAAGTTTCGCACCAGTAGGTATCCATCATTTTAATAAGATAGGCCATTAAATTTTGCTTCGAACTCCTTCTTATGTTTATAACGAAGTTATCTGACTACTGCAAATAAAAAATGTTGAAACGAAAAAAATTGAAGTCCCTTGGAATTCATTGTAAAGAGTTTCTACTGTGTATGTTTCAAAGCATGTCTGTTTCCAACTTTAACTAATATATTTCTAAAAGACGGCTCTTTGGAATTATGATCCGGACTTATGTCAATTGGTCTTTTCTCATCCCCTGGCGCTATAACTATATCGGACTGTATAAGAAAGTTTTCTTTAGGTATATTTTCCAAAAGTGTCTCTTGATCGCCTGGGTTCAGTTCTGCAGGTGCTATGGGAACTTATTACCGTGGGGTTATTATGAGAAATCTGTTCAGCAGATGGAACAGAATGTACATTTTGTTGGTTATTAAAACCTAAAACAAAGTTGTCTCTAATTGGTATATTCTGTTCGCGATACTGGGCGGTGTTTACTAAGCATTGCAAAGCTTCCTTAATCTTTGTTAGAACGTATAGTATTAGATGTCGACAGTAGAGATGTTTCAATATTGTTAATAAAAAAAGGTATATTGACAATAACATCTTTGATCAAACTCTGTCCCTGATACCCCAAAAGACGGATGATAATTAAATGCAATCTGTGCATTAATAGTCGTTCCTTCAATTGGAGTTAATGTTTCAAACCGTATGGTATTTCAGGAAAGCGAAGTTCTTCAACATATCGCTAATTTGCGCAACCGCCCCGACTGAAGAGAAGTACGATGTGACCAAAGATGCCTTCTATGAGCGCTTCAAGCGTACCCATGAGAGCTGCCCCTGCCACGATATTAAAAACGTGCTTGGCGACTTTAACGCCAGGGTGGGCAAAGAAGGTATCTTTGGCAATACGGTCGGTAAGTAAGGCCTCCACGATAAAACATCCCCAAATGGATCGAGGTTGATCGACTTTGCTGCGCCCTAAAATATGGTTATCTGTATCACTAGATTCCAGCATAAGCAAATTCATCAAGCCACCTGGCTGTCTCCGGAACGAAAAACCACCACATCGATCATGTTGTGATAGACGGAAGACACGTCTCCAGTGTTTTAGATGTGCGTGGGCTCCGAGGTCCTAACATCAACTCAGACCACTACCTCGTTGCAGCCAAGATTCGCACCCGCCCCTGTGCAGCAAAAAACGCACGTTAACAAATACAAGGAAGGTTCGACGTCGAGAAGCTGCAATCACAACAGACAACCGAAAGTTTCCCTACTCGAGTTGTTGACGAGTGCTCTCAGAGAGCAGGAGTTGCTCTATCGTTTTTCACGAAACCCGAGTTGGTGCGTTGGTATTACATTATTATCGTGGAGGAAAGGAGACATATTTGATAGTAACACTTTTTCAAATATTTTAGAAAGACAGGGTGAAAAACTGATTAACGGCTTTGTTAAATCTCTCCCAGGTTTATCTATCAAGATAATGTGCGACCTTTTCCATGAATTTGGATAGTATCGGAGATTAAGAATTGTATTGAAGAGCAAAGAGAGCACTTCCAAAGCAATATATGTATGTTAACTCAATTAGCATTTTTGGTGTAATATAATCATGTCCTGGTGACTTTTTTGGGTTAAGTTCTTTAATTATGCTAATAATTTCAGAAGGTGAAGTCTTAAAAGACTCGAGTGACTCGTTAACTGTGTTGGGTAAGCTGGACAACTCAAAGTTGTTCTTTGGGCAATTTGGTTGAAATACCTCGAGCACAATTTCCACCCATATCTGGTATAGCCATATTGGAGTCAGTTGGTGCCTTCATGGACTTTTGGGCTTTCCAAAGGGAATTTTGCTTTCTTGAATTTGGACACAGCTTCTTTATATACATTTCAGTGTTAAATTCTTTCTCACGTTCAAGCGCTTTTTTTAATTTACGTACAGCTGATTTTAATTGAAGCTGAGTGGAGGGGGAGCGATTCATTTGCCATTCTCGTCTTCCATATTTTTTTTTTATTTAAAAGCTTTTCTATTTCTATTAGAGATTTTTCTGAAACCAATCAACTTATGGTTTTGGTTTGGTGTTGCTAAGACAGCTGCGCTAGTTATTATTATCATTGAGTTCTCTTATGATTTCGTCAAAATCTCTTCCTGTATACATTTTGTGCTCAATGATGATGTGGCTACCCAGATGTTAAACCCATTTTTGGTTGTTCACATAATTTTATTAGTACACGAGAGTGATCAGAAGATAGATCAGTACATGTATCGGCTGTTATGTGCGATTTTTCCATATTTTTGATTACAGCAAAATCAATTAAATCTGGTAGTTTGTTACGATCATTAGGCCAATATGTCGTCTTACCATATTACGTCAAAGTTATTGTGCCCATTTATAATAGTGTGATACAGTTTTCGTCCTTTCGGGTTAATTAGTCGTGAGCCCCAATACGTGTGGTTTGCATTGTAATCTCCCCTGCTAGAAATCTATGGCCAGTGTTCAAAAAAAGATTTTGAATTGGATGTCTGTACTTCTTAACCGAGGTGGGCAGTATATGGCCATAAGGTTTAAGTCCCCGCAGCTATTTTTTATAGTTATTGTTGTAGCTTGTAATTGCGCTGCGGCATAGGATTCTAATGCGTGGTGATTTAACCGTTTTCCAACCAACACTGCTGTTCCTCCATGCGCCTTTCCATCTGGGTGATTTGTAACATAGAGCCTAAATCCTGGTACAAAGAAATTGTTTTTGTTCGTAAGATGAGTTTCTGACAAATCCAGATATCTAATAAGTTCCAATTTATGTTGTTTAACACCGTAAGCATTCCAAAAGCAAATGTTCAATACACTCATTTGTTACCCTTTTTGGTTTTGTGATTTGATTATCTTTTGAATCATATTTGCATTGAAGCCATAAATTTTGTCAAACATTGGGTAAGGTTGAAAATTATAGTTTCAACGCTTCCATTTGGTTGGTTTTGGGGTAATTGCATTTGTGCAGTATAGCCTATTGTTGCATTGTCCCTTGTGTAGCATTGTTTTAAAGGTTTACTGGTTTTGAAATAGGCACGGGGATTTCAATATTTTCATTAGGAGGAATATTCACCATTTGGCTACGACGTGTTTGAATGCCCTGTGACAACATCGATTTCAAATCTTTGTATACTGGGCAACCCCTGTAGTTAGCAGTGTGATTTCCTCCTCAATTGCTGCATTTTTTTATTTAAATCCTCTTTTTTAAGAGTACATTTAGAAGTAGGGTGTAGATCACGGCTCAGTGAATAAAGGCCTAACGAACTAACGCCTAAAAAAAAAAAAGAAATAATGCCTAAAAATTGCATATAGGAATTAGGCGGTTGTTCATAATGAAAGAATGCCTAATATTTTAGGAATTTCTTCATTAAAATTGTTAGGTGATTCTTCATAATGAAAGAAAGCCTAACAATCAAAAATGAAGAAACGCCTAATTAGGTATTTATTCATTTTTGATTGTTAGGCCTTCTTTCATTAATGTTAGGCGATTTTTCATTTTGCTAAAAGTGTGATTTTTATTACTATTATGCGTGAATTTGTTGAAGACTAACGATTGTACTTACGGTTAGACAAATGTTTTAGCATTTTGTTATCAGTTGTCATTCGGTAAACTTCTATCACTACGAGCAAGTCATTCATAAGTGTTGGACATTGAAATTAATATTATAATTAAAAATGAATTACGAAATAATTTCTGGTTAGAGGATTAATTCAAAATTGTATGTATTTGAATTAAGCGCCAAAAGTTTTCTCACTGATTTCGAAGTCAGTCTTCAAATGGCAATAAGAAATAAACTCACCGTTGGTGAAATCTATGGTTGTTGGTTTCATTATTGCCAAGCAATAAGGAGAAATATTTCACATAAGTGGAAACAATTGGCTTCTTCAATAAGAAACAATCAAAATGCCTCTACGATATACCATAAAATCCTTGCTCTACCTCTGTTACCAGCTACACAAATAAATTCGGTTTCTGGGAACATAGAAGAAGAATTGATGAATACAAATGTGCAAGAATTATTTACACCATTCATGATTTATTATGAAAAGCAATGATTGCGAAAGGTAAGTTCCCTTTTACAAAATGTTAAAATGAAGGTATTAGTTTTGCCTTTTACAAAATGCATACACCACCTTGTAAACATTCTGTAAAATGGAAAATTATAAGATTTCAAAATCATAAAAGCAATTTGTTGTTGTTTTTTTCAAGGTGACACCCGAAGTATTTTCGGTTTTCTTAAAAAGAACACGGACTACATCAGCTGTCGAGGCCTATAACGGCGTTATTGGCCGCAACATTCAAAAAAATGGAATTTTTTTCAAATTTGTTAAAGCTCTTATTGATGAAGAGTTTAATAAGAGTAGAGATTTTGTTCTTCTTACATGCAGTGGTGGATCCCATGGTACTTCAAAAAAAAAAGAAGACCATATATGAGCAAAAATCAAGTCAGATTGAAGAAGCCAGTCATGAACTCTTGCAGGGAAAAATTACGCCCAAAGAATTTTTGCAAAGAATGATTTTCAAAAAAACTAAAATTTGTGTTGGCCTAGAACCAGATGAGGACATATTTGAAGCAAATGGTCTTCCTTATGACAGTAATAACGAGGATGAAAATGATGATGGCGACGAGACTGTTGTTGCAAACTTAGCAAGCAATTATTTTAGCGAAAGTAATGGTGCGATGTGCCTAGTGTGTTTGGTTTCAAAGCCAAATATATTATATTTGCAATGTCGGCATTTAAAAATTTGCTCGAACTGTCATAATGAGCTAAAAGTTAGCGCAGCTGAAAACTTTTTGAAATGTCTTCTATGTAGAGCTATAGTTATTGAAAATTTAACTGTATTTACATACATAACTTATAGTTCAATATAATTTAAAAATAATTTTTTTTCTTTTCAAAATGTATTTTCTTAAAGTTCTAAGCATTTTAATTCGAATTGTTAGGTCTTCTTTCATTAGGGGTTATTACATAATGAAATAAACCCTAACAATTTATATTTTCTTTAATTTTTAAAATTTGGCTTTCCTTCATTTTTAAAGTTAGACGTTCTTTCACTTTCTTGTTAGGCGTTCTTGTTTAGGCATTATTTCATTTTTAAAAATTAGGCGTTAGTTCATTAGGCCTTTATTCACTGAGCCGTAGATCACCACACACCAGACACTGCGTAGAGTGCAATATACTTTCCTGTGTCCATACTCTTGGCAGTTTGTACATTGTAATGAACCATTTCTCTCATGTGGTTCCTCAACAATGATTCCGCGATGGAGCAGATATTTTAAATATTTTATCTGCGTATTTCATTTTTCTTTACTTGGTTACAATTTAACATCGTTAGAGTCTACCGAAGACTCTATACCTTTTATGCCAACAACTACGCCTTTTGAGCTCTTCAGCTGGTAAGAGTAGTAATTCTTGCTATTGTTTGGCAAGTAATTTACGATATCCAAGAAACTTTTTTCAATGTATGTTTGAATTTTTGTTTCATCTACATATGTTACCTTTTTTCAAGGGCACAATATGAAAATTGTTTGTGTCTATTAAATTGCTTAGTTTGGAGACAAGTGCATTTGAACTACGCTCACGCAAATAAATTGGAGGGGGTTTGGCATTCACGACTGAAGTGGTACCCTTTGCATCATCGTTAGGCTCCTTGCTCAGCAGGACAAATCTGTTGCCATTAGGATTTCTGGCTTTTTACCATTTGACGTACTTGGTAGAAATTTTTTGTTATTGATCGCTGATTTAATTGGACTCGATTTCTTTTTCAGGTTTCAGAAAAGGCGTCTCCCTATCATGCGACTTCTTCAATATGCTGCTGGAGAAAATAATTCGAGCTACAGAACTTAATCGAGCAGGTCAAGTCTGTAGCGCTGAAAGAAAGGCTTCTGTTCCCCGTGGTACCAGAATTAAGTCTCCGGTCAGACCTCGTAGCCGAAACTACTACCAGTTGAGCTTCCATACAACTCCAACTGCTCTGGACTGGTGACCAGGGGGGGGGGACCTAACCGAACGTTTCAGCTAATTGCCTTCGCCGCCTAAATAAATCACGCGCAAACCTTTCAAATGTCCCTAACAGCTCGGCATTCCAGATAGTGGAGATCACACCGTTCACGTTCGCCGATATCGATCATTATACGATATCGCTCCCATAAAAAGTGAAGTATCAAAATTTGGTTTTTGTATAAAAAACATTTTTATTTGTGAAGATATTTCAGTGTGTTATACTCTTGCAACATGTTGCTACAGAATATACTATATATGGGGAATCAGCCTTATCGTCAACGCCATATCCAATGAAAAAGTTCAAAAATTTGTGTTTTTCTTATCGTGAACTCTACATGGGAAAAAACTTCCAATATTTGAAAATCTTCCCAAACTCATAAAATTCGTTCACAAAGCCGTTAAGCGGGAACAACTTTCATCAAAATGAAGATGTTTTTTATTTCATTAACAGTTGTCTTAATATAAACGACTTTTTTTAATAAGTTATACTTGTATTAATAGAACAGAGAACTTATTAGGTTAAATAATTTTAAAAGGAGAAGAAAGAAAATGTAAATACATAATGAAAGAAGTTGTATGGTTCCATCAACAGCATACGACCACCATTGAAATCAATTGCAGAATGAAAAAAGATAAAAATTGCTGTTATAGATGTTTTAATCCTTTATTCTTCAACTGAATTATCGGAAAGCGCAAAATAAAAATATAAAAAGTATGAATTTTCAGTTCTTGAAAAGTCCATTCTCGATTTAAAGGCGACAATGGAATGCTTGGAAGGTGTAGATGGTGACCAGGTTTAAAAGCTAGCTCATCTAACCCAATTGATAGCAACCAGTGTGAAAAAAGCAAGAATGTGATGTAAGGACAGAAACGGAAAAACAAAGTTTTTTGAGCAAGAGCCATAATGACAATATAAAGCTTATATTATACTTCCGAGCTACCGAGTATGGAACTGCAAATACAAAAAGTGATTCGCACTAACTTAAGTTAGAGTCTACAGTGAACACTACAAACAAATAGAAAAGTAATTAAGGAATTTAAAAGGGAGAGGCATTGAAAATTTTCAAAAAGCTCAAGATAATTCACTAACAGAAATAAAATAAAATAAAATGTCACAAGAGATCAGACGCTTTAGAAAAATATAAGTAGAACAAATAATTAGACAAGTAAGAAAGGGCTAAGTTCGGTTGCAACGGAACATTTTATACTCTTGCAATCAAATCCGGTAAAATACTTTAAGGTGGAAAACCAATCATACAGAGTAAAGTCAGCCGGATGTTCGAAAATCATGATATGAGTTATATAGGGGCTAGGCCAAATTTTCACTCAAATTTATCTGTTTTAGACACAAAGATACACTGTTACGAATAAAACACGCCTTTTTATTTTCATTGGGATAACTCACATATTAGACGATATATGCGGCATAAAAACACCCCGAAGTTCGTAAATCTTTATATTAAGTATATGGGGGCTAAGGGAAGTATTACCCATTTACAACCCATTTTTGACATATGGACATACTTTTAGAAGAGAAGGATTATCCCTTAATTTCAGTTATATACATATATCACACATTGGCTGACATTTTCGATCAAAACTCAACTATAAACCGGGGTCTAAATATTCGGTACCTAGGGGCTTGATGAGTTTTTCACACCGACTCCCATAAAGCCCTCTCATACCATCTTAGTGGTAAAATTTAATGTTTCTGGCGTTTTTAGCTATTTTTTTATCACTCTTTTAGTAGCTTTTAACAGTAGCGTTATATGGGAGTGAGGGGGTTATTCTCCGATGTCATCTATTTGCGCATTGTCGGTGGAAGTTCTTATAAGATTTGTACTCAGCAAATTTGGTTGTTCTAGTTTAAGTAGTTTAGGAGATATCTAGATTAAATTTATTAGAGGGTGGGGCCATGCACACTTTTTCAAAACTTTTTGCTCACAGATGCCCCTCGCTACTGTGATTCTCTGTACCAAATTACAGCTTCATATTTTAATATAATGCTTAGTTATGGAACTTTATATGCTTCGGTTAATGGCGTTTTGTGGCATGGCAGTGGTCCGATTACGCCCATCTACGAATTCGAAATATTTTTTGTACTACGGAACCCACATACCAAGTCATCGAGATATCTCAATGTTTACTCAAGTTACAGTTTGCACGGACGAACGGACAGACAGACAGTCAACTGGATTTCAGCTTTTCTCGCCAGCCTGATCATTTATATAGGTGAACAAAACTATAATACTCTGCAGCAATTGAGTGCAAGAGCATAAAAACTAAAAATATTGGCTGCAAAGAGAAGGTTAAGCATTAACAAATAATGTTGACTTACTATAATATACATCTCTTCTCTGTTTTTAATTTTCCTTTTTCTGTAATCCCTTGGAATTCATTGTAAAGAGTTTCTACTGTGTATGTTTCAAAGCATGTCTGTTTCCAACTTTAACTAATATATTTCTAAAAGACGGCTCTTTGGAATTATGATCCGGACTTATGTCAATTGGTCTTTTCTCATCCCCTGGCGCTATAACTATATCGGACTGTATAAGAAAGTTTTCTTTAGGTATATTTTCCAAAAGTGTCTCTTGATCGCCTGGGTTCAGTTCTGCAGGTGCTATGGGAACTTATTACCGTGGGGTTATTATGAGAAATCTGTTCAGCAGATGGAACAGAATGTACATTTTGTTGGTTATTAAAACCTAAAACAAAGTTGTCTCTAATTGGTATATTCTGTTCGCGATACTGGGCGGTGTTTACTAAGCATTGCAAAGCTTCCTTAATCTTTGTTAGAACGTATAGTATTAGATGTCGACAGTAGAGATGTTTCAATATTGTTAATAAAAAAAGGTATATTGATAATAACATCTTTGATCAAACTCTGTCCCTGATACCCCAAAAGACGGATGATAATTAAATGCAATCTGTGCATTAATAGTCGTTCCTTCAATTGGAGTTAATGTTTCAAACCGTATGGTATTTCAGGAAAGCGAAGTTCTTCAACATATCGCTAATTTGCGCAACCGCCCCGACTGAAGAGAAGTACGATGTGACCAAAGATGCCTTCTATGAGCGCTTCAAGCGTACCCATGAGAGCTGCCCCTGCCACGATATTAAAAACGTGCTTGGCGACTTTAACGCCAGGGTGGGCAAAGAAGGTATCTTTGGCAATACGGTCGGTAAGTAAGGCCTCCACGATAAAACATCCCCAAATGGATCGAGGTTGATCGACTTTGCTGCGCCCTAAAATATGGTTATCTGTATCACTAGATTCCAGCATAAGCAAATTCATCAAGCCACCTGGCTGTCTCCGGAACGAAAAACCACCACATCGATCATGTTGTGATAGACGGAAGACACGTCTCCAGTGTTTTAGATGTGCGTGGGCTCCGAGGTCCTAACATCAACTCAGACCACTACCTCGTTGCAGCCAAGATTCGCACCCGCCCCTGTGCAGCAAAAAACGCACGTTAACAAATACAAGGAAGGTTCGACGTCGAGAAGCTGCAATCACAACAGACAACCGAAAGTTTCCCTACTCGAGTTGTTGACGAGTGCTCTCAGAGAGCAGGAGTTGCTCTATCGTTTTTCACGAAACCCGAGTTGGTGCGTTGGTATTACATTATTATCGTGGAGGAAAGGAGACATATTTGATAGTAACACTTTTTCAAATATTTTAGAAAGACAGGGTGAAAAACTGATTAACGGCTTTGTTAAATCTCTCCCAGGTTTATCTATCAAGATAATGTGCGACCTTTTCCATGAATTTGGATAGTATCGGAGATTAAGAATTGTATTGAAGAGCAAAGAGAGCACTTCCAAAGCAATATATGTATGTTAACTCAATTAGCATTTTTGGTGTAATATAATCATGTCCTGGTGACTTTTTTGGGTTAAGTTCTTTAATTATGCTAATAATTTCAGAAGGTGAAGTCTTAAAAGACTCGAGTGACTCGTTAACTGTGTTGGGTAAGCTGGACAACTCAAAGTTGTTCTTTGGGCAATTTGGTTGAAATACCTCGAGCACAATTTCCACCCATATCTGGTATAGCCATATTGGAGTCAGTTGGTGCCTTCATGGACTTTTGGGCTTTCCAAAGAGAATTTTGCTTTCTTGAATTTGGACACAGCTTCTTTATATACATTTCAGTGTTAAATTCTTTCTCACGTTCAAGCACTTTTTTTAATTTACGTACAAATTTATCTGTTTTAGACACAAAGATACACTGTTACGAATAAAACACGCCTTTTTATTTTCATTGGGATAACTCACATATTAGACGATATATGCGGCATAAAAACACCCCGAAGTTCGTAAATCTTTATATTAAGTATATGGGGGCTAAGGGAAGTATTACCCATTTACAACCCATTTTTGACATATGGACATACTTTTAGAAGAGAAGGATTATCCCTTAATTTCAGTTATATACATATATCACACATTGGCTGACATTTTCGATCAAAACTCAACTATAAACCGGGGTCTAAATATTCGGTACCTAGGGGCTTGATGAGTTTTTCACACCGACTCCCATAAAGCCCTCTCATACCATCTTAGTGGTAAAATTTAATGTTTCTGGCGTTTTTAGCTATTTTTTTATCACTCTTTTAGTAGCTTTTAACAGTAGCGTTATATGGGAGTGAGGGGGTTATTCTCCGATGTCATCTATTTGCGCATTGTCGGTGGAAGTTCTTATAAGATTTGTACTCAGCAAATTTGGTTGTTCTAGTTTAAGTAGTTTAGGAGATATCTAGATTAAATTTATTAGAGGGTGGGGCCATTCACACTTTTTCAAAACTTTTTGCTCACAGATGCCCCTCGCTACTGTGATTCTCTGTACCAAATTACAGCTTCATATTTTAATATAATGCTTAGTTATGGAACTTTATATGCTTCGGTTAATGGCGTTTTGTGGCATGGCAGTGGTCCGATTACACCCATCTACGAATTCGAAATATTTTTTGTACTACGGAACCCACATACCAAGTCATCGAGATATCTCAATGTTTACTCAAGTTACAGTTTGCACGGACGAACGGACAGACAGACAGTCAACTGGATTTCAGCTTTTCTCGCCAGCCTGATCATTTATATATGTATACATATACATATAACCCTATTTCTATATCGATGAGTTTTAGGTGATACGTATAAATGTTAGGTGAACAAAACTATAATACTCTGCAGCAATTGAGTGCAAGAGCATAAAAACTAAAAATATTGGCTGCAAAGAGAAGGTTAAGCATTAACAAATAATGTTGACTTACTATAATATACATCTCTTCTCTGTTTTTAATTTTCCTTTTTCTGTAATTAATGAACTATTTACTTTGTTGTAACATGTTTTATTTCAATTTTATTGGAATTAAAATACTTTAAATATTTAAATTTGCAATGAATTTCCAATAAAAGACAGAATACACTTAGCCTAATTGAGATAGAAGAAGTTGGGTTCAGTTTCATCAGACTATACTAGTTCAATAACTTGTCATTGCATCGACCCTAGTGGATCACCAACGTCGCCTACGATAAAATTAAAATTTATAGAGTTAGTGATTGAAAGATTTAATCAAAAATGTACCTAGCAGCTAAACATTGCTTGCACCTCGCATATATTACTACTACATTGAAGTTCTTAAATGACTCGTGGTCCAAATTAATGAATCATAACTGGCTTCAGGGTATGTAGCGTCAACATACCTTACATATTTTCATTTTGTACCCTGAACAGAGTATATTAAGTTTGTCACAATGTTTGTCACACCCAGAAGGAAGCGTCGGAGACCCTATAAAGTATATATATAAATGATCACTATGTTGAGCTGAGTCGATTTACCCATGTCCGTCTGTCTGTCCGTCCGTCGTTCTGTCTGTCTGTCTGTATGTATACGAACTAGTCCCTCAGTTTTTAAGATATCCTTTTGAAATTTTGCATATGTCGTTTTCTCTTCAAGAAGCTGCTCATTTGTCGGAACGGCCGATATCGGACCACTGTACCATATAGCTGCCATATAAACTGAACGATCGGAAGATCTTGTATGGAAAACTTTCACATTTGACAATGTATCTTCACCAGATTTGGTACAGATTATTTTCTAGAGCAACAATGTAATCTCACTATAGCATATGGCTGCCATACAAACCGAACGATTAGAATTATGGGCTTTTATGAAAAACTTTCGCATTTGACAAGATATACGAGTAAGTTTGCCACGAAGTTCGTAACACCCAGAAGGAAGCTTCGTAGACCCTATAAAGTATATACATACATATATAATCATATATATCATTTTCTCTTCAAGAAGCTGCTTATTTGTTGGAACTGCCGATATCGGACCACTATAACATATAGCTGCCATACAAACTGAACGATCGGTATCAAGTTCTTGTATGGAAAACTTTCAGATTTGACAATGTATCTTCACAAAAGTTGGCACAGCTTATTTTCTAAGATAACAGTGTAATACATGAAGAAATTGTTCAGATCGGCTTACTATAACATATAGCTGCCATACAAACTGAACGATCGGAATCTAGTGCTTTTATGGAAAACTTTCACATTTGACAATGTATCTTCACAAAAATTGGCACAATTTATTTTCTAAGGTAAGAGTGTAATATACGTAGAAATTGTTCACATTGGAAACTTCATCATTTGACGACATATCTTCACAAAATTTGATATGAGTTATTTTTCATGGAAATAATGTAATATCATAAGAAATTGTTCAGATCGGCTCACTATAGTATATAGCTGCCATACAAACCGAACGATCGGAATCAAGGGCTTGTATGGAAAACTTTCGCATTTGACGTGGTATCTTCACGAATTTTGACATGAATTACTGCTTAAGGTAATAATATAATCGCCGAAACAATTGTTCAGATCGGATTACTATAGCATATAGCTTCCATACAAAATGAACACATAGTTACTAAAAGAAATTCATCTGTGAAGGTTATTAGTGAACATTCAAAATAAAGTGTGTTGGCGATTTACCTAATGTTATGACATCCTTTTAACGGTTTTAAATTCTGTAACTTGAATATTTCTGAAGATGAACTAACGCAGATTGCGACTCGACCTTGTGAACATATGAAAACATGTATGTGCATCAGAGATATAGTTGTCTGCTCTGGCCGATCTCGACATTCAGTAAAATGGCAAAATGCATAGTCGTATTAAATTTCTTTCAATTCTAGGTCTGTAAAACCATCATAAAAGCTTTTATAGACACGCAAAATCGGCCTTCAGCTTAAAAACAGCTATCCCAAAATCGGTTTTAGACCCATATTCTATTAGTTGTTGAGAATAATCCGTAGGACGTTTCCCATATACGATATTTTGTAGAAAAAAATAAACTCGCTATTCTGTGCATATATAAGAAAGGTAATATATTGTGACAAAAAAGTACTCGAAAGTTGTAAATAAAACTCAAATTATTGAATTATTCGTCAATATATTTTTATCGCCTTCAAAGTAATCCCCACCAGAAGAAATACTCTTATACCAACGATTTTTCCAGTCCTCGAAAAACTTTTGATAAGCACTTTTTGGAATGGCTTCCAGATCTTTCAGTGAATTTTGGTTTACATCTTCGGTCGACCCAAAACGGGTTTCACGTAGTGGCAATTTCAGTTTGGGGACCAAGAAAAAATCACATGGAGTCAAATCTGGTAAATACGGTGGTTGATCGGTGGTATGGACTTTAAATTCGGTAACTGTCGTACTATTCTTGAAAAAAATTCAGCTTTAACGGGACGAGTCGAGAAAGAATATAATCGCAAAAGATGTTGCACTTTCTTTAACAACTTACTGACGATTTTCTTTCACAAAGACCTTCACTTTATTAATATTTTTAACAATTGAAGAGGTCGAAGGTCATCCAGAACGGGGCATGTCTTCAACGAGTTTTGGAGTGCCTTTGAAGGCTTTCTACCACTCGTAGTCTTGTGTTTTTGAATAACCGTAAGCCTTTTCCAAAATTCGCAACCATTTCGTACACATATTTTTCGGTTAGAAATACAATAGGGGTATTCAGACCGAAGCCTGTTAATTTGGTAATTCGTTAGTTGATACTTCGTTAAGAGGCTTAACTGTGAACATACTTTTTGCTCTACCTTGGTAGTATGGTAAATTTTATTCCGAAACACCTGATTCAATTTTATTAAAGAGTAGAAATGGACCAACAAAGTGCAAAATCAAAAATTGTCAGTCATTTAATTAAAAATTATGTGGAGGAGATCAAATTTATTACTGGTAAGTACTTTAAATTGATGTACAGAGGAGCAGGAGAAACAATTATCAAGATTGCCAGATGGATAGTTCGTTACTCGGTAAAACGATAGTCTGTTAATTTTACAAAAACAAAATACATGTAAAATACTACCAAATAAGGACTAACTAATTAACAAGGCTGGTCTGAATACCCCTAATGTTTAATTCATTGTTCGATATTTATATCCATTGTAAAATTTGCAACGCACTACTGAGGTGTACCGACATAAACAGCTGTTGTAAACAAGCTCGTTGACAGATCGCTTTCGTATTTATCATAGTAATTAAGGACATTCTTACCAACTAAACGAAATACATTTTTTGAAATATCATTTACGGTGAATTTAATTACAATTTCCGTCTGGTTTCTTGCAACAATGTACATTTTCCTTTTAACGAATAACCGCACGAAGTAATCTAAAAACTACTAAACAATTTAATAGTATTTTGAAATAGTATTTAATAATAAAAAATAAAAATTTTATGGAGAATGTGAAATATAATTAAATATTTGTTTTGTTTTATTTTCCATTTTCGGCACTTTTATGCGTAAGTATTCAGTATGTAGTTTAACTGTCTTATTGTGAGTGCATATATTATAAAATATTGTAAATATACATAAAATATTTTTGCTTGAAGACATCTACTCGGACAAACATGGTGCCTAAATAATTAAAATCAAAATAGACAACTCCTTACTTCTTTTACAAATATGTCCGCCAAGATACATAGATATAAGATAATGTAATGGTATTCATTTTAGTATGGTCCAGAGATTGCTCATACATATGTGTTCTAAAACTTTACTATTACTTTCCCTCAGCGGACTTTCTATTCCACCACCCTGAGCATTCGACCCAATACCGGCCATCAACCCATATGCGTCACACACCACTCACTAGCATATATGTGTATTCATTGATGTGTCTACATATAGTATGTACATAAATATGTGAATTAGAATGTATGTGTTTAGCATTATTGCTAACGTCAATGTGAATGTCGTATACTGAGACTGTATCAAAGCTGTAGCTGCAGCCTATGTCGCCGTTGCTATCGTTTCATTTCTGCTCTAAACTTACGCTATGGCAACGATAGCAGCTACCGAATTCACAGCCGACGTTAGAACCACATGTTATCCTTCTTCATATATCGCAAGTCGTATGCAAACAACGTTTCCCAATGATGGTCTAGAGTTGCTTTTCTTGGTCTTCGTTTCATCTTCATGCAAGTCTTTATGGCAGTCCTTCGTGGAGATGGGGAAGTTTGTTACAGCGACGAATACAAGTTCAATTATATGTGCACACATAGACGTGTGTAAGTAACTTCCTATGGACCAACGGTAAAAGTGTATGAGCAAATGTCCATTTCAAAACTCACAGACACAGCAGCAATGGTCAGCAATGGAAATTATCGATCGAAATGGCTTTGGGGTCAGGTGGACGAGTGGTGGTATGGATAGAACATGGAATCAGTGTGCATGTGGATAACAGAGCTGAATAGTGGTGCTAGGAGGCAAAGTTTGTATATAAATGGTGAAAATAGATGAACATATAACGGACGGACAAACTAAAAGCGAAATGAAGGACTTTAGTAATTTTAGCTTGACGACGGGAATTGCGATAGCAGAAGTAAAAGACGGTAACGCTGAAGGTGATGTGGATAGAAGTCGTAGCTAAATGTATCGGAGAAGGTGTAGGGATAACTGGGGATGTAGTACTCGTATTGTTTGTAAGAACGTAAGCAAAAGGGATTGCGTTGACGGTGATGGTACACAGTACCTCATTGCTGCGCTCGTATAGGGAGTTCCATGTTAGCTAAACGACAAGTACGTACATGACAACGTCTAGCTGACCAAAAGGAATTGCGGGTTTTTCTTTATGTTTGTTGTTGTTTCTATTTTTATGCTTAGCGTACAGCGGAAATCGTCATGTCAGTCTCCTTGCCACAATCTGTGTCCATTGATTGTGAGATGGGTAGGCCAATTCATGCCCGCGCAAGGATACGTTCATAACAATAGCGGATGAGTTGGAAGCCAAATAGAAATGTATGTAAATACGTACATATATGTGTTGCAGAGGGTGTTTGGAAACGCGTGGTCGTTTGGGTTGAGATCGCTGATTCGACGTCAACTGCTTTTGCCTTTACTTTAGTTTTATTGTTGCACGTGGTAGGGGTAATGGTAGCATGAGGTACATGTAAGTAGTTTTAAATATGGATAGCATCGTGGTGAGCACAACGATGCCGTTAAGTTGAGGTTCTCTGTGTCCGACAGCTTGGTTTGGACATGTTCTCAAGTATAAAACTAAAGTCTGTAGCACGATGTTGCATAGCCCATACTTTTCTTTTTTACACACATATACAAGACATTGGTAAAAGTACAGGCGGAATAAGAATGTATATGAGTATTCATTTTACCGTCAGATGTTATTATCGAAACGGTTTGATGTTGACTAGGTGAATGGTTGTGCGGGAGGCTTAGGTAAAGTAAAAGGCACAGCACAAGTCTCTCACATAGCGTTAGAGCGAATTGCTCGAAACTTTGGTATTTCGCTGATTGTGTTCTGGAGACTGTTGGTCAGTGGTTTGTAGAAAAACTAGAATGGTTTGAGGTTGGGCGTGATGTTATTGAGTTAGAACAGCATACAAACTTTTGAAAAGATTCGTTTCCCTTGGCTACATCCTATACTAAAACCCTTTATTCCCAAACCTTTTGTATAACCTTTCTCAGAGTAAAAGCCATGCATGCAAATAAAAAGTTAAATAAATTGGTGGTGGGGATGCACGCAACCAGGTCTAACGTTTTACTTCGCTGTATGAAAGTTCGAGTCGTTGCACATAAATACTACATTCCATGTAATTTACAATAACAAAACTCGTTTCGTCACAGTGGTTTCTAAGAGTGGCAATAGTAAAATAGAATTAGAACCACCTTAACTTTCTACCAAAGATTCATAAAACTGCTGAATTTTTATTACTGATGATGCATGAACATTTATATTTAGATATAAACATTCTGTATAAATAAATCGTAAAAAAATAATTATAATTTAACTATTAATATAGCTTATTATTGTTCACGAACAGCGTAACACTAACGTTCTAAGCCTTTTTCGTCTCAGCTGTAAAAATAATTATAGTTAGATATAAATGTTAGGGTAAGATATACTGACTAGCTGTAATATCATATAGAGACCGGCAGATCCGTACTTCCGGAACTGGTTCGGTAGTCAAGCGAATGGCACTTTTAATAGTATCATCAGCTAATTCGTTTTCCGAAACGTCCTTGTAGCGTGGAATATATTTGCTTCAAAGGACATTTCAGATGCAATGCGATATGAGATTATTGCTTTAATTTTTTGGCTATCGGCGTATTATACATATATATGTTAGGTAGGTAGGAGTGCAGCCCTATTCCAAGTGTTTTGTGTCGGATCTGTGCTAGAGCTGGGCATTCGCAGAGAAAGCATACATATATATATTGATATTATTTATGCCATTTCTTGCGTTATTAGCTATGTTTGCAGCTTTCGTAACCGACTTTTTCACCCTCTCTTCCACATTCAGATTCCACATCAGTTTGCTCTCGAAAATTATTCCCAGGTACTTGGTATGATGCTTAGTAGTTAACTCTTCCCGGTTAAGCTTTGAGAATTTCCTTAACGGGCTTTTGTTCTTCTTTGTAAAGTTTGCACACATTTGTCTTATCCGCATTTATTTCTAGGTCGGTTGATATTACAAATTAAAATATAATCCCAGGGTATGTGACCCTCGCCTCTCTAAAGAATATGCACATTATTAAGCCTTAAACATCAGGTACGGTAGCAGCACTGCAACATGACTGGGAAAATACTGTTCATACCAGTGGTTCAAAACCTTTATGATATTTCTAACAAATTGGTGAAAGTCTTCTAGTGATTCCTTACAGCGCGCAGTCCACTCCTGACATTTTTTGCATATTAGCCTAGGGGTAGACGGGTGCGTGGATACTAGTTTCTTAAGCATAGCCACCTCGGTTGTCTTTCTTAACTTGTCACAGAAACTTTTCTTTTTTAGCTTTGTGAATTTATTTTTTATATTCCCTCAAGCAAAATGTCTCATCGGCTATCTTGGACAGTTTGAAGATTTACTGAAGACTACACCTACTTGATCCGGCCTCTCCGTTCTATAGCGACGGCTTTTCTTTGCCTCCGTTGAATGGCATGTGATGCAATAGATTGTTTTGAGAATATTCTTAAGTGTGACGGCCTCTTCCTCCAGTTCAGAGGTTCAGTTGCCTACCTTGAGTCTAATTAAATTCCACATTACATTCTTTCTGTACCAATTCTTGTAGACTAGAGATGTCAAACTATCGATGGGACTATCGACAGTTTTTGTTTTTTGACTATCAATGATTATTGATAGTTTTTTTCAAACAGATCAAAACTATTGATAGTGTGACTATCGATAGTTTGACATCTCGCTCATTACCACTCTGCATTGTGAAATAACGACATATAGTCAGTTTACTATTCTTCGTGTTTATTAAAAATAAATTTGACTACAATATTAGTATTAGTTGCAATATAACACTGAGCTGTTGATTTAAGTGACGGTTCCTTCCAAAATGGAAATCGGGGACAGCAATTCATCAGGGGTACATTTCTTAAAGATAATTTCTCATACTAAGCGGCTTTTCGTACGCAGATGCGCCAGCGAACAAAAAACAAAAAATTTCAGATGTTTGGAAGCATTTCCAATTAAATGCTGACAAAAGATATGCAGAATGCATTAAAAGCCAAAAATTATATAAAACAAGTAAGGAAGGGCTAAGTTCGGGTGTCACCGAACATTTTATACTCTCGCATGATAAAGTGGTAATCGAGATTTCATTATCCGTCATTTACATATTTTTTTATTTTGCTGTAAAAAATTAGATTAGTAGTTCCTGAGATATGGTTTTTGGTCCATAAGTGGACGGCGCCACGCCTATTTTCAATTTTTAAAAAAGCCTGGGTGCAGCTTCCTTCTGCCATTTCTTCCGTAGAATTTAGTGTTTCTGACGTTTTTTGTTAGTCGGTTAACGCACTTTTAGTGATTTTCAACATAACCTTTGTATGGGCGTGGTTATTATTCGATTTCTTCCATTTTTGAACTGTATATGGAAGTGCCTGAAGGAAACGACTCTATAGAGTTTGGTTGACATTGCTATAGTAGTTTCCGAGATATCTACAAACAACTTAGTAGGGGTCGGGGCCCCGCCCACTTTTCCAAAAAAATTACGTCCAAATATACCCCTCTCTAATGCAATCCTTTGTGCCAATTTTCACTTTAATATCTTTATTTATGGCTTAGTTATGACACTTTATTGGTTTTCGGTTTTCGCCATTTTGTGGGCGTGGCAGTGGGCCGATTTTGCCCATCTTCGAACTTAACCTTCTTATGGAGCCAAGAAATACGTGTACCAAGTTTCATCATGATATCTAAATTTTTACTCAAGTTACAGCTTGCACGGATGGACGGACGGACGGACAGACAGACATCCGGATTTCAACTCTACTCGTCACCCTGATCACTTTGGTATATATAACCCTATATCTGACTCTTTTAGTTTTAGGACTTACAAACAACCGTTATGTGAACAAAACTATAATACTCTCTTTAGCAACTTTGTTACGAGAGTATAACTAGTGGAAAAACTTCCAACTTAATGGACCACCTTAAGCGTGCTCATCCTCTGCACGCCGAGCAGGCGAAGCCCAGCAGCACATTGAAAATTTTTTTTTAGAAAGATGACATCTACATCAATAATTCCACGCGGAAAGCAGACATTGATTTGGCGTTGGCAAGAATGGTTGCTATAGATGTACAACCATTTCGCATTGTCGAAGATCAAGGATTTATAGTGCTCGTTCGGTGTCTTGATACTCGATATGAACTACCATCTCGAAATACCATTCTGAATGTTCATTACAATTACAGGCCATTCTTAATGAAATTAAAAGCTGTACTATAACCACTGATTGTTGGTCATCGAAGGCAAATGAAAGCTATTTGACCGTTAGGTGTCATTTCATTGATGGCGATTTCAAAATACGATCGGCAGTTTTAACGACATCAAAGCTTGTTAATGAACTCAACCATTCAGCTGCAAATATTTCAGTATCGTTGCGTGAGTGCCTACAAAAATGGAATATATTCCAAAAAGTCAACTGCGTGGTTACAGACAATGCTGCATCAATGATTAAAGCCTGTGAACTGCTTCAGAAGAGGCATCTGCCGTGCTTTGTTCATTCCATCATTCTTGTAGTATAAGACCTTTTGTCTATTGAAAAAGTAAAAGCATTATTGTTGAATTGCAAACGCATTGTAGCATATTTCAAAAGCAGCACTATTGCATATGCAAAATTAAAGAAAGAACAGGGTGGTGAAAAACAGTATAGCCTGATTCAAGGAGTTTCAACAAGAGGAATTTCGCATTTGCTATGGTTCAGCGAATTTTACTTATTAAGAATGCGATCTTTGCAGCGCTTTTAAGAACACCAAAAGCGCAGCCAGTTCTAACAGCAGAGAAAATAGAGCAACTTCAAGACATATGTTTATTGTTGGAACCATTCAATACATATATAAGATTTTATCGGATAATAAATATGTGACGATTTCGCATATAATTCCCATTGCATGGGGATTGCACTCAACGTGAATGCAGCTTCAATCAAAATTGAAAACTTTTGTTGGATCGGAAGCACAGTTGTAATTATGCGACAAAATTAAACAGAGGCTGTTTCCATATATCCGAATTGGTTCAAATCAAAAGAATTGCAGCATTGTCATCAAATGACAACAGGGAGGAACCGTCGGCATCAAAAAGCGTTAAAATTCCACAGATCTATTAGTTTTTGACAGAGAAGCTATCCAGCAAAGTCAAATTCAACAGAGCGGATGCTATCATCACACTACGCGAATACACTGAAGAACCCAATGAGCCGCTAGATGTAGACCAATTGGAATACTGGAAGGTAGCAATGACATTTTGTGTAACGCTTATATAAACAAACATTTATCTCAATTTCAGACTAGATCGACTGAAATGAAGTCAATGAAAATCATGGCATGCAAATATCTGTGCATTCCGGCAACTTCAACGGAGTCTGAGCGTATAAACAGACGAACAAGACTGAAGGAAAAAAATGTAGATACATATGTTGTTATTCATCAACAAAAATCACGAAATGTGCTAATATTGATCTTTTTAAAACCACTGATCTCCGTTTTAGCAAAAACTTAAGCTTTCAACTTATGTTGTAAATGAATTTATTAATGTTTTTTTTTTAATATGAAAATAAATATGAGTTATTTGTTCTTGGAAAGACAGGTTTTTTGTAATGCAATTGATTTGTTTTCAAGATATTTTTTTTATGAATCTTTGAAGTACGATAGTACTGTCGAATCGATAGGTTTTTTTTACTATCGATGAGTATTGATAGTTTTTTTTTACTTTTGAAACTATCGATGGTACGACTATCGATAGTTTGACAGCTCTACTGTAGACTAGTGCGAAAGCCTTTTTGAAAATGAAAATGTAGGAATAAAAGAATGCTTTCTACATTGACATCAATTTGCAGAAATCGAGATAAACCGTTTTAATCCTTACAAATTTAATCACACCCTTCCTTTTCTCAACCTCTGATCGGCCGTAAATTATTTACCTTTAATGTTCGTTATTTTATCTTTCATTTCCGATAGATTTCATCGTACTATGATTATCTACCCGGGTCTGATGGTGGTGCTTTTAGGATTGTCAGTTGGACGAAAAATGTTCTTTAATTAAAAATAAAAAAAAATAATTAATTGCTTCATATTGAAGACTGAGTTGAAGTATTGACTCATTTTTTGAACTATTCGATTCGTACATTCCATTCGAAAGATATCACGAATGTAAAAATGTAAATAATAAAAACAAGTCACTTGTGAGCGATGACCCACTCGGCTAGGTTACAACATAATAAGCGAAGCAGGCATCATTGGGCCGTGTAGCGTAACACACTCGCCCAGTTGGCATCCTACGAGCGATGGCATCGTTTGAGGAATCTGTCCCAATATCTTTATGTTTTCAAAGCGCTTTTAAACAACACCAATTACATATATATGTAGATCTATATGGCCCTTTACACCATCTGATTTCAATAAATATTTTCGAAGATATTACAGATTTAAAAATTGCGGGACGTAGCGTTGGCGATGGTACCGGCCGGCCGTGGCGGCGGAAGCGTGTCTATAAACAGTGCGGTGGAGGTCGCGATTCACCCTATAACTCTTTGAATTTAGCAGCGATCTAACCAGTTTATTATCCGAACCCTCTAGCGAGGAATATTTGAACGGAAAGGATATAATGTATGCGTACTATTTCAAACTGTTCCTTCCTCAAAAATAATAAAATTGCTAAATATTTGAAATAGTAGAATAGAATTGCAATCAACTACACAGTGCAATGGATTATAACTGACTCAGTAACCAGTCGATGAATAATTTCCCATGTGCATCCCAAAAGAATGATGTCATAATCTTGCCAGCCTACTTTTTCGTCTTTCCACGCTTGAAGACCGGTTCATCATGTGCAGTTCACTAGTATGACTGTAGATTGGACTGCAGTGTGAAATGATGAAGCCGTTTTTCTATTGTCACACACCGACGCAAAATTTCGGTTATATTATGAACTTGCGAGGCACTCACTTTGCACAGAGCTTTCACCTCTTTAGGGCGTCCACTGCCTTCGTTGTTCTCGGTGCTCATATCGCCTCTTTCCAACTTAGCAAATCTCTTTTCCACGGTTGATTTCCCTGGTGCAAAACCCAAATTCAACAGTATATCACATTAACTAATAGTTTTAATCTATAGTAGTAGTAGTATTATTATACTACTACAGTAAAGCATAGACGGGTCCTCTAGTTAAATATAAATAATATTAAAAGTTGGATGTGAATCTCATCCTTCATGCTGGTGTTAAATATCCGATAAATGTTAAGTCACCTGTATTGAGTTATTATAATTTTTATGTAATTATAAATGCTTAACTATTGGTAATGGATATTAGCAAGTATAAGTTATCACTATCTCTATCTCTGTGAGACACGCAATATTAGTCATACCAAAAGTTCCGATAACTAGTTCAGGTGGCTAACATTATTTTTGATTTTTCAATAAAGTCAGTTTTATTTAATAATTTCCATAGTAAAGAGTGGTGTACAATCTTTATTCTAGTAGGGGAGCCCAAGAGGGGATTTTTGAAGTTACTAAAGCGTGTCAGAAAATGTTATGTGGAGAAACATTGCACCTTTTTATGTACCCCTACCAAATATGAGCGCTTAATATGGTGCGTTGGGGGGAGTTCGTCAGATTAGAGAAAAAAAATTGATCCTTTGGGAAACTCGAGCGCGTAAGATTAAGAGATGGTAAACTAAATACATGAAGACGAGTGTATATTTCAATATTCTGAAAGTTTGAGGGTGACTTAGAGAAATAACAGGGTGACAAATTTGTAAAAAAAACGTCACCTTGAAATACTCGAGCGCGATAGATTTTTTTTTTTTTTCAATTTTAAAGGTAATTCTGTCAGAGTATCATAGTTTGGATAATAAAATCTTTGATTGTATGATATTTATTTTTATTATTATTTCTTAATTGTGCAGTTATTATAATGAATCAATGTAGTGTTTTTCAACTTAATTTTTCTGTTGTCGCAGTTCTGGTTTAGTTCTATGCCATTTGCATTTTTTATTAAAACAGTTTCTTCATCAATTTGAAAAATTTCTGTAATGCTATTTTTGATTAGTTCACAATTTATTAAGTAGATGCAATGTTTAGAAATTTGTAGTTCATTGAGTGTTTTAGCTTCTTCGAATTTTCAATTTCTGCTGTTATTCCTTTGCCTGCTTTGGTATAGGAATAATAGTTTTTAATTGTATCGATTGAAATTCTTTTGGGATTTTGACCACGAACGTTAACAAATTTTCTTTATATTCCAAGGCGCATACTTTTATATATTGAAGTTTGTTGAGGTCTATGTTGTAATTATAAATTTCTTCATTTGTTAAAATGCTTGCGTGAAAAATACCATTTTTTGCTGAAATAATGTTTTCCTGAATCTGGTTTACTGCATCTTTGAGAATGTTTATCTTTATTGTTTGTTCATGAAGAATCAATGTTTTGTCTGTTCTCTCTTGATACATTAAATAATTCTTTCTTTCGTCTTCAATAATTTGTTTTAATTTTGTGAACGTGTTCGAAAAGAAATTGTTAATTTTTGTTTGGTGGTTGAGAGCTGTAATTGAATTATGTAAATTTTTATCTACTTTCTTAAGGTGATTTTCAATATCTATTCTATCTCCATCATACATCGTTCCAAATAGAAATTTATGTACATAACCCATACCGTTAATTAAACCTGTCTTTTTTCTACTAACTTCTTTTCTTGGGATTAATATTTTGATTTTACCTCGCAAGATTTCAATTTCATTAAATAGGTTGTAGTAATGTAGATGTGAATATGTTTGCGAGATTTTTGTTATATTATTTAGTATGTGAAAAATTTCACGAGGGTCACTTATGTGAAGATGATGTAACAATCTGTTTAGTGTTGGTGATAATTTCTGTGTATCCATTGTCGGTATGTGTTTGATGTACTTTCAGTTTGGCTGCATTACTAATTATTACAATTGCTATCATCAATGTTATTTTGAAGATGTATTTGACCTAAAAAATTTGTTTGGACGTTTAATATTTGTCGGGTGAATATTATCTAATGGCAATTTTCTATACCTTGGTTCGTATTTGTGCCGAACCACTTTATAATTTTTTACGTAACCTTCTCTTTGAGTGCTATTAAACTCTTCTCTATTTCTATTTAGTTTTCCTATGCATTTTTCTTTAGTCATCAGAATAGTGTTTTTAATCAAATTTTTATCAGTTTTTCCATTTATAACCTCAAGAGGTGTGGTTTTAATTGTAGAATGAGAAGATTTATTATACCATTCTATGCTTTGAAATACTATTTCCGCTGTCGAAAGGCTTGGTTTTTCAATTTCTAGGATTCTATGTAATTCTTTCGGAGAGAGTGTTATGAAATCTTTCGATATCTGAATTCTCCGTATGACTGTTTGGTTTTGTAAAATGAACTTCTATTTCTTCTTTCCTAAAAAAATCGTTTATGTTAATTGAGTTGAATTCATTATCTAATATTAACTTTCTGGGTCTTCCTTTGATAGAAAAGAATAATCTAAGCTTTTCTATGATAGTTTTACTGTTTCTATCTTCTAGCTGAAATGCCATAGCAAATTTCGCAAATTTGTCTATAAAAGTAAGGAAATGACATTTCTTATTTATGTATATATCTGGGTGAACTATTTCATTTATGTATATCTGACGGTGTTTTCGTTAATTGTAATTTTGGTTTTAAAGGTTTTCTATCATATTTTGCTCTATTGCAAACATCGCAATTATTTATATATTTTTGAATCAAAACTTTCAAATTTTTCCAGTATATTAGTTTTTTCAATTTTTCATAATTTTCATTAATACCTGCATGGCCTGTTTCATTTTTATGATATTGAGCAATTTGTTTATAAACTTGTTCTTCATTTTTCATATCTTTAGCATGTTTAGCAATTCACATCTAAAAAACTTTACCTGTCTATTAAATATTTGAATAAGCTTTTGCTGAACTATAATGTACTGATCATCGGTTAAATAAGAAAAAATACCTACTTTTCCACTCTTTATGTGCCTACGAAAAAGATCTATGAAATTATTATTTTTTATATCTTCTGCGCTAATAAAAATTTTCTTCGTGTTGCCTAGCTCTTCAGATTCCATAATTTCCTTTTTTTTAAATTATTTGTGTATTGAAGCGATTTACAATAGTATGTAAAATTGGAAAATGATCATTTAGTTCCTCCTCTTGAGAGTGGATTGTAGCATTTGTGCTTATGTTGTGTTCTTCCAATGAATGAATCTCGTCTGTGTTACTAATTATATTAATTTATATTAATATTGTATTCACCTAGTTTAATTAACCATCTTTGCAATCTTGGGTTAATGTCCTTTCCCTTGTTTTTTATTTGGAGCCACTTAAGTGATTGGTGATCGGTTAAGAGATCAAATGCTCTGCCGTAAATGTATGGTCTATAATATGTCTCTGCCTAGACAATAGCTAGTAGTTCTTTTTCTGTAGTGGAGTAACTTCTTTCTTTGTTAAGTGTTCGACTAGCATAGCTTATAGGATGACTGTCCTGGGTTAATAGTGTTGATATTTGAACTAAAAATTAAGATGTCATCTAAATAAACTACACATATCTTGTTGATATATTCTTTAAGAACTGAATTCATTAAACGTTGGAAAGTTGCTGGTGCATTCTTTAGTCCGAAAGGCATTCTTATAAATTCTAAGTGTCCTTGGGGTGTAGAGAAAGCTGTTTTTGGTCTATCTTTTTCTTTTATTATTACTTGATGAAAGCCTTTTGCAAGATCTAATGTTGTAAAATACTGAGCTCTTTCAAGTTTGCTGAGTACTGTCTCTATATGGGGTATTGGAAATTTGTTATCTATAGTGACTTCGTTTAGCTCCTGTATTCAATAACTATTCTCCATTTTTTCATCATTGAATTGTCTTGCTTTTTCGGTACAATCCAAAGAGGCGAGTTGTACGGGGAATTACTTTCTTTAATTATACCTTGGCGCAACATCTCGTTTATCTGTCTACTAATTTCTTCTTCATGAATTTGGGGATATCTATAAATTTTATTGTAGGTTGGTCTACTTGTTTTTGTAACAATTTCATGCTGAATTTCATGAGTATGAGAAAGGTTTTTACCTTCTTGTAAAATTAAATCGCTATTTGCTTATAGAATGTATTCTAATTTCTGCTTTTCTTCTTCATTCATGTCACTATTTGATAAAATATCTAGGAAATTCTCTTTACATTCTGCAAGTGTATTAATATCTTCGTAATTGTAAGGGCATGAGTTTATAAATTTAATTTTGTTGCCGTTTATTTCTACATACTCCTTTTCTAAATTAATTATTGTTTTAATAGGTTTTAAAATATTCTGTCCTATTATAGCATCAAAGTTATTATTTTTTATGTTGGTTAGTTTCCATGTACTTATATAACTATTTTCGTTGAATTCGTTTGGGGTTGGGGTGACTACCTCTTTATTTAGGGAAAATTTTCCATTAATGGTGCTAAAGTGTATTGGTTTATCAAGCTCAATACATTCATAATCTTTTAACACATTATATTTCAATAATGATGTTGTAGACCCTGTGTCAATAAGACATTTAATTTTTGAAATTTTTATGGTCACTTCTATTATCGGTAACGATTGTTTTGGGCTGGCAACCAAAAATTTGATTTTCCTTGAACGTGATCTATTTCCATCGGTTCGGGGGGGTTTTGTCTCCTTTGGACTGAATTATATCTTCTAGATTGTTGAGAATTATTTTGCCTATTTTGTCCAAAGCTAAATTGCTCAGAATTATTTTGTCTACTTTGCCCAAAGTTAAATTGTTGATAATTGTCATTTTGGTTAGAATTGTTACGAAATTGTCTCTGCTGATTTTGTCCAAATTGAAAATTATTGGAATTTGCATAAGCTGTTTTATTATTGAAATTGCCAAAATTGTGAGCCAAAGAATTTCTATTTGAAAAATTTCTATAATTATTTCTTTGATAATTGTTTTGTCTTTTATCAAATTGTATTAGCAAACCTGTCTCTTGAAGAACGCTAAAAGCCTCTCTAATGGTGCTTATTTTTCTACTAATCACTACACTGCTTAAGTTGGGGTGTATCCCATTTAAAAATATTTTAGTTAAACTTTCGTTGTTAATTGCAGAAAATTCTATAGGCTTTATCCTATCGAACTCGAGTTTTAAATTTAGTTTATCTAAAATATCTTTTAAATTTTGAAAATGTTGACTTACGTTATAGTTTTGTAGTACAATTGGCTGATTGTAAAGGGTGTGGTACGACTCCTTTACTCCAAAATTCCTTATGAGTTCTTCTCTCATTTGCTGCCATGTTGGTGTAGGTCCCAAAGGCCGGATGACACTTGCTGCTTCTCCTTTAATTTTTGTTTTGACGTGTCGCTGCGTTACAAATTCCAACATTGATGGGTTGGGGTTGAATAAAGGAAGGATCATGTCAACTTCCCTGATAAACGATGATAAATCTCTGCCGTCAAAGTCCATGATTCTTGAAGCTTCCTTCAAAATTTGCGATCCTGTCAACTGAAGTGGTTGCTGCTCACCTGGATTCATTGCTGATGTATCGTCTTTTAATACAACTGAACTTGTTGTATTTGCTTTGTATGGTGCACTTCGCTCTCTCTGCGTCTTCTGTGTGTGGGGCATTAATCTTTAATCCCACTTTTCTTGGTAATTTTGATGGGCGGAATGAAGCTATTCTTCGCCTTCACAAATTGTTATCCTCGGAGTCGCTCTCCAACGTTCCATATAACTTGTGTAGAAACTTAAGTTTCTTAAACTTGGCTATCTGTGCCGGCCGACTTATATATTTACATATATATAAGAGATCTTTAAAATGGGAGCTAATCTTAGGATTTTCTTTCCGTTGCTAAAGCTTACGAAACTTAGAAAACTTCAGTTTTTAGCATCGCTCAACTTTGCAGTTTGTTTTTACCGACTGCGCCAGTTTTAGTTGTTCGAGCGGAGGAATAAAAATGCCGACAATGTTACTTCTGTGACATTATATTTTATTCTGTTCCTTTTTCAAACTATGTTCTGCTTATATAACTACTAAAGTGATTACAATTTCCTTAATCTATTTCTTTGTTTTTTTTATTTTCTTATGAAACACAATATTTTCTATTGAATGCAAACAAACATGATTGTATGGTTTACCCAATAATGTCTGGGTTATCATTACAGTCAAACATAAAGACCAAAACATGTTTGTATGCATTTACATTATGTTCTTTATCTCTACTTGTTATCTTATTTTTTATAATGTTTACTTGTTTTTCTTTAATCTTTTATTTTGTCCAATTTACCATATTTTGTTGTGTGGTGTCTGGTTGGGATGATAGTGTACACATAACTAGCGTGGTTAGTGTTAGTAGACGCTTGACACTTTTGTTTGTTTCTCACTCTATCGCACCGTTCTCATACTAACGTCTGCCGCCGTGATGCCATCTCAGCTGATCACCATAGCGTGGTTGTTGTTAGTGCTTGACACTTTTATTTGTTTGTGGTGTTATCTATTTGTTTTCCGTTTACAGCGATCAGTTTTACATCTATTGTAAAAATGAGTAACGTTAGTATCAAATGTGTTTTCTGTGGCGAAGAAACATATGAAAAAATTAAAAAGTTTACTCCACAAACTCTAAATAAGTGTATAACTGTTTTGGAGTATCGCAAAGCGAAGCCGATTGTCAGGAAGTTTAAAAAGTGGAAACCAACCTCGACGATGACCCGAATGACGAAAATTGACATGTTTTTTTTATTTTATTTTTTCTATTTTCATATTAATAAATTATTAAATTTTCTATACATATATATGTATAAATTAGAAAACGTTTTCTTATTTTTATTTAAAAAAAATGTTATCTGAGAGCTATGCTCCTTTATCGAATTCCACTTAAGAACTAAAGTTTACAATTAATTATACTTAACTCTAGACCTATGTTTGCCGCTGCAACGGGTACGGAGTTTGCTGACGCTGCGCATCCCACAGGTTGCCACAACACGTGTTGTACTCTCAGCGATTTAGTGGTGTTATATTATATTACTTTGTATCATATGATATTAATGCATCATATGACACTTTTGAATGTATGGGGTGCTAACTAGTCCCCCCTTGAAATTCAAACGTCCTCGTTTGAATCTTTAGGTGTATTGAAAATTTGGTTGAGTCCTTCTATTGCCGGTAGTGAGAGTTTGTTGGGTTCATCTGCTTTTTTTTTTGATCAGAAGTTTCTTCCCGAAAATTAGGGCGATGAGAATTAAAAGGTTGATTAGCGTGATGCTGGTTCCGTGTTTTACTGTGTTTGCTGCTTCTAACAGACTTATTTTTTTGTATTGTTGAAGTTAAGCTGTTTCAGCATCTCCAGCGAGAGGAATTCTTCTATATTGAGTGGTGCGGGTGGCGGTTGAAGGATGGCTGGTAGTGGTTTACTTGCTGTTCTTTCTTCGTTATAGAACTTTTTTGCATTGATAACAATTGTTACGTTGATATACAAAATTATGAAGGTCCCGTTTAAAAATGTTAGTTCGTTGTTTATTGAAATTTCTCCTTTGTATTTATTTAGGAATATTATTCCAGGTCCTATTTCCTCTATTGTTGGAATATGCTGGTTGTTGACCTCCGTGCGGTTTGGCAAACGAGTTTTTAAAAGATTATTTATACAAGTATCATTACTTAAATCTATTACATTATCGCTTAAGCATATTTGTATTTCTTACAATAATTTTCTATTCCTTAAATTCCCTTTTCGCAGTTTATGATTGAATCGAAATTGATTTTATTGATTCTCCCGTTATTTTTTACTGCTCTAATATCTAAAGTTTTACAATTTTGGTTATCTACGGGTGGGAGGCTAACAATATAAATTATAATTTTGCCATTAGTTGCAATTTTTACTTCGGAAAATTCAAGTGATTCGTCTAAATTTACATATGGAATATTGTCATTGTCTATTACTTCTTTCACAATATTTATTTCTTCATTTGATAAAATAAAAGAATTTATTATGTTGGCTTTTGCCCAATGTATTGCGTATGCAATATTTAAAATTTCTTCCTTAATTATTTCTAATTTCTATTTTAACTGTAAAAATGATTCAATTTCTAAACTTTTTCACTTTGCATGGTTTTAATTATATTATTTGTAATATTTGTTATCTCGCTAATTTTGCTTATTGTAAGTTTGTTAATAAATACCTTATTATTGTTATTTTGTATGACATTATTTATTTTATTTGAAATTATTTCGTAGTCTTCATGGTCTGGACTTCCTGCAATCCATTTCCATGCGCTACCCAGGAAATTTATTGATCTTTTTATTTTTGCTCTACTTTTAAATTGTTAAGTTGGACTATTATCTGTGTTATTATGTGGGATATGAAGGGGTAGTTAGGGTTTTTGCGGATAGTTTTAGTTTCAATAGACGCTTCTATGTGGTCTAGTGTGTCCGTATATTTTTCTATGTCAATTTCATGTATTTTCCTAAATGATCCTGCTTGTAGTCTAGCCGTTCCCTTTTCTATTGTTATTAATTGGGAGTTTGAGTAGTCGAGGATTTTTACTTCCGCCAGGCATAGCGGTAGTAACATTACTAGTTGTTTCCAGCTTCCCATAGGATGTTATTGTGCGTTTCGGGGTTGTCCTTTTTCTTGCAGGTACTGGGGTCCCTCGACGTTTTCGAATCCCACGTTGTTCGTCGTAGCCGCTTGTCAGCAAGGTATTTTTCTTTTTTCACTTGTCGCGTAGCCTTACTGCTTTATTTTCAGGCTTTTTTTCGTTTTTTACTTTTCAATTTTCTACCGTTCACCACTCGCGTAGCCTTACTTTTTGATTTTCAGGCAATAACTACTTACGCGCGCTGGTCCCTGCTCGGGCGAAGTTAAAAAACGTTTTCTTATTTTTATTAAAAAAATGTTATCTGGGAGCTATGCTTCTTTATTGAATTCCACTAAAGAACTAAAGTTTACAATTAATTATACTTAACTCTAGACCTATGTTTGCCGCTGCAACGGGTACGGAGTTTGCTGACGCTGCGCTTCCCACAGGTTGGCACTTCGCTGACGTTGCGCTTCCCACAGGTTGCCACTACACGTGTCGCACTCTCAGCGATTTAGTGGTGTTATATTACTGACGCTGACAAATCGGCTAATGTCATACCGCGTTAGAAGCGTCATTCGAAGACAATTTATACCATGGAACAGTACACTCCAAAAGAACGCGCTGAAATTGTTCAGCTTTATATTCAAAATAACTTTTCAATTGTGTTAACTCAACGTGCGTTTCGCAAAAAAAATAAAGTGAAAAGTGCTCCAGTTAAGAACACAATTAAGTCTTTATACGCAAAATTTGTGAACACCGGTAATCTCAGTAATGCCAGTCATGCATCCAGACAACGCACAAGACGTTCTGATGAAAATATCGAAGCTGTACGAGCCAGTATTGAGGAGACTCCATCGACATCGAGTTATCGCCGCTCTCAGGAATTAGACATCTCTCGCACCACTCTCCGACGCATAATTCATAAAGATTTGAAGATGTTTCCATATAAAATTCAAATGGCACAAAAACTAAACCCAGCTGATTATCCGCGACGCCTTAATTTTGGCAAATGGGCCATCGAAATGGCAATGGGTCAACTTTAAATGGCCTACCCTGTATTACTTTGTATCATATGATATTAATGCATCATATGATACTTTTGAATGTATGGGGTGCTAACTTATACACTGTTTTTATTACATCCTGTAACAAAAACAAGAACCAAATAGAATTCTTCCACTTTTAAATCGTCAGATTAACGATATCTATATAATTGTCAGATTATCTTTTGGGAAGGCTCTGACATCAAGTTCATCCCCCTGCATAAAAATCTGATTAGCTCGAGTATCTCAAGGTCACCTTTTTTTACAAGTTTTAAAATCAGTCATGACTTTTGGCCACGTCGAAATTGTCAGAAATTTAAATGGCATACTTTTTAGAGGTTCATTAACACTCGCTTTGAAAATCTGACACGTTCGAATAACTTTTTTTTTTTAACCTCTCATTACGGCCCTCAAGCTTGAATTGATTGTCAGATTAATATATATCGACTATAAGAAATACAATGCGCGTATATACCATAAATGACTGACGCCCTTGAGTATTTTTATGTCCCTTTTTTTTACATTTTTGAAAATAATTACCCGCTCTTCTCCCCACTAAAATGGAAAACTTCACCTGGACCTTCTTTTTTTTTTAAACGTTATCTTAACAATCTAGTAAGTCTCCATGACGCTCCAGTAACTGCAAATTTAGCCCTCCAGGCTCCCCTACTATTCGAAATGGTCAGATTTTGCTCTCACACATGGTCATTGATCAATAAAAGCACGCATAGTTTCTAATGAAATTCTAGTTTCTATATGAAATTCTATACCTCAGGAAATAATCGACCAATTTCAACCCAACACGTTCCGTTAAACTATTACGACATTTTTTAGTTACATTTAACACTGTCAGGTATCATAATTATTAATTTCATATGATTCTTGCATTTTCTAGAATGTAAATTGAGCACCCATGATATTAGTGGAATAAAAATTAGTGTCTCTAAGTTATGCCATGTTGCGTACAAAATATGTTGCATACTCGGATTTGGACCGAAAATTTTCAACCCTTCAGTTTTTAGAAAAAAATGTTGGTAAAACTTTGAGCTATATTATTGAAATTTGGAGAGAGTCGTTTTATGATAATAGTGTGCTCATATTTCAAAAATGTAAAATATCGGACCAATATTACCTGTAACCCTTTATATCTCATATACGAATTTCAAACTCCGGCCGAATTTATACCATATACTGTATATCACATTACTATATAGCATGAAAAACTAACTAAACGTATTCATTGGATACATCGTACTATAACCTAATTCTAAAAATGTCTTAAATTGGTTCACGAGTTTTTTTAACTCTCATGTATTATATATTATGAATTCTCATACCCTGAACAAAGTTTGTCACGAAGTTTGTAACACCCAGAAGGCAGCGTCGGAGACCCTATAAAGTATATATATAAATGATCAGTATGTTGAGCTGAGTCGATTTAACCATGTCCGTCCGTCCGTTTGTTCGTCCCTCTGTCTGTATATATACGAACTAGTTCCTCAGTTTTTAAGATATCGTTTTGAAATTTTGCAAACGTCATTTTCTCAACCAAAAGCTGCTCATTTGTCGGAACTGCCGATATCGGTCCACTATAACATATAGTTGCCATACAAACTGAACGATCGGAACAAGTTCTTGTATGGAAAACTTTCACATTTGACAATGTATTTTCACAAAAATTGGCACAGTTTATTTTCAGATGGTTTAACTATAGCTTGTAGCTGCCATACAAACTGAATGATCGGAATCAAGTTCTTGTATGAAAACCTTTCATATTTGACAAGATATATTAACGAAATTTGGTATAAATTATTTTCTAAGGCAAAAATGTAATCACCGAAGAAATTGTTCAGATCGGATCACTATAGTATATAGCTGCCATACAAACTGAATGATCAGAATGAAGGACTTGTATGGAAAGCTTTCGCATTTGACGTGGTATCTTCACGAAATTTGTCGTGCTTAAGGTAATAATACAATCTCCGAAAAAATTGTTTAGATCGGATTACTATAGCATATAGCTTCCATACAAACTGAACACATAGTTACTAAAATAAATGCACCTATTATGGGTATATTAGCTTTGGTGCAGCCGAAGTTAACGTTTTTTATTGTTTTTAGAAATTTTATCAGACTTTATGCAGTTTATGTTAATAAGTTTGGAGTTGATGTTAATAAACTTGGTTGTAAACATATCGTGGAATATACCTGAGTAGAGGCAAAACTTAATGCTATGTGTTATTGAACATTTTATACTCTTGCAACGTGAAAAAATCAAAGTCTGAGAAATTCCTTTAGGAAGTGTGGAATTTAGGTTTAGTATTACCCGATTTTATCTGTTTTTGTTAGTAACGCGTACATGCATGCCACATACTATGAAATTTTCTCTGGATTCCATGGAGGTAACACACATAGAACCAACCATCTGATATTAGCTATATTGGAGCTAGGTCAAGTTTTCGCCCAATTTTATCTATTTTAGGCACAAAGATGCACTGTTATGAGTAAAACACGCTCTTGCAGTTTCATTGAGATAATACTCATATTGGCTGATATATACGGTGTAAGATCCACCATCTTTATATAAGGGAAGTATTAACCGGATTCAACCCAATTTTTAATACATACAGACAATATTATTAGCAGAGAATTTCCTTTGAATTTCAATTGTATATCTCGGTCAAAAGTTAACTATAGATACTGCAATCCACACACCCGTTATTTGGGGCTAAAAGAGTTTTGGTTGGATTTGGAAACTTTTTGGTCATAAAGTGGCATAATTGAACGGAATTATTAGAGTAACATTTTATCCCGTTTCATCAATTGCATCTTAATTTTGTGTACTGAAGAATGTCGTTTACCAAACTTAGTCGAAAAAGTTGGCACCATCGTCCAATTTTTTCACCGGCTTCCATAAAGCCTTCCCACACCATCTCGGGTATAAACTTGTATGTCTCTGTCTTATTTAGTTAATGCTGTATCGCGCTCTTAGTAGTTTTCATCGATATCGTTTTATGCGGAGTGGACGGGATTATCTTCCGATTTCAATTATACATTATTTATATTGTCGGAGGGGTGCTTAAGGGATTTATCATAAATGAATTTGGCTACTGTAGCTTCAGCGCCCTAGAAGATACACTCCGCATAAAAAGTCTGCGTAAACAGTACCAAACAAAGCAGCTCATTAACAAATCGCTTTAAATTACTTTTTATAAAGTTCAGTTCATTTTGTTTTCATTACAGGATAGTAAAAATCAAATTGTGAAAGTAAAAGCAAATAAGTTCCTAATAATAACATTTAAACAAAAACATACAGACGACCAGAATATTCATTAGAAGTCTGCGTACAAGGTACCTAAGTCGACTAAGGAAATCCTGCTTCCGAATTGCTCTTAAAATTTAATAGGAAGTTGGATATCCCCTACGTTTTAGAACTTCTGCTAGGCGTTTTGGCATTGAATCAACAAGCTTTGAGGTTTTGAGGTACGAGTAATTGTGCATTGGCGGGTTTTTCGTTCCTACAGGTGCTTTATTGGTTGTAGAGTAACCAAAGCTTAACTACATATATCTGTGGTATGCTTCGGGTCGTTATCTTGTTGGAAATAGTAGTCACTTCCTAGACCCAATTCTTCCGGGCTTTGCTTCAAATTTGTGTTTAAAATAGAGAGGTAAGCACTTCATACATAGTGAACCCCATATCACTGCTCCACCACCACCATGCTTCAAAGTAGGCGTCAGGTTTTCCTTATCAAGTGCCGTGCCCGTTTTTCGCTCTACAATCTTGCGCCCCTTGATTCGAAAGATGCAAAAATTGCTTTCAACGAAAGAAATAACACTCTGCCATAACTCCCGATCTTGCTAAGGGGATCTTTTGCGGAAACAATACGCTATTGTCTATTCACCTGTGATATGAACGTCTTCTTGCGTGCGACTTGACCATGATATCCTGCTCTCTTTAAAATTTTACGAATTGTGTCAGTTCAGAGGACTTTACAAATTTTGTTTAACGTTTTCAACAATTGTCCATGCAGTAAGTCTGTGGTTTTGCTTCACACCCTACAAATCGTGTTTCGAGCTCGATTAGTATTTTTGGCCGCCCAGAATGTTGCCTCGATTTAAAAACGACGGTATCTTTGTAATTTTTAATCACCTTTTGTATGGAAGAATGTGTTCTTCCAGCAATCCGACCGATTTCACTTCCTTCTTCATGGAGTTTAATAATTATTATTCTTTCAAAGGAGCTTATTTCTTTACCTTCAGGAGACATTTTTATTTTGAATTTAATTTCGAGCTGAATTAAACAAAAATCTTAAAATTTTTCTTAAAAACAAAAAAAATATAACTTTCCGGTACTTTTACACTTGGTTATCATGCGGGTAATTCCCATTTTACTATTTGTACGCATTTTTTTTGTGCTGCCAAATGAGTATTTTTTTTGTAAATTTATCGATAAAACCATGTTGCTAGGTTTTTTTATTGCTTTAAACGATATGAGATTATTCAATAAACTAGCAATAATGCATTTAATGTGTCAAATACAAAATATACAAGTTACTTTTTAAGAAAAGAAAAGAAGATATAAACATGTGCGCAGACGTTTTCTGCCTAGTGTATGTGCATTAAATATATTTAGGGCGGCGCAACGCCTACTTTTTCAAAGTTTTTAGCCCACTGGTGCCCCTTGCTACTATTATCTTCTGTGAGAATTTATTCAATTTTATATGTTTTCCTTTAGTGGCTTTTTGTAGGGGTGGCAATGGTTCTACTACGCTAATTTGCGAACTCCTCTTTACCAATTTGCCAAAGCTTATGGGTACCAAGTTTCATCATACAGACGGTCACCCGGATTTCAACTTTTCTCGTCATACTGATAACACCGGTCAACACGATTTTTGGGTCTGACATATACATGTTAAATTTTAGTTTCTCCTCTGACAAAAATAAGGAAAAAAGTTTTTTTTCCAGTTAAAGTTTGCTTTTGTAGAAATTAGAGCAATTTTTCGATTTTTAAGCAGAAATGACTGATTTTTATATTTTTTCTACAATTTCACTATAGAATATAATTAGAAAACTTTTCTTTAGATACAAGAGTCGTTTTTATTCAAGATGTGTGATAAACAATAATGTATAAATCTAAAATAACAAGAAATTACTGTCTAAAAGTGAATAACGCAGGCGAAGTGAGGTACCCAATTTTCATTTTCATTACTGACTTTTAGGTTAAAATAGGCTTCATAGGCTTCGAAAAGTTTCAAATTTGTTGATAAAGCAAATTTTTTACTTCTAATTTTAATAAATTCACCGCAAATAAAACAGAATGAATCAACATCATTTTTGCACTGACTTGATGCCATTTTTTAACTGAGTATTACACTAATATTGTTGTTACAGCTATAATAAACAGGTTAAGGGGTTACATACGTCCAGAATTAAAAAAAATTGATTTTTTTAGGTTATTATTCTTTATAGTTTTAGGCGTATTTCTGTGAAAGTCGATTGTAAAAATTCCACATTTATACAATGTTATGGTAGAAAATCAGAGCGCCCGACGAGAGTTTAATGCACACATATAGCGTTTGAGGCACATGAAAGTTTAAACGCGTTTTTCTCGAAACTACTTTCCCCGGGACGGTCTGCATGATAACTCATACAGTACTTAACATTTTTTGATGCGATTTTTCTGTTAAATATTCGAAAATGTTTTCTCTATAGTCTTTCGAGCCGGATTTTCGATATTTTTATAAAAAAAAAATTTATAAACTTAATTATAGTGTGACATTTATGACGTAAAACGCATACTTTTTTTCTAAATTCCGTATTTGGAAAAATTTTCGAAATTACAAAATTCGGCTTGACAGACTATAACTACAACTTCATTTTACAAGAACTTTTCTTATTTTTACCGATCCATCAACATTTCAAGGATAAATGATGCAGACCGTGGAGCAACTTTTTTTCATTGTACTTTGGGTCACGTGATATTTTATGTACTAATTTTTGTAAAGAAAAATTAAAATACATTTTTTAATAAACGTGTATGCGCGTGGATGAAGAACAAAAGAGGACGGGCGCCGTCCGTCGGTCCCTTTTGTTAATTATGTGTGGTGTCATCATACGTGTGGTGTGTTGGTATACTGTTAACTTTCTGGTTAATCAAATTGCTGCCATCTTTGATTTATGAAATAAATTAAAATATACTTATCGATGTTGATCAGCCCAAAGCAAACTTAAAGAACTAAAGATTAATATTTAAGTGTTTTTCAATGTCTAGAATCAGAATTCAAGCATGAGAACAGAAACCCAAACAAAAAATTTTCTTTTGTTGACCTGTGTAATTTATACATGCATAACCTACATCAATCTGGCTTAAGTGTAAGTTATGTACAAGGTGCGTTCCAAAGTAAACAGGACTTAAAAAAAAAACAGAACAAATGGTTTTTTCAGCCAAATCAATTTATATTATTAAAAACAGTCTCTTTCTGCTTCTATATAGCTTTTTGCACGGCCCAAAAGCATCGTTGACCGATATGGCCGCCAGTATGCCGGTGCAAGCCTTTTGAATGGCCTCTACGTCTGCATAATGCTTTCCTTTCATAGGCAAATGCATTTTTCCGAAAGGGAAGAAGCCGCACGGTGACACGGTGGCGGTATCAGGTGGATACGGGGAGTGGTTAATGGTTAAAATGTGATTTTTGGTCAAATAATCTGTCACAAGCGTCGATCGAATTTTAGATTCTGAGTAACTTTTGGTCGTCAGTCAGTTTGTGCGGAGCAAACCTTTCGTAAGCCCAAATGTTCAGTCAAAATGCGATAAATCGATGTTTTGGAATGTTCTGGATTTAGATTTCCGGTGATCACGGATTTTGATTGGCCCACATGTTGATCGTTACCCTCACGACCACTTTGAAAACGTTGAAACCACTCGTGCACTCTGCTACGGGATAGGCAATCATCGCCATAAACTTGTTTCATCAATTGAAACGTTTTGTTAAAAGTTTTACCAATTTTAAAACAAAATCGAATGTTGGCTTTTTGTTCGAAGCTCGTTTTCGCACCTATAACACAAACATACTGACACTTAAAACGCAATAACTTTACTTCCAATCAATGCAGTGTCATGAAATAATCTATAAAAATAGCAGATTCTAACGCACCAGTCGACATATAGACGGCGCCACCAGGCGGTATGTTTACTTTAGAACGCACCTTTGTATACAACCGTTAGGTGAACATAACTGTTATACTCTGTAGCGAATTGTTCAAGAGTATAAAAATTATATTTCGAATCATAAGCATGTGTTCAATATTCATGAAAAAACCTTTCAATATTTTTTACTTCAAAAGAATTCAAAATACCACGCAGCTACTCGCAGGATACAGAACAATGCAATATATGAACGGCAAGGGGTAGTTATTTTTGTTCATTATTGTTTGGCATTTCATTATGGAAAGACTTACGACTGAACAACGTTTACAAATCGCTAAACTTTATTACGAAAATTCATGTTCTGTAAAGAATATTTTTCGCGCGCTTCGCTTAACTTATGGTGAACACAGTCGGCCTATTGAGAGTACTTTTCGCAACACCATCACCCATTTTTAGACCCCGCATTCATTATTAGATAATATTCGACCGAATATACCACGTCCAGGCAGGGTGAAAAAAATATTGCAGCCGTAGCTGAGAGTGCACACGAAGACCGTGGAGAGTCGATTAGATGCTGTTCGGAGCAAATCAAACCGACGTATAGAACGCTTTAGAACGAAAAGCAATCTGAAGAGATTTAAGAGCTCTGATTTCATTCAGAAGAGACTCAACGGTTTGGTGTGGCTTTAACCGGCGGTGAGAACGTAACCGTCAATGGCGATCATTAACCTGCCATGATAACCGACTATTATTGAAAAATAAATTAAGATATAAAACTGAAAATTGGATCAGAGGATCACATCAGCAGCAAAGGGCTCCTGTGGGTTTTTGAAAAAGCGGGAAAGGGCCTGCCCTCTAATAAGTTTAATAGACATATCTCCTAAACCACTAAAGCTAGAAAAATCAAATTCACCCAGTGATATTATAAGAACTCCTACCAACGGTGTAAAAACGGATGAAAAGTTTTATAGAAGCCGGTGTGAAAAGTAGACGACGGCCGTGGCGCCGCCCACTTTTTGGTGGGAACCCATATCTCGGGACCCCGTCAACCAATTTCGCCCAAATTGTGTACGTAGGATTATTTTTATATGTCTATGCCACGACGTAAAAATGGTCTAAAATGGAATAAAACCACGCCTATTTTCAATACAGCAAAATTTAAAGTTTCACTTGATCCTTTCACTTTCCCATGCAAAAATCAAGAAACAATTAACATAACGAGATAAAACTTTGCAAGAATGATGTCACTATTGTATGTCACCTTACGACAAAAAATTGGTTAAATTCAACAAAAACTGTTCTAGCCCCAAGGTACAATATTTGGAATATCTATAGTTGACTTTTTGTCGAAAATATACATAGGTCAGTGTATGTGATATACAATTGAAATTCAGAGATATCCTTTTCTTAATAATAATATTTCTGTGTATTAAAAATTGGTTGAATCGGGTTAGTACTTCTCTGAGCCCCCATATATCTAAGATAAAGATTTTCGAACTTTCGGGTGACTTTGTTAAGCATATATCGGCCAATATGTGAGCTATCTCAATGAAAATTGGAGAGCCTGTTTTACTCATAGCAGTGTTTCTTCGTACCTAAAATAAAAAAAATGGAGCGAAAACTTCACTTAGCCCCTATATAACTACGTATAACCAGGATTTTTAAACATTCGGTTGACTTTAATATGTATGATTGGTTTTTTAATTTGTGGCATATTAATGATATGTGGTATTGGGCAAAAAGACCAAATCGGGTGTACTGTATATAATGATTTTCGATTTTATAAAAAAAATATGTGCTTGTCAGTGTATGAGTTATATATAGTATATATATACAATATAAAATTGCTTGGATTTCGATCCTCTAGTTGACCTTTTACATCTTAATATATTTTCCTGGTTTTGATTCCTGCTAGCTGCAACAGCATAACTTTTCCTTACTTGTTTTTTTTTTTTTGAAGAAGGAACCTCGACATAGATCACCCTTTGATAGTAGTTGCAACCGCGTGAAGCGCAAAGCCTCTTGGTGTAATCAGTAATCTCCGGAAGTTGTTTATTATCTCTATCAAGCTTGCAGATATGGAACATTGTCATCGATTCGATAGGAATGATATCGTCTTTCATTGACGTATTCACTCATACGAGGTATGACAATTAAGTAATGAGACTGATTCCATAAAAACCATATATTTGAAAATTTTTCTACATGGCAGATCCCCTTCAAAGTAGTCCCCTTGAGTAGCTTTACAGCGATTCCAGCGCGTTTTCCATGCCTCGTAACATTTCTGGAACGCTTTGACTGGGATGTCGGCGTGTACCCTCCTCACTGCCGCCTGGATGTCCGTAATCGACTCAAAATGGTCACAGGGTGACATGTCGGGCGAATAAGGCGGCTGTTGCAACACGGCGATCCCTTTAGGGGCCAAATACTGGGACACGCTGAGGGCGGTGTGGCACGGCGCGTTGTCGTGACGAAGGATCCAGTTACGAGCGATGTTTGGGCGCACCCTGTTGACTCGGTTTCGCAATCCTTCGAGTACTTGGCAACAGTAGACTTAATTCACAGTTTTCCCCAGTGGAACAAATTCTTTGTGGATGATTCCACGGCTATCAAAAAAGGCAATAATCATCGGTTTCACCTTCGACTTGCTCATGCGAGCTTTTTTCAGGCGGGGAACGCGCGGAGACAACCATTGTGAGCTTTGGCGTTCGGTTTCCACGACTAAGAGGACTATCACCGTACACTCTTACAATTTTAGCATACGTTTCTGAAGCTGTTTCGCCCAATCTGGCGCAAAATTTTATCACGACGCGTTGCTCTTGATTTCGTTTTTTCATTTTCGCGACGAGCACTAGAAAACACACGTCTACTCAACTTGACGCGGCAGGCGAACTAAACAAGCTAGAGCGATGGTTCATGTATCAGTGGAGAGGGGAGGGATGCCAAAAAAAGAGAAAGGGAATTTCAAGGACACAGGTTTACCACAAGCGTTGCAAAAAAAATCAGTCTCATTACTTAATTGTCAAACCTCGTACTTACCACTTTTCGGGTATTGTTGCTGATGTTGTGCGAATTGCTTTGATTATGCTTTTGCTGGCGTATGTTTACACAATCGCTGGTTTTAACTATCCTCCCTCTTGCAATGTCTACGTCCTCGACTCCTTTTATGAACTTGTTCAATATCACGGTATTGGCCTTTCTTCATTTTGGTAAGATTGTTCGAATTATAGTGACAAACAATAGAAGTAGCGGAAATGTGCGAAATAGATTATGCGACTTGCTATGAGCTTGAAATTCCTCATATTTTCGGTCTGTAAATATGCGACTGGAAATATATCAACATGTTTAGTGAAAATTTGCGTTTGTTCGGGTTCTGCCTCAGAGTATAATCGCGCCAGTTTGTTCTTGTTGAAGTGGCATTTATGATCATTTTGCGAAAGAAGAAACGAAGAAAGATTTCCTGATTTGGTTTTGTTTTGCAGTTTGCAAATGCATTTTATAATGTCTCAACCAATTCGTTAATTCCTTTTGAGTAGCTAAATTCATTATTATTTGTTATAAGTTTCCTGTACATAAGTTAGCGATTCCGATCTCGAGTGTTTGGAAGTCGTCAAAAGACGTACTTTAATGCAGTCCCCAGATTATTAATGACTCTAGCGTATCTGCGATGTATTTTAACCACGTTCAACAGATGTAATATTTGATTACCGTCACTTTCTAGAAGTCGTTTGACATGTGATTGTTGGAATTGGTTTGGTAGTTTGTTTGTCTTTTCTGCTATTGCTGCGAATGTCGAAATAATAGTATCATGGAACAGAAAGTTGTATTCCTCAAAAGCAGCTACCTTCCCTGATGTAATTGAGATACAGTAGGAGTTCTTGCCATTGAGGATTTTGCGTTGACCCAAAGCTAAATGAAAACTGGATAATCCCAGGAACGAATGGAGGGGAATTGTTAATATTTTAAATTACTCTTGTGGGCTTTTCGTTCGTTTAACATTGTAAAATTGCCCAGATCTTTTTAAAATATTTTCTCAACATAAAGTCTTACAAATTTGTTCCCTATTCACTTGTGTGTTTTAACCAAAACTCTACCTCCTGGCCTATATGTCGGATTGGTATTATGCCCTTGAAGGTCAGTATAAAGTTAGCTCCTAATTCGTTTCTAAGCTCAAGTATCTCGCAGCGCGCAATTTAAGTAAAGGTACTGTGAATTCCTATAAATTAACCATTAAAATCAAAAGGTAACCTGCCGAATTTAAAATTTCCATTATTGGCTGAGATTGCCGATCTTTTTCTGCTAATTTTTTTGGTGGAAGGCTAACTCCAAATCTATTGTTGTAAAGACTTTCTTTCCTTCCTATATGTGATAAATTTATGGTTGTGTCTGGTATTAGATACTCTTTTTCCTAATTGGCGTAGACACCGCTTACGCGATTATAGCCGAGTTAACAACCGCGCGCCAGTCGTTTCTTCTTTTCGCTACGTGGCGCCAATTGGATATTCCAAGCGAAGCCAGGTCCTTCTCCACTTGGTCCATCAAACGGAGTGGATTCCTCTGCTTTCCCCGGCGGGTACTGCGTCGAATACTTTCAGAGCTGGAGTGTTTTCGACCATCCGGACAACATGATCTAGCCAGCGTAGCCGCTGTGTTTCAATTCGCTGAACTATGTCAATGTCGTCGAAGGACCATAAATCTTTCGCAGAACTTTTCTCTCGAAAACTCGCAACGTCGACTCATCCGTTGATGACATCGTTCAAGCCTCTGCACCATATAGCAGGACGAGAATTATGAACGACTTATAGATTTTGGGTTTTGTTTGTCGAGAGAGGACTTTGCTTCTCAATTGCCTACTCAGTCCAAAGTAGCACTTGTTGGCAAAAGTTATCCTGCGTTGGATTTCTGGGCTGATTGTTGTTATGACTGTCAACAGTGACGTGAGGGCCAAGTCGCGACTGCGACGACTGTTTGTTTGATGACAGGAGATATTTCGTCTTGCCCTCGTTCACTGCAAGACCCATTCGTTTTGCTTCCTTGTCCAGTCTGGAGAAAGCAGAACTAACGGCGCGGGTGTTGAGGCCGATGTAAACAATATCATCGGCATACGCCAACAGCTGTACACTCTTACAAAAGATAGTACCTGCTCGATTGAGTTCTGAGCTCGAACTATTTTCTCCAGCAGCAGATTGAACAAGTCGCACGATAGCTAGTCGCCTTGTCTGAAACCTCGTTTGGTATCGAACAGCTCGGAGAGGTCCTTCTCGATCCTGACGGAGCTTTGGGTGTTGCTCAACGTCAGTTTACACAGCCGTATTAGTTTTGCGGGGATACCAAATTCAGACATCGCGGCATAGAGGCAGCTCCTTTTCGTGCTGTCGAAAGCAGCTTTGAAATCGACGAAGAGGTGGTGTGTGTCGATTCTTCTTTCACGGGTCTTTTCCAAGATTTGGCGCATGGTGAATATCTGGTCGGTTGTTGATTTGCCAGGTCTAAAGCCACACTGATAAGGTCCAATCAGTTTGTTGACGGTGAGCTTTAATCTTTCACACAATACGCTTGATAGGACCTTATATGGGATGATGTCTCACGGTAGTTGACGCAGATTGTGGGGTCTCCTTTTTTATGGATTGGGCATAGCGCACTTAAATTCCAGTTGTTGGGCATGCTTTCGTCCGACCATATTTTACAAAGAAGCCGATGCATGCTCTTTATCAGTTCTTCGCCGCCGTGTTTGAATAGCTCGGCCGGCAATCCATCGGCCCCTGCTGCTTTGTTGTTCTTCAGACGCGCAATTGCTATTTGAACTTTTTCATGGTCGGGTAATGGAGGGTCTGCTCTATCGTCATCGATTAGAAAATCGGGTTCGCCTTCTCCCGTTATTGTGCTTTCACTGCCATTCATCAGGCTGGAGAAGTGTTACCTCCATAATTTAAGTATGCTCTGGGCATCGGTGAGTAGATCACCTTGGGGGGTTCTACAAGAGTATTCTCCGGTCTTGAAACCTTCTGCAAGCTGCCGCATCTTTTCGTAGAATTTTCTAGCATTACCCCTGTCGGCCAGCTTATCAAGCTCTTCGTACTCACGCATTTCGGCCTCTTTCTTTTTCTGTCTGCAAATGCGTCTCGCTTCCCTCTTCAAATCTCGGTATCTATCCCATCCCGCACGTCTTGTGGACGATCGTAACCTCGTCGTACCAGCTGTTCTTTAGCACTTTCCGAAAACCAATGGTTTCGGTTGCAGCTGTACGTAAGGAGTTTGAAATGCCGTCCCACAGTTCCCGTATAACGAGTTGTTGACGAGTGCTCTCAGAGAGTAGGAGTGCAAGCCAAGTAGAAAATCGTTCTGCTGTCTGTTGTGATTGCAGCTTCTCAACGTTGAACCTTCCTTGCGTTTGTTGGCGTGTGTTTTTTGCTGCACAGAGGCGGTTGCGAGTCTTGGCTGCAACTAAATAGTGGTCCGAGTCGATGTTAGGACCTCGGAGCGTACGCACGTCTAGAACACTGGAGATCACACAATATGATCGATCTGGTTGGTAGGTTTTCGATCCGGAGACAGCCAGGTAGCTTCTTATGCTGGAATCTAGTACCACAGATAACCATATTTCGGGCCCTGGCGAAGTCGATCAGCCTCAACCTATTTGGGGATGTTTCCTCGTGGAGGCTGAATTTACCGACCGTAGTGCCAAAGATAGCTTCTTTGCCCACCCTGGCGTTAAAGTCGAAAATCACGATTTTGACATCGTGGCGGGGGCAGCTCTCATAGGCGCACTCCAAGCGCTCATGGAAGCGATCCTTGGTCACATCGTCCTTTTCTTCCGTCGGGGCGTGGGCGCAAATCAGCGATATGTTGAAGAACCTCGCTTCGATGCGGATTGCGGCTAGACGTTCATTCCCCGAAGTGAATGATAGTACTCGGCGACGGAGTCTCTCTTCCACCACGAATCTCACACCAAACTTGCGCTTCTTTATATGGTCTTTATACTTGTCTCTGTCCTTGTCCCGTCCATCGCATTTCTTGGATGGCGGTGATGTCAGCCTGTATTTTTACGAGGACATCAACCATCTGGGCAGCGGCACCTTCCCAATTAAGGGACCGGACATTTCAGGTGCATGTCATCAAATCGTAGTCCTTATTTCGTTTGCCATGGCCGTCATCAAAAGGGGGATCTCTCATCCGGGGCTTGTTGTTCCTTTTCATTGGGGGTGTTTTTTTACGTGGCGAGTCCCAAACCCAGCGCACAACCCTATGCAGGGGATGTTTCGCCTTCTCACTTTAGCTCGCCTTCAAACGAATGTTCTTAGGCTACCCAGAGGATACTTGGTCAAAGACCGGAAGTCGTGAGCTGCTTGAGTCATATGTAAAAGAATCGTTTCTGGCCACTCCCAAGTGAATGGCGATCAGAGAACTTTCCTTACTTGCGTGAACTTCTACACATGACTAGTATTAGTATTAATTAGTTGGATACTAGTCACTTTTTTATGCTCTTGTAACATGTTGCTACAGAGTATAACAGTTTTGTTCACCTGATTGTACGAATAACATAAAACTAAATGAGATAGATATAAGATTTTATATTTGTACACACATACTAGCGGCATGGTACGTGCGTCGCAACGTATAAATGAAATAAAAAAAATTAGTTTTAACATCAAATTCATTTATTCAAAAAAAAATATCATTTGAATTGAAATTGCATATCAATTGGAATCATAGCGATAAGCGGTATCAAAAAACTTCTCTTTTTGATTTAGCCGTTAAGATCGAACATGGCTCAAAAAAAGCTTCGATTTTCGGATGTCCCAAAAATTAATGAATACAATGTTTCGGGTGGAGTTTTCATTGTTAGCATTCACCTGCAGTCTGTGATCATCTTAGTAACGCCACATCATTTGCCTTACGTATTCGCCGACCTATATTTGCTCGTCTGGCTCGAAGCATTTTTCCTTCGTGTAAAAAAAAAAAAAATAAATCAAATAAAAAACAAGTATTAAGGGTTTTGAACAGTTTTGGTTGGATTTGAAAATTTTTTTTATCTTAAAGTGGCATACACTAAAGGAATTGCTCTTGATTGCTCATTAATTGCTTCTTGATTTCTGTACTGGGAAGAAAAAGAATCAAGTGGAATTGAAAATGTGCTATATGGGAAAAGGGCATGGTAATTGTCCAATTTCACTCATTTTCACAGGGCACCATAGGAATATGAAACAAATGCCCTGTTCCAAATTTTATCGAAATCGCCAAATTTTTACTACGGTACGTATAAAGTCTTGTCATACCATTCCTCTGGAGAATTTTTACGTGTCTGGCGCATTTAGTTATCAATTTATAGCGCTTTTAGTAGTTTTGAACAGTACCATTATATGAGGAGTGAGCGGGGTTTTCATCTGATTTCATCCGTTTTCACACCAGCGGTAGGAGTTCTTGTAATATTCGTGCTGAGTGAATTCGGTAGCTGTAGCTTTAGTGCAGCGTTGTCCACGGCCTATGCGCACAATAGCGCACGGACAGTGCCAGACACCTCACACCAACATGTCGCGACAAGTGTCTGTGAAAGCACGATTGTGGTACTGTATTCAACTTCGTAGGCAAGCAAAGGAGAATTTTGCGATCAGTTGACGCTAGAATAACCAACACAAGCATAACGTGCACACAGTCACGTCACGTTGGACAACACTGCTTTAGTGGTTTAGGAGATATATACATTAAGCTTATTAGAGGGTGGGGCAATGCTCACATTACAGTTTTGTATCTTAATTTAGTGCGTAGTTATGGCACTTTATAGGTTTTCGGTTAATGGGGATTTGTGGACGTGGCAGTGGTCCGATTATGCCCATATACGAACTCGATTTTTTTTTGTACTAAGGACCACGCACCAAGATATCCCAATTTTTACTCAAGTTAAAGCTTGCACGAACGGACAGACAGACAGTCAACCGGATTTCAACTTTTCTCGTCACTCTGATCATTTATGTACATATATATGACCTTTTATCTATCTCGTTTAGTTTTAGGTGATACGTACAAGCGTTAGGTGAACAAAACTATAATACTCTGTAGTAACCGTTGAAAAAGTACAAAAATACAGCAAACTAGTATTTAATAGTTACAGTATTTTTGGCTACTTCTGTTACGAAATCGAATTCTGAGTTCTTTTAGACTGCAAAATCGCTCAGTTAATAAGCTGATACAGAGCGCACTTCTTACACATTATTTGCTATGCTTCTTGTTGAAATTATTTCTTTTAGGTAGTACAAATTGTTGAAAGTTGCTTCTGTACGGCGTTATAATAATGTAACTGAGGGAGTAAGCAGAGTCTCCAGCAATGTATTCCTATTATTAAGAATATTGACTGATATTTGTTTTTCTTTACAATTTTCAAGCATTTTGGTATCGTGCATAAAGCCACTGTAGCCAATGACAACATCGCGAATTTTGAGCTTGTAGTCGTATACCATTTGAGTTTAAATAGCATATATTTATATGATTTCTGGAAAAGAACGCTTCATGACTTTTTATTGGGGATTCGACGAGTTTAATTTCAGAGCCTACACAAAATGGTAGTTCGATGAACGTTTCTTGTACTATTACAGACCGCTCAGTATGATATGGCATATAATGTGTATACTATACATAAATGGAGTTGTTTTAAAATGCCTTGAATGCTCCGCGAGCAATATTGGTTAACATTCCTTCGCCACCAAAAGTTGACGCAATTCTTCATATCGATGCACTTTCTCCAGATGAGCCTAATCTATATAGAAGGACAGCTGGATGTATAGCAATCGGCAATTGCTTGCCACTACATTTTTTAAAATCTTCGTCATTTGATATAAGTGTCAATAAGTGGTAGAATTGAGTTCGGTCTACATGCAGCATTCGACGGAACCTATTGTAATCCATATTTGTGATTAAAATATCATCGCACCAATGAATTGACTTTGGAACACTATTTTCTACACCTGTACTACAGTTTAGTGGAATGAGCAAATCATTGCACAGCTCGTTAAAAGTATCCTCTACCGAATCTTCATCTTCATTGAATAAGTCTTGAAATAATTTGAAATTTCCGCGATCCTATGTAAATCAATTTTAAGTACTTACCTGTAATAAATTTGATCTGCTTCAAATAATTTTCAATTGAATTACTGACAATTTTTAATTTTGTACTTTCTTGAGGCATTTTTACTCTTTAATAAGATTTAATCAATTTCAATAAAATTTACCATACTACTGTGATAGAGTAAAAAGTAGGTTCACAATTAAGCATGTTAACGAAGTATCAACTAACGAATTACCAAAATAAAAGGTTCGGTCTAAGGTTGACCCGATTTCCCTTATTTTTGAAATGACAGCATATTCTAAATAGAGATGATACTGAGATCCATAAGATTTAGCCAATATATAGTACATATACATATATAGCATAAAACGAACCAAAACTTATTCTTTTGTTAAGTATATGGAGGTAATGGTAAGAATTTATCGAATTATACTCATTTATAGCACCAGTAAACGCCTTTGTTGGTTAAGTAATTCCTGAGTAATAGAATTTAACCTAAAGATGGGCGTCAACCCCATTGTCCAGTTTTTATACCGATTACTATGGGGTATATTTCTACACTTTTATTTGTAAAATTGAATGCTTCTACCACATTTAATTAATGAGTTGTAGTCCATTTAGAAGTTCTCATTATAACCATTTTATAGAGAGTGGGCATGGTTATCATCCAATTTGATTTATATTCAGATAGTATGAGTAGATGAAAGAACTCCTTGCACTTAGCAAGTTCGATGGTTTGCGAGAGTTCTGTAAATCTGTACAAACAAAGACGTGGTTAGAGTCATGCGGCACTCATTGCAGAAAATAATAGCTTTGTTTATCTAACAACATTTAAAGCTAACATAAGTGGTATTATAAAATACGCGAATGACGATGCCATTATTTGAAGAGTTATTATAAAATATGCGAATGACGATGCCATTATTTGAAGAGTTATCTTGCAACTTGATTACACCGGTCAAAATTTTTTGCGCACGGGTTATACATACCTTATTTTTTTTTTGCATTTATACCTCAAAATAAGAATGAAAAATTATGCTTTTGGTTTTTTGTTAAAAAATTGAAAAATCCAAATAAATAAAAAAACACAAAGATTTTACATACAAATAATTTTCACAATAGATATTTTAAAATATACTCTATATGTTTAAAAAGGAACAATTTCTGTAATTTTCTCTATATGTGTTTCTCTTATTAACTCCCAAATAGAGTCCCTTCTAACTCTCAAATTCTTTCAAATTCCATTATAACTTGTCAAGTTTTCTTTGTTCTTCCCAATACGGTTAGGTTAAAAGGTCGATGCTATGAAATATCTCACACAGCTTAGAACGCCAGTCCGTTGTGGTACCTATAAACTTCTAAATACTGCATCATAAGAACGACAAGACGCCTTGAGCATGTTAGTAATTGGTTGAGACGGCTAATATCAGTTTTGGCTGTCTTCTGGTTTGCCGAAGGTAAGATTACCGAGATGTTGCAGCCTCAATCTTGCAAAAGTTGGACGATGGAGGAAAAAGTTCCTGTATATTTCCTCCTAACACTTTTCCATACAACTTTGTAAACTAGGGTGTCACAAGGTTTTAAGCTTTATTGCATGAATGCCTATTGAGCACAGTGCAGCAAGAACTTCAACAATTGCGGCAAGATGAATCCTGCCCAGGGAAAGAACTTTTTGCGCTCTACTATAGGCCGGAACAGCCGCATCTTTGCTGGCGGAGTAAATGCTCAAAGAGAGGGAGTCTTCTTAGTATGACCACTGCTGCACTGAAGCAGCCACCTTTGCCTGAAAAGCATTACAGTGATACGGTAGTCTAAGTTTAACCTACCCATCCGCGAAAAAGCTCACTTCGCCTTTTCTCCAGGGACTTTTTTCTTCCACATTTCCCTCGTCGATATGTGAGCAGAGAAAACGCCTAAAACTTAGGGGCTTCTGCGACAAAGTTATCCCAGATTTTTGGAATGCAATTGAATGAGAAGAGAACACCGTCGTATGCATATTCAGCTTTGCTGAGCCTTAGAGCACTTCACAGCAATGCACCTATCGACAAGGTCCACGTGTGCTATGCTTAAAATGACATTAAGTGTTATTTTTGGTGTAGTTCGTAATGTATCGGAGGTGCCCTCCCTTTCACTTCGGCTCCTATTTTTTTTTTTGTTTATTGGCGTAGACATCGTTTATGCGAATATGGCTGAGTATACAACAACGCGTCAGTCGTTCTTCCTTTTCGCTGTTTGGCGCCAATTGAAGATTCCATGTGTAGCCAATCCTTTTGCACCTTGTTTTTCCAATCGAGTGAAAATTTTTCTTTTCATCTGCTTTCCACGGCCGATACTGCGTCGAATACTCTGAGAGCTAGAGTATTTTTATAAGGTTTCGGACGACATGACATAGCCATAGTGGGGTGCGTATCTTCGCTGCAACTAGATAGTTTTTCGAGTCATTGCCGGGACTCTTGATGTGCACACGTCTTAAACACTAGAGACCTGTCTTCCGTATAATACAACATGATCGATATGACTTTTCGATCTGGAGACAGCTAGGTGGCTTGGCGAGTTTTTCTACGCTAGTATCCAGTACTACAAGTAACCATATTTCGAGCCATTCTATGTCGATCAGCCTCAACTTTTTTGGAAATGTTTCCTTACGGAGACCGAATTTATGACCGTTCTGCCAAATATACTTTCTTTGCCCACCCTGGCGCTAAAGTCGCCAAGCACGGTTTTGACATCATGGAGTAGGTAACTCTCATGGTGCGATTCAAGTGTTCATAGAAGACATCCTTGGCCACATCGTCCTTCTCTACCGTCGGAGCGTGGGCGCATTTAGTGACATGTTGAAGAACTTCGCTTTAATGCGAATTGTGATTACACGTTCATCCAGCGGGTGAATACCAGTACTCGACGATGGAGTCTCTCTCCCACTACAAAACCATACCGAATTTGCGCTTCTTTATTTTGACACTGTAGTAAATGCCACAATAATCCTTATCTCCGTCCTTGTCCTGTCCATCGTTCTTCTTGGGCGGCGTTGATGTCAGCTTTTAATTCAACGAAGGCATCAAACAGCTTGGAGGAGGCGCCTTCCTTATTAAGCGACCGGACATTCCAGATGCATATTCCTTAACCGAAATCCTTAATGCGTTTGCGGTGGTCATCTCGAATGGAAGGTCTCTCATCCGAGACTGTTTTCTTCTTTCCTTCAGCAGTGTTTTTTACGAGGCGGGTCCCAAACCCAACGAACAACTCGCCTTGAAACGGATGTTTTTTGGCTTCACAGAGGGTACTTGATCTAAGAGCGGAAGTCGCGAGCTGCTTGAAATCATTTCAGTCTTACTTGTGTGGACGGCTAAACCACTTATTTTAGCCCAGTTGGATATAACGTTGAGGTACGATTTGGTTAGCTCGTAGACGACATTAAAGAATTTTCCTTTAATCATAAGAAAAGTGAGGTTCTTGATGTTCGATTTAACTTCAAATTTTTCAAGATATCGAGAAGGTGCCTTCTGAAAACTCCCTCCGATGTTATTTTTAAATTCATCTAAATGAAAATGCAACATGTGCATGTTTAGAGACATTTAACATTCGCTGATGAAGAAATTGGTAATCACATCAGTAATCAGCAATATGGTTTCCAAGGTATCCATGCACTACTGCCTTAAAGCTGTCCCAGGCCTTTTTCTCTTCATTACTAAGTAATTTTGAGTGTTAATCATTTTTTATTTTTACAACAAATAAGAAAATAAACTCACCGTTCACATGTCCAACTCATTTCGTCTTATTAAACTGTTAAATAATTGATTTTTACCTGGTTGATCGCATTAAGCTTGATATGATACGGTCTTTCTCGCAAATTTTAATAATTTCGCCGCAAATATAGTTAAAAACCGTTTGTAACTTCTCGAAGACATTTTTTACCTGTTGTTAAGGGAAACAAATTATGAAACTAATTAGTGTTATTCGCTTAAATGTGTAAAAGCTTCGGAAATCATCAAAATTTATCTGATAATTCCTTTACGCATATTAGATAAGTTTAAGTAGCATTTTCGGTATGCCAGCAATTTGCTTAAACTTGCAGGAATATGAATGTAAATGGTCAGTTTAAATTCCAAAATAAAACCTCGAAATTATGATTTGAATTACCTTCCACTACTGATTACATTTTAGAACTCACAATAAAAGCTTAAACGAGAGCGAATTAATTTGCTACAAGCAGCTGCCGATATGGTAAAAGAGACTCCAGAGTCGCTTGAAAAATTCAAAATAACAATTTCATTAATTTGCGTATGTTTATTCTAGATTTATTAATGTTTTTTAGAAACTAACGACCCATATATTTTACCAAAAATTGCATATATGTAATTACTTCGATACTTCCCCTGCGATGATTTTTGAAAACACCCATGTTGTTGATATGTTGGTAGACACAACTGGAAAGTCAAGTTGTATGAAGATTTAGTCATCTGACTATGCCTTCAACTAGTCGCCCCAGTCTCACTAAGGAGCCTTTCCCCCCACAGAACACATTTAATATTGGAATTTAAAAAAACAATTAAAATTCTTTTCCAAATTTGCTTTTGATTCACAAGAAGATATTAAAATTGGAAATCGGAAAGTTCGAACTAGAAAAAGGAAAAGAGAAAAATCAAGAACCGGTGCAAATCGAAAAATTTAATTAGCAACTAAGGAGGAAATAAAACCGTTTGAAATAAAATTAAAATATAAATCTTCGTAAACCTTTGTATACTGTAGATAAATAAAACTGATTGTTAATGATTGAAATCATTCAAGGACTCAAATTTTGTATTAGAGATAGCAATGCGAAGCGTTTTATTCACCCTCGTTGGTAGCTAAATTTTTGTTATTAGATTCATCGGTCAATTTATGAGCACTGTCACCTGCCACCTACTCCGCTCCTGTCAGTCGTTCAGGACCTTTTGTGTACACGCAAACGGCGCATAACACTCAAATAGTATTCCTTGTTTACAGTTTAGCGGGTCGGAGGGAATGCGGAGTGCACCACACCTCGGTGATCGATCGGTGAAAACTTCAACATAACCATGTACTATATATACGATTGCGTTGCGTTAACGTTGTTTACACAATGCTTTCCGACTACCAGGATGTTCTGAACCGTATTATTACCGGCGATGAGTCTTGGGTCTATGCTTACGAATATAAATTAATTATTATTTTTCGAATTTCGTTCGAATGAACGGATCAACATTATAGATGTAAAGTATTACCATATTTCACTTTACGGTATCACAAATTAAGTTATTGGTATAAAACTTTGCGTAAACGATAATATAAACAAAGAGAGAAAGGTCTAAGTTTTCGTATATATTTTAATTCAAAATATGAAATATTGCATCCTCTATTTGCAATCACAGCAAAGGAGATACACTGTTACGAGAAAGAGAATCCTTTCGAATTTCACTCAGATTTTTTACAAATTGACAGATAGGTGCGATACAGGGTCAGCCAGCTGTTCGAAAATATGGATATCAGGTATATGGGCACTAAAAGATGTATTGGCCCGATTTTCTTCATTTTTAACAAATGGGTATGCTGTTATCACAAAAATATTCTCCCCGAATTTCAATATTAGAACTCACAAACTAACTGATATGTTCGGTTAAAAATCAACCATATGCCCACATATTTAGTGTCTAGGTCTTTGCAAAGCTATAGTCCTATTTGCTCTATTTATGCAAAGTTTTAGTAACTTCCTGACTTTCATTGATGTGGGATTTGAATACTGTAAAGTAAAAGAATCAAAAGGACTTAGAACTTTGTTATGTGGGAAGTAAGCGTGGATTTCACCTAAAAGAGGGCGGTTCAACACCCATTCTCTAATTTTTTCAACGGATAAATCTCTTTCCTGCTTTCTTGATTGTGAAATCTAATGCTTGAGGTTCATTTATTCATTAATTATCGCACTTTAAGTAATTTTCGTCACAACCATTTAGTGGTGAATGGACGTGAAGAAATGCTGAAGATACTTCTTCAAAGCAAGCTCTGTAAGTTTGTACAGATGGCCACATGGATATCAACACCATTTTATATTCACTTAAAATATTTATATTGTTCAGTTTTAATAATGATAATTTATCTCCATCATTAAATTTTTCTATAGTTCTGTATTATTTACATAATATTTGTAAATTAATTAATGCAATTAATTATATTCCTTATTCAATCACCTATGTGGAAAATTTAAAAAAAAAAGTAAGTGGTCTCTCCTTCTAATAGGTACATGTCTCCAAAATCAGTATAGATATAATAACCAAATTCACTTAAACATATTTTTATAAAAATTTATGAAATTTGATTATAACCCCGCTCTCTCTCTATTAGTGATGAGCGATATTGCGATTTTTCAATATCTGTGATTTTAATCATAGCTATATTTAAATCACAGTGATTTTATATTGTCAATGCGATCGCAATAAAAACAACGAAATCAAATTAAACAAGTTCTAAGTTCGGGTGCAACCGAACATATTATAGTCTTGCAACTTAAAAGAATCAAAGCCTGCGAAATACTTTATGGTGTAAAACGTCAACCTGATGATCTAAATCCACGCAATTTTATGTATACATATGCCGTATGTAACTCCTATACTGGCAGATACATAAGGTTTGTTAAAAAAACGACGTACGATACCACATACCATTAAAAAGTTACTTACTGAAAAACTATTGATATAGAGTAAAGTTAACTGGATGTTCGAAAATCCTGATATTAGTTATATTTATCGTAAAGATACACTGTTATGAGTAAAACATGCTCAGTAATTTTTATTGAGATAACTCAAATATTAACCGATATACCCAGCATAAAGTCACCTGGAAGTTCGAAAATTTGTATATTGGGTATATGGGCGATGAAGAAAGTATTGACCTGATTCAAGCCATTTTTAACATAAAGACATACCATTATCAGAGAAGTACTATCTCTGAGTATAAATTATATATCTCACACATTGACCGACATTTTCGACTACAGTCAACTACAGGTACTGGGATTCAAATAATCGGTACCTAGGACAGTTGACCTTGTACAGTTTTTTTGGGATTTGAACAATTTTTGATCATAAGGTGGCATACGCTAAAGGCATTATTCGTGCAAAGTTTAACCGCGTTATATTAATTTCTTCTTGGTTTGTGTAAGTAAAAGACTCAAGTGGAGTTTAAAATTGTGCTATATGGGAAGTAGGTGTGGTTGTTGCACTATTTTAACCATTTTCAAAACGTGACATAGAAATATCAAGAAAATACCATGTACAAATTCTGTCGAAATCGCTCGGTGGGGTCCCGAGATATGGGATTTTACCCATCGTACAATTTAGCATTTAGTTATTGATTTATCGCGCTTTTAATAATGTTGAACAGTACCGTTATATGGGAAGGGAACGGGGTTTTCATCCGGTTTCATTTTCACACTATCGGTAGGTGTTCTTGTAATATTTGTGCTGGGGGAATTTGGTAGTTGTAGCTTAAGTTATTTAGGAGATATACCAATAAATTAAACTTATTACAGGGCCCACAAGTGCCCCTGGCTACTGCGTTCCACTGTGCTTAGTTAAGGCACTTTATAGGTTTTCTGTTAATGGCGATTTGCAGGCGTAGCAGTGGTCCGATTACGCCCATCTACGTACTCGAACTTTTTTTGTACTACTCGTAAGAAACATGCATACCAAATTTCATCGAGATGTATCAATTTTTACTCAAGTTTTACTCAAACAGACAGTCAACTGAATTTCACCTTTTCTCGTCATCCTGATCATTTATATATATTACTAGCTGACCCCGCAGCCATTGTCTTGCGTGAAATTATGTATTTTGAAATGAAAAGAAAGTTAAATTCATCATTTCATTTTTGGTGTTTTTTTTTTGTTTTCAATATAACGCAGCTTTCTCCCACTTGTATTCGATAGGTGCGCCACAATCAGTCGGGTTTCGGCGCATGAAGATTGCGAGACATAATAACGACGGATCCTACTTTGAGACGCAAATGATGCGGTGGCATACCAAGCCTGTCCAAAGAATTTAGAAATACCGCTGGATAACTCCCGTCGTCGTCTTCATTGTCAAGACGATCGATTTGTATGAGCGCAAGTCTAGAGCAATGTTCTCACAAACAAATCACTGACGAAAGTTGAGAAAAAACTCGTCAATGTTAATTTTGTTGCTGTCGATGTTTCCACTGGCTATACTGTATTCTCTGGGTTGAAATACACTCTTTGGCCATTCTCCAAATTAACTGCGAGACGCACGAAGGTCGGGAAACGTTCATAAATTGCAAAAGTAAATATCCTACAAAGCGCTTTATTGCCGCCATGTTGCTTCCTTTGGTGTCAAACGTATTTTATCGATTTCACCAAACTGCAATACTAAACACTGAAATGAGTTTTGAATATGAATTAAACAATAATGGTGAATATAGTACGATCCCTGTGTTTTCAACTTTGATATTCACTTTTCTATTTTGAATGCTGAATGTTCTGCCATTGTCGTCTGGTGAGCGACGCCGATAGAGTTGATATCCATCATTTCCAGTTTGTATTTCCGAAAGAAAAGCACATGGATAGTGTTTCGTGCATTTATTGTCAGACATACAAATCGAAAAAGGATTGTAGTGTCCGCAAGGTCCATGCACCATATTGGTTTCCACCACTTCATATAATACTGGATCTTTCTCTACATCAGGAATTTCCGGAGAAATTATTTCATCAATTTGACCTGGTGTAACCGTCATCCAAAGAAGAATGTGTGCGAGCGGAAAACCTCTTTTTTGCCACTCAACAGAGTGCTGTGATATCGTGACGATCGCTTGCTGATTAACCGCGATCCATAATTTTGCACGTATGTCACCTCATCTTGGGAGAACTTCGTGCCTTGCCTTGGGCTGCCATACTTTGATGGCAAAAAGGACACCGACCGATATTAGGGCGACCTCTTGGTGGCTTCGTCACAAATTTCAATCTGCAATTGACCTCTTTGTGTTAAACACACGTAAAGTTTTCACTGAATAATTTTCAATAATTTTTCTTTTGAATAGCCGGAATAAAAAACCAAGCGACCGAAATTGAACTATTCAAATAATTTACAAATCAAAATATTGAAAAACAAAACAAACAAAAATTGAAAAAAAAAATGTTTATGGAAAAAAGTTACTTTTTGGAAATATCCATGAAAAGTATAAGATATTTTTATTTCTAATCCTTCCTTGATGCACAACGAACAACCTCTTAAAATTTCATCAATATTGGTTCAGCCGTTCTCTTAGCTTCATTAACGAACTATCATTCATACGTTTGTATGAGAAAAAGAAAAGGGCTGTTTTTAGGGGTTATCCGGCAATTATTCGAATTTTTTTTCCGCAGAAACCATCTCTGAACCTCAACGAACATTTTAAAAAAAGAATTATCAAATTTGGTTCAGTCGTATGAAAGTTATGAGCGTACATACATTTTGACGATTCATTTTTATTTATATAGATACATAGCCCTATATCTATCTCGCTTAGATTTAGGTGATAAGTATAACCGTTAGGTAAACATAACTATAATGCTCTTTAGCAACTGGTTGCAAGATTATAACAAATTGCATGTGTTACAAAAGAATAAAACACCCGTATGCATAGAATGTGTTTTTTCATATAAGGAAACACATTTATTTGGCACATATACTGTTCAAAATTTACCGTTGTCTGACAATTTAATTCAAACGATAATCATTATACCTACGCAATACCACTACAAAAATTAATAAAGCAGAAACGGTTTGGGACATCAATGAAATTCTTTATTCCTGTGAAAGTACATTCGATGCCTATATGTAAGGAAATTAATTTCTTTTGCGTGACCACCACCATCACGCTTGCAGAAATCGAGACCCTGAACCTAATTTTCATCGGCCGATACTGCTGCAATTCGATATTTAAAGTCCATAGATTTGACGTAGCCAAACAGAAATAATCTAACGGTGCCAAATCGCACGACCGAGGCGGCCAATTTCGTTAGATAACACATTCACCAAACTTTTTTTTTTCAATAAATCGATTGCGATATTCGCTGTGTGGCTTGTGGCGCCGCCCTAATGGAACCAGATATAGTCCATGTCCATATCATCCCATTGAGGCCAAAAATATTCGTTTCTTTTTGACCAGTAGCGATTCCCCTTCACATTGACGTGTCGGTCTTAATAATCACGGAAGAAGTACGGTTCATTGACTCCGCGGGCCCAAACACCGAACCAAATAGAATTTCTTTCGGGATTTAATGGTGACTAATGGAGCACGTGCGGATTGCTGTCTACAACGCTCTAGACCAGTGTTTCCCAAAGTGGGCGATAACGCCCCTTGCGGGCGCTGCAGGTGTCAAGGGGGGCGGTAAGAGACCCAGAAAGAAAATGGGGGCGTTGTGTAGAGGCCTGGGGGGTTATTTTTAATTTTATTTAGCTAGGAGGCTTCTTAGACAACGACTACATGAGCTCTCGACTCTCAACAACAACTTGTGAACATCAACTAATATGAATTAAAAGATTGTTCAAACTCGGTTCTATATTTTTCTCCGCGTAGTTCATATATCTGTCCTATTTTATTGAATATAGAAAAAATGAAAATCATGTCAATCGGTCGCTCCGTTTCATAACGGAGCATCTCGACAGGATACAATTTATAGAATACTAACTGTCAAACGTATTGCTATTACCATTGCCAAATCTTTATGTGGGCAGTTGCTATCATAATATAATTATTTGCGCAAAGGTGTAGGGTAGGTACATAGGTTCGAGCTAATGTAGCGCATGCTTTGAGCTCTTGAAAAATTTATTTTATCACTTGCGAAATGACATCGGGTAGGTAGCTGATGTAGCGCACGTTTTGAGCTTTTGAACTCCTTAAATCTTTTATGTGGAAAATAAAAAAAGGATCTTCATCCTTTCTTACAAATGTATTTCTGGGGAAAATAAAAAAAGGATAAAGATCCTTTTTTTTACAAATGTATTTCTGGAAAAAATAAAGTATTAAGAAAAGGAGAAAGATCCTTTTTTACAAATGTATTTCTGGAAAAAATAAGATAATAAGAAAAGTAGAAAGATCCTTTTTTTTACAAATGTATTTCTGGGAAAAATAAAATAATACGAAAAGTAGAAAGATAATTTTTTTACAAATGTACTTCTGGGAAAAAATAAGATAATACGAAAAGGAGAAAGATCCTTTTTTACAAATGTGTTTCTAGGAAAAGTAAGAATTCATATTTTTGGACTACGATGTAATAATTGTGCTTAAGCATTCCTATATAAACAATGTAATATTTATTTTACATTCATTAGTGGTTTTGCATGCAATAGATGAGCTTTACTTGCGCCTCCTTTACACTACTCGCGACGTATTTCTCAAAGCAAAACAATGTCGGAAGTAAAAAAGAAGAGACGGCAACACCGTGCGGAATACATTAAATTCGGATTCATTGAAAATCCCACAAACCCGTCCTCGCCTTTGTGTCTTCTACGATGTCTTCTCGTATGTCTAAAAACATTTTCGAATGAAGCAATGAAGCCTTCAAGACTGCAAGATCATTTGAATAAAATACATCCAGATAAGAAAGACAAGAATGTAGCATATTTTCTAGACCTAAAGAAGAAGCATAATACTCAGCCAAGTGTAGCCAAATTATTTTCGGCGGCTGCTAAGCAAGATGACGACGGACTTCGAGCTTCGTACAATTTCTCTTTGTTAATTGCTCAAAAAGGCAAACCACATAACATCGGAGAAGAGTTAATATTGTCAGCAATAAATGAAGTAATAACTACCGTGCTTCATTAACCGGCCGCAGATATTATCCGAAAAATTCCTTTGAGTAATAATTCTGTGCAAAGACGAATTGATGAAATGGCTGAAAACATTGAAGAATCATTGTGCGATCACCTGAGGATAAGCCAATTCTCAATTCAGCTCGATGAGTCCACTTTACCAACTAATGAAGCATTGTTGTTGTTTTACGTGAGGTTTATTAAAGATGAGAAAACATGTGAAGAACTATTATTTGTTAGAAATTTAGAGACCTATACAAAAGGCGAAACCATATTCAATATATTGGAAAAGTTTTGCGATGAGAAAGAGATTCCTTTGAAAAATATTATTTCAATTGCTACGGATGACGCTCCAGCTATGATAGGGTGCCATAAAGGCTTAATAGCGCACTTAAAAAATAAAATTGCAGATGTCCTTGGTGTACATTGCGTTATTCATAGACAACATTTAGTTGCTAGAAACTTAAGTGAAAAACTATTTCAATCACTGCAATATGTCATCAAAGCAGTCAATATAATCCGCAACAGCTCTTTGAATGATAAATTATTTCATCAGCTTTGTGTTACTAATGGCGAGGATTTCAATCTTTTGTTGTTTCAATTGTCTGACTGTTACAGAGTTCTTGGAAACTAAAGATACAGAATTTCAAGACAAGCTCATAACATCAAAGAATGATATAGCTTACATGACAGACCTGTATAAATTGTTCAACGACATGAATCTCCAACTGCAAGGCGATAAACTAAATTTAATTAAAACAAAAAACGTCGTTGCTGCTTTCGCAGCCAAACTGCCTCTACACAAAAGAATATGGGCAGACGTGAGTTTCACAATTTTCCGAATTTATCAGTATCATGCAGTAACGACGAATTGTTTGCCTACTGCCTACATTTGGAAAACCTCCACATTGACTTCACCGAACGATACCTGGACATTTCGAACTTGGAAATACCAGACTGGGTGTTAGATCCGTTTTCAAATGTCAACACAGCAATGTCACCTCAGCTGGAAGAAGAACTTATAGAATTGACAACAAACGAGGAAATAAAAATCAAGTTCAAAAATGGTTACCAAGAATTTTGGCTACAAAAACCGATCTCGCAATTGTACCCTGGATTGTTGTCAATCGTTCAACGATTCTTGATAGCATTCCCATCATCATATTTGTGTGAACGTGGATTTAGTGCTTTAACAACACTGCTTACTAAAAATAGAAATCGTTTCTTGTTACCGAACGTGGCGACTTGCGACTGTTCTTGAGTAAATTGGAACCTGGTCGATCGATTATTTTAGTTTTATTTTTAATAAAAGATTCTCTGTTTTAATACTATAAAGTTGTGTTTCAATAATCATTCTTATTGGCAGGTGGAGCCCGTAAGAGTTAACTTGAGACCTAAGCGCCGTTGTATGTTACCTACTGCGCTCAGGTTTCAAGTTGCTGGTTATAGTAAAAGTTTCGTTTAGAATTCTCCGTTAATATACATATATAGGTTACAATAATTAATTTGAAATTATAGTGGTTTTTAAATAGGTGAAAAAATGGGGGCGCTAAAAAATATTTATTCTCAAAGTGGGCGGTAGACAAAATAAGTTTGGGAACCACTGCTCTAGACGCTCAATTGTTTTTCTGACAGGACGATTATAACTACAATACATTTTACGTAGCGCTCTCAAAAACTTCTGTTGTAAATTTTAATAATCTCGTCTCTTTGTTGGATCGTATATTTTTCCACGATGAAATGGAAAACCTTACTGAAGAGAAATGTCAAAAGAGCGGGAAAAAATATGGCGTCGTTTGCTCATCTTATCGGTCTAATATTGTCGCGTCCCCATTAAAACCCCGTTATATGGGAGTTTGGGTAGTATCGACCCGATCTATCAACAATTACCATGCCACATACTAAAACAATGTTTCCAAGGTTTCATTAAAGGGATGGTAAGGGATGGAGTCATGTGTAGAAGTTAACGCAAGTGAGGAAAGTTCTCTGATCGCCATCCACTTGGGAGTGGCCAGAAATTATTCTTTTAAATATGACTCAAGCAGCTCACGACTTCCGGTCTTTGACCCAGTATCCTCTGGGTAGCCTAAGAATATCCCTTTGGCGGCGGGCTAAAGTGAGAAGGTGAAATATTCCCTACTTAGGGTTGTGCGCTGGGTTTGGGACCCGCCACGTAAAAAAACACCCCCAATGAAAGGGAACAACAAGCCTCGGATGAGTGACTCCCCTTTTGATGACGTCCATGGCAAACGAAATAAGGACTATGATTTGAGGGCATGCACCTGGAATGTCCGGTCCCTTAATTGGGAAGGTGCCACTGCCCAGCTGGTTGATGTCCTCGTGAAAATAAAGGCTGACATCACCGCCGTCCAAGAAATGCGATGGACGGGACAAGGACAGAGACGAGTTGGTCCTTGTGACATTTACTACAGTGGCCATATAAAGGAGCGCAAGTTTGGTGTTGGATTCGTGGTGCGAGAGAGACTCCGTCGCCGAGTACTATCATTCACTGCGGTGAATGAACGTCTAGCCACAATCGGCATCAAACCGAGGCTCTTCAACATATCGCGGATTTGCGCCCACGCCCCGACGGAAGAGAAGGACGATGTGATCAAATATCGCTTCCATGAGCGCTTGGAGCGCGGCTATGAGAGCTGCTGAGGGAACACTTCTCCAGCCTGCTGAATGGCAGTGAAAGCACAACGCCAGGAGAAGGCAAACCCGATTCCCCAATCGATGACGATGAAGCAGACGTTCCACTACCCGACCATGAAGAGGTTCGAATAGCAATTTCCCGCCTGAAGAACAACAAAAGCGGCAGAGGTCGACGGATTGCCGGCCGAGCTATTCAAACACGGCGGCGAAGAACTGATAAGGAGCATGCATCAGCTTCTTTGTAAAATATGGTCGGACGAAAGCATGCCCAACAACTGGAATTTAAGTGTGCTAAGCCCAATCCATAAAAAAGGAGACCACACAATCTGCGCCAACTACCGGGGGATTAGCCTTCTCACAAACAGTCGTCGCAGTCGCGACTTGGCCCTCATGTCACTGTTGACAGACATAACTTTGAAAATGTAGATAATTTCGTCTAACTTGGAACTAGCGTAGACACCACCAACAATGTCAGCCTAGAAATCCAACGCAGGATAACAATTGCCAACAGGTGCTACTTCGGACTGAGTTGGCAATTGAGAAGCAAAGTCCTCTCTCGACAAACAAAAACCAAACTCTATAAATCGTTCATAATTCCCGTCTTGCTATGTGGTACAGAGGCATGGACGATGTTAACAACGGATGAGTCGACGTTGCGAGTTTTCGAGAGAAAGGTTCTGCGAAAGATTTATGGTCCTTTGCGCGTTGGCCACGGCAAATATCGCATTCGATGAAACGATGAGCTGTACGAGATATACAACGACATTGACATAGTTCAGCGAATTAAAAGACAGCGGCTACGCTGGCTTGGTCATGTTGTCCGGATGGACAAAAACACTCCAGCTCTGAAAGTATTCGACGCAGTACCCGCCGGGGAAAGCAGAGGAAGAGGAAGACCTCCACTCCGGTAGAAGGACCAAGTGGAGAAGGATCAGGCTTCGCTTGGATATCCAATTGGCGCCACGTAGCGAACAGAAGAAACGACTGGCGCGCGGTTGTTAACTCGGATATAATCGCGTAAGCGGTGTCTACGCGAATTAGGAAGAAGAGGAAGGTTTTAAAGGCAAAAAAAAAATATATTTGTTTTGTCTTTTTTTGCGGCGACATGAGTAATATAATTTTATTAAATTAAATGACGTATTATTTTACAACTTTTGAAGCATATTAGGAAAAATGTCAAAAATTATAATAATTTTAATAATAAGAATCTTCAGAAGCGCCTTGCAAAAAAGTGGTTAACATTACAATTTATTACCGGATCATCTGAAACAAAAAAATTGATATGCGTTTTAAAAGGGATCTATTTGTTGAGGTAATCAGAAACAGTTTTTATTTAATTTTTTTCTATTATTTATTTTAGGCAAAAAGATATGCTGTTATTAGTAAGGCATGTTCTCTAATTTCCATTGAGTTAACTCAAATATTGGCCGATATATCCAGCATAAAGTCACCTGGAAGAAAATCTTTATGTTAGGTACATGGGCGCTTGGCGAAGTGTTTACCCGATTCAATCCATTTTAATACACTATTATCAGGAACGGATTCTTTCTAAATTTAAATTGCATATCTCACATATTGACAGAAATTTTCGGGCAAAACTTAACTATAAATACTGGGGTCCACATATTTGAAACCTAGGGGCTTGAACAGTTTGGATTTGGACAGTTTATTGGTCACATGGTGACATACTTTAAAGGACTTATTAGTCCAAAATTGTATCCCGTTATATTAAATACTTCTCGATTCGTGTACTGTTAAGTGAAAGAATCAAGTGGAATTTAAAATTATGTTATATGGGAAGCAGGCGTGGTTGTAGTCCAATTTCACATTGTGACATTGTAATTTGTGAAGAATGCTACTTACTAAATATTGTGGAAATCGGTTTGTTCAGGTCCTGAGATATATAATTTCACGAAAATGGGCGGTGCCACGCCCAGCGGTCAATTATTATACGGGCTCTCATAAAGCTTTCTCACATCATTTCGGAGGTAAAATTTAATGTTTCTCCCATAATTTGTTATTCATTTATTACTCTTATAGAAGTTTTTGACCGTACCGTAAAAGTGAGCGTGGCTATCTTCCGATTTTATCTATTTTCGCACTGTCGGTAGGAGTTCTTATTATATTTGTGCTGAGCAAATTTTTTTGTTGTAACATTAGTGGTGTAGGAGATATATATGTACACTAAACTTATTATAAGCGGGCCACGCCAACTTTTTCACAAATTTTTGCAAGTAGGTGCCCTTGTTACTGCAATCTGTTGTACCAAATTACAGTTTTATATCTCAATTTAACGCCCACATACGAACTCGAAACTTTCTTTGTACTATACTCATATCAAGTTTAATCAGAATATCTCAAGTTACAGCTTGCACGGACAGACGGACGGGTGAACAGGCAGATATTCACCCGGATTTTAACTTTTCTCGTCATCCTCATATACTCGTATAACCCTATATCTATCTCGATTAGTTTTAGGTGATACGTACAACCGTTAGGTGAACAAAACTACATATGTACCATATAATACTCTGTAGCAACTGGTTGCAAGAGTATAAAAATGTACACACAAAGTACTAATTATCGCTGACACTTTGTTTTAATAGAAGCACATCTGAAATGAAATGACCACATGAATGATATAACAACATAACAATTTGAGAGCACAATCGCCATCTTAAAAAAAGTTGACATAGTTACCATTAACTTTTATTGAATTCATTTGTTACAAAAAATTTTATAAATGATGAACATCTTGACCGATTTTGTGTAAACTTCATACTACAGCTACTAAATAGTCCAAACAAAGCCTTAAGATTTGTTTTGGGTAGGTTAAATTATAAAATTATAACTGTTTACGTTACTTTTTTTATATAAAGATAAATAATTAGAATGACGAGAAATGCTGAAAACCGGGTGACTGTCAGTCCGCCCGTACAAACTGTAACTTGAGTAAAAATTAAGATATCTTGGTAAAAGCAAGTACAATTTCGAAGATTAACATAATCGGACCACTGCCACGTCCACAAATTGCCATAAAATGAAAACCGTTTAAGCGGTATAACTAAATCTAAAATAAGATCTAGAGATTTAATTTAGCACAGAGGATTACAGTAGCAAAGGCTAAAAATTTAAAAAAGTTGACGTGGCCCCGCCCTCTAATAGGTTTAGTGTACATGTCCTCTAGACCACTACAATTACAAAAAAACTAAATTCGCTTTAAACACAACAGTGTGAAGATGGATGAAATCAAATGATTATTCCGCTTCCTCCCTATATAAAGGTATTGTTAAAAACAACTTAAAACACGATAAATCAATAAATAAATATGCCAGAGACATTATAACTAAATTCGGTAGATAAAATTCATCAAACATTCTTATTTCACCAAGCGAAAATGTAAGAAATGTAATTGCAACCATGCCTACTTCTCTTAAAATTTAAATTTAAAATTTCATTTGATTCTTTCACCTTCCGGTATAGAAATCAAGAAGAAATTAATACAACAGGATACAACTTTGTACAAATAATCCGTTTAGAGTTGACTTTGCAAAATCGGTGAATGGGCGAGATATATAACTGAAATTCAGGGATAATATTTTCCTGACAACGGTTTGGTTGTGTGTCAAATATTATGTGAATCGTGTGAATATTTCCTTTTGCTTCCAAATGCTGACAACGATTTTCGAACTTCCAGATGACTTTATAACGCATATATCGGCTAACATTTAAGCTATCTTTATGAAAATGAGAAGGAGTATTTTACTGATAACAGTGTATCCTTGTGCCTAAAAATGGATAAAATTGGACGAAACCCACAAACAACAAACAATATCCGCGTGAGTTTACTCCATATGATTGGTGATGATACCTTAATGAGCCTCAGGGACAAAATCGGATCGTTACTAACCTCAACTCTCATATACTTACTTACATATGTATAATGATTGTAAGAAATTATTAGCACATAAGTCGGTGTCCGGATCGGAATGCTTACGCAGCATTGCGCGCTGGCCGATGTGAGCCACGAGCCACATATGCGAATTCAGTGTAACGTTGCGAGTCTTAGAGAACACATCGTTGTAACTCAAATAAGAAAATTAATTTGTTAAAAAAAAAGAACAAAAAAACAATAGTGAATAATTAACATTGAATGTTGTTTTTTTGTTATTTACAGGTAGGATAAGTTCTATATTGTTATTTTAGTCTAAGTATAATTAAGTTTGTATAAAATAATAAAAATTTGGTTATTTACAGAAAAACAATTCTTGTAGTTATCACTACATATTATAAAACAACAAACAATTCTTGTAGTTATCCCGTCTTATTATAAAACAACATTCTCGTTGTAATTCACAATGGACAAGCTGCAATTCACATTCACGGTGCTATCTAGTCAGGATGAACCAAAGACATTAGTACTATGCGTAACCAGCATTGCCACTCCAGATGGCCGAACTTTCGAATTGCCTCCCAACTACTTCGATTCAGCATTTCACGAGGAATTGAGAAAAACGTCGGCATTTACTAAGGTAAAGAAATCGATAAGTAAAAAAGGGCAATATAGGAAAGTTTGGATTGATTTAACTAAGGAATTGCAGAATGTGTATCTAGATGAAACAAATAATTTACAATTCAAAGATGTATATTTAGAAGAAAAAGAAGGGACTGAAAGTAATGATATTATAAATGGTTCAAATCAATCATTGATACAAGTATTAGAAAAGTTGCTTGAAAAAAGACAAGAAAAAACTGAAGAAAAACATGTCGGCAAAATAGCTAAAGAATTTACAATTGAGAAATTTAATGGAAAGAATTCAAATGCAGGTCAGTGGATGACTAGTTTTGAAACAGAATGCGAAAGATTTGATGTAACTAAAGATGATAAACGAATTGAACTCTTAAAATCATTTATGGAGAAAGGTGCTACAGATTGGTATAGTTGCACTCTCTTGAAATTAACTGTTAACGCACGTTAGGTCGATTGGAGAAATAATTTTTGTGATACATTTGCAAATAAGGGATGGTTTTCAATAAGATATGCAATGCAATTTAAATATCAGACTGGTATTCTTCTAGAATATGCAATAAAAAAAGAAAAATTGTTATTAGAAGTAAGAAAATCTATTGATATTGGGACATTAATTGATCTGATTGCTCTTGGTTTGCCGAATTTTATAGCTGATAGAATTGACAGAGGAAAATTAACAAAGACGGAAGAGTTATATAGTGAAATAGGGAAATTGGAACATTTGGTTCAGAAAAAGAGTACAGATGGAATTAAAAGTAAGAATTATATCAATAAGGATAAATCAGAGAAAGTACCATGTGAAATATGCAAAAGCAAAGGTAAAGGTTCACGATTCCATCCAGAAGCTAAATGTTGGTTCAAGAATGCGGAAAAAAAATGAAACATGTCAATAATTCAGTTTTAGAAGTAGAATTAAGTGATAATAATCCAAAAAACTAATAATCCCACCATTAATTCGACTTGAGATAACTTTGAATGATACTCTGAAGATAAACGCTATTTATGACACAGGCTCAAATGTTTCATTAACAAATTCAAAATTAGTTCAATTAAAACAAAAGAGATCTGATTTGAAACAAAAAGTTAACTTAAGAACAATTAATGGTGTGTACAAGTCAGAAGAACTGATAAAAATCAAAGCAAGAATACTGGATATAGAAAAATATATTGATGTATTCATAATTGATAGTGAAAACTTTAAATATGATTTTCTTTATTTAACAAACCTTTCGTCGAATATGTGGGTCAGCGTATGTTTTAAATGTATATAGTTGTATAGATATATGTGTATATGTATATTCAATTGAACATCCATAACTCGAGCGTGGAATCCGATCCTCTGGTTGCCAGTTTTCATCTTAAGGTATTTCCTTGGTTTTAATTTTTGTAAGTTTAAAGAGTAGAAATGTTCGGTTAGACCCGACCTTAGCCCTTTCTTACTTGTTTAACTATTAAGTTTCCTAAAGTCCATCGCAAGTTGTGATTTTTCCTTGCCCTGTTCCATTTTTATCCACAAACCAAAAAGAAGTTTGTACTGCGAGCGGAACATATTCTGCTGCTGCCATAGGGTATAAATAACTCCTAGAATACATCGAAATGTTATCCACGATTCTAATTGTAAGTTAACGACAGCCTCCGCATAACAACCTTACCGTAACTGTAAATAGAATTGATTCCTTGCACTTTGCAATTACACTGTATCATTAATTAAAAATCTTAATTAACGTTTTGATTTCTTAGATAACTTACAGTTTACAGTACTTAGGGTTTATGACCTAACTTACATCTTGCGAGAAGTTTAAAAACTTAAAAGTAAACGAACGAAATAATTTTGTCAGGTCAAAGAGACTTTGCCCGAATTGCCTGTCATATGCGCATACATGTACAAATTGCAAAAGCAAAATTTAATTGCTTACATTGTCACAAAAGTCACCATTCGATGCAAAAAAACTCCAAAACTCAGATAAAATCTGTCCCATTACCCTAATTTCCTCTCAAGCGGATAAGCGAATTAAAGCAGAAGCTATAGTCCTACCGCAATTAACAAATAGGCTTCCAAGCTATCACATAGATATCAGACATTGGCAGAAGATCTCACTCTTAAAACTAGCAGATCCCGACTGCAACAAACCATCTCAAATAGATATTTTATTAGGCAGCGACCTTATACCGCAAATATTACTTAAAGGTGTTGAGAAAGTATCAACCACCCTTCTAGCGCAAAACACTATATTCGGTTGGATTCTAAGTGGACTGGTTTCAGAACCAGTTACCACCATACCAACTCAAGTTGAGTATAAGGTCAACCTTAATTCACAATTAAGGAAATTCCTTCTATATTAAAAGCGCATACAACTTTTCGGCCCCGCAGGATGGCTTTCGCCAATAATGAGAAAAAAAACAATTCTGAACAGATCCTAGAGCGGTGGCGGGCTACTAAAAGCCAACTTAGTGCATATATGAAAACATAAAATTTTCAAATAAATAAAATCGCAAAAGCAAGTTAAGAGATCACCATACTCCCAATGCGATACCGTGACGCACCTACATTTACAAATAGCTAAGGTCGCTCTTATTGCATCTTTTTAAGCGCTCCTCATAAGGGGAGTTGGTGAGAATCTGTTGTAAAGCTTGAACAGCCCGCTTAAAAAATTATAATTCTAATGAAGCCGTTCGCAATTACCGGCCACTCTCTCGCAAGATCCCTTTATTGTCACAGCCCTAACTCTAAGGCTAAGGAGTACCTATTCTGGCCATATCTGAGCCAGGCGTGGAGTTACCATCCTTCATTAGCCGATCATGAATTAAATATCATAAAAAATAGCAACAATTGCCAATAACACAGAAAAGCCATATAATAAATAACCCGCAAAATAAAGTTGCTTCTCTTAAGCATCTATTTGCATTTTAAAATTCAAATATGTACATATAATATATTTTAAACCAAAAGCTGTTTTCCACATACACGAATAAATATGACAATATAACAACGCCAATATTAAATACTTTGCTGTCAAATCCATGCTACTCCATCAGCAGTACGGCGAAATACGTACAACAACATATGTTTGGAATACTAGGCAAAATATTGGCCTAGGGGGCCCAGGATGCTTAAATGAGTTAAGCCTCCCCCACTCTATCCAGGAAAAGCTAGCGCACCCTAGCACAACTCACCTCACCTAATAGGAATACCAAATGCACCAATACACCACACCTGAGGACAAATTGGATTTCACCACAGCAAATACCTAACAAAAGGATTTGATCATCGCTTCATTTACACTTTCGTTTAATACTTTGAATAGAAACGTTGACCACACGGTTCCTACGCGCTAACCTTTTTCGCATGTCAACATTTGTTTATACATACATATATGTATGTACACATTCGCTAACATACGAATCCGCGTCAACTCGATCGCCAACGCCGGCAAATAACTCTCGGAATTGGAATCTCGCCGCCCCTCCCGTGGATTACATTTACAAACTATATATATAAATTATAAAATACTCGTATTAACTTAGTGGTGTAAATAAAAGTGTCGAAAAAACAAAGTATCTACAAATATAAAACGAATATTTTCATTTTAATTAACGCAGTGGTAGCTGCACCACACTATATTGACTGTACGTTTCAACAGAAACAAATCAAAGACAATGTATACAAACAATAATTTAAGATTTCCTCAAAAGAACAACCCTCAAAATAACAATATACATTATAATTTTTCCGAAACCAACTCCTATGGATACCGATCCATCTGTATCCAGACTTTATAATAGAGATTTTAATATGAGGGGGCAACAAAGCCATAGCAATTTCAATCAAAATATAAAACCTATACAAACGAATGCAAACTTTCAGGCCAATAGGGGACAAAATCAGGAAGCACATGGGGTAAAGCAGCATAGAGAAAGTAATCATAGCTTTCGCCCGCAAGAGAAAAGTCAAAGAATTAATAATATGAATGAGAGCCATTTTTTAGGCGAAGAGGGGACGAACTCCCCTATCTCAAATTACATGATTTCAAATTAAATAAAAACTTAAAAACTCTAATCGATACGGGAGCAAGCCTGGCCATCATAATAACCATATTTGGAGTCGAAGAATTCTTCTATGAAATAGAGGGATTAGAATCGGATCTCCTTTTGGGATACAATTTCTTTAAAAAGATTGGGGCACTTATCGATGTGTCCAATGGGAAAATTAATTAAAGGGTAAAGAATGACATGAAAAATTAAATCAGAAGTATGAACATTTATTTTGAAAACAAAACTAAGGAACAAGAAGCTTCCAAAAAACTAGCCGAGGAAAGTACTGGTAATATTTAAATGAAAGAAATATTAAAATTGTGGAACAAACAAGTTCTATTACGCCAGCCGAAGATTGAAAAATAATTGGAACGAGTAAGTTGTACAAAGCCAGCCGAAGATTTTACCGGCAATATTTTATTTAAAGAAATTTTTTGGGACAAAAAGGTCCTAAAATGCCAGCTGAAGATTTATACCAGCAGAATGAAAATAACAATTATAAAGAAAATATTGTGAAACGGAAATGTTCTACAACGCCAGTCCATGATTTTGCCGGCAACATGAATGATGACTATTCGATATAGGGTGAAAGAGGCTCAGAAATTAAAAACGATAATGATTATTATTCGGAAAAAAATTCGGAAATACTAAATACTTAAAATTAGGATGAAAAATTAACTGAACTTAAAACAAAAAGAAAAGAAAGAATTGCTCAAATGCATTCAAATATCAATACAAGCTTTCCCTCCTTGACAAATGTAAAAGCGGAAATAAGAATGAAAAATGAGGATCCGATATAGAGCAGACGATATCCATATCCCTTATCTGTAAACTTATTCGTTAATAAAGAAATAAATAAAATGATTAACGATAATATAATAAGACCAAGTAGAAGTCCATATAACTCACTAATTTGGGTGGTACCAAAAAAGGGTACAAATGATAATGGAACACCAAAACTTAGAATGGTAATTGACTACAAAAAAATAAATGAACATACAATTTCTGATCGTTATCCAATTCCGGATACAAACGTAATACTATCTAATCTAGGGAAAGCAAAATAATTTTCAACCATTGATCTAGAATCATAATTTCAACAAATTTTAATGACAGAAAATTATATTGAGAAAACAGCTTTTTCCGTTAATAACACTGTGATAGCTTTTTTCAAAAAAAAAAAAAGACAAGACCAAATTCGACGGTTTCCCCCTATTTCGGGTCCTACGAATCGAACTGCATCATTACTTTTTTGAGTTACAATCATGGTTTCATACAAAAAATTTTTTTGAAGTTTTTCATCAAAGTGGCCCATTGTAAGAGAAAGGCACATTTTTCTTCGGTCTCTAACTTTTTTAATGTTGACTTTTTTGGTAAACTTTCTTTGGCAAAGCTTCTCAGAATAAGTCCGTCTTTAAGTTCTTAGATGACTGTAAACCCCAAAATCAATGTTTTTTGTGTCCTTATAGCCAATATATCGAAAAAACTGAAATTTAGTCCATTTTTTTTAATGTTTTTTCCCTCTCGTTTCGTCAATATTTTAATTTACCCTTTGATACTTATACATTAAGTGACATCTTGTAATAGTAAGAAACTTAAGCAAAGACAACGTTCTAAGCAAACTTACCATTAGAAAAAAAACTTGACAAAATTTGTATTTTTTAAAAAAGCTACACTAACTATGTTTGTGTGCTATTTTTTTTTTTATTTGTATCTTATAAGTGTTATCAATAAGTATCATTAATTTGTACACAATATTTAAATTAAATTTAATAAGACTTATCTATCAATGTCCAACACAAATCAGCAAGCAACGAGTCAAGCTTTTAACCACTGCACTGATAAGAAATAACAACAAGTAACGTTTGAAAGAAACGTTAAATGCTTGCCTAAGAGTCAAAATTTAAGCATAGATTGCAGTAATTAATATGACTTTGACTTCATTGAACATTGTTTTAGTGAATTGTATATTAAGAAAATAAATTAAAATGAATAAGTGTCTAATTGGCCTATCGTTGTTCTGCTACGTATGTGGAAAATTTACAAGCCCTCGGAGTAGACGCAAAATATCTTCGGGAACTGCCGGCATCTACGAGGAATATTTCGATTTGCCCGTTATAAGAGACGTAGATTGGGTGCCAAATACCATTTGCACGCAATGCAACAACAACCTGCATAACTGGTTAAAAAGACTGTGCCTAAAAATGGGGTTCGGCATCCCAATGATTTGGATAGATCCACAATGGCATCATACTGGTAACTGCTACGCGTGCAAGAACAAATTTGCAAGACCCAACAAAAAAAATATAGTTTACAAAAGTGTTCAATCTGCACAGCTACCAGTATCTCACTCAGAAAATGTTCCGATACCAAGATGTCCAAGTCCAACTGACATATATTTCGCCAACATTTTCCACCGAGCCTACAGATCTACTCTCAATGTATAACCCAACCGAAGTTGAAAGCCCATGTCGTCACTTGGAGATTTCCCAAGCCCGTTTGAATACGATGGTACGACAGCTGAAATTATTGCAAAGCCAAGCGATTTGCCTAGCACATCATCTTCGATCGGTAAAAATATTGTCTAAAGATGTGAAGGTGTATGGATACCGCAAAAGACAGGAGGAGCTTTTAGATTTCTTTGAGGTTAATGGCGACAATACTTATCAAAGGGTAAATTAAAATATTGACGAAACGAGAGGGAAAAAACATTAAAAAAAAATGGACTAAATTTCAGTTTTTTCGACATATTGGCTATAAGGACACAAAAAACATTGATTTTGGGGTTTACAGTCATCTAAGAACTTAAAGACGGACTTATTCTGAGAAGCTTTGCCAAAGAAAGTTTACCAAAAAAGTCAACATTAAAAAAGTTAGAGACCGAAGAAAAATGTGCCTTTCTCTTACAATGGGCCACTTTGATGAAAAACTTCAAAAAAATTTTTTGTAAGAAACCATGATTGTAACTCAAAAAAGTAATGATGCAGTTCGATTCGTAGGACCCGAAATAGGGGGAAACCGTCGAATTTGGTCTTGTCTTTTTTTTTGACTATCACAGTGTAATGGGAAATATGAATTTTTGAGGATGACTTTTGGGTTAAAAAATGCCCCTAGAATTTTTCAGAGAGCAATGGATGATATATTGCGAGAACATAAGAACATATAGGACAGATTTGTCACGTTTATATGGATGATATAATTATTTTTTCGAAAAATGTAACTCAACACTTTAAGGATTTGTAAACAATTACAAAAATATTGAAAAATGCTAATATGAAAATTTCATTAGAAAAATCTGAATTTTTCGTGGAAGAAATAGAGTTTTTGAGTTATATAGTAGCTCAAAATGTCATAAAATAAAATTAATCTTAAAATGTCCAATACCAAAAAGTTTGCGAGCATTAAGAGGATTCTTGAGACTTGCAGGATATTATCGTAAGTTTTTTAAAGACTATGCTGCGATAGCCAAACCTTTGACAAAATACCTATCAGGAGAAAACAGTAGGATTTCCAAAATTAAATAAAAAAAAATGGAAATAACTCTAGAAGAGGAAGGAATATCTGCATTGAATAAATTAAAAAAAACTATTGGCTTCAGTAATGGAATTGATACAGCCTGACTACTCAAAAACATTTATATTAACTACAGATGCATCCACAGATGCAGTGGGTGCGGTACTTTCGCAAGGGGTAAACCAATTACCTTCATTTCAAAAACTTTTAATAAAACAGAAAGAAATTATGCAACTAATGAAAATGAACTTTATGCCATTCTTTGGGCATTAAAAAATTACCTCTATGGTGTAACCAATTTGGAAATACATACCGATCACCAACCATTAAGATTTGCTTTATCACCTCGCAATCCTAATCAAAAAATGAAAAGATGGCACGCATTTATAGAAGAATTTTCTCAGAAATTTGTATACCCACCCGGTAAATCCAATATTGTAGCTGACGCAATGTCGCGTCTTGAATTATATAAAATTTCCAATGCTTCCACGAGTCAGGAATCCCAACATTCGGCACAGAGTAGTGAAAGTTTTTCCAATGGATATTATTAATAGAGAATATCAGTCCGGATTAATCGAACAAACCAATAATAGAGCTCATCGAAGCTGTAATGAAAATATTACACAAATAGAAAAATTATATTACTGTCCAGAAATGGGAAAAAGGAATGAAAGAATATGTTTGAAATGGTATGATATGCAATAAAAATAAATATGATCGCCATCCCAAGAAAATACCAATAGGCAAAGCCCCAATCCCAGAAAAAAAAGGGGAACAACTTTATTTAGACATTTTCTACGCACAGAAACTAAAATTTATCACATGTGTAGACGCTTACTCAAAATTTTTAATATTAAAACATATAGAAGATTAATAAAATATCGAAGAAAAGGTTTCAGAATTGCTTCAAAGTTTCACAGATATAAAACAAATTACTTTAGGCAATGAACCAAGCTTTACCACACCAACATTTAAGACTTTAATGCATAGGTTAAATATGAAAATTTATTTTTGTAATCCACGTCACAGCATAACTAACGAACAAGTTGAAAGAGTCCATTCAATAATTGAAATAGCCAGATGTATAAAAGAAGAATACAATACTGTCAGTAATTTAGAAACAATACTTAGAGCAGCGCAAAAATACAATACAACAATACATTCAGTAACGAATTTTAAACCAAATGAAGTAATTTATAGTAAAATAAACCATGAACATTTGCCAACATTTTTAAAGCAAGCATAGGAGAAAATGCTAATGTTTCATAATAAACATAGATCAGATAAGAAATATCATCCCGGCCAAATCATTTACGAGAAAATAATAGGAGAGAGAAATAAATTACAACCTAGATATAAAAAACAGCAAGTTAAGGAAAATTTAGAGAATAAAATAGTAATTAATAATAGAAATAGAGTTATTCATAAAGATAATATAAAATCTTAATTATTATTGGTGTTGCGCCAAGCGACATCTTTTGCAAATCTAAATCTAAATTAAAAAAATTAAATTTAAAATTATTATAAGAACTTATGAAATAGAATTTATAAATATTGAATTGTACAAAATAGCATACTTACCTTAATAATACATTTATATTACCTTCATTTATTACTTACCTTAATTCATCTATTACAATATTTAACGAAAGATAATTACTTACCCCTTCTATTTACATTACCACTAGTTTAAGCCGTTAGTTTTAAGATTTAGGCTAAGCAATTTCAAGAACGGAATAATTGAATCTTTGTATTAAAAACCTTGAAATCGAACGCACGCGTCTTTCATCCTTTTCGCAATTATATCGTTTTAGTGACAGGCAATTAGAATTTAAATTAATTCGCGCATTCCCAAGTAACTTTTCACAACAACTTCAAAAAAGCTTGAGAAATTTTCATGGCGTTCGAGCAGGGACATAGTGCGTGGATTTAGTTAATTTTTTCTCAAAGTGCCAACTAATCGTGTTAGTACTAACTTTCGCTATCGTAACTAATTGCCTGTCAATTATTTTCGGTGTTCGGTCTTCGGAAGTGAAGTGCGAAAAAACAAATTGAACAAATTAGCTTTAAAAACAAAACAAAAAAAAAATTACATACTTATATACATAGAAAACACAAAGCAAAAACGTGTAGTGCAGTGGTACCTACATATATATGTACGTTGTAAAGAAACTGCAAGCACAGTGAGTTTCATGATAACAGCACCAAAGTGTTCGAAATATTTCCAAATTGAGATTTAGCAGTGAAGTGTCGCCAATATCTACCGCTTTTTGTGCCGTACCACTAAAAGTTACCGCTTCCAGTGCCGCTACAAAACTCCGCTGCTGCCACAACGTCGCTGCTGCTCTCAAACCGCTGCTGCCATCCCTCTGCCGCTGCCATCAAGCCGCTGCTGCCGCTGCCGTCGTGGGAATGAGCTGCCGCTGCATCCTGTGCCGAAGGGACGTAAGCGCCGGCAAACAGCCGACGCACCAGGTAACGAGTGCAAAAAAAAGGAAGCAAATTACAACAAAACGAGTGCATTTTCAGTTTTTGGCTCTCCCTTTTCACTTTATATCATATTGGTTATATTGTATTTATTATACATTCATACATATGCGAATTAAAAGTGAATAAGGGATTTTGGGATTTTGCGGTAGCCTTTTATTTTGAAATAAAGGTGAAAAAATTATTAATTGCAAAATTAAATGATCTCGTTTTTCGCAATTTTTTCGATCCGCGTTTGGGCACGATTCCGATTACTTTGGCGGAGGGGTAAAAAAACCGAATTTCCGTATAAATGGGGTATGTACGGTTAGGGGAGCTTCCCCAGAGGAAGAATATTCACAAATAATGAAAAAATAACTAATATTTTTTTAAATATTTACGTTTAAAAATTCAATAATTTGGACTGGGAACACATGTTATTTCTCTATGTTTCACTAATTTTTTTCACGTTTTTTACTATGTACATACATATATTCAAATATACACTCTAATCATTGAAATAAGCTCACATTTCACATTAATTTTGTAACTTTTCAACTAAATTTAGTAATTTAAAAATCACTTGTCAAAATTATGGCTGAAAAGTTTAGAGTGCTTGCGCGTGAAATGAGCTTTCCAAAAAGGTATAGCATGACCCGATGCGACGAATAAAACTAGAACTACGCGCTTTCAGCGCCACCTAGCGAAAATACCGACTAGACTTTTTTGACAACCTATTATTACGAGCGAATACCCCGGGTGACTGAAGTACTTTCGTGTAGTACTCCTTTCTGCGTTATACAGTGATTAAAGTGGTTAAAATTTTTGGTTATAATGCACTCATATTGAAACAAAATTTGAGTTTTCGTTATAAATTGGATAAATTTGGTTATTATATCTGTCAGCGATTTCCATTTATTTTTGATGATACATTGGTATTGTATTTAAAATATGAGCTTGAGTGCATAATAACCAAAAAAATATAACTATTTTATATCCAAAACTGAAATTTTATTTCAATATGAGTGCATGATAATCAAAAAATATAACTACTTTATATCCATTATTGAAACAAAATTTAAGTTTTCGTTATAAAATGGATAAATTTTGGTTATTATATCTTTCAGTGATTTCCATTTATTTTTGATGATACATTGGTTTGTATTTTAGGCGACGATATACATATATATTATTATATTTAATATATGAGTTTTGGATATAAAGTGGTTATATTTTCCGGTTGTCATGCACTCATATTGAAACAAAATTTGAGCTTTCGTACTGTACTGTATACTTTACACTTTATTGCGTAATATTATTACATAATATTACTTATACATATGTATATATAATATTCCCTGCAAAAAATGCGACTAGTCCGGGATGTGTCCGGGATTAGTCGCAAAGGAACATGCGACTAATCCCACTTTACATCTCTTTGTATGGACTGAACTGTTCCCTTTTGTTCGAGCATGTCCTATGAAGAGACTAATTGTACCCATTTATACCCAAATGGGTATAAAAAGGGACTAGTCGCTTTGTAGGTCGCAATGGTAGCAGAATGAGACCAGTCGTTATAAAACCTCTAAAATCCCTTTAACAATCAAGATAAATTTTATCCGAAGCCTTCGTTTTAAAATATGTATTTTTATTTAATTGACTTTAAACACTTTAAATACAGCTTCTCTAACATAAATCTGACAAATCAAAATTTTTGCAAAACTCATGAAAGAAATTATCATCAAAATTTAAAAAAATGTATCTTAAAAAAAATCGTTTACGCAGTTTTGTACTCCACTCAAAAAGTTCGCGTTGATTTCTTGCTTTCATATAACGCGTGAACAAAATTTATTCTTTAAGAAAAAAAAAACGAAATAAAATGGGCTACAAACTTTTAGGAGAATATTTCTTGTGAGTTTTTAGCTGGGAAAATTTTAAAATAAATATTCGTTCTGGTTTCTTTACGAGTTTTATAAATCACATTTTTTAAATAATTTTATAATAAAAATTAAAAAAGAAAAATTCAGTCCAGAAATAAGAAGTCAGAATTTAAAGTCTGAAATATTACAACTTTGTACTATTGCAGTTTTATATTAAAAAAAAAAAAACAATTGGAGGGGTAGTAGTTTAAGATGCAGAATTCTTCTTTTTTTGTCGATAAGCTTTCTTAAAGCATTTAGCTTTTTCGAAAGCAATGGCTTTGCGCAGCGCGTCCTCCGGCGACAATCCCTTAAATGGTAATTTGGCAATGGCTCCTAAATGAAAAGAAGATTTAATTTAACTTGAAATAAAAACATACATATGTGTAAAACAATGGTATGGAATATTTATCTTACCAGTCAATGAAGCATAAAAATTTGGGAAAGATTTTAAGCTTATCTTTCCATGTGAACCATCCACGTTTATTGACGCTATGACGTCCTTATTTAACAGCAGCCTTATATTTCTGAGATTGTTGCATAAAATAGCAGACATCGCAGATTCCTATAAAATATGTTTAAATAATATTTGTAAACTGAGCTATGATATAAATCTATATATCAAATTAACTTACATATACATCTCTGTTAGTAGGGGTAATTTTTTCCTCCAACTGATGCATTTCTGGGACGTCACTTATTGGGAAATATTTTGTGATGGGTGCATTTTTTGATTCTTGGCGAATCAATTGCTCAGTCGCTACCTTTTGGACCGCTATTGCATCCATTATAGCAGTATTCTGTGCTTCGACTATCAATTGCAGGTCGTCTAATTTTTTGCCAATATCCTGTAACTGCTTTTCAAACGTGTTGCAGTGGCTGCAGCAAACAACTTCAAACACGCCTTGGTTGGATTCTAAAACAATAAATTTAAATGCTCCAGAGTACAGATTATCGAATCATAGACGAACATACAAATTCAAATTTACTATTACTAAAAGAATTTACCATTGGTATATTTAGTGGCCGACGTTGAAACGCTGATCCCACGTGATTCTAAAAATTAAGGCATTTTAAGTGTAATAGTAGTTTTCTAAATACATTTTCGAAGATGTCTTCACCTATAGTGCATTCACTGGATACACTAATGTTTTGTCCAAAGTGGGCAGTGTCAATGCCATCTGTAAAGCAAAGTTTGTTTTAAGTTTTTATGAATTACGGATTATAATTGTTAAATGACGAATACCTACATCTTGCCTTTTTCATTGGAATTGCTGTGGTCGACGTTTTGGGATTTGGTGCTCCATATTTTTTGAAATGCTCAAGAAAAAAAGAAAAATTAGTAATTGTTTCCATAAAAAAAATGATAAAAAATTAACTATTACAATAAACGAAGGTTACATGCAAGTATGTAATATTGGAATAAGAAGAACTTTCTCTAGAAGAGGGATACACATTAATTTATACTCTACATCATCCAGAAAAAACTCCTCTATATCAGATGACAGAATATGGTCCGCAGTACATATTCCCATAGTATACGAATCAATGGGCTCTGTGAAATAGCTTTCTAGGTGTAAAAATCTCTTTTCTTTGATAACTTTGCTGTTAATGTCTTTAAATTCCTCAATTCTTATGTACTGAAATGGTTTTACGGAACTGTAACTATTTGGGCTTTTATTAGATAACATAAATTCTTTAAAATTAAAACTCACTATAATGTTATTTTTTATTTTAAAACCAGTAAATTTTGGGGCCACCACAATTTCTTCATGTTTCATCATATTATGTATTTGTTGTAATATTTGTGTCGGTTTTTTCACATATGACTTCAAAATTTGTAAGTGGTTTTCAAAGGAATATGCAGAGTAACTCGATGGAATACCTAGCTCTTTAACGTCTTCTGAAATATGAAGAAGGGAGTGTACATTGTACGAAATACTGTTTTCCCCAAACACAACAGCAAAATTTTCCACGAATAACTTTAACATATTTCCCGCTACATCAATGTTAGAGTTATAGTTTTTTGGGCAGAATAATATCCTACACGCGCAATGCAATAGGAGGAATTCATAATATACATCACCCGGAAGCTCATCTTTGAAGACATAAATTCCATAATAAAAAAGAAACATGCGGAACTCAATCGCTTTCCAATTCGCTATTTCATCTACAGTTCTTGGTTTACGAACAAATTCCCTGGTGATGTACGAAGATAACTCTACTATTTTTTTGGATAAATACAATTTAGTTTCTTTTTTAAATTTGTAATTTGATTTATTATTTATTACTCGTAAAATAAACTTTCGCATGACCCCTAAATCGATTAAATGCATAACATCAAGAGGAACTTGAGAGATCATGTTAATATTAATTTTTTCCAGTGGAGATAAATTCTCTTTGAAAAGAGATAGATGTTTATTGGGGTACTTGCGATCTAAAAAATCCCGATTGGATACTGTTACTCCGGCTTTCGTGCTATAGGTTAATACGCCATCCTTTTTCCTCCCGACTTGATTGCACTTCGGGCAACCATGTCTAGACGTGTGGCCAGGTATTCCACAAAGAAAAGCTTTTACTGGAGCATCGCAAACAAATGCCCGTATTTTAAAAGCGATGTAACGCCCACTATATTCAAACCCATTAATTTGAAGGTCACTGACTTCTTCAATAAATTCATTTAAAAATTCATCTATAGAATTAGGCTTACTGTTTCCTACATATATACCTGTGGCAAAAACAGATACATTCTGCACATTAACAACTCGTAATAAAATTGGCCACAATTGCATCCTACTACTACGGTACAAGGGTAGACCGTCAATATTTATATCTGCAATTATGGTGTTATAATCAAGCAATTTTTTCCCAATTTTATATAGCTGCGCCTTAATGCCAAAATTACAAAAAAGTCCCGGGCTCATATTTTGCACCATTAACTGGGGCTTATTTCTTAATAGAGATTGTGCACTTTTAGGTACTTTAATATTTTCTGCTGCAAGAAGTGCAAGCAGTTCAGAAAGGCTTTCGTGGCTTATTTTATTACGAATTGACCACATTTTCAATTTCTGCTGAAATGGGACTTCCAATGAGCGACTTGGCACATATGGTAGAACCTCCTCTACATTTCCAGCAATCCTAGCAGTGGACACGGTCGACACAGCGTAATTTCTACCTAGTCTTAACTTTTCACGATTCTGTTTTCTTTCCCTACTTATTATTCTCCTTAGGTGACGCTTGCTTACCTTACTCATCTTGTACAAAAACTCCTTTTCTCACTTTGCTGCTATTCCTTTTTTCTTTTATTTGTTTTAATAATGTTGATTTAGCCAAACAGATTTTCAATTTTCACTTTTCGCACTTCTTACTTTTTAAAAATCATCTGTTGCAAAACTAGTGGCCGCACATTACCGATTATACGGGAAATATTATCGATAGTACTGCCTTGGAACTATCTCGATACATACATTTACCCTCATTTAAACTTTTGCGTAATTCGAGTCAAATTGCGCTAAAAAAATTAAATAAATTAGTAAGTGTGTTTCGATAAAAAAACGTGCATATATTTACTCACCGGGTCATTAGTTTTCGTTAACTCTTTTTCTCCTTAATACATTTATTACCTTCTGCAGATATTTTGTTCTTCCCATTATTAACAAATTACCACTGGCAATAGTAATATGCACGCAAATCACAGTTCTAACTTATTTCTTTTTATATTTTATTTTATTGTAGTTATAGGTGTTTTATGTTATTACGCGTAAAAATGTTGTCAAGCACTTTTTTAGTTTACTTTCGCAAAAATAGTCAATGTAATATAAATACAATGCTGGAAAACATGTACACCACAATGAAAAAATAGATATAAACAGTGCTTATCAATTTGTTTAGACAAATAATCTCTTGATGTCGATTCCTTTTGTCTGCTCGCAATACCTTTCGATATAATAATGGTATAATATCAGTAGATAATTATCGATATAGAGACGTCGATAGGTTTCGACTTCTAGTTCTGCAACTGTGAAAAGAGTGTTGTTAACTACGTAAGACATTTTCGAGCTTAGGTTGAAAAGGCTCACAATTTTCAAATTGAATTGGCTTGAGTGGTTTTAAATCCAAATCAATAATTGTTAAAAATGATAATATGCTTATAAAATACAAGCTTTGCTCAGATCTACAGCTTACTAAATATTTGCAGAAACAAAGGTCTATGCTTAGAGAATAATTGACAGCATGCCTAATATCCAGGCTTTTACTTAAAGCAGTATTGTATCTTCTTATTGAAGAAAAAGCTATTATAAATAATCATTTCTTTGAACCATAAGTGATACAAAAAGTACAAAGATTGAGATTTCGTGTATAGCAAAAATATTCTCTTGCATATTAATTGTTTCTAACATCAGGTTATTAATCATTATAACCTAAATTTCACTTCGAATCGAAATGTAGGTATTAAAATCAAATCTCCAAACGTCTTAAATATTTATCTTTTAGGTTATATCATTTAGCTCGACGATATTTAAGAAAAAGTACATCGATGAAATTTCCCCTTTGTTTGTAAGTAGCAGAAAAAAAGGGAAATTTCCCTAACTTAACAACACTGTATTTAAATGTAAACAAAGTCGCAGAAGTGCAGATAAACAACCAAATGAAGCAATTGGTAAGTTTTTATTGAAATATAGTTGTGTAAATCTCACAATAAATTAATTATATTATGAATTATTGCAGCATGCAACTGTTTTGTTCTACGGCTAATCACATAAGCAACCAACAGATGTGACAGCCGGCGCAACAGTTGGTTATTTCATCAGAGTCTGGAACGTTCTGCAGGGGATTTGATAATAAGGTATGTTGGTTTTTTTAAGTAAGCATTTATTGGTGGATTATATTGTTGCTCTTGAATCTATTATCAATGCTTTTACAAATCCAGATTTTATTAAAAACCAAGTATCATCATGGAAGCCTACATTTGAATGCCGCTCTTAAGTCAAATACGTACATGATTGAAATATAAAATTCTGTTAGAAAAAGCTATTTTTCATAAAAATGTTTGGAAATTGTTAATGTTAATGTATACTAAAAGAAAGATAGTTTAATTATCTTTTAATCCATAATGAATTAAAAAAAAATTAATTTATTTTGTAAATGCTTCAAGGCTATATTTATTGTTTTATGCAAGTCAAAAGTACATGTCGAAATACAAAATGTTGTTAGCATGGGCTTTGTTTTATAAGCATGTTTAAAAATATACAATGTTAACGCATATGAAAATGGAGATAGTTCAATTATCTTTCGTTCTGATTACAATTTCTTATAAAAATTTTTCAGTTTGTAAAAAGTTTCAATGTTTTTGTACATCGCCTCTTGCTAGTGCAAAGACATGTATGAAATTCATTACTTATGGTTTTTTTTAAATGCAATAGGTTATGATAATTGAATGGAAGGAAATTCAGTAACTTTGCTTTGAAATTTATGAATGTATTTTTGCCAAAATTCTAACTCTTTTCCCAATAGTACCCGATAGGGATTAATTGAGACTAATTGATCTCCAATTATCCCGTTTGAGACTAGTTGCGACTAATTAATACTCAATTGTTCCACATCGAGACTAGTCCCGGAATACTCTCTTTAGAGATTAGTCGCACAATTTTTTGCAGGGTTATTATATACTATTACTAATACATGTATATAATATTACTTATTTGCTTAATAAATATAAAAAAGAAAATATCCATATGCATGAACAGAGGAATTTTTGCGAAAAAGAGGAATTTCAGCAAATTACCTTATGATCACATGGCAGCGCTCCATTTCGTCGTAATTTTTGGTAAACAAATGAGGTTCAAACGAGTGTAAAATGTAATTTTTAAAGTAAAGATTTTTTAGGTAAAAAAACCTGCTAAAAGTGTAAAATGTGGATTTATTTAAAAGATAATAGTGTAATTTAATTAATTTGAAGAAAAAAATGTGAATAAAGTGTGTTTATCGTGGTGAAAAAGCTTCTTCGAATGTTCGAATTTTGTGAATTTTTTCGTAAACTAAGCGTTTGCGGGTCCTATAACCTCGTATGTTTTTTAATCAGGAGGGCTTCCTCTTTCCAACGGTACCTACAAATCGCGGCGCCAAAGAAATCGGAATTGTGCGCGCGTTTGCAATTATGGGTCGTTTTTTTCGCAATTTTTGTCGATTTTCGTTCGGACATTTTCCGATTAAATTACTTTTTTGTGGTATTGCTCATTTTGCGCATTTATTGGTTTGGCTTTCGTATACTTGAGAATCGATGTTATTTCTTTTTTCGTTTTCGTAACCGATACCAAATATATTTGTTGCCAACTTTTATTGCTATTGGTTTGGCTTTCGTTTATTTGGGAATAGACATGTATTTTTTCGTTTTCGTTATCGATTCTTAATATATTTGTTGCCAACCGTTATAGTCTTTCTTTTGGAAATTTAATTTAACCAACGCAAAATGAGCAAGCCAAAGCCAACTCTCGCAAACCTGACTCCAAGTAAGGAGTTGACGGACTTAAAATCGTTAAAACATCAAAGAACGGTTGCGAAAAGTAGTATTTTGCGCATTAAAACGGGCCTTCTCGAAAAGATTATGTCTTTAGATCCAATAGAATTGGAATGTCGTTTAGATATATTAAATTCACATAGTGAAAAATTAATGAAATGCCAATCAAAGATTGAAGAAATTGATGAGGATGACACGGCCCGAGGGGAGTTAGAGGACATAATCGTTGAAACGAAGTCCATAATTAAATCAATTTTAGCGAAAAATAGAACTTCACTTGCCGAAACATCTTTTGTAGCTTCTCACAGCTCAAGACTCCCTAAAATGAATTTGCCGAAATTCAAGGGAGAATATTCAGAATTCAAAAATTTTATGAGTTTGTTCGAGAGCCTGGTTCATAATGATCCAAATATCCCAGATATTGAAAAATTTAACCATTTGGTTAATTGTCTATCTGGAGAGGCTTTGGGAATAGTTAAAGCGTTTCAGATGTCGGATGAAAATTACCCGAAAGCGTTGGCAAGCCTCAAAAAAGTTTATGATAATAAATGTTTGATATTCTTCAATACAATATCTAAACTTTTCGAGCTGCCAACAATCCCAAAGCCTTCTGCGCCTTCCCTGCGTTCAATGATTGACGAAGTGTCTGCGGTATATGATTCATTGCTATCGCTGGGCGATGAAAACCAAATAACGAACGCTATAATCATACATATTGTAATGACAAAGGTTGACCCTGCCACCCGATCCAAATGGGAAGAAGCGCTGGACTATGACACACTGCCACTGTAGGAGGACTGTGAAGCCACCCAAATCGAAGATACCAGCAGCTGTCAGCGGAAGGAGCATCACACTCAAGAACGAAGCCCATACCAACAAGCAGTGCGAGTTATGGGAAACAACAACACATGGACAGGACCAAATCGGCGCTAGTTGCAGCAAATACCAGGCAGTCTCTTTATCAGCAGTGCAAATCCAAGGACCACTATTTGATTGCCTGCCCCACTTTCAAGGCGCTTCCGGTGCAGTAGAGGTTCGAGTTCGTGAAATCGGTGCCCTTATGCATAAACTGTTTGCGTAAGGGGCACACTGTCTCTAAGTGCAGAGCTGATCGATGTCGTGTGTGAAATCGCTCACATTATTGCATCAGTATTTGGTTTCCTTCTCCGCTGCACCTCATCCGCAACCATCCACCACACATGCCATGCAAACTGCGAGTATGCCGGATCGGGTCATGTTGGCAACAGCAGTAATTTTATTGAGAACCAGATGTGGAGATTACCTGCCTGCAAGAGCGTTGCTGGACTCAGGCTCCCAGGTCAACTTTATGACGGAGGACTTGGCACAGAAGTTGTTGCGGATTCGACGTCAGCATAAAACGTTAAGCGTAATTGGAATTGGTAATTCCAATACAAAAGTGGGGTCAAGGGTGGGGGCGTTTGTCAAGTCGCGGTTAAATAATTTTGAATTTTCGCGGAATTCTGGGTAATGCGATGAATTTCGGCAAATCATCCAGACCATAACATCAATGTTAGAGGGTGGAAAATTCCGCACATTATAGAATTGGCAGACCCAGAATTCCACAAATCTAACAAAGTGGATATCCTATTGGGTGCTGAAACATTTTTCTATCTTTTAGCTGTTGGTCAAATTAAAAATGGTTCTAACCAACCAACTCTTCAGAAAATCCTTTGAGGATAGGTTGAATCTGGCAAATACGCCAGTAATATAAGTTCTCCTTCCAGATTACATAGCACATTATGCCACGCTGAAGAAGACTTAACGTCAATCGATTCAGTAGTCCAAAAATTTTGGGCTGTAGAAGAATTACCTTCGGCTTCTAATGACATTAAATTCACACAAGAGCAACAAGAGTGTGAAAAATTTTTCGTAAATACAACTCAAGTATTGCCTTCAGGACGGCTTCAAGCCAGAATGCCTTTTAAAGCTGACCGTAAGTTACACGGTCACTCCTATGAAATCGCAGTTCGGCGGTTTCAGGCCCTGGAGAGAAGGACATTAAAAGATCCAGACCTTCGCAAAATGTATCTGGACTTTATGAATGAATATAAAGCATTGGGTCACATGAGCCCAACGAACAATAAGATCCCGAGTGAGCCACACTACTTCATTCCGCATCAGTGCGTTTTAAGGCCCGAGAGCACAACAACCAAATTACGTGTTGTATTTGATGCCTCGAGTCGATCTTCAACTCAAATAGCGTTGAATGAACTTTTGATGGTAGGTCCAACCATCCAAGAAGAGTTATACTCAATTCTTTTCGCTTACATAAGTATGCACTAACAGCGGACATTACTAAAATGTACAGTCAAATACTTATGCATGAAGAAGGCAGAAATTGTCAACTTATTGTGTGGAGAGAGCATCCTTCTGAGCACCGTAACATACCGCATTGCGCCTGCTAAGTTTCTCGCAACACGGTGTTTGCAAATGCAAATGCTCATCAAAAGAGACTTTTATGTTGATGATTTATTAACAAGGTCTGAAAATTTTGAGTCTCTAGATCTTTGGAGAAGTGAGGTAATTCAAATATTAAACTCGGCTGGATTCACATTAACGAAATGGTTTTCGAACCACCCTATTTTTCGACAGTGATTGCACTGAAAAGTCATTAAGCTTCAATGAAAAAAGTTCCACTAAAACGTTAGGAATCCATTGGTTGCCGAAAGAGGATTTGTTTCGATTTGTTTTAGATGACTATTTTAATGATCTACGAGCCACTAAACGAATTATATTGTCAGTTTCTGCTCGCCTTTTTGATCCTCTTGGATTACTAGCCCTACTAGTTACCAAAGCAAAAGTCTTATTGCAAGACCTTTGGACCCAGAAGCTAGATTGGGATAAGTCGATTCTATTGCGCTTTGACACTGACCGATAAAACTTTAAAGCCAACCTAATGCAGCTCTTTTCGATAAGCATTCCTCGTTACGTAAACGTTGAGTCGAGTGCCATCTGCCAAATACATGGCTTCTACGACGCCCCAATAAGGGCGTACGGATGCTGCATATACATACGAAGCCAATCTGCTAGTGGTATTAAATGTATGTCTTGAGCTCTCGGCAGCACATCTTCTTTCGAAATTATGTTCAAGAGTAGCGCCTATGTTGAATCCACATTTCGAAAATACTACATTTTGGACAGACTCTAAAATCGTTTTACATTGGACTAAAACACATCCATCTTCACTACAAACCTTCGTCGCAAACAGAGTGTCTGAAATCCAAGAGTTTACTGACAAAGTACATTGGTGACATGTGCCAACGAAACAAAATCCTGCGGATCAAGTGTCTCGGGGTTGTAACGTGGACGAATTGAATAATTCGATATGGTTTGGCGGTCCACAGTTCCTCCTAGAAAACCCTGCGTTATGGCCAATTAATAGCCGCTTCCAGCTCCCACCAGAAGACAAAGCATTAGAGAAGATTTACATTAATTTCGACTGCTGAGAAAATTCAATATTGGATCTCATTGAAAAATTCTTTTCTCATAAAAAATTGCTTCGTGTGGTCGCATATATATTTCATTAAATAAAAGTTCGCACTTCGTTATAACGTATTTACGGTTCCTGCACATTCGAAATCACCACGCTGGGGCTGAAGCGTTGGTTGCGCTTCTTCGAGAACACATATGGCTAATTAATGCCCGAGAAGCTTACAGTAGAACCGTAAGAAACTGTATACATTGTTTTCATTACAAGCCGAAGTTGCAAAACCAAATAATTGGAAGTTTGCCAGTCGAAAGACTTCGAGCATTACGGCCCTTTCTTATATGTGGCGTGGATTTTTATGGTCCGATGTACACACCTTTAAAAATACGCGGTCAACCACCCGTAAAAACATATATTGCAGTTTTCGTTTTCTTTACTTCCAAAGCAGTTTATTTAGAATTAGTTTCAGACCTGTACCCTAATTCGTTTATTTTCGCCCTAAAAAGGTTCATTGGTCGCCGAGGAATGCCCCAGAAGATGTTCAGCGACAACGCAACCAACTTCGTCGGCTTCCATCGCAAGCTGCGCGAGCTGAAAGAAGCGTTTCTGGCCCAGGCAACGGAACTGAAAAGATTCTCCTCAGACGAAGGGTTCAGTTTCACCTTTATACCACCGCAGGCCCCTCACTTCGGCAGATTATGGGAGGCCGCGGTGTAGTCCGCCAAATATCTTATCGTTCGCGCAATCGGCAACGTGCTCCTCACAGCAGAGGAGCTATCAACACTGTTGGCCGAAGTGGAAGCAATCCTCAATTCTCGGCCCCTAACACCTCTGAACCAGGACCCCAACGACGGCGAAGCATTAACTCCAGCGCATCTCTTAATAGGGTGCTCCCTGCGATCACTTCCACCAACAAAGGTAGCAATGGACCCAATTCATTGCTGCGAGAGATGGCAGCTTGTTTGCTATCTCAAGCAACTGTTTTGGCGACAGTGGTCCGAAACATACCACAAATTAGCCTTATTTCCAATGGACGTTGAAGGAACCTGGTCCTATCAAGGTGGCCGGTGTTGCGCCAAGCGACATCTTTTGCAAATCTAAATCTAAATTAAAAAAAAAATGAAATATGAAATTATTATAAGAACTTATGAAATTGAATTTATAAATATGGAATTGTACAAAATAGCATACTTACCTTAATAATACATTTATATTACCTTCATTTATTACTTACCTTAATTCACCTATTACAATATTTAACGAAAGATAATTACTTACCCCTTCTATTTATATTACCACTAGTTTAAGCCGTTAGTTTTAAGATTTAGGCTAAGCAATTCCAAGAACGGAATAATTGAATCTTTGTATTAAAAACCTTGAAATCGAACGCACGCGTCTTTCATCTTTTTCGCAATTATATCGTTTTAGTGACAGGCAATTAGAATTTAAATTAATTCGCGCATTCCCAAGTAACTTTTCACAACAACTTCAAAAAAGCTTGAGAAATTTTCAGTAGGTTTTCAACATGATCATTTTAATTTTGACTGCACTAATCAGCTCAGCAACCGCTGATGTTATAGACTATACCCGACAAGACTACGTACTTATCGAAAATAGAGATGTTTCCATTTATGAGGAATACGGGGACCTGTTTCACGTTACTAATTTATCTTATTTTGAAAATATAATAGCAGACGAAAATAGAAATTTTTAAAGTAATAACAGAATTAGCCGACACAGTAAATAATATTAAAGGTGATACCACAAATAGGCAAATAAAAAAAAAACGAAATCAGTATGTTATACATGAACTACAAAATTTAATAAATGAAATAACTTTTGGTAAAATTGGAATTTTAAATCCAACAATTTTACATTTTGATGAAAAACCATAACATATTACCAACTTGGTATAATGACTATAACAGATTTAATAGGCATTTCTAAATTTCTAATAGCTCAAAAAGGAGAGATAATTATAATTTATTTAAAATAACCAAAAATAGAACTAACAACTAAGAACTATGATGTAAGAGCCATAGCTCACTTAGATGGTAAGCTTAATATTGACCAGAACATAATATATTGTAATAATAAATTTTTTAATGTTCACAGAAATTTCGTAAACCTATTGTAAACTAAAAAAAGAAGCACATGTTTGTCAGAAATTTTAATCAAAAAACAAGGAAAATGTAATAAATTAAAAGAAAAAAACTTACAAATTGAAGAAATTAAACCAGGAGCGATATTAGTTACAGGAAAAAATATTGTAGACAATCAAACATTGAATGAAACATATTTAATAACATTTGAAAATTATACTGTCATAAATAATCAAACATATGAAAACATTGAAATAAAAATTTGGAATTATTTTAAAGATAACCATATAAATAATTTTGAAATTTTAGAATATACTGAAACAACTAATAAACTATTAAAATTATATAATATAAATATTTTAGCAGAACAGAACAAGAACATCACAGTCCATTCATTTTATTGGTACATAATTTTAATCTTGGGAATACTTTTCATAACTTACTTAATACTAAAATTAAAAAAAATTTAGGAAGGGGGAGTTAACGACAGTCTCCGCATAACAACCTTACCGTAACTGTAAATAAAATTGAATCTTTGCATTTTGCAATTACACTGTATCCATAATTGAAATCTTAATTAACGTTTTGATTATTTAAGAATTCAATATGATTTTTCCATTCTGAATCCAATAATCCATTCTTATCACAACAACATCGCTCGCCCTCACAAGGAGGCATAATATGCCGTAACAGCTAACATTGTAATTAACTCTTTGTTCTGGATTCAATTAAGCTTATGCTTACACTTCAGCTTTAGCTTTAAGATTATAATACTAAAATGTATAAATATTAGTATTTCAGAAATAAAGATTTGATTGGTAGCTGACAATCCACGGGAACCACACGTGTTCTTATTTCATGCGCGCGTTCGCGGATGTGAAATATATGAACATATTTTTTTAAAATTCCCTCCTCGCGGGAATTAATTTGTTTTGTGCAAAGCTTTACCGGCATGTTGCTGTTTATTTCTTTAAGAATGTCAAATCCTATATTGCCTTCGAAACTTTCCAAACTATTTAATATAAAGATTTTTGAGTTATGTTAAACATAAGCTTCTGTTAATACAGTGCCGTGTATAGAATTTACATTAAAAGTTTTTATTTTGATGAAACTGATATTTTTGGCATGACTGATATCCGCAAGCATTCTTCTAATAAAGGGCAAGAGGGATCTAGTCCTAAACGATAGATTTCGTCATTATGGTCATTTGAATTATATTTTTTCTCTGCAATTTGATTATTACAATTATAATTTGCGCGTTTCTTATAGTTATTTAATTGGTAATAGTCGCTACCCAGACAAAAGTAGGCGTGGTCCTAAACTACTAAAGCTACTACAATGAAATTTACAGGGTCAAATATTATAAGAACTCCTATAGGAAATAGATGAAATCAGATGATACCATATTAAACTAGTTAAAATTTAACTAAAAAAAAAATTTAACTAAATTAAAATTTACTTCCGAGATGATATGAAAAGGCTTTATGGGAGCTGGGGTAAAAATTGTATGACGAGCGTGGCACCGCCTACTTTTTTGTGAAATCTCATTCTTCTCATATTCTCATGTCAAAGAGGGTGAAATCAGACTACAACCAAGCCTATTTTCTATAAAATACAGTTTTTAATTCCATTTGATTCTTTCACTTTTCAGTGTTCAAATGAAGAAGTACTTAATATAGCGGGACTAGAATTTGCAGTAATAATACTTTTTAAGTATGCAATTACAACCAAAACTGTTCAAGCACCGAAATACCAGAAATGTGAACTCCAGTATCTATTGTTGACTTTTGACTGAAAATATCGATCAATGTATGGGATATACACCGGGATTTTAGAGGGAATCCTTTCCTTGCGAAAGTATTACTTTGAATCAAAAGTGGACTGAATCGGGTCAATACTTCCCTAAGCCCACATATCCCTAATATAAAAATTTTCAAACTTCCGTGTGACTTTATTCTGCATATATCGACCAATATTTAAGCTATGAAAATTATAAAGCGTTGGTTACTCAATATATACCTTTGTACATAAAATAAATAATATTAGGAGAAAACTTGTCCTACTTTCCATGTAACTGTTATTAGTAAATGTACAGTGGAGAACAAAAATAAGTACAAGTATGTGCTTTGCGTCTTTATAATTGCATAAGTATAGAATTAAAAAAGAAAATTTTTTTCATGTTCAATTCCATTATAAAAAAATAAAATATCGAATTCTTAGAAAAACACATATAAAACTAAAGTAACTCACATATACTCGATTATGCACCCGTACCTATTCAATAAAAAATATCAAAGTTTGCGGTAAGTTTGCAATGTTCATGACTTAGATAAGATATTTAACTGATATTATGCTTTACTGCGCTTGATAACAACTTATTAATAAATAAATAAAAAATATTTTTTTAGTAGTTTATTGGTTTTCAAAATAATTAAGAAGGTATCATCACACAATGAGTGGAACATTATAGTCATCACAAGAGCAGGTCCTAACACGAATGATATCTAAAGTGCTTTAAATAAACTAATCAAGTCATAAGTCATGAGCGTTCAGAAAAGGCGACCTATTGTCCCCATATCACAAGTCAGGGGCCACAATAAGACTCTGATGGATGCAGAAGCACGTCTTTCGATAAAACATACGAAAAGAAGCAAGCACTTGACATCAAAGCATGCATTTATAGAAATAAATAAGCTTGTTAGTAACTGAAACCCCAGAAGATTACTCCTTGACTTTGGCTACATCGCAGCGGTAAAATATTAAAACCTGCATTAGAATGTTAAGGAACAGTTGAAATTCGTCAGAAAGCAGCGAAATTAGATAGAAGATGACTAGAAGCTTGTAATCTGGTCAGTCGAATAAAATTTAATAATTTCCAAATAGTTGGCATACAATACTGCTGGCATTGCCATTGGGGAGACCATCCAAAGAAACCAGTTACACAAATAGTGAAGTATGATGAAAGGGCCGTGATGGTATGGGGTTGTTTCACATACTGCCATGTAGTATGGAGTAATGAGGAACGAAAACTGTCTGCATATTTTGCAGACCATGCACCCGATATTGTGGAAATAAGTACTTGTCATCACATTTTAACAGGATGACGACCCAAAACAAACATCCAAGATCTTGAAGTAAGAATCCTGATCACAATCCGATTGAGAATTTGTGGTCAATCGTCAAATGAAGATTAGAACAAAACCGATCAACACCGATGAATCTGGACTAGTTTTGGCAAGGAATACAGCGATAATGACTCAGCATTCCAAATGAATTTATACAGAATTTGCTCGAAAGTATTTTAAACCTTGTACAAAGTATTTCGAGTAATAAAGGTTTATGGATTAATACTAGAAATTAACTTATTTTTAAAGGATTATATAAGATGCAAAATTGAGAACAAATGAGTTGATGTAGTTGTTTCTTCTTAGAATTTATTTTACTTTTTAAAATATTAATTCGGACAAAAAGCTTTTTAAAATTTCTGTGCTACTTCTATATTTATGCAGATATAAAGGCACGAAGCACAAACTTGTGCTCATTTTTGCTTCACACTGTATACATATGTATGTATGTATATAAAAATGTTAGAATTCTGATCCTCTGGTTGACATTTTAGACCTTAAGGTAAATATTTCATTGGCTTTGATTCCTACAAGTTGTAAGAGTATAAAATGTTCGGTTGCATCCGAACTTAGCCCTTTCGTACTTGTTTTTTATATAAATAAACACCGCGTTCACGCAGTTGATTCGAAAATGCTTTTGCTGATATTGTCATAAATTGACTTGTTGAAGCATGCTCAGCAATTTTCGGACATACAGCGAATGCGCGGCCGCTGGCTTATACGTAAGTTTTTAACACCATCAAAATGAAGGGATTGCAGAGGATATAAAGCCTACTTTTTGAAAATATGAAATATTGACTTCAGAGTTTTTGATTGAAAATTAGTGTTTTTATCAATATTAGATACACAAAAGGAGAAAAATGAATTTGTATAGGACTAGTAGTTGTGCCAGATTTCGGGATAAATCGTTTTTATCTCTTTAAAATTAAACCATGTCTACTTCCTTTTCCTGCCTTCAGATCGCCGTAAATTATTTTCTCTTAATGTTTGTTATTTTATCTTTCGTTTCCGAAGGGTTTCATCCTACAATGATGTATTTTGTTATCAAGAATTATCTACTCTCGTCTATTTATGAATACCGCTAAATTTTCACTGAAAGCTAAATTTGTTTAAAATATGTTGTGAAATTATTTTCATTGCTAATTAGGTTTTTAAAAAATCGTTAATTTTTAAGAGCAGGAAAGCGCGAAATAAAATTTTCGACGCAAGAAAAACTGAGCTTGTGAGTTTTGTTTTTCATAATATCTCTTGGGTCAAAAGTGGTTGAACTTGTATCAATATTTAAATTGCACTCATGCCCTTATGAAAAAAATTTCAATTTTCCGGGTGACTTTTTAGTCTATAAGTTGGTCAATATGCACTTTGTATGGCATTAGCGAGTTTAAATGTATGAGTTCATTGAATATTGTACAGCTGATCTCTGACAATGATTGAATTTGTCTAGCAGATAAAACATTAGTTATATTCACAAAATTGCATGAAATCATTTTCAATTCAACAAATATCAAGAGTTGTCAGCCCATAATTCTGGCCTCTTTTTACGCATGGATGTTAACGCGAATCTATTTTTCGAAAAAAGAGTGGTTTTGGAACCAATCGTACTTTCACTTTTCTGAGACCCAGTTCATGTTTCAAAATGATTTTTACTGATCCTTTCGATATTGCAACGATATCAGTAAGATCTCTGATTGTTATATTATACGTCGATTCTCAAGCACCAATTCCTTTATTTTATTGTCGTGTTGATCATCAGTTGAGGTTGATGGCTGTCCTGAACGTCGTTCGTCGTCAACACGTTCTCGACCCTCTTTGAATAATTTGCACCAATCAGAAACTCTTGATGGTGACAAACAGTTATCACCGAAGGTCTTTTCAATAATTCTGAACGTTTTGGCACCAGAAATTTGATTCAGCACATAAAATTTGGTTGAACCTCCTCCGAATGCCCTTTATGTACTTCAGAAAGACAAGCGTTTACTAAACACTAATGATTATTTTGATGTGACATTTGGCAGTGATATCACTGACAGTCATACCGAACTACAAAAAAAAAATAAACAAGTGGGTTTCGGCGTGAAATTTAAATTATAAAATCCTTCTATTTCTCGTCCGTAGCAGTACTCAATTAATACTAAAATTTAATACAATCAGTCCCACGAATACACCCGTAATAAAGATTTTCTACTATCTAACGTTTAAGTGGGATCTGAAAAACTGGAGTAAAATTTAGATATCTTGGTAAAACTGTATACCAAACTCAATCGTAAACTTTAAAGTGGCTCTAAGGCTCTTATTTGGTATGTTCAATCACAAAAGAGTAAGACATCTGTGGTTTTAAAAATTTCGAACAAGCGGACCTGGTTCCGCTTTCTTATGGGTTTGTACATCCCACACTACTAGTACTAAATCTACCGAATATTCTCATTTAATATAGTGTGTTCTGGTTATCACCACTGAGGGTGCGAAAATGAAAACGGCATACTTTCTCGTGTAACGGTTTTGCTAAAAGCTAAACGTGCATTAAATCAATAAATAAAATGGTCAGAGTCAATAAATTTTACATTAATAAAGGTGAGGCCTAATAGGAGCCGGTGTCAAAACTGAATTGTGGGTGTGGGGCTGCCTACCTGTCATTGCAATAATACCATGTGAAATGGGTGAATTGAATCTAGCCATAGGCGTGGTCTACTTCCCATGTAAAACAATTTTTAATTACATCTGATTCTTCAACTTTCAAACATTCAAACATACAAATCAGTTACTAATGAATATACTATAGGGTTAATATGGTTCGCTTCCATCTTATGCCAAAATTGCTCACTTTGACCAAAAACTTCGTCGCGTTAACATTGCTCAGGAGATGTTCCAGTGGGTCATAACTGATGACGAATCATGGGTTTGTGATTTAGACGTGGAAAACAAAGCTCAATCATCCCAATGAAAGCTTCCGCTTGAGCAAAGACCGAGAAAAGCAGCCATACGTAAGGAATTGGAAATTCTGTCCCACAGTTCCGTTATACCGAGCTGTTGACGCATGCTCTCAGAGAGCAGGAGTGCAAGTCGAGTAGAAATTCGTTCGACTGTCTGTTGTGATTGCAGCTTCTCGACGTAGAACCTACCTTGTGTTTGTTGAAGGGCGCTTTTTGCTGCATAGAGGCGGGTGTGAATCTTGGCTACAACAGGATAGTGGTCCGAATCGATGTTAGGACCTCGGAGCGTACGCACGTCTAGAACACTGATGACATGTCTTCCGCCTATCAGAACATGATCGATCTGGTTGGTGGCTTTTCGATCCGGAGACAGCCAGGTAGCTTGATGTATTTTCTTGTGCTGGAATTTAGTACCACAGATAACCATATTTCGGGTTGCGGCGAAGTCGATCAGCCTCAACCCATTTGAGGATGTGTTGACGTGGAGGTTGTATTTACCGACCGTAGAGCCGAAGATACATCCTTTGTCCAACCTGGTGTTAAAGTTGCCAAGCACGATTTTGACGTCGTGGAGAACAGCTCTCATAGGGTCGCCCCAAGCGCTCATAGAAGGCATCTTTGGTCACATCGTCCTTCTCTTCCGTCCTGGCGTGGGTGCATCCTCCAAATAATATAACAAATAGTGCACGAAATAAACTGATAAAAACAAACATAAAAAAAACATAATGAGTGCTTCGGAGCCTCACCAGCAAAGCCGTAGGCGTTCCTTAAATACCTACCTCAGCTTTGCCGAGACAACAAAAACAACGCCTGTCAAAAGAAAAAAAATGTAACGGCGTTGATGACTCATCGCAGGAATTAGTCGAAATGGAAATCAAGCAAGCGCAGTGAACAGAAGTAGCAGTAAATAACAATCGGGCAACAACAAATGCGCCGACAGCGGACACTATGCAGGTACCAGCTAGCACCCAGAAAGGATGCGAAGGCAAAAAAAAACGTATGTAAGTTGAGAATGTACCATGCAAACAAGGACCATCTGTTCAGACTGGTATAGACCGCTACGTATATGTAAAAAAGAAATCGAGTCCATTTAAACCAGCGGTCAATAACAAAAATTTCAACCAAGTACGCCAAATGGTAAAAAGCCAGAAATCCTAAATGGCAACAGATTTGTCTTGCTGAGCAAGGAGCCTAACGATGATGCAAAGGGTACCACTACAGTCGTGAATGCCAAACTCCGTCCAATTTATTTACGTGAGCGTAGTTCTATTGCACTTTTCTCCAAACTAAGCAATTTAATAGGCACAAACAATATTCATATTGTGCCTTTGAAAAAAGGTAACATAGATAAAACAAAATTTCAAACATACTTAAAAAGTAAAGTACTTGCCAAACAATAGCAAGAATTACTACTCTTACCAGCTGAAGAGCTCAAACGGCCTAGTTGTTGTCATAAAAGGTATAGAGTCTTCGGTAGACTCTAACGATAATAAAGAAGCAGTGGAAGAAGGTAGTTTTAGCATTAAATCAGTAGTAAATATTTTTAACAGGAACAAAGTCCCTCAACCAATTTTCAAAATAGAATTGATGCCAAATTGTAACCAAGTAAACAAAAATTAAATCGAAGAATCACTGTTGAGGAACCGCATGAGAGAAATGGTTCAATACAATGTACAAACTGCCAAGAGTATGGACACAGGAAAGGATATTGCACTCTACGCAGTGTCTGGTTGGTGTGTGGTGATCTACACCCTACTTCTAAATGTACTCTTAAAAAAGAGGATTTAAATAAAAAAATGCAGCAATTGAGGAGGAAATCACACTGCTAACTACAGGGGTTGCCCAGTATACAAAGATTTGAAATCGATGTTGTCACAGGGCATTCAAACACGTCGTAGCCAAATGGTGAATATTCCTCCTAATGAAAATATTGAAATCCCCGTGCCTATTTCAAAACCAGTAAATCTTAAAGACAATGCTATACAAGGGACAATGCAACAATAGGCTATACTGCACAAATGCAATTGCCCCAAAACCAACCAAATGGAAGCGTTGAAACTATAATTTTCAACCTTACCCAATGTTTGACAAAATTTATGGCTTCAATGCAAATATGATTCAAAAGATAATCAAATCACAAAACCAAAAAGGGTAACAAATGAGTGTATTGAACATTTATTTTTGGAATGCTTACGGTGTTAAACAACATAAATTGGAACTTATTAGATATCTGGATTTGTCAGAAACTCATCTTACGAACAAAAACAATTTCTTTGTACCAGGATTTAGGCTCTATGTTACAAATCACCCAGATGGAAAGGCGCATGGAGGAACAGCAGTGTTGGTTAGAAAACGGTTAAATCACCACGCATTAGAATCCTATGCCGCAGCGCAATTACAAGCTAAAACAATAACTAGGACTTAAACCTTATGGCCATATACTGCCCACCTCGGTTAAGAAGTACAGATATCCAATTCAAAAACTTTTTTGGAACAGTAAGCCATAGATTTCTAGCAGGTGGAGATTACAATGCAAACCACACGTATTGGGGCTCACGACTTATTAATCTGAAAGGACGAAAACTGTATCACACTATTATAAATGGGCACAATAACATTGACTTAATATCTTCTGGTAAGACGACATATCGGCCTAATGGTCGTAACAAAATACTAGATTTAATTGATTTTGCTGTAATCAAAAATATGGAAAAATCGCATATAACAGCCGATACATATACTGATCTATCTTCTGATCACTTTCGTGCACTAATAAAATTATGTGAACAACCCATATTCGTTGATCCAAAAATGGGTCTAACATCTGAGTAGCCACATTATTATTGAGCACAAAATATATACAGGAAGAGATTTTGACGAAATCATAAGAGAACTCAATGATAGTAATAACTAGCGCAGCTGTCTTAGCAACACCAAACCAAAACTACAAGTCGATTGGTTTCAGAAAAATATCTAATAGAGAAATAGAAAAGCTTCAATTAAAATCAGCCGTACGTAAATTAAAAAAAGCGCTTAAACGTGAGAAAGAATTCAACACTGAAATGTATATAAAGAAGCTGTGTCCAAATTCAAGCAAGCAAAATTCTCTTTGGAAAGCCCAAAAGTGCATGAAGCCACCAAGTGACTCGAATATGGCTATACCAGATATGGGTGGCAATTGTGTTCGAGGTATTTCAACCAAATTGCCCAAAGAACAACTTTGAGTTGTCCAGCTTACCCAACATAGTTAACGAGTCACTCGAGTCTTTTAAGACTTCACCTTCTGAAATTATTAGCATAATTAAAGAACTTAACCCAAAAAAGTCACCAGGACATGATTATATTACACCAAAAATGCTAATTGAGTTAACATACATATATTGCTTTGGAAGAGCTCTCTTTGCTCTTCAATACAATTCTTAATCTCCGATACTATCCAAATTCATGGAAAAGGTCGCAGATTATCTTGATAGATAAACCTGGGAGAGATTTAACAAAGCCGTTAGTCAGTTTTTTACCCTGTCTTTCTAAAATATTTGAAAAAGTGTTACTATCAAATATGTCTCCTTTCCTCCACGATAATAATGTAATACCAACGCACCAACTCGGGTTTCGTGAAAAACGATAGAGCAACTCCTGCTCTCTGAGAGCACTCGTCAACAACTCGAGTAGGGAAACTTTCGGTTGTCTGTTGTGATTGCAGCTTCTCGACGTCGAACCTTCCTTGTATTTGTTAACGTGCGTTTTTTGCTGCACAGGGGCGGGTGCGAATCTTAGCTGCAACGAGGTAGTGGTCGGAGTTGATGTTAGGACCTCGGAGCCCACGCACATCTAAAACACTGGAGACGTGTCTTCCGTCTATCACAACCTGATCGATATGGTAGTTCTTCGTTCCGAAAACAGCCAGGTGGCTTGATGAATTTGCTTATGCTGGAATCTAGTGCTACAGATAACCATATTTTAGGGCCCAGCAAATGTTTCGTCGTGGAGGCTGTACTTACCGACCGTATTGCCAAAGATACCTTCTTTGCCCACCCTGGCGTAAAAGTCGCCAAGCACGTTTTTAATAACGTGGCAGGGGCAGCTCTCATGGGTACGCTTGAAGCGCTCATAGAAGGCATGTTTGGTCACATCGTACTTCTCTTCAGTCGGGGCGGTTGCGCAAATTAACGGTTTGAAACATTAACTCCAATTGAAGAAACGGCTATTAATGCACAGGCTGCATTTAATTATCATCCGTCTTTTGGGGTATCAGGGACAGAGTTTGATCAAGGATGTTATTGTCAATATACCTTTTTTTATTAACAATATTGAAACATCTCTACTGTCGACATCTAATACTATACGTTCTAACAAAGATTAAGGAAGCTTTGCAATGCTTAGTAAACACCGCTCAGTCTCGCGAATACAATATACCAATTAGAGACAACTTTGTTTCAGGTTTTAATAACCAATGTACGTTCTGTTTCATCTGCTGAACAGATTTCTGGGGTTATTATCCCACGACAAAAAAGTGATAGTAAGACCGTAAGAAAAAAAGTGCGCAGGCGCGACAATCGTATACACAAGCGAGTAGTGCATAATACCTTTCTCTTTCTCCCTCTTTCTTTCGTTCTTTCATTCCTTCTCTCTCTATTACCACGCCACCCTGCCAATGCACAATATATACCCATGAATTCATGGACAAGCACGTGGCTAATACTCACATTATAAATACATTTCTCTCGAGAGTAGCCACCTGTTTTTCACACAATTTTAAATCTTAAATATCTTCTTCTTCTTTACTGGCGTAGACACCGCTTACGCGATTATAGCCGAGTCAACAACAGCGCGCCAGTCGTTTCTTCTTTTCGCTACGTGGCGCCAATTGGATATTCCAAGCGAGGCCAGGTCCTTCTCCACTTGTTCCTTCCAACGGAGTGGAGGTCTGCTTCCCGCGGCGGGTGCTGCGTCGAATACTTTCAGAGCTGGAATGTTTTCATCCATCCGGACAACATGACCTAGCCAGCGTAGCCGCTGTCTTTTAATTCGCTGAACTATGTCAATGTCGTCGTATATCTCGTACAGCTCATCGTTCCATCGAATGCGATATTCGCCGTGGCCAACGCGCAAAGGACCATAAATCTTTCGCAGAACTTTTCTCTCGAAAACTCGCAACGTCGACTCATCGGTTGTTGTCATCGTCCAAGCCTCTGCACCATATAGCAGGACGGGAATTATGAGCGACTTATAGAGTTTGGTTTTTGTTCGTCGAGAGAGGACTTTACTTTTCAATTGCCTACTCAGTCCAAAGTAACACCTGTTGGCAAGAGTAATCCTGCGTTGGATTTCCAGGCTGACATTGTTGGTGGTGTTAATGCTGGTTCCAAGATAGACGAAATTATCTACAACTTCAAAGTTATGACTGTCAACAGTGACGTGAGAGCCAAGTCGCGAGTGCGACGACTGTTTGTTTGATGACAGGAGATATTTCGTCTTGCCCTCGTTCACTGCCAGACCCATTTGCATTGCTTCCTTGTTCAGTCTGGAGAAAGCAGAACTAACGGCGCGGGTGTTGAGGCCGATGATATCAATATCATCTTCTTATGCTGGAATACTACAGATAACCAATTTCGTGCCCCGGCGAAGTCGATCAGCCTCAACCTATTTGGGGATGTTTCCTCGTGGAGGCTGAATTTACCGATCGTAGTGCCAAAGATACCTTCTTTGCCCACCCTGGCGTTGAAGTCGCCAATCACGATTTTGACATCGTGGCGTGGGCATCTCTCATAAGTGCGCTCCAAGCACTCATAAAAAGCATCTTTGGTCCCATCGTCCTTCTCTTCCGTCGGGGCGTGGGCGCAAATCAGCGATATGTTGAAGAACCTCGCTTTCATGCGGATTGTGGCTAGACGTTCATTCATAGGAGTGAATGATAGTACTCGGCGACGGAGTCTCTCTCCCACCACGAATCCAACACCAAACTTGCGCTCCTTTATATGGCCACTGTAGTAAATGTCACAAGGACCTACTCGTCTCTGTCCTTGTCCCGTCCATCGCATTTCTTGGACGACGGGGATGTCAGCCTTTGTCTTTACGAGGACATCTACCAGCTGGGCAGCGGCACCTTCCCAATTAAGGGACCGGACATTCCAGGTGCATGCCCTCAAGTCATAGTCCTTATTTCGTTTGCCATGGTCGTCATCAAAAGGGGGGTCTCTCATACGAGGCTGTTTTTTCCTTTTCATTGGGGGGGTTTTTTTACGTGGCGGGTCCCAAACCCAGCGCACAACCCTATGCAGGGGATGGTTCGCCTTCTCACTTTAGCTCGCCTTCAAACGGATGTTCTTAGGCTACCCAGAGGATACTTGGTCAATGACCGGAAGTCGTGAGCTGATTGAGTCATATGTAAAAGAATCGTTTCTGGCCACTCACAAGTGAATGGCGATCAGAGAACTTTCCTCACTTGCGTGAACTTCTATACATGACTCCATCCTCCAATCTTAAATATAACAATTATAAATTATAAATATAATGACAATGGAAGGTGAAGTGATAAGTGACTTAAATGCACCTGACAGTGACGTAGTGGAAAATTTTTAGTACAAAAGAATTTAATATGTAAGTATTAGTTTATTTATAAACATAAATTTTTTTTTACATTGGTTAATTTTGTGTGTACATACTAAACTCGTTGTAAGGTTTTCCATGTTATCTTTCTTGCTCTTTGGAAAAAATGTGAAAGAAACTAGGAAACTTCATAGGTGATGATATATATCTTATATATGCGTGTATGTGTGTATGAATATATCTTTCTAAAAGTTAATTCTGTGCTAAATATATAAATATATATATGTATATGATTAACTTTGTAACAAACAGATACATATGTACGTGTCTCTATTTGTACTTTAAATTGTCTAAATCTGGTTATTACGCACATTTGAAGTAAAAACACCGCATCACTTTAGTGTGTAGAATAAAATTTAGTTTATTAAAGAAATACTTAAATTTATACAAATTTTTCTTTCCTTAAACTAAACGTCTCAATTGTTTAGGCAACCAATGCAGCGTATGAAAATAGCGCGCCAGATAACTTGCGGTTGAAGTTCAAAAACTGTAGCGCGCGGAATTGGTGTCGCAAACGAATGTTGGTAGCGAATATAGTAGCGTGAGGAGTCGACGCGTCGGAGTGTCTATGCGCAAGTTTATGGTCGAATAATGTGACGAATGTTGGAGATGTAGATCGATCGCTGCTGTTGATGTTCAAGCTGGAGCGCGCGGTACGGGTGTTGATGTGCGCAGTGTGTCGAACGAATTGTGTCAGCTTCCCCGTTGTCCTTTCCTTTTGTTGGTTGGGCTTGTGCGAGTGTGGTGTGTTATATTGGTGTTCTTTTGTAGTGGCATCCTGTGGGGAATTGCGCTATTTTATTAGGATGCGCCAGTTTTACCGGGTAGAAGGGGTGGATGTTAACTCATTTAAACATCCTGGGCCCCCTAGGCGAATATTTTGCCTAGTATAACGCATTGTTACATGTATTTCGGCGTACTGCTTGTAGAGTTGCCGAGGGCTCAGAATACATGCTGTAAATCCTGAAAATGCCTTTGGTTTTAAACATAGTTTTTGGTATTTATTTACCTTTAGGTGCGTATGGCAAGGAACTATATTTTGCGGGTTTATCCGACTTATTATAGAGAACATGTCTATGCGTTGTTTGCCCTTATTAATTTTCTTTGCGGTTATTTACAATTTCTTATTTTATTGATTTGGTATATCGGTTATATATTCACTGCTTTTTTTGAAATGGTTTTCATTTATTTTTATTTTTATGAAATATAGCGACGCCACGTCTGACTCAGATATGGCCAGAGTGCATGCTCTTTAGCCTTGAGTTTTGAGCTGTGAAATTAGAGGGTTCTTGCGAGAGAGTGGCCGGTTATTGCGAACGGCTTCATTAGAATAATAATTTTTTAAGTGGTATGTTCAAGTTGTACAACAGATTCTCACCAACTACCCTTATGAGAAGCGCTAATGTAGGTGCGATAAGAGCTACCTTTGCTTTTGTTAAGTCTAGGTGCGTCACTGTATCGCATTGGGAGTATGGTGATTCCTTGACTTCCTTTTGATATTGTATGTATTTTGAAAATGTCGATTTTTCGACATTTTGATAATACTGTGTATATTTTATTTTTAGTACGCACTAATTTGGCGTTTAGTAGCCCGCCACCGCTCTAGGATTTGTTCAGAATTATTTTTTCATTATTGACGAAAGCCATCCTGCGGGGCCGAAAAGTTGTATGTGCTTTTAATAATTTGGACTGTCAGAGGTAACTCTGACTTTGTTTTTTAAACCAATTAGTGGAGTATTAGAAAATTGTGGCTCTATTGGTTGTCGTACGACGTACCGGCCATTATATGATCGAGTAGTTGTGGCTTTAGAGAAGTCTTCACAATACTGATCTTCTGGAGTTTTGTTTGTTATAGTGGGAAGTTTCCCTAACATACGAAATTTCCTTAATTGTGAATTAAGGTATCTGTTTGTATTATACTCAACTTTAGTTGGCATGGTGGTAACTAGTTCTGTAACTAGTCCACTTTGTATTTCGCTGTGTAGCGTTTGAAATTTTTGAGCCTTTGAGCAACATGGTGTCTCTTGGCTATTTTTAGAATTTTGTTTTTCGGGATTTGCGTTTGCAATTAAACCCGTGGTTCTTGATTTATAAGCGCTTTTTTGTTGTGAGAGGGGATATCTGCTGTAATGAAGCATTGAATTGTGTCTTTTGTGACAATATAAGCAATTAAATTTGCTTTTGCAATTATTAAGATTGTGTGTGTGGGACAAGCAGTTTGTACAGAGTCTTTTTGACCTGACAAAGTTGTTCCTTTCGTTAATATTTATGTTTTTAAACCTCTGGCAAGATATAAGTTTATGCCCTCTTTTACATAGTTCGCATGACGTATGTTTTTTCTGTTCGGATGCGAACGATTGCGTTTTGTAAAAGTTTTTGTTTGAATTGATTTTGTTACTTACTTGGGGTCTATTTAAGCTTTCATTCTGGTCGTGTTTGTTCTTAACTTTGAGTATTTTTTCTTCTAACCTTTCCGCAATTTCATATTGGGTGGTGAGAAAATCTTTCATTTGTTGCCACGTTGGGCACTTTTTTCGTGATGAGAGCGATTGCTCCCATAGAAGTAACGACTTTTCTGGTAATGCGGCGGTGCAAATGTTTACCAGAATTGGGTCCCAGCTGTGTGTGGGAATATTTAGTGTCGATAGAATCGATAAACAATTTGAAACAGTGGATTCTAGCTTAATGAATTCTACACTTGTTCCTTTCTTAATTTTTGGCAAGTTCATTAGTGTCGTTACTTGTTTATCGACCAATATTCTATCGTTTTCATATCTTGCTTTTAGAGCTTCCCAAGCTAAATTGAAATTGTCGTCATTTAATGCGAACTGTTTAACTATTTCGCCTGCTTGACCTTTTGTTTTGTATCGGAGGTGATACAGTTTTTGTGCCTTTGATAGTTGTGGATGGTTGATGTAAACGGCTGTGAACATGTCCCGGAAGGATGGCCATTCTTCATAACCTCCGTAAAACGTTTCTGTATCACATGCAGGCAACTCGAGTTGGATGCCTGAACTTGCCTCTTGATTGTCTATTTGTGGCAGCTCTACTCTACTGTGGGAAATAGGTGCTATTGCTTTAATGAGCTTTAATTGATCGGAGATCTTAGCTTTTGTTTCTTCATATTGGTCTAAGCAGTTTTCATATATTGCATAAGCCGATTGTTTCAAATTTTTTGGTAGGTCTGAATCGTCAGATTCTACTATGGCGTCATGAGCCGTTTGGAGACGAGTCCAGAAATTTTCAAGATTTTGGCTTTTTATTTCTAATAACGATTCAGAGTTTTCGTGAATCGGTGAAGAGGCAAATCTAGTGCAGTATCTTGTTAAACTGTAACTTACTGAAATAAATTTAGCAACCTGTTTTGGGCGTGTAGCTCCTGCAGGTGTATTTTGATTATTGTTGTTGTTAACCATTTTTTAAAATAATATTATTTATTTATATTTTAGTTCGAAAATATATTTGAATGTTAATTGCTATTAAAAACCGTACTTTTTATTAATTAAAATATTTTATATCCGAATATTTTGTATTTAGGTACACCCTAATACATGGACTTATATGTATGTATGTAAGTTCTTATGTTTTGTGCAATTGAGAGCTCGTCGAAGAGATCAATATGCTTTGTACATAAGTATGCACGAATTATTTGTTATGATTGTTCGTAAGCAATTGAGAGCTCGTTAGAGAGATCAATTCGCTTTTTGTATGCAATCCTGCTTGTTTTTGTTTGCCAAAGAACAAGAGGTATTGCAGAATAGATGCCAATATGGACTTTGAATATGAGTTTGTAATAATATGTGTTAATACGTAATATTGATATTTTGTTTAGTCTCACAGGCAGATTATTTGCCGTATGATTATATGTACAAATATTTTTATATATGTAAGTTCGCTCTGAGAAGAGAGCGCGGAGACGGAATTTAAGAAAGCTAAAGGTGCTTATATATATGTTTGTATTTTTTGCCTCTCTTGTTTTGTTTTTTATATTATAATTCTATTTTATGTTTATGCCCTTGCTTATGCAAACCTGCTTATTGTTTTTGTTAAACACAACAAACATGCTGGAAAAATTGCACGTAAATATTTTAATTGTTTTTTTTTTTTTTTGTTAAAAAGTGTTTTTGAATACACGCAGGTAAGTAGGCATCGAATAAATAGGTTTTTGTTTATTTATGTATTCATGTGTGTAACTTGATACGCTCACTTGGTATTCCTTTTGTATGTAAAGGGCGCCTGTAATGTACGTATGTATGTTTTCCCGCCAATCTTGTTCCTCCGCTTCATCCAGATGGTTGGACCTGTTATGTTTGTTATTTGAAATTTTTTTGGCTAAATGAGCTTCAGTCTCTTGCCCCACACAACACATCACCAACACAGAACACCTAACCACAACAATAATCCCGCATTCAGAACACTCTACACTCACCGCATCAAAATATCCGTCACTAGCACACTTCATTCACCACGCTCCTCTCTACACCACCTACAATCCACATCACACTTAACTACATTAACACTGCATTTTTCACCACCACCAAAAGGGAAGAAAAGGAGCGGAAAAACAAGTTAGCGACTACTTCTTTTTGCGATCCGCTAACGACCAGCCGTGCGAATAACCCCGAGCTCTATTGTGCGAACCTCAGTTTATAATTCCAAATCAATATATTGTTTTTCTTATAAATTTCAATACATGCGGTGTATATAGTTTTGAATAAAATACGTTTGTAATTCTCTGGCGGAATTGTGTTGCATTTTCCTTTTTTTATACAACTTCCCAACGGTGAGTGCTAGGCGATCAAACGAGAAAAACATGGTCCTTCGAGCCAACAGAATGGCACTATAGGAAAAAAAAAACAAAAATCAAATTTAAAAGCTAAATAAAAAGAATAAAACTAAAGTAAAGTGAAGTGAAAAGTAAAACGGACGGACAAAATTATTCCAACGAGGCGGCTTCGAAAATCTTTTGTGATTATTTTACAAATGAAAATTTTGGCAAAGCAACTAATGTGAATAAGTGGGCTTTTATGTCCGAAAAAAGGTTTTAAACCTATTCGTCTTCTAAATAAATGTGAAGTATTGAAATATTCCTAAAGGGAGTGCTGTGACAAAAAAAAGAAAGATAAAAGAAATATTAACATATACACATACAGAAACTCAGTCCAGTTTTAAAACAATAACATATACTCGCACATATATATATGAATATATAACAAAAATTAAGCTTTTAAACAAATTACATAAAAAGTAATAAACCAAAATCAAACGAGCGCGCCGCGTTATAAAAATCTAACAGAAAACATAATTCGGGCGCGATCGGTCAAAAAATATATAAATAAATAAACAAGCATCAATACAACATAATAACAACGGACAACAGAGGAAAACCAGAACATACAGGCGCGGTACAACAGGACGGGAAAACCGGAGCAGACAGGCATAGCTATAACGCTTTAAAAAAAAAAAAAAAAAAAAAAAAAAAAACCTTACTTTCCCCCAAAACCCCTTGAGGCGAGATAAAGTAAGTGTATCGTTTTCATTTATATTCATTATATGTATGTACATATGTATGATAACAAACGGATTTATATTTAAGATAATCCGTTTGAACGGCACAAACCGGGAAAAGTTTAATTATATATATCATCTATATATATAAAACAAAAAAAAAAAAATTACCAATCTTTTATTTGCCTATTTGCTTACCCCTATTTTACGAACATACGTAACAAGCTAATCCAACAACAATTCAATTTCAAGTATCCACTTGCATGAATTATTGCAGGTTTGAATTGACGAGAGTCGACTGTATTTCACAGGTGTACGGATATTTTCGACAAAAAGTCAGTCAGGTCTTGAAAAGTTACGGTGTGACTTCGAAAATTTTTGGCATAAAAAGAAGCACCTTGTAGAAACTATCCCTGCAAAGTTGTATAAGGATACTTTGATTGGCTCTGGATTTGTATATTGGGAAGTTAACCCTTAATAGCCTGATTTACGAAAGTGTTTCATTTTTAATGTCACTGTGTTTGCTTGAGGGTCTAGATGAAGGGAAAAATAGCTAAAAAAAAAACCACAATATTTATTTTACATATTTATTTAGAAAAGAAAAGGTATCAATTTTGATATTTCAGGCATTAATGCCATAAAGAAATCAGATGTACCTATGCATGAAATAATGCGAAACATTGATTATTTTTATTATCGCATAACTACACTTTACACTTTTCACAGAACCAGGAGGTAAGTTTCCTACAATTATTAAATTTACACTTATTTCTAGAATCCATAAATAATTTTTCATGACCAATAGAATCGCAACGCTCGTCAGTAGAGGGTAGTATTTGTACACCTGTCCGGGGTCTTTTAGAAGGTACTGTAGTGTCTTGTCGACTGTTAGTACGGGGCCTTTTATTTTTCGAGTGACTCTGATATCTACATAAAGCCGAAAAATAATGAATCGGAAGTTCAAAAAGTTTTTATAGCTAAAGAATTAGCAGGTAGGTTTTATGTAGGGCGGAATGCCTGAAGTATCAAAATTGATACTCACAAAAATAGCACTAGTTTCTCCAAGTAAAACATACACTCGCCAAAAATAATTTTATCATAGCGAAAATAATATATAGTATTCACTTACCTCAAAAGTATTTATATTATTCAGAAAAAGAAAATATATCAAATTTGTATTCAACAAAACTTTTAGTAAAATATGTTTACTTGTTCACTTTGCATATGTCATAGATAAAATAAAACAATAATGACATTTGCTTCTTTTCTTCAATTTAGTTGGAAAGAATATTTACAACAGTAAAATACGTACAGCCAACCTATAAAAAAAAACTAATAGTAATGTGAACATTCGGTTTAAAAGATTGGCATCCAAATTGATACTCTAGGTTATTAAGGGTTAAAGTATAATATGAAATTTAAAATTTTGTTATAAGGCAACCGATGTTGTTGTCCGATTTCTCCCATTTTCGCAATATATATATGTACATAGAAATATCATGATAATATTACGTAACGAAATCGGGCGAAAAAGCCAGAGTTGGTCGCGAGATATGAGTTTTCATCTAAATCTGACACTAGCCTCTTCAAAGCATTCCTGGTGTAGAATGTTCTATATCTCAAGCATTCAGTTTTTGGCTTATAACGCTTTTAGCAGTTTCTAACAAAACCGTTATATTGGGACAGGGCCGGATAATAATCCAATTTCATTAATTTTCACACTGTCGGGTTTTTAGAGACCTTTAGTGTTTTAGGAAATATTAGCATAAAAACTGTTAGAGAACGGAGCCACGGTATTCTTTCGGAATGTTTAACCCACAGGTGCCACTTGCTAATGCATTAGCGTACCAAATAACAGTCTTATAGCTTAATTCAGTGCTTAAGGTTGGTACGCAGCTCTCAAGTAATTGCTCAAGAACAAAAATACATTATTTCTGAAGTAATATTGACAGCTGGTTACGCATTGTGAATGATCCACATTAGAAAAGCAAGAGAGAATAAACAAAGTAAACAAACTTTGTGCGTATGTATGTATGTATGTATGTGTATGGTAACACAAATATTTTCATTGAGATTTAAGGAATGTTGTTGACGATTGGTTGGTTTTATACAACATTTCAAAATGGAACATACTTTATAATAATGATTTCAACTAATTTAGGATGAATTTGACGATTACTTCGAATTTCCTGCAAGAAACAATTGTTGATTTGATGTTTCTTTGCAAAACCAGGTTTGCCATATTCACATTTTATTGAAAAAAAGTATTAAAAATTAGTACTAGCTTTCTTAAGAGCTGCGTACTAGCACAAGTAACTTTATCGCAGGAACGTTTCTGGACCGTTTCTTAAGCGTTTTTTTATATGAAGTTTTTACGTTTCTTGAGAGCTGCGTACTAAGCTTTAGTTGTGACATTTTATAGGTAATAATGTAGATTAATTTTGTGGCCGTGGTACAATTACGCCCATCTACGAACTCGTTCTCACGTTGCTGCCAAGGAATACGTGTACAAAGTTTCATTATGATATCTTAATTAATACGCACATTATAGCTTGCAATGACAGACGGACAGACATTCTCGTCATCTTGATCATTTGCAGTGGCGCAACTAACTAAATAACTGTTATACTTACAATTTTTTCCTAGCTTTAGTTTTCGCAAAAGTATCAATGACTTTGTTTAAATCCAGGCTTGTTGCGGTTTAATTGCTATTAGCGATAAATGTCGTAGTCGAGTTTGGCCCGTACTATTTCTTAAACAACTTTTTATTATTTTTAATCTGCTTAGTGACTTTTCAGCTGCTGCAGAAGTAACAGGAAATATAAAAGATAATAACATTGTTGTGAAACTTCCGTTAGGTTGCATTCTAACATTCCATATTTGTTCATAATTTCCTTGCATAATTGGTGAAGAGTGCATGACTTAGTTGAGGTAAAACTAGATGGTAAATATTAATTAATTGAAGTGAAAAACTAAATTCTATTATATCCGAATATTTTCTTTGGAATTCATCACACTTTTGTAATAAAGTTGCTTCACCAACATGCAATAAAAATGTTTGTGTTAGAAAATCAAATAAATATTTTTTCTCGGTTTGAAAATTGATAATTCAGCAAAATGCTTTTAAATTTTTCTTTGCCATTTTTCTTGAAATAGGTATCAATACCATATTTTTTTTGCAGTTTCACTAGCTTTGCACTTGAATAATTCGAAATTATTTCACTATCCGTCAAATTGACAACACTGCCAAATTACAGAAAGAATTTAGGAATAAGAGGAATTCCCTAGGCAAAACTGTTGAATTTCCCCAAATGAGTTGTCATGATTAAAGGGAGAATGCAACCTGTCATATTTATTTTGAAAATTGGAGAATTTGAGGGCCCCGGAGGCACTGCCCCGCATAGCCCCTGAGTAGCTACGCCACTCATCATTTGTATGTACTACATATATACATAACCTTATATCTAACTACCTTATTTTTAGGTGATACAAACAACCATTAGGTATACACAACAATTATTATCAGGTTATAGATTTCTCCTACATTCTTACGGTATAATGACTTAAAATCTTTTGTAATACACATGTCAAGGGGTTGCAGCTTAGACTTAGTGTTGGGTGGCAAAAAATCAATTTAAGTGGCTAAGATGAGGGAAGCCCTTATGCGCCGAACAATTGTCTACATATGAATAGCAATATCATTCAATTATCGGCTGCCATGGTGTCATTTAACATTTGAAGCCATCCGTTAAATAAGGTTGTTGTCATCTACGCCTTCTTATAGTGCCGATAATGCACTGGTAAGCTACATATACTTTTTAAGCACCTTAGCTTTGCTGACTTTCCGATTAATAGAGGCTTATGTTTTTCGGTGCCATCCATGCCACATATGAATAGCAATATCATTCAATTATCGGCTGCCATGGTGTCATTTAACATTTGAAGCCATTCGTTAAATAAGGTTGTTGTTATCCACGCCTTCTTATAGTGCCGATAATGCACTGGAAAGCTACATATACTTTTTAGAGGCTTATGTTTTTCGGTGCCATCCATGCTTACAGCAAATAAAATGATCACTCGATCTTTACTGTGCTTACGCCCATGACATTTTTCCTTTTTAAATCAATATGTTCGGTCTGGCAAACATAAAGCAAACCAGTTTCATCAGCATTAAATATATTCTTAGGTTCGCAATCTTTTATCAGATCACTCAACTTTTCCCTCCATTCACAGCATACGCCTTCACTAACAGAAGAGCTTTCGCCGCATATTTTTTTAAATGTGATATCGTGCCGCTTTTTAGATCGATCTAACCAACCACTGCTTAAAATCCATTATGTTCATAGCTTTGGCAAAACACAAAGCATTTTCTTCTAATAAATCGCCTCAAATGGGAACATTACTTTGACGGCACTGTGTAAGCCACAAGAGTGAAGACTTCTCTATATTCGGATATTCAGCTTGTTTTTGTTTGTATTCGTACGTTTTTTCGACATCGAAGTTTAAGCTTGGGAAAAAATCAGCAAACTGAACGAAAATAATAAGAGACAGCACAAAATTCAGCATGTATAGCGACATAAAGGCGGCATAACTGTCTAAAAACCCTAACGGTGACTTAACCAAATGCCAAAAATTGCATATTGCATTAAGAATTATAAGAGGTTACGAAACAAAATTACGATTTATAAGAGGTTCAATATTCTTTGCGTTGCGAAAAATATTACGAATTAACGTGGGTACCAAATGTATGAAATTTTTACGAACTATCGAATTTTCTTCAAGGAGATAGAAATTTTTACGAATGATTGTGAATTTTGAATTTGCGGGGTACGAATTAACGCGACTCGACTGTATATATAATTGATTAAGATGCCAAGAAAAGTTGAAATCCGGGTGACGAACTGTCTGTCTGTATGTCCGTCCGTCCGTGCAAGCTGTAACTTGATTAAAATATAGTTATATTGATGAAACTTGGTATGCGAATTTCTTAGTACAGAAAAGATTACGAGTTCGTAGATAGGCGCAATCGGACCACTGCCGCGCCACCAAAATGTCATTAACCGAAAATCTATAAATTGCCATAACTAAGCACTATATCTTATATTTATATAAGAATAAGTTGGCTTTTTGTTTGTTCGCTATAGCTGACTAATACGTTGCATGAAATGAAAAATGGCCTGAACCACTTTGAAGAGAATCCAATGAGGATGGTTTGTAAAACAAAAAAATCAGAAAAAGTTAATTTTTAACTGACTTACGAGCGTTAATTAAAAAACAAATCCATTACTTATTTAAAACAGAGAATGTCAAATTTAGACAGATATGTTTTAACATTTAGCTAAGCTGCAAACACTTCTGAAAGGTTCGAGCAAAATGTGCCATACCAAGTGAAACAGCTCTCTCTTTTTTTTAAATTTTTTCACATCCAGCTCGCACAGTTTTGCATTTCATACGGATTTTCCTTTACATTTGTAATAAACGCGCAGATAATGAGATAATTTATGTAAATTTCAATATGACGCGCACTGGAAATACGAATTAAATGTAGCGATCTAACAAAAATGAAGCTCAACAGAACCCTAAAAGCTACTAAAATGAGGTTGAGGATCCTGTGAAGCAAAACATTTTATTATCAAATTATAGAAACAGAAAAATGGATTAAAGAAATACTTTGCATAAGTCAACACATATTTTTAAAGTTTAGAATTTTGTTAGAACTAAATAAAATAATTTTAAAATGGTTTATATCTGCAAAGCAGCCTCCCTACAAGGTAAAAAATCCTTATGAAAAAATGGCAAGAAAGCTAGTCAGCAGATTAAACCGAAATTTATGTAGAAACACGTTTCTAATTCGTTTTAAATACGTTACATTTTGGAAAATGCAATCACTCGTTGTGTGTATTTACACATTTCAATACGAAATCCAAAGTTTACCTAAATTTAGTTGAGTTCTCCATTTATAAAATATACCAAATATAAATCGAATAAATTTTACAAATTAAAGTTCAAATGGTTATATTATTTTCAATATTAATTTAAATGAATGTACTTATAAGACAGCAACAAGGCAAAGAATTTAACAGAATATTGTCGTGTGAGTGCATATTAAGCAAATTTATGTATTTATTTTTATGCTTGATTAGATTTTTTTCTTGAAATTAAAATTATTATTGTTTTAAGTGGATATTAAGTTTTTATTCACTGTGTTCAATTTAAAATTTGCAAATTTTGATTTTTAATTTTGAAAAATGCCATCAAGACGTAATAATATTGGGAGAGGTTCGCGTCCTGCTTCACATGTAGCAGTTAGGAGAGCACGAGAAAATGATGTTGTTGATCGGAGAAGAATTTTGCAAAATAGGGCACGTGTTTTAAGAAATTTTAATCGAATAGCGATCAATTATGATAATACATTTGAATATATATTAGTTTGCACGTATCAGTTCATACTGGATTAATGACTGTAGTATGTATTGGAATGCTACTCTTGCAGATGCATCAGCTTCTGTTCATCCACAACAAATATGAACACTATTTTCGATTATATTGGCAATGTGTTTTCCTTCGAATCCAGTGGAATTGTGGACAACTTATCACGAACATATCGTAGAAAATTTAACATCGAGTTCGTCGCATCAATTCAGATGGATTTCACGGAAATTTATAATGAGGCATTGATGATGATTGAAAATTTATGCTTATCTATATCAAACAAGACATTAGCGCTATTGGGCTTAACATTGCCTAATCGAGCTATGCACGATATTTTCAATCAGGAATTAAAACATGAAAAACGTATGATCGCATTGAATTGAATTCTTATGTTCCGAAATTAAATGTTCAGCAGAAAGTAGTGTATGAATCCACTATGCAAGCAATGTGTAGTAGGGATGGTGGATTTTGTTTTTTTGGGTGCGCCAGGAGGCATCGGAAAAACATTTCTGATATCATTACTGTTAGCAGCGGTACATTCTCTAAATAGAATTTCACAGGCACTGGCTTCTATTGGTATCGCAGTCAAAGCTACCTTTGAATATGAATGTTAATAAAACACCTACATTCAATATATCAAAAACGTCTGGAACTGCAAAATTTATTCAGCATGAGTGGCTCATAAGAAGTCAGTAGAAGCTTTGGAAAGAACTTTTAAAGATTTACGAAAATCAAGCTTTGTCTGGTGGATTGATATTGTTAGCAGGTGACTGTAGACAAACGTTACCTGTTATTCCATGGTCTACGCCCGCTAATCGCATAAAAGCTTGCTTAAAAAGTTGACATTTGTGGAGATACATACGTCAAAAGATTTAAATTTACAACATATGTTCAAGTTCAACTTCAAAACGATGCATCAGCTGATAAGTTTTCTAGACAATTGTTGTAAAAAGGAAATTGTGCAATGCAAGCTGACGACACGAGATTAATAACGTTACCATCGAGTTTTTGCCGTTTCACTCAATAAAAAGAAGAATTGATTGAAATTTTTTGCGAACATTGCATTGCAATTTGAAAATTATATTTGGTTGCGAGAAAGAGCTATTTTGGCAGTAAAAAATAAAGATGTTAACGAACTAAATATGGTCATACAACTTAATATACAAGGTGATGTATTTTCGTATAAATCTTTACCGGGACTACCTCTGCATAAATTTCAATTGAAAGCCGGAATAACAATTATGATGCTTCGTAATGTAAGTCTACCACGGCTTTGTAATGAAATCTATATCATCTGTTAAAAAGTTAATGTGGAATGTTATTGAAGTAACGATTTTGACAGGGAAATTTAAAGGTGAAGACGTATTTATTCCCCGGATTCCAATAATTCCATCTGATTTGCCGTCTTCAATTTCCGGTTCGTCTTGCTTTTGCCATTATCATAAATAAAGCGCAATGCCAGACTTTGAGAATTTGCGGCATAAGATTTAGAACGTTAGGTTTTTTCGCAAGGCCAACCTTATGTTGATTGCTCGCGGGTTGGCAAGCCCTCGACTTTATTTATTTATATCGAGAACAAAAAAACTAAAAATGTTGTTTACCATGAAGCGTTGAACTAGATAGTAATAAAATCTTTCAATAAACAAATTATATTGCAAAAGTAATAATTTCATTTCATAATGCTCTGCAAAGCGGGCGGAGTTCAGCTAGTACATATATTATACATATGTGACCTGGTCTACGAAAAGGGAGCTAACGTGCGAAAAAAAAAATTGAAAAAAAAAACTGATTTTTTGACAGGGTCACATATATAAGACCCTACTTTAAAATTTTGAAAAAGTGGGCGGCGTCCCCCTCTAATAAGCTTAGTGTACACATATACGAGGTGATTTCCAAAGTAAAAAGGACTTAAAAAAAAAATAGAACAAATGGTTTTTTGGCAAAATCAATATATTTTATTCAAAATAGACTCCTTCTGCTTCAATACAGCTTTTTGCACGGTTCAAAAGCATGTCGAACGAGTGTTTTAGCTCGTTGGCCGGTATTTTTTTTTTTTTTTTTTTTGTTTTTATAGTAGGAGGAGGCTTCAACAGCCAGAGTGCGGGACTTTAATCCGCTAAACCTAACCTACTCCCACCTCATGTCTCTCCCACGGGACCACTGGACAAAGTATTACTTCATGGGAGAGAAGAAGACGTTTAAGTCTCCTCTATTGCACGCACTGACTGACGCCTAATCTTTTCTAAATGTCTCAATTTTGTCATAATTAGATTTGCCGCTTTGCTGACAGCTTTCCACTTTACAGAGGACCCGCACTTATGTGCAGTCAAATTTTCCACCGTGATACTACCTCCCAGGGTGGTTTTCAACATTTCCCTTATACTTGAAAACCGTGGACAATAAAAGAACACGTGTTCAGGGTTTTCTATACACTCTGTACACGGCGGACAGTATTGACTAAAGTCATGACGATATTTGAATAGATAGCTTCTGAAGCAACCATGCCCACTGAGTATTTGGGTGGGGTTCCAGGTCTCCATGTTTCCTACCTATCCACGAGTGTATTTCCGAAATTAGTCGGTAGGTCCACCGTCCTTTGCATGAAGTTTGCCACCGCTGCTGCCACATTGCTTTTTATTCTCTCTTCTCTTTTTGCTGTGGTAGACGTCTCTGATAAGTTATATATTCGCGCGAATTTGTCTCCCTGGATGTCAATCGGTGCCATACTGGCTAATACCTCAGCAGCGTCATCTGGTTCGGAAAGCACTTATCACTCGTATTGCTGAAAGCCTATGCACTGTGTTAATTGGTCTAGCATATGATTTTGTTTCTAGCGCTTGTATCCATATTGGAGCCGCATACAGGATCACTGAACTTATTGCCTTAGCTATTAAACATCGCCAGCTGGAACGCACACAGCCTTTATTTGCCATCTAGACAACGCATTATATATTTTATTTGCTTTACTTGTCGCATTTTCCAAGTGTTCTTTGAACTTGAGTCTTGAGTCCACTATTACCCCGAGATACTTCAACTGCGGCTGTGAAGTAATCTCACATTCTCCGATGGTCAGCGATATTTTCTCCTCAATTTTCCTTGAGGTTATGAGTAGGACTTCTGTTTTCTGCTCAGCCAGCTCTAGACTCATGGTAGTAAACCATCGGCGCAGACCATTTATGCTGTCATTGCATGTGATTCGGAGGTCATCCAGATGTTTAGCTACAGCTACTACTATGAGGTCATCCGCATAAGCGATTGTTTTCACATTTTTTGTTTGCTTAACACCCCGTCGTACATCAGGTTCCATAGCAGCGGGCCTAAAACCGAGCCTTGCGGTACTCCACTGGAGATATTGTAGCTCTGAGTTCCCTCGTCCGTCTCGTATAGCAATCTCCTATTTTGAAAATAATTCATTATAATATTTAACAGATACTGAGGAGCGTGTATATTGTGTAGAGCTTTTATTATATCTGCCCACTTTGCGGAGTTGGCCGGTATGGCCGCTAGTATGCCAGTGCAAGCCTATTGAATGACCTTCACGCCTGCATAACGCTTTCCTTTCATGGGCAAATGCAATGTGCAAAGAAGTCGCACGGTGCAATATCAGCTGAATACGGGGAGTGTTTAATTGTTAAAATGTGATTTTTGGTGAAACAATTGGCAATTTTTGGTGGTCAATCAATTTGTGCGGAACAAACCGTGCACACACCTTTAGTAAGCCCAAATGTTCGGTCAAACTGCGATAAATCAATGTTTTGGAGATGTTCAGTTCCATCTCCAAGAACTTCAGTGATGATTTCATCTAATTTTTGATGAATTCACGTACGGTTTCGATAGAATTGCCGGTGATCACGGATTTTGATTGGCCCACATGTTGGTCGTCATTGATGTCCTCACGACCACTTTGAAAACGTTGAAACCACTCGTGCACTCTGCTACGGGATAGGCAATCATTGCAATAAACTTGTTTCATCAATTGTAACGTTTCGGTAAAAATTTTACCAATTTTTAAACAAAATTTAATGTTGGCTCTTTGTTCGAAGCTCGTTTTCGTACCTATAACACAAACATAGTGTCACTTAAAATGCAATAACTTCACTTCTATCGGATGAAATGTCATGAAATTCTCACTCGACAATCGATAAAGATAGCAGATTTTAACGCACCGGTCGACATGTGGATGACACCATCAGGAGGTGCTAGGTTCAAAAAGTCTTGTTTACTTTGGAATCCACCTTGTATCCTAAACTAATAAAGCTAAAATATCAAAATTCGCCCAGCACAAATATTATAAGAACTTTTAGCGATAATATGAAAATGGATGAAATCTGAAGATGACCCCGCTCACATCCCATATAACGGTACTGTTGAGAACTACTAAAAGCGCAATAAATGAGTAACTAATTAAGCGTGAGACATTAAGTTTTTCCTCCGAGATGATTTGAGAAGGCCTTGTGGGAGTGAAATCTCATATTTCGGAGTCTCACTGAGCGATTTCGACAAAATTTAGTACTAGTTATTTTCACATGCTTATGTCAGAGTACGAAAATGGACAAAATCGGATAACAACCTTTTTATTCTCGTTAAAGTACTATATGCCACCTTATTACCAAAAATTGCCCAAACACAACCACAATTGGATATGCCAGTAACCGAAAATATTCAGAAAGAATCCTTTAGTGACAATAGCAACTCTGTGCATCGAAAAGGTGTGAATCGTATCAATACTTCCCTGAGCCCTTGCATTGCATATATTGCCTAATATGTAAGTTATCTCAATGAAAAGTACAGAGAGCAGTGTATCTTTGTGTCTAAGGTATGCAAAAAATTTGAGCGTAAACTTAGCTTAGCCACTATATAACTAATATGAAGTTTTCGAGCATCCGGCTTTACTCTATTAGAATGGTATGGATAAAATGGGGCCGATACTACTCAAATTGTGGATATACTTCCAGTCTCCTGGTTGACGATAAAGGATGAAGTCATGTGTAGAAGTTCACGCAAAAGAGGAAAGTTCTCTGAATGCCATTTACGTATGAGCGGCCAGAACCGATTCTTTTACATATAGCTCAAGCCTTCCGGCCTTGACCAAGTATCCTCTGGGTGGCCTAAGAATATCCATTTGAAAGCGAGCTAAAGTGAGAAGGCGAAACATCCCCTTCACAGGGTTGTGCGCTGGGTTTGGGATCCGCCACGTAAAAAAAACACCCCCAAAGAAAAGTAGCAATCATCCTCGGATGAGAGACCCCACTTTTGATGACAACCATGGCAAAATAAGAACTACGACTTGAGGGCATGCACCTGGAATGTCCGGTCCGTTAATTGGGAAGGCGGCGCTGCCCAGCTGGTTGATCCTCCATCACCGCCGTCCAAGAAATGCGATGGACGGACAAGGACTGGGGCGGGTAGGTCCTTGTGGCATTTACTACAGTGGCCATATAAAGGAGTGCAAGTTTGGTTTGGGATTCGTGGTGGGAGAGAGACTCCGTCGCCGAGTACTGTCATTCAACCCAGATCAAAACGAAGTTCTTCAACATATCGCTGATTTGCGCCCATGCCTCGACGGAAGAGAAGGACGATGTGACCATAGATGCTTTCTATGAGCGCTTAGAGCGCACATTTGAGAGCTGCCCCCGCCACAATACCAAAATCGTTATTCGCGACTTTAAGGTATCTTTAGCACTACGGTAGGTAAATTCACCCTCGACGATGAAACATCACCAAGTGGATTGAGGCTGATCGACTTCGACGGAGAAATGCAACAACTGGTACGACGAGTAGTGCCTTGTCGCAGCGAATTGAAAACAGACCGTCTACCTCGCAATGGGATAGATACCGAGAGTTGAAGAGGGAAACGAGATGCATTTGCAAACAGAAAAAGAGGGAGACCGAAATGCGTGAGTATGAAGAGCTTGAAAAGCTAGCCGTCAGGGGTAAAGCTCGAAAATTCTACGTACAGATGCGGCGGCTAACAGAAGGTTTCAAGTCCGGAGCATACTCTTATAGAACCCAAAGTGGTGACCTAGTAATCGATGCTCCGAGCATACTAAAATTATGAGGGGAACACTTCTCCAACCTGCTGAATGGCAGTGAAAGTACAACGCCAGGAGAAGGCGAACCCGATTCCTCAATCGATGACGGTTTAGCAGACGTTCCATTACCCGACCAGGACGAAATTCGAAAAGCGATTGCCCGTCTGAAGTACAACGAAGAGGCGGGGGCCGATGTACTGCCTGCCGAGCTATTCAAACACGGCGGCGAAGATCTGATAAGGAGCATGTAAACTATGGTCGGACGAAAGAATGCCCAATGATTGGAATTTAAGTGTGCTCTGCCCACTCCATAAAAAAGGATACCCCACCATCTGCACCAACTACCGTTGGGTAAGTCTCCGAAATATCGCATATAAGATTATATCGAGCTGTGTTTGATTTGTGTTGCTAATATGCGGAATATACTCCCGTCTTACAATTATTTTTGTTTTAATTTGCCTGTATTTTGAGCAGGGCTTTTTTGTATATTGCTTGTTTTTTAAATACAGGACTTCTTAATTTTGGCTGGGCTCTTTATCCGACTCGAAGGACCAAATTTTAAGTAAAAATTATTGCAGCGCTGCTTCACTTATTCTTTACCTCGGGTGGGGGGCAATAAGTGATAGACACTGCTATTTTACTTGAAATATTTCCTTTTATTTTCTTTTACGCCTTACTACTAGTGGGGGGAAGTAAAAGATATAAATAAAAAGAATGTTTTCTGTTGAGATTGTCTTTTAAATCAGATTTTATTTTGATATATTCCTTGCTTATATACAAATTTTAAAACTATCTTAAATAACTAAATAAGTGTGTATGTGTGTATGTTTATATGTATTGCAGCATATTGTTTATTGCTGCTTGACTTGGAGTTGTTTTCAAGTGTAAAATTTAATACGTGTGTGTGTGTATTAAATGTTATCTCTTCTATAAATTTGTGACTTATGTCCCATGCATTTTTATTATTATTAGATGCACTTATGTATGTATATTAATATACATATAAGTAAATATTTATATTTAGTAGAATTTCGGCTTTGCTGATAAGTAAGCATGTTCAATGATATTTGAACATATTGCCGAGGGAAAAAATGATTATTGAAAATTAGTGGACTGTATTTGGATATGTATGTATATCATACTTAAACTTAACTTTCTTAAATTTAGTCCTCCTTTTGTGTTTGCAATATCGATGCTTCCATTCCTTGACTTTGGTGCCGAATTTTGCTGCAGTCGTTGATGTGCATCTGCTTCGTCTGCCACTAGTCCCACGTTGAGGTCCTTTCCTTTTGTTTGTGGTTGCAGAATCATTCCAATCAGCTTCCGCATGGTTCTTCATTTTAGCATTTTTGCGAATTGTAATTGTTGGCTGCTTTTTATAATTTACGAAATGTTTTCCTTTTTTGATAAGATTCGGATTTGGCTCAGCTAAAACATCTTGTGAGCCTGCCGGAAGAAATAGATGACAAGTTATCAATTCAGTTGGTTTTTTGTCAGTTATTGAAGGTTTATGAAGTTCTTCAAGTGATTCTTCTTCTTCTTCAACTTAATTTTTTTGTTTTTTGGCTTCATCTATTACTTCTGCTGTTTCTTTCTCAGCAGAAGATAGATATATAGTATACAAGGTAAATAAAAGATTGGAACTTTTGTACATTTTAAATCCGAGTCAAAACGGTACAAAATTTCTGGTTCTTCTTCTATCGTATAATCTTCTAAGAGCACATCACGCTGAAGAGAACTGTACGTAATTTCGGGTTCTCCTTCTTTTAATATCTATTTACAACGTTTAAGATTTTGGAAATACTCCGCCGTTATTTCAAAATACAAATTTTCAACTTCAGGAAAAATGTTTGAAAAATACATTGTGTGAAAATTGTGCATTTGAAGAAACACAATTTTCAAATGTTTAATATCATCATTTTTTATTGTAGTGATTTTGTGGAGATCATTCATTAATTTTCTGAGGAGTTGCATTTTGCTCTTGAATAAGAAGATTTCAAGATCCAAATCAAATGTATCTGATTTGATTATATTTGTCATGATGTTAATATGGGGGAATATACACTCGTCTTACATATATTTTGGTTTAAATTTGCTAATATGAGGGAATATACTCCCGTCTTACAATTATTTTTGTTTTAATTTGCCTGTATTTTGAACAGGCCTTTTTGTATAATGCCTGTTTTTTAAATACAGCTCTTTATCTATGCTCGATACGACCAAAATGTTTAGTAAAAATTATTGCAGCGTTGCGTCACTAATTCCTTACCTCGGGTGGGGGGCAATAAGTGATAGGCACTGCTATTTTACTTGAAATGTTTATTTTTATTTTCTTTTAACTATTTGTGGATATGTAAGTTTCCTTTACCTGCTCCTTCCGGTCTTCTTCTGCTGGCCATACCAAAGGACACAACTTCTGAATTGGTCTTTTTAATATGCTATTTTGCTGCTTCAACGTTGCCACACGAACGAGACCATCATTTCCCGATGAGTTTCTTTAATTTTTTTTTGGCTGGTTGTGACATTTTGTCTTTTAGTATTACAACATCGCCGACCATAATATTGTCTACCGGAGTTTTCCATTCGCTCATAAAAATGTTAATTTGTGTTACCAGCATTTGAAATTGTATAGTCGTTTTATCTCGATTAATATCTTTTATTATCTCAGAATGATACTTATTAATTTGAGTTTGAAGTTTTGTAAATTGCTCATTTACTTCATATATATTCTTGTTGATAATATTTGCTGTCGAATTGATTACGGAAATTTGCGCCTTCGGACCTTCTTTCAAATGTCTTTGGCTGCTGAGAAGAGTTTTAAGATTAGATTCAATTTGGTCTTGGTCATCAGCATCCATCAACCCAAATAGCATATTGTAAACCAACCCATTCCAAAGGTGCTCTGTTTTGTCTCTTGTTGTATACAATCAAATTGTGATTGTGCGTTATTCCTTCAGGGCGCCTTCCAAGAGATAATGATATGACATTACATGCTTCTTCGAATTGAGTTAAGAGATGACACTGATCTTTTATTCTAGTCAATCAATTCGGTATTACATTCATCTGTTCAAAATATGCGCGAAGATCATAGTATATTACTAAATTCCAAGTAGAGTTAATTACGTCCGTTTTTCCTAGTGAATCCAGAAATATTACTGTATTAGCCGCTAATTCCCTTACCGAACCAATTCGTTTTGCACTACTTTTAAGGCGTTTGCGAGATTGCTTGGTGTAAGACAAAACAGTACCAGAAGTGTTACTCCAATTATATTCATCTTCGACCTGTTTGTTTTCTTTTGACAATGGAAATTCAACTTCTTCTTTAAGAGCTTGTTTGAATTGTTGAATCATTTCTTCAATTTGCTCTGTTATGTTGTCATAAGAATTCGACTTAAAATAGTCCTCTTCACCTATGCCATTAGTTTTTCGTGGTTAGCGTCAAATTCTTTTTGTATTTTAATAACATATTTATTTAACTCTTCGACTTTGGATTTTCTTATCGATTTGCCCGCGATATTATTGTATGTTTGCAGGACTTTCTCCGCTAAGTCAAGTTGGCTTTCAAGGATCTTTCCTCTGTTGATTCCCATGTTGACAGCTTTTTTTTGTAGTATTGCGCTTTATTCTTCAAAGGGATCGTTGAAGGTAATTGATTGGTCGCCTAGTTGACCTTGCTGTGCCTCGACTCACAGCAGTTGAGTATCCCTTTGAATCGCAATTATAGGATATTTGCGTATAGTCTTTTGCTATTACGGCTTACGTATCCTGTTCCTTATTCTCAGTATGAGGCTTTATAATACTCAATTCTTGAGTTTTATTGTCGCTTGAGTTCAAAATGTTGAGGCTCGAATGGACCAAAATGTTGCTAATATGCGGAATATACTCCCGTCTTGCAATTAGTTTTGTTTTAATTTGCCTGTATTTTGAACAGGGCTTTTTTGTATATTGTCTGTTTATAAAATACAGGACTTTTTAGTTTTGGCTGAGCTCTTTATCCGACTCGAAGGACCAAAATGTTAAGTAAAAATTATTGCAGCGCTGCGTCACTTATTCCTTACCTCGGGTGGGGAGCAATAAGTGATAGGCACTACTATTTTACTTGAAATATTTCCTTTTATTTTGTTTTACCCCTTATCACTGGTAGGGGGAAGTAAAAGATATAAATAAAAAGAATGTTTTCTGTTGAGATTGTCTTTCAAATCTGATTTTATTTTCATATTTTCCTTGCTTATATACAAATTTTAAAACTATCTTAAATAACTAAATATATGTGTATGTGTGTATGTTTATATGTATTGCAGCATATTGTTTATTGCTGCTAAACATGGGGTGTGTGTGTTTGTTTTTAATGTTATCTCTTCTGTAAATTTATGCCTTGTGTCCCATGCACTTTTATTATTAATGGATGCACATTGCCTTTAAATGCATGTGTATATATGTTTCTATGTATGTATATTAATATATAAATAGACATTTATATTTAGTAGAACTTCGGCTTTGCTGATAAGTAAGCATGTTCAATGATATTTGAACAAACTGTGCGATGAGAATCGATACATGCCACTTCTTCGTCGATTTCAAAGCAACTTTTTACAGCACGAAAATGAGCTGCTTTTATGCCGCGATATTTGAATTTGGTATCGCCACAAAACTAATAAGGCTGTGTAAACTGATGTTGAGCAATACCAAATGTTTTATCAGGATCGGGAAAGACCTCTCTGAGCCGTTCGATACCAAACGAGGTTTTAGACAAGGTGACTCCCAATCGTGCGACGTCTTCAATCTACTCGTGGAGAAAATAGTTTGAGCTGAGGAACTAAATAGAAAAGGTAACATATTCTATAAGAGTGTACAGCTGCTGGCGTACGCCGATAATGTTAGTTCTGCTTTCTCAAGAATGGATAAGGAAGCGAATCAAATGGGTCTGGTGGTGGGCGGGGGCAAGACGATATATCTCCTGTCATCAAACAAACAGTCACGTCACTGTTGACAGTCATAAATTCGAGGTCTAGGATAATTTCGTCCATCTTGGAACCAGCATCAACACCAGCAACTTTGTCAGCCTCGAAATCCAACACAGAATAACTTGTACCAACAGGTGCTACTTTGGACTGAGTAGGCAATTGAAAAGTAAAGTCCTCTCTCCACGAACAAAACCCAAACTTTAAAAGTCACCATTATTCCCGCCTTGGTATATGGTGCAGAGGCATGGACGATAACAACATCTGCTGAGTAGAGGTTACGAGTTTTTGAGAGAAAGGTTCTGCGGAAGATTTATAGTCTTTTACGCATTGGCCACGGCGAATATCGCATTCGAAGGAACGATGTGCTGTATGAGATATACGACGAAATTGACATAGTACAGAGAATTAAAAGACAGCAGCTGCGCTGCTTAGACCATGTTTTCCGAATGGATGAGAAGACACCAGCTATGAAAATATTCGGCACAGTATCCGCCAGGAGAAGCAGAGGAAGAGGAAGACCTCCACTACGTTGGAAAGACCAGATGGAGAAGGATCTTGCTTTGCATGGAATCTCCAATTGCCGCCACCTTGTGACAAATAGAAACAACTGACGTGCTGTTAGTAACTCGACTATAACCGCGTAAGCGGTGTCTACGCTAGAAAAGAACAAGAGTGCTCAATTTTCATAACCAGACATAAATAGACGGTATGTAGCAATGAAGTATAAAAATTAATTCTAAATGCATCATTATCTAGTAAAAAAAAATTTTAAATGTAACCGTAATTGATATTAAAGTTTAAGTTACGGTGGTTTCTGGTTATATGATCACTCCGTCCAAAAGGGATTACTCGTCAAATGATATCGATAAGACGTGATAGATAGAAAATAATATTTCGTAATTTTTGCTGATGCTGGCATTCATACTGCTGATGATAAAATCTGGAAATGGCGGCAATTAACTTATTTTATGAAATACAAATTCTTGAATAATTTCAAGTCAAAAGTCAGAAAAATCTCTAATAAAGAAATAGAAATGTTTGTAAATGAAAAAGGCGTGCAAGACGCGAATGGCTGATAAATCGCTCCCTTCCACTCAGCTTCAATTGAAAGCTGCTGTACGTAAATTAAAAAAAGCTCTCAAACGTGAGGAAGAATTGAACACCGAAATGTATATAAGGAAGCTGTGTCCAAATTCAAACAAGCAAAATTCCCTTTGGAAAGCTCAAAAGTCCATGAAGCCACCAACTGACTCTAACATGCCTATACGAGACTTGGATGGAAATTGGGCTCGAAGTGACGAGAAAAAGGCTAATTGTTTTGCAAATCACCTAGAAAAGGTATTTCAACCCAACTCGCCAAAGAACAACTTTAAGCTGTCAATCTTACCCAACACAGCTAAAGAGTCGCTCGAGTCTCTTAAGACTTCACCGTCTGAAATTATTGGTATCATCAAAGAACTTAATCCAAAAAAGGCGCCGGGACATGATAATATTTCCCCAAAAATGCTAATTGAGTTACCATTTATTGCTGTAGAGGTGCTCTCTTTGCTCTTCAATGCAATTCTTAGTTTCGGATACTATCCAATTTCATGGAAAAAAACGCAGATTATATTGATAGATAAACCTTTGAAAGACTTAACACATCCGTCTTGATACAGACCAATCAGTCTTCTACCCTGTCTTTCAAAAGTATTACTATCAAAGATGTCTCCTTTCCTCCATGAAAATAATACAATACCAATGCATCGATTCGATTTTCGTGCGAAACATGGCACAATAGGGCAAGTAAATAGAATTACTAACGAGATAAGGAAAGCATTTGAGCGCCGGGAGTACTGTTCAGCAATATTTCTAGATGTAGCGCATGCGTTTGATAAGGTGTGGCACGAAGGTCTTTTATATTTATAAGATTGAAAAACTTCTACCTTCAAAATTGTATAAAACATTGGAGTCTTATTTAAAAAATAGAAAATTTATGGTAAAAGTGGGAGACTTCATATCTGATGAACGACAGATAAGGACTGGTGTACCCCAGGGCAGTGTTTTAGGCCCAACACTATACATCATATATGCAGCAGATTTTCCGACAGCTAATAATGTATTAACTTCAACTTTTGCGGATGACACAGATATAGTGAGCCGTAACAAATGCCACATTTTAGCATCAAGAATATTAGCGAAGCATTTAAGTTCTATCGAAAAGTGGCTAGCGAACTGGCGTATAAACGTGAATGAACAGAAGTGTAAGCATATTACATTTTCGCTAAGACCAAAGATGTGCCCGGCAGTAAAAATAAACAATATTTTAGTATCCCAATCGAACGAAGTAACATATCTTGGTATTCACCTAGATAGAAGGCTTACGTGAAGAAAACACATCTAGACAATATCTCTAGTAAAGTAGCATGTATTAAAATTAGAGCTGCAAATAAAATTAAATAAAAACTCCAAACTTAGCCGAAACAACAAAATACTTTTATATAATGCGGTCATAAAGCCGATTTGGATGTATGGCATTCAACTGTGGGGTACGACCTGTGCAACTAATATTGATATATAATATTACAAAGGTTTCAATCAAAACTGCTTAGAACAATCACGTGTTCACCATGATACATGCGTAACGAAAATATCCATAAAGACCTTGGTATCCCTATGGTAAAGAAAGAAGTAGAAGACAGCATAATTAAATCTTAAATCTAAACTTCGAGATCACCCAAACACTTTGGCTAATGCTTTGGTACATTCTACTCATACACCACATTAACACACCACATTCAACTCAACCTCACAACACTGACCCGCACCTTCACCATCCTCACTTCACAAATCATCAGGGCTTACATACACGTACACCAACAAACCACAACACACCAGCTGATTCCACACACCAAAAGGGAAAAGGTTACCACAAGGAGATCAGCAACACACTTCACTTCCGATCTTTGCAGCGAACACGCGTGTGCGAACCGTTGAACCGAGCAACATCAGCGTTTTTTTTCCCCCGAGTTTTCGTCATTGAGCAGCATCAGGGTTTTTTCCCGAGTTTCGTAACTTTCATCCAGTCTGGGAATTGTAAAAATTTAATTGCTAAATTTTTTTGCATTTTATAAAGTGAAATACATTGTACACCAGCAAGAAAACCGCATTACACATATACACGCGTATACTCAACTTCAATTCCATTTTTTTTTGCTTTCTAAAACAAAACCTTGTGGTGGTAGAGAAGGTGAGTGCGTGCAAAAATATAAAAACAAATTTAAGTGCACAGCCAAAAAGGTGGTTTAGTGAAAAATACATGGTCCTTCGAGGCAAAACGAACGGCACATTGGTGAAACGTTAAAAAAAAAATATATATATATATATATCTAATATATAAAATTCTCGTGTCACGGTGTACGTTATTGAACTCCTCTGAAACCGCTCGACCGATTTTCGTGAAACTTAGTGTGCATATCGACTAGGGTGGAGAATTGGACAACATCTATTTTTCATCCTCCTAAATGTTAAGGGTGGTCCACCCCTACATTTTTTTAAACTTTCCGCGAAGAAAATTAAAAATTTTTTTTCTGACACTGCCTAAATCGGTAACTCTGTTATCTTACCATCATCGTACGTAGGTAGTCCACGTCACATGCAAGAATACATTCAGGATGCCATGACTTTCGTGCGTGAATATGGACGACCGTGTCTTTTCATCACTTTTACATGTAATCCAAAATAGCAGAAAATTACATCGTTGCTATTACCAGGACAAAATGCAACAAATCGTCATGATATTACAGCACGTGTGTTTAAACAAAAATTAAAGTCTTTAACCAACTTTATTACAAAATTGCATGTATTTAGCTCCACACGTTGTTGGATGTATTCAGTTGAATGGCAAAAGCGTGGATTACCTCATGCTCACATTTTAATTTGGTTGGTCGACAAAATACGTGCTGAAAACATCGACAGTTTGATTTCTGCAGAGATTCCAGATCATTCTACTGATCAATTACTTTCTGATATTGTTGAAAATAAAAAATAAATAATAATACTAAATAAAGATGCATGCCTTGCTCTAGGCTTGCTAGAAGACGACAATCATTGGGACAGTACGCTTGCTGAAGCAACATTAAACTGCACAGGATCACAAATTCCTCTACTATTTGCTATAGTACTGACTACATGTTTCCCGGCCCGAGCACAAATGTTGTGGGATAATCACAAAGATTCAATGACTGATGATATATTGTATCGACATCGTACAAGGTGCAATGATCTAACGATATCATTCAGTGATGCAATGTACAATGAAGCATTGATAGCTATCGAGGATCTTTGCATTGCTATTGCGAAATTGAATCTGATTTACTCAACACAGATATCAATCGAGAACTACAGTACGATACTGTAGAAATGGCAGGCATTGTTAGTCGCAATGTTCCACTACTAAATGATGAACAAAAAATTATTTACGATCGCATCATGCTGGCAGTATCGGTAGGACAAGGAGGATTATTTTTTTTGGATGCACCAGGTGGAACTGGCAAAACATTCCTTATTTCGTTACTTCTGATCGAGATACGATCAAAAAATGACATCGCATTGGCCGTTGCATCTTCTGGCATTGCAGCAACTTTATTAGATGGAGGCAGAACAGCTCATTCAGCATTTAAGCTGCCGTTGAACATTCAAAATAATCCAGATGCAGTGTGCAACATAAAAAAACAATCGCCTATGGCCATAGTGCTGAAACAATGTAAAATTATTATTTGGGATGAATGCACTATGGCACACAAACATTCGCTTGAGGCATTAGATAGGGCATTCAAGGATATAAAAAACAATGATAAACTATTTGGCGGCACTTTGTTACTCCTTTCTGGTGATTTTAGACAAACACTTCCCGTTATTCCACGTTCAACGTACGCTGATGAAATTAATGCTTGCTTAAAATCAGCGCGACTATGGCGTAATGTTGAAAAAGTACAACTGACGGTGAACATGCGCGTTCATATGCTTCAGGATCCATCCGCCGAAAATTTCTCTAAACAATTGTTAGATATTGGTGATGGGAAAGTTGATGTACATGAAAATACTGGATGCATCAAATTTCAGACGGACTTCTGCACAATCATCGACTCGCAAAATACTCTCATCGATCACATATTTCCCGACGTACACACACAATATGCAAATCGTAATTGGCTGGCAGAAAGAGCGATTTTGGCAGCTAAAAATGTGGACGTCAATGAGTTAAATTTAAAGATTCAACAGTTGTTGCCTGGGGACTTGGTGTCATACAAATCTATCGATGCAGTTTTCGATACCAACGAGACTGTGAATTATCCCATTGAGTTTTTAAATTCATTGGATTTGCCAGGCATCCCACCACATCATTTACAATTGAAGGTTGGATCTCCGATTATTCTGCTTCGCAATTTAAACCTACCACGGCTGTGTAATGGCACACGGTTAGTCATTAAAAAATTAATGAAAAACGTCATTGAAGCCATCATCTTGAATGGAAAGTATGATTACTACAGATGTGCCAATTGAATTCAAACGCACTCAATTCCCCATTAGATTGGCATTCGCTATGACGATCAATAAGTCACAAGGCCAGACATTGTCTGTATGTGGCTTAGATTTGGAAACACCATGCTTTTCCCACGGACAACTATATGTGGCATGTTCTCGCGTGGGAAAACCCTTCAGTTTGTTTGTGTTGGCTAAAGACGGACTAACCAAGAATATTGTACACTCTATTGCACTGAGAGATTAATTTTTTTTTTCAATAATTGATATGAATAATTATTTTTGATATTTAGAAAGCTATCAAAAATTGCAATTTAAAATATATTCGTTACTTTAATAAGAATTAATTTATTAACTTAAATAAAGCATACTTTCATTGTTTATAATGCTTTCGATTATAAGTACATCCCCGCACACTTAGTAGTAGATAGTTATTTTTATTGAACTAAAAAAATGTTTCCTAGAAATAATATACATGGCAAAACAACGTTTGCCGGGTCAGCTAGTATATATATATATAAGTGCATATATATGTAAAAACAACAAAAAAAAAGGTTTTACATATGAAAGTGCAGTGGCACCAAGAAAAATACATAAGAACGAAGTGGCACGAAATCTACATACATACATACATGCATACATTCCTGTATGTGACAAACCAAAATTTGTGGTGAAAGAAAAAAAAAATTAAATTAAAAACCGGAAAGCAGTGCAGTGAAATAATATATTAATATTAATATATACTAAAACTAACATATGTGCAAAATTGTGATAACTCCAAATTAACAAATAAAGCTTTAATCAGAAGTGGGTGCAAACTAACATATACAATACGGGCGCGAAAATAAAATAAATTATTAAAATACGGGAGCGAACTCTTAACAAACAAATGAATAAAATAGCCAAAATACAAATAAAACAAAAGTGAAAAAAAAACAAAAACTAACAAACATAGCAAACATAACAAGCAGAACGCCGGCGTTGGAAGGAACTCCCACTCATACAAACAAGGAATCACATCACATTTCACGAAAATCCAAACCCAAAGTCCCTGAGGAAAATCAGAGGGAGTGTATCCATTCCACTTTTTGATTTTATTTATTATGTATATATGTATGTAACGTTGCACAAACGGTCAATTTAATAGAACCGACAGAAATCAAACCCGTTTAATAAAAACGGTTAGTAAAAGTTCTAAATCGGCGGGAAATTTAAGTACCGATACAAACCAATACGGTAAATAATATATATGTATGTATATATATATCTAAAATATATATATATATATATATACATATATATACATATATATATAGATATATATATTAATAAATTTAACTAAATAAATTACTATTCCTTGCATTTTAAGCTTACCTTCGTGTATACAATACACACAATCCACAAAAAAATTCAATAAAAATTTATTTCCAAACTATTCTGGCAATACCGCTCCTGTTCATTAACTGTGAGAGGGATACTTGCAAACTATACGAACAATACCTCTTCAGCTTATTAAGCTGTGAGAGGAATTGCTTCCGAAAATTGGCGGCTTGAGATGCATTTTTGCCTTTATCGTAGAAGTACTGTAAAATATGCCGTATTTTCTCTTTAATTTGCTCCATGTTTGCAACGCTATAACTCACGAACGACTAAAAAGAAACGACAATCAATCAAACACGTGTTAGCGCGTGAAATGAGCTTTCCAAAAAGGTATAGCATGACCGATGCGACGAATAAAACTAGAACTACGCGCTTTCAGCGCCACCTAGCGAAAATACCGCAAGACTTTTTTGACAACCTAATATATACAGGGTAGGCCATTTAAAGTTGACCCATTTGTTTCTAAGAAAAAAGAACAAAAGAAAACAATGTTTTTTGTTCATTTCAAAAATAATTTATTTTGGTCCAAGGGGATTTGTTTCAGCTAATATTTAAAAATTAGATCGCGTAAATGGGCACCTTTAGCTTTGACAGCTAAATGCACTCTTTTTTCGACATTTTCCATGACTTTGGCCAATGTTTCGGATGATATGGCGGCTGTTTCACGTCGAATGTTGGCTTTCAGTTGAGCTAAGGTCTTTGGCTTATTAGCGTATACCTTGGATTTCAAATAACCCCACAAATAAAAGTCTGGTGGCGTCAAATCTGGTGATATCGGTGGCCAGTCAACATCACCATTTTTCGATATCAATCGCCCGGGGAAAAATGGTCGCAATAAATTGATTGTTGGTCGAGCTGTATGGCATGTAGCCCCGTCCTGTTGAAACCAGAAGTTATCCATGTCATTTTCGCGAATAATGGGTATCACAAAATCCGTTATCATGGCTCGATAACGCTCACCATTGACTGTTGTCGTGGCTCCATCATCGTCTTCGAAAAAATACGGTCCGATTATCATATTCGCGCAAACACCGCACCAAACTGTTACTTTTTGGTCGTAAAGAGGCTGTTCTTCAATTAATTGAGGATTTTCGGTGGCATAAAATCGGCAATTTTGCTTGTTTACGCCTCCATTCAACGAGAAATGTGCCTCGTCTGACATGATGAGTTTTCGCCAAAAGTCAAGTTCGTTTTCAGCCATTTCGATGGCCCATTTGCCAAAATTAAGGCGTCGCGGATAATCAGCTGGGTTTAGTTTTTGTGCCATTTGAATTTTATATGGAAACATCTTCAAATCTTTATGAATTATGCGTCGGAGAGTGGTGCGAGAGATGTCTAATTCCTGAGAGCGGCGATAACTCGATGTCGATGGAGTCTCCTCAATACTGGCTCGTACAGCTTCGATATTTTCATCAGAACGTCTTGTGCGTTGTCTGGATGCATGACTGGCATTACTGAGATTACCGGTGTTCACAAATTTTGCGTATAAAGACTTAATTGTGTTCTTAACTGGAGCACTTTTCACTTTATTTTTTTTGCGAAACGCATGTTGAGTTAACACAATTGAAAAGTTATTTTGAATATAAAGCTGAACAATTTCAGCGCTTTCTTTTGGAGTGTACTGTTCCATGGTATAAATTGTCTTCGAATGACGCTTCTAACACGGTATGACATTAGCCGATTTGTCAGCGCTGTTAAAAGTTACAGCGTTGCCAGGTGGGTCAACTTTAAATGGCCTACCCTGTACATACCCTCAAGCGGATGAATATAACGAACAAAAGGCAAATTTATTATACATATACATATACATATTTCTAAATGCGAGTACACAGCCGCGAATACATAGACGCGAGTTATATAGATTGCCATATATTTTCAAATGCTTGTATACCTATGTACAAACATAGGATACAACCCAAATTAAGAATATTCAGAAACGGTGCGGTGAACCAAAACAACTTTGGGTAAACAAAGTAAATATTTTACATGCTAATTACCTTTGTACGTACATACATAAGTATATTGAAAGTCCAATTTAACGAATTCCTAGCATTTATCTTGTTCCTTGTCACACAAGAACAAGCATAATAGCACATATTTTATTTAACGCATACTATATGCACATAAAATCCACACGTATGTACAAAGGATATTGACCTAGTTTCAGTGCGCGCTGAAACAAGGGCATACGAATAAATCCGTAATAAACAATTTTCCGAAAAAAACAAGTGAATAAAAACGAAAGCAATAAAAGCGATAAACGCTTTTTAAATTCTTTTACTGAAATAACAGCTCTTATTTATTAAAAAGAGCTATCGGTCACACGTATATTTTACTTATCCAATTTTTCGGCAATATCAACTCTTATTTGTTGAAAAGAGTTTTCGGGACCATAAATCTCTATTATAATAAAATATACATATATATTTTATTAATTAAAATTTTCTGAATGAGCACTGACTCAAAAGAAACTAAAGCAGAATTCTTAAGAATTCCGAAAATGATTAACCCTTAAATGCATGGCGTACCATATATGGTACACGCCTTATATCCGCCGTCATTCAATGAAAATTAATCTGAATTGAATTTTGCTTACTCTTAGTGAAAGCCATAAAAACTAACAGTTATTTAAATGTCGTCGCAGCTTGCTAAGGCTTATACGCAGTTGAAAGCGAGCTGTCGAATTGGTCGAACGTAAATATTGCGAAAAATTCGAATTGTGATTTTCATTCGTCATTAAAATATAATTTATTACATTGTTTGTGAAATATATATTACAGGTAAGTACAGTAGAGTTCATTTTAGCTAAATAAAATCAAATGTGATAAAATACGATCAATTTTTGGAACTTTTTTGCTTTTTTACGTATGTACCATATATGGTACTTCATGCATGCGAGCCAAATATCCTTTCCAGTACTTGCTGTTTGATATAGATGTAAATGTACAGATATGGATGGATATACAAGGAATATAATTGATGGAAAGAGGTATAACGCGGATGAAGTAGCAAATATGCTATGTGATGATTTTGAGGATGAGGTATACCCAAAAATGGAAATGTCTCTTTTGATGATGAAGAATCTGCAGATGCATTGGATGAATTAATAGATGAAACACGAAACCCGCAGCCTGTTAGAAATCAAGCCGAGATCGACTATGAGTTATTAGATGAAGATTCGATTAGTGATTCAATTTTAAAAGAGATGAATGATGATGATGTGAATGTGTCAGTGCTTCAAACTTCTAGTATAACTGCTCCGGACGAGTACGTCTCTGTAGATTTATCTATAGTGCGCCAAGAACTTCCATCCCCTCCGAAAAAAATAAGGTTAGTTTTATCAACACCGGTACCACTGGAAAGCTCTTGTTCCGAAGAGGCTATACGCAAAGAATGCTGTAAATATAAAAATATTGTTGTTGATATAGCGTCATCAGATTTTGAAAGAATTCGCTGGAAAAAAGGTAATTTACAGTTGAATGAAGAGCAAATCTCTTCCCTTGGAAGTTCAGTTTTAAGGCCAGATCCATTAGATGAGTTCGCCACTGCATATGGTTGCTTTAATTATTTTTTTTCTGACGAACCAATGGAAAAAATAGTAAATGAGACCATTCACTACGCTAAAGTGGAAAAAGCGACCAAAATTTCTTGTTTGATATTTTCGATTTTAGAAAATTTATTGGCATTACATATTAAATGTCCTATCACAAACTACCTTGCGCTCGAGATTATTGGAATAGGCAAAATGGAGTTGATGCTGTACGGAACGTAATGACAGTGAACAGGTTTGAGAAGATAAAGGAATATATTTACGTGAATAACAATGATGAATATAACCCCGAAAATCCTGACCGTTTATTCAAATTGAGACCTGTACTGAATTGTCTGAATGATCGTTTTCAAACAATTCCTATGGAATCGATAGACGAACAGATGTGTTCTACTAAAGTTGGCCATTTTATGAAGCAATACCTCCCAAGCAAACCCAAGAAATGGGGATTTCAATTATTTGCACTTTGTGACGTATCCGGTTTTATGTACAAGTTTGAAATTTATACTGGAGAAGCACATTCTTTACTGCCTGGCGAACCAGATTTGAAGGTCTCCGCTAATATTGTAGTCCGTATGACTCACGGAGCTCCCCGTTTCCAAAATTATATGCTATACATGGATAATTATTATACATCCATACCCTTATTGATTTATCTACGGACCCAAGGTATTCACAGCATTGGGACCATCAATCGAAATCGAATAAAAAAATTGTAAGTTTCCGGATACAAAGGTGATGATGAAGATGAATCGAGGTGTCTCAGCAGAGTTCATAACTACAATACATAGCGTACCAATAACGTCTTTATCCTGGAAAGATAATCGGGTGGTTAATCTGGTTTCAACTTTTGTTGGAACGAAACCAGTGCGCAATTCACAAGCCGATGACACCGAGGTTCCGACTACACAACGTTGGGATAAAAAGGAAAAGAAAGTAGTAACTATATCTTGAACCCAAATCATTAAAGACTACAATTTGCATATGGGAGGTGTAGATCTCATGGATTCTCACCTCGATCGCCTTAAAATTACATTAAAAAGCAGAAAATGGTATATAAGGATATTTTATCACCTACTGGATATTTGCATGGTAATGCGTGGCTGCTTTTTAAAAGAGCATACTCCAATATCCCAATGACTCAAAAAGCGTTCCGTCTGGAAGTATCTCATGTATTGACAAATATGGCAGCAAGCAAGAAAGCGAACACAAACCGATCTGGAGCACTCACGCAAGTTTCTCGTCCCCAACAAGAACATGGACCAACACAGAACTTACGTTTCGACGGTATTGATCATTTTCCTGTAGTTCAAAGTCGTGGAAGATGCAAAAATAAAAAATGCTATGCTGGAGACAGAAACGTAAGCAACCGTTCAATTTTCAAATGCGAAAAATGTAACGTACATACATCTTTGTTTAAATGATAAACGTAATTGTTTTGTAGCTTATCATAAAAATGATAAAAAATAATATATGTATTTATAAGATATTTTTAGTTTTATTAATTTTATTTTTATTCCTTTTCAACCTAAATTGATTTACCTTATTTGTGTACACGATTTCCTTTCATTCCAATAGACTGAAATAAGATTTACGTAAGAAAAATTTTCACTCTTATTTGACATCAATGCGTAGTGTACCATATATGGTACATATAGAAAAACCCACATTTGGAGCTTTTCCTGGAAAACGGCGCGTTTAATCGGAAAACAAGTATCCATTTCGTGTTAAGTGGGTAATTTTACATAAGGGGCACTTGGTCTAGATGTTTGGTACTGACCTCATGCATTTAAGGGTTAATGACGACAAAAGCCCATGTACACCTATTGAAGCTACACGCTCTAAGCAAGGTGCTACAAAGCAAAAAAGGGGGAGTGACATTTCTTATATTAAATTCATTTCTGAGAGTGCAGCTTGATTAAATACTGCACTCGATTTGCATCTTCACTACTAGAAATAAAAACTAAATCAATTGACAATTTTTGGACACGCCTCCAAGCTGCATACGACGCAATAGTAGAAACTGATGATTCAGATCTACCTGAAAATTTCAAATCTTCAGCTTACGCCAAATACGAAAATTGCTTAGACCGCTATGAAGACACAACAGCAATGATATCAGATCAATTAAAACTTACGAAGGCAATTGCACCTACTCCCCACAGTAGAGTAGAGTTACCACAATTGCAAGCCCAAGAGGCAAGTTCAGGCATTCATCTCAAAGTGCCAGAGTGTGATACGGAAATATTTCATGGAGGTTATGAACAATGGCCGTCCTTCTGGGACATGTTTACAGCCGTGTACATAAACCATCCAAAATTATCACAAGCGCAAAAATTGTATCACCTCCGATACAAAACTAAAGGTCAAGCAGGCGTAATAGTCAAGCAATTCGCCTTGAATGATGATAATTTTAATCTAGCTTGGGAAGCTTTAAGACAAATATATGAAAATGAGAGAATATTAGTTGACAAGCAAGTAACGATACTGATGAACTTGCCTAAAATTCAAAGAGAAACCAGTGAAGAATTCATGAAATCAGAATCCACTATGTCAAATTGTTTATCGGTTCTATCGACACAAAATATTCCCACTCACAATTGGAATCCTATTCTGGTAAACATATGTACTGCCATATTACCAGAAAAATCATTAATTTTGTGGGAGCAATCTCTCTTATCAAGAAGAAGAAAATGCCCAACGTGGCAACAGATGAAAGATTTCTTAACTACCCAATACGAAATTGCGGAAAGGGTAGACAAAAAAGTAGTCAGAACTAAAAACAAGCGACAAGACCTAAGTAGAAGCTTCAATAGGCCCCAAGCCGGAAGCAACAATCATTTAAATAGAAGCTTTTTCAAAGCACAATCATTCACATCTGAACAAAATAAATTCACGTCATGCGAACTATGTACTGGATAATAAGTTAAATGCTTGCAAGAAATTTAAAAAAATTGAATGTCAATGAAAGGAACAACTTTGTCAGGTCAAAAAGACTCTGTACAAACTGCTTGCCCCACTCACATAATATTAATACTTGCGAAAGCAAATTTAATTGCGTATATTGCCACAAAAGGCATCATTCTGTGTTACATCTCAATACCTTTCCCAACACATCTCATAGCAGCGCTTTTTCAAAAAAAGCTACGGGTTTAGTTGCAACCGCAACTCCCGAAACACAAAATCCCGAATTTTGCCGAGAGACACCATGCTGCTCTAAGGCATTAAAAACTCAAACGCTGCTCAGCGAGATTCAAAGTAGGGTACTACTACCATGTCTCCATAGAACATCGAGGAGAACTGTTTAATCTCAGGGCCCTAATAGACCAAGGATCACAACGGTCGTTCATAGCGTCTAGGGCACAAAATAGGTTAAAACTGCCAACAAATCAAGCCAATTATGAAATTACGGGAATGGGTGGACGAGTAGTACAAAACTCTAACAAAATATGCCCCATTACCCTAATTTCCCCCCAAGCGGATAAGCGCATTCAAGCAAATGCTATTGTCTTACCGTAACTAACAAACATGCTTCCAAGCTATCAAATAAATAGCAAGCATTGGGATAAGATTTCACATCTGACTCTAGCAGATCCCAACTGCAACACCCCCGCTTAAATAGACCTTCTATTAGGCAGCGATCTTATATCGCAAATTATACTAGAAGGTGTTTAAAAAATTTCGAAAACACTACTGGCGCAAAATACCATTTTCGGATGGGTTCTAAGTGGACTAGTTGCGGAACCAGTCACAGCAATGCCACTCAAGTTGAGGAGGTCTCAAACGAGTACCTCAGTTCACAATTGAGAAAATTTTGGGAGTTAGAAGAACTAGAATGATCTGGAATCTCTGCAGAAATCAAACTGTCGATGTTTTCAGCACGTATTTTGTCGACCAACCAAATTAAAATGTGAGCATGAGGTAATCCACGCTTTTGCCATTCAACTGAATACATCCAACAACGTGTGGAGCTAAATACATGCAATTTTGTAATAAAGTTGATTAAAGACTTTAATTTTTGTTTAAACACACGTGCTGTAATATCATGACGATTTGTTGCATTTTGTCCTGGTAATAGCAACGATGTAATTTTCTGCTATTTTGGATTACATGTAAAAGTGATGAAAAGACACGGTCGTCCATATTCACGCACGAAAGTCATGGCATCCTGAATGTATTCTTGCATGTGACGTGGACTACCTACGTACGATGATGGTAAGATAACAGAGTTACCGATTTCGGCAGTGTCAGAAAAAAAATGTTTAATTTTCTTTCGCGGAAAGTTAAAAAAATGTAGGGGTGGACCACCCTTAAGATTTAGGAGGATGAAAAATAGATGTTGTCCAATTCTCCACCCTAGTCGATATGCACACTAAGTTTCACGAAAATCGGTCGAGCGGTTTCAGAGGAGTTCAATAACGTACACCTTGACACGAGAATTTTATATATTAGGTAATAATAAACTCACCCACTATAAATGGCCACCAAAAACCCAAACCAGGAAAGAAAGGTCGATCCATGTGACGACTCACTCCTGCCACATTACGTTTCACCACCGGCCATATGATTTTATACACATATATATATAATAATTAAACAAAAATCTATTTCTTAACAGATCAACATGTTCCAACATATCAACATATTCCAACGCCCACTGTATGTTCGGCCGTCACTGTTCCGCGCCCTAAAGCTACCCCAGTAGCAGCCCCGCGAACAACCATTGCTGCGGCGCCCCCCCGAGAAGTTCCAACGGCTCCGCGCCCTTGCAACGCCAGCAGATCGCACAGGCACACGGCCATTTTCTGAATTGCCTGGCGCCTACCCATCTCACGCGCGAATGCACGGCCGGGTACCAGTGCCAGGTATGCATGCGGCATCACCACACGATGCTGCATCGCAGCACCGGACCCGATGTCGAGCGTCATCCTACCCCTCGCGGCTGTACTGCCAGCCGACGACTCCCGCGACCGTAACCGCGAAGGCAAGCCTTCCCTTCGGAGGAGTCCCGCTCCTGGCGCCATCATTATCATACCACACCGCATCGGAGGCGCCATACTAGGCCGCAAGCACGCCGTAAGGCAGGCCTCAGCCAGGTTGTTGCAGTACTGCAACAACTTCAGAGGCATCTAGGCTAAATACTCGCCTAGGGGGGCCAGGATGTATAAATGAGCATCCTCCCCCGGACATCCACACATACACCACACTATCACATCACATCAATTCAACCTCACAACACTGACCCGCACCTTCACCATCCTCACTTCACAAAACATCAGGGCTTACAACCAACATTCCACACTACACATGAGAGCACCACACATCAACACCCACATACACGTACATCAATCAACCACATCAAACCAGCTGATTCCACACACTAAAAGGAAAAAGGGTACCACAAGGAGATCAGCAACACACTTCGCTTCCGATCTTTGCAGCGACCACGCGTGTGCGAACCGTTGAACCGAGCAAAATCAGCGTTCTTTTTTCCCGAGTTTTCGTCATTGAGCAGCATGAGTGTTTTTTTCCCGAGTTTTCGTCATCGAGCAGCATCAGCGTTTTTTTCCCGAGTTTCGCTTTCATCCAGTTTCGGAATTGTAAAAATTTAATTGCTACATTTTTTTGCATTTTATAAAGTGAAATACATTGTACACAAGCAAGAAAACCGCATTACACATATACACGCGTATACTCAAGTCCAATTCCATTTTTTTTTCCTTTCTAAAACAAAACCTTGTGGTGGTAGAGAGGGTGAGTGCGTGCAAAAATAAAAAAAAAATTTGAAGTGCACAGCAAAAAAGGTGGTTTAGTGAAAAATAACAACACGACTTAAAAGAAGAGATATGCCTGCGTATTAAAGAGCAACGTATCACCAAAACAGCTCAATCACTTACTTGAGCCTGTCTAGTATTTAATTAGATTTAAGATTTTACAACTTATTGTTAGGCTTTAAAAAAAAGCACATCCAATAAATAAAATATTTTTGAAAAAAAAAGCCGATTTATCATTCAACGAATCCATGGCAGGGCAAGTCTTTACGTTTTGGACTAAAGATGTACTGTTTAAAGACACCACTTGACTATCTAATAAATTTTGAAAAGTATGAAAGGAACAACCCGAGCATAAACACTGAACAATCACAAAAAAAAAAAAAAAAATGCTTAGGCATTGGTAGATATAAAGCAACTACCTTTTGCTTTTCCTTTGACAACTTATCCCAACTTTTACTTAAGTCACAGCTTGCACGGGCGGACAAACAACAAACAAATAGCAATCAATCAACCAAATCAGTCAACAATAACAAAATAGAACATATCATCTAACATCTCCTCATGGAAAGAGTTGGATGGGTGTGCAGACCTGAAATAGTGCGTCCGAAAAGAAGATATCCTCAGCAAAGTTCTAGAAAGTCATGGAGCTCCAGCTGTACTTAGTAAATATTTTTTTGTTTTAATTAAAGATATAATAAACATTATTTCTACGTTTACATATTTAGATTTAGATGAAGACGATTTGGCCATTGGAGAAAAATTGGAAGGACGAACCGATGTTTGGAAGAATTAAAAAATGATGGGTCGAAATAACTAAACCTAATCATAAAAAAAAATAAAATATAAAGTTTTTTGCCCTTACTGGTATAACTTATCCGCGATTTTAAGAACGAAAATTTTCCGATATTTATTTCAAGTTATCAAAGATCATCGAAAACAGGTAAAAAAGACTGAACTCTTGTGTAACCGAACATTTTATACTCTTTCGACGAAATAGTGAATTGATTTCAATCGAATTTGTATCTTATTAACTTATGTTAAAAGTAATAGACTAAATTAAATGAATACCTGTTATAACTTCCTGTCAGCGAAAATTATATTTAACTCATTATCAGAAGTAAAGTCACCTAGATTTTTGAAAATCATGATATTATACTAGCGTAAAGAGAAAGATTTTATCCATTTTAAGCACAAATATGCAACGTTTTAAGAAAACTATGCTCTGTCAAGTTCGATATAAAAACAGCTAGGTGTTCGTATTCTCTGCGAATTTTTGTAATATATCTCACAGATTGTCTAAAGTTCGCAGTACGAGCTATGGATCCATAGAGTGGGGGTAGGGGAGTTTGAATATTTTTTTACAATATGGGCAGTTTTTAGTGACATACCTCAAAAGCAATATTAAACTGAGTTTTATCCGGATACATTGATAGGTTCTTTATTTGTGCAGTGGGAAATGAAAGAACCGATTAAATTTGAAATAGTCTTATATGGAAAGTAGGTGTAGTTTTTGTCAGATTTTACCCAGAATATCATTGGTGGAGTGGGTCCAGAGATATGGGTTTTCACCTGAATGGTGACGCGCCCATCGTCCAAATTTGACACCGGCTTCCATGAAGCTAAAATATTGTTGGCACAAACCGTCGCTGGGATTTTAACTTCTGGGGCCATTACGATAATTTTTGTATAAACATATAACTCTATATCTATCTTGACTAGTTTTAGGTTATTCAAAAAGCCGTTAGGTGATCAAGAATATTACCCTCTCTAGCAACATGTTGTATGGGTATATATACATAGTATACCCAAAATGCAATAAATGAAATTATTCTTATTTGGTATCCCATTCTTTCACACTAAAAGCCACTCATTTTATTTCATTCAGATAAACATAACTAACTCAACTGAGATTAACCCACGCAAGTGTTTAAATTTAATACGCTGACTATACCATTATTAAAAAAAAAGTATCATATAATCACAAATCATTATATTAGGAATATGGAACTTAAACTAAAGTTCCAACCGAATGTGTGCAGAATTTTTCTAAGATAATTATAAAATATAGTCGACTCTCGTTAATTCAAACCTGCGGTATTTCGAACATCTATATAATTCAAAATAATCACGAGTTCCCTACAGAATATCTTTATATTTCGAACTAATCAATAAATTTTTATGCACTTGGTAATTCGAACGAAAAAATCATTACTACAAGGTGATTTCCAAAGTAAACAGCACTTATTGAATCTAGCATATCTACACAGGAGAAAAGAAACACTTTAAAGTCACTTTAAATCCAGTACAGGGAACTTTAAAATTAAAAATTTTTATATATGAAAACCAGCCGTATTGAAAAATATTTAATCTTAAAGTTAACACTTTAAAATGTAAATTATTAATCACTTTTAATATGCGCATTCTCGAATACAATATAAACACTTTTGATTTTAAAGTTCACACTTTTAACCCAATTTAAAAATGTTTGTATTTAAATTAAAAGTTAACACATTCAACCTCAAATTAAAAGCTTTAGCTTTTATTTTGAGAGTGAACACTTTCAAAGGCAATTTAAAAGCTTTCACTATAAACTTTAAAGAAAACACACTATTTTAATTGTTTTTAATTCACATTTTTTTTATTCAAACATATTTAAATTTAAATTTATTTTATATCTATGAAGTAACTTATTTATAACTCATTTATAATTCATTAAATAAAATAATTTAATTTAAAATTAAAAAATAAACCATTATATCAATGTTAATCAGTTTAAGGCAATTTTGTTTTATACCAGTCTCATAAGATTGGAAATGTGCATCAAATTTAATAATTTCAATAGGATAACATAGAACGTAAATAATTTCATTTTCGTAAATAAAAAGTTTGATTTTATAGATGCAACATTTTATTTCATTCAGTAATGCTAAAAAATTATTTTGTTTATACTCGATTCCTTTATAATGTATTATAGTCGAAACATGAACAGATTGATATTTAATATTTTCAAAGTTCAATATTTTAGGAAAATATTCTTCTTTTGTTAAGTCCTTTGTAATAAATGTTTCAGTGTTAAAAGCATGCGGAAACCCATCTTTATACTTATGTAAAAATTTTGAAAAACAAAAAGAACTTTTCATAGCCGCTGTATAAGCAGGATTTACTCGAGATGTTACATTGTTAAAATATATTTTTGCATCTTTATGTTTTGCCTCGAAACGCATTGCCCAGACAAACTTGAGAGGACCACATTTCTCAATTGCGTGTGGGTAGTGCACCAAAAAATGATGCTTAGGTTTCAAATTACTGTAAAGTAGAATATATAATTGATGATGTGCTTTAATTAAATTTTTTAACTTATCTGGATCGAAATTAGAAAAACTAGAATCAAATAATAAATCTACTGTTTCTATTAGCAACACCAACAGTTTCCAATGCTTCACGTCTGGTGAAATTAAATCTCCTATCATGAGTGGAAGAAAATTCGTAAAGTATAAAACCTCACTGGCTGTCATTTTTAAGTTGTACGATTGAAGTCGGTCTATAAGGAGAGGCTGCGAAATATTTCCTATTTCAATATTTCCAAACTGAAAAAATTTTTTCTGCTGTTAATAATGTCTAATGAAATAATTTTATCATTTACCAACCCCAAGATTATGTTGCAAATATCATATACGCAAATCCCTTCTAAAACGTCATGCATAATGTCAAAGCAAATGTTATTTGTTGTGAAACATTTTTAACTCATTAAAAATACAAACTGTTTTGACACCGGTGGCTTGAAATTTATTGTTAAATAAGTCATATTCGTATTGAATCCAGTTGTTCGTTTTCTGAAACATCAATTTTAATTTGATCTTTAGTAGTTGTACATGCTCGACAGTAACGCTTGGCATTAAAAGATTGCACAAAACCCAAAATACTATTTACACCTACATTATCTCCAACTATAAGCCCTAAAACGAAATGTACTTTGAAATTCTGATCAATAGAGCTTGCCTGATGAGTTTTTTTTTTCATTGACGAGGAATGTAGTAATAATCCTGAAAGAAATCAGTTTACAATATGTTCTTTTAAATATATCGTTTGTAATAATACCTGGGACTCTTTTTCATTGGGAAATAAACCAATTATTTCTTCCACAATACTAGCAAAGTGTTCTGGTCTAAGCTTTGTCTTTGCTAACATGACATCTTCTAAAATTATTTTAATGAGGGCATCGCGTTGCTTATTCGTAAAACATGCCCATTCCTCATAATATTGAATAAGTTGTTTTCCGGCTGAGTTATCGTTTAAAAATGTTGAAAGGGGCTGCAATGAAATTTATCATAAAATTTAATACGAAACCTTTTACTGTATATTCTTACCTGTGATCCAAATGCGTTTCTTATTGAATTATTTGAAGAACAAGGTGAATCTTTGTGACGGTTTTTTTCTAGCCAACCAACAACTTTTGAAGTCTGGCTCAACGTTTCGTCTTCAATTCCAAACTGAAAAAATAAGTTTGCTAAATTATAAACGTAGTAATATTGAAATGGTAATTGTATCTATGTACGTGCTTAACGTCGCAAATAAGCTTCAATATTAATATTATATTTAATTATGACTTGCGCCAGACAAACAACTTTTCTAAACTCTGCTCGAAGACCAATATTTTTTACTGCTTCCGCAATGTCTTCTTTCGACAAATATTTTAAGCTTCGAAAAGTTATTCCAGCATCTAAGGAACATTAATAATAATGCATAAGTGTTAATATTGCCAAAGAATTTTTCAAACTCCTTTAGCAGATTAAGGAGATCCGTATCTTCCTCAACACACGTGTACGTTAAATCACCCTGCTCATTAATTTGGATATCGTTGCCAAAAATTCGCAGCAAGTCATTTTCCGGTATAATTTTACCCTTTCTGGTCATTCTTGTATCTTGTTTACACTTCTAAATTCTTAAATGTCAAAGTGAACACGTGTAAATAGAAAGTGCCACTTTGATTTAAAAAGTGAACACTTTAAATGTCAAAGTGAACACTTTTAAATAGAAAGTGCCACTTTGATTTATAAAGTGAACACTTTAAATGTCAAAGTAAACACTTTTCAATAGAAAGTGCCACTTTGATTTATAAAATGAATACTTTAAATGTTAACGTTAACACTTTTCTGCAAATTGATCACTTTACATTTTAAATTTAACTCTTTCAAAATAAACGTTATAATTTTATTTTTAAACTTTTAAAAATTTTAAATTAAATGGATTCACTGTTAATATGATTTTAAAAGTGATTACATTATAAATAATATATTTTACTTTAAAATATAAAGTTTGTCATTATAAAATAAAGTTAACATTTTTAAATTTAAGAATTTTACATTAAAAACAAAAATTTTAACTTTTAAATTAAAAGTAAACAATTAAAAAACTTAAAATTAGCACTTTTACAAAATATTTTTTTTTGTGTTCCCCATAAAGAACCTATAGACTGAGACACTTTAAATAAAATTTAAAAGTGTTCACATTTAATTTTAAAGCGCACTTTTTTTCTCAGTGTATCTTTATTTCATGACATTTCATCGCTTAGAAGTGAAGTTATTGCGTTTGAAGTGTCAACATGTTTGTGTTATAGGTGCGAAAACGAGCTTTGAACAAAAAGCCAACATTAAATTTTGTTTTAAAATTGGTAAAACTTTTACCGAAACGTTACAATTGATGAAACAAGTTTATTGCAATGATTGCCTATCCCGTAGCAGAGTGCACGAGTGGTTTCAACGTTTTCAAAGTGGTCGTGAAGACATCAATGACGATCAACATGTGGGCCAATCAAAATCCGTGATCACCGGAAATTCCATCGAAACTGTGCGTGAATTCATCAAAAATCAGCCGAAATAATTATTGAAATTCATGAAAATGGAATTGATCATCTTCAAAACATCGATTTATCGCATTTTGACCAAACATTTGGGCTTACGAAAGGTATGTGCACGGTTTGTTCCGCACACATTGACTGACGACCAAAAATTGTTCAGAATTCAACATTCGGGGGACCGATTGTGACCAATTATATGACCAAAAAACACATTTGTTCCATTAGTCACTTCCCGTATTCACTTGATATGGCAGCGTGTGACATCTTTCTTTTCGGAAAAATGCATTTGTCCATGAAAAGAAAGCATTATGCAGACATAGGGGCCAATCAAAATGCTTGCACCGGCATACTGGCGGCCATACCGGCCAACGAGCTAAAACACTCGTTCGAAATGTTTTTGGACCGTGCAAGTAGCTGTATTGAAGCAGAAGGAGACAATTTTGAATAAAATAAATTTTGCCGAAAAAACCAGTTGTTCTGTTTTTTGTTTTTTTAAGTCCTATTTACTTTGAAATGCGTCTTGTATATAACAAAACGACGCGTTAATTCAAACTCATAGGCGCCAAACACTCGACAATTCAACGTTGCAAAGAGAAAGAGGCGGAAGGATTGTAAGTACAAATGTTTGTTTAGTTATCATTCAACTACTGTTACTCTTTCGTTGGTATACAGACTTAGTTATGAGCCCTAAAAGTATAAATGTTTGACGATTGCTAAAAAGAAGAAGTTAATCGAAAATGTAAAGAAAGGCGAGAAGAAAGGTAATGTTGCAAGAGAATTTAAGATTCCTCTGAATACTCTCTCAACCATAATAAAGCACAAAGAGAAAATTAATGCTGCCCAGACTGTTCAATAACTTTTTTTTAAGAGAAAAGGTGCCTGAAAAGCTTTTTCAGCTGATACCTCTGTCATTCGTATCTGTCGCAGATAAAATTTCGCCATCGGTTAGTGAACCTGAGACAGCAGCATCTTCATCCACTTGGACAAAGTCAGAAAAACTTACACCGTTCATGTCAACTAATGATTCGAATGCACCTCTGTACTTTTGACATTGTTATAGAATAGCAGTTAATAAACTTAAATTGATAAACACTTAATAATTCGAAGTTGAATTTATTTTCTCTCACAAATTTCGAACCATTAGATATTTCTAACCGGGGGGCAACGATGTCAAAATCATGCTTGGTGACTTTAACGCGAGGGTTGGCAAAGAAGGTATCTTTGGCGCTACGGTCGGTAAATTCAGCCACCACGAGGAAACACCCCCAAATGGGTTGAGGCTGGTCGACTTCACCGGGGCCCGAAATATAGTTATCTGTAGTACTACATTCCAGCATAAGAAGATTCATCAAACTACCTGGCTGTCTCTGGATCAAAAAACTTCCAACCAGATCGATCATGTTGTGATAGACCGAAGACACGTCTCAGTGTTTTAGGTGAGTGTGCGCTCCGAAGTCCTAACATCGACTCGGACCACTATCTTGTTGCAGCCAAGATTCGCACCCGCCTCTGTGCAGCAAAAAACGCTCACCAAAAAACACAAGGAAGGTTCGACGTCGAGAAGCTGCAATCACAACAGACCGCAGAACGATTTTCTACTCGGCTTGCAATCCTGCTCTCTGAGAGCACTCGTCAAAAACACGGTATAAGGGAACTGTGAGCGGGCATTTCAAACTCCTTACGTAAAGCTGTAACCGAAACCAATGGTTTTCGGAAAGTGCAAAAGAACAGCTGGTACGACGAGGAGTGCCGTGTCGCAGGGGAGAGAAAACAGGCTGCCTATCTCGCAACGTTACGATCGACCACAACACGTGCGGGATGGGGTAGATACCGAGATTTGAAGAGGGAAGCGAGACGCATTTACAGACAGAAAAAGAAAGAGGCCGAAATGCGTGAGTACGAAGAGCTTGATAATCTGGCCGACAGGGGTAATGCTCGAAAACTTTACGAAAAAATGCGGCGGCTTACAGAAGGTTTCACGACCGAAGCATACTCTTGTAGAGCTCCCAAAGGTGATCTAGTCACCGATGCCCAGAGCATACTTAAATTATGGAAGGAACACTTCTCCAGCCTGCTGAATGGCAGTGAACGCACAACACCAGGAGATGGCGAACCCGATTCCCCAATCGATGGCGATGGAGCAGACGTTCCATTACCCGACCCTGAAGAAGTTCGGATAGCAATTGCCAGCCTGAAGATCAACAAACAAAGCAGGGGCCGACGGATTGCCGGCCGAGCTATTCAAACACGGCGGCGAAGAACTGATAAGGAGCATGCATCAGCTTCTTAGTAAAATATAGTCGGACGAAAGCATGCCCAACGATTGGAATTTAAGTGTGCTATGCCCAGTACATATAAAAAGAAGACCCCACAATCTATGCCAACTACCGTGGGGTCAGAATCCTCAACATCGCGTATAAGGTTATATCCAGCGTATTGTTTGAAAGATTAAATCCCACCATCAACAAACTGATTGGACCTTATCAGTGTGGCCTTAGACCTGGAAAATCAACAACCGACCAGATATACACTATGCGCCAAATCTTGGAAAAAACCCGTGAAAGGAGAATCGACACACACCACCTCTTCGTCGATTTTAAAGCTGCTTTCGACAGAACGAAAAGGAGCTGCCTCTGTGCCACGATGTCTGAATTTTGTATCCACGCAAAACTAATACGGCTGTGTAAACTGACGTTGAGCAACACCCAAAGCTCCGTCAGGATCAGGAAGGACCTCTCCGAGCCGTTCGATACCAAACGAGGTTTCAGACAAGGCGATTCCCTATCGAGCGACTTTTTCAACCTGCTTCTGGCGAAAATAGTTTGAGCTGCAGAACTAAATAGAGAAAGTACCATCTTCTATAAGAGTGTACAACTGCTGGCGTATGCCGATGATATTGATATAATCGGCCTCAACACCCGCGCCGTTAGTTCTACTTTCTCCATACTGGACAAGGAAGCAAAACGAATGGGTCTGGCAGTGAACGAGGGCAAGACGAAATATCTCCTGTCATCAAACAAACAGTCGTCGCACTCGCGACTTGGCACTCACGTCACTGTTGACAGTCATCACTTGCCAACAAGTGCTACTTCGGATTGAGTAGGCAACTAAGAAGCAAAGTCCTCTCTCGACAAACAAAAACCAAACTCTATAAGTCACTCATAATTCCCATCCTGCTATATGGTGCAGAGGCTTGGACGATGTCAACAACGGATGAGTCGACGTTGCGAGTTTTCGAGAGAAAAGTTCTGCGAAAGATTTATGGTCCTTTGCGCGTTGGCCACGGCGAACATCGCATTCGACGGAACCATGAGCTGTACGAGATATACGACGACATTGACATAGTTCAGCGAATTAAAATAAGTTATGACCCTCAAAATTGCAATTATGGTCACACACGAGAAATATGCACCGGTTTGGCGAACCACATACATATTTGCAATCGGAATAAAGAAAAGAGGCGAAATAAAGTATTCTTTATTAAATTTGTTTTAAATATGTACATATATGTATTCAACCTTTTAAATACGTTTTTTAATGTAAACTAAAATACGAAAATGTTGTTCATATAAATAATTTTTATATTTTTTTTTTATTGAGGTGTTACATTTATCGGGCCTTGTTTTTGTTCTTTATTACCAAAAACTATAAAAAATATATAAAATTAGAAAAGTTTGCTCATATTTTCATAAATTTTTCTATTACGATTGGCATTTTTAATTCAAATGACATTTCGAACAAACGAATACGTTAATATACTCGTCCACGTTTGTCATAATTCAAAATACAGCTATTTACGTGACGAGTGATTCGACGCCAGATGTGATGGGATGTAATAGGCTGTATGTATTGACACTTATTTTTTTGATTAATTGATTTTTTTCTAAGTGATTTGCTTGAGTATATGTATCTGTATTTTTGAGCACATCGGTTATTAGGTGCTCATCATAAAATACTCCTTTCATGTTGGTTTTCAGTTTTAGAAATAGAAATTTGTCATAGGTTAGTGATAGATTAGACATAGGGTGGTTGATGAGAGAAACCCGCTGTAAGTCAAAAACTGTTTTTTTTTATTTTATTTGACTTCATTTAACTTATGTGGCACAAAATGCGCACGCAAATAATGTTTTTCTCGAATTAATCACTCAGCCCACATTCTCGTTGTGAATTTTGCATCTACACCCATAATTTCACAAAGTTTTTCCACCAATTCAGCACTACTCCTAGCCTTTGATCGATGTTTTTTTGTTGTCATTTAAATCTTTATGACTATTTTTAAATCGTGTAAACAACCTTTAAACTTTAGTACGAGTTATAAAATCATTACCACCAGTTTTGTACATTTTTTTATTGAAGTGAATGTATCTTTAATATACTATTTATGTAAGTCAACCAATTTGCATTTGAAAGAGGATGAATGACTTTTTTTAAAGCTGCAATTTCTTAATATATATATGTGTAACATAATATTTTAATGTCACGGTGTTTGTAGCCTAACTCTTCCGTAATGGCTAGACCGATTTTGTTGAAATTTAATGTGCTTATCGGGTAGGCCTGAAAGTTAACAACTATTTTTCATGTCCCTAAATGTTAATGGTGATCCAACTTTCAATAGCTAATTTGCCGTTTTTTCAATGATTTCCTAGTCTTGCAAAACTTTTGCTCGGTGCATGGAATGCCGGACAAAAAAACATACGCAAGCAAGTAAGAACTTTTTCAGGTATAGCAGAAAATATTAAACTCTTGCAGTTTGCAAGGATTGAAGACAGGAAAATACCTATTATGAAAACTAAACCGAAGTAATAATATCCTTCACAAGTGCATTTTATATAGCTTCGCTATCTACAAAGTGAAATAATTATTAAAATCATTTTTATTTTAACGTTAAATTCATTTATTCAAACAAAAACATATTTTTTTTTTAATGACTATCTATTTTAAAAATTAATTGTATTCGTTTGAATTAAATGACATATTAGTTGGAATCATAGGGATAGGAGATTTAAAAAACTTATTTTTTTGATTAAGCAGTTAAGATCGTAGCTTCAAACAAATTTTACAATAACTTTTTCACTGCCAACAGCAACAGGTTGCAAGAGAATAATAATTTTTGTAGCATCAAAAGATGCACATAATTTGAAGTGTCGAATAGTATTATTGAACTTGACTCAAAAAAGCTTCGACGTTTGAGATGCCCCAAAAATTAATGAATACAATTTTCGGGGGAGTTTTTGATTCTGGGAATCTCACTTTGCCATTAGCACAATACATCCCGAGCGTTTTACCCTGAAAGATAGATAGCCGGATCACAATGTGAAAAAATTTCGTCCATCATTTCAATGCATCCGTACACACTATAATCGGCTGGGATTTAGAATAGCATCTCCCGATTTCGGGGTTAAAATAAGTATGTACGGATAGAGGAGGTCATCTAGATCAAGAAGATATATATGAATATAATTAAATGCAGCACGCAACAAGGTACATGGTCAATAGATATACTGTATTTATACTATATTTCGTGCATTCGGTTCACACATACACAGTCTATGATCGGCTTAATAATACCACATCGGCGTTCGCCGACCTATATTTGCTCGTCTGGCACATGACACTTTTCCTCCATACTATATAATATATAATATATTTTATATCTTAAGATGTAAAACGTTAACCAGAGGATGGGAATCTATGAAGTTTCATATATACATATAAGTATAAGGCCGACAAATTGGGCATAAGATTTTTCGCAAAACGATGGTCATATCTGTATGTACTATATGGGTGTTGCGTTAGTATCGACCCAATATTATGCATTGATCATCAATAGTATGGAGCAAAGTCGGCCGGATGTTCGAGAATCCTGGTAATGGTTATAAGGTGGTTAGGTCAAGTTTTCGCCCAAATGTATTCATTTTTGGCACAAAGTTACATTGTCATGATTTAAACACGCCCTCCCAATTTCAGTGAGATAACTCAAATATTGGCTGATATAAGAGTCACCTGGAAGTTTGAATATCTCTATATTAGGATTGTGGGCGCTCAGGGAAGTATTGACCCGATTCGACCAATTTTTTACTTACCGAGATGCCATTGTCAGGGAATGAATGAATTTCAATTATATATCTCATACATTGACCGATATTTGCGGTAATAACTTAACTTAAGATACTGGGGTCCTTATATTCGGTACGTAGGATCTTGAACAGTTTTGGTTGGGTTTAGACAACTTTTGGTGCACTACTTTAAGGGAATTATTACTGCAAAATTGTATTTTTCTTAATGGAATTTTAAATTGTGTTACGAGTATATGAGAAGTAGGTGTGGTTGAAGTCTGATTTTGCCTATTTTCACACTGAAACATAGAAATGTTAGAAAAATATTGCGTACTAAATTTAGTCGAAAATAGTTGTTCGGGTGCCGAGACATGGGATTTCACCAAAAAGTGGGCGATGCCACGCCCATTGTCCAAGTTTTACATCAGTTCTCATAAAGCCTTCTCATACCATCTCGGAGGTAAAATTTAATATCTCTGGCGTATTTAGTTATGGATTTATTGCGCTTTTATCTATCTTCTGATTTAATTTTTACGTTGTCGTTTGGAGTTACTACAATATTCGAGCTTAGCAATTTTGATTGTTGTAGCTTTAGTAGTTTAGGAGATATGTATATTAAACATATTAAAAGGCGTGACCACACACACATATTAAAAACATTTTACGCGCAGGTGACCCTTGCAATGGTGATTCCCTGTGCCGAATTACAATTTAATATCTAAATTAAAGTGCTTAGTTATGGCACTTTATATGTTTTCGGATAATGGTGATTTATGGGCGTGGCAGTGGTCCCATTACGGGCACAATTCTGATTTCTTTGGCGCCGCGTTCTGAAAGTACCGCTGGAAAGAGCAAAGAGGAAGAGTCCTCCTGATTATAAAATATTCAGGGTTATAGGTACCGCAAACGGTTTTATAAGTAAGAAATCTCTATTTTAAAAATCCCTTTTTACACTCGCAGTGATCACTATTATGTGCGCTGTCATATGACAATAAGCAAATATGAACAATTCGCTGAAATTTCTCTTTTTCACTATATTTCTTCTTCATTTATTTAGCAATTTTAGTTCTAAAAAAAACGGGCATGTCTATAAATTATATTTCAAATTAAAGTGAGTATAAACAATCTTGCAAATGGATATTTTCTTATATAAATAATATAGAATTACATAATAAAAATAATAAATTACTTAGGTTATAGTTAATAAAGAAAAAAGAATCACGCGAAAAAATAAACAAAGAAACCGCTGTCGTTAAACAATTCTTTATAATGAATTTGGTGTTTAAGATGTGACAACGCTCGTTTTCCTCATAATTGTAAACAATCTGACCTTTCCCACGATGAGTGTACTAAGTGATTTTAAATTAATAACTTAAAAACATAACGAAATAAAAGATAAATGTGAATTTATTTTAATTTTTGGATGTATATTTAAATAAACACAGCGAAAAATGTGGAAAAGTTTAGTGAATCATTGAGAAATAGTATGTGTTATTGATACAAGTTTTTGAATTTTTAATCGGGAATATTTTAATAAATATAAGTGCCAGCAACATTATTTTAGCGTATTCCTCTTCTGGAGAGGCTCTTCTACAGCACATATCCCGAAATTCGTGTTTTTTACCCGACCGCCAAAGTAAACGGAATCGTCTCCGATTAGTTCCATCGAAATTGTTTTTATACCAAGGAGGACGGAGGCTCACCCTGATTTCAACTTTTCTCGTCATCCTGATCATTTATATATATATAACCCTATATCTATCTCGATTAGTTTTAGTTTATACGTTCAACCGTTAGGTGAACTCTGTAGCAAGTGGTTGCAAGTACATCAAATTGTATCTACAATGTAACATGCAACGTTATGCACACAATATGTTTTTTTTTTTCAAATAAAGAGAGACAAATGCATACTTTAACTTTTCAAAAATTACCGTTGTTTGACAATTTAACTGACGACACGACCTAGCCAGCGTGGCAGCTGTTTTTTAATTCGCTGAACTATGGTAATGTCGTCGTATATTTCATACAGCTCATCGTTCCATCGAATGCGATATTCGCCGTGCCCAACGCGCAAAGGTCCATACATCTTTCGCTGAACTTTTCTCTCGAAAACGTCGACTATTCAACGTCGACGTGGGTGCCTAATCGCGAATGCGACGATTATTTGTTTGATGACAGGAGATATTTCGTCTTGCCTTCGTTCACCACCAGACCTATGCGATGCGAGTCTTGGTTGCAACGAGATAGTGGTCCGAGTCGAGGTTAGGACCTCGGAGCGTACGCACGTCTAGAACACTGAAGCCGTGTCTTGCGTCTATCACAACATGATCGATCTGGTTGATCCGAAGGCAGCCAGGTAGCTTGATGTACTTTTTCGTACTGGAATCTAATACTACAGATAACCAGTTTTAGGGCCCGGCTAAGTCCCATTTGGGGATGTTTCCTCGTGGAGGCTGAATTTCTTTGCCCACCCTGGCGATAATGTCGCCAATCACGATTTTGACATCGTGGCGGGGGCATCTCTCATAAGTGCGCTCCAAGTGCTCATAGAAGGCATATTTGGTCGCATCGTCCTTCTCTTCCGTCGGGTCATGGGCGCAAATCAGTGATAGGCTGAAGAACCTCACTTTGATGCGAATTGTGGCTAGACGTTTATCCACCGATGTGAAAGATGGTAGTCTGCGACGGTGTTTCTCTCCCACCACGAATCTCACACCGAACTTCCGCTCCTTTATATGGCCACTGTAGTAAATGTCTACTCGCCTTAGTCCTTGTCTCATCCATCGCATTTCTTGGACGGCGGTGATGTCAGCCTTCACACTAATGAAGACATCAAGCAGCTGAGCAGCTACACCTTCCCAATTAAGGAACCGGACATTTCAAGTGCATACCCTTAAATCATAATCCTTGTTTCGTTTGCTGAGGTCGTCATCAAAAGGGAATATTTTTCATTCGGGGCGTTTTTTAGCTCGCCTGTGAACGGATGTTTTTAGGCTACCCAGAGGATACTTGGTCTAAAACTGGAAGTCGTGAGCTGCTTGAACCACTCCCAAATGAATGGCGATCAGAGAACTTTCCTCACTTGCGTGAATTTCTACACATGACTCCATCCTCCGAACATATACACATTAGGGTGTTTTTTTTTTGTACTATTAATTTTTTTCAGTCCCATCACGAAATTTCCTTGGAAATTCCCTGAAAATTTTAGCCCTTAATATTAACATTAAGAACTAGAACAAGGCCCGTAAAAGTTTTCCATAGAAAATACACTACACTCGTGAGTTTTTATCTTTAAATTCCTACACATCAGAGGTGTTTTATGGCATGGCTTTGACTTTAGACGCATATTTCTCAGAATTCACTCTACAAAAGTGCCCATTACAACAAAGTCGTAACTCACACCAGCAAGGTAGTACGAGGCTCTAAACCCGATTTTTCCAAGAATTTCGCATTTTTTTGTATATATATCGTAAATGACAGGAGCTATAGAAGAAATGTTCTTCACAAACTTGTGGGTAATTTTATTTGCTATAAAAAATATTCGAGATCAAAATCGCTATAATTAATACTTCCCGAGGTATTCGGCTTTTTAAGTGAGGCTTTATAGAATCTTTATAGATGGTATGTATAAAAAAATCTATGAAAATTGCATACAGCCCGCAAATCGCCATTAACCGAAAACCTATGAAGTACCATAATTTAGCACTAAATTAACTTATAAAACTGTAGTCTGTTGGGAAAATTTTGAAAAAGTTGGCGTGGCAGATGGATTTATGGAAGCTCGTGTGAAAATTGGATGATAGGCGTGGCACCTCTCCCTTTTTGTTGAAATCACATATCTTGGCACCCGCCTGACCGATTTCGAGAAAATTTTGTACCGGGCATTCTCTTTATATTCCTATATTATGTTGCGAAAATTAGTGAAATCGGACAACAACCACGCCTACTTCACTTATAACACAATTTCATGCTCTAGCTACTTCATTCTTTCTTTTTCCAGTACACAAATCAAGATTCCTTATAATCAAATATTGTTTAAGTCCAACAAAAACCGGCCAAGCCCTTAGATACCGAATATTAGGACCCTACTGATTTTATTTGACTTTTGATCGAAAATATCAGTCAATGCCTTAGATATATAATTTAATTTTGAGACCTAATTTAAAATTTTTTCGATCCTGCGGGTGACTTTGTACCGCATAAATCGGCAGTATGCGATGCGATCTCAATGAAAATGAGAGAGAGCGTTTTACTCATAACATCATTCATTTTAGTTTTTTTTTTCATTGAGTTATAAAATTAATAAGAAATAAACCATTTTTCCAAAAATAATCAAACATTAACTGTAAATATCCTTTAAACGGTTGGGTTTACGAAAAAATCGTGGAGACCTTTTTTTGTAGTGTATTCAATTTCCTACAAAATTTAAGGAACAAGATATTTTTTCAAGTAGTTGGTAGCGTGATATAAATTTTTCTATCTGATAATAAAAAAAAATAGAAAACTGTATGTAGGAGGACCTTCCCGTTACAATTAAAAACTTATATTTGAAGAGGCTTTCTTAGCGGTGTCTAGGAACTTATTTTTCCGAGTACCAATAAAAAAAAAAATATATTTTTTTTGAATCACCCTAATGTACATGTATATGTTATCTAACTCAGTTAACTGTAACCTATTCTTTATAACAACATTAATAAAATTTATTTAAAAAGTGTAAAAAAGGACTTGTGTTTTGGTTTAGAAGTTAAGAGCAAATTTAAAAATTTTCTTGTGTTGCTTTTTCTCATTCTTTTTTATATGACCATTTTCCTGGTCACTTGTTACAATTTTTATACTCTTGCAACCTATTGCTACAGAGTATTATAGTTTTTTTCACCTAACGGTTGTACGTGTCACCTAAAACTAACTAAACTACGAGTATATGTTGTATACTATATATAAATGATCAGGATGACAAAAAAGTTGGAATCCGGTTGACTGTCCGTTCGTCCGTCCGTGCAAGCAGTAACTTGATTAGAAATTGAGATATTCAAATGGGTATGTGGGTTCCTTAGCATACGTAAAAAAAAAATCGAGTTAGCAGATGAGCGTAATCGGATTACTGCTACGCCTACAAGCCGCCATTAACCGAAAGCATATAAAGTGCCATAACTAAGCACGAAATGAAGATATAAAACTGTAATTTGGTATACAGGATCGCAAAGGGCAGCCGCCCCCTAATATGTTTAATGAGCATATTTCTTAAACCACGAAAGCTACAACATCCAAATTCGCTCAGCACGAATATTACAAGAACTCCTACCGGTAGAGTGATAATGAATGAAACCGTTCACCACCACCACCACCATATAACGATACTGTTCAAAACTACTAAAAGCGCGATAAATTAATAACTAAATGCACCAAAAACGTAAAAATTTGCCACAAAGTTTTAATTTTGTACAGAGGATCACAGTAGAAAGAGCACTTGCAGGCAAAACATTTTATAAAGTGGGCGTGGCTCCGCCGTCTAACAAGTTGAAAGTACATTTCTCGTAAACCACTTAAGCTACAACAACCTAATTTGAGGAGTACAAATCCTATAAGTACTTCTAACGACAATGTGGAAATGGATGAAACTGGAGGATAACCCCGCTCACTCCCTATATTACAGTACTGTTAAAAACTACTAAAAGCGCGATAAATCAATACCTAAATATGCCAGAGACAATAAATTTTAGCACTCTTTGGTGGAATCCCATAATTCGAAACCCGACCAACCAACTTCTACAAAATTTAGTACATGCCATTCTTTTTATATTTATATCACACATTGTGCAAATGGACGAAATCCACAAACACCATACATATACATATAGCACAACTTCTCTTATAGCACAACTTTAAATTCCTCTTGATTCTTTCAGTTTCCTGTACGCAAATCAACAAGCAATAAATATATCGGGATAAAACCTGGCACGCATAATGTCTTTAGTGTGTGCCACTGTTCAAGCCTCTAGGTACCGAACATAGCTTGTTAAAAAAGGTCTTGCGGTATTTTCGCTAGTGGGCGCTGAAAGCGCGTAGTTCTAGTTTTATTCGTCGCATCGGGTCATGCTATACCTTTTTGGAAAGCTCATTTCACGCGCTAACACGTGTTTGATTGTCGTTTCTTTTAAGTCGTTCGTGAGTTATAGCGTCGCAAACATGGAGCAAAATAAAGAGAAAATACGGCATATTTTACAGTTCTACTACGATAAAGGCAAAAATGCATCTCAAGCCGCCAATAAAATTTGTGCAGTTTATGGACTCGATACAGTTTCCATTTGCACCGCACAACGATGGTTTCAACGTTTTCGTTCTGGTGTAGAGGTGGTCGAAGATGCGCCACGCTCCGGAAGGCCTGTCGTCGTTGCGATAAAATCGCTGAATTGGTCGAAAGACACTGGCATAGTAGCAGCCGTAGCATCGGTCAAGAGCTGGGCATGAGTCATCAAAAATTCATTTAAATTTCAATAAAAATAAAAAAAGTTCAATAAAAATACCGCAAGACTCTTTGTTTCGTTGCACCCGAACTTATCGCTTCTTTATTTGTTTCTTTATATTTTTTTACAATCAATGTTAAAAAATTTTATAAATAACGAAGTAAAATATCCCATTTAATGACAAATCATTATATACTTGTATTAGTGCATATAGTATATTTATGTTGTTACTTTTACCAATTAATAGAACTTAATGAAAAATCAAGAGTTAATTAAGATTAACCAATTGAGACTTATAAATATGGGTATAACTGAACTACAAATTTGTTAGAATTTAATATAAATCTTTAGCAAAGAAGAAGAGACCCCAAACATTCAGCAAATTAATTTTTAAATATATGAATATTTTCTAGATTCTAATCTTTATCGATTTTTGTTAGATTTCCATGTGCTTGCGTTATTTACGCAAACGTTTAGTGTACTTACATACCTCTTGTCCCATTTAAGCTGGGATAGACCGTAGGATTGCCTTTAAGCTAAAAGAGCTGCCGATGATACATACACATATGTATGTATAAGTTATATTACATTCGAGCGTACTTATATGGCAATAAAAATAGACTCTCGCATATACATATATAAATATATATATATATATTGGGGATGCTTACCATCAACTACTCACTGCCGACCGTAGACCAACTATTACCAAAATCCAGGGGTGAGTTCCGTGTCTCGCGAATCACCCAAGTATATTCACGCCATTTTTCATTGTCCACTGTTGTCCGGGTACAATTCGCTTCATTCTTTATATGTATGTATATATGTATGTATGTATGTATGTATAACCCGTCTAATTTTATGTAAGCAGACTTATTCGTTTGCGTTCAAGTATAACACAAATATGTATATATAGACATGCATATACATAATATGTATATATGTACATATAATGTTTTCATAATACTCATGTTTGGGACATTTGGACGTTTCCACATATTCTGTTTTTGATGTACTTACATACATATGTACTCGTATGTGCATATATTATAAGTAAAATAAAAAAGAAAATACACCAGGGAAAAGGTTTTTCATCTCTGAGTTCAAGCTTTTCTAACACCATACGATAACACTATACTTTTCTTCTTAGTAATTGACCAAACAAATTTTTTGGACTGATTGGTCATACATATGTATGTAAAAAAGAATGTTCTCAGTTTTCTTCAAATCAAAATATTTGCCTTTTAAGTTAGAGGTTTTGCATAATTTAAACATCATTATTAATTATTAATTATAGTACGTATATAATTTACTAAAAAAGTAAAAATTTTGACATAATATAACCTCTTCTTATGTCAATGAGACTTCATTTTATATTTTTGTGAATGTATGTATTTCCTATGCATTTCCTTCCCGTGTAAAAGAGAGCAGACAGGATTGCTTGAAGTGCATTAAAAATTGTTATTACTTACTAAGGACATTGGCAAACGCTCCCATATTAATTATTCTAAATTGTGAGTTAATTATTGTAAATATGTGTAAATATGTAATTATGTGAAGCATTTTCGAAATTGAGAGCTCATATGTTATTGAAAGTTCATTTAATGCATGCTAATAAAAAAAGAAACTGACAAGCAGGAGAACATTTTTGTAAAATTGCGATTCCAATGAAGGCACGCTACACAGGAAAAAAATTAAACGCAGATTAGCAGCTATAAGGTGGTGGACAAAAATCGCAACAGAAATATGTACATACATATGTAATGAGAGTATATGTCGTTGATTAGCGAAGCCGCAATTTGATATAGTAGGTCAAGTTAATGAAAATATATTAAAAAATTAAATAATTATAAACATAAATATAGACATACAATAAAAAGTATAAGACAATGTAATCGCGGGCGTTAAAATAATGCTTACCAGACATAGCATTGTGATATCGTTTTTCTGCAGTACCAACATGAATCTAAAAATTAAAATTAAAGCATAACAATTATTATGTTTTAATATAAATGAATATATAATTTAATTACACATATACATATAAATAGTTTTAATTTGTGATATCTTTGTTTTAAGAAAACACAGCAACATAAAAAATGCACGGTGTTATAGTTTTGACCATTGCTATAACATTATTAGTTAGTACCATATGTATGCAGGGAAATAAGTATGTATGTATATGTGCGGCTTTTCACAATCTGACTGGACAGTGACATTGAAGGTAGAAGCTGTGCACAGACAGCAAATAGAAAATTTATGGACTCAGAAAGGGTTGGGCAGCGAGCTAAAAGTCGTGTGTTGAAATATTCAATGAAGAACATTCAAAAAAGTGAGTATCCATTTCTACCTTTTTTATATACATACATATGTACATTTATTGACCGGGAAAATGTTCTTGGCATCCCTCTACATGCTCAGACGTGAACTTGATTACGGATACCAATAGTATATACTTATGAATACATACTTATACCTATGAAAGCAAAACATTAGGTCAAAATGTACGCGAGGCAAAATCATTTTTGCATTTTCTTTCTTAAGTGCTGGTGACCGATTGTATTTTGTGGCACAACAGTAATCATAGAGGATCGCATACATACATATGTATGTAAAGTATGAAATAATTTCAAATAAGTGAGGAAGGACTTAGCTCCGATGCAGCCGAATATCACACTATCGAAATTCGCAACAATATAAAATATTTAGAGGTGCCTGCAAAACTGTATAATAAATAAGTACGAAAGCGCTAAGCTTGGGTATAACCGAATATTTTATAACTATTTGACTATACATATACTGTGTATAACTTAATCTGAAAATGTAAAACTACTTAATATGGGAAATATATTTCTTTGAAGTTTGTCTTGTTTTTGATCGGTCGGTTTGAATGAGAATGTTTTAGTGTTTCAATCTGAACAATTTTTTCAGAAATTGTAGAGTGTAATCTCGGTCAATAATCCATGCAAAATTTCGTGAAGAAATTTCATAAAATAAAAAAGTTCTCTATAAACTTGCTTGATATGCTAAATTGCGAATAATCAAACATTGTTGTAAACTCTGTGAGCCGAACAATATTTTTTTTATTTTAATTCCACGCGTACGAAGTCCCGGAACAGTTAGGCTTTATTAGCTTCAATTGTGTGTATGTATGCTATGAAAAAATATCGCTAAAACTATGCAGCTAAACGTATTTACTCTCCATGCTGTCATTCGAATACAATACTCAAACACATTTTTAAAGAAAATGTAAATATGTTTTAAGAGGCCAAAAACATATGTATTGACCTAAATTAGCGGTTAAAATCAGCTGGGTTGCAAAATCATGTGAATCAATACAGTATTAGGTTATTGGGGGCTAGAGAAAGTATTGATCAGAATTTTTTTTGTGGTTGACCATTATACATACGTACGTATGTATGTGGTATATTGCTTTATTAATATACGTCTGGGGGACATGATTGCAAAAATCCAACTGACATGCTTAGTTTAGACTGTAATGTCTTATGTGAGCATTTAGGTAATGGTGATCAACAAGCATCAGGTTATGATGCTTGCATTATTATGATACTTAAATTATTATATGTAAGAGAGAAAGTAGTAGTGTAGCTCTTAGGATCATAATGTAAAATACGTTGTAGTATAACTTAACCTTTAGTTATAAATGAACTGGTTATCAATAGTATAGTAGTAATTTTTAGAATTTTTTATATTGCTTTTTAACTGGGAATGGTTCATTTAATGGACATAAAAATTAATGTTTAACTTTGTCATTTAGTATAAAAAGGTGTTGAACTTGTAAAACCCTGTGAAATAAAGATTTTCTCTCGGTTATGACAAGAAGAAGGCGAAGGCATTAGATTTTCAAATGCTTTTCTTAGAGTATTAACGAGGTCACGTGATTCAATGGTTTTATTTGATGGTGTTAAAAATTCACCCGGGAGTCGGACTGGCTTACCAAAAACAGTGCTGCTGGAAAGTCTTCTTTAAATGCAGCTCGAAGTCCTGCAGGGAGTACATCGCTCTAACTATCGTTCGGGCAGAGAATATATGAATTCAGCTGTCGGTGAAGGCGTTCAATAAGTCCGTTTGAATGTGGGTGATAATTCGTTGATATTTGAAACTGATGATATCAGCGAGTTTCCTGAAAAGGTCTGACTCAAATTGTCCTCCAAGGTTGGTTGTTATCCGAAGTGTAGAAAAATCAAAGGTAAGAAATAGAATTTTGTATGAGTACATGTGCTACTCGGTCGAATGTGCCGTCAATAAGTGGTGCGGCTGCTGGATAGAGTGTGAATCGGTGTAATTCATTGTGAAACATTTGATGAGTTCTTTCGAAAGCGGGAGTGTCATTGAGTCTATAATAATATTTTCAAATCGACACAAATATAGCTTGAATGTTGGAATGAGCAAAATCGTATGGCGTGACATATTATTGCGTTGACATTGAATGCAGGATTCGGTCCATTGGATTCAATTCTTGTAGATTAACGGCCAAACGTATCTTTTTATGATTAAGCGTCTTTTAACTCCACGATATGGGTGCGAGACTGAATGAAAAGTCCGAAGATTTGCCGTCTTAGTTGTTATGGATCGAACGGAAGTGCTGTACCTGTGGATATGTCGCAGTATATAGCAATTTCCGTGGTATTATTGTTGGTTTTGCTTAGTTTTTATGGCGCTAGCGAGAGCTTCTGATATTCAATTTATTGAAGTTTTTTTTATTGTTTTTTGTGTCTTCGAGTAGATTGTTAAGTGGCGTGAGTAATAAATTTTTAAAATCGATTGTACCAATGAAGTTGCGTAGCTTGGTGATTGTTGAAAGACGAGGACAGTCGATGATGACTTTGACTCGTTCGGCAAGTGTATTTATTCCATGTGCGGAAATTGTATGCTCTAAGAACTTAATTTGTTTAAGACCTAGACATGTTTTTGTTGTGTTCATGACTAAGCCATAGTGATGAAGGCATTGAATAACGATGCGCAAATGTAGTTGGCAGGCATGACTAGTAGACGTATGCGAAAATAAAAGGTAGATTTCGGGTTGCCTCATCGATGAAGCGTTGACAGGTCTGAGCTGCTTTTTTGAGTCCGCAGGTCGTAAATTGGAAGTCGAAGAGACCACACGGTGTGATTATAGCCGTTTTGTGAATTGTTTGAAATTAATATAACCCGATAAATCTTTGCTTGAATAATGTCTTTAGAGTATGCCACCTTATAACCAAAGATTTTCCAAAGCGAGCCAAAACAGTTCAAACCCCACTTACCGAAGGTATTGTCTCCAGTACTATAGGTTGCTTTTGACCAAAGATATCGGACAATGTGCGAGATGTTTATATTATTGAAATGCAGAAAGAAAGGCTGACTTCGAAAACGTCAATTGCTTTGCATATGAACAAAGTTCGAAGTTCGATAAAGCATCCGCAGTATTTATTACATTACATCATATTTTGAAACGCATTAACTCGGTAGTCGATGTGCAGTGATACAAAAAATCGTGCATCACTAAGAAACTTGATGCTTTTCAAAATTTGAACGCAACGATGGCGGACTCAGATTGGTAAGCATTGCTATTACTGGTTTATTTATTAATATTTAAATAGTTTATTTTTAGTGAATCTAGCAAAAAATGGAATTACGAGCGTAAAAAGCTGCTTCTGACCACCCGATTGCGTTATGAGGGAGATTTCGCTGCCAAACGCAAAAAGGGTCAGTGCTGTGGGAAAGAATATTAAATAATATTAAAGAAGTTGACGCCAGATTCCCATTCAGCCGTAATGATATAACCAGGAAATTTCTGAATTCTATGTTAACGTATAAACGAATTAAGAAAAGAAACAATACATCAGAAGAAGGAAATGGACGATGTTTACGACACTCGCAGCGATGTGACCGTTCCTCAGGAGACTTTATATTCATCACTACATGATATATTGAATGAAACCGGTGATACTAACGGTTTTCGTGAATTAAATAGCACATCGCCAAAGTCAAAATCAAAATCAGATCGAAAGAAGTGGGAGGTTCTAAGTTTTTTGGAAAAAGAAGCCTCTGCAGACAAAGAAATTTTAAAAGAGTTGATGCAGGTAGAAAAAGAAAAGCTGGAAGTGGAAGAAATGCGAAGCCTCCGTTTGCTACTGACGTCTATGTCTAATAACCAATAGAATACATTACCGACAAAGTTTAGTTAGCTGTGCATAGCACATTTACGACTTATTCTAAACGTTTTTCTCAGTGTTATATTTTTAAATAATCGTAACGTATATTTCATTTTAAATGAATTTATTTATTCATATCTTTAAAGCACATGAAGCACAAATTATAAATAAATGTTATTACAACTTTAAAAATAAAATATTAAATTTCACAGTTTAATGGGGAAGTAAGTATGTATATGATTGTCAAATATCTTATAAAAATATAGTAAGCTGAAATTCAAATTAAAAATTTTAGATTAATTTAGCAAAAAAAAAAAAAACAATACAAGCGGATTGAAAATTAACATGTGGACTCTTGCTTCAGCCATTGCATATAAGCATGTAAATATTAAGCTGAAAGTAAAGTAGTTAGATTAGTTCTTTTTCGTATGGCTTCTTCTCTTAAAAAACTTGTGGACACATCAGGTTGTGAATTATATTCAACGTGTATTTGATTTATTATAGTTTCTTCGTAAATATTACAATCTTCGTTGCCAATAATAAAATTGTGGAGCACCATACAAGCCATTATTATGTGCTTTGCCAAGATTAAGTTCGGGATTTCAAGATAATTAAGAATCCGATAGAATATGAAGACTCCTGCCGAACGTAGCATAGTTGAATCTTTTTTGTTCTTGTGTAAGATACCCATTATCTTTGTATGGTACCATTAAAAAAGTCTATAAAGGATAAGCACCGTCGCCCAATAAATGATATTGTGGCGAAATTTTAAGCGTCTGGTTTATGATAGCTTGTCGTATTGGCCTGTTGCGCCATATGGATTCATCATGACATCGTCCTGGATATCCAGCGAATACATCAGTAAAACGCATTTTGCTATCCGCTATTGCCTACATATACTGAAGTTACATTTTAGTGTTAAATATACCTGAAGAAGATAATAACTACTTGCCTGCACAACAACTGAATATTGTCCTTTTCTATTGTAATAGCTTATGCTATCAGTTTTAGGCTGCTGAATGCGAACATGCATTCCATCAACACACCCTAACAAAAATGGAAAGGGCAGAGCACGACTAGACTCAAACTGCTCCATAGTAGCTCGTTGGCTTTCGTCGGTTGCTGGAAATTTTATTAACTTTGCTTTTAAGCGACCAATTGCTTTTATTGTACGAATAAAGTTGTAATTTGCAGTACCAATACCTAAGTGAAAACGATCATTTAATTCACGGAAACTGTTTTGGTTGCTAAGTTTCCATAGAGTTATGTATATATGTATATCTTTCTAACGATAAACAAGGCCGACCAGTTCGAGGTGTTCTCCATCATGGTATTAACATAGTTTGAAGCTTCTGTGAATGTATTTTTGTAAAATATATAAAACTTATACTTATGAACATATTGTATGTATAGTTACCTTACACGTGGAAGGTTTCATCCTAAAGTGGGAGAAAAATACGTCAATTGGCACTTCGCTAATAGTTTTCCAGAATCCCGAATTTTTAGGCACCTTTCTTCTAATGTGCTTTTTATCATTATTATATTTGAAATTATTTAAAATGCACACTCTGTTATATTTTGATTTAAATATTTTACAAAAAATTTGAATGTTGTTTGTGCATTTATTTTCAGAGAAACGCAAAAAAACGTTTATAATTGCACTCTTGGCCTTATTTTGATCCATTTTGTTTTTTTTTACGCTCGTTGAATTTAAATTTCTAAAACAGCTGTTTGCGAAAATAAACTTTGCAGTAAAAGTGTTGTAAAACGTCAAAATATACAATGCATAGTAATACGATGTTATTTAACGTTGCATACAGATGATGTATAAATAATGCAGTAAAACCTCATCAAAACTTTGCAGTAGTACGTTTTCGAAGTCAGCCAAACCTTTCCTGACAATGGTATATCTGCATGTCAAAAATGGGTGGACCGTCCACTTAGTATTTGTTTATTTATCCATGACATTATGACGAAGGACTTGAACATGCGCAAGCTGTGTTGTATGCTAATAAAATTTGAACATGTGTGAAAGTGACCCCCAATTTTTGTATAACATAATCACAGGTGACGTGTCATGGATATTTGTGAAGGAAGATGAAAACAAGCATTTTGAGATGACAGAGGGGATCCAAGCAGCACCTCGGCTCTCAAGGCTATTCCTGTCATTCAGAAGTGACATTGTGTAACAAGGGGCAGGGGGTCACAAGCTTTGTGACATCACATTTCAAAATTTGTGATGTACAAACGTGAAATTTATAGGTAAACAAAAAATATTAAATGTGGCAACCCTAGTGAGTGATGACAACTGGCAGCACCACCGATGCGAATGGAAAACGAGCGAGGAGCGAGTAGAGTAATAACGAGGGTCATCGAGTGCGCAGTTAATATAGTAGAGTCATCGAGTGCGCAGTGAATACATACGCTATTATATATTATATTACACAATACTGATACATTGAATATATGAAAATACTGAAACTATACTGTGAATTATTTGGTAGTCAATACAGTGGCGACGAGAATGGGATAACAAAAAGAAAAAATAAACGAATCGGAAAGGGTGGAGAGGCATTTTTTTTTTTTTTTGCAAATAACTGCGCAATTCAGCGAGTCAAAAAAGCAACAGGTAGTGTGTGAGAGCGACTGAATTTTGCCTGCGCAAGTGCGAGTGCGCGAAGAAAACTTAAAGAAGAGAAAACTCGGCATTCAGTCACATAAGCATTAAATTGCAAGTTGAAGAAATTTGAGAAAAGAGAAAATTCGGCATTGAATTGCATAGGCATTAAATTGCATAGGCATTAAATTGCCAGTTGAAGAGAATCTAAATAATAAAGAGAAAATTCGGCGTTAAATTGCATAGGCATTAAATTGCAAGGTGAAGAAATTTGAGAAGAGAGAAAATTTACCATTAAATTGCATATACATACAAACATAAAGGCATAATTATACTAAGAAAATGATGAATCCCAGTGTGGCACCATTTCTATGCGACGTGATGGACAAGTCGATAATCCGAACAGAGTGGGAAAAATGGCTTCGGTCGTTTACGCTGTACTTAGAAACAGAAGACATTACCACTGCGTCTAAGAAAAGAAGTAAACTGCTACACCTTGGCGGCGCTCAATTACAAGAAGTCGCGTATAATATCCCAGACGCGCTGGTAGAAGGAAAAGAAGGTGTAGATCCATATGAGGTGCTCGTGGGTAATTATTTTTTTTTTTTTATTATTATTTCATTTTATTTACAATCTGTCGTGTGACAATAAGCAAATGTTATTATATCTAAGATTCACTTTGTTGCTAACATTGCAATTTGTCCCTTAAATACATAAAGGCATTTGAAATATAAGATTTTTACAGTATATCACAATTCACTTAATTTAGTATTATATATACTTTACAATTTAATTAATTCCGTTAAACTTAAGATCTAAATGGTAAGTCTAAGGGATGTAGCCTTTGCAGTCGGCGAGTATCTTCACTGTTGTCCAGTAGGTTAATGGCATGTATGTTGAGGTGGCAGCTTAAGCGATTAAGATATCTTGAACTGAGTTTCTGAATCTCGCTCTTCACCATATTTATTTCAAGATCTTTGTGTAAGTTAATATTTTTGATGTACCATGGAGCGTTTGCAATCAACCTGAGTGTTTTCGACTGGTATCTTTGAATTAGTTCTACGTTCGATTTACTTGCAGTTCCCCAGAGTTGTATTCCATATCCCTAAATCGGTTTTAGAATGCTTTTATATAGGATCACCTTATTTTTGAGACTAACTTTCGATTTGGGACCCAGTAGCCAGTACATTTTTCTCGTCTTGATTTTTAACTGATCTCGTTTAATTTTTAAATGTTGCTGCCATGTTAGTCTTCTGTCTAAGTGCATCCCGAGGTACTTAGTACTAGTGAATTCTGGAATATTTGTTTGATTGAGATTGACGCTGGGGCAATCTCCTGCTTTCATGGTGAAGGTAACATGCGCTGATTTTCTTTCATTTACCATAATGTTCCAATTTCGAAGCCAGGATTCAACTGCGTTCAGTTGTTTTTGAACAGTTTCAGACGCTTCGTTTGCAGAGTAAGCAGATGCAAGAATAGCGGTGTCGTCCGCATATGTGGCAACAGTTATATTTTCGTCGTTTATTATTGGCATATCGGCAGTGAAAATCGTGTACAGCGTTGGGCTAAGCACGCTGCCTTGCGGAACGCCTGCTTTGACTTCGTATATGTCGGAAGTGTCATCATTAATTCTAACGTAAAAATGTCTGCAATCTAGGTATGACCGAAGAAATAGGTAGAATTGAGCTGGTAGTTTCATTTTTATTTTAAATAATAACCCCTCATGCCAGACTCTATCGAAGGCTTGTTGAATGTCTAAGAAAACTGCCGAACAATACTGTTTCTCTTCGAGACATTTTAGTATGGTTTTTACGATTCTGTGGCACTGTTCAGAGGTTCCATGTAGTTGCCTGAATCCAAATTGGTGGTCTGGGATAACGGATAAGGAATCCAAAACTGGCAACAATCGACGAAGATATATTCTTTCGAATATTTTAGAGAATATTGTCAGCAAACTTATTGGTCTATAAGAGGTTATTTCGTTTTCGGGCTTGTTTGGCTTCGGAATCATTATAATTTCGGCACATTTCCATTGCGTAGGAAAGTGGTTTAGCCTAAAACCACAATTAAAAATTAGAACTAAGAATAGCAGGCATTTCCTTGGTAATTGTTTTATTGTCCATGCATCAATATTATCTGCGCCAGGCGATTTAGAAATTTTCAACTGTGACACTTCTGATTGTACTTCAGCCAGTTTTGACGCTGATGGTCAGTATTGAGAGCAAAAGGCTTGAAAGTATTCGCAAGGTGGTTGCCAAAGGCGTCGGCTTTTCTTTTGTCAGATCTACACCAAGAGTTGTTTTCGTCTTTTATCGGTACCTGTCGCTTCGGAGGACGTTTCAAGTATTTAGTAGCTTTCCACAGATTGTATTCATCGTTTTTATTTGGATCAGCATTCTTAAGAAATTCTGCAATAGATTCTTCTTTCAGCTCTGCCAACTTGGATTTTAATTCTTTAATTGCTTTGTTTAGCCTGGTTTTGTCAACCGGATTTCTGCTGTTCTGCCAGATCCTTCGAAGTCGTCTTTTATTTTGTACCATCTGCGCTACTTCATCTGAATGTGGCACATTGTTGGTACAATATGGTTTAGATGAACTAAGAGGAGAAGCTAACGAAGCGGCTTGATGTATTTTTTTGGTGAAGTTTTCCACAGCGTCATCTAAGTCTCGTTTTGTTGTTATTTCCATGTTAAGATTTACGTGGGACTCCAGCCAAGATTGGAAAAATCGTATGTTCGACCTTTTAGTTAAAGGACGCTGCTTTCGGGATGTGACATCCACTGACATATTCATATTGATAATGAGAGCGGAGTGATCCGAGCTCATATCTTCATTATTCGAAATTTCTAGATGATGTGGGTTTATGCCGGTATAAATTGCAAAGTCAATTAGATCCGGAATTTTGTTGGGATCAGTCGGCCAGTATGTGGGTCTGCCAGCAGATAAGACATTTAAGCTTTTTTGAGAAATGCACTTGTACAGTTCGCGGCCTTTGGGATTCGTAAGGCGTGAACCCCACCACGGATGTTTGGCATTGAAATCACCTCCGGCTAAAAATCTGGGACCCATCTTGTCGAAAAACGATTTAAAAGTTTCTTTGCTTATATTGAATCGAGGTGGAAGATATAAAGAAGTTATAACAATCGCTCCACTGCCGGTCTGGATTTTCAAAGAGGCTGCTTGAATTGATGGTACTGAAACTGGCTCTAAAACGATGTGTTTTAGTGATGATTTTATAAGAATTGCCGAACCACCGTGTGCTTTACCGTCGGGGTGGTTTGAAGTAATGAGATCGAATCCATTAATTTTAAAATAGGACTTAGCGGTAAAGTGAGTTTCTGAAACCAGTAATATATCTATATTGTTAGTTTTTATAAAGTATTCAACTTCCAGTCTATGGCTGCTTAGTCCATTGGCATTCCAAATCGCTATTTTTAGACTTATTTGCATAGCTTAGTTAGGAGAGAAGACATCATATTTATTAGTGTTGTGGTTAGCTCAATTTGTTTGGCAATCAATTCTCCGAGTTTGTCAATTTTTTCATGGCGTACTGTGCTTGTAGTAGAACTAAGTTGTCCTCTTGTTACATCAGCATAGCTAACATTTGTATGAGGAACTTGTTGTTCGGCATTTGTAAATTTGACCAAGGAAGGCCTTGTCTTATTTTTAAGCGCGTCTTTTTTTGATACTAACTCCTGATAAATTTTACAACCTTTGTAATTGGCGGTATGATTTTGAAGGCAATGGAAGCATTTCGGTGGAGTTTCTATATCTTTTGAACAAAGAGACGAAGGATGGTCTAGTGCACACTTTACATTATCTATAAGGCTTTTTGCAATATTGCTTGGTATGGCCGAACTCTTGACAGCGGTGGCATTGTACCAAATCGTTAAATTTTCTAGGTGGCTCAATCTTTACTACAGCATTGCATAATCGATTTACATCAAATACTTTTTTATTGTTTGTTGAAGGTTCAAGATCGACAAAGAATATTGACATCGGCAATTTTGAAATTTTGCTTTTTGCATTCACAATATTTCGTACAGTATGCCCGTTTTTTGCTAAGTCATGCTTGATATCATCGATAGGAGTTGAAAAGTGAATATTTTTTATAACTATTCGATATGGCTTACCTTCTTTCAATTGATATGTATGAAAAGTAATATTATTGGTGTCTAAATAGCTAACAAGTTTTCTGTAGCAATCACTGTTTGAGGTCATTACTCTCGCTTGTCCGTCTCTGCCTGATTTGTAGGTGAAATTTTCTTTGCCAATAACAATTGAAAAGCTTTTCAACATTTTATTTATATCACTCACTTGAGGTATAAAAATTGGTGGTGGTTTGTGAGAAACTACAGCATTTAACATTGAGTCCTCTTTCTCCTTAGAATTGTGTTTACTACTTTGCACTTCCAAATCTAGCACAGAAAACCGGTTTGAGTTGTTTGACCCTTCACTCATCCTTTGTTGTTTTTTAGTTACTTTTGGAGAGTCAATGCTCATACGCTTTCTTGCTTTAGGTAGGTATGTGGTTTGCCAGCCTTCGCTGTCCACACACGTCCCGTCGCTGTCAGTGTCATCGATCATTAAATCAATGTGTTCTTTTTGTTTTGTTGTTTTCTTTTTTTCTTCTATTTTAGTTCACACGCGTTCGGATTATTAATATTCACTTGTTTTAGTTAATAAATCCAGAGCTTAGTACGTACTACTGCACTCACTAAGCACACATTAAGAACTGGATCGTGGGTAAATTGACACAACATTTCTCTCCAAAGAGGAACTCGACGTTCGAATGACATCTATTTAGGTCCCTGAAGCCAATGGAAGGGGAAACCCTAAATAAATTCATTTTAAAACTAAGAGGTCAAGCTGCTAAATGTCAATTCGGTAAGACCGAGAAAGAAGTTATAGAAACGAATATAAAAGATAAACTCATCGATGTGTGGGCACCAATAGATTTGAAAAAACGACTCCTGGAAAAAGAACATGATTTAACGCAGGTGGTTGAAATGTGTCAGATACACGAATCAATAAAAAGCCAAACGACAACAATGGTTTCTGACGCAGTGCCACTAAACGTAAACAAAATCGCTAACAAAACTAAGTTTGATACTGCTGAATGCGATAGATGCGGGCGTAAAGGGCATACGAGTAATGACTTTAACTGCCCGGCTAAGAATGCTAAATGCAATAAATGTATGCTACAGGGTCATTTTGCAGTGAGGTGTAAAACAAAAAGGGTCAAACGTGAGCACGGAAGTGGTAGTTATGATAACCTGAAACGGCGGCGCATGGCAGCATCTAGAGTGCGCTGCATAAATGATGAGGGTGGGATGAGATCTGAAGAAATGCGGGAGTTCGACTGTTTTAAAATTGATGATGATATGAGCGATGAGAGGATTAGATGCTCTGTTGGTGGCCGAACGATTGACATGGTAATAGATTCTGGGTCTCGATTTAATTTAATAAGTGAAGGAGATTGGTCGGAGTTACGAAACGGACAGGCCGTAGTGTGGAACATCCGGTCCCACTCTCCAAATCAATTCAAAGCGTATGCCGCGGATAAGCTTTTGAAAGTGTTGCAGGTATTTGACGCGCCAATCGCTACAGCTCATACAGAACTGATTGCCACCTTTTATGTTATTGAAAAGGGAAGTCAATCACTCTTAGGGCGGGACTCAGCAGTAAGACTTAATGTTTTGAGAATAGGGTTAAATGTCCATCGAATTGAAGATAAAGAGCCATTTCCAAAAATTAAAAACATTAAAGTTAGTTTAGCAATAGATTGTAGTATCCGGCCAGTCCAGCAACCAATAAGACGCATTCCGATTGCATTAGAGACGAAAGTGGCGGAAAAGATTGATGAAGCATTACACCAAGACATAATCGAGCGAGTTCCAGGGCCAAGCTCGTGGATATCGCCGGTGGTCATAGTATTTAAACCATTGATATGAAGCGCGCAAATGAGGCCATACTACGTGAAAACTATCCTTTACACACCTTCGACTCCTTCATGACAAAACTAAGACATGCAAAATTTTTCTCGAGACTGGATTTAAAAAACGCATACCATCAAATCGAACTCGATGAGGCCAGCCGAGAAATAACGACGTTTATCACACACAAAGGGCTATTCCGGTACAAAAGGCTAATGTTCGGGGTAAATTCGGCACCTGAGATTTTCCAACGCATAATGGAAGAGTTGTTATCACCTTGCAAGAACGTTCTCAATTATATCGACGATGTCATCATATTCGGAAGCTCGGAACAAGAACATAACGAAGCAGTAAGGGACGTTATGCGAATATTTAATGCGAATGGTGTCGTACTAAACACCGGTAAATGCGCCTGGAAAGTGAAGGAGCTAAAGTTTCTGGGGCACATGTTATCGGAACAGGGGTTCACTGCCGATCCAGAGAAAGTAAAATTAATCGGGGAATTTCGAGCTCCAAAGACCAAAGACGAGGTAAGAAGTTTCCTAGGCCTAGTTACGTACATAGGGAAATTTATACCAAAATGTGCTGATATTACTGAGCCTTTGAGGAGTCTCCTAAAATCAAGTAGCACTTTCATCTGGAGTCACAATCAAGAACAGGCATTTAAAAAACTAAAAACTTCTTCTTCTTCTTTACTGGCGTAGGCACCGCTTACGCGATTATAGCCGAGTCAACAACAGCGCGCCAGTCGCTTCTTCTCTTCGCTACTTGGCGCCAATTGGATATTCCAAGCGAAGCCAGGTCCTTCTCCACTTGGTCCTTCCAACGGAGTGGAGGTCTTCCTCTTCCTTTGCTTCCCGCGGCGGGTACTGCGTCGAATACTTTCAGAGCTGGAGTGTTTTCATCCATCCGGACAACATGACCTAGCCAGCGTGGCCGCTGTCTTTTAATTCGCTGAACTATGTCAATGTCGTCGTATATCTCGTACAGCTCATCGTTCCATCGAATGCGATATTCGCCGTGGCCAACGCGCAAAGGACCATAAATCTTTCGCAGAACTTTTCTCTCGAAAACTTTTAAGGTCGACTCATCGGTTGTTGTCATAGTCCAAGCCTCTGCACCGTATAGCAGGACGGGAATTATGAGCGACTTATAGAGTTTGGCTTTTGTTCGTCGAGAGAGGACTTTACTTTTCAATTGCCTACTCTGTCCAAAGTAGCACCTGTTGGCAAGAGTAATCCTGCGTTGGATTTTCAGGCTGACATTGTTGGTGGTGTTTACGCTGGTTCCAAGATAGACGAAATTATCTACAACTTCAAAGTTATAACTGTCAACAGTGACGTGAGTGCCAAGTCGCCAGTGCGACGACTGTTTGTTTGACGACAGGAGATATTTCGTCTTGCCCTCGTTCACTGCCAGACCCATCCGTTTTGCTTCCTTGTCCAGTCTGGAGAAAGTAGTACTAACGGCGCGATTGAGGCCGATTATATCAATATCATCGGCATACGCCAGCAGTTGTACACTCTTATAGAAGATGGTACCTTCTCTGTTGAGTTCTGCAGCTCGAACTATTTTCTCCAGAAGCAGGTTGAAAAAGTCGCACGATAGGGAGTCGCCTTGTCTGAAACCTCGTTTGGTATCGAACGGCTCGGAGAGGTCCTTCCCGATCCTGACGGAGCTTTGAGTGTTGCTCAGCGTCAGTTTACACAGCCGTATTAGTTTTGCGGGGATACCAAATTCAGACATCGCGGCATAGAGGCAGCTCCTTTTCGTGCTGTCGAAAGCAGCTTTGAAATCGACGAAGAGGTGGTGTGTGTCGATTCTCCTTTCACGGGTCTTTTCCAAGATTTGGCGCATGGTGAATATCTGGTCTGTGGTTGATTTACCAGGTCTAAAGCCACACTGATAAGGTCCAATCAGTTTGTTGACGGTGGGCTTTAATCTTTCACACAATACGCTCGACAAAACCTTATATGCGATGTTGAGGAGGCTAATCCCACGGTAGTTGGCGCAGATTGTGGGGTCTCCTTTTTTATGGATTGGGCATAGCACACTTAAATTCCAATCGTTGGGCATGCTTTCGTCCGACCATATTTTACAAAGAAGCTGATGCATGCTCCTTACCAGTTCTTCGCCGCCGTGTTTGAATAGCTCGGCCGGCAATCCGTCGGCCCCTGCCGCTTTGTTGTTCTTCAGGCGGGCAATTGCTATTCGAACCTCTTCATGGTCGGGCAATGGAACGTCTGCTCCATCGTCATCGATTGGGGAATCGGGTTCGCCTTCTCCTGGTGTTGTACGTTCACTGCCATTCAGCAGGCTGGAGAAGTGTTCCCTCCATAATTTAAGTATGCTTTGGGCATCGGTGACTAGATCACCTTTGGGGGTTCTACAAGAGTATGCTCCGGTCTTGAAACCTTCTGTAAGCCGCCGCATCTTTTCGTAGAATTTTCGAGCATTACCCCTGTTGGCCAGCTTATCAAGCTCTTCGTACTCACGCATTTCGGCCTCTTTCTTTTTCTGTCTACAAATGCGTCTTGCTTCCCTCTTCAACTCTCGGTATCTATCCCATCCCGCACGTGTTGTGGTTGATCGTAACGTTGCGAGATAGGCAGCCTGTTTTCTCTCCGCTGCGACACGGCACTCCTCGTCGTACCAGCTGTTCTTTTGCACTTCCCGAAAACCAATGGTTTCGGTTGCAGCTGTACGTAAGGAGTTTGAGATGCCGTCCCACAGTTCTCTTATACCGAGTTGTTGACGAGTGCTCTCAGAGAGCAGGAGTGCAAGCCGAGTAGAAAATCATTCGGCTGTCTGTTGTGATTGCAGCTTCTCGACGTCGAACCTTCCTTGTGTTTGTTGGCGTGCGTTTTTTGCTGCACAGAGGCGGGTGCGAATTTTGGCTGCAACAATATAGTGGTCCGAGTCGATGTTAGGACCTCGGAGCGCACGCACATCTAAAACACTGGAGACGTGTCTTCCGTCTATCACAACATGATCGATCTGGTTGGTGGTTTTTCGATCCGGAGACAGCCAGGTAGCTTGATGTATCTTCTTATGCTGGAATCTAGTACTACAGATAACCATATTTCGGGCCCCGGCGAAGTCGATCAGCCTCAACCCATTTGGGGATGTTTCCTCGTGGAGGCTGAATTTACCGACCGTAGTGCCAAAGATACCTTCTTTGCCCACCCTGGCGTTGAAGTCGCCAAGCACGATTTTGACATCGTGGCGGGGGCATTTCTCATAAGTGCGCTCCAAGCACTCATAAAAGGCATCTTTGGTCACATCGTCCTTCTCTTCCGTCGGGGCATGGGCGCAAATCAGCGATATGTTGAAGAACCTCGCTTTGATGCGGATTGTGGCTAGACGTTCATTCTCCGGAGTGAATGATAGTACACGGCGACGGAGTCTCTCTCCCACCACGAATCCAACACCAAACTTGCGCTCCTTTATATGGCCACTGTAGTAGATGTCACAAGGACCTACTCGTCTCTGTCCTTGTCCCGTCCATCGCATTTCTTGGACGGCGGTGATGTCAGCCTTTATTTTCACGAGGACATCAACCAGCTGGGCAGCGGCACCTTCCCAATTAAGGGACCGGACATTCCAGGTGCATGCCCTCAATTCGTAGTCCTTATTTCGCTTGCCATGGTCGTCATCAAAAGGGGGTCTCTCATCCGAGGCTGTTTGGTTGTTTTCATTGGTGCGTTTTTTTACGTGGCGGGTCCCAAACCCAGCGCACAACCCTAAGTAGGGGGTATTTCGCCTTCTCACTTTAGCTCGCCTTCAAACGGATGTTCTTAGGCTACCCAGAGGATACTTGGTCAGAGACCGGAAGTCGTGAGCTGCTTGAGTCATATGTAAAAGAATCGTTTCTGGCCACTCCCAAGTAAATGGCGATCAGAGAACTTTCCTCACTTGCGTGAACTTCTACACATAACTCCATCCTCCTAACTAACTAAACTAAAAACTTATCTAGCGAAAATACCCAACTTAGCATTCTTCGATCCAAAGAACAGAACGCGCGTAATAGCTGATGCCAGCCCAATAGCCTTAGGAGCAGTTTTAATTCAATTCGACAGCGGTGGGGATCCGTAGATAATCACATACGCTAGCAAAAGTCTCTCAGACGTTGAAAAAAGATATTCGCAAACAGAGAAAGAAAGCTTGAATTTAGTGTGGGCAGTAGAGAAATTTTATTATTATTTAGCAGGATTACAATTCGAATTGGTCACAGACCACAAGCCCCTTGAAGCTATTTTTAAACCGACATCCAAGCCACCTGCCAGAATTGAACGTTGGCTTCTACGACAGCAAGCTTTCAAATTTAAAGTAATTTATCGTGCTAGAAGGGAAAACATAGCGGACCCCTTATCGAGACTAGTCAAGTTTTCAAGTAGTGACATATTCGACAGCAACTGTGAAGATAATGTTTTCCAAATCGTGTGTAGTTCCGTGCCAGCAACTCTTACAGTAACCGTCATTGATCAAAAAAGTACAAGGGATGATCATATATCTAATGCAATCACTCACATAAGTAACAACTCGTGGAGCTCGGGAACATCCAATATATATTATGCGTTCCGACTAGAACTTTCGGTGCTAGGCAATATACTCCTGCGTGGGAGACGCATTGTGATTCCCGAATCTCTACGGCAAAGAGTGCTGGAACTCGCACACGAAGGGCACCCAGGGGAGTCGGCGATGAAAAGAGGACTAAGAGCAAAGGTTTGGTGGCCCCTGATTGACAGAGAGGTCGAAAAATTTGCCTGCTTGCTGGTATCACTACCAAACAATCCAACCCCAATGCAAAGACACAGATTCCCCGACGGACCATGGCAATGTGTGGCAACGGATTTATTAGGTCCTCTTCCCAATGGCGAATATGTACTCGTATTGATCGACTATGTCTCGCGCTATCAAGAGGTTGTGTTCTTAAGGAAAATAAGTTCCGAAGCTGTTATAAAATCAATGAAAGACATCTTCTCTAGACTAGGGTTACCTAAATCCTTGCGTACTGACAATGGGAGGCAATATGTGAGCAATGAGTTTAAAGAATTCTGTAGAGAGAATAACATCGAGCTAGTCACAACACCGCCGTACTGGCCTCAAGCTAAAGCGTTTGAAAATTGCCCACTCTAACAAGGTGAACTATAAGTCAGAGATACAGAAATACTTAATGATGTACAATGTGACACCTCACAGCACAACCGGGGCTACACCAACGGAATTAATGTTCAATCGGACCATTCGTGACAAGATCCCAGACATACGTGATCTAACACAAGAAATCGGTGATTCGTCGGCAAGAGAATTGGACTGCATAAATAAACATAAGGGGAAAGAGAAGGCTGATGCAGCCAGAAGGGCGAAAAGCTCGGACATAGGAGTTGGGGATATTGTGCTTTTGAAAAACGTTATATTCCCGCACAAGTTAACACCAAATTTCAATGCAACCGAATACGTTGTGGTTAAAAGGCAAGGCGATGAGGTACAGCTTTCAGGCGATGGTAAGTTGCTGCGGAGGAACATCAGCCATGTTAAGAAAATTCCCTCCGCTAACCAACAACCAGCCAGTGAGTCAGAGAAAGCACCAGGAACATTGTTACATCCACCAATTGAACAACATTCAACACTATCCAGAAATTCAGTCGCGGAGGAGACAGGAACGTCACAAGGGTCACTACGTCCTGAGTCAGCGGCTAAGGTCACATCACCACTTACAAACGTGCTCACCGGCGACCAACCATCAGCTCAGCAAGAAGGGATTAAGTTGAAGCTAAAAAAAATAGGAGGGATGTGGCAACCCTAGTGAGTGATGACAACTGGCAGCACCACCGATGCGAATGGAAAACGAGCGTGGAGCGAGTAGAGTAATAACGAGGGTCATCGAGTGCGCAGTTAATATAGTAGAGTCATCGAGTGCGCAGTGAATACATACGCTATTATATATTATATTACACAATACTGATACATTGAATATATGAAAATACTGAAACTATACTGTGTATTATTTGGTAGTCAATACATTAAACATTTATAAACACAATCTTTGTTTTTTAATACTTAAGTTGTAACGAAGCTTTTTCTGCCCCTGCTTCTTACAAGTACAACTTGCTGAGGTATACTCGCCGTAACCAGGGTTCGTTACAATAAATTTGTAAACATTGGGGCTCTTCTGCGAATCGTACTTTATTTTATTTTGTATTATAATTTTAATCAAAGTTACAAAATTGTCTCCCGCGTTATAGTTTTAGCTTCACAACATTTTAAAGATTTTCATTTAGATGCAATTTATATAGCTACAAATGCCCCAGGAAGGAGTGCATTTAACGGAGTTGAACGACGCATGGCACCTCCCAGTCGCGAATTTACTGGTGTACTATTAAAACATAATGATTTTGGGTCACATCTTGTTTCAAGTAATCGAACTACTGACTTAGATCTAGAAAAACGAAACTTCGAAAAAGCGGGCAATGTGTTGGCTGACACTTGAAGCAAGTTAGTCATTGATAATTTTCCAGTCTTTGCTGAATGTGTTGCACCAACTGTTACTGGACTAGACATTGAACAGGCTATGATGTTGAAAAATAATGCTACATGGTATGCTAATCATGTACGTGAGTCACAATATTTTTTACAAATAGTTAAATGTGAAACTATTGCATGTTGCGGTGTAAGACGTTCTAGTCTTTGGAAATTATTAAAAGAAGGATTTTTAGCACCACGTGTGTTAATGAAACAGACATCAGAAGGTTATGGAGTCACAGGGAGTGATGACAACGACGCTAAGTATACTCCATTATTACTACAGATATTATTAAATCTCCAAGCATCATCCCATCTGAAACAAGTTCTATATGATAGTTATTGCCCTAGTGTCGAGTCATACTTATTTAAAAGATCGTGCAGTATATGTGGCCAATATTTTTTTTCATATAAAGCCACTAATCAACACAAACAATCACATAAAAAACAAAAGCTGTTACCTATCGCGAAAATATGCGGCTAGTCCAAAATGTGACAACTTGTGACAAGGACGGGAGGAGGGGTTAAAAAGTCCTTAAATTCGTGTGACGTAATTTATGGATGGCCCCTTAGTTCTTCGCCGCTGTGTTTGAATAGCTCAGCCGACAATCCATCGGCCCGCTCCGCTTTGTTGTTCTCCAGACGGGTAATCGCTATTCGAACTTCTTCATGGTTGGGCAATGGAACGTCAGCTCTAATGTTATCGTTTGGGGAATCGAATTCGCCATCTCCTGATGTTATGCTTTTACTCCCGTTCCGCAGGCTGAAGAACTGTTCCCTCCATATCTTTAGTATGCTCAGGGCATCAGTCAATAAGACACCTCTGGGGGTTCCACAAGGGTATGTCCCGGTTTTGAAACCTTCTGTTAGTCGCCGCATGTTTTCGAAGAATTTCCAAGAATAACCCCTGTCGACTAACTTGTCAAGCTCTTAACACTCACGCGTTTCAACTTATTTCTTTTTTTTTTTGTCTTGTCTCACGGTATATATCCCATATCGCACGTGCTGTGGTCGATTGAAAAGTTGCGTGGTACTCATTTTGTTTTCTGTCTGCTGGAACACTCAAAATATATATTACAGGAGTCTGATCTGAACAATGTCGTCCGAAATTTTACCAAAAATCAATGGTAAATTTCGCAAAGGTTTCTCGACAAATAACAAAGTTTTTAGTACAAAAACTTGATTTCGATTGTCCGCTCTTAAAATTTTGTCAAGAATTGCAGCGTTGACATGCTTTGTGCAAAATCTTTCGGAGAAAAACTATGTCGATATCTCAAAAACGGGGAGACTAGATTATACATATATAAATACTAGCTGACCCGGCAAACGTTGTTTTGCCATGTATATTATTTCTAGGAAACATTTTTTTAGTTCAATAAAAATAACTATCTACTACTAAGTGTGCGGGGATGTACTTATAATCGAAAGCATTATAAACAATGAAAGTATGCTTTATTTAAGTAAATAAATTAATTCTTACTAAAGTAACGAATATATTTTAAATTACAATTTTTGATAGCTTTCTAAATATCAAAAATAATTATTCATATTATCCTATCAATTATGGCAATTGAAAAAAAAAATTAATCTCTCAGTGCAATAGAGTGTACAATATTCTTGGTTAGTCCGTCTTTAGCCAACATAAACAAACTGGAGGGTTTTCCTACGCGAGAACATGAACCATATAGTTGTCCGTGGGAAAAGCATGGTGTTTCCAAATCTAAGCCACATACAGACAATGTCTGGCCTTGTGACTTATTGATCGTCATAGCGAATGCCAATCTAATGGGGAATTGAGTGCGTTTGAATTCAATTGGCACATCTGTAGTAATCATACTTTCCATTCAAGATGATGGCTTCAATGACGTTTTTCATTAATTTTTTAATGACTAACCGTGTGCCATTACACAGCCGTGGTGGGTTTAAATTGCGAAGCAGAATAATCGGAGATCCAACCTTCAATTGTAAATGATGTGGTGGGATGCCTGGCAAATCCAATGAATTTAAAAACTCAATGGGATAATTCACAGTCTCGTTGGTATCGAAAACTGCATCGATAGATTTGTATGACACCAAGTCCCCAGGCAACAACTGTTGAATCTTTAAATTTAACCCATTGACGTCCACATTTTTAGCTGCCAAAATCGCTCTTTCTGCCAGCCACTTACGATTTGCATATTGTGTGTGTACGTCAGGAAATATGTGATCGATGAGAGTATTTTGCGAGTCGATGATTGTGCAGAAGTCCGTCTGTAATTTGATGCATCCAGTATTTTTATGTACATCAACTTTCCCATCACCAATATCTAACAGTTGTTTAGAGAAATTTTCGGCGGATGGATCCTGAAGCATATGAACGCGCATGTTCACCGTCAGTTGTACTTTTTCAACATTACGCCATAGTCGCGATGATTTTAAGCAAGCATTAATTTCATCAGCGTACGTTGAACGTGGAATAACGGGAAGTGTTTGTCTAAAATCACCAGAAAGGAGTAACAAAGTGCCGCCAAATAGTTTATCATTGTTTTTTATATCCTTTAATGCCCTATCTAATGCCTCAAGCGAATGTTTGTGTGCCATAGTGCATTCATCCCAAATAATAATTTTACATTGTTTCAGCATTATGGCCATGTTTTTTTATGTTGCACACTGCATCTGGATTATTTTGAATGTTCAACGGCAGCTTAGATGCTGAATGAGCTGTTCTGCCTCCATCTAATAAAGTTGCTGCCATGCCAGAAGATGCAACGGCCAATGCGATGTCATTTTTTGATCGTATCTCGATCAGAAGTAACGAAATAAGGAATGTTTTGCCAATTCCACCTGGTGCATCCAAAAAAAATAATCCTCCTTGTCCTGCCGATACTGCCAGCATGATGCGGTCGTAAATAATTTTTTGTTCATCATTTAGTAGTGGAACATTGCGACTAACAATGCCTGCCATTTCTACAGTATCGTACTGTAGTTCACGATTGATATCTGTGTTGAGTAAATCAGATGCAAATTTGCAATAGCAATGCAAAGATCCTCGACAGCTATCAATGCTTCATTGTACATTGCATCACTGAATGATATCGTTAGAGCATTGCACCTTGCACGATGTCGATATATTATATCATCAGTCATTGAATCTTTGTGATTATCCCACAACATTTGTGCTCGGGCCGGGAAACATGTAATCAGTACTATGCAAATAGTAGACGAATTTGTGATCCTGTGCAGTTTAATGTTGCTTCAGCAAGCGTACTGTCCCAATGATTGTCGTCTTCTAGCAAGCCTAGAGCAAGCCATGCATCTTCATTTAGTATTATTATTTATTTTTTATTTTCCGCACGGACCATGAATCATGTTTGCAGTAACAATTTCAAACAGTAATTGATCAGTAGACGGATCTGGAATCTCTGCAGAAATCAAACTGTCGATGTTCTCAGCACGTATTTTGTCGACCAACCAAATTAAAATGTGAGCATGAGGTAATCCACGCTTTTGCCATTCAACTGAATACATCCAACAACGTGTGGAGCCAAATACATGCAATTTTTTAATAAAGTTGATTAAAAACTTTAATTTTTGTTTAAACACACGTGCTACATGACGATTTATTGCATTTTGCGCTGGTAATAGCAACGATATAATTTCCTGCCATTTTGGATTACATGTAAAAGTGATGAAAAGACACGGTCGTCCATATTCACGCACGAAAGTTATGGCATTCTGAATGTATTCTTGCATGTGACGTGGACTACCTACGTACGATAATGGTAAGATAACAGAGTTACCGATTTCGGCAGTGTCAGAAAAAAAATTTTTAATTTTCTTCGCGGAAAGTTAAAAAAATGTAGGGGTGGACCACCCTTAACATTTAGGAGGATGAAAAATAGATGTTGTCCGATTCTCTACCCTAGTCGATATGCACACTAAGATTCACGAAAATCGGTCGAGCGGTTCCCGAGGAGTTCAATAACGTACACCGTGACACGAGAATTTTATATATTAGATATATGTATGTACTTATATTTTTACGCGGCTTGCAAAAATCTGTGTCGATATGTATGCAAGCTCCTACATAAACATGCATATGTACATATTTACGCTGGTTTGTCGGAGAAGCTGTTACAGCGGCAAGGAAAGCAGTCGCAATTGGCGATCGTTCGTTTATGTTTTCGGCACAGTTCGGATTTTCTACCAACAACACAATGTTGTGATGCTTTGTCGTCGCGTCAGTCTTTCGACACATTGACTCTTTGACAAAATGTGAGCTTTGGCCATTGGTTGTCCGCAGCTTCGCATGAGGCAATAAGTGTACACATTTACATACAAAGTTGTGAGTAAACAAATTTACAAACATTATGCGTATGGTTCTTACAAATTTGTTTACATGCTCACATAATTACATACATACGTGAATATGTGAGACTGCTTGGGTTTTCAACATGTTATCAAACTTTTAAGGCTCTGCAAATAAATATGTACATATACATATATGTATATAAATATATATTTACATATCTTATCAAACCTACATTAATGAAATATGTATTTGGTAACAACATAAACATGACTTTATTACATACATATGTATTTCAAAAGGTTTTAAAGAATTCATCATGAAATAGTTCGATTTGTACGTGCAAATTAATTCCCGCGACGAGGGAATTTTATAAAAAAATATATTTTACATCCGTGAACGCGCGGATGAAATGAGAAGACGTGTAGTTCTTCTGGATTGCCAAATACAAATCAAACTTTATTTCTAAAAATACTAATAGAAGTACATTTTGGTATTATTATCTTAAAGTTAAAGCTGAGGTTAAGCATCAGCTTAATTGAATCCATAACAAAGAGTTAGTTACAATTTTAGCTGTGACAGCAAATTCTAGCACAACGTTAGCGTTCTGTTTTCTTTACGATTGTTTTTATTATGCCTTCTTGTGAGGGCGAGCGATATTGTTTTGATAATAATGGATTATTGGATTCAGAACGGAAAAAGCATATTGAATTCTTAAATAATCAAAAACGTGTTAATTATATTTCTAATTTATGAGACAGTGTAGTTACAAAGTGCAAAGTCTCAATTTTATTTACAGTTATGGTAAGGTTTCTATGCGGAGGCTATCGTTAACTCCCCCCTTCCTAAAATGAATCGTCCCCGATTCACTATTATTTTGAGTTAATTTATATATTTGATCGAAAAGAACATTAGTGATTTCTTGAAATTGCGCATTTTCCATTGGTTTGGGAATTGCGCGAGATTTTTTTAATTTTAGTATTAAGTAAGTTATGAAAATTACTCCCAAGATTAAAATTATGTACCAAAAATATGAATGTACTGTTATGTTCTTGTTCCGTTCTGCTAAAATATTTATATTATCTAATTTTACCAGTTTATTGGTTGTTTCAATATATTCTAAAATTTCAAAATTATTTATATGGTTATTTTTAAAATAATTCCAAATTTTTACTTCAAGGTTTTCATAAGATTGATTATTTATTACAGTATAATTTTCAAATGTTATTAAATATGTTCCATTTAATGTTTGATTATTTACAATATTTTTTCCTAAAACTAATATCGCTCCTGATTTAATTTCTTCAATTTGTAAGTTTTTTTCTTTTAATTTATTACATTTTCCTTGTTTTTTGTTTAAAATATCTGGCAAACAAGTGCTTTTTTTATTTATTTTACAACATGTTTTTGAAATTTCTGTTTTACAATTCGGAATGTTAAAAAATTTATTATTACATTATATTATGTTCTGGTCAATAATAAGCTTACCATCTAATTGAGCTATGGCTCTTACTTCATAGTACTTACATGTTAGTTCTATTTTAGGGTATTGTATATAAATTATAATTACGTTTCCTTTTTGGGCTATTTTAAATTTAGAAATGTCCATTAGATCTGTTATTGTTATTATACCGTGTTGGTAGTATCTTTTGTTTTTTAATTCATCATAATGTAAAATTGTTGGATTTAAAATTCCAATTTTACCAAGAGTTATTGTATTTATTAAATTTTGGAGTTCTTGTATAACATATTGATTTCGTTTTCTTTTTATTTTCCTATTTGTGGTATCACTTTTAATATTATTAACTGTGTTAGTTAATTCTGTTATTATTTTAAAAATTTCTGAATTTGTTGTATATTGTTTATTGTTATTTCCTAATAGTTCGTCCAATTTGTCATTAATTTTTACAAAGTCGTCATGGCCTGGTGTACCAGCTATCCATTTCCAAAGTGTTCCTAATTCATTTATACCCCTTTTTTGCCGAAAATTGGTTTGTTTTAATTGTTGTAATGAAGTTTTCATTATCAAAATTTCAGATTCTGTTTCCTGTGTAATAATTCCTAAGCTGTCGTGATTTTGTTCGTTATTACTGTAAAAATTTCTATTTTCTTCTGCTATTATATTTTCAAAATAAGTTAAATTAATAATGTGGAATAGGTCCCAGTATTCTTCATAAATGGAAGCATCTCCATTTTCGATAAGTACGTAGTCTTGTCGGGTATAGTCTATAACATCAGCGGCTGCTGAGCTGATTAATGCAGTCAAAATTAAAATGATCATTTTGGAAACCTATAAAAATTATGATTTTATATTATCTTTATGAATAATTCTATTTCTATTATTAATTATTATTTTATTCTCTAAATTTTCCTTGTTGTTTTTATATCTAGGTTCTAATTTATTCCTCTCTCCTATTATTTTCTCGTAAATGATTTGGCCAGAATGATACTGCTTATCTGATCTATGTTTATTATGAAACCTTAGCATTTTCTTCTGTGCTTGATTTAAGGTTTTTGGCAAATGTTCATGGTTTATTTTATTATAAATTACTTCATTTGGTTTAAAATTCGTTACTGAATGTATTGTTGTATTGTATTTTTGCGCTGCTCTAACTATTGTTTCTAAATTACTGACAATATTGTATTCTTCTTTTATACATCTGGCTATTTCAATTATTGTTGAATGGACTCTTTCAACTTGTCCATTAGTTATGCTGTGACGTGGATCACAAAAAAATTTCAATATTTAACCTTTGCAGTAAGGATTTAAATTTTGGTGTGGTAAAGATTGGTTTATTGTCTAAAATAATTTGTTTTACATCTGTGAAGCTTTGAAGCAATTCTTAAACCTTTTCTTCGATATTTGATTTATCTTCTATATGTTTTAATATTAAAAATTTTGAACAAGCGTCTACACATGTGATAAATTTTAGTTTCTGTGCGTAGAAAATATCTAAATGAAGTTGTTCTCCTTCTTTTTCTGGGATTAGGGCTTTTGCTATTGGTATTTTCTTGGGATGGTGATAATATTTATTTTTGTTGCATATCATACAACTCCGAACGTATTCTTTCATTCTTTTCCTCATTTCTGGCCAGTAATATAATATTTCTATTTGTTTAATATTTTCATTATAGCTTCGATGAGCTCTATTATGGGTTTGTTCGATTAATCCAGACTGATCTTCTCTATTAATAAAATCCATTGGAAAAAGTTTTGTGATTACAAATTTATTCTTAAAAGTTTGTTTGAGAGTTTCTTGGACTCATGCAAATCTTCAACGGTGCAGTGAATACTCGTCACTAGCTTTGGCTGAATATATTCTTTCAAAATTGTTACTAAATTTTCTACTGTATCAAATTCTATTAAATGCCTTTTATTTCCAAAGGTTTCAATTAACTCATGGTAATCGTAAATCTGTTCTTACATAGTATTATTTGTTGTTTAAATTGATTTATGGGTTTTTGTGTTTCTTGTATTTGAACGCTTTCACTACTCTGTGCTGAATGTAGAGATTCCTGACTCTGGGAATCATCGAAAATGTTATATAATTCAAGACGCGACAATGTGTCAGCTACAATATTGGATTTACCGGGTTGGTATACAAATTTGGAGGAAATTCTTCTATAATTGCGTGCCATCTTATCATTTTTGGATTAGGATTGCGAGGTGATAAAGCAAATCTTAATGGTTGGTGATCAGTATGTATTTCCAAATTGGTTACACCATAGAGGTAATTTCGTAGATTTTTTAATGCCCAAACAATGGCATAAAGCTCTTTTTCATTAGTTGAATAATTTCTTTCTGTTTTAATAAAAGTTTTTAAAATGAAGGTAATTGGTGTACCCCTTGCGAAAGTACCGCACATACTGCAACTTTGGATGCATCTGTAGTTAATATAAATGTTTTTGAGTAGTCAGGCTGTATCAATTCCAGTTCTGAAGCCAATAGTTTTTTTAATTTATTCAATGCAGATATTCCTTCCTCTTCTAGAGTTATTTCCATTTTTTTTTACTTAATTTTAGAAATCCTACTGTTTTCTCCTGATAGGTATTTTGTCAAAGGTTTGGCTATCGCAGCATAGTCTTTAAAAAACTTACGATAATATCCTGCAAGTCCCAAATCCTCCAAAAATCCTCAAAACTTTTTGGTATTAGACATTTTAAGATTAATTTTATTTTATTTGGGTCTATTTTTATGACATTTTGAGCTACTATATAACCCAAAAACTCTATTTCTTCCGCGAAAAATTCAGATTTTTCTAATCAATTTTTCACATTAGCATTTTTCAATATTTTTGTAATTGTTTCCAAATCCTTTAAGTGCTGAGTTACATTTTTCGAAAAAATAATTATATCATCCATATAAGCGTGACAGATTTTTCCTATATGTTCTCGCAATATATCATCCATTGCTCTCTGAAAAATTCTAGGGGCATTTTTTAACCCAAAAGTCATCCTCAAAAATTCATATTTCCCATTATTAACGGAAAAAGCTGTTGTCAATATAATTTTCTGTCATTAAAATTTGATGAAATCCTGATTCTAGATCAATGGTTGAAAATTATTTTGCTTTCCCTAGATTAGATAGTATTACGTTTGTATCCGGAATTGGATAACGATCAGAAATTGTATGTTCATTTATTTTTTTGTAGTCAATTACCATTCTAAGTTTTGGTGTTCCATTATCATTTGTACCCTTTTTTGGTACCACCCAAATTGGTGAGTTATATGGACTTTTACTTGGTCTTATTATATTATCGTTAATCATTTTATTTATTTCTTTATTAACGAATAAGTTTACAGATAAGGGATATGGATATTGTCTGCTCTATATCGGATCCTCATTTTTCATTCTTATTTCCGCTTTTACATTTGTCATGAAGGGAAAGCTTGTATTGATATTTGAATGCATTTGAGCAATTCTTTCTTTTCTTTTTGTTTTAAGTTCAGTTAATTTTTCATCCTAATTTTAAGTATTTAGTATTTCCGAATTTTTTTCCGAATAATAATCATTATCGTTTTTAATTTCTGAGCCTCTTTCACCCTATATCGAATAGTCATCATTCATGGTGCCGGCAAATTCATGGGCTGGCGTTGTAGAACATTTCCGTTCCACAATATTTTCTTTATAATTACTTTTTTCATTACGCTGGTATAAATCGTCAGCTGGCGTTTTCGGATCTTTTTGTCCCAAAATAAATTTTTTTAGTATAATATTGCCGGTAAAATCTTCGGCTGGCGGTGTAGAACTTGTTTGTTCCACAATTTTAATACTTCTTTCATTTCTACCGATACTTTCCTCGGCTAGTTTTTTGGAAGCTTCTTGTTCCTTAGTTTTGTTTTCAAAATAAATATTCATACTTCTGTTTTCATTTTCTGAGTTATTTTTTACCCTATAATTAATTTTCCCATTGGACACATCGATAAGTGCCTCAAGCTTTTTAAGGAAACTATATCCCAAAAGGAGATCCGATTCTAATCTTTCTATTTCATAGAAGATTTCTTTGACTGCAAATAAGGTAATTATGTGGTAAAATTTGATTATGGAATAGCCATTCACGGTTTTTATGCGTTTTTATTATTAGAAACCCCAGGCTTAATGTAGCATGAGGTTGTTCCCGTATCAACTAGAGCTTTTAATTTTTTATTTAATTTTGAGTCGTGTAATTTGAGATAGGGGAGTTCGTCCCCTCTTCGCCTAAAAAATGGCTCTCGTTCATGTTATTAATTCTCTGTCTCTTTTCTTGCGGGCGAAAGCTATTATTACTTTCTCTATGAAATAAAAAATTGATTAAAATTAATATTTTTTTGTTGTTGGTAAAAATTGTTAGTGCTTTGTAGCCCCCTCATATCAAAACCTCTATTGTAAAGTCTGGATACAGATGGATCTACATCCAAAGGAGTTGGTTTCGGAAAATTATAATGTGTATTGTTATTGGGCGGGTTGTTCCTTTGAGGAAATCTTAAGTTATTGTTTGTGTACGTTGGCTTCACCCTGTTTCTGTCATATATGAAGTTTTGAGCAAACCGGGCTCTTTGATTATTTGATTCTAGTTCCTGAGCTTCTGCTAAGGCGTCAGGTAAATCTTGTGGGCTTAGAGAGAATATTATGTCTCTTAGTGGGATGTTTAGTCCTGTTATAAAGATTCTTAAGGCATGTTCCCTGTTCTTTTTGTTCAATTCTTTTGTCAGGTCTGCGTTGTTTCCGTGTGTCATAATTGTTTTGTTTATTAATAACGTCAACTTTTTGTTGACGAGGTTCTAGTACTCTACAACCGACATTGCACCCTGCCTTAAGATGCTTAATTCTTGTTCGATTATATGTATTGGACATTTGTCCGCGTATGCAAAGTCTAGACGAGATAGAATTGCATCGAGATTTAGGATTGTTCCATGTTTTGTTAATGCATCATTTGCATCATGCGTTATTTTATTTCTAAGTATTGCGAGTGCGGCAAAGTATTTCCTACTGCCCCTCACGTATAGGCTTTTAGCGTTAAGCGCTGCCTCTCTCCAACTTACATACATATGAATTCATCCTACCAGTAAATTCAGGTACGAATTTAACTGCATCTAATGATTCTTGACAGGTTATATTATCGTCTATCGTCTGTGTTAGAAAATCGGTTGCACTAGTGGTATTGACTACTATTTGTGAGCGTAATTGCTGTACTTCTTCACGTAATGCTATATTGCTGTCAGCAATAAGGCAAGTTATTAGGTCTACGGTCAAAGCGTCACCGTTAGCCATTTTGTCTAATGTTCAGTTTCTGGTCTTTTTATTAATTATTTTTTGTTTTATCCCTTCCAGGAAGAGGTGTTTTTTTATTCTGGAGGGTCTGAAGTTCAGAATCGTAGAATTAAGCTTTATTATAAACCGGAGGGTCCCCCTTGTGGTGGTGAATCGCGGTTTCAACATATTTTTGTTATGTGGCTGGTCGAGCCTTTAATTATTATTTTATTGAAAAAATTTATTGGTTGGATTAATTTTTAATAATTCTCTGGAGGGTCCCTTGGGTGGTGAATCGCAGATAATTTTAAATTGTTATAAGCTGGAGGGTCCCCCCAAGGGTGGTTAATCGCAGCTTTTAATTATGTAATTTATTGGTTGTATGAACCATAAGTTATAGTCTTTATTTCTTTATTTTTTTAGTTTAGGACATTTTCTAATATCATGATTGACCTACAAAAGTCGCAATATGATAGTTTTATATATTGAATACTTGGACTATTTCCCATTTCTAATATACATTCTAAATGTAGTTAATTTTAATTGAAACTTACAAATGTATTCTCTGTTGTTGTTGTGGTTGTTAACGGTTTACTAATCCCCGTCAGGATGGTAAGGGTTGTTTGTGTTGTCGTCGAGGTCATCTAACGGTAGGCCCAAGAAACGTGCTGTTTCGACGGGGTCGGACCAAAGCGAGAGGGGTGTTAGATGGGTAGGGTTTGTAGGGCATGCAAAGAAGTGGCCAGTGTCATGCAGAGACTCGTTGCATGCAGGACATATATTAGTTATGGCGGGGTCGATTCTGGATAAGTAGGAGTTTAACCTGCTACAGTATCCAAAACGAAGTTGCGCTAGGGTCACTCGCGTTTCTCGCGGCAACTGGAGCTCCTCGTCTGCAATAGGTGGTGGTTTGACTCCAAGAACGCCATTCACGGGAAAGGAGTCGGTGAAGGTGTTGATGGCTCCACTGTGAATGGCGGTCAGTGCCTGTCGAAAGTCGGCGTACTGTTCGATGTCGTCGAAATAGTCGAGGAATGACCTCTTGATGTTCCTGGGAGGCGGTTTCGCTCCAAGCAGGTGGCTGCAAGGGTGATTCCTACGGAAACAACCCAGCAGGAACTGCTTGGAGAGGAGTTGGTTATGCTTCTTTATAGGCAGCATGCGCGTCTCACTGTGGAGGTGTTCAATGGGAGACATCAAGAGGCATCCCGTCGTGGTCCGGAGTGCTGTATTCTGACAGGTCTGAAGTTTCCTCATCTGCGTACCACTGCATCCAGGCGACCATATTGGGGCTGCGTAGTTGAGGACCGGCCGGCCGATTGCCTTGTAAGTTGCCAGCAACGTTTCTTTGTCTTTTCCCCATGTGCTGCCGGCTAGCGATTTTGATTGATGCTCTGTACCTTGGCGATAATCGCGGTCGTATGGGGAAAGAAGGGGCATAGACTATCGAGGCTTACGCCTAAAATCTTAGGGTTATTGACAGCCGGGATTTTGACGCCATCGACTGCAATATTAAGATCAAGTCTATACTCCTTCGTCCAGTTTGTAAATATTGTCGGTGTGGATTTGGTGGGTGAAAGTTGGAGGTTTCGTGCAGTGAGGAAACGAGAAAGGTCGGAGAGGCAGCTGTTTACTTTCGAACACATGCCATCGATTCCATTGCCCGAGGTCAATATCGTGCAGTCATCTGCGTACGAGGTTATGGAAACCCCCTCTGGTGGTTGAGGAAGTTTCGAGATATAGAAGTTAAACAGTAACGGGGAGAGAACACCACCCTACGGAACCCCATGTTTAATTCTTCTCAGTTTAGATGTTTCACCTCGAAATAGTACGGATGACTGACGACCGTTCAGATAGTTCATGGTCCACCTCTTTAGCCCTGGAGGGAGAGTGGTTTTGTCGATGTCCTGCAGTAGCATTGTGTGATTGACCGTGTCAAAAGCTTTTGACAGGTCCAACGCTACGAGGATCGTTCTTTCGCAGGGTGGTTTCTGGTTGAGGCCACGAACTATCTGGGCGTTTATGACGCTAAGTGCTGTGGTAGTGCTGTGCACTTTGCGAAATCCATGCTGGTGGCTGGCTAGGCTCAGGTGGTGAGTGAAGGTCGGGAGTAACAAGGTCTCAAGTGTCTTCGCTACTAGGGAGAGGAGAGTTATCGGACGATAAGATTCCTCTTTGTTGGCGGGTTTTCCAGGTTTCAGTAGCGGGACCACTCTTCCGACTTTCCACACATCGGGTATTTGAAGAGTGGTGAGCGACAGGTTGAAGACCTTGGTGAGGTATTTTACTCCCGTCGAGCCTAGATGCTTTAACATTAGCATGTTGATGCCATCAGGGCCAATGGATTTAGAAGATTTTGCCTTGTTGATGACACCCTGAACCTCCTCATCGGTGAAAGCAAGTGGCACGCAGTTGTTTGGCATTTTGCGCAGCCGTCGGTTAACACATCTCTTGGCTTTGTCTATCGAAGGGTGCAGTGTTAACTGCAAGGTAAAATAGCTCGCGCAATTCTTCGGGTCCGTAGAGGCATGAATTGAACTTCAACTCGGTCGTCATGTCTCTTCGGATTAGAAAAAGCTTTGACAGTAGCCCAAAGCTTACTCCCACCGGTGGAGAGGTTGCAGGACTTCAGGTGCTCTATCCATTTTGTCCACTTATGTTGATTTACCATACGCCGAATCTCCAAATTGAGATCCCTTATTCGGGGATCCCCGGGATGGGCATGGCGTAAGGTGTCGCGCTCGTTAGCTAGAACAGTTGCTTCGGCTGGGAAGTTGGAGCGGATTTCCGCTATTCTTCCAGCCGGGATGAAGCGAGCTGTAGCTGCTGCGATCACCTTGTGGAATTGACGCTCGCCAACGCATACGTCCGTAGGAATGGGTAGAGCGTTGAAGGTGCTCTCGGTAAATTCCGTGAAGCCGCCCCAATTAGCTTTTTTAAAGTGAATGAAGGTACGGTTGTCCACAGAAACGAAATCAGGAGGCTTCTCGATCAAGATAATTATGGGCAGGTGGTCTGAAGCGAGAGTTGGCATAGGTCGCCAGGTTATGCTATTTTTCAGACCACCACTAGCAATGGTAATATCAGGCGAGCTATTACAGGTGCGCATAACTCTGGTGGGAGCTTCGTCATTTATTGTGCAGAATGTCGAGTCGTCAATCTGTTCCGCCAGCTCCATCCCCCTACGATCATTTGACAGGCAGGAATGCCAAAGATCGTGGTGCGCGTTAAAGTCGCCTAGTACCATATGGTTTTCACTACGAAGTAGCTCACCTATATCGGGTGATATCCTGTAGGGCAACATGTAACTGGGGGGATGCATATATTGAATATTTCGAGCTCGACATCGGCTGACCGGATAGCTATGCCCTGACATTCTAGGGTAGAATCCCTGGGGTCGATGTCTTCTTCGATTAGACGATACTGCACGGTGGTCAGAGTGGAAGCTATGTTGCCTGTTTGAGCTCCTGACTGTAGAGGTCCTCAGTTGGCCACTCTGGTTGAGTGGCAGCGCGGCGTGCGAACTATGTGCAGATTGCACAGCCGTAGAGGCTTGTATCGCAATATTGCGCAGGCAACATGGGGCCACGTAACGCGTGGTCCACTAACTGTGGGTTTTAAGGCCTGACCAGGTCTAAAGATGGCTCCATCCATTGCATGTATTACACCTGACCGAGGTGGAGTTTGGAAAGAGCCTTTTTGCGCAGACGCAGCAGAAAAATTCCTCCGGGCCCGGGTTGGACTCAATGCCAGCACGAGTCAGGAGGATACGGAGCAACCCTGCTGCAAGGCGTTGCTCCAATGACGACAAACACAAATTAGTACTCACCGATCCAAACGGGGTTAGATCGCCGAAAAAACAGCCCTTGGTCGGATAAAATCCGAGTCAATTCCGGTACGTAGAACCGGCTCACTAAGGGGTATTTGATGCAAAAAACCGGTCATAATTATTTAGGGACCTATATTATTTTAAAATATAATAAAAAGCAATATTGAGTCAATATATAGCATTTATTAATAAAAATACATGATTAGAATATAAAAAAATAACTGAAAATAAAATAATATAATTTAAAAAAAATTAATCAGTTTCAGGATAATCTAGTTCGCTGATTACATCAGAATCCTCTTCCTCGACAGTATTCTCGTCTGACCTATTGAGATTAGGTGTTGCTGCAGTTAAAATTGATTTTGCTTCCTCGGAAAATGGCACGAGTTTCTTCTTATTCTTTGGACGATTGCAGCTGATAAGTGGATCGGATGTTAAAAGCAGTCTATTCAAAACATCTCTGTTACACTCGATTCTCGAAAACTTTCGGGCAAAATCTACCCGATATTTTCTGATATGTTTATTTCGGGCCTCAGCAGCCTCCTCGGATAATTGTCCAATTGGAAGAATTGCCTCTTGCAGCACCTGCGCTCCGTGTATCAAGATTTTGTGGACAGTTGGCGACATTGGATACCAACCGTACATTTCCACATACAATTTTGCCGTGTCTTGGGCATAATCATCGAATTTTTGAGGATCAATCTCATGACCACTTGAAATTATCTCAAGAATAACTTTAAATCTTTTTATTACTTCGATGTTGATACCGGTGATGCGAGAAGAGCATTCTGCATTTTCGAAAAATCTCCTAGATGTATTCCCGTCATTACTGTTTCCAAAACCATGTTTAGGAACATCAACCAGTAGACCCATTTCATCTTTAAAACGTTTTTGTATTGTCTCTTTTGTTTCCTTAATAATCTTTTTGTCTTCTGCTGTACGGGCCCGCCAATTCTTTATGGGTTCTTTATATGCTAAGTGCAACAACCACTCAAAAAACCGTATTCGGGCGTGGAGTACTGAGAGGCCAAACTTTAAAGCTTCTTGATTTATGACACCTTTTTTTAATTTATTAAAATCTTTTGAAGTCTGACCGCATACATAACATCGCATAGTAGAGGTTGTATCCGTTGCAGCGTTACAAACTTTCCCGTCTACCATTGTCAGTAATATTTTATGAATAATGTGCGCTGATGTTTCACTGTCTCTTGTATCTTCCAGATCTCTGGCTTGATTTTCGATGTATTCTATTTCTTGTTTTGTTACATCTTTTGTTTCGTGAGTAAACTGAGCTCTAATAGGCCTGCAGAATCTCACCGAAGATGGCGTAGGGTTTTGCCAAATGGTTTTTGTTGTTTCACCATTGAAAGTAACAACCAACCTCACTGGAACAATCGAGCTCACAAATATACTTGAATCGTCACCAGAAAGGTTTTCAAATTTTTGCTTAAATGGAGTTTGGTGTGATCCATCGCACCCCCATTTTGATATCAAAAGAAGGCTCTGCTTCTCGGCGTCAGTTAATGTATCTATGACTTCTTTTAAATATTGGATGAGGCGCAAAGCCGTATGATCCAGCAAAGCTTGAAGTTCTACATTAAAGCTAGTCTCTGTAACCGTTATTTTATCTTCCTCCGGGTAAGCACTTTTTTTGCCTTTTGCAGCAAAGAGTAGCAAGGATAGATAGTTTTACGTCCGCCTTGTAATAAATTCCACTGACTTCTTGTGAAATTACCTTCAACAAATAAGGATAATGCTTCTTCTATAGTATATTTTTTTCCACGTGGTCTTTTTTAGATGAAATTATCGTTCTGATCTTCTTGGCTCTCGTAGGTGTTGAAGTTATTTCCTTAATCATCTTTGAAGTGTGTATGTTTCCGGAAGTGCCCTGACTTACACATGCAGCGAAAGTCAACTCCTCGACAGGTACGTGAGCCCGTAAATCTACAGTTCTGCGCCGCTTACTCCTTTCGTTTAATCCACGAAACTCTTTGACTGGACGACCAGGCTTGTGCGACCACGAAGGAAGTTCTAATGATGTTCTTAGCCATTCTACGTTATTTTTTACGAACCTCTCATCAGTGTTACGAGCTGCTGACCATTTTTGTTTAAAATCTGTCTTGAAATGTCTCAAAGAACGAGACAAAACGTTTCTATCCTCTGTTGGGCATGACGTCAACTGAGCAATTCTATCTTCCAGAAAGGTGAATTTTTCGTCCATTTTTTTTCCTTTGTACTCCTTTATAATATCGTATAATTCCTTTCGGGTGATATTTTTTACCATTGCTGCAAAATCTGTGAAAAAATAACAAAACCTTATAACATCTGTTAAAAATGAGACGCGTTGGTTTCGGTTATAAAATAGTACTCAGCTCTGGTTGCCCAGAGCTCCTTTATTTATAGCATTCCTTATCCTAATTCAGGTATGCACCACATGCTGAATGCATACACACATCTTAACACTAATCTACTGTACCTACCGAAGTAGGTACACATATCTTAAGCATAAGTGTTCTCAACGGCAAACACAATTGTTTTTTAACTATTTTTCGTTTAGGATCATTTGCGGTCTCAAGGGCAAACAATCCTTTACATTGCATACATTAAATACTAAGGTCTCTAATCAATATACCCGAAATGAACATTTATTACATTGTTGATAGAAATGGGTATTTGTAAATAGATACCTACGTTTAAGACTAGATTTGTATACGCTGGCGATAATGAACATAAATATTTGAACTATTACAATTGTTTCTTAACAAAAATATCTTCTTTACAATTGTAGCCGTTAAGAACTGTTCAGAAATCTGAACAACATCCTATTACACCGTGCACTTTAAAAAAATACCTATAAAAATGGGGTGGGTTGGGGGACAATTTTACTTCGGTTTCGGATAGAAGAAGGTCCAAATTAAATTTCCGTACCAGAATTCTGGCGCGACAAATCCCGACAAATAATCAAAAACAATAATGTTATACTTTTTTTGTAAAAAATACTACATTCTTGCAAAGGCAACTAACAACATCAGTTTAAATGCTTAAATTTAAGAATAAATTGACTGTTATACGTCTTAATCATAAGTACATACCTTTTACTTCCATATTCAATAAAAAATTTCCAAGTAAATCTCCACGCGCAGCCGTATCAACCAAGGGAAATTATGTAAATAATCGAGAACGCCGAGAACAGAGACACGCGTTACACTCAATGATTGGGTTCCGACTGGATCCGTGGCGAGAGAGAGGTAAAAAGCGGGCGGGGGAGGGGTGCGCAGGTTGGAGCGGTTATTGTAAATAGTAAAACATGCGGCGTAAATACCATTTGGCGAAATTTAGTAAAACCACTTATGACCGGTTTTTTGTGTCAAATACCCCTTAGTGCGGCTGTCGTGGGAGTTTATGTATGTATATAAATTATATGAAGAGTCTCTGGCGCATTAAAGATATGGGAATCTGTAAGCGTACATTCCTTAACATCGGAAACAGCATAAGTTTTCTCATTTAACACTGAAAATGCTCAGTTCTGTTATTTTCCTGCCCCTGATGTTATACTATGTTCGGACCAACATTGAAAACATGTCTTCATGGGAAAAACTGGTTTTCGCACGAAAACTTGTGTTTTCGTCCATGTAAAATCTGTCAAACGAAAACACAATTTTTGCTGAAAACTATTTGAAAACTTACATTCCACTCATAGTAATCGGTGCCTGCTTAGTTTAATCGATGTTTTTGGAAGACATGTTTTGCCGGCCCTAAATTGTCACTTGATATTTGTTTACATTCCATATACAAATACAGCTGCTCACTGATAAGGGGATACTCTTTTCTTCTTGGTGCAACGGCACAACAAACACACGCAAACATTTATTTGCAATGGCTGTAAAATATATCAGACCAAAACCCATGTTTATTTTCGTGCCGTCATATATGACTAGATTCTGCAATGAGGTTCTCTTGGCCTTGCATATTTCGGTATAGGATTTTTGCATTTTGTGTCATCTTGCAAGAGCAAGAGAGTCCCCGTATTGATAGTTGTCTGTGAAAACTCATCGAAAACACACATTGTCGGTCCGAACGACTTACATTCCACAACATACAAATGTGTTTTCAAAATGTTTTCAATGTCGGTCCGAACATAGTATTTCATATCTGACCTTGAAATTGCCTTTTTATTTTTTCGGCATCCCTCCCCTCTCCATTGATATATGTACCATCACTCTAGCTTGTTTAGTTCGCCTGCTGCGTCAAGTTGAGTAGACGAGTGTTTGTAGTGCTTTTCACGAAAATGGAAAAACGAAATAAAGAGCAACGCGTCGCAAAATTTGCGCCAGATTGGGCGAAACAGCTTCGGAAACGCTAAAATTGTAAGAGTGTATGGTGATAGTGCTCTTAGTCGTGGATACCAAACGCCAAAGCTCACAATGGTTGTCTCCGCCCCCAAAAGCTCGCATGAGCAAGCCGAAAGTGAAAACGATGATTGCTGCCTTTTTTGATAGCCGTGGAATTATCCACAAAGAATTCGTTCTATTGGGGAAAACTGTGAATTAAGTCTACTGTTGCCAAGTACTCGAAGGATTGCGAAACCGAGTCAACAGGGTGCGCCCAAACATCGCTCGTAACTGGATCCTTCGTCACGACAACGCGCCGTGCCACACCGCCCTCAGCGTGTCCCAGTATTTGGCCCCTAAAGGGATCGCCGTGTTGCAACAGCCGCCTTATTCGCCCGACATGTCACCCTGTGACCATTTTGAGTCGATTACGGACATCCAGGTGGCCGTGAGGAGGGTACTCGCCGACATCCCAGTCGAAGCGTTCCAGAAATATTACGAAACATGAAAACGCGCTGGAATCGCTATATAGCTGCCCAAGGGGACTACTTTGAAGGGGATGGCAGAGTTGTAGAATAATTTTCAAATATACGGTTTTTATGGAATCAGTCTCATTACTTAATTGTCGTGTTTGCAGATGATGCGCTGCTTAGCTTTAGTAACCTAAATAATTTATTTAATTCAATTATATACTTCTTTGCAATACACTCCAAATTCCATATCAAAATGCAGGTATGAATGTATGATTCGTTTTGGAACGTGTTATGCTAATACGAGATATCTTTATATATAGAATTCGAATAAATATTAAAATAAATGCGACTCTCAGTTTTACCTACTAAAAAATACAATCTGTTTATAGAATTCAAATAAAGGATATGACAAAACAACACTGGCTAAGCGACATGGCGATCGGGCGATCTAAATTAAGTTTAAACGAAAAATTAAAACATTTAGATATGTAATTTGAAATGAGGTTTAAAGTTACAACGTTTTCACCATTCGTACTATCAGATAATATGTATTAAAGCTCAATAAGAGAAGTGATTCCAACCGCCAATGCTGGGTGGTAGATCACGTACAAAAAAGGATTCCTGTGGATACCAGATCTATAAAAGCGAAGATGCAGCATTTTTTTTTTTTGGAACTATAAAAATGGAATAGCCTTCCACTTTAGTTGACGCCAAGTGACCATATTTTGAAGCCAGTAATGTCTGGTTGAGAAACATTCTGCGAGTAGATAGCAATCTCTGCAGATGAAGATACAGGTAAACCTCCTACTACGCGGTGAATAGGTTCCTGAAAAACTCCGCGTTATAGGAAATCGCATTATAGGAGACTCTAACTCCATACAAAAATCAGAGTTTGATTCCAAAGAAAAAAAAAATTTCAATAAAATATTGGAATTTGTATAGTAAAAATATGTGCTTAATATAATTTTGTGTATTTATTTGTTGAGTCATGAGAAAATACATATTATGTAATTTAATAACATTCCATTTATTTAAACAAAACAGAATAAAATAAAAATTCAGTTCTACGTGAAACATTCAAGGTAAAAGATTTAATAAATTAAAGTCAAAATAGAACAATAACTTTCTACTCCTTCTCATCATTTAGTATGATTTGTTTCGAACGTTTTGTTCGTACTAGTTCAAAATCTGAGCTTGATCCACTATTAGATTCGAGCGTCCTTTCCACGATTATTGGTTTGAAAAATCGTCCATTGAAGTTTGTTTGTTCTTATTTCGCAAATTTTTATAAATTTTTTGATAGGGAGCTAAATTTTTTTGAAGATTTCGTTTAAATATTTCTGTTCTGTCACTTAAACGGTCGTTCTCCATAATATATTCTTCCAACTGCTTTGCCATATTTAAAACTTTCTCGATACTTTTTAGTGAAAAGTTTTTATTTTCAACATCGAAAAGATCGCCAGAGCTACCTCCAACTGATTCTTCAAAACTTCGTTTTTTCGTCGTCCATAATTAATTCTTGAATATCAACCATTGTTATTTTATCAAATCTACCTTTTACTGCATGAGCCAATCTCACTATGTTCCTATAGTATATTCATCTTCTATTGGTGTAAAAACCGTGCCCTGACGTCTATTTCCTGTATTAGTGCTTTCCAGCTAGCTTTTAGTGTTGAAGGACGTATTTCTTTAAGTGACGCATCAACAATTTCAACGGAATCAAAGTTAGGACAAAAAGCAAAGAATTTTTTTTTGGGCAAGAAAACCTTTTTCAAATTAAAATGGTAAATATTTGAAAAAAAATTTCGTAAAAATCGCGTTGTAAGAGAAGCGTTGTTAGAAAATGTCCGCATTTTGAGAACCGCGTTGTAGCGAAAACGCGTTATAGGAAACCGCGTTGTAGGAGGTTTACCTGTATTGCAGAAGAGTTTTACAAAGTGCTCCCAATCAAGTTGGGAGGTTATGAAGTTCATCAAGCACTTAATACGGATGAGGCAGGACTCTTTTGAAAAAAAAAAAAACAAGTTTGACTTACATATGTGACAAATCATGAAGAATTCGTTTCAACACATTATATTTTACGAAAATTATCAAAATCGAGCTAAAATTACATCTACTTCTCATATAACACAATTCTTATTTCACTTTCCAGTATAAAAATTAAGAAACAATTAAAATACGCATACATAAAACTTTGAAGGCATATTGCTATTGAAATGTGTCAAATCAAAACAAGAAAAAACCTTAACTTCGGCTGCACTGCTGCACTAATATACCCTTCACAGGCGCATTTCTTTTAGTAACTATCTGTTCAGATTGTATGGAAGCTATATGCTATAGTAATCCGATCTGAACAATTTTTCCAGAGATTTTATTATTACCTTAAGCAGTGCACCATGTCAAATTTCGTGAAGATACCACGTCAAATTCGAAAGTTTTCCATACAAGCCCTTGATTCCGATCGTTCGGTTTGTATGGTAGCTATATGCCTTAGTGAGCCGATGTGAACAATAACTCATACCAAATTTCGTGAAGATATATCGTCAAATGAGGAAGTTTCCCATGCAAGCATTTTATTCCAATCATTCAGTTTGTATGGCAGCTATATGCTATAATTAACCGATCTTATCAATTTCTCCAGAGATATCCTTAGAAAATAATATATACCAAATTTCGTGAATATATCTTGTCAAATGCAAAAGTTTTCCTTACCAGCACTAGCTGCTGTAGCAGCTATATGCTAAAGTAAACAATTACGGAACAATTTCATCGTATATTACATTATTATAACCTGTGCCAAGTTTTGTGATGATACATTGTCAAATATGAAAGAAGAAGAAATTGATTCCGATCGTTCAGTTTGTATGGCAGCTATATGTTATAGAGTTCTGATATCGGCAGTTCCGACAGATGAGCAGCTTCTTGAAGAGAAAAGGACATTTGCAAATTTCAAAACGATATCTTAAAAACAACATACTTATCATTTATTTATATACTTTATAGGATCTCCGAAGCTTCCTTCTGGGTGTTACAAACTTCGTGGCAAACTTAATGTACCCTGTTCAGGGTATACAAATTGTTCAAATCAAACCATACCTTTAAGTATCTAATATGTTGACCCAGTACCTATGTTGACCTTTGACTGAAATTATTGGTCAATATGTGAGCTATTTTATTGAAAATGAAAGAGCGTGTTTTACTTATGATAATATATCGTTTTGCCAAAAATTAATCAAATCGGAGGCAAACTTGGCCTAGGCGATTTTCGAACATCCCACTGACTTTACTTCATATACACATAGTAATGTGGAATTGCCAAAAATTGATAAAATACCTAATATAGAATTTCAAACCTTATGAATTCTCATATACATATCTAAATATCATATACGAATTACTTACTACATAGTACATAATTGATTACTTACTACATAGTACATAAATTGATTTTCGTTTTTCAAATAAGCCTTGTGACGAATATGTTGTTCAGTATAAGTTATACATTTATAAAAAAATCGCCGGCCGTGACCTTTACAAGTTACAGGAGTATAAAATGTGCAGTTACACCTGAACTTAACTCTTCCCTACTTGCTTTAACCGCATTTATTGATAATCTCTTCATGTTAAAAGGTTTGACTGCAATGGCTTTCAGTGCCTTCAGCGAATATTGGTTTCTTCGGTTTGGAAGTGCCATTTCGTGGATTTTGTGGATAGTTTCGACATCTTCTTTACGAACCCACATCTCATCACCAATAATGATGGGTTTTATGAATTTGTGTGCTCAGCTACACTGTCAAACATCTCTTTTGTGACCTCTACTGGACGATGTTTGTGCAAAATATTCAATTTCTTGGTACGGTACGAGTGCATCATTGATACGCCGTATACTCAAAAGTTTTACCAAATGTTGTCGATCCGTTAAAGGTGTTGAGAGGGCAAATATCGGCGGAAAAACTTTCCGCGTCGTAAACAAACACCAGCGAACTTCGCACGTACATACATAAAAAAAGTTATACTAAACTAGGAAAGAAATATTTATCGATCTGGTTTGCATAGTTCAAATACAGCAGTCCGCGTCAAATTTGATTTTGAGTTTATAATAATAACATGTACATATAACTATATAAACAAAATCAAATAATATATAGGGCTGGGTTCGGAGCAAAACTACACTATATTTAAGATACCATGTTTTACCCAAATTATTTAAATACCGGCAAAATCCTCAGGCATATTATTGAAACTAAGAGAGAATCTATGCCTCATAATACTGTGCCCTTAGATCGAAAATGGTTAAAATCAGATCAATATTTACTTTAGCGAACGTATACCTAATGTAAAGTATTTCAACTTCCAGTTGACTTTGTAGATTATTGGTCAATATGCATTTTGTATAAGCGATATCAAGCGAACTCAAAATATTGGATATCCTATGCTGATCTCTGAGAATGTGTGAAATTGTCTAGCAGAATTTATGATCAACGCACCTGCGCAAAATTGCATGGAAACATTTTCCTTAGAATACCTGAATATTATCAAAAGTTGATACAATCAGTTCGAACACATATAAATATATAAAGATTTCCCACTTTCCCTCGTTTAAGTTTCAGCCGAACAAACTGTAAATTGAATTAAAATTGAGATATCTTAATGAAACAGTATACCAAGTTTATTGACAGACCATTGCCATGTCAAAAAAATGCAATTGATAAAAACCTGTTCTTCAAAGAAGCTGATGCATGCTTCTTATCAATTCTGAGCCGCTGTGCTTGAATAACTCAGCCGGCAATCCATCGGCCCCTCCGCTTTGTTGTTCTTCAGGCGGGTAATCGCTATGTTCCGGTCTTGAAACCTTCTGTTAGTCGCCGCATCTTTTCGTAGAATTTTCGAGCATAACCCCTGTCTACAAATTTGTCTTCATACTCCCGCATTCCAGCTTGCCTGTATTTTTTTGGAGTGCACATGTGTCCCGCTTCCCTCATCAGCTCTCGGTATCTATCCCATTCTGCACGTGTTGTGGTGTTTGGTCGAGGTAGGCAGTCTGTTTTCTCTCCAATGCGACACGGTACTCCATATCGTACCAGCTGTTCTTTTGCCTTTTCCAAAATCCAGTAATTTCGAATGCCTTTGGATGTGGAACTTTCCTTGTGTTTGGTGACGTTAGTTTTTTGCTGTACAGGTGGGTGCGAAGCTTGGCTGCAAAAAGATAGTTTTCCGAGCTGATGTAGGGACGCACACTACAACACTGGAAACGTGTCTTCCGTCTATCACAACATGATCGATCAGTACGCCCTCAAATTGTAGTACTTAATGCCATTATCAAAAGGGCGATCTCTCGCCCGAGGCTGAATTTTACTTTGTATTGAGGATATTTTTTACGAGGCGGGTCACAAACCCAGTGCACAACCTTGAGTAGGGATGTTTGGCCTTCTCAATTTAGCTCGCCTTTAAACGGATGTTTTTGGCTACAAGAGGAAACTTGGTCTAAAACCGAAAGTCATACGTAAAAAAAATGGTTTTTGGCGACTTCTAAGTGAATGGTGATCAGAGAACTTTCCTCACTTGCGTAAACTTCTACACCTGACTCCATCCTCCATATATCGTAACCTGAAGTGCAATACAATATAACATCACTTTTTATAAGTTTACAGGTGAAGAAAAAACAAAATTTGAGGTTTGATTATAAATTGGTAATATGTGGCACTTGAAGCTAAAAATTTTGCGCTACATACAATATACTTGTATGTGATAGGATGCAGTGAAGCATAAGCAATAAAAAACTGTATGCCTATTTTTTTGATGATACGTTGTTTTGCATTTTAGGTGACGACATGTATGTATGTATTTTCTATAAGTTCGTAATGAGTTACTTCTTCTTAATTGGCGTAGACAGCGCTTACGCGATTATAGCCGAGTCAACTACAGCGCGCCAGTCGTTTCTTCTTTTCGCTACGTGACGCCAATTTGATATCATAAGCGAAGCCAGGTCCTTCTCCACTTGGTCCTTCCAACGGAGTGGAGGTCTTCCTCTTCCTCTGCTTCCCCCGGGGGGTACTGCATCAAATATTTTCATAGCTGGAGTGTTTTCGTCCATCCGGACAACATGACCCAGCCAGCGTAGCCGCTGTCTTTTAATTCGCTGAACTATGTATATGTCATCGTACATCTCGTACAGCTCATCGTTCCATAGAATGCGCAAAGGACCACAAATCTTTCGCAGAACCTTTCTCTCGAAAACTCTTAAGGTTGACTCATCGGTTGTTGTCATCGTCCAAGCCTCTGCACCATAAAGCAGGACGGGAATTATTAGCGACTTATAGAGTTTAATTTTTGATTGTCGAGAGAGGACTTAACTTCACAATTGCCTTCCTAGTCCGAAGTAGCACCTGTTGACAAGAGTTATCCTGCGGTGGATTTCCAGACATTACTGGTGGTGTTTATACTGGTTCCAAGATAGAAGAAGTCGCACGATATGGAATCACCTTGTCTGAAACCTCGTTTGGTATCGAACGGCTCGGAGCTTTTTGTGTTGCTCAATGTCAGCATACACATCCGTATTAGTTTTGCGGGGATACCAAATTCAGACATCGCGGCATAAAGGTAGCTCCTTTTGGTGCTGTCAAAAGCAGCTTTGAAATCGACGAAGAGGTGATGTGTGTCGATTCTCCTTTCACGGGTCTTTTGGCGCATGGTGCATATCTGGTCGGTTGTTCATTTTCCAGGTCTAAAGCCATACTGATAAGGTCCAATCAGTTTGTTGAAGGTGGACTCTAATCTTTCACACAATACGCTCGATAGACCTTTATACGCGATGTGGAAGAGGCTTATCCCACGGTAGTTGGCGCAGATTGTGAGGTCTCCCTTTTTATGGATTGGGCATAGCACACTTAAAGCCCAATCGTTGGGCATGCTTTCGTCCGACCATACTTTACAAAGAAGCTGATGCATGCTCCTTACCAGCTCTTCGCCACCGTGTTTGAATAGATCAGCCGGCAATTCATCGGCCCCCGCCGCCTTGTTGTTCTTCAGGCGGGTAATTACTATTCGAGCTTCCTCCTGGTCGGGCAATGGAACGTCTGCGCCATCGTCTTCGATTGGAAAATCGGGTTCTGCTCCTCCTGACGTTATGCTTTCACTGCCATTCAGCAAGCTGGAAAAGTATTCCCTCCATAAATTTAGAATGCTCTGGGCGTCAGACACTAGATCAGTTCTGGGGCGTCTATAAAGCTATATTCCGGTACTTCTCTCTACTTTTGTCAGCAAATGCGTCTCGCTTCCCTCTTCAACTCTCGATATATACCCCACCCCCACGTGTTGTGGTCGATCGTAATGATGCGAGGTAGGCACTCCTTATCGTGCCAGCTGCTCTTATGTATTATCCGAGTACCAATGGTTTCGGTTGAAAAGTCGTCCCACAGTTCCTTTATACCGAGTTGCTGACGAATGCTCTCAGAGAGCAGAAGTACCAGTCGAGTAGAAAATTGTTCGGCTGTCTCTTGTGATTACAGCTTCTCAACGTCGAAACTTCCTTCTGTTAGTTGACATGGGTGTGTTGCTTCACAGAGGCGGGTGCGTATCTTTGCAGCTGTTAATGGCTTTTCGAACCGGAGCTAGGTAGCTTGATGGAATTTCTTATGCTGGAATCTACTACTACAGATAACCATATTTCGGGCTCCGGCTAAGTCGATCAGGCTTAACTCATTTTGGGATGTTGCCTCATTGAGGCTGAATTTAAAGACTGTTTTGCCAAAAACACCTTCTTTGCTCCTTGTCTCGTCCACCGCATTTCTTAGACGACGGTGATGTTTTTTTTTTACGAGGACATCAACCAGTTTGGCAGCCAACCCCTCCCAATAAAGGGACCGGACATTGCAGGTGCATGCTCTCAAGTCTTAAAGCGTTTTTTATGTGGTTACCAAAAGATAGATTTCTCGGCCGAGGCTGAATTTTACTTTTCATTGACGGCGTTTTTTACGTAGCGTGTCTCAAATCCAGTGCACAATGCTGTAGAGGGATAGTTCGCTTACTCATTTTAGCCCACCTTCAAACGGATGTTCTTTGGCTACCCAGAGGATATTTGATCTAACACCGGAAGTCGAAAGCTGTTTGAGCCATATGCAAAAGAATCGTTTTTGGGCACTCCCAAGTGAACCCTAAGTATCCGCGTAACGGATTCTACGCCAGTAAAAAAGAAGAAGAATTAAACGAAGACTTTTCTTGCCTAATCAATATTTTTGTTGGTTTTTCAATTTAAGGCTGAAACTTTGGTGAAAAATCGTTTTTGATTTGAGAATCTTCCATTTTCTCAAACAATTCTATCTTGCTTATTCCTTATGTTAATTACTAGATTTAATACCATTTAAGAAGAAGAAGAATTAAAGGAAAATTTTTCCTGCCTGATAAATATTTTTGTTTTTTTATGAGCAATTTAAGGCTATAACTTTGGTGAAAAATCGTTCTTTATAGAATCCTCCATTTCCTCAAAAAATTTTATTTTGCTTGTTCTCTAATGTTAATTACTAGATTCAGTACTACATTAACGAAATCTTTTTTTAATTACAGAGGATCTATTTCAGAGATATAGTGGTTACTGTAAAACGTCTTTTTTTAGTAATACTAAGTCTTAAAATGCTGTATATAAAATTTTTTACCAATAAATTTTAAAGTTTTCTTAGAAAAAGTTCTGGAAAAATCACTTTCTTCGACCTTTTAATTGTATACAACCCCTAAAATGCGTTAAGAACCGCACCCACTCCCCATTAAATGGTAATGTTAAAAACTACTAATTGAGCCACACCCCTTAATTTTCGCAACGAAATGGTAAGAAATTGTTTAAAGAAGCTGGTTTAAAAATTTTAAAATATCTGTAGCACTGCACCCTTCTGATTCCATCAAACGCTTTCACTTTGCATTATGCAAAGCCAACATCAATGAAGGTATCAGAAAAAAATTCGCAAACACTTCCATCAAGTTATTTCATCAAGTTATTTCATCTTACACTCTGAAATTGTTGAAAACGGACTAATGTAATTCAGGAAGCATCTTCCTAATAGCAGTTTATCCTTTTGCCTAAAAGGGATCAAATCAGGGCAATACACCCTTTGTCCAAAAGTTCGCTTGACTTATACATATACATCTTGTAGATTGGGCAATCGGCAAGATATCTTATTGAAATTCCCAGAGCAATTTTTATGGTTATGGTATATCGTAATACCAAAACTGAATAAATTGGGTAAAATTATTGCCTAGCCCATACATATCTCATACAAGGAAGCTGATAAGAATTATATAAGAATGTTAAACTTCCGATTGGCTTTATACCGCATCAGCTATTTGTAAAATATCTTCGGACAAATAATTGAAAGTATAATATTAGTGATCATGAGACTTCCGATCCCGCGACTTATCGCAGCACTTATCGCGCACAACCCACAGTACAACACTAACACTAACAAAACCCAATACAATATACCATATCACTCACCAAACACAAAACGCCCTCCCAATAAACCACCCACATTGCACCCCAACACTTCAGCTATCATTTTTTCCACCCCCAACCGGTCAAAAAGGCTTCGTCAGACCAGGATGGCATCCTTTTCGATTTTCACCCACAACTTGAAAGTTTCCAAAGCCGTCTGTTTGCGAATATTGGTTTTTCGACAAAAAAGATAAATAATAAATATTTTGACTAAAGACTCAAATTGTGACCAGTTACGTTTCACAATACAGTTCCTAGTCTTTAAAGTCATCAGTTTATTTTTATTGGTAATTAAGTGCGCGAATGGACATGCGAATTAACTGGCATAAGTAATTTAAAGGTATGCCACAACCAATGCGTTGAGCAAGTAAACAAAAATCAGCCATACTTAAAAGTTGAGAGTTGGTCTACCAGATGTTTCTCTTTATAAATGCACGTTAACAGAGAACGTTTAGTATATCATAGAGAAGGTTCGCGATGCAGAGACCGTAAAAATAAGTATTCCTGTCCAACTCGTACAAGATGAGCGTGTTTCACCACAGTTAGCTCAGAAGGAAAAAGTTTAATAGTGGGGTTTGAACAGGGCTGAGCATTGACTGAAAATTATCCTGAGAACTACATTTGTATATATGTACATATTGCTATTACAGACGTATGTTAGCTTTTTTGCTTATACATGTGTATGCAATCATACCTATGTATTGATATAAAATTGGTCTTGTGACTGTCCTATATATCTTATATTTTTTGATAATTGATAATTATATTTAAATTAATATACTAATTCAAAAGAATATTAGTAGTCAAATTATACCTACTTTTTATATATTTCTTATGTTTGATAATGTAATATATGTATGTACATACTTCATACAATATATTTATATATGCTAAGTGTATACTATAAACGTAACGTACTAGTATAATACACTAAAGAACTTAATATTTTACAATAGTATTTTATATAAATCCTACTTTTCATCATTTAAAACTTATACATGGAATACATAGAAGCGACAAGCAACAGGCAATCTCTGTCAAAAATTATAATACTCACATTCCTAAAGGAACAACTATTGAGACGATAGCACACTTTACGCCAACAGGCTTGCAGATGTCGCTGTTGCTTACCATTTGTGGCAACTCCGCCTGCAACAAATTCCACAACAGCACAGTTACAGCTGTTGAGCTGAATTGCAGTTACGAATCTCATGCCACTGAACAATTACAATTCATGCCACTGAACTATTGCAATTACAGATGTTTACTTGAATTGAAGTTACGATTCTTATGCCACTGAACAGTTCCTATTCTAGTAACTTTTGACACTACCAGACCTTTATTCTGAATTCTGACCCGACGTGATTTCTGAAGATTGCGTCAAACTAATCCCAGAAGTATTCACATGTGATTATAAGTACAACAAAAATGACTCTCGATCGTTCATCCGTTCGCCATGAGCAAAATCAACAAGACCAAAGGAGAGCAGAAACGCAACAACAGCGGCGAGATGACCTGCTGCTACTGAAATCTTTATTATCCGGAGACGCTCAGAACGTACTTTTCAGCAACTGGCATTCCTCTCAGACAACAAACCATCTGGTGCAAACATTAATTGCTATGAGGTACAAGGAGGTGTCGGACATCATTAGTGCTCAGACCGTCCACGTACTTATGCGCCGGCACGGCTTGGTTTTTGCACCACGATGATGCACCGTCGCATACTGCATTGATTCTTAGTGCGTTTGAATCAAACTTTCAACCGCGATACTACATGCAACCACCGACACCGTATTCGCCTGTTATAACTCAATGTGACTTTTGGCTATTCATTTTGTGTCAATTGAAGATACTAAAGGTGAATCGCTACGCGCATCTACGCGCTATTCCGGATATTCATATTAAATATCTTGATAAACTCATTTACATTATTTAAATGTAGTTTATGTAAATAGTTTAAGTCTAATTTAGTTTCATTTTCTGTTAGGTTATTCTGAAGTATTGCGGGTAAGATCTGATAGGAAGTTGTTTGCCAGTTTGTATAACTAACGTTATTCAAGGTTATAGTTGCGCTAAAGAAGTTTATAATAAAATTGCCATTAAGTTTAAGAGATATTTATTATAAATAATATTCCAAAAAAAATTCAAAGAAATTCTGGTCCTTCTCTAATTAATTCAATCATTGCTTGGTTTACATATTGGTAATCGCAAAGCGCTTTTTAATTTCTTTAAGTTGGTTTCTCTTGCATGTAGTAGTATCATCTATGTCAGAGCCGCTCAAAATAATGCGCAATTTTTCATGCCTATACTCGGAGTATAGGCAAGCAAATGCAGTCGAAGCATGTACGCTATGAGGCTAATTCTGCCAGCGTCAAAATACACCCGAAATACAGGAATTCAGTTTCGAATAAGCATATAGAGGACTTAATGAGAATCAAAACTTACGATCTTGAAGTCGATATGGAAAAAGTCATGGAAAGTTAAAAAAAATTAACTTAAAATTATTGTTGTTCTTAATTGCTTTTTTTTTTATCAAAAACATAACTTAAAATTATTGTTGTTCTTAATTGTTTTTATTTTTTATCAAAAACATAATTATGAATTTTTTTCTAAATTTTTAATAACAATATAAACAAATAGCACGATTTCACTCAGTGTACTAAGCAAGCGCACGCACACAATCATACGCTAGCAGATATCAAATGTGTGATTGTATGCGTTGGTAAATAAATTGCGCATTATTTTGAGCGGCTCTGATCTATGTACATCAATGTATTTTCCAAGTATGCCAAATTTGTCGTTTTGGGATATGAAAAGCTTGGTAAATTCTAAGTAAACACGTTTAAGGTGTTTGACAGTTGAACGTATGATAATATTATTGTAAAGGGTATCCTCGGTTTTTAGTAGTGAAACTATGTACATATAAAAGAAGTGAGTTTTTAATGACCATAGAGGGTTCTGCATATTTGGGTGCTTGCAGTTCATTTTAAAAGGTAATATAATTGTAGTAAATATCACAAGACGACGGTGATGTCAGCCTTTATTTTCACGAGAACATCAACCAGCTGGGCAGCGGTCCCTTCTCAATAAAGAGACCGGACATTCAAGGTGCATACCCTCAAATCTTAATGCGTTTGCGATGTCTTTATCAAAAGGCGGACTCTCGTCCGTGGCTGAATTTTACTTTTCATTATTACGTGGCACGTCCCAAACCTAGCGCACAAACCTGTAGAGGGATAGTTCGCCTTCTCACTCAAGCTCGCCTTAATATTATATTCTTTGGGTACCCAGAGGATACTTGGTATAAGACCGGAAGTTGTATGCTGCTTGAACGATCAGAGAACTTTCCTCACTTGCGTGAACTTCTACAGACTGTAAATTTCAAATCGTTCGAATATTTTCGATTTTTCACACAAATTTGAAAAAGCGTTGGATGTGCAATGCCAAGCGCGTTGTTCTCAAACAGTACTCGAAAACGACTAAGCTTGGCAAACTTGAACACGAGCTTCTTAAATATATTTGTTAGTAATTAAATTTAGAACTTGTGAAAAGAAGAAACGACTGGCGCCTTGTTGTTAACGCGGCTATAACCCCGCGGTTTCTACGCCAGTAAAGAAGAAGAAGAACTAAACGAAGATTTCAATTCAGAGATATAGTGGTTACCCTAAAACGACTTTTTTTTAGTAATACTAAGTCTTAAAATACAGTTTAAAAATACCATATTATGTGTACAAAAGTTTGAATCAATAAATTTAAGTTTTCTCAGAAAAAGTTCTGGAGAATTCGCTTTCTTCAGCTTTCTAACTTACTTAATAAATGAGTCACACGCATTATATTTCGCAACGAAATTGTTAGAAAGGGTTTACAGGAGCTGGTTTAAAAATTGGAAAATATGTGCAGCACTGCCCCCTTTTGATAAAATTGTATATCTTAGGAACTAGTTGACCAATTTCAACGAAATGGACTAAATCCGTTGACAACCACGCCTAACAAACTTCTAAATTCCATCAGATTCTTTCACTTTACACTATGCAAAGTCAACATCAATGAAGGTATCAGAAAAAAATTTGCAAACACTTCCATCAAGTTATTTCATCTTACACTCTGAAATTGTTGAAAACAGACTAATGTAATTCAGGAAGCATCTTTCTAATAACAGTTTATCCTTTTGCCTAAAAGGGATCAAATCAGGGCAACACACCCTTTGTCCAAACGTTTGCTTGACTTATACATATACATCTTGTAGATTGGGCAATCGACAAGATATCTTATTGAAATTCCCAGAGCAATTTTTATGGTTATGGTACGTCGTAATACAAAAACTGAATAAATTGGGTAAAAGTATTGCCTAGCCCATAAAGTATAATATTAGTCATCATGCGACTTCCGATCTCGCCACTCATCGCAGAACTTATCGCGCTCAACCCACAGAATAACACTAATACTGACACTAACACAACCTAATACTATACACCATATCACCCACCAAACATAAAACGTCTTACAATTAACCAACCACATTGCACATCAACATTTCAACTATCGTTTTTTCCACCCCCAACCGATCAAAAAGGCTTCGTCAGACCAGGATGGCATCCTTTTCGATTTTCACCCACAACTTGAAAGTTTCCAAAGCCGTCTGTTTGCGAATATTGGTTTTTCGACAAAAAATATAAATAATAAATATTTTGAGGTAAAGACTCAAATTGTGACCAGTTACTTTTCACAATATCGTCAGTAGTCTTATAGGTAATTTTTTTATTTTTATTGGTAATTAAGTGCGCTTCGGAATGGGTATGGGAATGGAATCGGTCAGAGACGGATATGCGAACCAGTCTCTAGTCTCTATTTGAGACATTTTGAGGTAGTCTCAATTTGTAACTAGTTACTATTCAGTAAACAGTCGCTAGCGCTAGTCTCAAAATTTGACTCAAATTTGAGACCTGATAGTTAGCAGGTCACAAAACTAAAAAAGAACTCTTGTCTGCCATTTTGAATATACTGAATAGAGATCATCACAGATATTAATCGATTGTCGTTTTTTATATTTTGTAAACAACTCAAACACGAAAAGGTTAAAAATAAATAAATTTTATATAAATTTCGTAAATATTATGAAACAAAGTCAACATATATTTTTATTAATAATTATGTTTTTTGACTATGTTATAGAAAATTTAATATTTGTTATCGACATATTTATTTTCATTCAAGTGTAAAAACATCTCTGAATAATTAAATGTAATAGATTTCGTGACTGTCACTTACAGAAACGCAAAATCGTCTCAAGTCTCAAAAATTGTCTCTAACTTAAAATCTTAAATTTAGAGACTTGAGACTGTATCACAGTACAGAATCGCACGGTAAGTGGCATACATAAATTTTAGGTATGTCACAACCAACGCGTTGCGGAAGTAACCAATAATCAGCCATATTCAAAAGTTGAGAGTTGGTCTACCGTATGCTTCTCCAGTGGAGTAAGTATTTTCAATTTTTTCGCCCTCCTTATAAATGCACGCAATCAACGGAGAACGTATATCATAAAGAAGGTTCGCGATGCAGGGACCGTAAAAATAAGTATTCCTGTCCAACTCGTACAAGATGAGCGTGTTTCACCACAGTTAGCTCAGAAGGAAAAAGTTTAACAGTGGGGTTTGAATAGAGGTGAGCATTGAATGAAAATTATCCTGAGAACTACATTTGTATATATGAACATATTGCTATTACAGACGTATGTTAGCTTCTTTGCTTATGCATTTGTATGCAATCATACCTATGTATTGATATAAAATTGGTCTTGTGACTGTCCTATATATCTTATATTTTTTGATAATTGATAATTATATTTAAATTAATATACTAATTCAAAAGAATATTAGTAGTCAATGGGAAAATTATACCTACTTTTTTATATTTCTTATGTTTGATAATGTAATATATGTATGTACATACTTCATACAATATATTTATATATGCTAAGTGTATACTATAAACGTAACATACTAATATAACATACTAAAGAACTTAATATTTTGCAGTTGTATTTTATATAAATTCTACTTTTCATCATTTAAAACTTACATACATACATGGAATACAAAGAAGCGACAAGCAACAGGCAATCTCTGTCAAAAATTATAATACTCACATTCCTAAAGCCAACAGGCCTCAGATGTCGCTGCTGCTCACCATTTTTAATTTTGGCAGCTATAGTGTTGCCACTAATATGTAAAATGTCAAATAATTCCAACCCTTAAGCAGGCTAATGTTATTTTACCAACATAAGCATAAACTAGCTTTGATGTATAACTCGTAATAATAATTGATTATTTAAACCAGTAAGGATGGGCTAAGTTCGGGTGTTACCGCACATTTTATACTCTCGCATTATAAAGTGATAATCGAGATTTCATTATCCGTCATTTTAATATTTTTTTATTTTGCTGTAAATTTAATTAGATTAGCAGTTCCTGAGATATTGTTTTTGGTCAATAAGTGAGCGACGCCACGCCCATTTCCAATTTGTAAAAAAAGCCTGGGTGAAGCTTCCTTCTGCCATTTCTTCCGTAAAATTTAGTGTTTCTGACGTTTTTTGCTAGTCGGTTAACGCACTTTTAGTGATTTTTAACATAAACTTTGTATGGGAGGTGGGCGTGGTTATTATCCGATTTCTTCAATTTTTGAACTGTATATGGAAGTGCCTGAAGGAAACGACTCTATAGAGTTTCGTTGACATAGCTATAGTAGTTTCCGAGATATATATAAAAAACTTAGAAGGGGCGGGGCCACGCCCACTTTTCTAAAAAAATTACGTCCAAATATGCCCCTCTCTAATGCATCCCTTTGTGCCAAATTTCACTTTAATATCTTTATTTATGGCATAGTTATGACACTTTATAGGTTTTCGGTTTTCGCCATTTTGTGGGCGTGGCAGTGGGTCGATTTTACCCATCTTCGAACTTGACCTTCTTATGGAGCCAAGAAATACGTGTACCAAGTTTCATCATGATATCTCAATTTTTACTCAAGTTACAGCTTGCACGGACGGACGGACGAACAGACAGACATCCGGATTTTAACTCTACTCGTCACCCTGATCACTTTGGTATACATAACCCTATATCTGACTCTTTTAGTTTTAGGACTTACAAACAACCGTTATGTGAACAAAACTATAATACTGTCTTTAGCAACTTTGTTGCGAGACTATAAAAAATTAATCGACCTATTTACTTTCCGTTTTTATACTCATGCTACAGAGTATTATAGTTTTGTTCACCTAACGGTTGTACGTATCACGTAAAACTGGGGTTATATTTGTAAATGATCAGGATGACGAGAAAAGTTGAAATCCGGTAGACTGCCCGTCTGGCCATCCGTCTGTGCAAGCCGTAACTTGCTTAAAAATTTAAATATCTTGATAAAACTTTTATGTATATAAATTCCTTAGTAAAAAAATAAATAAAGTGCTATAACTAAGCACTACTAAAAGCGCGATAATTCAATAACTTAATACGACAGAAACATTAAATTTTACACCGAAATGGTATGGGAAGCTTTATGGGAGCTGGTGTGAAAATTGATCGTTGGTCGTGGCCACTTTTTGGGGAAATCCCGTATCCCGGAACCCGACCAACCGATTCCGACAAAATTTAGTACGTGACATGAAACGAAGTCAGAAAACAACCACGGTAATAAGGTGACATACTTTAAAGGAATTATTAGTGCAAAATTATATCCTGTTATATTAATTAATTCTTGATTTGCGTATTAGAAAGTGAAAGAATCAAATGGAATTTAAAATTGTGTTATAAGGGAGATATGTTGTTTCAACCAAAAGTCATATTCTCACACTGCCTCCCATTAAGCAATCTCATGCCATCTTGCGGTAACACTTAAAGTCTCTTGGGTAATTAGTTACTAATTTATTGCGTTTTTAATAGTTTTTAACAGTACCGGCATATGAGCAGGGAGGGGTTATCCTCTGATTTTGTCCGTTTTCACACTGGAGGTAGGAGTTCTTATAGTTATTACAAATAAAAATAATAGTTTAGGAGATATGTACATTAAACTTATAAGGGGCGGGGCCACAGCAGAATATCTAAATTTTTACAAGTTATAGCTTACACGTATGGACATTTATATTAGTATACATAACAGGGTGCAAGAGTATAAAAACAGCCGTACTTATGAGCAGGCAACGCTTGGTTTTTGCACCACAATGATGCACCGTCGCGTACTGCATTGACTCTTCGGGAGTTTGAATCAAACTTTCAACCGCGATACTACATGCAACCACCGACACCGTATTCGCCTGATATAACTCCGTGTAAATTTTGGCTATCGTCTTGGTATTTTTAATGAATCAATTCGTGTGGCACCCACACATCGAGCTTCTTAGTGACTCCAAGCTTGTTCAAATGGTTTACAACGGTTTGATGACTACTATGCCGGTCTCTTTCGACCAATTCAGCGATTTTATCGCAATTTTCGACGACAGGCCTTCCAGAGCGTGGCGCATCTTCGACCACCTCTACACCAGATCGAAAACGTTGAAATCGTCGTTGCATTTTTGCTTTTATCGTAGAAGTACTGTAAAATATGCCGTATTTTCTCTTTATTTTGCTCCATGTTTGCGACGCTATAACTCACGAACGACTTAAAAGAAACGACAATCAATCAAAAACGTGTTAGCGCGTGAAATGAGCTTTCCAAAAAGGTATGGCATGACCCGATGCGACGAATAAAACTAGAACTACGCGCTTTCAGCGCCAAATAGCGCAAATACCGCAAGACGTTTTTGACAACCTATATTCGGTACCTAGAGGCTTGAACAGTGGCACACACTAAAGACATTATGCGTGCCAGGTTTTATCCCGTTATATTAATTGCTTGTTGATTTGCGTACAGGAAACTGAAAGAATCAAGAGGAATTTAAAGTTGTGCTATAAGAGAAGTTGTGCTATATGTATATGTATGGTGTTTGTGGATTTCGTCCATTTGCACAATGTGTGATATAAATATAAAAAGAATGGCATGTACTAAATTTTATAGAAGTTGGTTGGTCGGGTTTCGAATTATGGGATTCCACCAAAGAGTGCTAAAATTTATTGTCTCTGGCATATTTAGGTATTGATTTATCGCGCTTTTAGTAGTTTTTAACAGTACTGTAATATAGGGAGTGAGCGGGGTTATCCTCCAGTTTCATCCATTTTCACATTGTCGTTAGAAGTACTTATAGGATTTGTACTCCTCAAATTAGGTTGTTGTAGCTTTAGTGGTTTACGAGAAATGTACTTTCAACTTGTTAGACGGCGGAGCCACGCCCACTTTATAAAATGTTTTGCCTGCAAGTGCTCTTTCTACTGTGATCCTCTGTACAAAATTAAAACTTTGTGGCAAATTTTTACGTTTTTGGTGCATTTAGTTATTAATTTATCGCGCTTTTAGTAGTTTTGAACAGTATCGTTATATGGTGGTGGTGGTGGTGACCGGTTTCATTCATTATCACACTACCGGTAGGAGTTCTTGTAATATTCGTGCTGAGCGAATTTGGATGTTGTAGCTTTCGTGGTTTAAGAGATATGCTCATTAAATATATTAGGGGGCGGCTGCCCTTTGCGATCCCGTATACCAAATTACAGTTTTATATCTTAATTTCGTGCTTAGTTATGGCACTTTATATGCTTTCGGTTAATGGCGGCTTGTAGGCGTAGCAGTAATCCGATTACGCTCATCTGCTAACTCGATTTTCTTTTTATACGTATACTAAGGAACCCACATACCCAGTTACATTGAAATATCTCAATTTCTAATCAAGTTACTGCTTGCACGGACGGACGAACGGACAGACGGACAGTCAACCGGATTCCAACTTTTTTGTCATCCTGATCATTTATATATAGTATACAACATATACTCGTAGTTTAGTTAGTTTTAGGTGATACGTACAACCGTTAGGTGAAAAAAAACTATAATACTCTGTAGCAATAGGTTGCAAGAGTATAAAAATTGTAACAAGTGACCAGGAAAATGGTCATATAAAGTAGAATGAGAAAAGGCAACACAAGAAAATTTTTAAATTTGCTTTTAACTTCTAAACCAAAACTCAAGCACTTTTTTAAATAAATTTTATTAATGTTGTTATAAAGAATAGGTTACAATTAACTGAGTTAGATAATATATATGTACATTAGGGTGGTTCAAAAATTTTTTTTTTTTTTATTGGTACTCGGAAAAATAAGTTCCTAGACACCTCTAAGAAAGCCTCTTCAAATATGAGTTTTTAATTGTAACGGGAAGGTCCTCCTACATACAGTTTTCTATTTTTTCTTATTTTCAGATAGAAAAATTTATATCACGCTACCAACTACTTGAAAAAATATCTTGTTCCTTAGATTTTGTAGGAAATTGAATACTCTACAAAAAAAGGTCTCCATGATTTTTTCGTAAACCCAACCGTTTAAAAGATATTTACAGTTAAAGTTTGATTATTTTTGGAAAAATTGTTTATTTCTTATTAATTTTATAACTTAATGAAAAAAAACTAAAATGAATGATGTTATGAGTAAAACGCTCTCTCTCATTTTCATTGAGATCGCATCGCATACTGCCGATTTATGCGGTACAAAGTCACCCGCAGGATCGAAAAAATTTTAAATTAGGTCTCTAAATTAAATTATATATCTAAGGCATTGACTGATATTTTCGATCAAAAGTCAAATAAAATCAGTAGGGTCCTAATATTCGGTATCTAAGGGCTTGGCCGGTTTTTGTTGGACTTAAACAATATTTGATTATAAGGAATCTTGATTTGTGTACTGGAAAAAGAAAGAATGAAGTAACTAGAACATGAAATTGTGTTATAAGTGAAGTAGGCGTGGTTGTTGTGTAAAGAGAATGCCCGGTACAAAATTTTCTCGAAATCGGTCAGTCGGGTGCCAAAATATGTGATTTCAACAAAAAGGGAGAGGTGCCACGCCTATCATCCAATTTTCACACGAGCTACTATAAATCCATCTGCCACGCCAACTTTCTCAAAATTTTCCCAACAGACTACAGTTTTATAAGTTAATTTAATGCTAAATTATGGTACTTCATAGGTACTTCATGGGCACTTTTGTAGAGTGAATTCTGAGAAATATGCGTCTAAAGTCAAAGCCATGCCATAAAATACCTCTGATCTGTAGGAATTTAAAGATAAAAACTCACGATTGTAGTGTATTTTCTATGGAAAACTTTTACAGGCATTGTTCTAGTTCTTAATGTTAATATTAAGGGCTAAAATTTTCAGGGAATTTCCAAGGAAATTTCGTGATGGGACTGAAAAAAATTAATAGTACAAAAAAAAAACACCCTAATGTGTATATGTTCGGAAGATGGAGTCATGTGTAGAAATTCACGCAAGTGAGGAAAGTCCTCTGATCGCCATTCATTTGGGAGTGGTTCAAGCAGTTCACGACTTCCAGTTTTAGACCAAGTATCCTCTGGGTAGCCTAAAAACATCCGTTCACAGGCGAGCTAAAAAACCCCCGAATGAAAAATATTCCCTTTTGATGACGACCTCAGCAAACGAAACAAGGATTATGATTTAAGGGTATGCACTTGAAATGTCCGGTTCCTTAATTGGGAAGGTGTAGCTGCTCAGCTGCTTGATGTCTTCATTAGTGTGAAGGCTGAAATGCGATGGACGAGACAAGGACTAAGGCGAGTAGACATTTACTACAGTGGCCATATAAAGGAGCGGAAGTTCGGTGTGGGATTCGTGGTGGGAGAGAAACACCGTCGCAGAGTACCATCTTTCACATCGGTGGATAAACGTCTAGCCACAATTCGCATCAAAGTGAGGTTCTTCAGCCTATCACTGATTTGCGCCCATGGCCCGACGGAAGAGAAGGACGATGCGACCAAATATGCCTTCTATGAGCACTTGGAGCGCACATATGAGAGCTGCCGCCGCCACAATGTCAAAATCGTGATTGGCGACATTATCGCCAGGGTGGGCAAAGAAATTCAGCCTCCACGAGGAAACATCCCCAAATGGGACTTAGCCGGGCCCTAAAACTGGTTATCTGTAGTATTAGATTCCAGTACAAAAAAGTACATCAAGCTACCTGGCTGCCTTCGGATCAACCAGATCGATCATGTTGTGATAGACGCAAGACACGTCTTCAGTGTTCTAGACGTGCGTACGCTCCGAGGTCCTAACCTCGACTCGGACCACTATCTCGTTGCAACCAAGACACGCATCGCATAGGTCTGGTGGTGAACGAAGGCAAGACGAAATATCTCCTGTCATCAAACAAATAATCGTCGCATTCGCGATTAGGCACCCACGTCGACGTTGAATAGTCGACGTTTTCGAGAGAAAAGTTCAGCGAAAGATGTATGGACCTTTGCGCGTTGGGCACGGCGAATATCGCATTCGATGGAACGATGAGCTGTATGAAATATACGACGACATTACCATAGTTCAGCGAATTAAAAAACAGCGGCCACGCTGGCTAGGTCGTGTCGTCAGTTAAATTGTCAAACAACGGTAATTTTTGAAAAGTTAAAGTATGCATTTGTCTCTCTTTATTTGAAAAAAAAAAACATATTGTGTGCATAACGTTGCATGTTACATTGTAGATACAATTTGATGTACTTGCAACCACTTGCTACAGAGTTCACCTAACGGTTGAACGTATAAACTAAAACTAATCGAGATAGATATAGGGTTATATATATATAAATGATCAGGATGACGAGAAAAGTTGAAATCAGGGTGAGCCTCCGTCCTCCTTGGTATAAAAACAATTTCGATGGAACTAATCGGAGACGATTCCGTTTACTTTGGCGGTCGGGTAAAAAACACGAATTTCGGTATAAATGGGATATGTGCTGTAGAAGAGCCTCTCCAGAAGAGGAATACGCTAAAATAATGTTGCTGGCACTTATATTTATTAAAATATTCCCGATTAAAAATTCAAAAACTTGTATCAATAACACATACTATTTCTCAATGATTCACTAAACTTTTCCACATTTTTCGCTGTGTTTATTTAAATATACATCCAAAAATTAAAATTAATTCACAGTCAACTTTTATTTCGTTATGTTTTTAAATAAATTTATTAATTTAAAATCACTTAGTACACTCATCGTGGGAAAGGTCAGATTGTTTACAATTATGAGGAAAACGAGCGTTGTCACATCTTAAACACCAAATTCATTATAAAGAATTGTTTAACGACAGCGGTTTCTTTGTTTATTTTTTCGCGTGATTCTTTTTTCTTTATTAACTATAACCTAATTCTATATTATTTATATAAGAAAATATCCAATTGCAAGATTGTTTATACTCACTTTAATTTGAAACATAATTTATAGACATGCCTGTTTTTTTTAGAACTAAAATTGCTAAATAAATGAAGAAGAATTATAGTGAAAAAGAGAAATTTCAGCGAATTGTTCATATTTGCTTATTATCATATGACAGCGCACATAATGATGATCACTGTGAGTGTAAAAAGGGATTTTTAAAATAGAGATTTCTTACTTATAAAACCGTTTGCGGTACCTATATCCCTAAATATTTTATAATCAGGAGGACTCTTCCTCTTTGCTCTTTCCAGCGGTACTTTCAGAACGCGGCGACAAAGAAATCAGAATTGTGCCCGTAATGGGACCACTGCCACGCCCATAAATCACCATTATCCGAAAACATATAAAGTGCCATCACTAAGCACTGTAATTAAGATATTAAATTGTAATTCGGCACAGGGAATCACCATTGCAAGGGTCACCTGCGCGTAAAATGTTTTTAATATGTGGGTGCGGTCACGCCTTCTAATATGTTTAATATACATATCTCCTAAACCACTAAAGCTACAACAATCAAAATTGCTAAGCTCGAATGTTGTAGTAACTCCAAACGACAACGTAAAAATGAAATCAGAAGATAGATAAAAGCGCAATAAATCCATAACTAATTACGCCAGAGATATTAAATTTTACCTCCGAGATGGTATGAGAAGGCTTTATGAGAACTGATGTAAAACTTGGACAATGGGCGTGGCATCGCCCACTTTTTGGTGAAATCCCATGTCTCGGTACCCGAACAACTGTTTTCGACTAAATTTAGTACGCAATGTAGGCAAAATCGGACTTCAACCACACCTACGTCTCATACACTCGTAACACAATTTAAAATTTCATTAAGAAGTGAATAATATAAGGGAATACAATTTTGAAGTAATAATTCCCTTAAAGTAGTGCACCAAAAATTGTCTAAACCCAACCAAAACTGTTCAAGATCCTACGTACCGAATATAAGGACCCCTGTATCTTAAGCTAAGTTATTACCGCAAATATCGGTCAATGTGTGAGATGTATAATTGAAATTCATTCATTCCCTGACAATGGCATCTCGGTAAGTAAAAAATTGGTCGAATCGGGTCAATACTTCCCTGAGCGCCCACAATCCTAATATAGAGATATTCAAACTTCCAGGTGACTCTTATATCAGCCAATATTTGAGTTATCTCACTGAAATTGGGAGGGCGTATTTAAATCATGACAATGTAACTTTGTGCCAAAAATGAATACATTTGGGCGAAAACTTGACCTAACCACCTTATAACCATTACCAGGATTCTCGAACATCCGGCCGACTTTGCTCCATACTATTGGTGATCAATGCATAATATTGGGTCGATACTAACGCAACACCCATATAGTACATACAGATATGACCATCGTTTTGCGAAAAATCGTATGCCCAATTTGTCGGCCAGTGTATGAGTTATATAGAGTACTTATATGTATATATGAAACTTCATAGATTCCCATCCTCTGGTTAACGTTTTACATCTTAAGATATAAAATATATTATATATTATATAGTATGGAGGAAAAGTGTCATGTGCCAGACGAGCAAATATAGGTCGGCGAACGCCGATGTGGTATTATTAAGCCGATCATAGACTGTGTATGTGTGAACCGAATGCACGAAATATAGTATAAATACAGTATATCTATTGATCATGTAAATTGTTGCGTGCTGCATTTAATTATATTCATATATATCTTCTTGATCTAGATGACCTCCTCTATCCGTACATACTTATTTAAATCCCAGCCGATTATAGTGTGTACGGATGCATTGAAATGATGGACGAAATTTTTTCACATTGTGATCCGGCTATCTATCTTTCAGGGTAAAACGCTCGGGATGTATTGTGCTAATGGCAAAGTGAGATTCCCAGAATCAAAAACTCCCCCGAAAATTGTATTCATTAATTTTTGGGGCATCTCAAACGTCGAAGCTTTTTTGAGTCAAGTTCAATAATACTATTCGACACTTCAAATTATGTGCATCTTTTGATGCTACAAAAATTATTATTCTCTTGCAACCTGTTGCTGTTGGCAGTGAAAAAGTTATTGTAAAATTTGTTTGAAGCTACGATCTTAACTGCTTAATCAAAAGAATAAGTTTTTTAAATCTCGTATCCCTATGATTTCAACTAATATGACATTTAATTCAAACGAATACAATTAATTTTTAAAATAGATAGTCATTAAAAAAAAAATATTTTTTTGTTTGAATAAATGAATTTAACGTTAAAATAAAAATGATTTTAATAATTATTTCACTTTGTAGGTAGCGAAGCTATATAAAATGCACTTGTGAAGGATATTATTACTTCGGTTTAGTTTTCATAATAGGTATTTTCCTGTCTTCAATCCTTGCAAACTGCAAGAGTTTAATATTTTCTGCTATACCTGAAAAAGTTCTTACTTGCTTGCGTATGTTTTTTTGTCCGGCATTCCATGCACCGAGCAAAAGTTTTGCAAGACTAGGAAATCATTGAAAAAACGGCAAATTAGCTATTGAAAGTTGGATCACCATTAACATTTAGGGACATGAAAAATAGTTGTTAACTTTCAGGCCTACCCGATAAGCACATTAAATTTCAACAAAATCGGTCTAGCCATTACGGAAGAGTTAGGCTACAAACACCGTGACATTAAAATATTATGTTACACATATATATATTAAGAAATTGCAGCTTTAAAAAAAGTCATTCATCCTCTTTCAAATGCAAATTGGTTGACTTATATAAATAGTATATTAAAGATACATTCACTTCAATAAAAAAATGTACAAAACTGGTGGTAATGATTTTATAACTCGTACTAAAGTTTAAAGGTTGTTTACACGATTTAAAATAGTCATAAAGATTTAAATGACAACAAAAAAACATCGATCAGAGGCTAGGAGTAGTGCTGAATTGGTGGAAAAACTTTGTGAAATTATGGGTGTAGATGCAAAATTCACAACGAGAATGTGGGCTGAGTGATTAATTCGAGAAAAACATTATTTGCGTGCGCATTTTGTGCCACATAAGTTAAATGAAGTCAAATAAAATAAAAAAAAAACAGTTTTTGACTTACAGCGGGTTTCTCTCATCAACCACCCTATGTCTAATCTATCACTAACCTATGACAAATTTCTATTTCCAAAACTGAAAACCAACATGAAAGGAATATTTTATGATGAGCACCTAATAACCGATGTGCTCAAAAATACAGATACATATACTCAAGCAAATTATTTAGAAAAAAATCAATTAATCAAAAAAATAAGTGTCAATACATACAGCCTATCACATCTGGCGTCGAATCACTCGTCACGTAAATAGCTGTATTTTGAATTATGACAAACGTGGACGAGTATATTAACGTATTCGTTTGTTCGAAATGTCATTTGAATTAAAAATGCCAATCGTAATAGAAAAATTTATGAAAATATGAGCAAACTTTCCTAATTTTATATATTTTTTATAGTTTTTGGTAATAAAGAACAAAAACAAGGCCCGATAAATGTAACACCTCAATAAAAAAAAATATAAAAATTATTTATATGAACAACATTTTCGTATTTTAGTTTACATTAAAAAACGTATTTAAAAGGTTGAAGACATATATGTACATATTTAAAACAAATTTAATAAAGAATACTTTATTTCGCCTCTTTTCTTTATTCCGATTGCAAATATGTAAGTGGTTCGCCAAACCGGTGCATATTTCTCGTGTGTGACCATAATTGCAATTTTGAGGGTCATAACTTATTTTATTTCGCTGAACTATGTATGTCAATGTCGTTGTATATCTCGTACAGCTCATGGTTCCGTCGAATGCGATGTTCGCCGTGGCCAACGCGCAAAGGACCATAAATCTTTCGCAGAACTTTTCTCTCGAAAACTCGCAACGTCGACTCATCCGTTGTTGACATCGTCCAAGCCTCTGCACCATATAGCAGGACGGGAATTATGAGTGACTTATAGAGTTTGGTTTTTGTTTGTCGAGAGAGGACTTTGCTTCTTAGTTGCCTACTCAATCCGAAGTAGCACTTGTTGGCAAGTGATGACTGTCAACAGTGACGTGAGTGCCAAGTCGCGAGTGCGACGACTGTTTCTTTGATGACAGGAGATATTTCGTCTTGCCCTCGTTCACTGCCAGACCCATCCGTTTTGCTTCCTTGTCCAGTCTGGAGAAAGTAGTACTAACGGCGCGATTGAGGCCGATTATATCAATATCATCGGTATACGCCAGCAGTTGTACACTCTTATAGAAGATGGTACCTTCTCTATTTAGTTCTGCAGCTTGAACTATTTTCTCCAGAAGCAGGTTGAAAAAGTCGCACGATAGAGAATCGCCTTGTTTGAAACCTCGTTTGGTATCGGACGGCTCGGAGAGGTCCTTCCTGATCCTGACGGAGCTTTGGGTGTTGCTCAACGTCAGTTTACACAGCCGTATTAGTTTTGCGGGGATACAAAATTCAGACATCGTGGCACAGAGGCAGCTCCTTTTCGTGCTGTCGAAAGAAGCTTTAGAATCGACGAAGGGGTGGTGTGTGTCGATTCTCCTTTCATTAGTCTTTTCCAAGATTTAGCGCATGGTGTATATCTGGTCGGTTGTTGATTTTCCAGGTCTAAGGCCACACTGATAAGGTCCAATCAGTTTGTTGATGGTGGGATTTAATCTTTCAAACGATACGCTCGATAAGACCTTATATGCGATGTTGAGGATTCTGACCCCACGGTAGTTGGCGCAGATTGTGGGGTCTTCTTTCTATATGGACTGGGCAAAGCACACTTAAATTCCAATCGTTGGGCATGCTTTCGTCCGACTATATTTTACTAAAAAGCTGATGCATGCTCCTTATCAGTTCTTCGCCGCCGTGTTTAAATAGCTCGGCCGGCAATCCGTCGGCCCCTGCTTTGTTTGTTGTTCTTCAGGCTGGCAATTGCTATCCGAACTTCTTCAGGGTCGGGTAATGGAACGTCTGCTCCATCCTCATCGATTGGGGAATCGGGTTCGCCTTCTCCTGGTGTTGTGCGTTCACTGCCATTCAGCAGGCTGGAGAAATGTTCCTTCCATAATTTAAGTATGCTCTGGGCATCGGTGACTAGATCACCTTTGGGAGCTCTACAAGAGTATGCTTCGGTCGTGAAACCTTCTGTAAGCCGCCGCATTTTTTCGTAGAATTTTCGAGCATTACCCCTGTCGGCCAGATTATCAAGCTCTTCGTACTCACGCATTTCGGCCTTTTTCTTTTTCTGTCTGTAAATGCGTCTTGCTTCCCTCTTCAACTGTCGGTATCTATCCTAGCTGTTCTTTTGCACTTTCCGAAAAGCAATGGTTTCGGTTGCAGCTGTACGTAAGGAGTTTGAAATGCCGTCCCACAGTTTCCTTATACCGAGTTGTTGACGAGTGCTCTCAGAGAGCAGGAGTGCAAGCCGAGTAGAAAATCGTTCTGCTGTCTGTTGTGATTGCAGCTTCTCGACGTCGAATCTTCCTTGTGTTTGTTAACGTGGGTTTTTTGCTGCACAGAGGCGGGTGCGAATCTTGGCTGCAATAAGATTGAGGTCCGAGTCGATGTTAGGTCCTCGTAGCGTACGGGAGACGTGTCTTCCATCTATCACAACATGATCGACCTGGTTGGTGTCTTTTCTATCCGGAGACAGCCAGTTTGATGTATTTTCTTGTGCTGGAATCTAGTACCACTGATAACCATATTTCGGACCCCGGCGAAGTCGATCAGCCTCAACCCATTTGGGGATGTTTCCTCGTGGCGGCTAAATTTACCGACCGTAGTGCCAAAGATACCTTTTTTGTCCACCCTCGCGTTAAAGTTGCCAGGCACGATTTTGACATCGTGGCGGGGGCAGCGCTCATAGGTGTGCTCCAAGCGCCCATAGACGGCATCTTTGGTCACATCGTCCTTCTCTTCCGTCGGGGCGTGGGCGCAAATCAGCGATATGTTGAAGAACCTCGCTTTGATACGGATTGTGGCTAGACGTTCATTCACCGGAGTGAATGATAGTATTCGGCGACGGAGTCTCCCCCCACCACGAATCCCGCACCAAACTTGCGCTCCTTTATATGGCTACAGTAGTAAATGCCATAAGGACCTTCTTGTCTTTGTCCTTGTCCCGTCCATAACATTTCTTGGACGGAGGTGATGTCAGCCTTTATTTTTACGAAGACATCAACCAGGTGGGCAGCGGCACCTTCCCAATTTAGGGACCTGACATTCCAGGTGCAGGCCCTCAATTCGTAGTCCTTATTTCGTTTGCCATGGTCGTCATCAAAAGGGGGGTCACTTATCCGAGGCTGTTGTTTATTTTTCCTGGGAGGTGTTTTTAACGTGGCGGGTCCCAAACCCAGCGCAAAACAGCAGGAATGTTTCGCCTTCAAACGGATGTTCTTAGGCTACCCAGAGGATACTTGGTCAAAGACCGGAAGTCGTGAGCTGCTTGAGTCATATGTAAAAGAATCGTTTCTGGCCACTCCCAAGTAAATGGCGATCAGAGAACTTTCCTCACTTGCGTGATCTTCTACCCATGACTCCATCCTCCAAAAACCCATTCATTAAATCAAGCTTCGTATATATCTTTGCACTTTGCAAGCACTCAACTACTTTATCCATCAATGGAATCAGAAAATTGTCCTTAAGTATCTTTGCATTCAGTCTCCTATCGTCGCAACATATCCCCTTTTCTCCGTTCTTTTTGGGTACAATTAGTGATGCGTGTTCCGATGTGCTGGGTTTAATAACTCTTTCTTCTAGCCATCGTCCAACTTGTTCGTCGACCAAAATCTTATATTGTGGCACCTCGGTCTCTCGCATACTGGCTCTTCGTCTTTCAATATAATTTTCATCTGCACAGGTGATTTTACGTTCTTAGCTGGTCGATACTTGGTTACTAACTTATTGATTTTCACCGCTTGCGTACTACTGAGATGCTGAAAATCGTTGTGTGGTACTTCTCTCATACTAGAAGCTAGATAAATATCTCCAAGTTTTCCGATCAACTCACCGATACGACTGTTATCTTGTTCCATACTGTTCTCCTTAAAGGCCACTCCGTGTACGTCCACATTTCCGTATAACGACGTTGATGCATTGCCACAGTTTATGGTGTCAGCCCGTTGGATTCGCTTACTGGTTGCTGACTCTGTAACCACGCGCTCCTTAACGCATCCTCGATGCATCTTCGTTGCTCCACTCAACATTCTTCCATGTTTACTAAGTTCACCATTTCCTTCCACATGCTTCTCTGATTCTGATTTTATACGCCGTATGGCGCACCCCGTACCTATTTATGCCAAATTTAACATCATTTTCAGTCACAATCAAATCTGCTTGCTTCAGGATGTCATTTCCTATCACGACGTAATAACTTAAATCCCGCTCATTAACGACATGGAACTTGATATGCAGAGGTCTGTTGTCAATAACCATTGAGATCGCAAAGCTACCCTTGGTTACTAATTCGATTAATGCTGACATCGTTTACGGCATCATATTAGGTGCCGCAAAAATTAAATCTTTAAATAGTAAACTGCTCTTCCTATTTATATTCGTCATTGTATTCATGCTGCATCTTTCTGGCTTACTGACCTTTTCAATAGTTTTACAATCGGATACTTTATGCCCTTCTCTTCCGCAACTCTGGCACTTGAATCTGTTCGTGGACAATCTCTCGCCAAGTCGCATTTATGCCCTCACGACCAACGCAAAGCTACCCTTGGTTACTAATTCGATTAATGCTGACATCGTTTACGGCATCATATTAGGTGCCGCAAAAATTAAATCTTTAAATAGTAAACTGCTCTTCCTATTTATATTCGTCATTGTATTCATGCTGCATCTTTCTGGCTTACTGACCTTTTCAATAGTTTTACAATCGGATACTTTATGCCCTTCTCTTCCGCAACTCTGGCACTTGAATCTGTTCGTGGACAATCTCTCGCCAAGTCTCATTTATGCCCTCACGACCACAACGTTGAATCCACTCGTGCACTCTGCTACGGAATAGGCAATCGTCGCCATAAACTTGTTTCATCAATTGAAACGCTTTGGTAATAGTTTTACCAATTTTATAACAAAATTTAATATTGGCACTTTGTTCGAAGCTCATTTTCGCACCGATGACATAAACATGCTGACAGCAGAGAACGTACATTTGTAGAGAAGGTTCATGCAGAGAACGTATATTTATAGAGAAGGTTCATGATTAAGAATATTTACTCTTTTGGATGAGCGTGTTTCAGTGTTAAATGAGAAAAATTATGCTATTTCCGATGTTATACGCTTACAGATTCACACATTTACAATGCGCAAACGACTCTGCACATAATTTATATACATATGTACATACATGCATATGTATGTACATATATATGCCACAGGCCATATTGATTTCAAAAAATGGGAATCTTACCTATGCTGAAATCTCCCACGCAATATTAAGGCTGACTCTAATCTGAACGCATTCGCAAACATGGTACCCAAAATACGCAAAACACAAAGCGGAGAAATGCTGCTCCAACTAAGCCGTACAGTGATACCAACAGACTCGCACGAAAATATGAAGAAATGCCTTGTTGACCAAGCAAACGATAAACTGTTGACCCAGGAGATCCTACTTGAGTGTAAAGAGTTGGGTGAAATCACCAGTAAGGACGAGGTTCTCTATGCCCTGCAGAGAGAGCTGGGAGACAAGGAGTTGACGATCTCAGCATAGGGTAAGGAAAGGCTTACGGAGACACTTAAACTGCGCTCATAAAACTCCCGGTTGAGTCAGCTTGGAATCTTCTACAAAGTAGAAAGCTGAAAGTCGGGTGGGTAATCTGCCGTATTCGGCAACATAGGCAGCCGCAGCGATGCTTCAGATGTCTTGACTATGGACACACAGCGAAAGTGTGCACAAACGAGGATAGGTCTAGGATCTGCAGAAGATATGGTGAAGGTGAACATCAGGCCAAAGACTGCACCAATATGCCGAAATGTTTACTCTGCCTGAAGGCAGGATTCAAAGAAACTGAGCATTTCACTGGAAGCGTCAGGTGTCCGGTATATAAGAAGGCAATACAACAAGTCGTATGAGCTTATTACTACCCAACCTTAACCATTGTCAAGCGGCACAAGACCTGCTAAAACATACGATCGCTGAAAAGCAGATCGACTTAGCATTACTCAGAGGCGGAGTAGCGGTAGCATTACAAAACCGTCGGAGTGCAAATTGCTTAAGTGACACAAAAAATAAGGCTGCTGTATGGAAATGTAACCCTAGCTTCCCTCAACTGGAGTCTACATGCTCTTTAACGGGTTTTTTCGAGCTAAAGTTAGCGACATACATATTTATAGTTGCTATTTACCCCCCAGCATCAATGATGAAGAATTTAAGAATATTATCGACAGCCTTACTAGAAGCCTTTGCTTCCCTGCATCTTGAGCTACTCAACACAAGTAACCAATGCACGTTCAACAAAGGCGGCCGACAATCAGTGATAGACCTTACTTTCGTAAACTCAAGCCTAGTTCGTAGATCACAATGGCAAATTAGCGATCAGTACACTTTCAGCGATCACTATGCCATTATATTTGAGGTAAATGCTCCGCAGACACGGCTGCACTTACGGACCCTAACAAGAAGTTTATGGCGACCCAAAACATTCGACCCAGACCTCTTCGAAGAAGCCTTTAGACCCGCTACTCTATCTAATGACTTGCGGTCGGTTAACCAGGCGACTTCATTGATAATGAGCCGCATTAAGAGTGCATGCGTTAAATCAATGTCGAAGCTTCCACGGCGCAATTATCGTCCCCCCGTTTACTGGTGGAACGACTCAATTAATTCGAATACAACACTCTACAAGCAAGTTTAAAGGCCAAGAGAAAGCTCTTGAAACAGACTATCAAAAAAAGTAAACAGGAATATTTTCTCAAACTCTGTGACGATGCTGAAAACAATGCCTGGGGGCTCGCATACAAGACCGTAATGGGGAAACTACGCATTCGAGGTCAAATGCCAACCTCCTCTACAACACTTGACAGAATTGTTTCAGTTCTTTTCCCGACCGGACCCCAACTACCCCGAGAGATCGTGGTGGTGCAACAAAGAGAGGAGTTACCAGAAGTAACGAACGAAAAGGTTATAGAGGCATGCGACCGGGTCGACCCATGTTAAGCCTCAGGACCAGATGGCACCCCAAATATAGCGCTTAAAACAGCCGTTGCTAGGAACATAGACCCATTTTGAGTACTTTTCAATTTGGAAAAGGCAACACCTAATATAACTGCCAAAACCCAACAAACCTCTGACAGACCCGTGTCACTACCGACCACTCTGCATGTTGGACTCTGCGTGAAAAATTCTTGAGCGGATCATTTATCAACGCTTAAGCAAGGCCATTGACGACGCCGGCGGTTTATCCCCAAACCAATTTGGATTTAGGAAGGCTAGATCAACAATCGCAGCGGTGACCCTAGTGAAGACACTGGCGGAAAAGGCCTTTAGTGGGAAAAGATGGAAAGGTGGCACCATCAAATATTGTATGGTTGCAACCCTCGATGTCAAAAATGCCTTCAATACAGCATCATGGCCAAGTATTCTAAGTGCGTTAAAGAACTTCTCTGTACCGGCACATTTCTACAACCTGATAGTCAGTTACTTCAGCGATGGGACCGTATGCTATAACACAGACCAGGGCTACAAAAAATACAAAATCTCCGGGGGAGTGCCACAGGGATCTGTACTCGGGCCCTCCTCTGGAATATAATGTATGACGGAGTACTGCGACTCAAAGTACCGGGAAACGTACACATCATTGGGTTCGCAGACGATATCGCTGTTGGGGTTATAGCAAAGCACATACACGATATTGTTACGATTACCAACAGGACAATAACGTGAATAAGCGATTGGCTCGAAACTAACGGACTGACCCTAGCGGAAAGCAAGACAGAGGCGGTACTCATTAATGGCAGAAAAGTTCGGGAATTTGCCACGTCCAGCACAAAAGGTGTAAGCATCACTACTCAACCCACAATCAAGTACTTAGGAATCATTCTTGATGCAAGGATGTCCTTTAAGGAACACTAGCGTACACATGCGAAAAGGCTACAAAAGTGTGCAGAGCCTTGACCTAGTTAATGCTAAATACCCGCGGGCCAAAGCAAAATAGAAGACGACTATTAGCTGGTGTATTAAAGTCAGTCGCACTGTACGGCGTCCAGATATGGGGAAAAGCCCTCGAAATAAAATCTTATCGCTGTGGCCTCTTTTCTATATATGCCACTTGCGCGCTTAGAGTATGCTCTGCGTTTCGCACAGTATCGGAAGATGCTGCCCTAATAATCTCGGGCCTACACCCTTTAGACCTCTTGGCCAAAGAAATTCAATGTCTTACAAATGACAGGTTACCGCATAATACACTGAAAGAAATTGCAAGGGCAGAGACGGTGAATCACTGGCAAAAACGCTGGCAAGAAAGCGAAAATAGGCGGTGGACATTCTGACTGAGCTCCAACGTTGAACCATGGTTAAACAGACCGCACGGTGCGGTAGATTTCCACATAACTCAAGTCCTCACAGGACATGGCTGCTTCATAGCATATTTGAAACTATTCGGACACGAAAATAACGACACATGCGATTATTACGGAGGCGATACCGTCGAAAATGTGGAGCACACATTCTTCTATAGCCCAAAATATAGTCTTGAGAGGCAACACTTATTTTTACTCACTCAACCATCCTCCCGACTTAATACTTGACGGTGGTACCAGAGGGAACGGTACAGGACGGTAGGAGGTTTAGTTCGGATTGAAGTTCCACACTGACATTGGGTCCAGGCTTTCGATGCTTCCTCCTAGTAAGAAAAAAAAATATGTATATTTTCTATACATTTTATATCAAAGCACACAAGCATGTACGTAAAAATTGAATTATTTCATGATAAATTCCTTAAAATCTTTGGAAATATATAATAGTCATGTTTATGTTGTTTCCTAAATATTTATTGTAGGTTTGATAAGATACATATATACATACATTTTTGTATACATACATACATATTTATTTGCAGGCCTTTAAAACCCACTAGCAAAAGGTAATAGGTAGTGAATGAGTTGGTAAGAGCCAAAGTGAGGGTCTTACTGCTGAATTCATTGCTGAATTTTAACACAGCGATGTCCTAGGAATTTCAGAACAGATCAACTCACATACCCAGGGATACAAATCGATCAGCTGTACGCATTACCAAGCTATATATCTGAAGACATGAATTAGTCAGTTGTAAGCATTACCGCCTCACATACCTGGGTATACGAATCGATCAGTTGTGCGCATTACCGGCTCACATACCTGGGTATACGAATCGATCAGTTGTACGCATTAACGGCTCACATACCTGGGTATACGAATCGATCAGTTGTGCGAATTACCGGCTCACTTACCTAAATATATGAATCGATCAGTTGTACGCATTTCCTACTAAAACGAATCCAAAATATTTCAATTAGAAATAATAAAGAAATCCATTTCAGTACAAATTACTATAATTAAGATTTTACATTTAAAAATAGTGTCAATATTACTTAAATTAATGGTTTTCATACTTTAATTTATTATATTTGTTTATCTTTTTGCTTTTTCAAAGAGCCCGCTTTGTGATATCGGTTTTTACCCATCTTGAAAGCCCTTTTGAGCTCCCGCTCATAATCGCCTTTAGTGAAACCTTCCACTTGCATTGCTTCTAAAAAAAATAAACAAAGTGTATCAAAACAAAGACTTATTAATTACGGAAAAGTAAAATTTACCATATATGGCATTATTTTGGCACTCAAACTTCTTGAATGCCACTTTGTCTTGCAGTCCATCATAATTTAACTGCACCATGACGCTATTGCTGAGAATTTTTTTCATCCCGCTTGTAACTCCAATTGATCCAATAATGTTTTTTATAATAGACACCTGATACACCGATTTAGTTGCTGATAATGAATGTATATACATACATATATGTTGGTAAGTCTTTAGACTTACGTACATATCTTTATTTTTGGGAACATCATCTTCCATTTCCGTGAGTTGCATTACGTCACAAACTGGGAATCTTGTTTTTTTCTCCACTATATTAAGCACTTGCTTTATCAGCAAATTGTTCTGTGCCTGGCTGCTTATTAAGGCTGCAATATATTTTGCCTGCTCTAAAATAAAAATGTTTATGCAGAAAATTATGTGCAGTCACTAACAAATTTAAGTATAAATTTTTTTCTTATGATATTCACTCCGTTTTTCATTCTTAATTTAAAATTATTTTTATATATGTTAAAATAATTCTACAACAACAGCAAATTCAAACTTTTTACACAATATAGAAAAATTCACAAATTTGTTTAACAAAATTTTTAAAAATTTACGAAAATACATAGTTTAGCATGAATGTCGTAAGGAAAACACTTTATACTTAATCAATGCTAATGGTAATATTGATTCTAAACATCCAATTTTGTCATAAGTTCGTCTATTTTTTGCTTGATTTTATTTAGTTCATATTGAGTATTTTCCGGAACTACAAATATACAAAAAACAATAGTGAATTAAATTACTTGTTTGGGCTGAGAGTAACTTTTTTGGTTTCCGGGGTTGGAGTTTTTGGCTCAAAAGTGAAAAAATTTCGGTCAAAAAGTTCTACACCAAAAAGTTAATTAAATTTGTTGAAAATTTATTTAATATTGACATACCTGGACTAATTTTTTCATCGCTTAATGTAGCATTGCATCTGAATACCGGAGTTGAAGTAAATAAGTTTTGTGACATCTTTGTGTATCGACTTTTACTTAAATTGAATGCAGTATAGGAATGAATAAATATTCGTTGGCATTAGTTGGAAAGTAAAAAAGTTTGTAGTTAACTTGCTTTATATTAAACGTTTCTTCGTTTGCAGTGGGAGTTTTGTTCGAAGTAAAAATTCCTAAATCTGTTAGCGAATTCAAAAGTCTTACGAAATTTGCTTTACAATTTGTAAACCTTCTGCCTATAATGAAAACCTTATTTTCTTCATTCGAAAATCGAAAAATTTGGAAAGGACTATCATTAGCAAAACAAATATTGTCAGGTGGTTTGGCTTTTAGAGTGGTACAATTAGAAACAAAAGATGTAATGTCACCAAATCTATTAATTTTTAACCACCAAATTTATTTTTCCTAATAAGTTCACAGTTTTGATCTTTGTTTTTTATTTGCTCTAAAATTTTCGTTGGCTTTTTGACGTACTTTTTAATCTTTTGCATGTACATAGTTTTCAAAATTATACGATGTAAACGAGGCTAAAAATCCTATTTCCTCAACACATTCTGTCAAATGCAGAAGAGATACACTTTCTCTGTATTATAAATTACGGGAAAAAGTGTAACAAAATATTCTAAAATATCTTGAACAACTTTGATATTTGGTACATATTTTTTTCAGTTAGAAGAATCCTATATGCGGCATGAAGCAAGAGGAAATGACCATACACGTTTTCGTCAATATAATCTTTTAAGACAAAAATGCCTGTGTAGATACAAGTTTTTTGGACAAGTTCTCTTTGTTTTCATTGTTCAATTTTTTAAACCTTTCAAAAAGCAAAGTAACATCTTTTTCACCACACCCAAATCAATCAAGTGCAGTGCATCTAGTGGGAACTGTGTCACCATTTTTGTACCCATTTCCTCTAAAACAGACCTTAGGTTAGGTTAGGTTAGGTAAGATGGCTGATCAAAGATCCCACGTAGACTAACAATTAGTCCTTTGTGATGCCATTGAAAAGGAACTCCCGTGTTCGGACTTACAGATTGGCGAAGCGCTTTGTAGCCAATACATAGTTACACAGACGCCTAACTTCAACACCCGCCAGTTCGGTGGCGTGTCCAAAGGTATGCGCCCCCAGGTGTCTGAGTCTTGACCTCCCAAAAGCGGGACAGTCAAGCAGGAAGTGCTGGCTTGTTTCTACCGCATCTTCCTCCAAACAGTTTCTGCAGTCGGCATCGGGTAAGATACCCATTCTTACCGCATGTAAGCCAATAGGACAGTGGCCCGTTAAAAGACCCACTAACAGTGAGAGGTTAGCCTTGCTGAGGGCTACAAGATCATTAGATCTCCTGCGGTCTATGTTGGGCCAGAAGGCTTTCGCAACCGCACAAGTGCCGATGTTGGCCCAGCGTTGGGCGAACATCCGCGTGGCCCAGCTGTCTAGTAGTAGACCACAAGAAGAAACAGGAGCACCGACCCGTTCCCATTCTACCGATAATGATTCTAGGGTACCTTTCCTTGCTAGCTCATCAGCTTTGCAATTGCCTGCAATTCCGCTATGGCCCGGCACCCAAACCAGCCTAATCACAAATGCTCTAGCTGCTAGAGATAGTGACGTTAGACATTCTTCGACCAGCCCTGAACGCACTGTAAATGAGTTCAAGGCTAATATAGCCGCTCTACTATCCGAGTGGATAGTCACTTCTCTGAAAGTGGATGCACTCTGTAGCAGCAAATCAGCTGCAATCGTGATGGCTGCGACCTCAGCCTGGAAAACACTACAGTAGTCGGGAAGTCTGAAACAGGAGTCAATGGAGAGCTCCCGACAGTAGACCCCTCCACCAACCTTTCCCCCAAGCTTTGACCCATCCGTGAAGAAGCTTGCTGCCCCCCTCCTCCAACGGCTTCTTCCCACCCACATCTCCCTCGTCGGTATATGGGCAGAGAAGGAGCCGCCAGAGTTCGGTATGGCGACTCCATGATCCAGATGATCCGGTATGCAGTCAAAGTTTGTGAGGATATCCGAATGACCAGATGCGCGTTCCTTTAAGAAACCAGTTTCTCTGAGTCTAATAGCCACCTTCGCGGCTATGCACCTACCGGCAATGTCCACCGGCGTTATATTCAAAATTGCATTAAGTGCCATGGTCGGAGTAGATCTTAATGCACCACATATGCTAATTAGCGCAGCCCGTTGAACGCTCTCGAGTTTTTTGGCCAGTGTGGTCTTCCCTAAAGCCCTCCACCACATGAAGACACCATAGAATAAGATGGGCTTTACTATGGTGTCATACAGCCAGAGGACCACTTTTGGTGAAAGACCCCACCTTTTGCCAATAGCTCCTTTGCAGCAGTATAAGGCAACAGATGCCTTTTTTGCTCTCTCCTCGATATTCGGCTTCCATGAAAGCTTCTTATCCAGGATGAGCCCTAAATACTTCACTGTATCCGCCGGTTGCAGGCGAATACCTCCCATCCGCGGCAACGGTGCCACCGGGATTTTATATTTCCGGCTGAATAAAACCATTTCTGTTTTGTTTGGAATTATGGCGAGTCCACTTCCGACCGCCCACTTTGTTACTACGCTGAGATATCCCTGCGTCAACTCGTACACGGTGTTAAGGAACTTTCCTTTGACCATGAGTGCTACATCATCTGCGTAGGCAATCACCCGACAGCCGCGATCCTCTAGGTTTTTGAGCAATTCGTCAACGACTAGGATCCATAGAAGAGGAGAGAGAACCCCACCTTGTGGTGTTCCCCTACTCACACTACGCCTCGCACGCGCGCTGCCCCATTCCGTTTCGATTACTCTGTCGCATAGAAGGCTGAGAATGAGGCACTTGAAGTTCGATTCAACCCCAAGACCGTCGAGGGCAGTTAATACTGCTTCAGGCAGGACATTGTTGAAAGCTCCCTCGATATCAAGGAAGGTCCCAACAGCGAAGTCCTTGGCTTCAATGGCCTCCTCAAGCCATGACACGATAGTATGCAAAGCAGTGTCCACTGACCTGCCTTTGCGATAAGCATGTTGTGCTCTTGACAAATAGTCTCTCGGAATGCTCTTCCTTATATACCAGTCCATCAGCCGCTCCAGAGTCTTTAACAAGAAGGAGGAAAGGCTAATTGGCCTGAAATCTTTGGCCGTGACATGGGAGACCCTGCCAGCCTTCGGGATAAACGTGACCTTGACTCGTCTCCAGGCCCCCGGAATGTAACCTAATCTGATGCAGTTCGCATAGATAGGTGCCAACCAGTCCCATGACACCTTAACAGCCTGTTGCAGCTGCGCTGGTATGATGCCGTCTGGTCCCGGGGACTTGAACGGTTTGAACGAATTAATCGTCCACGTCAAGTGACGCTCATCCAAAATGCCGACAAAGGCCGCACAATCGTCATGCGGCATCCCGAGAGGACCCCTCACAGAGGATATGTTGCTCGGGAAGTGAGCGTCGAGAAGCGTCTGAAGTGTTTCTTCACTACTGAGAGCCCACTTCCCATTAGCGTCCTTTAGATACCCCAGGGACACTGGGGTTTTTGCGAGAATACGCCTGAATCTCGAGGACTCGTGACAGCCTTCCACTTTTTCACAGAAGCACTTCCACGAGGTCATCTTGGCCTTTCTTAATTCGGACTTATAAATTGAAAGTCCTACTTTATACAAGGCCCAATCATCAGATAACCCACTTCTGCGGGCCTTATTGAATAGCCGTCTACAAGACGCCCTGATCTCTGAGAGCTCCGTAGTCCACCATAGAGGTTTCTCTTTGCCCTTCGGTGATCTCAGTGGACAAGACCTCTCCAGCGCAGCATTACACGCCGAGCTGAAGACTTCGACCCACTCCTCCACCACATCGGTAGTGGCCAACGAGTCCACCCCCGGTGCGTGTGGGAGAGTTTGCCTAAGCCTCCTGCGGTAACCTGCCCAGTCCGTGTTCCTAGGAATCCTGAAAGATTTCCTAGGCGGACCTTCACCAACTAGACTAAACTCGATGTACCTGTGATCCGAAAAGGAGTGATCAGCGAGGACCCTCCAGTTCGAGATCAGCGGGGCAATCGCTTGTGAGGCAAGGGTGAGGTCGAGGACCTCCTCCCTGCCTGCGGTCACAAAAGTGGGAGAGTTTCCTCTATTACAAATGCGAAGATCTTCGCTAATAATGAAATCAAAAAGCGACTCACCTCTACTGTTAGTATCCGAGCTTCCCCAGATCTGGTGCCGCGAGTTAGCGTCGGAACCGATGATGACGCCAGTGCCAGACTTAGACGCTTCGGCTAAGGTCCTCCTCAGCAGTAAGGGAGGTGGCTCCACCACATCATCGTGTGGCATGTATGCGGAGATGAGCCAGAGATCCCCGGTGTCGCATTCCAATTTCGCTGTCACTATGTCAGCGCTGCTGAAATTAGGTAAAAGAAATACCGTTAGTTCATTCCTTACCAGCATACAGGCTCTGTTCCTACCTGCATCCTTGGTTGTCAGGAGCCTATGGCTCTTTGTCCTCAATCCAGAGATCCCGTTGCCAGTCAGCCACGGTTCCTGGTTCAGGACGACATCAGCTCCGTCTTGTTCCAGACGGAGCAATAGGTTGGCGGAGGCCGCCTTCGCATGCTGGAGGTTAATCTGGAAGAATTTCATCCTTCAGATTTTCCCCCAGGAGCGCTATTTCAGCGCCCAAGTCGTGATCGACCCGAACCTCCTCAAACAGTTGTTCGAGGCTGAAGACGGAGTCGCCAATTGACGAACCGCCCCCAACACTCGCCACGTCTGAGAGATTCGGATCCGCTTCCACGGTCATATGACCGTCGACGCCCTCTGGCGCATTGATTTCCACAGTCGTTTGACCGTCAGCACGCCTTGGTACATCCACCGCAGTCACCGTAGCCTGGGGACCATCAGCCCTGGCATCTGATGGAAGTACTTTCAGCACTACCATCTCAAAACCATAGCTAATGGCTCCCCTTGTTTTGCTGAGAGGACCGATGGATTCCGTGTTTAGCATTATCAGCGCTTGCCGATACGGTTCATCAGTCCTCTCCAGCCTTAAGACTTTCCAGTCCTGCGTCGGAAGTGAGGGATTGTAATACCTGAGGATTTCCTCAATCTCACTCGGCGTGGAAGGTTCGGCCGGCAGCCAAACGCGAGCCCTAGGACGGAGAGGAAGATCCTCTTTGGCCACGGCCTCCAGTCTGGCCCCCTTCCAGACCTCCCCCACCTGAGAGACTGCCTTCTTGTACAAGATGGCCGATCTCTCGTCAGCGCAACTCGTGAGCTTGTGCAGCCCCTGGTGCCAACCGGCACTCACACATTTCGGGGGTGGCCCCGGGTTTTCCTTGACCACCCTCAGGAAGACCGACGAGATAGCCGCCGCTACCCTTTTCCATTCCTCATGGGATATGGCACCGTTCTCCCTACTACGGTCGAGCACCCCCAGTACTATGGCCCCAGCGCCTTTGGCGATTTCGCTAAAGGTTGGTGCCTTTCCCGTTCGCGGTTTCTTAACAAGGGAGGTTTCTCCCTCGTGCGACCTCTGCCGCTTGACCGCCGGTTCTGTCCTGCTGGTTTCCGGTCCTGCCTTATCGTCCTCGCTCAGCACCTTCCTGGCCCACTCAAGTGTACTAGCGTGTTGCTCAGAAACCTGACCAACATGCTTGTCACCGTAGCGTTCCACGATTTTGGCCGCCAATCGACGGTCTGATTTTAGCTTTCTAGCTAAAGCTGCTTTGCTTTTACCCCCTGCGGATCCCTTCATAACTCTAGCTGAGGTTCCCCTGCTAGTGCTGGCGATTCCGCCGCGTATGAAGGATCCACCCTTCGCTACGTCTGTTGCCGGCGGGTTAGCGCCGGTTACCCCCAGTCTGCTACCTGAGGAGACACCTACTGGAGTCTTAGTCGTATTGCTGCCATATCTCGGTGACGGTTTCGTCGCCATAGGAGCAGCGTCCCCACCTGGGTTGGATCTAGGTGCCGATTTCGACAGCCCTTCACCTCCCTTCGTCGTTCTTCCGTCAATTTTGTTGTTTAATGAATTGTCCATGCGAAAAGGGTCCCCACTCAGAGCCGCTATCCGTCCCCCGGAAAGGTAGTCGCCTTTTATGGTCCCAAGGTTATCTCAATGATGAGGCCAAGGCGAGGGTTGACGTACGCCCTTATGAGGCAATACGTTCAGAGCCGACCAGCGCAAAGAAGGAGTCATCTCAACATACACCTACCACGCCAACTTAACGACGACGGGGGGAACGTACTCTGAGGCCTGCCAGGGTTTTAACGGGACGGGGGCAGTTGCGACATTAGCCTGTCAGCCATTTCTGATGAGTGTCACCTCATCATACTCAGGTGTCAGAATGCCGCCACCACCAGCCCAGGGTTCTACCACATCCGATAAAAGTTTCTCAAAAACCAGTCCAGAGCCAAAGTCGTCCAGGGAGTTGTTAGGCCGTGAAGGCCGCAGGTCATTTAGCGTTACCCAGGGTGCACCAACTTGGAGGCGACCTACCTTGCATCCGTTGAAATTTTGTGATAATTTTCACTTATTCGTAATGAAAAACCTTCGTCAGTGCGTGGCAATGCCTTTGATGTGCTGTAAACTGTTCTGTTGTTTATGCGTTCTCCTTGCTGGCAACATCTAGTACAACCTTCTAATGCATTATGTCCCATAGTCTGACATAAAAATGCCTTTGCGGGTGAATCCCATATGAACGCTCTTATTTTGATTTGAAATACCTTTTCACTTATGTTTATACCATTTTTAAGTAAATTGGATATTTGAGACGCAAATTCCTGTAAATAACTATTCACGCTGGATGGTTTTTTTGTGCCTAAAGAAACGCCAAATAACAATACATCAGTATTTAATTGTGGAAAAAGCTTTCCCATAATAGGCCATAACGTTTGCTGTGAGCTCTTATATAGTGGAAGACCGTCAATACCGATATCTAACGCTACAATTACCTTTTGTTTTATAATGTCACTTATTCGACGCAGCTTATTTTCGATTACTAAATGCACAAACACTTCTTATAATTGAATCCTGCCTAATAATCAGAGACTCTGCGCAAGTTGGGACATTTAAATGCCATTTATTTAAAAGTTTCAATAAACCATCAAAAGTCACACGAGTTACGTTATTTTTCACTGCCTATTGTTTTAAGTCAACTACCAAACTACTTTCATTCACATTTTTAGTTCTAGAATTTTCATTGTTAATTTCAACCACATTTTCATTACCATTGTCACATTCACTAAGATTATAATTATTGTCATTTGAATTATTTATATTTAGAATTTCATTTATTTCGGCATTAATTAATCTTCTTCGATGACGTTTGCTGTACATACTTAAATAACTTTTAATACTTCACACGCGACCGCTTTCAACCGATACTTAAAATTTACTAAAAACGACAATAATTAGAATTGAAAGACAACAATTGTCGGCGTCGTGGCAGGACTAACGGTTACCAATTATTTTCAGAAAAGAACAACAACAAAAAAGCATCGGTTTTGTCACACAACCTATTTCCTATGAAATTTAGTACTGAAGCGCTCACATACCCAGAGGGCTGGGTCGATCAGTTGAGCGGATGACCAACTCATATGAATAAAATTCGCACATTTCTTGAAGATAACAACAACGATTTTAAAGCGAAATTTTTTTCGTTTCTTGCCCCGCAACCCATTACCAACTCGCTTTTTTTTCAGTAGTGAATTATTTTGCTACTGGGAAGTTTTGATAACATACATATGTAATTATGTGTGCATATAAACAAATTTGCAAGAACCAGACGCATAATGTTTGTAAATTTGTCTACTTGCAACATATGTATGTAAATATGTACACCCAATGCTTCATGCAAAATTTCCGTTGACACGCGCAACCAATGGCGAAGCTCACATTTTTTGCTTTCATGTCAAACAGTAAATGTTTCGAAGAACTGACGTGAGGACAAAGCGTTCAGTCATTGTGTTGTTGGTAGAAAATCCGAACTGTGCCGAAAACACAAACGAACGGTCGCCACTTGCCACTGCTTCCCTTGCCGCTGTAAAAGCTTCACCAACAAACCAGCGTAAATATGTATGTTTCTGTATGAGCTTTCATACATATGGACATAGATTTTTGCAAGCCGCGTAAAAATATTTTTTACATTCGTTGGGAAGTACAGTCAATCCCGGTTATGCGCCACAATCAAAGACATAGATTTTTGTGGTTTGTTAAAAATAAAAATATAATATGGTACATAAGCGACTGCGGATACTTAACCAAGTCGTACTTAAAACAATAGTTTGAATGTATTTCAAAAAACAAATCCTGGGATGTAAAAAGATATAGGCAGTTAAGAGGGATGATTTTCATTTGAGCGGAGTACTACTTAATCGAGATTCACTGTACACATAAATAGAGGAATATTGAAGATTTTCTATGACATATTTCTGTGGACTTTTGGAAAACCCGCTTAAGTCGATATAAGTAAATTTTCCAATTTCTTTATCATAAAAGCACCTTTTCATAACGGTCATTTCTGTCTTATCGGCGTACTGATAGCGGGATTAGCGACGGAGATATGAATTTTGAAAAAGCATTTTAAGTCGATATTTTTTCCTAGTGCATTTGCGAAAACAACATAAGTCAGATAAGATAGAAAAGAGAAAAAACATTCTAAATAAACCTCTAATTATCGTTTAGAAAACCATCTTAAATCAACTTGATGAACGTTTTTTTTGTTTTTTTTTTTTTTTTGCTGTTGGAAAAAGAACTTAACTCGGTGTAAGTGCTTTTTCCTCGGTCAGAACTTGAAATAATACCAATATAAAACGAGTTCAGTTCATTTCAGAAATTATTTTATGATCAACTCTCGCCGTGTTAACACGTCTTATGTCCTGCTAAGCGATTTTCTGAAATTTTCCGAAGAGAAAGGCTAAGTCTGCGGGTATTTTAATTGAACTTAGGTGTTTTTTTTTAAATGCAAATATAACAAAAAGTTTGCCAGATAAGTTGTTTTTACAATGAAAAGGGGACAGATTCTTGCAAGTATGGCAAGAAAATTGCCAAAAAAAGACACAGAGATATTAAAATCCAATTCAACAGAGACAACCTCTGAAAGTTTAGTGGCAGATCAGCAAATGCGAGTTACGGACTGTGATTTAACCCCACTTTCCTTTGAAGTTAGCACATCACGTGTTCGTTCTGAGTCGCAACAACGCAAGGATTCTGATGAATTTACAAGTCAAAGCGAGTCTGAAGAAAACGTCTTTCATGAAACGGATTTTTTAGACTCAGATTTTGTACCTTCAAGTGAAAATTCTGAGCTGAATGCCACCACTGAAAGCATACAAATTATGACAAATGTATTAGAAGCGAACGTCAATAATTTTGTCTCACCTGGTTTGAATGAGGTCGAGCTTTTTTCTACTCCTAATAAATCACCAAAACAAACTAAAAAGCCAGGTAGAAATTTAAACAAGGAATACAAAAAGTCTAGAAAAAACTGCAGTGATTACACACATATACAAGTTCTGGGGGAAGTAGAATGAAATGCAAAACAAAAATTAGCTTCGAAGAACAAACCATCCTATAACTCACGTCGGCAAATACTATCAAGCCTAATTGACGTTCAGCACAAAAAAACTGCCACCTTAGATAACCTGAACAAAAGAGAGTACGTTTTTATTTACCATTTCGAAACAAATTCCGAAAACACAAAAGTTTACAAGAAATGTTTCCTTCAATTGTATAGCTAAACAGAACAGAGAATCAAAACTATTTGTATGTACAAAACACAACGGGAATACGGCGGAGTCCCTCCTAATGACCGCCGGGGATGGAGTGCTCCAAGCAACAAGCTTACGGTTGAGAAGCATAACGAAGTTTTGAACTTTATAAACTCTTTACCAAAATATGAAAGCCATTACAGCCGACGTCATACCACCAAGACCTATTTCCAACGAGGACTTAATCAGGCATCACTCTATAGATTGTATAAAGAAAATATTTCTAATCCGGTGTCAGAATCAAAATTTCAGGAAATATTTAAAACTTTAGACATTAAATTTAAAAAACCCCAGCTTGATTTATGTACCCAATGGGAAACATTGAAATAAAAAATTAAAAACACTGAGAATATGAAGGAAAAAGCTGAGATTACTTTACAATTAAAAAACCACTATGATGCTGCTGATTTTGCATATGACTGTAAGAAAAGGGACAAAGAACTCTCCCGTCAAGATAAGTCTGTGAAAGTGTTTTCTTTCGACCTGCAGCAGTGTCTGCCAAAGCCTTATTTGAAAGCTTCAATGTTTTTTTATAAACGTCCCTTGTGGACCTTCAACTTAACTATTCATGATGGTGCCACCAACAAGGCCAACTGCTACATTTGGCATGAAGATATTGCGAAGCGCGGAGCTAATGACATCGGCTCTTGCATGTCATTTTATACAGTGATTCATGCACTGGTTAGTTATTTTACTTATTTACTACTTTTAGGTTAGTATTTTACTTATAAGTAATAGTATTAATATTAGTATTTTGCTTATTTCTTATTAAAAAATTATTATTTCTTATAATTTTTTAGGTGAAAAGTTTGACTGGAAGTTTGTAAGGTGGTTGCGGTATGTGAAAAAGGAGCCTGGACTGATACGCTACAAATATTCTCTTGGCTTGGACGATCCATTTAAGGAATTAAACATAAAAGCACGGCGTAAAAGAGATCAAAACTATGAGCTTGCAAAATCTTATACGGGTCCCCTCCCTATTTCTGCAAACAAAAAACGCGATTTGCTAGATATGTTGCCGTTGGTCAACCCAGAGCTGCACAGTTTTTACCGAAATCTTAAAGTTGAAGGAGAATCCGTGGTTGAAATAGATTCAGATTTGGATGAAATTGAAAAAAATCTCTAAAAATTTAATTAATAAAATTCAAAAATATATATTTGTTTGTGTTCATATATGCATCTGTGTGCCTATTTATTTTATTGTATGTATTACTGATGTTAATTTTCTTTTATTGTTTAAAAATTGTTTTGTTAAACGCAAATTATTTTAAATCTTTACTTATGAGTTTTCTATTGTAAATTACATAAAGAATTTGCATATTATGTCTTTTATAAATAAAAATGAATTTTATATTATCCACTTATATCTGGTTTGTGTCATTTAAATGTTTGAAAAATGATCTTAAGTCGTAATAGGTACCTGACGTAAGCGGATAGTTTTTTCTAAAATCAGTTTAGAAGAAGCACTTATTTCCTTTAAACTTGGTTTAAAATAAAACTGTTGCGGTTAGTCGAAGATAGTTAACTGGAAAATCATAAGAAATCATGACCCTTTTATGTAATGGTCCTATTTCTTTTTAATATGTATTAACAAAAGTTTTGTTAACAGTTAAATGCGTTTTTTCGCTCTCCTGTAAAATTTGGTTTTTAGACTTAAGTGGGTTTTCCAAATGTCCACAGATTTCTTGACTTGAAAATCGACAAATAAACTATGTTGTCAGTTTTATTCTAACATATTTTAATACTTATATTTGCGAGGTTGTCACTTTTTTCTTCTCATACAAATATCAGAAATTGTCCAATTTATAATTTTTAGCTTTTGCCATCGTCGCGAAAAGACGTTTGTAGGCAAAGGCATGCTCGGGGAGACGTAATGGTGTTTGTTTTTATGAATGAAGCAAATTTGTCTGTTGAAAGTGCTCTTGCGTTCGTGAATGAAAATATTGTTGTGTATTTTTCTACAAATTTGGGCATCGACTATTTGGCTGCCATATTGACTTCCGACACTGCTGATGCTATTTGAGACGATTGTTGTTTTTGTAGAACAATATTTGCAATTTATGCGGGCGACATACTTACATGTGTACGCAGATATGTACATACTCGTATCTATGTATGTAGGCTTGTGTATGCATTATTTGTGTGGGAATGTCATACAAACATGCATACATACATATGTATGAACATATGGAGCAGTGCGCGCACATTATATTATTGATAAGCCTTAATATCATGATTTAAATTTGAATTGTACTTTCATATGCACATCTGTAATTATGCGCTGATACATACCTATGTATGTATGTGTGTAGATGATATTAAAATGAAATGTAATTTACATATAATATTATTATATATGTATGTATGTACATATGTGTGTATGTATGTACAATTTGACCCTTTTAATGATGAATTCATTAAATCTGTTGAAATGTATAATAAAGGCATATTTGTAGTATTACCTAAATATTTAATTAATATACTTAGGTATGATAAGTTATATATTTATGTATGAATTTATTTTCTTTGAGCATTAAAGTTTTGATAACATCTTATAACCAAGCCGTCGCACAAATTCACATACATACATATGTATATAATTGCGTGTACATGAAAAAAGATTCTAGAAAATCATACGCATAATGTTCACATAGTCATATATGTATGTATGTATGTAATTTTGTGTGCATGTAAACAAATTTGAAAGAATCATTAGCATAATGTTTGTAAATTTGTCTACACATAACTTTGAATCTAAATATATTTGTAGTTGTTCATTGTTTCATACAAAATCTCCGTTGTCACGGACAACCAAAAAAAAAACGAACGGCCGCCGATTGTCACCGCTTCCCTTGCCGCTGTACAGCTCCGCCAGCGTAAATATACATAAGTTGGGCGTGAGCTTGCATACATATCGACGCAGTTGCGTAAAAATATTTCAGAATTACAAAATACATATTTTTCACATTCCTTGACAAACACAGTCAATCCTGATTAAGTACCACAATCAAAGATACAGATATTTGTAGTTAATTAAAAATAAAAATGTAATATGGGACAAAAGCGACTGCGGATACTTAAATGATTAAACAATAATTTCTAGGTATTTCAAAAAACAAATCATTAGATGCAGCAAGATATAATATAGGCTGTTAAGAGTGATGAGGGAGGGATTTGATTTCCATTTAAGCGGAATACTACTTATTGCTTGGATAATTGCATATCTTAATTATAATGTTATCAATTTTGCATGAACTCACAAAAATTTGCAAAATGATATTCATATCAATTGATATGATACCAGCTAAACGTATAAAAATACTATATAAGCCAAAAGGCCAACAGGCGTCTGTAAAAGCAATATGGGCCATTCCATCAATTGGCGACATGGTTTTGTACCCGTGGTTCTCCGATTTTGACCAAACTTTAGAATATCATAATATAGACCAAAATAAGAATATCTGTTAACTTTTTAGTGGTCAAAGTTGCTCCATTGTTTTTTGGCGTGCAATTCAAATTGAGATCAAATAAAAAAATTACTATTTATTTTATTTTTTAACGACCTCAAAACTAAGTGAAAAAAATTTTTAAGTTACCCAATTTTATGTAAAAAAAATGTCAGCTTTCTGATAAAAAATATTTTCAAAATCCAAAAAAATTTTCAAAATCCAAAAAAATAATTTTGTTTTCTAAAAATACCGTTTTTTGTGCTTTTCCCCCAATTTTTTTTTTTTTAATTGACTTTTCCTATCGATTCCTCGTCCAATTTTACATAAGAGTCAGTGTTCAAAAACATGGGACTCTGCTTCCATGAACAGCAAAAAAAAATTCAAAGTTGACGCTCAAAATCCAAAAAAAAAACGTTTTTTTTTTCAAAAAATATGGTTTTTTGTGCTTTTCCATCAATTTTTTTTTTTCAAAATTGACTTTTCTATTCGATTCCTCGTCCAATTTTACATAAGAATCAGTGTTCAAAAATATGTGACTCTAATCCCATGAACAGCAAAAAAAATGTAGAGTTGTCGCTATACGGCGCATATTTTTATGAATGAAGACACTGATTTCTTCATTAATTCAAGTCTAAGAATACAATTCACATATTTACCTCCTTCACACAACCTTCTAAGCGAACAGACTGCGGACTTCCGCATTTGTTGTTCGAAATTCGCAAGTCCACAAGTGATGAAAGAATCTATAAAAAATGTAATGAAAAATCAATTTAAAATACATCTTTTTAGGTTAATATGTATGTATAAAATTTACCATATAATATGTTGGACAACAGAAATTTTGATAACGGTTGCTTGCCTCCCCTACCGTCCCAGTTACACAAGGTCAAGAATTCGTCAGTGTACAGATGCCGCAACACATCACATACACTGTCGGAACTGCCTTTCATCCTTAAAACTAACTGTTTCTGTAATTTGAAAATATTATGCAAAATAAATATTGTTTATTGAAGAAATTGTATACATTACTAACCGTTGCTGGAGCGAATTCTTCGCATTTCAGTTTTTCTTCCATATCCAAAGCTGCAGCTAGTGTTGTTAATGGCAGGGTGGAAGCAATTTCTGTTTTGCATTGTCGATTTCTTCACCAGTCAGTCGGCATACTGATTGGTGAACTTTCCGAATTAGCACCTTACATTCACGCACGGTTTTTTGTTGGGCCATTTCTTCGCTTTTTTGAATTATCTGAAAAGAGAACAAGATCAGTTAGAGAATACTTAAATAATGCCTAAACAACAATATCTAAACAATGCGTTTTTTTGTATTGATGAATACCTACAGAACAATAAAAACTTTTATGGACATAAACTTACATTTTCTTTCAAAAAGCTGTCCATCTTCCTTTCCATATTATCAACTCTTGAAGTCAATTTTTGTAGTTGGGTGGAAATAGTTTTTAGCATGTTAAAAACGTCTGAAAAAGGTGTAAACACATAATAAAGTAAAATTTGTTAAGAAATGCATTTAAACAATATATTGGATTACCATTTCCATCCACAGGCAAATTTTTTCCTTGTTGCTTCGAAAAGCTTGCCTCCGAGTTGTAGCAACCAGAAATGTTGAATTTTTTCCGTTTAAATGTCAATTGTTCTACAATACAAACGCGTAAAAATAAATTGAAAACTAAAATGACAATTTTATATGTGCCTTTTACGGGAGTCGAAGAAGTTGTTGGGCATTCCTCCAAATAGGTGTCATCAAAAAGCGCTGGTGAATCCATCTGATAAGGAAATAAAAATTTGGCAGCATCAAAATTCATTTTAAATAACTTAACATAATATAATAAAATACCGTCGGGACAATACAATAATTACAGTGATACTAATTTGAAAATTCATGAAATAGATGATGTAAAATCGGAATTAGAAGAAACTTGCCCTCATGTGGAATACAAAAATATTTATAAATTATATCGTCTTTTTCTATTTTAAACAAATGTGGGTCCAATTTATCTGCCGACAAAATACCTAAACCTGATGACGATTCCAATGGTTCTTGAAAGTAGTTTTCAACACCCAAGAAACAATGTGCCGATAAAGTTGTGACACCAGATTCCTCTGTCATGCCTGTAACTTTTAAGGGGCCTAATTTTTGACTAAAACAATAGGAGTCTTTTTCTATTTTAAAGTCTATATTAAAGGAATTAATTTTGGATATTTTATTGCTAGTAAAATCTGGAATATTTCTTTCTTCTAGCCTTAAATGTAATTGCTGCAGGATTTTTTGGGGCTTATTTATAAGTTTTTTTAAATATTGCATGTGATTTTCAAACTTGTAAGCGGAAAAGTTGTCTAGTGGACCATATTGCTTGGTACAGTCAGTTAAATGGAGTAAACCATGTATATTGTAACTAACTAAATGGTCATCGTATATATTTCCAAAGAAATCAACGAATTCTTCCAAGATTTGTTGGGCAACATTGGCTTCAGTGCTATAAGACTTCTTGCATGATAGTAGCCTTATACCTGCGTGCAATAAGAGGAAATGGTAGTAATGGTCACCACCAATGCAATCCTTTAGGACAAATATGCCTAAACTCTGTCCCTTTCCAATTGCTGATTTCATCTAAACTTCAACCCCCAAAAATAAGTATTAAAATATATTAGAATAAAATAGACACCATAGTTTATTTGTCGATTTTCAATTCAAGAAATGTTTCAAAGAAAATATTCAATATTCCTCTGATTTATGTGTACAGTCAATCTCGGTTAAGTAGTATTCCGCTTAAATGAAAATCAAATCCCTCCCTCATTACTCTTAACAGCCAATATTATATCTTTCTGCATCTAATAATTTGTTTTTTGAAATATCTAGAAATTATTGTTTAATCATTTAAGTATCCGCAGTCGCTTTTGTACCATATTATATTTTTATTTTTAATTAACTACAAATATCTGTATCTTTGATTGTGGCACAAAACCAGGATTGACTGTATAATACATATATGTATATTTACGCTGGTTTGTAGGCGGAGCTGTACAGCGGCAAGGGAAGCGGTGACAATCGGCGGCAGTTCGTTTTTTTGGTTGTCCGTGACAACGGAGATTTTGTATAAAACAATGGGTGTATACAGGGCCGGATTTAAATTTTTGCCGCCCTTGGGCACTGGAAAAAATGCAGCACCGTCACTGAAATTTCACTCAAAATTATTTAGATTTGATATTATGTTTTTAAAAATTAAAATATTTAACATATTGCAAATGATTTATTATAAAAGTATTCATATATAATACTTCAGTATAATATAAAATATATAGGTTCTTGTTCTTAAAACTACAAATTTTCCACTGAGCTTGACTAATAATTGTATTACAATAACTTTTTTCACAGGCAAACACGCCTGACTTTTTGAATTGCAAATTGGTCGATTAAATCTTCACAATCTAAACGTTGAAGTTCATCTCCTTTCGATGCTATTGAGTCTATTTGCACTCATTGTAGAACGTAAGTAGTTTTTAACTCTTTTCAAACAAGAAAACTATCGTTCTGCGCTGCAGTTTGATATATGTAGCTAATACTTTGTTCGGACCGACATTGAAAACATTTTGAAAACACATTTGGATGTTATTGAATCTAAGTCGTTCGGACCGACAATGTGCGTTTTCGATGAGTTTTCACTGACAACTATCAAAAGCAGTATTCTCTTGCTCTTGCAAGATTGCACGGTGACACAAAATGCAAAAATCCTATACCGAAATATGCAAGAATAAGAGAGCACCCACTGCATAATCTAGTGATATATGACGGCACGAAAATAAACATGGGTTTTGGTCTGACATATTATATTTTACAGCCATTACAAATAATTTTCTGCGTGTGTTCGTTGTTGTGCCGTTGCACCAAACAGAAAATTCTGCAATTTCTGCACGGTGCAAGGCCTTGCAAGAGCAAGAGAATCCCCCTGATATGAGAATATCAAGCGACAGCTGTATTTGTATAGGGAATGTAAACAAATATCAAGTGACAATTTAGGGCTGGCAAAATATGTCTTCCAATAAAATCGATTAAACTAGAGCAGGCAGCGATTATAATGAGTGGAATGTAAGTTTTCAGGTGGTTTTCAGCGAAAACTGTGTTTTCGTGCGAAACCCAGTTTTTCCCACGAAAACATGTTTTCGTTGTCGGTCTGAACATAGTATAAAGTAACAAATATTGGATATGCAATCTCTACGTTCGGAAACTCTGTATAAAGGTCGTTTGCACGCAAAAGTTTCAGAATATCGGTAGGTGAATTTTGTTCCATCTTTTTTTCAGTGCAATAAGCGTGGAAGTGCACAAATTCGTCCTCCAATGAGGACTCAACATCTGAAGAATAAATATTTTGCAAACTTTTGGCTCGGTTACTAATCTCTCTGTTATCCAAATTGCCAAATTCAATAATAACTGAGAACTTTTCATGAATCTTTTCATATGCAACACATCTTTTTCGCAGTTCAGAATCTAGATTGTCAAGAATGACATTAAAAGTGTTGACTCTAAAGTGATCTCGACCTGATCGTTGTACAACTCCATTACGTGATTCATCAGCATGTAATTTTCTCTTTCTTTTTATAGAAACTGTTTTATATACTTTTATCTCTGAAATATTTAAAGCAGTTTTTTCATAGATATCGAATTCATCGTATCAGCGACAACATTGATCAAACCATGATAATCGTCGATCACGTCAGCAATGCTACAATCAACTTTCTGATATCTTTGACTAACAGCATTGAATCGTGAGAGTAAAAAATGCCAAGGTATCTGCATTTTCTTCCATATTTTCTTCAATAATAATCAAAGTCTCGATTATTTCGTCGAAATGTTGATTAAGTACATGAACAGCTTCATAGCGAGCTGACCATCTGGTTGCAGACAAAGATTGTAACGCAATTCATTTTCCAGTATGAAATTGTAAAACTTTCCAGCGGTGCGTCGTTGCAGTAAAGAAGTTATATAAAGTTTGTACAGTATTAAAGAAAGAAGCAGCTTCTGGCGCGCCTTCTACTGCGTGAACTCTAACTAAATTCATAGAATGAGCAGCACAACGAGCATATTCTGCAAGATCATTAGATTCATGAATTCTTGCCTGTAAACCTGAATAAATTCCTGATACAATATATGTACGTTCTTTACTTTTATAAAGTAATTTCGATGTTTCAAATCTGCCAACTGTCAACTGACAGCTCACTTTTTTTTCTTCTTTCCAAATTTTGCCGCCCTGGGCACTAGCCACGACTACCCCTAGTCTAAATCCACCACTGGGTGCATATATTTTCATTCAAAGTTGTGTGTAGACAAATTTATAAACATTATGCGAATGATTCTTTCAAATTTGTTTACATGCACACAAAATTACATACATACTTGCATACATATGTGAATACATAAACATTATGCGTATGGTTTTCTAGAATCTTTTTATCGCAATTATATGCACATGTATGTGAATCTGTGCAACGACTTGGTCACAAGATTTTATCAAAGCTTCTAATGCCCAAAGAAAATAAATTCATACATAAATATATAACTTATCATACCTAAGTATATTAATTAAATATTTAAGTAAAACTACAAATATGACTTTATTATATGTACATTTCAACAGATTTAATGGAATTCATCATTAAAAGGGTAAAATTGCTCATACATACATACATATGTAAGTATGTACACTCGCCAGAAAAATTATTCGTACAACTCGATATGAAAACGATAAACTGAGAAGTTTGTGATCAAATAACGCATTATGTATAAAAAATAATATACAAAAGTTTTATATTTCACTACACTTTCCATAAGGTTTTTTTAGACCTACACTTTAAACAAAATTTTCAAAACAGAAACAAAAAAATCTCACATAATGAAACAGAAAGAGTATTCGTACAATTTAAAATTAAGTACATATGTTAAATTATTTTGTGAAAGTTCAATATCCTGGTAACTGGTGGGATAGCCCTTACGTTTTAGGACCTCAGCAAGTTGTTGTGGCATTGAATGAACCAGTTTGGATGTGTCATGATTTGTAATTTTGGTCCATTCGTCCATGATCATATTTTTGAGCACTTCTTTGGAGGTTATGGCGTGTTGGCGGATTCTGCGCTCCAGTAAATCCCACAAATCGATGGGATTAAGGTCTGGAGATTGAGGTGGCGAGCGCAATTGGATTTTTATGTTATAGAGCAACCAAAGCTTTTCATTGTGTGCCGTGTGCTTTGGATCATTAACCTGCTGAAACCAAAAATCATCACCAAGCCCCAACTGCTGAGCACTATCCTTCAAATTACTTTTCAAAATGCTTAATCGATCCATTATTGAATCTATAAAAACAAGTTTGCCTGCTCCTCTTGCCTCCATACACCCCCAGACCATTACCCCCCTCCGCCATGTTTGACGGTTTGTAAAAAATTTTTTTTATCAAGACACGTTCCCAAAACTCTCGAGGCTTGTTAGTATGTTTGTTGGCAAAATCCAAACACTTCTTTCTGTTCACTTCGGAAATAAAGGGCTTCTTACGTGCTACACGTGCGTGATACCCATCTTTCTTCAAACATTTTAGTATAGTATCTTCATGTAGATCCTTGTCAAACGAATTTTTAATGTTTTCCCAAATTTGCGAGGCAGTAAAGCGAGGATTTGTTCTTACTGACTTTAATATTGTTCGTTTTTCTGAAGCGGTCAATATACTTGGACGACCAGAACGTGGTTGTGACACAATCGAGTTAGTTTTTTTGAATGCTTGCACGACATACTGCACAGAAAAATTAGGTCTTCCTATTATTTTACCTATTTCCCTGAATGATTTTTCTGAGTTTAAGAATAATTTTTCTTTCGCCAGCGCTAATTTCTTTAATTTTAGGAGCCATCGCGAATTTTTGTACAAAGAAAAAATTCTAATAACTTTGAAGTGAACTGTTCAAAGCGAGAACAATTATACACTTCAATATAATCGCTTAAGTGAATGTATGTATTTGTCACCATATCACAAGGGGAATATCCCGTTATGATGTGTACGGATTCTTTTTCCGTTTAATTTAAGTGAATTATTTTGTTTTTGTTCTGAAAATTTGCTTTTAATATGTATTTTTTAAAAATAACGTATGGAAAATGTAAAAGAAATACTAAATAAAACTTTTGTATATAATTTTCATACATAATGAGTTATTTGATCACAAATTTCTCAGCTTATTGTTTTTATATCGAGGTGTACGGATAATTTTTCTGGCGAGTGCATATACTTATGTGTTTTGATATCAAAAACATACTTGCATATGTATAGTATATCTTTCATAATATCTATAAATGATATTCATAGTCGTTTGCGCATTGTAAATACGCGAATCTGTAAGCGTACATTTGTAAACTTTGAAATTAGCACCACTTTTCTCATTTAACAATGAAAGTGCTCAATTCTGCTATTTTCGACCCTCTCATGTTAAATATTGGTGAAATCCGCTAATAATATTTTTCTGGTGAAATCCACTAATAGAAAACTCAACCCCTCCAAAAAGAGGAACGTGATGACAATCGGCACACCATGGATCTTCTCCAGAGAACGTATATTTATAGAGAAGGTTCACGATGTCAAAAATTTAGGGATATTTCAATTTGAGATATTTACTGTTTTGGATGAGTGCATTTCACCACAGGAAATTATTAGCGCATTTCACCACTTAACATCAGAGGACACGTAAATAGCAGAATTGAGCATTTTCAGTGTTGAATGAGAGAAATAATGATAATTAAAATGTTAAGAAATGTACGCTTACAGATTCCCTTTTTTACTATGCGCAAACGATGCGGCATATAATTTATAGATCGGTATACATATATGTACATACATATTTATGTATTTGTTATGAAAGCACATAAGTATGTACAGACATATTTTAAAATTGAGCTATTTTATGATGAATTCCATAAAACCTTTGCAAATATATGTATGTATGTATATAGTAATTCAATAAAATTTGTGTTACTACCCATATGCATTTTATACAGGTTTGGTACGACATACATACTATGTATATTTATATATATTTAAATAAATATTTGCTTTGGTCAATAAACTTTTCGAAATCATGTTAAAAGACCAAGTGGTCGCACATTTGCCCATATATAATTATGTTTGCATGTAAACAAATATAAAAGAACCATACGGATAATGTTTGTAAATTTGTCTACATGCAACAAATGTATGTAAATATGTGCATTCAATGCTTCATGGGAAATTTCCGTTGACGCGGACAACCAATGGCGAAGCTCATATTTTTTGCTTTCATGTCAATGTCTCGAAAGACTGACGCGTCACAACATTGTGTTGTTGGTAGAAAATCCGAGCTGTGCCGAAAACACAAACGAACTATCGCCAATTGCCACTGCTTCTCTTGCCGCTGTACCAGCTTCATTTACAAACCAGCGTAGATATGTATGTTTGTGTGTGAGCATATCGACGCAGATTTTTGCAAGTCGCGTAAAAATATTTCTTACATTCCTTGAGAAGTACAGTCAATCCCGGTTATGTGCCACAATCAAAGATAGAGATTTTTGTGGCTAAAAATAAAGATATAATATGGTACATAAGCGACTACGGATACTTAACCTAGTTGTACTTAAAACTATAGATTGAATGTATTTCAAAAAACAAACCGTGGGATGCAGCAAGATATAGGCAGTTAAGAGGGATGATTTTCATTTAAGCGGAGTACTACTTAACCGGGATTCACTGTACACATAAATCAGAGGAATATCGAATATTTTCTTTTACACATTTCTTGAAGTGAAAATTGGCAAATAAACTATGTTGTCAATTTTATTCTGTACTTATATTTGCGGGGTTGTCGCTTTTTCCTTCTCATACAAATATCAGAAATTGTTCAATTTATGTTGTGTGTTTTCCTACAAATTTCGGCATCGACTATTTGGCTGCCATATTGACTTATGACGCTGCTGATGCTATTTGTAACCTTTGTTATTTTTGTAGAACAATATACGTAATTTTTGCGTGTGACATATCTACATGTGAACGCATATAAGTATGTATGTTGTGTGTGCATTATTTGGGAATGTCATACGCACATATTTACATGTGCACGCATATTTATATTTTGGTTTGTGTATACATTTTTTGTTCGACAATGTCGTACACATATGCATGTACATATATACATATAGAGCAGTACCCGCACACTTTTTACTGATAAATGACAATATCACGATTTGAATTTGAATTGTACGTATGTACATACATATGTAATTATGTGCTAATATGTAGATGCGTATGAAAATTTAAATGAAGAAATGTAATTTGCATACAATATTATTTTAATATATTATATTAAGTTTTTATGATCTCATATATATATGTATATCGCATATATACAAACTTATTCATATACATATTCATAAAAATTCGATAATAATATCAATTAATATGATGGCATGTAAGCATATGAAAATATAAGCAAAAGGCCAACATACGTCTAATAGCAATGTATGTTTCTGAGCATAACTTTCAATTAATGCTCAGCTCTGTTCACGCGCCACTGTTAAAAATTTCTCCTTCTTAGCTAGCTGTGGTGAAACGCACTCATCGCATTTTGTTAGCTTTTGACAGTTTACACGCTTGTCCGTTGTTGGACCTTCTCTATAAATATGTATACGTTCTCTGCCTTCTCTATAAATGTACGTTCTCTGCTGACAGTTAAAACGCATCTACTTCATTTCCAATCGATGAAATGTCTCACTGGACAATCGATAAAGATAGCAGTAAGATAGCAGTAACGCACCAGTCGACATATAGTGTCGCCACTAGGGGGCGCTAGATTCAAAAAGTCCTGTTTACTTTGGAACGCACATTGTACATCTTTGCAGCACCTTTTAACAACTGTTTGGCATAAATATATTTCTGCAGCTCACTCCATTGCACTGCTTCCCCATTATCTTCGAAGTCTTGTAGCCATTGTTCAAAATTAGGCAGGCAGCCTAATTTGAGTCGTGGAATCTTCCACGTTCCGAAGCGTAAACATCGATCGCTCTACAATCGGGGTATTCACGCAACGCCTTCTATTGTCGTCATCGGATCACTCAGACCGAAATGTTCCAGCAATCAATCCCACAGTACGGGTTTCCGTTCAGTAGATACTAACCCCAATCTTTCCAAATTTTCCCTAAGTCCGTCCACTGTCAATGTTAAAACCTGTTCACGGTCCATTGTCTTGCAATGCTCATACAAATTTAATATCAATACAAAATTCTATTCTTATAATGCGAAAAGTTACAAAATTTTAATTTCATATACATACGTTTATTATATACAAAATTTGGAAAAATCTTTTCAAATATCTCAAGAAGAAAGCAATTACACAATAAATCAAATTTCGCTTGAAATATAATGTTAAAATACAATGATTATAATATTAGGCGGCTTTATTTTATATGCCTCAACTGTACCTTCAACAATTCTTAAACAGTTGTCTTTTTATGTCCTGAATAGGGTATATTAAGTTTGTCCCGAAGGTTTAACACCCAGAAGGAAGCTTCGGAGACCGTATAAAGTATATATATAAATGATGAAGATGTTTAGCTGAGTGGATTTAGCCATGTCCTTCTGTCTGTCCGTCTGTATATATACGAACAGGTCTCTCAGTTTTTAAGATATCGTTTCGAAATTTTTTAAACGTCATTGTCTCTTCAAGAAGCTGCTCATTTGTCGGAACTGTCGATATCGGACCACAATAACAAACTCGTATAGATGTATGGAAAACTTTCGAATTTGACGTGGTATCTTCACGAAATTTGCCATGTATTACTGCTTAAAGTATAAATATAATCTCTTATTTAAAAAATGTTACCTGTAAATTTTTGTTGAAATCTTTTTCCTTAATTTTCCGTTAGGCTACCATACCACTTCTGTCATCAAATTTGTGGGTTCACCCATTAAACAGCGCACTTGTTAATTTATTCAACTGTTTTATTAGTTCAGTTTTTCCCAACATGTTTGATGACTGTGCTTATGTTCCTTTTGTCAGGGTGGTCGTCCCTATTGTCAGTGTTGCGTGTTGTCTTAGGTCAGTGTTGTACTTGGTAAGTGTATGAGTGTGCGTACCTTATTAGTAGGTGTGTTCATTACGTGTTGTCCCACATATACTTTGTTAGCTATGCTAACTGTGATAACTCCTAATTAATTCAATTATATGTAGCTTGGTTTCTTCTTATTTATTGGCGTAGACACCGTTGACGCGATTATAGCCGAGTTAACAATCGAGTGCCAGTCGTTTTTTCTTTTCGCTACGTGGCGCCAATTGGATATTCCAAGAGAAGCCAGGTCTTTCTTCACCTGAACCTTCCAAAGGAGTAGAGGTCTTCTTTTTCCTCTGCTTCCCCCGAAGCTGCGTCGAATACTTTCAGAGCTGGAGTGTTTTCGTCCATTCGGACAACATGACGTAGCCAGCGTAGCCGCTGTCTTTTAATTCGCTGAACTATGTCAATGTCGTCATATATCTCATACAGCTCATCGTACCATCGAATGCGATATTTGCCGTGACAACGCGCAAAAGACCATACATTTTTCGCCGAACTTTTCTCTCAAAAACTCGCAACGTCGAGTTGTTGTCGTCCGAAACCTCGTTTGGTAGCGAACCTTCCCGATCCTGATGCAGCTTTTGGTGTTGCTCAACGTCAGTTTACACAGCCGTATTAGTTTTGCGGGGATACCAAATTCAGACATCGCGGCATAAAGGCACCTTTTCGTGCTGTCGAAAGCAGCTTTGAAATCGACGAAGAGGTGGTGTGTGTCGTTTCCCGTTTCATGGGTCTTCTCCAAAATTTGGCGCCTAGTGAACGTTTTGTATACTGCAGATTTCACATATAATGTTCAATAAAGTTATTAATTCTTGATTTCCTGAAGTGTAAGAATTGTACCATCATGCATTGTATACGTATAATGGCTAACAAATTTAAGGACAGTGATATTTCCTACTTATTGAATTCGATCGATGAGGAAATCGATTTAGTAGAAGATCCATCAGATACTGATTCAATTGTGGGCGCCGTTGATGTATTCGATGGTCAAAATATTCAGGAAGTCTTTGATTGTGTAATTGAAAGCAAGAAAGAGAAAGAGGGCAATGAAGATTACAGCCGAACAGATAATTTGCAAGACATTTTTGAATGTGACGACGAAGTTCCTCTAACTGAGTTAACAAGTAACCATTTGTCCCACCCAAGTGTAGCAAGAAAAATAAAAATTAAAAAGATCCTCATCATCTCACCAACTATTCAGAACCACTTTATGCAGATCTGCGTACTGCAACATGAAGGGACACCAACGAAGAATTCCGTGGATGTGCTCTACTTGCAATGTGCCACTTTGTCTTAGCAAAACGAAATGTTTCTTCAATGAATTTCACAAATAAAACAAGTACAATATGCGCGGTGGTGTAAGAATTGTACCATATCCTTGCACAGAATCCTGGAAGGGTAACTTCTTTATAATTATATTTTTTCAATAAATATTTGAAATGAAAAAAAATAAAATATAAGTATGTTTAATTTTTAACGATTTCTTGTAGTATGCCGGAAAGAGTTAACTGAAGCAATTCGCTAATTGCAACTTTAAATTTGCCTCGGGCAACTTTTCAGAAACTAACTGCAATGAGTTCAAGTGTTCAGAAATGTGGAACAGATGATTATATCATCCAAACAAACCATATAATGTTTGTTATTCAATGGTCGAAGTATATTGTTCAAGCACCTTTCGAATGCAGCGCGCACAATTCTTAAAGCGAATGTCATACGGACGTATTAATACTATAGCATATAGGTGCTATACAAACTGAACGATCGGAATCTAGTGCTGGTATAGAAAATTTTCACATTTGACAATATAACTTCACCAAATTTGGTATGAGTTATGGTTCATAGCAATAATGTAATAACGGAAGAAATTGTTCAGATCGGCTCTTATGTAAGTATATAGCTGTCATACAAACCGAACCATCGGAATCAAGTATGAAATAATGATCATGACGGAATATTTTTAAGTTGTAGGTATGTGTTAGATTCAATATTAATACAACTTACTATAATAACATTAGGTGTAAGTCATAGATATGAGTAATGTAAATTATAAAGCATAAATATGTAATATAGAAATATAAATATACTCGTATATTATGTTTGCTAAGTGTTTTTAAAAAGAAAACTATAAGTATATATATAATATACTATATATGTAAGAATATAAATATTATAATTTTTTTCTGTTAAGTTTATGTTAATAATAAATCTTCTTAAAATTTTAAATAACTATAAACATCTAAAATATCTATTTTTTTATTAAATAGCCTTAATGTTTTTAGCAAACAAACTGCCGTAGTTTTGTTGTTATTGTTGTTTATATTTCTTTTTTCTGTTGTTGACATTATTTTTGGTGTTGTCGCTATCGTATGGGTTTGCGCGGCATTTCCGCTTTTGCCTTTACTCGTGGCAAGTGTGGCATTTTGCAGTTGTGGCAGCTGGCGGCAACGCGGGTGATATGCTCTTTCTTTTTGCCACTAAAGCAAAATGTAGTTTTTTTTGTTTTTTTCCTGTTTCTACTTTTCCTTGGAAATTTCGTTAGCGCGTGGCAGCTCTAGTGCACCAGATTTGGCGACCCGTTGCCCGTTGGCGCACATGTGGCCAACATTGCAACGCTTCGTTGTCACGAGTTTGATAGAAAATGCAGTTTCTTGTATGGATTCCGGATCCATAGATATATCTATCTATAAATTACAGGCTTTTTCCCAGTTTTCCAAGTATTTCACCATGTTGGGCAGAGGAGATCTATATATAAAGGATATAATTGTTACACGCCACGCAAAGCTTACCTCTATATTGTCTTTCATTTTCATTAGGTCTTTTTGATTCGTTCGGATTTTTTTTCTATTTGATTTTTTTATGTTTTAGTAAGAATAAGTAAACTAAATTATATTAAATTATTATAATTATTGTTTTTAATTAATTACGTTTAATGAGTAAAACACAAACTATGTTTTTTCCGAATTTATTGTTTTTAAAGTATAACCGCGACTAAACTTCGTGTTGCAATTAACAAAAATAAAATAAAACATTAATTGCAATTATAGTATATGGCTAAATGAGTATCAGCCCTCCCACTCCCTGCCAACCATGAGCGGGTAAAAAAACAAGATAATCAGTGGGTAAACATGCGGGTAATTTGCCATAGGCAGCGTAAAGATTCTACCCACTTTTCCCCTTACACGTACGTATACATGTGATCATACATCTCTGTTGCGCTCACTCAGTTTTTAAAAATAGCAAAATATTTACTTCTACTTTATATTTGTACAAATTCTAATATATTAACAAATAATATATTTTATTTAAAACAATATTTTTTTTTCAAAAAACTGCATTTCTCTTAATATATAATAATGTTATTTTATTATATAATATTAAAATTTGGAAAGATTTGTTAAATTATTTTAATTCTACCTTATGTTTTATAAATTCTTATATATTAACAAATTACACAAATGATTTAAAATTTCTTAGTTTAAATATTTATTTATTAATTCATAATGTCATATTTTTAACCTATTCTAATGCCCTTATGTGTGAAAAAGATACTGTTGTACATAGCCTTAGTCCGAAGTAGAGACACCAATACCATCATGGTAGCTATGCACTGTCTCATAAGTGATAGCATCAATATGAGAATGATCCATGTTTGAAAATGCCCAATCAATTTGCGTCCCCACAGGTGTAGTTGAATATTCTACACTAAGCAGGGAACTAAAGTTTTTATCTTGAAGAAGATTTTTTATTGTAGACCCTGTAGACTTTAAACAAATGTTAAAATCTCCAACAATTAAGACATTTTGATTGCACAACTCTGTAATAAGAATTTCTTGAAGTTCTGCAATTAAAAGCCTGAGGGGAAAAGCTGAGTTTCTGTAAAGAACCAGAATATTGTTGTTGAAACATTTAAACAAAACTGCTTCTAAAACTTTGCGGCCTGAATAAATTTTCTTAATAGTCTTCGGTTCTATAGAGCTGGCAACACTATGCTTTGCATAAATTATAAGGCCCCGTTTATTTCGGTTGCTTGTCTCAGTGCTATCTATCCTCAGCTCGTTTATAAGAGTAAATCCTGGTATCTCAAAATGTTCAACAGGAATGCTCCAGGTTTCTACGAAGCATAAAATATCTGAAGAAAGCAGCAGACAGTCGCCTTTTATATCGTTAATGTGAGCGTGGAGACTCTGAACATTATGAAATAAAATTTGAAGTGCTGATGATCGAGAAATCATAAAATTGAAACTTGTAATCAGGGCTTTAGATGTGCTCAATTCCATCATTTCCCTAAATACTGGATCCGATTCAGAAAATTTATTAGGAGGAATAAAATTTCCGACAATAAAGAGACCTACTGCCGTAGTAGCTCGACTGCAAGCGACATATATCGAAGCTCTAGGCATTCTGGGTCGAGTATGAACGACAACTTTATTATATGTAGCACCCTGACTTTTGTGAATAGTTATTCCCTCAGCTGGAACAACTGGAAACTGATTTTTTCAATTATAATTTGCTCATTTCTTTTATATTGAAAAGATCTAATAACTTTTTCAATTGGGGTCCAAGAACTTTCTAGAGGATGAGGCTTTTTTGATCGAGCTATCAAACCAACAGAAGGTTCCAAGAATTTAATCCAAAGAATTACTGGATAATCAATTTGCATTAGTTCTCCAGTTGCCCCATTAACTAAACCATCAGATGTGTTTATATTCACTGTAATCATATATTTTGCAGTGGTTTTTAGTGTCAACTCATAAGGAAGTCCCTGTGTTTCAGAAGTTTTGAAAAGTTAAACTCTTTCCGAAATATTCCCTTGTTGATCACCTATACCCATTCCTCTTACAGAGTCTTTGGCAGTTGAAGAAATAGCTTCAGTTGTAATTCGACTGAGCTTAAGGGCATTGAAATTATTTGTCTCTTCGTTTGACCAAAATAAATGGATCGCATCATCGGGGACTTCTTCAGAATTAACCACCCGAGTTTGAATTAATGATATATCATCATTTGTCATAGTGCCAGATGCCATACGGTTTAACGCAATAGCAAAAGCTTGATCGTCCCTTTGTCTCATTATTTCTGTTAATTCAAAATATCTGAACAAGTCCCACAAAGGAGAACCAACTAAAGTGCTGTAAGCATCATTAGGGTTAGAAGAAAATATCCACCTATCTCCAACAGGTGGGAGTTGCTTCAAATCTCCAAACACTATAATCGGTATGCCACCGAATGGGTTGTTTGTTTTAAAAATTTGTTTAAGCCTAGCATCAACATAGCTAAACATTCGAGCGCCCACCATTGATATTTCATCAATTATGATTAGTTTTAAATCAGCAAGTTTGGAATACAAAGAGTTAACTATGTCACTGCTTAGGGGCCTCAACTCTCTATTCAGCTGATTTACAGGAAGAGAAAATATTGAGTGAAGTGTCAGTCCACCTATCCCGAATGCAGCTTTACCCGTAGGTGCACACAGGTGAACTTTTAAAGAACTTGGGTTGGATCCAGGTGTAGAATTGAAGCGATGGTTAAGAGCTTGATATATTGCAGATATCAAACGACTTTTTCCAACACCTGCTCCGCCCCCAATGAATTCATAAAATGGTCGACTTGTTTTAATCTGATGCATCAAATGAGTCAAGTATGTTCTTTGCTTAATATTTAAACCTTGAACTAGAGAAAATAATTCCTCAACCGAAATTAAAGGGGATAGTTTAATAAGCCTAATATTGCTCAGATTCAGTACCATTATCTGTTGTATGTTCGCCATGCAAATCCAGCAAATTAATATTAGGGCTTATTTCTGGAAGTGCTAACACCCGAAACTCATTCTCTTTGATCAAAAACATCATTTTTTTTCGATTTCCCTCAATTAAAATACGGTGAGTTATGCAAGTTAGCTCATTATCATTTTCAATAAGATCTTGCTGTTCATTCCGCCATGGATAGAAAAGCATTACCATTTCGCGGAAATACTCAACTTTGTTCACATCAGGACTAAACCTTCTGTACCGAATAATAATTGGTTTGGTACGTTTTTTAACAAAACCGCTACCGTCTCTAAGTGCAATGGGTACCCCAATATCTGGTACGTTATTATCTTCCCTCTCTTCTTCTTCGTGATCACTGTCTTGCACTATTCTATTGGATTTCACAAATTTAAACAAAGATGCAAAATCTGCTAAGCTAACAGTTTCTAACCGATCGGGCCGCTGCACATAACGGTCTAAAATACCAGCTACAAATATTTCAGTAGAATCTGAAGGAAGGTTCTGAAGTTCCGCCCCAGGTTTTACCATTCGAACACATTCCTCCGGTCGTGAGGTATTTATAAATATTTCTCCATTACTAGCTTCCGAAAGATGAAGCCCAATGCAGCAATAAACAGCTTCTTGTGCAGATATTTCCGTGCCTGATATAAATTTATGACCTATATGTTGAAGTTTTTGCTTTATTGTATAATTTCCGGCATTTACTTCTGATATAGCTTCATTTAACCCTTAAATGCATGATTTTTCCTTTTTAAATACCATAAATTGTAACAGGTAGAAAATTAAACATAGATTAAGGGAAAAATAAAGAAAAAAATTTTATTTTCTAAAAAGTATTATCAGTCTCCGACTGATACTCATCGCGAGTGGACGTGTTTTTTGACTATTCTCTCTCTGGTGCTCATCAATTTTCTGCTTCCCGCTAAGCATTATTCTTGTGCGCGCATTTTCAAAGTTATAACAACACACGTGTTAACTTCAATACAAGTGCCTGTGCTTTAATTATCTCCAATGGCCCCCGGGCCACCAAATTTGGGGGACAATAGGTTCGCTTTGTTAGCGGAATGTCCCCAAGCCAAACGTAAAAAAACAGTATATAAACCTCTAATTTTTCCCGAACTACCTAAAACTAAACAGAATAATCCAAAATTTCTTACTATTTCAGCAAGTGATACAACAAAACCAATATCGAAATACTCGTGTTTTGCAGTGCATAAAGCATTGGAAGCTATAAGCAAAGAAATAATTTCTATTTCCGAGCTACGAGATGGTAATTTGTTATTGCTGGTAAAAAATCCAACAATTGCACAAAGGTTTTTAAATACAAAGCGATTGAATGGAATTTGCGAAGTAAAAGTAAGCTATCAAGACAACCTTAACTTTTCCAAAGGTACAATATTTGCACCATGTCTGAATAATGTCCCTGAAGATGAAATCATTGAAAACATGAAAGAGCAAGGTGTAGTAGGAGTGTATAAATTCAAAAAAAGTGGACAATACCTTAGTTCACACAGGAGTTACCCTTCTTACTTTCGATTTATATGAATTACCTAGTAAAGTGGAGGTTTCGTGGCGCTCAGCCCGTGTAAGACCATATTTTCCAAATCCAATGCGATGTAAATCATGTCAACTCTTAGGGCATACCATTAAAAGGTGTAACAACAAACCTGCATGTGAAACCTGTAATTTCCCTCCTCACGGTTCAGTACAATGTTTGCGCACCTTATGCGCTAATTGCGCTGGTGAGCACCCATCATACTCAAATACTTGTCCAAAGTACATCCAAACAAAAGAAATTCTAAAAATTAAAACTGAGAACAAATGTACGATGCGTGAGGCTATAAAATTACATAAAGCACAAGTGCCCAGCCTTCCAAACACTTCTTTTGCAGAAAAAGTAAAACAAAACGAATCAACAAAATACAACAACTCAAAACTTCCTACAGCACATTCCATTCATATACCTTCCGAATCCAATAATACTTCTTCTGAAGTCTCTCACACCGACACTGTAAAGAGCAATAACACTGCTCAAACATCTCTTACTCCAAACGCCAACAACGACTTAAACACTCCATCAACTTCTTCTTACGCTCTGAAACTAAATTATGCTCCAGAAAAAAGTAACACAATAAATCCAGTAAACTCTCAATCTCTCCCATTTTCTTCTACCAATTCTCCCTCCCACAGCAGTCCTAACAGCTTTTCTATGAAATCCACACCTCAAACAACTAACTCCGCTTATTCATTTATCAGCGAACTACAATCTCACCACACTTCAAATGCTTTTATCAACAACTCACAAACCAACCCATCAATTACTCAACAGTACAGTCACCCAGACCATGATCAGACTATGCCAACTTTCGAAGATGAAGAAATTTAACACATTCTCCTTTATTCTATTTGCTCAATGTTCAATATACTTCAATGGAACATAAAGGGCTTCTACAACAACTACACTGAACTTGAAATTCTCATTAAAGAAATCTCCCCACACTTCGTCGCCTTACAAGAAACTCATCTTGCTGTAAATAAAGACGCTTTGGTACCAAATAGGTATGTTAGCTACTTCTTAAATTTACCTCAGAATTTAACAAACAAGCAAGGTATTGCGGTTTTAGTAAGAAAAGACATTCCACATAAATGTCTCGAAATCCATTCAAATATAGCTTCTTTAGCCATTCAGATATCCATAGAATTTAAATTTACAATTATTTGCTTGTATATTCCCCCACAACAAAATTTCACGCTTGCCGAACTTCGGCAAATTCTCTCCTCAGTACCCAAGCCCGTAATCCTGGTTGGAGATATGAATTCGTGGTCCCCATTATGGGGCTCCCCCGAACTAACCAAAGAGGATTAATCCTGGAAAACTTAATTCTTACAGAGAATCTTACCGTATTGAACGATGGTGCCCCGAATCATTTTTCAACTCATAATTCTTTTACGCACGTCGACCTATCTATTTGCTCTACCAATATAGCTCCAAAAGTGAATAGCCGAACTCTTGATAGTTTATGTGGTAGTGACCACTACCCAATAGTAACTGAAATTGCAACGTCATCCCTTGCAAAGGCCTTTCCTAAACCAAAGTTCCTGACAGAAAAAGCAGACTGGTCTAAATATACGCAAAAGGCAATTCTGTTCTGCGATCAAATCCCGGTATCTCAAAATGTCAATAAAGAGGCGGCTAATATCACCAAAATATTAAGGTCTGCGGCGCATCTTTCAATCCCGCAAACTGTTTTTAAACCTTATAAAAAAGTAGTTCCATACTGGTCAATGGAGTTGGAGAGCTTAAGAAATTTAAAACAACACAACTGGAGAAAATACAAGCGTTCCAGAACAGAAGCCAACCTGATTTTATACAAGAAAGCAAATGCTATTTTTCGTAAAAAAACTAAAGAAGCAAAACGAATGTGCTTCGAAAAACTTACCACAGAAATAAATCCCAGTTCTAATCCTAAAAAGATTTGGTCGGACATTAAAATGCTAACTGGCTCAGCTTCCCACGTCAATATAAATTTTGTTAATAGCCCAACTGGCCCAATATTCGATCCCAAGGCGATAGCTGAACAGTTTGCCTCCACTTGGTCTACGTATTCTAGCGACGGGAACTTTAGTTCCGCTTTTATAGATAAAAAATATGATACTCTGAATCGCAGCTACAATCAGTTTAACTCACCAGCTAAAATAATAGAATCAGAGATCACTTATCTTGAATTCGAAAGCACAATATCTTCTCTGTCAGGGAAAACCTCTGGCGCAGATAGAATTTCATATGATATGATAAAAAACTTGCCTCTGCCGCTTAAATTGCGATTAATCAATCTGTACAATCAAATTTTAACGAGCGGAATTTATCCACAAAACTGGAAAATCGCTACAATTGTTCCCATACCAAAGTCTACTAACCCGTCCTCAGAAGTTCTAAATTATAGACCTATTTCACTTATATGTTGCATGAGTAAGTTAATAGAAAAAATCGTTTCAAAACGAATTACGTGGTATGCTTCCAAACATAGTTTAATTAGCCCACATCAGTTCGCTTTCAAAGAGGGGCAAGGAACTTCCGACGCGCTCCTTCTTTTCGAAAGTTTTGTCACATATGGGTTGTCTTCCCGCAATCATATTTCTACGCTTAGTTTAGATTTCGAAAAGGCTTTTGATCGTGTCGGAGCTCATGTAGTTCTACGACAATTAGAAATATGGAAATTTGGTAATAAAATATACCATTTTATCAAGTCTTTTCTCACTAATCGTAAATTCAAAGTAAAAGTAAATAATGCTTTTTCCAGTTTACATAACCAACAAAACGGAATCCCACAAGGATCCCCCTTTCCGTAATGCTATTTGCTATCGCCTTTAATGAATTAAGCCACATAATTAGCAGGCATAAGAACATTTCCCACATTATTTATGCAGATGACGTTTTACTCTATTCTAAAATAAGTAATCTAAACACTGTTAAAAATAAATTTTTAAAAATACTAACCGATATCTCTAAGTGGTCAAATTGTTCTGGAGCGACTCTGTCGCTTAACAAGTGTAAATGTTTTCATATTTGCCGCAAACACAAATGTACGGATTTAAACTTAGTTCATAATAATATTAATATATCAAATGTTTCTAGCTTATGTTTCCTTGGAATTACTTTCGACAAACGTTTAACTTTTAAAGAGCACTGTCTTAGGTTAAAAAAAGCCTAGCTGTCAGGTTAAATATTATTAAATATCTATCTTCTAAGCACTGCCTTATCCATCCAAACACTTTAATTAATGTTACTAAGGCTATAATATTGTCGAAGATTGACTATGGCTTACCAATATACGGAAATTGTGCAAAGAGTAATATAAAACTGATCTCTTCGACATATCATGCAGCCGTTCGTAGGAGTATACGTGCCTTTCCAACATCACCGATTCAATGCATCTTAGCCGAAGCTGGAATGCCTACCCTACAAGAAAGAATTGAATACACCACCATGAGGGCTATCCCAAAGATCTTTCTCTGCAGAAATAGTATTATGTATGACACTATCACATCGATATGGGCCGCTAATAAAACTCCAAGACGCACGCCAACATTGCAAAGAGTGCTGGAATACGCTAAAATTTTAGGAATAGATTCGAAACCATCTCTTCTGCCTCCCGTTAGTTCACTACCTTGGGACTTAAGCTACTCATCTTTCCTTCTCGGTTTAACAAATCACGCCAAGTCAACCACAAGCCCAATAGTATTCCAGCGCCTTTTTGAAGAATACAGAGCTCCTTTTCGGCACGAATGGAAAATGTACTACACCGATGGGTCAAAGTCGAAGGATCACACGTCATTCGCTGTGGTCCAAGCGGATGGGGAAACAGTAATAGCAGGACATCTACCAAATTATGGATCAGTTTACACGGCAGAGGCGGTTGCAATATACCAAGCAATACTAGCAGCCTCAGAATCTAATGAGAAGACGATAATCTGCACAGACAGTATGTCAACTATTGCTAGTATCATGAATATTACTAACAAGGCACCCCTAATTTCTGAAATACGCACCAAACTTATACAAAAAAGCAAAGAAATCAAAATTATGTGGATTCCTGGTCACGCTGGAATTATTGGCAATGAATTAGCGGATCTGAAAGCAAAATCAGCTGCAATGGAGCCATTATTTACTTTCAATTATATGGTGAGGAAGGATATCTTCCTACTCGTCAATAACTTCCTTAAGGAACAGAAAACAAATTCTTGGAACAGTGTGCAAAACCATTACTCGAACTCCAATACAACTGGCATGCAGCCGCATATTCCGTCCACTTGCCGAACAAACGACATTATTGCTTTTACTCGACTTCGGATTGGGCATACTATGGCCACGCACTCGTACCTGCTAAATGGTTCAAATAGGCCACGCTGCGAATTCTGCACTTATCCATCGCTTACAGTTAAACATCTTCTCGATGAATGCACTAAGTTCAGTGCAACTAGAAACGTACTATTCGATGACCAACCCGTTTCAAACACGCTCAAGGTTTTTGCTGAGGAAAACATCCACAAAGTAGCCGAATTTTTGTCCAAAACTGGCCTAAGAAAGTTAATATAATTCTCTAATTCTAAGTTATCTTCCATCCAATTAACTTCCTTTACTAACATCAATTATTTTAATAATTGTACTGACAGTAATATTGATCTCATATTTACCTTTTACTGGCTAATATATTAATATTCTAAGACAATATAGTTTTATTAGAGCAGTAAGCCGTAAGCCCTGGCAGCTAGTGCTTCTTACTCTGTAAGATAATAATTGTATTATTATTTTTCTTTTAATAAATAAAATAAATAAAAAAAAAATAAAAAGTATTATTTTTTTCAAAATAACTTACTGATGTAGATATACATCAGTATGCATTACAGTCACTATTAATAATGAAACTAAGTACTATTCTATTAAACGATTGTCTTCGAATTATGCTTACTGTAGTGTATGAAAATCTTTGAAGCAGTTGTTTTTCTGATTAAGACACAACGGTACATTACATTTGGTACACGACCATTGTGTTGTGCCCTTACAATTGGGCATCTTGCACCGTAATCGATTGGCAAATACAGGCCAATGTTCGACACCATCTATGCGCACATCTTTTGACGGGAGCGGATGTTGTGGACCTTTTTGCTTTTTTATATGAAGCTCGCATTCTAAAGAGGAAGTACTAGGACGCCCTCTTTTACTACCACTAGGCATACCTATATTACACAGTGTATCAGCCAAACAATTTCGATACTCTCCAAGATTAGGCAGTTGCTTTTTTGGGACACCTTTAGCAGTTAGGTTTTTTTTCATAAGCACCCATGAGTTGATCACAGTGAGGTCCAGTAAATGGTAAAACAAGCGTAAATACCATTTCCGGCTCTTCACTCGAATCCGGTAACGTCCTAAAAAGCTATCCATGAGATCAACTCCGCCCATATGCATATTGTATTCTTGCACAATTTTGGGGCAAGGAATATCAATTTTTTGTTTAGTCTTTTTATCGTATCTTGATAATTTTCCAACAGGTTCGGCGCCAACGTAAGTCGATAAAAGAGTGACGACTTTATTGTCTTTCCATGCAGTGGCCGAAAAGTCTACTCCATCTGAATGGGAAACTCGTTCCTCATAAGTACCTCTCGGAATACAAGATTTCATAAATTCCTTTTTGTCAGGGAGCCGACAATTGGGTAGCCTGTTCTGTTGAATAGTTCCCACACATTGTATACCCTGTTTTTTCAAATAATTAACCAAAGGCAGGGATGTATAAAAATTATCGAAAAATACAATATGATTGTTCATCCTTGGTATAGCTCTCGCCAAACGTATAACAACGTTATTTGTTATTCCGAGATCAGGCTCATCGGCTGGTTTGTGTTGTTTTTCTTCTTGTCCAGAATAGACCTCAAATCTGTAAGCGTATCCCATAAGATTACAGAGAACAAAAAGCTTATAACCCCACTTGTGAGGCTTATTAGGTAAATATTGTTTTAGGAAATGTGCAATTTTAGTTGAACACATTTGCTCATCTATAGAAAGTCGTTGTTCTATTGCAACTGATGGAAATGTTGTATTTAGCTGTTCTATCACAGGCCGAATCTTATGGAGGCGATCGTGATCAGAATGATCTCGCGGATGATGTTTGCTATTGTCGTTGAAATGTAAATAGCTCCTAATCATCTCAAATCTATTTGCCGGCATTGCGCTCTTTACAGGTTCGTAGCCAAATTTGGAGTGCCAGTAAGAGCGTACACTAGGAAAATGCTCCACTGACATAAATAAAAGAATCCCTATGAATTTTTTTAACTCCCCAACAGTAATAGTAAATGATATTGAAGGGTTCTCTTGTACTGCATATAAGTTGGTTTCATCAACAATTTTTTGAAGGAACTCAGGTGTGAAGTAGTGCATAAAACATCTATATGGTGTATCAAGTTCAGTTATAGCAGAGTCTGTTGTGTTTGGTTGGTGAATTAATTTGGCCTCGTCATAAAACAAACTGTCTTTTTTCCAAATGAGTTTTCTTTTATCGAACTCTACTAAATTTTCATGACCTTCCTGCATGGGTAAACAAGTAATAATTTGACTTGATGGGCCAGGAAAATCTTGAATTATAGGTGGATCAATATAGGTAGGATCTTCTTCCTCTGCATCCTCGTCTTCCAATTCTCGAATTGTTTCTCTTGCATTAGCGTAAAAGGTTTCTTCATCTTCATTTTCATCTTCCAAACCATCCTCAGATATATTTCCATCTTCTAAGACCGCTAGAAGTTGTTCTATGTCTCTATCCGCCAATTTACGGGACATTCTAGAAAAATTATTATATAATTCATATGAATAAATTATATATTTAAAAGAAATAAGTCAAACATTAAAAAGATATTATAATACCCACTGAAAAATCTTAAGTTTTTTTGAGACACGTTTGTTTGGGAATGCGTGAAACTAAATAACGAAATTGCCTGTGCCGAAAAAAAGTGACCGCTCGCGAATGCTCTTCTTACACAATGAACTCTTTATTCCAGAAATTTCATGACTTAGCCTAAACCTTAACCTAATGGCTTAAACTAACGGCACGCGTAAGTATGTATTAACAAAAAAGGGGTAAGTAGAATTCATTTCTTTACATTATGGTAGCAAATTATGGTGAGTATATACTGTTTTATGTATTATTAGGATGAGTACTTTGTAAAATAAACTTTAACATTTTAATTCAATATTTAATATAACATTAATTCATATAACATTAGTTTATTATATGTTTAAAAATAGGATTTATGTTTAAAAGATGTCGCTTGACGCAACACCCACAGTAAAACTATTATTCGCCGATTTTGCATACTGATGTATTTCTACATCACAATTATAACGCTCGCATTTACTATAACTGTTATTGAATTCTAAACAAAACCAATGTAATATGTCTTTCTTACCTTTATCCTCTCATAAATCCTTTTTAACACGTAATAATACTATTAACTATCCACCAAAATGAAATTACAATTTTACCGCCAAAGTGTATATTTGTAAGTGGCGCGCCAAGCTGTCAAATTATTAAAATTAAAAAGTGAAATGTCATATCATTAAAATTTTTCGTTCAAAAACCAACACTGACATTTTTAGCACCTAATAAAAGTAAAAAGTACTGTGTTTGAGTTACCGTTTAGAAATTACGTAAGGAAGAAAACACTGATGTATATATACATCATCATGCATTTAAGGGTTAAGAGCCTAGAAACTCCTCTGTTTGATTTGTTAATATAATTAATTATATAGGAACAGCAAGCATATGCATCCAGTATATATTGGATATCTATATTAGCCCTATGGAGTTCCAAAATAAGAGGATTATAAGCATTTATAAATCGATCTTTCATTTTTCTTTTCAGAAAAATTTTAGGTTTCGATAAGCTTGATCTCAGAGCTAGCAAATAGTCATCAAAAGGCATGTTTATTCTATTATCGCTCAAGAAATATTCAAAATTATCTAAATTCGATATATCTTCAGTAGTCAGAGTTGAATTTAAAACATTTTGAATTCTAGAAAAGTTTTCCTTATGCTTTTCCAAATCTTGGGTTGTGTCTGGAAAATGAAGCAATATTTGTGTGAAAGGCATTGGTGGATATGGTATTCCAAAACGACAAAATTGTTGTCCTCTTATTTCTCTAGTACACGACCGACTGTGATTATTCTTTTGATAATCTAAATAATGTTCCAAGTGGCTTACTGAACCATCTGTTGAAACATAAGTGTCAATGAAATCAATGACTTCGGAGAATGTCTCAGGATTTTGAAGGTTGATCTTGGGAGCATTATTAAGCCAATAAATGCCATGTATATGCGGAGAACCTCTCTGTTGAAACTCTACTCTCCAGTAATAGTTTTTTACGAAATGTGTTCCAAAAATGCCGGTATTATCTTTAACTAGGTAGAAAATTTGTGAGAACAATTTTTAAGTATACCATATATCAAGGTTGAAAGTTTGAGTTGTTATGAATAGACTTTTGTTTTAAAAATTATTTAATAACATTTGAGTAAGGGGATTTTCAGCCAAATACATTGACAACAATTTTAAAGAATAAATACTAATTCCCATTAAATATATATGCTAAATATTGTAAATTATTACGTCTATGTACACATCTGTGTCTTAATACCAAAACCTTCCAGAAGCTATCTATAGTGCTTTGTAAATCGCTATTTTTTCTCAAAAACCAAATTAAAACAATTAATAATAATTTCAATTTAATTTGACTGAGGTTGAAGATTAGCTCAGTTTAACATTTAAGCATCGCATTTGGTCCATCTGAAAGCAGGTTTTCTAATTGCATGCCTTTGATACTAGACTACTATTAATTTACGTTAGTATATCTTACTGATTTTCAAATATAGTTGGATTTTACATGCGCCTAAAAAATTTAATGTATAATATATTCTTATTATATTTTAAAGATATCTTAGGAAGTACGCAATATATTCGGCGTAAAGTAAAAAGTAAAGGCAGAAATCGTGTTGTTACATATGTATATGGGGGCCAACACGTTGACTAAAGTATGAACATATTTCCATGCAAATTTATTAAGGTAATTCAAAATTTGACAAATATATTCGGCACAAAGTCCACTAGAATTGTGAAAATCAAATAAGAGGTATGTGGGGAAAGAAGAAATATTGGCTTGATCTTGCCCATTTTTGGCACAGACGAACACTGTTGGAAGGAACATATCTCCTATGAATATGTTTAGAATATCTGAGATATTTACCGATATTTTCAATAGAACGGTCTGATTTCGGTGATTTTTATTCGGGCTATGCTACACTAGAAATACAGTATTTGTGCAAAGTTTTGGTCCGTTATCTTCACTGGTGTTGAACTCATATACTATAACGTGAACGAATCAGATGGACTTCAAAATTATGGTATATGGAAAGTAGGCGTGGTTGTGAATAAATTTCGCCCAATTTCGAACCATAGATGCTACGGAAATGGTTCGAACCGAATTTCGCTGAATTTGGTAGAGTAGTTTCTGAGATATGGTTTTAGACCCATAAGTGGCGGAGACACGCCTATTTTAAATTTGAATGTAACCCCTCTGTGTCATCTTTGCCATGAAATTTAAGGTTTATTGTATTTTTCCTTACTAAATTAAAGCATTTTTAGTAGATTTCAACATAACATTTGTATGGCAGGTGGGCGTGGTTATAATCCGATTTCCTCCGTTTTAAGATAGTTCCTAGTGCGATCCTTTGTACCAAATTTTACTTTCATATCTTTATTTATGGCTTAGTTATAGCTCTATATAAGTTTTCGGTTATCGCCATTTTGTGGGCGTGGCAGTGCTCCAATTTCGCCCATTTAACTTAACCTTCTTATGGTGCCATCAAATACGTGTACCAAGTTTCAACAAGATATCTCAATTTTTACTCAAGTTACAGCTTGCACGGACGGACGGACGGTCAGACAGACATCCGGATTTCAACTCTACTCGTCACCCTGATCACTTTGGTATGTATAACCCTATATCTGACTCATTTAGTTTTAGGACTTACAAACAACCGTTATGTGAACAAAACTATAATACTCTCTTTAGCAACTTTGTTGCGAGAGTATAAATATCAATTTAGATGGAGCGTAAAATATCATTGCACGCTTTAATCGCGAAGCGAAGGGCTCTGTTTCACTTCCACCTTCCACCTGAAAATCTAAAACTCGATTTCGTCACGTTCAATCGTAAAAATAAGTAGGCATTTTACAATACTAAATTCTAATTCTAAATTCAAATTGCAAATATTATAATCGATATATTTAGACTAGTATTTAATTAACGACCCAATCCCAGGTAGGAAATCACCAATGGCCCAGCCTTTAACCAAGCCGTTCCCAAGACTTGGAAAGCTTGGATCAGGCTTGGTATCCAAGCCCGGACCAATAGTGGATGAGCATTGGAATGTAACGTGGGGCCAGACCTGGTAACTACGGCTGGCCCAGGCCGTCTTATTAACACTGGTCCAGGCACTGAAACCAGCGCCGTTCCAGGCTTATTTTTTTTTTAATACCTTGTCTTAGCCATTGTTCAGATGTAATTTGAATAGGTATTTTGTGGATTGGCACATTCAATGAAGAACGATTTATCGGAAGTAATTATGTTTAATTGTCTTTATTATATTATTTATATTATATATATTGTTATACATATACTTTAAATGGACTTCATCCACATGGAAAATGAAAAATAAGCATTATGTTGTCGTAACTAAACAAAACTCCCGATAATAATGAACAAAAAACATTAACGTAACTCCTTTTTTTAAACACAAAAAATACAAAATTGTTGCCTGAATTGTCGTAACTGGACAAACCCCCTGATAATATTGAACAAAAAAATTAACGTTAAAAATTAACTCCTTTTTTTTAACACGAGAAACAGTAAATTCGCAAAATTAAGTTTTCACTGACTAGTGAGTTCTGGTTCGATCCCTCTAAGCTCTTTTTTCAGTTAAACTGCACCAAGTTCCTTTAACGCTGTATGCATCCTCCATTCCTGTCGCCAGCACCTGCTAGCCAATCACTTGTAATCGTAATAATCTTCAATGGTTGATTAGAGTCTTTATATTTTGTCTCAATGAAATCTGGAAACCGAGTAAAAAAATCAATGAAAACCAAATAAGTCAGTCACCATGAATGGACTTCGTATACAAACCTCTCATACACGCAAAAGTCGCTGTTGCACTGAAATTTTTTTTTCCTTTTCCTTTGACAACACGGCCTACCCCACTATAATTAAGTTGAACTTCTTTGGCGATTAATTCCTTGGGGATTTTCTTAATGTCTGCAGCATAATTGGATTCTTTATGCGTTAACACACTCATAAATTCTCTCTGAAAAAAAACCACAAAAATATTCTCAGACAATTGGTAAAGTCAATAATAACGCCTCAAAATATAAATATATTCCAAATAAACTCACAAGTGCCAAATGCTTGCTCAAAGCCTTTTCAGGGTCAGCCAAATTGTACTCATGCATTGGGTCGAGAGTCCTTTCAAAATCGAGGAACTCTTTCAAAGTCTTAATAGGAAAGTTTGTAGATAATCCTTCCCTAGGGGACGCCATGGGTTGATCTCCAGCAACATGATGCATGGTCATGTTAATCTTGAGCTCTTCGATTTTTCTATTTAAATCGTACTGGATGCATCGTTTTAAGTTTGAGAAATCGTAACGTAGTGTGTACATGAGGAAATCCAATTTAGCATCCCAGTAATCCATAACAAATCCTGAAAAATTAGAAAAAAACAAAGAAAATACACAAATTTCCTCCACAATATGTTTGGTACTTACCTTTAAGAGGATCGCCTATGGCACTCCCCCTCAGACGTGTAAGGCAAGCTACCAATGCCGATTTTTTCTCTGATTTTGTGTCACTGTACGCTGTTCTACCTAATGAAAATCGGAATTAGTAGGTTCAATTCTCCTGAAAAAAAAATTAACACAGCTATTTACTTTGAGACTCTCTAGCCCCAGCTGCCTCATCATCTCTTGGTTGATTTTTATTTCTGGAAACTTCAGCCTCAGGAATTCTCGATGTTCTTAATGTATAGGACTCTCTTTCTTCGACAATTTATTTTAAGAGAGAAAAGGTTTGCCTTGACATCATTGCCGCTTCATTTTTGGTTAATTTTCTAGCTCGATTGGTTTCAGTATCTGAATCTGTGGATTCTACGTTATCACGTTTTTTTATAAAGACGTTTGATCCTCCTCTGGGCCTTGTCGAAATTCCCTGTAAAGTGTAGGTTCTAATAAAGAAGAGTTCATATATTTTAATTCGATGATAAACGATTGGGTATGCATGAAAAATATTAGTATAACGTTATTCATACGAGCACTTGTGAGAATTTCAACGTCAAATTTCTCCCACGATGATTCTGGAGGACTGAGATCTTTCACTGTTTTTTCTATTATACAATATTTATTGGGGGGAGGAAAAGCACAAGTGCTATTGTTGTTTCCATCGGTTCTGGTCACCCACGATGCTGGAACGATTTCAAGTGTTTTTTTCCCAGTCTCAGTAATTTCGTCCAGGAACTCCACAATTTGATACAATTAGCCATCTTCCTCTTCAGTACTCATTCTGAGGAAGTAGATGAATAAAAAAATGTGTACTTGATTGAGACACTTTAAGTGAATGTTCCTTTCAATGTGCGAAGTATTTTGCAATAATTCTTCGAATAATTAATTGACGTAATATTCAATGGAAGTATTTTTAAAAAGTATTCTCACAAATGTATTATGCAATAATTCTTCGAATAATTAATTGACTTAATATTCAATGGAAGTATTTTTATGAGTACTGAGCTGCTTTCCATTGCCCAATTTCCTCGACATTAAACTCCTTCTTCTGAAATTCTGCCGTTACATAATCTTTCATCGAATTCATTAAATCTGAAAATTCTTTTAACTGTTGTGGTGATAATTTATAATTATTTTTCTCCCTCTTCACCCATTTTTCTCCAAGATTTTTCATTACATTTAAAAATAATAAATGCATAATATCTAACGGGAAGTCTTTAACTGGATCAAAATTAGGAATCTGAAGCAATGGTAAAACCAGCAGTTGCTGCGTTTTTTTATCCCTTAAGTGATGATTGACATCTGTTTGAGTGACAAAGTTCTCTTTCGTTCGTAATGCACAGTTCAAATCAGGATAAACTCTTCTTCAATTCAGAGTTTTCCCTTGAACTGTACAACTTTCACAGCCATAAAAGGCTGTTGGCCCTTTTATGCACTTGAGGAATGCCCTCGCTGGACTATCCGCAACAATAGCTATTATTTCAAAATTGAATTTACAACCATCGATGGTTATGCCTTCGAGGATTAACTTTTTAGCTTCATCCACGAAATCACCCAAAAAATCACTCACATTTTTTGGCTTGGACCTACCATAAAACAAGGCTACCACGAAAGGACTTCATTTTATTTTTTTGTCACCAACTTCATCGTAACTATGAACTAACACACGTATGTTTTTTTCTTTGTAGACATTCACGTATATTCGTTTCTGAAAACCATATCGAATTCCGAGATAAAAAAGTCCCCAATCTGATCTTTATACGCCATCATCGGTTTGGTTTTCACTCGGTGATTGAAGCCAAGATTATTTTGAGATTATGGGCAGTGGATGGCACTTCAGTGTGTCTTTCACTACGCAGAATTTCTAAAAATCCACTCACCACTTTCATCTTGATGCTGCCTATATTATCAAGTGTTAGCTGGCGTATTTTCTCGGTGAGGGTCTGAGGTGCTTCAATCTCAATTCCTGAGTTTATCAGGTCGGTGTGTTGAGGGGCTGCATCTGCTCCTAGACTGACAGGTGCTATGGCGTTGTCATCATCGTCGCCAACCGACATAAAACTTGAACACCCTGCGAAACTCTCTGGCGATGTATCTTGTTGCAGAACTACACTTGAAGATTCTGCACAATTTTCTAAATCTTGAGATGGCTTTGCTTGGTTAGGGCTCCTTTCATCTTTCTGTGCTTAGAGCAAGTTTTTATCAGAAGAATCCGTTGATTCATCACGAATATCCTCATCAGAACTGTCCACACTATTATTATCATTAGAGTCACCAAATTTTTTTTAAAAAACGGTATTTTTTCACTCGAATTCGAATACCCTGTGGAACTCATGATTGAACACCACTCATTAATCGAATTTAATTTGTAGACGTTGACATTTGTGTTCTCGATGGAAGCGCCATCTGGATGTCAATATTATAAATATTGAGAAAGAAATTAATATGGGGTTAGCAATCAAGCATTATACTATTAGACATTGCAAAGTTTTGATTTCGCAGTAAAGTAAAATCAGGATGAAGCCTGATTGAAAAGGAATCAAGCCAAGGCTGAATGAACCAGACTTCTTCCAGACTTGGTTCAAACTTGGCAGCCAGGCTTGATACCAGGGAGGGATCCAAGCCTGGACTTTACCCGGTGTGACTAAGATACCAAGCCTGGTTCAGTCCCGGACTACCAAAGCCTGGTTAACCACGACTAATCCATGATTGATCCGGTCGTGAAGCTTGGCAATTCCTACCTGGGATGTGTTGGGGAATACAAACCACTGTATGAACTTACACTCGCGCGAGTGTTTAAAATGGAAAAAAGAGTTGTATATATAAAAGGTTTATTCAAAGTTATCTTTTGTTTGCAATACAGTGTTTTGCGAAATGACATATCGCGTCGAATCGAATTAGGATGTGTTGGATCGTTGTCGGCGCTGGTGGAACGATGACGATCGAAGCCAAAGTGGGAATTCTGCGGCGCAGTGTGGAGTAGAAAGTATGAAGCGTTTTTAGAATGGGCGGCTTGTATAGGACCAATAGTAGATAACGAATGTGTCTATGGCGAATATTCAAAACCCTTGTTTTGGTTTGCGGCATGCGATGTCGTCGTGTGGTGACCGCTTGCTGGGTGTGGTGATGTTCTCAATTGTGAGATGAACTGTCATCAGCTGTGGTGGATTAAGCTGTCTTATTAAGGTACTACTAGTAGAGTACACGAGGGCTCAGAATAAATGGTATCAGTGCTGAAAACGGCTTTGGTTTTAAACATATTTTAGTATGTATTTGATTTTACGTTCATACGATAAGAAACTATATATTGCGCATTTACGAGTTTGTAACTGCTTTTCGTAGTTATTATATAAAGCGGTTGTTTCTTTCATAGTTATTTTGTGGATCGTTTAACACTTGCTTTTCCTGTATTATCGGCAAATAAATCAGCTTATGAAGGATAGTATCTCCACGTCTGGCTCATAAAGGGCCAGAATGGGTACTCCTTAGCCCTGGATTAGGACTATGAAATTAGAGGGATCTTGCGAGAGAATGGCCGTAAATGGAGAACGACTTTGATTCATAGAATAGAAAATTCATCTCAACTAAGTTAATGCTTTGTATAGCTGATTCCCATAACCCGCTCATATAAGGGGTGCTTGGCCAGATGCGATAAGAGCGACCTTAGCTTTTGTAAGAGTAGGTACGTCCATGTATTGCATTGAGAGTATGGTGATCTCTTAACTTCCTTTTTTTATTTTATTTATTTTAGAAAATTTAAGCCTCTATGGGGCAATATTGTATAAATGTGTCGATTTTTCGACTTTTATATTTAAGTGCGTATGCACTAATTTGACGTTTAGTACACCGCTACATAGCTTGAGATTTTTTAAGCAGGATTTTTGTAACATTATTGGCGAAAGCCAGCCTGTGGGGTCGAAAAGTTACGAACATATATTTGTGTTTTATATAAGGCTGTCAGAGAGAATCTGACCTTGTTTTTTCTACCTTTATGTGGAGTATTAAAAAATTGTGGCTCTAATGGTTGTCGTACGACGTACCGGCCATTATTTGATCGAGTAGTCGTGGCTTTAGAAAAGTGCTCACAATACCGATCTCTTATAGTTTTGTTTGTTATTGGAAGTTTCCTTAATCTTTGCAATTTCCTTAATTGTGAATTAAAGTATTTATTTGTCTTCAACTTGAGTTGGTACGGTGGTAACTGGTTCTGTAACTAGTCCACCTTGTGTTTCGCTGTGCAGCGTTTGAAGTTTTTGTGCCTTCAGCAAAATGGCGTCTCTTGGCTATTCTTAGAATTTTGGTTTTCGGGATTTGCTTTTGCAATTAAACCCGCGCTTTTGTAGGCTTAGATGGGATATGTGCTGTAATGAAGCATTGAGTTGTGTCTTTTGTGACAATATAAGCAATTATATTTACTTTTGCAATTTTTAAATTGTGTGTATGGGATAAGCAGTTTGTACAGAGTCTTTTTGAAATGACAAAGTTGTTCCTTTCGTTAATATTTAATTCTTTAAACTTCTCGCAAGTTTTAAGCTAATGCCCTCTTCTGCATAGTTCGCATGACGTTTGTTTTCTTTTTTTTAATTAATGAAATAATATTATAATTATTAATCATAATTTGTTTTGAATATATGTTTAAATTGTTAATTACTATTAAACCGCGTTTTTTATATATTAAAATATTTGATGTCCGACTGTAGGATCAGGAAGAGTTTTTCCCAACCGCGTTAGTTCAACGAAACAACAATGATTTAAATGAGAATTTGGGCTATGTAATTAAATTGAAAGAAGAAGTAGAAAATAGAAAACTTGTCGCCTTGGTGTTCAGCAATAGACTATATTATTTAATGTAAGTAAAATGTAATTAGGTACAATGATTAGGCTTATGCTAATATTTTCGATGGATGTCCATATGCTTGCACAAGCGAAAGAGTCACACAAAAGGAGTGACAAAAACTCTTGCTGTTATGTTGTTGCGAACATATGTAGACATGCATACGTGTGTATATACAAATGAGTTATGTGAGAGCATTATGCACGTACAATTTTTAATACCTTAGTTTGTTAGTACAATTGAGTCTGTGCTCTTATACGAGTATATGAGTAACTAAACTTAAAATAACTTAATAACTAATAGGGTGAAACGTTAGTTAACCCAACATCCCGGCCCTGTTGAAAGGACTTTCAAACAGGTAAAACTGCAATTTTGTGGATTGGGCGACGAATTATACCCTTTGAAGTTCTCACATCAACCACTCTGACTCGTGCATCCTTTCCTGGGATAGCATCAATGACACGACCAATTAGCCATCGTTGCGGTGGTACATTGTCCTCATGGATAAGAACCATTGTGTTCTTACCAACATTTCCATGGTCAGTGTTCCACTTTCTTCTCGCTTGTAGATTGCTTATATAGTCGTGTGACCAACGTTTCCAAAATATTTGTTTGACGGCAGTTATTTGATTCCATCTGTTGACTTGATTGACGTTGTCAGCTACTGCTCGCTCCGGAAGGCTCTTTAACGCGCTACCAGTTAAGAGGTGACCTGGAGTCAAAGCTTCGTAGTCGCTGGGGTCAGACGAAAGTGGTGATAGAGGCCGAGAATTTAATATTGCTTCTATTTCTACTAAGGCTGTAGTGAGTTCCTCGTATGTTAACTTGGTATTCATAACGCTACGATTCAAATGCCCGTTGGCTGATTTAACTGCGGCCTCCCAAATGCCACCAAAATGAGGTGCCCTAGGAGGGATAAAATGAAAATTGATTAGCGCAATAATTTGTGATGACATCTTTGGTTTCCTTCTTGAAAAGAAAGGCTTTCAGTTCTGAAAGTTTGCTGCAAGCTCCGACGAAATTGGTTGCATTATCAGAATAAATATATGACGGAAGACCTCTTCTTCCAATCATTCGTTTGAGTGATGCCAAGAATGCATCCGTAGACAAGTCAGAAACGACTTCGATGTGGACAGCTTTTGTCGCGAAGCAAATAAATATGGCAACATAAGCTTTATAGGGTACCTTGCCCCTGATCCGAAGATATATGTTGACAGGTCCACAGAAATCGACGCCGGAACGAGAGAATGGGCGTGTTGGTGTTAACCGCTCAACAGGAAGATTACCCATCATATGTTAAAGCAATTTCGGTTTGTAACGCACACAATGAATACATGATCGCACAATACGTCTAGTGGGATCACGAGCATTAACGATCTAGAATTGTAAACGAATTAAAGCCACCAGCGCTTTAGGTCCGGCATGGTAGTTTTTAATATGTAGATATCGAACATATCGCGTAACAAATCCACATTTACTTGGTAGTAGAATAGGATGTTTCTGCTGGAAGATTGGCCAGTTCAAGTTTACCTCCAACCTTTAGTAGTTCAAATCCTTGAGTTGTTTCCAAGAACGGATTCAAATTTCGTAGTATGCCATTGGTCATTTTATTTCGCTGCAACAATCGAATCTCTGCAGCGAAATGCTATTGTTGAACGTTCCAAACAATGCACACCAAAGCGCGATGTAGTTCATCAGGAGTAAGTGGTCCATCCACCATTTTCGTGTTATCTTTTTTAAGTCTAGTGGAAAAACGTTGCATCCATGAGACAATCCGCACTTCACGAGTATGAGTACTGTACCTGTCAAGCGCTTCAAGAAAATAATTATTATTTATAATTATGTTAAATACTGATTTACGTATTTCTGCATTAACAACTTCCATGTCAATGTCGTTACTTTTTCCATTAGGCCATTTTCTTTCATCTTCGTATAGAAACTCAGGTCCATTAAACCAAATCGAAGCTGTGAGTTCTAATGGTGTGCTTCCTCTGGAAACAATGTCTGCTGGATTGCTTTTCGTTGGCACATGCTTCCAATTAGCATCCACAGTCAAATCCTGAATCTCCGATACTCTATTCCCAACAAAGGTTGAAAGTGTACTCGAATGCATTTGAAGCCAATGAAGAACTATTTGCGAATCTGTCCAAAGAAACGTATCGAAATTGTAATTAGAAAATGTAGACTTAATTTTTGCAAAAAGTCGAGCAAGTAGTTGTGCACCGCAGAGTTCCAATTTTGGGAGTGACTGTCGTTTAGTTGGTGCCACTCGTGATTTTGCTGTAAATAGACGAACGCTAACATTACCGAAATTGTCAACTATGCGTGTATATATTCCGCAGCCATATCGAAGAATCACAAAATCCATGTATTTGTAAATCCATGTATTTGTAAAGACTTCGTGTTAGCAGATAAACAATACCTTGGAATTCTAACAGAAGATAAATCCGAGAGATTTTTGACAAATGTTTGCCATGCCGATGCGATGTTTTGTGGGACCGATTCATCCCATTCTATTTTCAGCAACCACAGCTCCTGAAGTAGAATTTTAGCGGTAACGATTACTGGTGCTAGTAGTCCTAGCGGGTCAAAGAGCGATGAGGCGATGGATAGTATTGTCCTTTTAGTGATGGTTCGATTTATTGGCTACTTTGGTAGAAATGAAAACATAAAATGATCTTTAATTTGATCCCATTTAAGGCCAAGAGCACTGGTGACAGAAGTATCAAGATTTAAATCCTTGTCAGTGTGTTCGACTCTGAAACATTGGTGGTTGGAATGCCATTTTGACAGCTCAAATCCACCTAATTTTAGCAATTCTGTTACCTCATGTTTTATCTTTGATAGCTCCGCAAGTGAGTCAGCACCACACAGTAGATCGTCGACGTAGAATGATGACTTGATGACATCTGATCCAACGACAAATTCCGACACATACTGATTCGCGAGGTAGTGTAGACTACGCACAGCAAGATAGGGTGCGGCTGCCATTCCGTAGGTGACAGTTTTGAGCTGAAATGTCTGAATATTCTTATGAGGCGAACTCCTCCACAAAATGTACTGAAACCTCCGATGTTCCTCATTGATTAGTATCTGCCTATACATTTTAACGATGTCTGCAGTAAGTGCGAAACGATGTAAACGAAAACGAAGCAAGGTAGTTACAAGTTCGCTTTGAATTGTAGGTCCAACCATTTGAATGTCATTAATCGATTTTTGCGTAGTTGTTCGACAAGATGCATCGAATACGACTCTCAATTTCGTTGTAGTGCTATTTGGTTTCAAAACGCAGTGATGAGGGATGTAGTAGTGAGGTTCCTCCAAGTTTGTATTGGGCAGTGCTTCCATGTGGCCTAGACTCTCATATTCATCCATGAAGGCTACGTATTCTTTCTTGAGCATAGGGGAGTGTTGCAATCGGCGTTCTAGCGAATTAAATCATCGCAAAGCTGTATTATAAGATTCACCCAAGCAAGAAGGGTCATCTTTGAACGGGATATTTACTATAATCCTGCCGTTGGGACTTCGAGATACTGTGTCATTATATAACTTTTCGCAGCTGTGCTGTTCAAGTGTCCACACATTCGGCTTTGTTGTAGTTTTTTCAATTTGCCACAATTTTTCCAACTTTAAATCCATAGACTCCTCACATGCAAACAAGCACTTGGCATTTAGCGCGTTAGTGTTTGCTCGATAGCGTCCCGAAACGACCCAGCCTAATAGCGTTTTCTGTAAAATCGGAAGATTATCACCAAGTTTAATTTGTCCTACAGATAGTAAACTAAAGAAGCTCTCTGTCCCCAAAAGTAAATCAATTTTCCTCGATTTATTAAATTGATGATCAGCGAGTACAATGTTTGGAGGAATATGCCAAGTAGATGTATCTATCTCCGGTTCTGGATGATAGGCGATGTGCGACGTAATGCAAAAATCGAGAGGTAACTCCAAGCTTGTTGCTTGCGACTTAATATTTGTAGAAGTTTTATATTTTATATTGGTAGAAGACTTACCGATACTTTCAATCTCTATGTTGTGTTTGCTACATGGAAGCATCAGTTTTTGTGAAAATTCTTCAGTTATGAAATTAACTTGTGAGCACGAGTCCAGCAAAGAACGACCAAGATGATAGTTTCCGGAAACGTCTCGCACTAGCACCTCTGCTGTGGCGAGGATGATGTTGTCAAACGATGAATTGTTCATGTGTGTATGAACAGCGGATGTTGAAGCAGAATTTGACGAATCTGGTGTAATCTTACGATGTAACAACGTATGGTGTTGACGATTACAAATCTTACACTTATGAGTTGATGCGCAGTTCGATAACTGATGTCCCCTTGATAAGCAGTTAGTACATAGACCCATCTTTTTTGCATGGTCAAAGCGTTGCGACACACTAAGTGCCTTAATACGGTCGCAGTTGTGTATTTTATGATTGTTGCTGGAACACACCGAACAACATGAGCTGGAACAGGAAAACGAATAGCCTTTACGTAAAGGTTTTGCTTTATGAGTGTTGGTAGTGCTTTGGTGTACATATCCAACGGTGTGAGCGTTATCAATTGAGTCGAGGTACTGGCAATGTCTCTCCAAAATGTGGGTGCAATTTTCCCAGCTGGGCAAAGTTTTAAAGTCCAGAGACTCCTTCCATTTGCGATTGGTTTCTTCATCTGCCTTCTGTAAAACTAAATAAATAAGCATAGCTTGTGAAATTTGGCTTTCAGTTCCCAATGACAATAACGAGCCGTAAATTGCAGATGCCTTATCAATTAAACTTCTCAACTGACCGCCATTAGGTTTAGAAATAGACGAAAGCTCAAATAAAGAGGAAATGTTTTCTAAAAATATGGGAGTTGGATTATCATATCGGGTTTTGAGTCTCTCCAATGCCTTCAAATAGTTTTCATTGGAAACTTGAATGGCGTCAATAGTTTCTAATGCCGGTCCACTGAGACAGTTACGTAGATGATTAAATTTCTCTATGTTAGATAAGCTATATTCTCGATCAATAATTTGCCGAAAGGAAGTTATGAAGTTTTGATATTCAGAGTACTTGCCGTTGAATGTAGGAAGTTTGAGTTTGGGCAGCTTCGATCCTGCCTGCAAGTGGTGTCGGAGAGTGTGGTGTTGGAATCCTCAGTAACTTGAGACTGAACAATTAACTTCGTGGTTATATACAGCTCCTCAAGATCCATGCGACCGCAATCCTCAGGATCTATCCTTTCAATTTCCGTCTGTGTAGACAACACATTTTTGAAATAAGATTCCAGAATACCAAGTCGGCATTTGTATTCGGCTGCTGAAAGTATTTTAGCACCTGTTCGTAGACTGGCCTCGACAATGTTTTTTATGCGAGAAATATTTTTCTTAATATTAGCCCGTTGTTGTTTGAGCTCTTCCAAAGACATGTTTAAAATGTTCAATAATTTACGAAAAAAATCCCAAATATAAATTGTACGTTTGTTAGAAAACGATATAAAATTTGCGATATAACGACGAATGAGTATAATATAAATAGTTTCATACTTGCGATTAGATTACTTTGAATCCAGAATTCCGCTCAAATGGTTTGCTGGGTATAAACGAATATGTTGGAAACTGCAGTAAATGTGAGTAAGCGATAGCGATGGTGTGACCAAATAAGAGCGACGAAAGAACTGCAAGTGCAGCGGCAGCGATGCAATGTGATGCGTGATCACATACAAGCGACGTATTAGCGTATCAGCGATATTGATAGCTAAGCAGCGAACAATAGCAGCGAGCAGTAGTAGCGACAGCGAATCAAGTATTTGCAGAGCAGTGCGAGAGTAGCGGAGACGACATACGTTCGCAGTGGCAGCGAACAGCAACGATGGCAGAATTGGCAGAAGCGACGGCGTTCAATTCTGAGCAGTGCAGAGCAGCGGTGTATAACTGATTTAGGTCTAACAGTAAGGTATTACTGTATTTCGTATAGACTAAAATGACCTTTATCCAAGCCTCTGCAACTTATTGTGAAGAAATGTTCAAATAAGTTGTACAACAATGCGATCCTCCAGCGATAATGATGATGATGGTTATTATGCGCGAACCTTATGTTGACCACCAAGAGCACGAATCACGATACACTTATGTATGTTAGGTAGCCGGATACAAAAGTCTTTACTAAATTAATTTACACTTTTTATTTAATTTAATCGCAACTTCAGAATCAATTTAAAACACTAGCCCCACATTGGGCGCCAAAAAATGTAGGATCAGGAAGAGTTTTTCCCAACCGCGTTAGTTCAACGAAACAACAATGATTTAAATGAGAATTTGGGCTATGTAATTAAATTGAAAGAAGAAGTAGAAAATAGAAAACTTGTCGCCTTGGTGGTCAGCAATAGACTATATTATTTAATGTAAATAAAATGTAATTAGGTACAATGATTAGGCTTATGCTAATATTTTCGATGGATGTCCATATGCTTGCACAAGCGAAAGAGTCACACAAAAGGAGTGACAAAAACTCTTGCTGTTATGTTGTTGCGAACATATGTAGACATGCATACGTGTGTATATACAAATGAGTTATGTGAGAGCATTATGCACGTACAATTTTGAATACCTTAGTTTGTTAGTGCAATTGAGTCTGTGCTCTTATACGAGTATATGAGTAACTAAACTTAAAATAACTTAATAACTAATAGGGTGAAACGTTAGTTGACCCAACACCGACTATTTTGTAGTTAGGTATACCCTAATACTCGGACTTGTTTATACATACGTACGTATGTACTTATATTTTGTGCAATTGAGAGCTCGTTGAAGAGATCAATTCGCTTTTTACATTCTTCTTCTTCTTTACTGGCGTAGGCACCGCTTACGCGATTATAGCCGAGTCAACAACAGCGCGCCAGTCGCTTCTTCTCTTCGCTACTTGGCGCCAATTGGATATTCCAAGCGAAGCCAGGTCCTTCTCCACTTGGTCCTTCCAACGGAGTGGAGGTCTTCCTCTTCCTCTGCTTCCCGCGGCGGGTACTGCGTCGAATACTTTCAGAGCTGGAGTGTTTTCATCCATCCGGACAACATGACCTAGCCAGCGTAGCCGCTGTCTTTTAATTCGCTGAACTATGTCAATGTCGTCGTATATCTCGTACAGCTCATCGTTCCATCGAATGCGATATTCGCCGTGGCCAACGCGCAAAGGACCATAAATCTTTCGCAGAACTTTTCTCTCGAAAACTCTTAAGGTCGACTCATCGGTTGTTGTCATCGTCCAAGCCTCTGCACCGTATAGCAAGACGGGAATTATGAGCGACTTATAGAGTTTGGCTTTTGTTCGTCGAGAGAGGACTTTACTTTTCAATTGCCTACTCAGTCCAAAGTAGCACCTGTTGGCAAGAGTAATCCTGCGTTGGATTTCCAGGCTGACATTGTTGGTGGTGTTTACGCTGGTTCCAAGATAGACGAAATTATCCACAACTTCAAAGTTATGACTGTCAACAGTGACGTGAGTGCCAAGTCGCCAGTGCGACGACTGTTTGTTTGATGACAGGAGATATTTCGTCTTGCCCTCGTTCACTGCCAGACCCATTTCTTTTGCTTCCTTATACAGTCTGGAGAAAGCAGAACTAACGGCGCGGGTGTTGCGGCCGATGATATCAATATCATCGGTATACGCCAGCAGTTGTACACTCTTATAGAAGATGGTACCTTCTCTGTTGAGTTCTGCAGCTCGAACTATTTTCTCCAGAAGCAGGTTGAAAAAGTCGCACGATAGGGAGTCGCCTTGTCTGAAACCTCGTTTGGTATCGAACGGCTCGGAGAGGTCCTTCCCGATCCTGACGGAGCTTTGAGTGTTGCTCAGCGTCAGTTTACACAGCCGTATTAGTTTTGCGGGGATACCAAATTCAGACATCGCGGCATAGAGGCAGCTCCTTTTCGTGCTGTCGAAAGCAGCTTTGAAATCGACGAAGAGGTGGTGTGTGTCGATTCTCCTTTCACGGGTCTTTTCCAAGATTTGGCGCATGGTGAATATCTGGTCGGTTGTTGATTTACCAGGTCTGAAGCCACACTGATAAGGTCCAATCAGTTTGTTGACGGTGGGCTTTAATCTTTCACACAATACGCTCGACAGAACCTTATATGCGATGTTGAGGAGGCTAATCCCACGGTAGTTGGCGCAGATTGTAGGGTCTCCTTTTTTATGGATTGGGCATAGCACACTTAAATTCCAATCGTTGGGCATGCTTTCGTCCGACCATATTTTACAAAGAAGCTGATGCATGCTCCTTACCAGTTCTTCGCCGCCGTGTTTGAATAGCGCGGCTGGCTATACGCCAGCCCCTGCCGCTTTGTTGTTCTTCAGGCGGGCAATTGCTATTCGAACCTCTTCATGGTCGGGCAATGGAACGTCTGCTCCATCATCATCGATTGGGGAATCGGGTTCGCCTTTTCCTGGTGTTGTACGTTCACTGCCATTCAGCAGGTTGGAGAAGTGTTCCCTCCATAATTTAAGTATGCTTTGGGCATCGGTGACTAGATCAACTTTGGGGGTTCTACAAGAGTATGCTCCGGTCTTGAAACCTTCTGTAAGCCGCCGCATCTTTTCGTAGAATTTTCGAGCATTACCCCTGTTGGCCAGCTTATCAAGCTCTTCGTACTCACGCATTTCGGCCTCTTTCTTTTTCTGTCTACAAATGCGTCTTGCTTCCCTCTTCAACTCTCGGTATCTATCCCATCCAGCACGTGTTGTGGTCGATCGTAACGTTGCGAGGTAGGCAGCCTGTTTTCTCTCCGCTGCAACACGGCACTCCTCGTCGTACCAGCTGTTCTTTTGCACTTTCCGAAAACCAATGGTTTCGGTTGCAGCTGTACGTAAGGAGTTTGAGATGCCGTCCCACAGTTCCCTTATACCGAGTTGTTGACGAGTGCTCTCAGAGAGCAGGAGTGCAAGCCGAGTAGAAAATCGTTCGGCTGTCCGTTGTGGTTGCAGCTTCTCGACGTCGAACATTCCTTGTGTTTGTTGGCGTGCGTTTTTTGCTGCACAGAGGCGGGTGCGAATTTTGGCTGCAACAATATAGTGGTCCGAGTCGATGTTAGGACCTCGGAGCGCACGCACATCTAAAACACTGGAGACGTGTCTTCCGTCTATCACAACATGATCGATCTGGTTGGTGGTTTTTCGATCCGGAGACAGCCAGGTAGCTTGATGTATCTTCTTATGCTGGAATCTAGTACTACAGATAACCATATTTCGGGCCCCGGCGAAGTCGATCAGCCTCAACCCATTTGGGGATGTTTCCTCGTGGAGGCTGAATTTACCGACCGTAGTGCCAAAGATACCTTCTTTGCCCACCCTGGCATTGAAGTCGCCAAGCAAGACTTTGACATCGTGGCGGGGGCATCTCTCATAAGTGCGCTCCAAGCACTCATTAAAGTATCTTTGGTCACATCGTCCTTCTCTTCCGGGCGCAAATCAGCGATATGTTGAAGAACCTCGCTTTGATGCGGATTGTGGCTAGACGTTCATTCTCCGGAGTGAATGATAGTACTCGGCGGCGGAGTCTCTCTCCCACCACGAATCCAACACCAAACTTGCGCTCCTTTATATGGCCACTGTAGTAGATGTCACAAGGACCTACTCGTCTCTGTCCTTGTCCCGTCCATCGCATTTCTTGGACGGCGGTGATGTCAGCCTTTATTTTCACGAGGACATCAACCAGCTGGGCAGCGGCACCTTCCCAATTAAGGGACCGGACATTCCAGGTGCATGCCCTTAATTCGTAGTCCTTATTTCGTTTGCCATGGTCGTCATCAAAAGGGGGGTCTCTCATCCGAGGCTGTTTGGTTGTTTTCATTGGTGCGTTTTTTTACGTGGCGGGTCCCAAACCCAGCGCACAACCCTAAGTAGGGGGTATTTCGCCTTCTCACTTTAGCTCGCCTTCAAACGGATGTTCTTAGGCTACGCAGAGGATTCTTGGTCAGAGACCGAAAGTCGTGAGCTGCTTGAGTCATATATAAAAGAATCGTTTCTGGCCACTCCCAAGTGAATGGCGATCAGAGAACTTTCCTCACTTGCGTGAACTTTTGCACATGACTCCATCCTCCGCTTTTTACATTAGCATGCACAAATTGTTTTTATGATTTCATGATTATGTTTTTGTTCTTAAGGAATTGAGAGCTCGTTAAAGAGTTTAATTCGCTTTGTGCCTAAGCATCACGAATTGTTAGTATGTATTTCAGTTAGAGAGATCAATTCACTTTTTGTACGCAATTATGCTTGTTCTTGTTTGCCAAAGAACAAGAGGTATTGCCGGATAGTTGCCAATGTGGACTTTGAATATGTATATGTTTTAATATATGTATGTATGTATGTATGTATGTATGTTTGTATATACAGTGTTCACAAATTATGTAGATTATGTTGAAGTGATTTTTTGTATTTATTATTTAATAAATGTGTTTTGTAATATTTAGTTATTTACAAAAAAAGTACGATCGCCTTTGTTTTTATTAAAATTTAATAATTTGATATAGTACCCCGTGTAGGGTGTGCTAACACTGGCTGATTCTATCCCGTATGATTATAAGTGCATATAATGTATACATGTACATTGTATGTTCATACTGGGAAGATAGCGCGAAAGCGAAGTAGGTAATGTTCCTGTATGCTCTCGTATGCACTTTGGTAATATATTTACTTTATTTCTATTCTGTAATGATCTGTTTTTGTAATGCAGATTGAATGCCGTATGTTTGTGTAAGAAATGTTAGCAAGTGCATTTATTATGTATGTATGTATATACTTCATATATGGTTTCTCAATAAGCATATATGTATGTATGTTTGCATTTCGTTTTGCTTGTTGATATTGCTGGTTGTGTTTTAAATTTTCTTTTGCTTATTTTATTTTTTTTTTTTAATCCTGCTTACTGTTTTTCTTTTCTTTTTTATCCAACAGGATAGGTATTGCTAAGCGTAAATAAGCAAACGTTTATTAGCCAGCTATATAAGTATATATATATATATATATATATAAGGCCGGATTATTTGCGTTAAATCCGAAATGTTAGTTAACCGTATTAAACTAGTCAACCGAATAGTTACTAACGTTATAATACATATGTCTAAATAAAGCACCTAATTTTTACATACATACATATATGCGTGACAACTTAAATTAAATGAACTGAGTACGCTCACTTTAGTTTTGTAGGGTATATTGTTATGGATGGTATGCCTGATCGCTTTGTTCCATTTCCTTTCCTCTTGTATCCACCTGCTTGGCTCCTTGTGCGTGTTGTTGCAATTAGGTAAGAGTAGATAGGTAGATTTTCCCGCGCCCGGTTATTAGTTTTGGTTTTGTTTTTTTTTCTTCTAGGTTTCGCGCCCGAATAGTGCTTGTTTTTAATTTATGTCTTTTATTTTTAGTTTGGGAGTTTCGCGCCACGTTTGTTTTTGTTTGTTGGAACGAAATTAATTTCCTTCTTGTTGTGCTCCGGTCTTTTGATTTGGTAGTTTTTTGTTTTTGGTTGTTATATACGTATTTATATGTATATGTAGCAATATTGCATCTCTCCAAATTGTAATAGATCCACTTATTAACTATTTCTAATATTGTAACTACTTAACCACTTTCATCTGGTAACACTGTATTCAGCAAACTAAAATATTTAATCCCGTTACAATATTGATCACCTCATATTAGCTTCTCTAATTCGTCCTATTCCTTTTGATCATCGGACGAGACCACACGTGTTCTATCGCACGCAACATAAAACATTTATATTTTTATAACATATTTGTAAGTCGGATTTATTTGTAAGTAAATAAATTTAATAAAATTAAGTAGCTGGTTAAATAGTGTTTTACTTATTAACACCTTAACCGCCACATTGGTGACCCCGACGGCCGAAATTCATGCAACATACTGACGTTAAAATCACATTGGCGACGCTCACAACATACCCGACGTTTACGCCCGGCGTACAAGCCAAAAATCAACGTGATTTATACACTAACTGCTACATTGAGAACACGTTATTCTGATGTGTGTACCATAACCTCTACATAGGTGAGCCACAATCGTCGAAGTAAATCTCGATAAAGGAGTTGCACGCGCAAACTCAACCATATCACGCTACGCGGCTTAAGCGATAGAATACCAAACCTGTCACATCACTCCAGTACCAACTCGGTACAAAGATGACCAACATAAAGCAGTCACCATCGGAGGACAATTCCGAAGACAGGAAACCTCTACAACCAACATCTAACGTCATTCGACCAATACAGTTTAATCCTGAGAAGCCATCGCTGTGGATCGCCCAAATCGAAGCACAGTTTAGGATTATGGGAGTGGTAAGAGATCTTGACAAATTTTACCATGCGGTTTCCATCCTCGACACGCGACATGCCGCAGAAGTGGAAGACATCATCATTGATCCTCCAACATCAGCACCTTTCAATGCACTCAAAATGGCACTAATTAGTCGTTTTTCTAAATCGAAAGAAGCGAAGCTACAGCAACTTCTCGAAGGTGAGGAGATTGGCGATCGTACGCCATCACAACTCCTGCGCCATCTTAAAGCCCTGGTTCCAGGCGTCGACGAAGATGTACTTAAGGCTAAATGGTTGTCCGCTTTACCGAAAGACACTCGTGCCATGTTAGCATTGCAAACAAATACAACACTGGAAAATTTAGGGGCTAGTGCAGACAGACTCCACGAAATCATACAAGGTATGCACGTTTCATCAGTCTCCAAAAATACTAACAACACTAATGGTGCAGACTTCGCACAACAAATATCAGACTTAACCAAACAGTTAGCAGCACTATCAGCCGTTATTAACAAACGGGAATCCATATCAAATACACGACGGCATAACAAACCGAGGTCACGTAGCCAGTCCCAACAACATAGGCTGAGCTCTAACGGGTTTTGTTACTATCACTCAAAATACGGTAAAAACGCTATTCGGTGCAAACCAGGTTGCACATTTTCGGGAAACGCCTTAGAGAGTCGCTGATGACGGGTAGTGATTCTCTGAAAAATTCTCACCGTCTTTACATTAGAGATCGAACCTCTGGTACCCAATATCTGGTAGACACAGGCTCCGATTTATCGGTTTTCCCAAAAGAGTGGTCGAAAAATGCAACACCAACAGTTGGTCAAACGCTACAAGCAGCAAACGGATCCATCATCCGAACATACGGAAAGCGGTTATTGTCTCTTAATTTAGGTCTTCGCCGTGATTTTTTGTGGCAATTTATCATCGCCGACGTCACGAAACCAATCATCGGGGCTGACTTCTTGAGTCACTTTGACTTATTAGTCGACCTCAAGCGAAGATGTCTACTCGACGGACGTACTGGATTAACATCACCCGCTTTAATTGCTCCAATAACGAATACAATTTCCATCCGATCCATTAAAGAAGATACAATATATCACAAACTACTACGAAATTTTCCGCAGATTACAAATCCAGACAGCGTTACAAGAGGGAAGAAACACAACACTTTCCACCACATACGTACTTCAAACGGACCACCAGTGACCAGCAAAGCACGCCGTTTACCACCGGATAAACTACAAGCTGCACGTCACGAGTTTGATGACATGATCAAACTGGGAATCGCTCGACCTTCGAACAGCCCATGGTCATCGCCACTGCACCTAACAGCGAAAAGCACGGGGGGATGGTGACCATGTGGAGACTACCGCAGTCTAAATGCTCGCACAATTCCAGATAAATACCCCGTACGCTGCCTTGAGGACTTTACCGCAACATTACATGGTAAAAACATTTTTTCAACTATAGATTTGGTTCGTGCATTTAACCAAATCCCGGTCGCACCAGAAGACATTTCTAAAACGGCCATTATAACGCCTTTTGGACTATTTGAGTTTCCTTATATGACCTTTGGTCTTAGAAACGCAGCTCAAACGTTTCAAAGGTTCATTGATGAAGTAACACGAGATCTTCCATTCTTATTCGTATATATCGACGATATCCTGGTAGCTTCAGCCAATGAGCGTGAACATTTGCAACATCTTGAAATTTTATTTAAACGCCTTCAAGATTATGGATTAGTCATTAATCCCACAAAATCAAATTTTGGTTTAACCGAGGTAAAATTCTTGGGCCACACCGTCAACAAAAATGGTATAACACCATTAAAAGACAAGGTTAACGCTATCTTAAGTATTGAATTTCCTACTACTATCAAAAGTTTAAGAAGATTTCTTGGTACAATAAATTTTTACAGGAAATTCATCAAACAAGCGGCCGAAATCCTCGCTCCTCTCAACTCACTGCTGGAAGGTCCAAACGTCAAGAATTCGCAAAGAATAGAATGCACCAAAGAGCTTCAATTAGCGTTCAACAAAGCAAAGCAAGCACTTGCTCAAACAACCTTACTGGTACATCCAAATACAAACACTCAATGGGCAATTTTTACAGACGCTTCCGAACATGGTATAGGCGCCGTCCTACAGCAACATGTCAACAACACTTGGCAACCATTAGCATTTTTCAGTAAAAAGCTTCCATCGTCAATACAGAAATTATCTACATATGATCGTGAACTACATGCAATATTCGAAGCGGTAAAATATTTTCGACACATCTTCGAAGGACGTCACGTGATCGTTTTCACAGACCATAAGCCACTACAGCACGCTTTTCACCAACGCACAGAACGAGCCTCCCCTTGGCAGTTCCGTCGTTTGGATTTTATTTGTCAATTTACTTCGGATATCAGACACATTTCAGGACACCAGAACATCGTTGCAGATACGCTCTCCCGCGTCAACGCGATTTCTAAACCCGTCACTACACAAAGTTTAGCAACAGCACAGCAAAACGATACAGAATTGCAGCAATTACTCAACAATCCGTCAACATCACTATCACTGCAGAAAATACAGGCAGATGCCAACGAACCAGCTCTGTACTGTGATGTAACTAATAGATCTATTCGACCATATGTCCCAGTTTCACTCCGAAAACATTTATTCGATTCTTTACATTCCTTGGCACATCCCGGAATAAAGGCATCGCAAAAGCTAGTGAATAAACGATTTGTGTGGCCGTCAATAAACAAAGACTGTCGCACATGGGCAAAAGCTTGCATCGACTGTCAACGTAACAAAATTCAACGGCACGTATCATCACCTATCGGTACTTTTCAAGCACCCTCACAACGATTCGAACACATACATATAGACTTGGTTTCTCTGCCAACTTCTAAAGGATTTAATCAATGTTTGACTATAATCGATCGTTTTACGCGTTTTCCAGAAGCCATACCTTTGGAAAACGGTACAGCAGACACTGTAGCACGAGCACTACTCGCTCACTGGATCGCTCGGTACGGTGTACCAAAACGAATAACATCCGATCAAGGACGACAATTTGAGTCAAAACTTTTAACTCACTGTCGCAGATTCTTGGCATCAAACATCTAAGGACTTCTCCATATCATCCGCAATCAAATGGCTTAGTCGAACGTTTCCATCGCCAACTCAAGTCTGCACTCCTTTGCCATCGAGAAACTTGGCTAGACGCTCTACCAGTTGTACTACTTGGCCTTCGAACAGCATGGAAAGAAGACATGGGCACAACGCCAGCCGAACTCGTTTATGGAGAGTCAATACGTTTGCCTGGAGAATTCATTGCTCCTTCAAACAATCAAACAACTACTGCCGAACTATTACAGAATTTAAAACAACATTTCAAAAATCTAGCACCAGCAGAAACGTCAAGACACGGAAAGAGATCAATTTTTTATTTTAAAGACCTAAACACCTGTTCTCATGTTTTGGTACGAAATGATCATATAGAAATTTCATTCTCATCGCCCTACGAAGGACCGTTCAAAATTATTGCTCGTCACGACAAATATTTCGTCATAGACTACCGAGGCAACCCAACCTCTATTTCAGTGGATAGACTTAAACCAGTATACGTAGCCGACAGCGACGTAAACGAACTAGAGTTCTTCACAGCAGCCGAGAAAATTCAATGTACTTCTTTTGGAGTTAAGTTTAGTGATAAGAAGACCTATATTCCAAATTAATGTATAAAATTTAAATTACTTCTTAAAAACTTTAAATTTTTTTAAGAAGGGGAGTATTGTAGCAATATTGCATCTCTCCAAATTGTAATAGATCCACTTATTAACTATTTCTAATATTGTAACTACTTAACCACTTTCATCTGGTAACACTGTATTCAGCAAACTAAAATATTTAATCCCGTTACAATATTGATCACCTCATATTAGCTTCTCTAATTCGTCCTATTCCTTTTGATCATCGGACGAGACCACACGTGTTCTATCGCACGCAACATAAAACATTTATATTTTTATAACATATTTGTAAGTCGGATTTATTTGTAAGTAAATAAATTTAATAAAATTAAGTAGCTGGTTAAATAGTGTTTTACTTATTAACACCTTAACCGCCACATATACAAGTATATTTTTTTTCGTTTTGTGTCACTGCATTTTGCTGATTTTTGCACATTTGCACTTTTGACTCTTTGTTTTTTGTTTGCATACGAATTTTTTTTTCCTGTTTGGGGCACTGCACTTTTTGTTTTTTAATCTTCGCGCTTGTTTTTGTTTGTTTGTCTATTTGTTGTATACATATGTTACAAATGTTTTAAAGTTATTAGTTATAACTTTTGTCACTTCATCGCACTTGTTTCGTTTTATTTTATTTATTAGTGTTATGGAAGCACTGTTTATGTCACCACACTTTTTTCTGTTTGTTTTTTCTTTTTCAGATTTCAGATTTGTTTAAAATCCATTAGTGCCTTTCTGTTAGGCTCAAAGGACCATGAATATTTGGGTGCCCAACTTAGTGGGAGGCACACCCTTCAGTCACTTACACTCGCGTTATATTCTATCTACTTATGTAAGTGAAAATGCGGTGGATCTCTGATAGATTATATGATAATAATAATTATTATTATTAGTGTTTATAATGGTTTAAATGATTTCTAATCAACACTGCCGTGCCACCATGCACTTTTCCATCCGGATGATTTGTAACATATACATAGTCTAAATCCCGGTATATTGAAATTATTTTTATTTGTTAGATGAGTTTCTGAAATAAGCATTATATCTATATTCTTCTCAGACAGAAATCTGATAATCTCTAATTTATGTTGGTTAACACCGTTAGCATTCCATATACATATATTTAGTAAGCTGATTTTTTACTTAATAAATTTTGCAGCATTTGACTTTGTGATTTTATTAAATCGTGGATCATGTTTTGTATGGTAGAAATAAATTGTGTCATACACTGTGTAAGATTTATAATCATAGTTTCAATACCTCCATTTGGAGGACTTGGCGGCAGTTGCATTTGCACAGTGTTGCCTTTCACCACATTTGCATAGCTTCCTTGCATATTATTATTATTAGAAGTAATAGGATTTGAACTTTTTTCTGAGGTTGCTATGATTTCATTACGGGGTGTTTGTAACATTTGGTTGCGACGTGCTTGAATGCCCAGTGACAACTTCGATTTGAAATCTTTATATACAAGGCAACCTCTGTAGTTGGCAGTGTGATTTCCTTCGCAATTGCTGCATTTTTGATTTAATTCTTCTTTCTTAAGGGTGCAAGTTAACACGAAACATATTCATAATTATAGCTGACGCTAATATTTTAATAACAAATAAAGCTGAGCTAATATTTCGCAATCAGAAATAAAGTTATAGCTGACAGTAATATTTTCGTCAACAACAGGAACCGAACATCCGCCACGAGCCGCAAAGGTGCAATTCCACAGAATTGCAAGTTAAGGGACAGGTAGATTAAGGTTACTTTTAGCTTAAGAAAGAATATGTAAGTTAGTTGCAATTTAAAGTTTAATAAAGAAGGTCATACGGACCCAATTAAAATAAAACCACTTTTTTTCGGAGCTCTAGCAAAAAGCCCGATAACTGGCGCCCGAGCAATGTGTTAAACAAGCAACTCAAAAAGTACCATATGTAGTACTGAAAAGTGCCAAAAAAAAGCACAAACAACTCAACAAAAGTACCATAAGCAGTACGGAAAGCAAGCAGCGGAACTGACTTTCTGGCATCGAGGGAGTGAAAGAGTGCGCCCAAGTACCGAGAGGAAAAAGGACTACTGCACGGTCACCGGCCATGGAAGGGAAGCTGATATCTATGTAAGGAATAAGTTAAGCTATTTTAATTTAATAATTAAGAATATAAAAAAAAAGAACGTTTTTTGAAAATTAATAATTTAGAAGTATATAAACAAATTTTTTGGAAAGAAAAAAAAAGAAACTTATAAGAGAAAATTAATAATTTAAAAATATTAAAAAAAAAAATTTTTTTTTTAAAACAAAGTAAATAATTTAAAGAAAGTTTTAAGAGTTCCAATAAGAAAATTATTTCTTTTACAAATAATAAACGGGCTCGTACAGCCAATAATAAATAATAATACAAAGCTGCGATTCACCACCTACGGGGGGACCCTCCAGCTTATAACATACAAAATTTTCTGCGATTCACCACCAAAGGGACCCTCCAGAGAATTATAAACCACAAAGAAAAATAAAAAAAGGGCTTGTACAGCCAATAACATATAAAGTTAAAAAAGGCCGCGATTCACCACCTAACGGGAGACCCTCCGGTTCTTATAAAAGTAAAATAACTCTGCGACTTTCCTGTAAAAGGGACCCTCCAGAGATTAATAAAGAAAAAATATTTATATATTTTAAAGAAAATGTCTAACCCAAATAATTTAATCAGACCACCAGTGCTAGGGAATACAACTCCCGTTGCACCAACAGGACCTTCCGGTTCTGGCACCCAAATTTCGCCAGAATTGGCACATTTAGTTAAAAACGTTGTAACTCAGATGTTACAGACGGACGGACAAAGCATAATACAAAGTATTTTGAATAATGGTACGAACCAGAACATTAGGGATCAAATTATAGACGAAAAATACAGAGACAACATGAACGAAATGGACAAAATTCCCGACGTTGTGCGATTACTACGAGAATTTTCAGGAAACGCTTCAGAGCTTACCTCCTGGAATAAGAGTGTCGAGCGGATTCTGAGGATATATGAACCCTCGAAAGGCACACCAAGATATTTCGGAATTTTAAATGTAATTAGAAACAAAATTATAGGGAAAGCGGACACAGCACTAGAGTCGTATAACACGCCTTTAGATTGGACATCAATATCTCGTTGTCTAACTACCCATTATGCAGACAGAAGAGACATTGGCACTTTAGAGTATCAAATGACTTGTCTTATACAGGGAAGACTAACGATTAACGAATTTTACCAAAAAGTGTATTCGCACCTATCATTAATCCTCAACAAAATTGGTTGTGTGGAAGTAGGAGAGGAAGCAATACATCTTCTTACGGAAAACTACCGTGCTAAAGCCCTTGACACGTTTGTCAGAGGACTTTCGGGTGACCTTCCTAGGCTTCTCGGCATCAGAGAACCAAAAAGTCTACCAGAAGCTCTTCACCTTTGCCTGAAGTCAGAAAATCAAAACTTTAGAGCAAATCAATTTCCTAGACAACAATTCCAACAACAGAATTTTTTTCCAAATCTTAATCGACAACTTCCTCAAACCAAATTCCATCCCGAGTTAGCTTTTATACCAAAACCAAATCAAATATTTAATCCTTATGGTCAACAACGGTATCCCAAAAATCCAGTAAAACAACAACATGGTTTTCATAATCAAAACCCATTTAATCAACCACCAAATAATCCCCCTCCAAGACCACCTCAACCAATGGACGTAAACGTTAGCTTAAGAACAAATGCTATCAATTACGCCAATAGACCAAATCCCGAATTCACTGTCAAACGACCATCAAATCTTTCAAACTAAAATGATCTGCAACCAAAAGTTCAAAGCCCAATACTTTGAACCTTACAGCGAACAAAATTATCAATACAACAATGACTACCAAAACAACGAATACAACTATGACTTTTCCGATACAACACAAACCGACGAAAACGAACAATCACTAGACCTGACAGATGTACATTTTTTAGATTAAACAGCTCTTCGTTACCTTATTTCAACTGCAAAACGAAATGTGGAGAAATTTTAAAAATTCTAGTCGATACAGGTTCCAATAAAAACTATATTCAATCAAATTTAGTACCAAATCCCAAAGAAAACAATAACCCTTTTTACGCAAATTCAATCGGTGGAAAAATACACATTACCCATCACACTTTTCTAAATCTTTTTAATATTGAAGAATGCAAATTACAATTTTTGTTGTTACCCACTCTTACAACTTTTCACGCAATTCTTGGAAATGATAGTTTAAAGGAACTATCAGCAATAATACATACTAAAGAAAATTTCATGATCGTAGCAAACAAACGTAAAATTCAACTCCATCAATATAGAGCCCAAGATGTTCATTCCATTCAAATCCGTGACGAACATATGAATACTTCAGAAAAAAATGAAATTAAACAACTTGTACAAAAACACCGAAACTTATTTTCAGAACCTAATGAAAAACTAACGTACACAACAAAAGTAGTAGCGGAAATTAGAACAAATTCAGATACACCTATGTATCTTCTCAAAATCATACCCATATCCTGCCAGTTTAAAACAAGAAGTAGAAAAACAAATAAATAAACTATTAGAGGACGATATTATCAGAAAATCAAGATCACCATACAATTCACCAATATGGGTTGTACCCAAAAAAGACGATGCATCAGGCGAAAAAAAAATCAGATTAGTTATTGATTATAGAAAACTAAACACAGTTACAACTGCTAACAGATATCCAATACCAGAGATAAATGAATTACTATCACAATTAGGAGAAAAACCAATATTTTCAGTAATCGACTTAAAAAGCGGTTTCCATCAAATTCCTCTTAAGGAATCTGACGTGGAGAAAACAACCTTTTCAGTGAACAACGGGAGGTATGAGTTCACAAGATTACCTTTTGGACTGAAGAACGCCCCATCCATATTTCAACGTACATTAGACGATATTCTGAGACAATATATAGGAAAAATATGTTATGTCTATATAGACGACATAATAATATTTAGCAAAAATCGCATTCAGAGCATATTGACAAAATTTTTGATACACTCCGTAAAGCTAATATGAAAGTACAAGCAGACAAATGCGAATTCTATAAAAACCAAGTAGAATTTTCAGGATTCATAATTTCTTCTGCTGGTATTTCCACAAACCCATCTAAAGTAAAAAGTATTGTAGATTTTCCATACCCCAAAACACTTAAAGACCTTAGATCATTTCTAGGACTTTCAGGATACTATCGACGTTTCATAAAAGATTATGCAAAATTAGCTAAACCCCTCTCAACTCTACTTCGTGGTGAAGAAGGTAGAATGTCAAAAAATGTTTCCAAAAAAATCCAAATCCAATTAAACAATGACACTAAAGCAGCGTTTAATAAAATAAAATCCACATTGACATCGAAAGACGTCATTTTTCAATATTCTGATTATAAAAAAGAGTTCGATTTAACAACAGATGCTTCCAAATATGCCATAGGCGCTGTCTTAGAACAGAATGGAAAACCCATAATCTTTATATCTAGGACATTAAGTAAAACTGGAGAAAATTATGCAGTTAATGAAAAAGAAATGCTTGCTATTATTTGGGCATTAAAGACTTTTAGAAATTATCTCTATGGAACGGCAAAAGTAGTAATCCATACAGACCATCAACCTCTCACATACGCCTTAAGCAATAAAAACAATAATTCTAAATTAAAACGGTGGAAAGCCATACTTGAAGAATATAATTACGAATTAAGATATAAACCTGGTAAAGCCAACATAGTAGCAGATACACTTTCAAGACCATTCGAAATAAATTCTTTATCAGTAGCCACACATTCAGATGACAGTTCATCTCACAATCTAAATCCAGCCGTAGAAGTACCCATAAATGTTTTCAAAAACCAACTTTGGATCTCTTTAGGAGACGAAGATAGTTACCTATTTAAAATACTATTCCCTACATACCATAGACATGTAATAATTAAACAAACATTTTCCTCAGAAAACCTAATTTCACTTTTTAAACGTTACTTAAACCCTTCGGTGATAAATGGCATATTTACTTCCGAAGAAATAATGGGAATAATTCAACAAATATACCCAATCAATTTTTCCAATTATAAAATTCGATATACTCAGATGAAAGTTGATGACATTACGAACGAGGACATTCAAAACGAAACAATATTAAAAGAACATAAACGCGCACATAGAAACCGAGACGAAAATTCAAAACAACTCATACAAAAATATTATTTTCCAAAAATGCAGCAAAAATAGAAGCAATAATTAAACAATGCAAAATATGCAAAGAAAACAAATACGATCGTCATCCTAATAAACCACATTTACTTGAAACCCCTATTCCACAATATCCTGGAGAAGTAGTTCATATTGATACATACAGTACAGAGAAAAATCTTGTACTTACCGCAGTAGACACATTTTCGAAATAGGCCCAAGTTAGATTAATAGAATCAAAAGCAATAGAGGATATCAGAGAACCCTTGGGACAAATACTTTTTTCCTTCGGTGTACCGAAAACCATAGTTACAGATAATGAAAAATCTTTAAACTCAGCCTCAATACAATTTATGGTCGAAGACCAGCTTGGTATTAACATTGTCAAAACACCCCCCTACGCTAGCAAAGTCAATGGACAAGTCGAAAGATTTCACTCCACGCTTTCTGAAATTATACGTTGTCTTCAAACCGAACGCACCCACCGCTCATTTCAAGAACTTTTAGATCGTTGCACCTATGAATATAATTACTCAATACATTCTACAACCAGAAAAAGACCAATAGAAACTTTTTTGGAAGACGCTTTTCAATAGACCCACAGCAATATGAAAACTCAAGACGAGAAAATATCGAGACACTAAGAAAACAACAGATGAAAGACTTAGAAATTCGCAATAAAACTAGAAATCCAATAAAAACCTACGCCCCAGGAGAAATAATATATGTTAAAATAAATAAACGAACATTCTCGAAACTAACAGCAAGATATAGAAAAAAAATTGTAAAAGAAGACAAATCCAGTGTCGTAATCACAGAAAAAGGACGAACAGTACACAAAAGCAATATCAAGACTTAGCTACATATCATCCTTTATTTTAATTTTTCAGATTTTTCGTACATTTGGTGTACGCTGACTTTAGGATAATAGACTATACAAACTCATAACTAGCCACATTTAGTACAGGACCAGTAAAAATTCAAACAGGAACATTCCAACTGATACACAAAGTGGACATAGACGAATACCAGAACGCACTAAACAATTTAAGTAATTCAATTAGAACTGAAGTTAAAGAAGAAAACCCACTCCTTCCTATCCTCATTAATGATTTAAAACTGACACAGACATACTTAAATAGACTAAAACCAAAGAGATTTAGGAAATCAGTAAACGAATTAGGAACAGTCTGGAAATGGATTGCGGGAAATCCTGACCACGACGACTTAATAATACTAGAAAATCATATTAATAATATAATTGAAAATAATAACGAACAAATAACAATCAATAAAGTAATTTTCGACAGAATAAATAATATTTCTACAGTATCAAATAAAATTTTAAAAGAAGTACAAGCAAATGAAGTAGTACAACATAATATTGCTATTGAAATTAAATATAAATTAAATATAATAAAAGATGAGATAATTAATATAGACTATGCAATACATTGGGCAAAAGCCGGCATAGTTAATTCTTATATTTTGTCAAATGAAGAATTAAATATATTAAAATATACACTAGGGAAAAATAACTTTACAATAAATAATATTGAAGAATCTATCGAATTAGCAAATGTTAAACTTGCATCAAATGAAACTATGTTACTATACATTATTGGAATACCGTTATCTAATAAAGATCTTTGTGAATTAATTATGATAAAACCAATAAAAATAAAAAGGAATATAAATAAGATTCCATTTGAAAATGTAATAGCGTGTAAGAATAATAAAATATTTGGTATAAGGAACAAATGTAAAGAAAATAATAGTATAAAAATATGTAATAACAAAAATATTATAAACATAAGCAACACTACCTGTGTCCCTCGTCTACTAAAGAGCAAACCGGCAGAATGCATTTTAATAAATAATCAGCACATACCATCGGCAGAAAATATATCACCTGGAATTATATTACTAAACCAATATAACGGTACAGTAAAAATTGACAGCCAAAGTATACATCTTCCCGGATCATATGCAGTAGAATACCATAATTCCACGGTGTGGATAGAAAATCAAACATACTCATTTAACGAAAAATTTACCAGCAATCCGTTAGCAGCAATTTTACCACCAAATAAACCATGGTTTCAAGAAGAAGAAATTTTAAGTTTGGAGATGATGAAGGAGCTTCATCTGAACAACACACATCATCTGGAAAAATTAAAAATAGCCCACACTGCAGCTTTAATTACCAATTTTTCGCTCATAATCATCTGCATGATGTGCATAATCGTAATTATCACCATTTTGAGTCCAAAAAATAAATGCAAAGCAAGTATAACAGAGCTATCAAATTACCATGTAAATGTTAATCTGAACGATCATAATGAAGTCAAAACACCTGAAATACCAACACTAGAAAGGTCAATAACTCTGACAGATCAAATGCAGCGAACAAACGGGGACGTTTGTTTTTGACGGCGGAGGAGTTAACACGAAACATATTCATAATTATAGCTGACGCTAATATTTTAATAACAAATATAGCTAAGCTAATATTTCGCAATCAGAAATAAAGTTATAGCTGACAGTAATATTTTCGTCAACAACAGGAACCGAACATCCGCCACGAGCCGCAAAGGTGCAATTCCACAGAATTGCAAGTTACGGGACAGGTAGATTAAGGTTACTTTTAGCTTAAGAAAGAATATGTAAGTTAGTTGCAATTTAAAGTTTAATAAAGAAGGTCATACGGACCCAATTAAAATAAAACCACTTTTTTTTCGGAGCTCTAGCAAAAAGCCCGATAACTTGCATTTAGAAGTGGGATGTAAATCACCATATACCACACAAATACTGAATAGAGTGCAGTATGATTTGGTATGCCCATATTCTTCGGAGTTAGTACATTGTACCGGACCGTTTCTTTTATGTGGTTCTTCCTTAGTTACTCTGCGATGGAGCAAATATTTCAAATTATATATTGCAGGGATGGGCATATTAGCCCTCAGTGGCATTTTGCCCGTGCGGGCACGAGTACACATTTTGATGGCTAGATGAGGGGATCATCGCGGGCAAACATGAAGAGGGAAGTGAGAGCAACGTATTTTACCACTCCATATTTACAAATGAGAGCAACGTATTTTCCCACACCATGTTTACAAATGGGAGCGCACGCAAGTTGCACTGTGGGTAATAACTGAAAAATTCCCTAACAATTTTAAGTTTCTTTGTAACTACTATAAATTTATAAAATGTAAGACAAATATAAAAAAGTATAATAAATATTTTATTTTAATAATAATTTTTTAATATGTCTTTATAACAGCATTTAATTTGGTTTATTTGACATAATAAATTATATAATTGGTTTAATCTCATTAGCTGCAGCTACGCGCATTATGGTACCAAAATTTAAATTAGATAACCTTTTTCTTATTTTATGTTTGTTTAATTTCATTATTGAAAAAAATTGTTCACAAGTGTAGGTGCTTCCAAACATAGATATTATATAATTTACACTGATTTCCCTCGCTGATTACATTTCGGCACATTTAAATTATGATAATTTCAGTTTATCAACCACTGTCTTCAAACGCATATACATAAGTATGTAAATCTTATGCGCAATGAAACAATTCAGGTGATTGCTCTCTCACAACGCAGGGTTGCCAGGCTCCATATACTGTAGTAATTATAAAAACTGTCTTTAATATATTTGAAATTTTCTTAAACTAACTCAAAATCAGAATCGAATGCTATTATTTATAAATATATAAATTAGTTTTACTAGTTTGATTTCAGTTTTGGTATTTTATATTATGAAAAATTATAATTGAATAGTTAGATGTGTGCAAAACTACATATGCGTATTGAGTAATGGCAACATTGTTCGAATGAACACGAGAACAAAACGCCTGCCGCTCGTAGCGGAGGGAGAAGGAAATACGATGTTTCTGCCATTAGTATTTGTATTCTATTTGTGTGCTTAGCCACTCTCAATCAATAATGCCATACCACGCAAATATATTTTTATTTGATGACATCTTATATTTTTGAAAATATGTGTTTCCTTTCTATAGCGCGTATTATTATTTTAATACATTTCCAGAGGCAACTTAGATTTTTAAAATTTAACAGAACAATTATAGAAAAAAACCTAAATTCTTTGAATATTTTTATAAAACAACCAAACTGAAAATATCACAAATATTAATATATATTAAATATATATATATATATATATACATATATATAAATATATATTTATATAAGCATTTTCATTAAATTATATATAAAGACGCGTGCTATCTCTTTGACAGTTTTATTAGAAAAGGGAAGATTTAATGACACATCAAAATATTTACAGTGTTGCCATAGTTGATTGACATATTAAAATACTTAGAATAGAATAAAGGATAGACAACATGTCAAAACGCATGGTTGCATTGATAATTTAAAACTAATTAATATTTATGGTGTTGCCACAGCACCCTCCTCCTAGAGAGTCGTAGGTGGTGTGATGAAAACTGGCTTTAGACGATCGATGGAAACTTTAAATTTATTCTCCTTCATTTCCACTTCGAAATACTTAGGTGGGCGGCTCAAAACTTTGTAGGGTCCCATATAAGGTGCTGATAGTGACGGTTTGACTGAATCATCGCGGATGAAGACATGATCACAAGACTTGAGATCACCATGAACGAAAACTTTTTGGTTAGTGTGCCAGGCTGTACTAACAGGACGCAGGTCTCGCATGATACGACGGAGCTCCACTAGGATTTCCGTTTGGCTCTGGTTACTGGGTTGTTCGATGAAAAGCTCTGAAGGTAATCGCAATGATGTTCCATATACCAATTCAGAAGGAGTGGACCCGATATCGTCTTTAAATGTTGAACGCAGTCCAAGTAATATAAGAGGTAAATAGGTCGTCCACTGATCCACTTTATGACATAAAATGGCAGACTTTAATGTGCGATGCCATCGTTCTATTAGTCCATTACATTGTGGATGATACGGCGTTGTTCTTAAATGGGTCACTCCCAAATAGTTTAGCAGTTGTTTAAATATGGCGCTTTCGAATTGACGACCCAGATCCGACGTTATGTCGATGGGTACTCCAAAACGGGAAATCCAGCCGGTTAGCAAGGCCTTTGCTACAACTGGAGCTGTCATGTTGGGAATCGGAATGGCATCAGGCCATCGCGTAAATCGATCGATTATGGTTAAGCAATATCGGTTGCCCTCCGATATTGGAAACGGGCCGACAATGTCAATATGCAAATGTCCGAATCGGCTACTGGGATTTATTCTGCGTTGGAATAAGCTTTTGTTGTGTCGAATGACTTTAGACCGTTGGCACTGTATGCAACATCTAGCAAAGGTTCTACTATCTTTTGCAATGCCTGGCCAAACGAATCTGTCGACCATCATCTTGACAGTAGCGCGCGAGCCGGGGTGCGACAGATTGTGTGTAGCCCGAAGAAAAGTTTGTCGAAATTTTGATGTTACGAAGGGACGGATTCGTCCTGTGGATATATCACAAAAACATTTTTAGTACTTGGAGGTAATATAAAAGATTTTAATTTTAGTGAGTGTCGAATGCTGCCATTTAGGTGTGCTAGTAGCTCTTAATAGTTCTCTTGGTCCACGGCGACGGCGTCGTAGTCAATAATGGCGGTCGTAAGTGATTGAATTCGCGATAATAGATCAGCAGTTACGTTTCTTTTACCTTGAACATGTCGAATATCAGTAGTGATTTGCGATATGAAATCCAATTGCCGAGCTTGACGATCTGAAGCCTTGTGCAGTTGTTGTCGGAATGCGAATATAAGTGGCTTATGGTCAGTGTAAATGTGGCAGTTACGACCTTCTAACATATAACGAAAATGACGAACGGCGCTGTATAGCGCGGTTAACTCACGGTCATACGTACTGTATCGCATTTCAGTTGATGAAAACTTTCCTGAGAAAAATCCTAATGGCTGAAGTTTGTCATTTACGATTTGATTTAAGACTGCTCCAGCTGAAAAATCGGATGCATCTACCCACAATGAAAGCTCTATATCAGGTAGTGGATGCGCTAACATAACACAGTTTGCTAGTTGGGCTTTCGCAGCTTCAAAATGGCGTTTGGTATCTTCATTCCAATCTAAGATGGTGCTGTCGTTTTTCTTATTTCCAGGAATCATGGCAAATAGAGGTCCTTGTAACTCTAAGGCGTTTGGAAGAAATCTCCGATAAAAGTTGAGCATTGCCAAAAAACGTTTAAGCTCTTTTGCGATCTTGGGCGGTTTTATGTTTGTTAGTGCTTCGACGCGGCTTGGCAATGGGCGAATACCGTCTTTCGTAATTGAATGGCTTAAAAAATCGAGTTGAGGTACTCCGAATTGCGATTTGGCAACATTGATTGTTAAATTATAATCTCGAAAACAGTTAAACACAATACCAAGATGTTGTTTGTGTTCATCAATCGATTTTGATGCGAAGCAAACATCATCTAAATACGCAAATGTAAAATCCAAGCCTCGAAGTACTTCGTTAATTAAACGCTGGAACGTCTGCGCAGCGTTCCTTAATCCGAACGTCATATGAGTAAATTCAAAAAGTCCAAACGGCGTTGTAATGGCGGTTTTACAGATATCATCGGGGTGAATCGGCACCTGATGAAACGCTTTCTGCAAATCTATTTCCGAAAATATAATTTTATTTGCTAGGATTGTTGAAAAGTCTTGAAGGAATGGTATCGGATAGCGGTCAGGAATCGTGTTAGCATTCAAACCCCTATAGTCACCACAGGGTCTCCAAGAACCATCGGCTTTACGAACTAAATGCAAGGGACTGGCCCAGCTGCTATTCGAAGGACGACAAATACCGAGCTTGATCTGGAGTTCAAATTCTGCACGTGCAGCTGCGAGTTTTTCCGATGATAAAAGTCGTGGTCGTGCGCATACAGGTGGACCAGTAGTTGAAATATGATGAACTACTGACGTGTTTGTACGTAAACCAAGTCGTGACGGACATGTGATGTCAGAAAATTCCTTTAAAATGTCCGAAACATTTTGCGTGAAATTTATAGTTAATATATTTGATGGATGTCTATGTTGTGTTACTAAACACGACGTTTTGACCAGGGTGTTTCGGTCTACGAAACGTTGACCTTGTAAATCGACGATCAAGCCATGATGACTTAAGAAATCCGCACCAAGTATACCCTGCGAAACGTCGGCGATTATGAACTTCCAAAGAAATTCACGGCGTAGGTTTAAATTTAATTTAAGCATGACTTCACCGTATGTTTGTACGGGAGAGCCATTTGCGGCAAACAATGACAAAGATGATGGACGTGCTCTAGCTAATTTCGTCTACCTCGGTAGGACGGATACGTCCGCTCCTGAATCTATTAAAAAACTAATTTTCGCTGAAGTGTCGTAAATGCAAAGGCGACGACCTGTTGAATTATCAGAGTGTTTGCCAGGCTCTGATATGGTATTAGCCGAGCTGGCCTATTGACTTGGACTGGATACTGGAGTGAACGAGCATGGTTGGCGACATTTAGTGGCATTTGCACCAAATTTTGCATGATACCAACAAAAATTGCTCGTATGTTGAATTACCGGTCTCCCACGTGACGTAGATCTACTGAGCTGCTGTCCGGTGTATTTAACGTTCCGCATCAACTGTTCTACGGTTTTCGAAAGAGCAGCAATTTCGTTTCGTATATCACTTAACTCACCCTGCGGTTGCGACTCGGATCTAACCTAAAAAATTTGTCCACCATCCTTCAGTGATAAGCATTCTGTGATAGAATCAGCGATTTTAATTTTGTCGCTAATTGGAACGCTAGTGGCGATGGTAGCTGCTTGTGCGTACGGTGGCAAGCGGCTAACCCAGAGATAGTGTAGTATGCTCTCGCTGAGCGTGGTACCTGCTGTTCGTCGCATTTCATTGTACAAATCGCTAGGCCTTCGGTCACCCAGTGGAAGCTCTTTCAAAACCCGTTGGAGACGGCGTTGTTGACTCTCGGCGAAATTTTCGATGATTCTACGAGGAATGTAGCTAAATTTGTCCGTTGCTGGTGTACCATCAATAAGAGTACGCATCTCTAGTAATTTTGCCGGAGGAACGCTTTCAAGTACTATGTTGAATTTGGCTGTATCAGAGTAAACACGTGAGGCTTCAAACCAAAACTCCAGCGAGTAGAAGTAAGCCTCAATGCTATCCTCCGACATCGCCGGCAGTGGAATTCGTGGTGGAGTATTTTGCGGTGGAGGCTGTTCCACGTCGCTATTAGTATCCGCCGATGATCTCGTTTTTATCATTTTCGCACTTTAACTATTAAAAAATGATTTTTTGTCTGGGGTCAGCAATATAGACGCGTGCTATCTCTTTTACAGTTTTATTAGAAAAGGGAAGATTTAATGACACATCGAAATATTTACAGTGTTGCCATAGTTGATTGACATATTAAAATACTTAGAATAGAATAAAGGATAGACAACATGTCAAAACGCATGGTTGCATTGATAATTAAAAACTAATTAATGTTTATGGGGTTGCCATATATATATATATATTATGGTCACAAGTATCTTTTTTTTTATATATGCATATATATAAAACTGCCTTGCACATGTACGCATAAAAGCCCACAACTTGAGAAAAGTTTTCTCAATTGTAGCTAAAATGAATTTTTACAACTGACATCACCACCATTAACTGTTCTATCTCATGTATAGTGGTGTGAACAAAATAGGAACAACTATAGATGTTGTGAAGTTTTAAAATGTGCTGTTTTTTTATTAAATAAAATTGTTTCTAGATACAAGTATAACTTATATATTTTTTCCTAACAGTGATTAGAATTTTCCACCATGCAAAAGTAAATAAAAACCAATTTTATGCGAAACTCTAAACCTCTTTTTGTTCACACAACTGTACAAGTCCGATATGAAGTAAACTTCCGCCCTTTAATTTGTGTACAATGTCAGTATTGCCACAACTACTCTGCGATGAACATTAATTTACGGAGGAATGTAATTGATTTTTTTTGCAACTTGTTATGCCCTTCTCTCCGTAAACTGATATTCCCCTCATCTAGCCCTCGTGCGCACTTTGCTAACTTTGCGGGCTAAAAATGTGCCCATCCCTGATATATTGGATAGGTCTCATTTTTTTTAAGTTGATTCGAATTCGGCAATAATTCAATTTTCAACATTGGCTGTGGTAAATATATTTACAACTGTTTTAATTTCAAAACCACATTCTCCAATGATCCTTTGACTTTACTAGAGTCTACGGCGGACTCTATACCCTTGATTACAACAACTAGACCCTTAGAGCTCTTCAGTTGACACGAATAATTCTTGTTTTTATTTGACAAAAATTTAACGATGTCCATAAAACTTTTTTCAGTGTAGGTCTGAATTTTTGTTTCATCTATATTGCCTTTTTTCAAAGGCACTATATGGAAATTGTTAGTACATACAATTTTACTTAATTCAGAAAGGAGAGCATTCCTGCTACGCTCGCGCAAATATATTGGAGGTGGTTTGGCATTAACAACTGTGGTGGTACTTTTCGCATAGTCGTCTGATCCATTGCTTAGTAAGGCAAGTCTGTTGCCATTTAAAACTTCCGGTTTATTATTAATTGGTGTACCACCTTGAAATTTTTTGGGATTGACTGCTGACTTTGAAGGGCTTAATTTCCTTTTTATGTTAATGTAGCGGTCAATGCCAGTTTGTACAGACTGGTTTTTTTTATTGGTACATTCTCACTTTGCTTTATATTGTTTTTCGCTGCCTGCGTACTTGCTGGTACCTGTTTAGTTGGTGTGATCATGTTTGCTGCTGGCCGTTGATGACTGTGGTTCTCTTCTGCTTTTGTTTTTTGTAAGCTCTGCTTCTGTTGCTTCTCAGTTTGTCGCTGCAATGACTCATCCTTCTCACCGTTGCCTCGTTTGTTGGTAGGAGCTGAACTCGCAGGCTCGACAAAACTGAAGTAGGCATTCAGAGAATGCCTATGGCCTTTTTGGTGGGGCTGCGGTGCGCTCATGCTTTTGTATTTGTTTGTTTTATTTCTCACTCTATTTATATTTGTGATTTTTTATGTTTTGGTTTGCACTTTCAGCGTTATTGTCTAACGCTTGCATTTAATGAACTTTTATGAATATTTGTTTATTTTTTTATTTTTATTACTGTTTTTTTAGAAAGTTTCTACGGAGCGCATGAAGACACGTCCGTTCACAGTGAAAGCTTACTATATATATACATACACCCTTATTCTGTGCTTTTGACAAATTAATAAAATATTGACAATTAACTCAAATATTTATCAAACGAGAAATATTTTGGTATTCTGTGGCAATCTTGATAAAAGTAAAAGCTTCAATTCATAAAGCTTTTCCCCACACGTATGGTGAACAAAATAATGTAAATAGAAAACAGCTGATTTCTATTCAAATTATTCGTTAAAATGGACTGTTCTGCAACGTAAGTTTTCAAATTTTAATTATTAACAAAATTTATAATTTAACTTTTATTTGATAGTAAACCAATATCGACCGAGCTACGTACGAGCAGTTGGAGGCCTATGTTTTATTTTGCGAAGCACACCCAGAAATGGGTACGGGGAAAAATTGCCCAAAAACGCCTCAAGTGATGAAGGAGTTATGGCAACAGCTGGCAGATCTACTTAATTCGTGCCAATATGAAGTGCTGCAAAATGGAAAGAGGTAACATTTTAATTTGTGTTGATACAAATATTCGTTTATTTATTATATTGTGTTAATTTGTAGACGTTAGGCTTTGAATTTGTCTACATTCGGTTCGGCTGCTGTAGATGGGATACAAAATGTGCAAAGCCTTGGTTTAACGCCAATTGAGCAAACGAATGAATGCGCAATTTCATCACCCACAGGTAGTCCTCTACAAATATGCAGTCAAATCCCGAACACCACCCAGCAAGTCCATCGACACCATCTACGTATCTTAGTTTCATTATGATATAATTTCTTTTTTTTTTCTTTTAAGGATGGTTCAACTTCGGTGCTATCACGAAGTGCACGAAAGCACTTTGATAGCTGAACTAACAAACAAAGCGGAAGTTTCGTGTGAATAATGTAGAACTCGGTGCTTCAACAAACATCTGAAGCGAGATTTTAAAACACCAAATGCTCTCTCTATGCAGTTTCTTGCAGAACCATGTAATTTGTTGTATTTTTGCTCTTTATGGGTATTAGATGTTCCCACTGGTGTTAAAAGGCACGGTTCTAGAGGATAACCTTGATCAAGAAGCCAAGATTCTCTCCGTTGTTGCTCAGACGTGTTAGTATGTTCTCGTAGGTCAGAAGTTGCCCAAATTCCAGAGTCATGTGTTGCACCCGGAAATTTGGCATTTACAAATGTAAAACATAAACGGTGATCGCAAACCTAAAAAACGATATACATATTCAAAAATTGCATTGGCATATGTATATATATGTATGTGCATGCAAAAACAAAACTTACTGCTTCAACATTGATACTGTAGAATCCTTTTCTATTTAAATATAAATTAAGAGGACGTTCGCGACATTATTTGATGGTGGAGCATGATAGCAATATGCGTGCAGTCAATTGCTCCTATGCTGCTTTTTATACCAAATTTTCTAAAAATCTGGAAAATATTTCAAATAAATCAGCATATTATTATTTGTATTACAATAATACTTGCGCCGTTTTTATAAAAGTTTCTTCCTCTGTTGAACTGGGAAACTTTATTTCTCCTCCCTTCACCTTCACAATAAGTTTTGCTACAGCTCGCACACTTCTCGAAAGGGACGACTGACTCATGGGCAAGTTGACGTTGTTACCTACACATTCTTGATATGAGCCGTGTCCAAAGAAGTTCAAAGCTGCTAGAACCCTTACAGTTAAAGGTAGTGACGTTTTCTGATTATCATGTGGGGTCAGTTCATCAATCATCACAAAGGTATTCTCGCTCAAAGAAAATGGAAACTATCGTCGCGTAAACATTTTAAATGCCGCGCGCGATTTCTATTCTCAAAATTTTTATCTTCGTTTAACAATAATAACAAAAGTAAAATATCTTCCATTTTCACAACAAAATTCGCAATCAGATATTTAATTCATAACGAGCACTGCTGTCAAGAGCATTTGACATCTTAACAACTTATAAAGAAAACAGCTTTTTATTTCAGACACAGAATACCAAATGCTTGATAAATTTCAAATTTTGACAAATTATATATATGTTGAATTTGTCAAGTGCACAGAATAGGGGTGATAGTATCTATTAGAACACTCTTCTATTATGTATTATAGATACATGTATGTAAATGTATGTACTAATACATGTAGATTTTGCGCTCGGCAATTGTGGATAAGTACATAACTATGTTACGAGTATATGTATGTATAATGAAATATATAATGAATATATGTTTCCACTAAGTAATACTATATATGCATATATGTATGTAGATATTTCTTTTTTATTTTTGTTTGTATTTTTGTGCTCTATTTGATGTTTTCATAAATATCGCTTTTTGCTAAATTCATATATGCATATTACAAATTACTGAAAAACGGATTGAATACGATCACTTTGTTCCATCAGGGGATTTATGTATGTAATAGCTGCCTTCTGCGTTTGTCTCTCTTTCTCTGCTCCAGCTAGCTACTTCCTTCTGCTGTTGTTTGTTTGTTGTTCGCGCCCGTTTGTCCGTTTTTGTGTTTTTTCGTTGATTTATTGTTTATGCGTTTTTAGATTTCGCGCCCGATTTATGTTGTGTTTTTAAGTTTTGCGCGTTTTTTTATTGCTTTTTTGTTTGCTTTTAGGTTTCGCGCCCGAATAGTGTTTGCTTTTGATTTTTGTTTTGTATTTTTAGTTAGACGATTTCAGGTTCGGTTTATGTGCCCTTTTTTTAGTTTATTTCCACTGTTTTTTTATTTAAACTTTGTTTTTGTTGGTTCGCACTCTTAATGTGTGTTAATGTTTCTTTTGATTAATTGGGAATTTCGTCCATATTTCCTGCATTCTTCAATTTGGTTTTGATGTATGTACTACGTAGGTTGCTATATATATTTCTGGACTAGGCAACACTAAGTGTTGCCAGGTGCAATCTGACATTTCCATTGGAAAATTTGACATTTTTTAGCATAACATCACTCAGAACGTTTTGTCATTTAATCGTGAATTGCTTTATTTACAGGGAATTAAAAAATTCATCTCGGCCAAAAAATGGAATTAACTCGTGAACATTTTCGTGCGATCATTTTTCACAACTTTCGACGTGGATTATCACGACAAGAGTGCCATCGTTGTGCGGTGGAAATGGAAACTGTATCGGGTCCATAAACTGCACAAATTTTATTGGCGGCTTGAGATGCATTTTTGCCTTTATCGTGGTAGTACTGTAAAATATGCCGTATTTTCTCTTTAATTTGCTCCATGTTTTCGACGCTTTAACTCACGAACGACTTAAAAGAAACGACAATCAATCAAACACGTGTTAGCGCGTGAAATAAGCTTTCCAAAAGGTGTAGCATGACCCGATGCGACGAATAAAACTAGAACTACGCGCTTTCAGCGCCAACTAGCGAAAATACCGCAAGACTTTTTTGACAACCTATTACTTTAGTTCATTCTTTTCGCTGTTCTCAATGTTATGATGTGCATTTTTTATGCATACATAGTTTAAGCGGATGTTAGTTTATAGTGCCTTTCTTTGAGGCTGGAAGGACCATATTTAATTAACGACCCAATTTATTGGGGAATACAAACTGTACAAACACTGTATGAACTTACACTCGCGCGAGTGTTTAAAATGAAAAAAGAGTTGTATATTTAAAAGGTACAATTTATTCAAAGTTATCCTTTGTTTACATTAAAATGTTTTGGGAAATGACATATCGCATCGAATCGAATAAGGGTGTGTTGGATCGTTGTCGGCGCTGGTGGAACGATGATGATCGAAGCCGAAGTGGGAATTCCGTGGCGCAGTGTGGAGGGGAAAGTATGAAGCGTTTTTTGGATGGGCGGCTTGTATAGAACCAATAGTAGATAACGAATGTGTCTATGACGAATATTCAAAATCCTTTTTGTTGGTTTAGCGGCCTGCGATGTCGCCGTGTGGTGACCGCTTGCTGAGTGTGGTGATGTTCTCAATTGTGGTGTGATGTATTGTCCTCAGCTGTGGTGAATAAAGCTGTCTTATTAAGGTGCGCCAGTTTTTACGGGTAAAGTAGGAGGATGCTTAAATCATTTAAACAACTAGTATCTATACTAGGTACATTTCTACCCTTCAAGCGCCCAGATTTTTATTTTTTTATTAATGTGGATTAATTTTTATATAAAAATAAAGTTAAATTTCTGCCGAATACCGCTATTGTGAATTTTTATTAGTTAAATAAATGTTTTCATACAATAAAATAAAAAGAAGATCATTATTGAATATCTTCAGATCTTGTATGCTTCATGGCCGTCAAAAGAAAATAAGTATAATTATTAAATTTTTACAATATTTTTATTGAAAATTATTGTTAAACGATATTCTTGTGACCTTCCATATTATAAAATAAAACTTTTTGTCAAAAAAGTCTTGCGGTATTTTCGCTAGTTCTAGTTTTATTCATCGCATCGGGCCATACTATACCTTTTTGGAAAGCTCGTTTCACGCGATAACACGTGTTGGATTGATTGTCGTTGCTTTTATGTCGTTCGTGAGTTATAGCGTTGCAAACATGGAGCAAAATAAAGAGAAAATACGGCATATTTTACAGTACTACTACGATAAAGGCAAAAATGCATCTCAAGCCGCCAATAAAATTTGTGCAGTTTGTGGACCCGATACAGTTTCCATTTTCACCGCACAACGATGGTTTCAACGTTTTCGTTCTGGTGTAGAGGTGGTCATAGATGCGCCACGCTCTGGAAGGCCTGTCGTCGAAAATTGCGATAAAATCGCTGAATTCGTCGAAAGAGACCGGCATAGTAGTCATCAAACCGTTATAAACCATTTGAAGAAGCTTGATGTATGGGTGCCACACGAATTGATTCAATAAAAATACCGCAAGACTTTTTTGACAAACCAATATCAAGGATTGTCGTGGGCAAAGCTTTTATAATGCCAGCAGCATGAGTGGGAAATACATCGGCCCACAAGTCCAAGTTAAGAAAATAAATAAGTATGCTGAATACATTCCCTGTCTTGCACATTCATTAAATTTGGTTGCTAAATGCGCTGCAGGCTGCTGTACAGACGCATTACTTCTCTTCGATTTCATTGAAAACTTCTATCAATTTTTTTCGCTTCTACCTATCGACAGGTTCATCTTACGAACGCACTTAAGGGTTCTACTTCAAAAATTCCGATTTTAAAACGGTTATCGGACACTAGGTGGTCAGCCCGACCTGATGCTCCGAAGGCACTTTTATGTGGCTTTATCACTATTAGGCAAGTATTGGAAGAAATTTTCGATAACGTGGATCAAAAATCAGAGTTCCGTAATAAAGATTACGGACTACTTTCAACGATGAATAAGTTCTTCTTCTTCCTAATTGACGTAGACACCGCTTACGCGATTATAGCCGAGTTAACAGCCGTCGAATACTTTCAGAGCTGTAGTGTTTTCGTTCATCCGTTGTCTTTTAATTCGCTGAACTATGTCAATGTCGTCATATATCTGGTACAGCTCATCGTTCCATCGAATGCGATATTCGCCGTGATTTTCTCTCAAAAACTCGCAACGTCGACTCATCCGTTGTTGACATCGTCCAAGCCTCTGCACCATATAGCAGGACGGGAATTATGAGTGACTTATAAAGTTTAGTTTATGTTTGTCGAGAGAGGACTTTGCTTCTCAATTGCCTACTCAGTCCGAAGTAGTACCTGTTGGCAAGAGTTATCCTGCTTTGGATTTCTAGGCTGACATTGCTGGTGGTGTTTACGCTGGTTCCAAGATAGATGAAATTATCTACAACTTCAAAGTTATAACTGTCATTAGTGACATGAGTGCCAAGTCGAGAGTGCGACGACTGTTTGTTTGATGAAAGGAGATATTTCGTCTTGCACTCGTTCACTCCAAGATCCATTTGTTTTGCTTCCTTGTCCAGTCTGGAAAAAGCAGAGCTAACGGCGCGGGTGTTGAGGCTGATATAATCAATATCGTCGGCATATGCCAGCAGCTGTACACTCTTATAAAAGATGGTACCTTCTCTATTTAGTTCTGCAGCTCAAACTATTTTCTCCAGAAGCAAGTTAAAAAAGTCGCACGATAGGGAATCGCCTTGTCTGAAACCTCGTTTGTTATCGAACGGCTCGGAGCTTTTTGTGTTGCTCAACGTCAGCATACACAGCCGTATTAGTTTTGCGGGGATACCAAATCCAAACATCGCGGCATAAAGGCAGCTCCTTTTCGTGCTGTCGAAATCAGCTTTGAAATCGACGAAGAGGAGGTGTGTGTCGATTCTCCTTTCACGGGTCTTTTCCAAGATTTGGCAGATGGTGAATATCTGGTCGGTTGTTGATTTGCCAGGTCTAAAGCCTCACTGATAAGGTCCAATCAGGTTGTTGACGGTGGGTTTTAATTTTTCACACAATACGCTCGATAGAACCTTATATGCGATGTCGAAAAAGCTCATCCCACGGTAGTTGGCACAGATTGTGCGAACTCTCTTTTTGTGGACTAGGCATAGCACACTTAAATTAAAATCGCTGGGCCTTCTTTCGTTCGACCATATTTTACAAAGAATCTGGTGCATGTTCCTTATCAGTTCTTCGCCGCCGTGTTTGAATAGCTCGGCCGTCAATCCATCGGCCCCCGCCGCTTTGTTGTTGTTCAGGAGGGTAATTGCTATTCGAGTTTCTTCAATGGAACATCTGTTCCATCGTCGTCGATTGAGGAATCGGGTTCGCCTTCTCCTGGTGTTGTGCGTTCACTGCCATTCAGCAGGCTGGAGAAATGTTCCCTCCATAATTTAAGTATGCTCTGGGCATCGGTGACTAGATCAACTTTGGGAGCTCTACAAGAGTATGCTTCGGTCGTAAAACCTTCCGTAAGCCGCCGCATTTTTTTGTAGAATTTTCGAGCATTTCGAGCCTTCGACCAGCTTATCAAGGTCCTCATACTCACGCATTTCGGTCTCTTTCTTTTTCTGTCTGCAAATGCGTCTCGCTTCTCTTTTCAACTCTCGGTATCTGTCCCATCCCGCACGTGTTGTTGTCGATCGTAACGTTGCGAGATAGGCAGCCTGTTCTCTTTCCGCTGCGACACGGCACTCCTCGTCGTACCAGCTGTTCTTTTGCACTTTCCGAAAACCATTGGTTTCGGTTGCAGCTGTACGCAACGAGTTTGAAATGCCCGCCCACAGTTCCTTTACACCGAGTTTTTGACGAGTGTTCTCAGAGAGCAGGAGTGCAAGCCGAGTAGAAAATCGTTCGGCTGTCTGTTGTGATTGCAGCTCCTCGACGTCGAAGCTTCCTTGTGTTTGTTGGCGTTGCACGAACATCTAAATCACTGAAGACGTGTCTTCCGTCTATCACAACATGATCGATCTGGTTGGTAGTTTTTCGATTCGGAGACAGCCAGGTCATCTTAGTTGGAATCTAATACTTCAGATAACCATATTTTGGGCCCCGGCGAAGTCTATCAGCCTCAACCCATTTGGGGATGTTTTCTTGTGGAGGCTGTATTTACCGACCGTAGAGCCAAATATACCTTCTTTGCCCACCCTGGCGTTAAAGTCGCCAAGCATGATTTTGGCCAAGCATCGTGGCGGGGGCAGATCTCATAAGTGCGCTCCAAGCACTCATAAAAGCCATCTTTGGTCTCCTCGTTCTTCTCTTCCGTTGGGGCGTGAGCGCAAATCAGCGATATGTTGAAGAACCTCGCTTTGATGCGGATTGTGGCTAGACGTTCATTCACCGGAGTGAATGATAGTAATCGGCGACGGAATCTCTCTCCCACCACTAATCTCACACCAAACTTGCGCTCCTTTATATGGCCACTGTAGTAAATGTCACAAGGACCTACTTGTCTCTGCGCTTGTCCCGTCCATCGCATTTCTTGAACGGCGGTGATTTCAGCCTTTATTTTCACGAGGACGTCAACCAACTGGGCAGCGGCACCTTCCCAATTAAGGGACCGGACATTCCAGGTGCATGCCCTCAATTCGTAGTCCTTATTTCGTTTGCCATTGTCGTCATCAAAACGGGGGTCTCTCATCCGAGAAAAATTGGTGGGTAAAAATTCGCACCACCTTCCATTAAGCTCTCTCATGCTATCATGGTGATAGAATTTCATGCCTCTGTCGTATTTAGTTTTTAACAGTGAGTGGGGATATCAACTTATTTCATCCATTTTCACATGTCATTTATCGAAAACGTATAAAAGGCTACAACTAAGTCTAAATTAAGATATAAAACTGCTAATTTTTAATTAGCTCAAATTTGCTAAGTGCAAATTTTATAAGAACTCCTGTCGACAGTATTAAACTGAAATAAATCTTAGTATAATCCCGCTCACTCCTTTTATGACGGTACGGTTAAAACTACTAAACGCGAGTTATGTAGGACCTCCCTAATAGTTGTAAGATGAAACCAACCATGCCACAGAGGCATGGAGCAGAAGCTGAACGTGACGGAATGTTTGATTTGGGATCCCTACAAAAAGCTGTATATCGAAATTCTTTTGGTACAAAATTCTGAAAACTAACGTCGCTAACTAACGTTAACAAAATTCTGTATTAAAAAAATGGTGTATTGACTAAAGTCTGTTTTTTATTTGATAATTTCATGTGCCAAGTGAGTTGCTATTAAATAGTCGTAAATCTTATCAATAAAAACAATTAGTATTTAAGAAAAGCAAAAGATTTATAAACTCCAATATTAACTTAAGCGATATTTATACAAAGAAAAATAAATGAGAATTTTAAGTCCAAAATAACAATACAACAAACAAAAGACTTCAATATTAATTCAAACGATAAGTACATATGTATGCAAAAAATAAGAAATGAGTATTTCAAGTACGATAAAGTAGTACATATGTATATAATTAGATTAAAAACAAATATTTTATGCTATTCTTTTCAAAAATGATACTTTTCCAATAATTACTCTCTTTTTTATTATTCTTTTAATTTGTTTGTTAGATCTAATTGATCTTAACTCTAAACTTCTCCATTTTCTACTCTTGATATTTGCGATTTCACATATATCATCTCTGCATTCAAGTTAGCTATAAGTTGATAAATACCACAATTTTTTTCCCCTACAATGACATTAAGTCGTCGATGCCAAGCCTCTACACTATTTTGAGTTCTAGGAAACTGACTCGTTTCTACATTTCTATGCACTGATCAAAATGTCGGCTGATGTTTTGGTGGTGCATCAAATTTACCAATGTAGTTCCTTTCAAACCAATTTGCGAGTCTCAGCATGTCATAATCATCTAAAATACTACAAAGACTGTTGTAGTATTCCGAGATTTCATCGGGAGGAACAAAAGCTAGTCTTTTCAGCATTCGAACTTGCAACGAAAAGTTCTTATAATTTCCATATTTTTTAACCAGTCTAAAAGCAATGAAAGTAAATGAAGATTACGCAGATACATATATTAAATGCAAACAATTATAAACCTTTCTTTTTGAATTTTGAACTTTGAAAGCAGCCACGCAAATCAGTGCCCGGGAAAGAATTTCTTAGCGCCGATATCAGTCCAACTTCAAAATCGCTGATAATTCTTTCTGGTTGAAGATTTTCGCCGTACTCGGATGCGATTCGGAACAATTCTTCAAATAAAACCTCGTATAGTTTTTTGGACTTGCGGCTCATAAGGCAAAAGACGAGGGGGAATGTTTCACCTTCTACTATGCCATGAATTGTAAAGAGCTGTCTCATCGGGGCAACGTAAAATGTTCCGTCCACAATCCAGCAAGAACTCTGACTCAGAAACTTTAAACACGACTTCGCACCACAAATAATGACACATTCATTCCTCTCTGTGAACTTTTCCACCAATACAAATAATTCTCCTTCCAGAGTACATAAATTTAAAGGAATATCTATGTCCTCCAAAGTTTGTGGTTCTCGAAAACGAGGTGCTTCATGCCTTGATCTTCGAATTCTAGCTAGTCCCGGCAGCTCTGCTCTGCTTCCACTGTAGCTCTTTGTATTATCTGACTTGGCGCTAAGTGACTTCTCCGAGCCATGCGCATTACTTTATTATTAATTATTGCAATTGGTAACTCATTGGGAGCTGGTTCGTGCCAATGGTCCGCGGGTTGATTAACAATAACGTAATGTTCGCCAACACCTTTGTTACAATTCTGGACTTGCACTTACTTATATTTTAATCTTTTAGAACACGCCCAATTACAAGTTTCCATTTGGGTCTTTCTTTCAAATTAATAAAAATAGCCGTCTAAGAACAATTTCTTTCCTCCTTTATTGGAAGTTATAATTTGTATTTGTGACATAACGAATAAATATTTTAATGAAAAAACATTGGGCAAAAACGGCACATGCTTTAGTTGCTTTCACAATTCTTACGACAATGATAGACATTAGACAAAGAAAAATACAGCAACGAAAATACAGTCTACACTAACAGCTATTACCGTTGCAGCGTAGTGATCATCAGCTTTGTTGTACTTACTCACGGTGTACTGACTAGCTTAGGGACTTCTCTGCATTGAAATTTTGTTAAGTATTGTTTAACGCTCAGGTGACAACAACAATTTAAAGAAATCAATTTAAAAGAAGTAAAAAGCAAAACAGAGATAAAGAGAAATGCAAACAAAACCAGGTAGGTTATTCTGTAAAGTGCGCACTTTTTTATAAAATTCTTTGTATTTTTTATCATTTATTTACAAAATTACGTAAATACAGAATTTTGTCAATACAGAATTTCGCACACAGGATTTTGTAGACAGAATATTGTATAGTACAGCATTTCGTACCCAACCCGATTTGGGATCCCTACAAAAAGCTGTATATCGAAATTCTTTTGATACAAAATTCTGAAAACTAACGTCGCTAACTAACGTTAAAAATAAAAAAATTGCTTTTTTTTTTTAATACCCAACCCGTTATGGCTATTTGAAAATAAAAAAGCCATTTTTTTTGAAAAATTCATAACTTTTTTGAAGTTGGACAAAAAATTTTGAAAAAAATTCTCAAAAATGTTTTTCAAAGGGTAGAAAAGGATGGATAAGTTTCAGCAAAATCTAAAGGGTCGGGTTCAAAAGTGGTCGGTTTGGTATGGAATATCCCATATGTACAAGTATATATAAAATAAGATAAGTCATCGAAGACTAAAAACAAGTAATACTAAAATTGTAGAAAGTGGAGTAAATCTTAAATTCCCAGTGACTACAAATTTGTAGGAGCAAGTCTTTGATGGATCTAGCACTCCCAGTGAAAGTAAAACTGTCGGAATAAGATTCATACTGAAATTTCCATAAAGACTATAAAAGGGTGGTCTAATTGTAAAACAAAAAAAAGTGCAAATAAGTGAAAATAATTATATTTTAATAAAACTTCTATTTTATTCATAAAAAAGAAAGATAAAGCAATTTAAATAAAAAGCGCGTATTAATAGGAATTTAGAATATTGTGTAGAAGCAATTACACAATTGTCGGAATTAAATGCAATACATAATCAGAGGTCAATAAGACAACGTATTGAAAAAGATATAAAATATGAAAATTCTTTTGAGGGTGATACCGGCCAATTGCTAGCATTCATTGAAGCAATAGATAGGATTCTGAGGGATTATTTAAACCAGGAAGAAGAAGTTTTTAGGGTATTGTACGATTTAAAAATAAGTGAGAAAGCAAAAAATTATTTGCATCTTACCCCACCAGCTATTTGGGAAGATTGCAAAATAAAACTAAAACAACATTTTAAGCGAAGGAAAGATCAAATAACCGTAACTAGATAAACAAATACATTACGAGCAGCAGAATTAATGAAATAATTGGTGCTATAACTGAATTTGGAGCTCTCCACTTAATTTCATTGACTCAGTTATCAGGAATTATATATAGTTTCATAGGACTAGACGAAGGTAATTTAAATCCTTTATTTAAGAATCCAAAAATTTAGATGCTCATAGGTTCCAAAGAAAAAATCACGATTATAGGACGCAAAACAATGCGCATACAACAAAACAATAGAAATAATTTTACAGGCCAACAAAGGTTTAGGCCTAGATATGCTAATAGATTTAATAATCAACAAAATTAGAAGCCGGCATATACAAATAATTCTGCAAGTCAGCAGCAAAATAATAGAGCTAATAACACTTACGTACAATTTTTTAGGTCAAACAAATGGATCGGGTCAACGTAATAGTAGACTATAAAATACAAATAATTTTTCTAGACAGTACTCTAGGAATACTTGGACTAACAACAACAGCGGACATTATAGGTCTAAGAATTTCAATAGGCCTTCTCCAATGGAAGTAGATACTATGAGTCGGTTTTAGGAACCAGTAGAAACAAACCTTAATGACGACTTTTATACCAATTAGCCTCGGAATATTACGATAAAAAAATAGTTATAATGCTAACACTGTTTGGGAAAAAGTGGTGTACTTTAGTAGATCCACTATTAGTATAATGAAAAAAAGAGCTTTAAAAATTTTAATTTACCCATTGTAGAGCGAGAGAGTACGGTTATAAGTACCTTAAATGGCAATATTGAGAACCAAGCATAAAAGTAAAAAGTCCTTGCCCTGCGGAATTTAATTACGAAAAAAATACTGTGATTAGATGGCTATTATTAGATTTCGACAAGCCATATGCTTTGATATTAGGAAATGATTTTATTTTCAAAAATTTTAAAATTATTGATATAGAAAAAATTAATATAACTTTGAAAAATGGAACAATGATTATATTTCATATGAAAACTGTTTGGGAACAGGTTTATTCATTGGAAGAAAGTAAAATGCAAAACATTCAATTGGATTATTTAAAATCAAATGAACGTAGGGAGGTTGAAAAATTGGTAAAGAAGTATGAAAAATTAATGTATAAAGAAGGAGATGCCTAGACCAACACAAAAACCGTGGTCCACGAAATATGAACCACCACAAACCAGCAAATCAATTCAAAAATATATAGGTTACCTCCGAAACATGAAGAAGAAGCCATAAGGCAAATACAGGAACTAGAAGAACAAGGTATAATTCGGAAAAGTAGGAGTAAATATAGTTCACCTATTATCATAGTACCAAAAAAATGTCATTGCGTAGGAAATAAAAAATTTCGGTTAGTAATCGATTACCGTAGACTAAATCAAATAACTGTCGAATATAAATATCCTTTGCCAAACATTTATGGAATCTTAGACAAGTTGGGCAAGACGCAGTACTTTAGCACTCTTGATCTAGCCAAAGGTTATCATCAGATTTTAATGGATGAAAAAAATATTGCAAAGACAGTTTTGTATCTCTGGAGGGATTATACGAATATATAAGAATGCCCTTCGGACTGAAAAATGCTCCGGTAACCTTTCAACGACTAATGAATGACATATTAAGAGAATACATAAATAAGATATGTGTCGTTTCATTTCTATCCTTCCAGCGTCATTAGAAGACCATTTAAACTCATTAGGGAAAATTTTTTCAAAGTTAAAGGAACATAATTTAAAAATTCAAGTCGATAAATGTAGTTTTCTAAAGAGGGAAACAAAATTTTTGGGGCATACCTTAACAAAAGAAGGGATTATGCCAAATCAGGACAAGATAGCAGCAATACAAAAATTTAAACTGCCTAGAACGGAAAAACAATTAAAAAGTTTCTTGCGAGCCACTGGTTATTATAGAAATTTCATTAGGGACTACTCAAAAATTGCATACCCAATGATTAAATATTTAAAAGAGGACTATAAAATAAATTCAAGAGATGCGCAGTACTTAGCTAGTTTTGAAAATTTGAAAACACTAATTTCATCGCATCCAATTTTAAAATTTCCCGAGTATGATAAGGAATTTACTATTACAACGGATGCAAGTGATTACGCAATAGGCACAGTGCTTTCTCAACAAGGTCAACCAGTGTGCTACATTAACAGAACTTTAAATAACCATGAACAGAAATATGCTACAACAGATAAAAAATTTCTAGCCGTTATATATTCAATAACCTATTTCAGGCCGTACATATATGGCACAAAATTTAAAATTATAACTCAGTGGTTCCCAAACTTATTTTGTCTACCGCCCACTTTGAGAATAAATATTTTTTAGCGCCCCTATTTTTTCACCTATTTAAAAACCACTATAACTTCAAATTAATTATTGTGATCTATACATATATGTATGTATATTGACAGAGAATTCTAAACGAAACTTTTACTATAACCAGCAACTTGAAACCTGAGCGCAGTCGGTAACATACAACGGCGCTTAGGTCTCAAGTTAACTCTTACGGGCTCCACCTGCCAATAAGAATGATTATTGAAACACAACTTTATAGTATTAAAACAGAGAATCTTTTATTAAAAATAAAACTAAAATAATCGATTCTTATATAAAAACTAATGTGAAGGATGAATCTGATGCTGTTTAATAAGTTTGTTAATATCAGGTTCCAATTTACTCAAGAACAGTCGCAAGTCGCCACGTTCGGTAACAAGCAAACGATTTCTCTTTTTAGTAAGCAGTGTTGTCACAGCACTAAATCCACGTTCACACAAATATGATGATGGGAATGCTATCAAGAATCGTTGAACGATTAACCACAATCCAGGGTACAATTGCGAGATCGGTTTTTGTAGCCAAAATTCTTGGTAACCATTTTTGAACTTGATTTTTATTTCCTCGTTTGTTGTCAATTCCATAAGTTCTTCTTCCAGCTGAGGTGACATTGCTGTGTTGACATTTGAAAACGGATCCAACACCCAGTCTGGTGTTTCCAAGTTCAAAATGTCCTGGTATCGTTCGGTGAAGTCAATGTGGAGGTTTTCCAAATGTTGGAAGTAGGCAAACAATTCGTCGTTACTGCATGATACTGGTAAATTCGGAAAATTGTGAAACTCACGTCTGCCCAGATTCTTTTTGTTTAGAAGCAGTTTGGCTGCGAAAGCAGCATCGACGTTTTTTGTTTTAATTAAATTTAGTTTATCGCCTTGCAGTTGGAGATTCATGTCGTTGAACAATTTATACAGGTCTGTCATGTAAGCTATATCATTCTTTGATGTTATGAGCTTGTCTTGAAATTCTGTATCTTTAGTTTTCAAGAACTCTATAACAGAGTCAAACAGGTTGTAGAATCGAGTCAGAGAATTGCCTCTTGATAGCCAACGAACTTCAGTATGAAACAACAAACGATTGAAATCCTCGTCATTAGTAACACAAAGCTGATGAAATAATCTATCATTCAAAGAGCTGTTGCGGATTTTATTGACTGCTTTGATGACATATTTCAGTGATTGAAATAGTTTTTCACTTAAGTTTCTAGCAACTAAATGTTGTCTATGAATAACGCAATGTACACCAAGGACATCTGGAATTTTATTTTTTAAGTGCGCTATTAAGCCTTTATGGCACCCTATCATAGCCGGAGCGTCATCCGTAGCAATTGAAATAATATTTTTCAAAGGAATCTCTTTCTCATCGCAAAACTTTTCCAATATATTGAATATGGTTTCGCCTTTTGTATAGGTCTCAAAATTTCTAGCAAATAATATAATAGTTCTTCACATATTTTCTCATCTTTAATAAACCTCACGTAAGACAACAACAATGCTTCATTAATTGGTAAAGTGGACTCATCGAGCTGAATTGAGAATTGGCTTGTCCTCAGGTGATCACACAATGATTCTTCAATGTTTTCAGCCATTTCATCAATTCGTCTTTGCACAGAATTATTACTCAAAGGAATTTTTCGGATAATATCTGCTTCCGGTTTATGAAGCACGGTACTTATTACTTCATTTATTGCTGGCAACATTAACTCTTCTCCGATGTTATGTGGTTTGCCTTTTTGAGCAATTAACAAAGAGATATTGTACGAAGCTCGAAGTCCTTCGTCATCTTGCTTAGCAGCCGCCGAAAATAGATTTGCTACACTTGGCTGAGTACTATGCTTCTTCTCTAGATCTTAAAAATATGCTACATTCTTGTCTTTCTTATCTGGATGCATTTTATTCAAATGATCTTGTAGTCTTAAAGGCTTCATTGCTTCACCCAGCTAGTCGCAAGATTGCAAACTAAAACTAAAACAAGATTTTAATTCGAGAAAATGACCTCCAATGACCATAAGTAGGGAAATAAATACATTACTAGTAGGTAGCATTAGTGAGTTGAGCAGCAGAATTAATGAAATAATTGCTGCTATAACTGAATTTGGAGCTATCGACATACACGAAGGGGGAATGAAGGAAATTTTGTCAGGAATGCTTTTTCAACGCATTAAACAAATCACATCAGGGACTTGTGCTTATGCAATAAGGAACTCAATTTCATTGACTCAGTCAACCGGAATTTATATATAGCTTCATAGGGTTAGACGCAGGTAATTTAAATCCTTCATTAAAAAAATCCAATAATTTAGATGTCAATAGGTTCCAAAGAAAAAATCACGATTATAGGACACAAAACAATGCGCCAAGTAATAGAAATAATTTTACAGGCCAACAAAGGTTTAGGCCTAGATATGCTAATAGGTTTAAGTTAGGTTAAGTTAGGTTAGATGGCTGATCAAAGATCACATGTGGACTATACGTAGTCCTTTGTGATGCCATAGGAAATAGATCGGACTTACAGATCGGCAAAACGCTTGGTAGCCAATACAAATTTGCAAAGGCGCTTAATATCTACACCCACCAGTTCGGTAGGATGTCTGAAGGTATGTGCCCCCAAGTGTCTAAGTCTTAACCTCCCGAATGCGGGACAGTCAGAAGGAAGTGCTGGCTAGTTTCTGCCGCATCTTCTTCTAAGCAGCTTCTGCAAACGGAATACGGTAAGATTCCTAGTCTTATAGCATGTGTGCCAATAGGGCAATGGCCCGTCAAGAGCCCCACTACTAAAGAGAGGCTAGCCTTACTGAGGGCGAAGAGATCGTTAGATCTTCTGTGATCTATCTTGGGCCAGAACGCTCTTGCGACCGCGCAAGTACCAATGCTGGCCCAGCGTTGACCAAGCATCCGCGAGGCCCAACTTTCCAGTAGTAGGACATAATAGGACACAGGAGCACCGACCCGTTCCCATTCTACCGATAGTGACTCTAGGGTGCCCTTCCTTGCTAGCTCATCAGTTTTGCAATTATCCGCTATTTCGTTGTGGCCCGGCACCCAAACAAGTCTTATAATAAATACTGTCGCCGCCAGGGACAGTGCCACCTCAACCAGCCCTGAACGCACTGTGAATGAATTCAGGGCTAGTATCGCTGCTCTACTATCTGAGTGAATGGTCACTTCCCTGAAGGTGGACATCGTCCGGAGTAGCAGATCTGCTTCTACTTTTATGGCTGCAACCGCAGCCTGGAAAACACTGCAGTAGTCAGGGAGTCTGAAAGTGGTGCTGATAGAGAGCTCCCTACAGTAAACCCTTCCACCAACCTTCCCCCAAAGCTTTGACCCATCGGTAAAGAAGCTTACTGTTCCCCTCCTCCAACGGCTTCTTCCCACCTATAACTCCCTCTTCGGTATATGGGTAGAGAAGGAATCGCGGGAGTTTGATATGGCGACTCCATTATCCAAATGATCCGGTATGCAGTCAAGGCTTGTAAGGATATCTGAGTGTTCAGAAACACGCTCCCTTAGAAACCCAGATTCCCTGAGCCTAATAGCCACTTTTGCGGCCATACACCTTCCGGCAATGTCCACGGGCGTTATGTTGAGAATTGCATTAAGTGCCATGGTTGGGGTGGACTTAAATGCACCGCACATGCTGATGAGCGCAGCCCGTTGAACGCTTTCGAGTTTCTTTTCAAGTGTGGTCTTCTATAAAGCCCTCCACCACATAAAGACTCCATAGGGGCTTTACTATGGTGTCATAGAGCCAGAGGACCACCTTCGGTGGGAGGCCCCACCTTTTGCCGATAGCTCCTCTACAGCAGTAAAGGGAAATCGATGCCTTTTTGACTCTCTTCTCAATATTCGGCTTCCATGAAAGCTTCTTATCCAGGATAAGCCCTAGATACTTCACTGTATCTGCCGGTTACAGGCGAATACCTCCCATTTGCGGCAACGGTGCCACTGGGACCTTATATCTTCTACTAAAAAACAAAAATTTCTGTTTTATTCGGGTTGATGGCGAGTCCACTTCCGACCACCCATTACAACGCCGAGATATCCCTGCGTCAGCTCGTATACGGTGCTAAGGAACTTTTCTTTGACCATAAGTGCTTCATCGTCTGCATAGGCAATCACCCGACAGCCCAGATCCTCTAGTTTCTTAAGAAACTCTCCTCTAGGAGCGCCAGTTCAGCGCTCATGTCGTGATCGACCCTCACCTCCTCAAACAGTTGTTCGAGGCTGAAGACGGAATCGCCAATCGACGAACCGCCTCCAGAACTCGAACTTGTTTTCTGTAAGTTCTCACCAGTTCTTTTTGAATCTTAACACCTGATTTTACTGCTCGCGAGGCCACCATGATAGTTCGTCGTTATTAAAAACGGATTGCCGACCAGATCGATGTTTTGATACTGATATTTCATGATAATTAGCAATATTTTCGCTTAATTTGCAACTTGCCGATATGAGAGCCCTTCATTCAACCATTGAAGCACAGATTTTTTAATAGTGTTTAAAAGAGTTAAGCATCCCCCCGGAAAACGAGCACACACTAATACTTGACGACACCACATTCGCACACAAGACAACTCACCATACTTGTACATCCACCCACTCAGCATAAAGGATGGTCCCCTGAGCAGATTCAACACATTCGTTCGAGCAATTCGTCACATAAAGTTCGACCATCAATTTTATATACACTCCACCGCGTCGACACCTCACGCTAATCTCTTCCAATTGCAAAATTCAACCACGATCCGTGTCCACTCATTCACAAGCAGTGACAAACCGTTCCCGGAATTGGAGTAGCGCCGCCTCGCCCGTCAATATACGTTTTAATGAGTTTATATGTATAATAAAATCAATAAATTTAAAAAAACTTGTTGAAAATCGAAATGTCTACAAAATAAAACGGACATTTATATTTAATTGAACGCAGTGGTGAGTGCTCTCCAATACATCCAATATACATTTTATTCAAATAGAGTCAGCAATTTTCCTCATTTTTCAAAAAAAAAAAAAAAACACGAAGTTCAACAGCTTCACAAAAAACAATCTTTCTAATTCTACTTACCGTCTATAAAATGAAAAATACTTCTGAAAACGTTAGTTAATTGATAAATAGAGCTACTGGTATTTAAAATACTCGAAAGTTGTTTATTAAAGTTGTTCTTAGCTATGCTCACACGCCTGAACGCAACCGATGTTGTAACACAATTGAGCAAATGTGCACGTGACGGAAACCACTCAAAAAGACTCAGCTAGTGTACCTAAGTTGCGTAGTGCAAAAAAAATTTTAAATCAGGAATATTTGATTTTATTTCCTCAATTGTGTTACATACTGTATACTCTATATTCGGCATAAGATTTGTTAGAAAAACAAAAGTCTTTATGTGTAGTATATGAGAGTTGCGGTAGTATCAACCCAATTTTATCTATTCACTATTATCATGCCACATACTAAAAAAATTTTCCTCAGTTTTCGTTAAGGTTCCTCACATACAATCACCAATGACATGAAGAAAAGTCTACCGGATGTTCGAAAATCCTGATATTAGTTATATAGGGCTAGGTCAAGTTTTCGCCCAATTTTATGTTTGTTAGGCACAAAAATATGCTGTTATGTGTAAAACATGTTCTGTAACTTTACTTGCGGTAACTCAAAAATTGGCCGATATATCCAGCATGAGGTCAACAGGAATTTCGAAAATCTTTATAATAGGTATATAATGGGTATACATATATGGGAAGTATTGGCCCCATTTCAATCCATTTTTTGATATATAGAATAACTATCGGCCAGGAACAGATTCTGTCTGAATTTCAATTGTATATCTCGCACATTGAACGATATTTTCGATCAAAATCAGGTATAGATACTGGGGTCTACACTTTCGGTAGCTAAGGGCTTTTAAAGTTTTGATTAGATTCGGTCATAAGGCGACATACTTTAAAGGAATTATTAGTACAAAATTTTGACCCGTATATATTAGATATTGCTCGATTTGTGTACTAGAAAGAAGAAGAATAAAATGGAATTTAAAAAAGTGTTATATGGTGTGGTTGAAGTTTGATTTCGCCCATTTTCTCACATAAGAACATAAGTACTCGTAGAATGCTACGTACGTAATTTAATCGAAATCGGGCGGTCGGGTCCCGAGATATGTAGTTTCACCAAAATGTGGATGGTGCTACGCATAACGTTCAATTTTCATTCCTACTCCCATTAATCCCGCTCATACCGTTTCGGAGGTAAATTTGAACGTCTCCAAAGTATATTCATTTATCCCACGAGTTATGAAGATGACGATGGGAGCAAATTATATTATCCAAAAAATAATGACTACTCTTCATGAACTCTGTTTAACGACTGTTTTATTGAAATCAAACATAAGTCTGCTTAAGTTAAATATAATTCAATACCTATTATTGTTTATATTCAAAAAATGCTGACTCGTGACATTAAGTCACGTTCAGTTTCTGCTCCATGCCTGGCATGGTTGGTTTCATCTTACAACTATTATGGAGGTCATACATAACTCCCCCCTCGTTGCTTTTAGGATTCTCCTGAATCCTTGTATTTAAAATTTTAACTTTTACATTATTTCTTTTGATCCATATGATTAGCCATATAACTGCTCTTATTATAACGACTATTAAAATATTACTTACACCGTATGAAATCTTTTTATGATATTTTAGTTCTTTGATTTCATTTAAATTTTCGATATGATTTAATATAATTTTTTCAAAATTTACTTTCACTTCATATGTCTGATTTAATACTGGTACAGGATATATGAATTTGTCAAAAAATTCTTTTTTACAATTTTTATACGATTTATTTTTTATTTCGATTTTACAATTACTAAAATTTATTATATAATTTTTTTGAAGTGTAAATTTTCGTTTATCGCAGTTTTGGATCATTTCATTGTTATTGGCATTTTTAACTAGCAGAGTATCATCAGACAACTCCTGCATATAAGTTTTATTATTATACTTAAATATACAATTATCATTAAAAACACAATTTTCACTTAATTTTAATTTTCTTAGCAATGTATTAGCATTATATTGATAATGTTTAGATTCTAAAGTTATTATTTCCTCATCTATGTGATCAATTTCTAAATTATTCCTGTTTGGCAATGGTGTAATTAATTTTAAATCTGTAGAAAAATATGTTTTTAGTATTTGAATAGCGAACACAAGTACTTCATTTTTGAACGCTACTACTCCTACTTTGGCTAGCTTCAGCTTATAAAAATCGATGTCGAAACTATCTATTTCCTCTTTTGTTAACATTCCCGGATGTATTAGATTGTTTTTGGCGGCGGCTATATTGTTTTGTATTTCATGTATATTTCCTTCAACATGTCTTAATTTATTCATTTGATCATTCTAAAGAACCAATTTTGCTAGCTCTCTATCCTCCTTTTGTATCTGATTTAATTCTTTTAAAATTTTACTGCTGTCATTTTTTATTATTGTTTTCATTAAATTAGTTGAATCGTTAAAATGCTCATTTATGATAATCTGCTTATTGATATTTGTTATTGCATTGTGCGAATTTCCCTCTATTACTTCTAAGTACAAATTATATCCTGTCGGTCCTCCTCATCCATTACCCACAAAAACCATTTATACATTGTCCCTCCTAAATTAATTAAACCTCTCTTCTTTCTTCCCTCTTCCTTGGGAGTAATCGATCTAATTTTTACCTTAATTACTTTAATTTCGTTAAAAAGAAGTGCCTTGCTACTTAGGTCTGCTTGTCTTATGTTTTCTTCCATTTTCTCCACCAAACTAACTAGCTCTTTCGGATGTATAATATGTAGTATTGTATTTACTTCATCCACGATCTCTACTTCGCCGAGTTGGATCATGGTGTATCCTGCTTCTTCAACTATTGGTGACACTTGTAGGAATGCTGCCACCAATGTTATATTACTGAAAAAACACAATTGTCTCCATCATCTGTAAAAATAAAATTATTATTTTATAACCGTTCCCCCATTAAATGCCCTTAAACTAAATGGAGGAGGATGGAGTCATGTGTAGAAGTTCACGCAAGTGAGGAAAGTTCTCTGATCGCCATTCACTTGGGAGTGGCCAGAAACGATTCTTTTACATATGACTCAAGCACCTCACGACTTCCGGTCTTTGACCAAGTATCCTCTGGGTAGCCTAAGAATATCCGTTTGAAGGCGAGCTAAAGTGAGAAGGCGAAATATTCCCTACTTAAGGTTGTGCGCTGGGTTTGAGACCTGCCACGTAAAAAAACACCCCCAATGAAAAACAAACAACAGCCTCGGATAAGTGACCCCCCCTTTTGATGACGACCATGGCAAACGAATTAAGGACTATCATTTGAGGGCATGCACCTGGAATGTCCGGTCCCTTAATTGGGAGGGTGCCGCTGCCCTGTTGGTTGATGTCCTCGTGAAAATAAAGGCTAACATCACCGCCGTCCAAGAAATGCGATGGACGGGACAAGGAAAGAGACAAGTAGGTCCTTGTGGCATTTACTACAGTGGACATATAAAGGGGCGCAAGTTTGGTGTTGGATTCGAGGTGGGAGAGAGACTCCGTCGCCGAGTACTATCATTCACTCCTATGAATGAACGTCTAGCCACAATCCGCATCAAAGCGAGGTTCTTCAACATATCGCTGATTTGCGCCCACGCCCCGACGGAAGAGAAGGACGATGTGACCAAAGATGCCTTTTATGAGTGCTTGAGATATACGACGACATTGACATAGTTCAGCGAATTAAAAGACAGCGGCTACGTTGGCTAGGTCATATACCGATGGATGAAAACACTTCAGCTCTGAAAGTATTCGACGCAGTACCCGCCGCGGGAAGCAGAGGAAGAGGAAGACCTCCACTCCGTTGGAATGACCAGGTGGAGAAGGACCTGGTTTCGCTTGGAATATCCAATTGGCGCCACGTAGCGAAGAGAATAAACGAGTGGCGCGCTGTTGTTGACTCGGCTATAATCGGGTAAGCGGTGCCTACACCAGTAAAGAAGAAGAATAAACTAAATGTATCTTCATCCCTTTCGTTTGAGTTTTCAATATTTGTCAATTTCATTGGGCTTTTAATATTCGCCGGATGAACGTTCTGTAGTTGATTAATTCGGTATTACGGTTGATCTTTATGCCGTACTCTTTTGTAGTTTTTTATTGGACCTTCTTCTCCTGTTTCTATATAGTCTCCTCTGTACCTATTTCTATTGTGTATTATTAGTTGTTGCATCTGGTCTGTTGTGATTTTAAAATGTTTGGATAAATACTATTTCTTGCATTATTGGGTGTACATTTTATGGTTGAGTGATAGCGATCATTATAGTTACCTATAACGATCTGTATCTTCATTTCTGTTGAGAGGCTTGGATCCTCAATTCCTGTTAGTTTTTCTAACAAGGTTGAGTGCAGCCTCTCAATATCTGTATTACCTGTATGGGAGTTTGGTTTTGTTAAGTGTATTTCGACTCCTTCTGTATTTAAAAACTGAATCAGCTGTTCGGCTCTGAATTCGGTGTCCAGGATGATCTTCTTTGGTTTCCCAAATTTTGTGAAATGTTCAATTATGATGGCCTTCTTTGCTCTCCAATTTCTGTCAGTTATATTGTATGCTCCTGCAAATTTTGTCAGTTTATCAATTACTGTGACAAATGACTGTTTTTTAAAATGAAAAATGTCGTCATGTATTATTTCATTTTTACCTGAAGGTGTCTGTGTTAGTTTAAACTTTGGCTTTATCGGCTTCCTGTCATATTTAATTTGCTTGCATTTTTCGCAATCATATATAATTAGTTGTACATGTTCCCTTAATTTTGGATAGTATATTTCATCCTTAAGTGTATTGTAAGTCTCGTTTATTCCGCTATGCATTGACTCATTACTATGGTAAAGTGAAATTTGTTTATGCAGCTCTTCTTCTTGTGTCATTTCTGTTGCTCTTTTTGTGCATTTTATAAATTGCAACTTGCTATTGCAAGAAAACATGCTTATAAGTAATAGTTGAATTTTACGATAATCGGCCTCCTCCACTTCGGAAAAAATACCCTTTTTCCCCTTGTCAATATGTCTTCGGAAAATATTTTTCAATATGTTCTTCGTGTCAATAGGGTTGATCTCGATTACTTTCCTTCCATGTATTATTTGATTTTCAGTTTGGGGACTATATGTTGACAATTTCTTCTTTTATGAAGAAATGTTCTAACAGCTCCTCTTCTGCGGAATGTATTGTAACTGACATTTCTAAATAGGATTCATTATCATTGCTTTCGTCTATTTTTGGAGAGTTTTCAGTCCGGCTTAAAAAATCTGCTTCTACATTATTTTTCCCTTTCTTATATTCCATTTCATAACTTAACTCTTGCAGTTTCAACAGCCACCTTTGATGACGTTGTGAAAACTCCCTACCTTTATATTTATTATTTAAAAACACTATCGGGCTATGATCAGTTATAACAGTGTTTCCCAAAGTGGGCGATAACGCCCCCTTGTGGGCGCTGCAGGTGTCAAGGGGGGCGGTAAGAAACCCAGAATGAAAATGGGGGCGTTGTGTAGAGGCCTGGGGGTTACTTGTAATTTTATTTAGCTAGGAGGCCTCTTAGACAACGACTACATGAGCTCTCGACTCTCAACAACAACTTGTGAACATCAACTAATATGAATTAAAACTCGGTTCTCTATTTCTCTCCGCGTAGTTCATATATCTGTCCTATTTTATTGAATATAGAAAAAATGAAAATCATGTCAATTGGTCGCTCCGTTTCATAACGGGACATCTCGACTGGATAGAATTTATAGAATACTAACTATCAAACGTATTGCTATTGCCATTGCCAAAACTGTATGTTGGCATTTGCTACCATAATATAATCATTTGCGCAAAGATGTGGGGTAGATAGGTTCGAGCTGATGTAGCGCATGCTTTGAGCTCTTGAAAAATTTATTTTATTATTTGCGAAATGCCGTCGGGCAGGTAGCTGATGTAGCGCACGTTTTGAGCTTTTGGACTCCTTAAATCTTTTATGTGGAAAATAAAAAAAGGATCTTTACCCTTTCTTACAAATGTATTTCTGGGGAACAAATGTATTTCTGGGAAAAAGATGATAATACGAAAAGGAGAAAGATTCTTTTTTTTACAAATGTATTTCTAGGAAAAATAAGAATTCACATTTTTGGACTACTATATAATAATTGTGCTTAAGCATTCCTATATAAACAATGTAATATTTATTTTTTCATTTGTGGTTTTGCGCGCAATAGATGAGCATTACTTAAGCCCCTTTTACACTACTCGCAAAGTTAAACATATTTTTCAAAGCAAAACAATGTCGGAAGTAAAAAAAGAAGAGACGGCAACACCCTGCGGAATACATCAAATTCGGATTCATTGAAAATCCCACAAACCCATCCTCGCCTTTGGGTCTTCTATGTCTAAAAACATTTTCGGATGAAGCAATGAAGCCTTTAAGACTACAAGATCATTTGAATATAATGCATCCAGATAAGAAAGACAAGAATGTAGCATATTTTCAAGATCTAGAGAAGAAGCATAGTACTCAGCCAAGTGTAGCAAATCTATTTTCGGCGGCTGCCAAGCAAGATGACGAAGGACTTCGAGCTTCGTACAATATCTCTTTGTTAATTGCTCAAAAAGGCAAACCACATAACATCGGAGAAGAGTTAATATTGCCAGCAATAAATGAAGTAATAAGTACCGTGCTTCATAAACCGGAAGCATATATTATCCGAAAAATTCCTTTGAGTAATAATTCTGTGCAAAGACGAATTGATGAAATGGCTGAAAACATTGAAGAATCATTGTGTGATCACCTGAGGACAAGCCAATTCTCAATTCAGCTCGATGAGTCCACTTTACCAACTAATGAAGCATTGTTGTTGTCTTACGTGAGGTTTATTAAAGATGAGAAAATATGTGAAGAACTATTATATTATTTGCTAGAAATTTAGAGACCTATACAAAAGGCGAAACCATATTCAATATATTGGAAAAGTTTTGCGATGAGAAAGAGATTCCTTTGAAAAATATTATTTCAATTGCTACGGATGACGCTCCGGCTATGATAGGGTGCCATAAAGGCTTAATAGCGCACTTAAAAAATAAAATTCCAGATGTCCTTGGTGTACATTGCGTTATTCATAGACAACATTTAGTTGCTAGAAACTTAAGTGAAAAACTATTTCAATCACTGAAATATGTCATCAAAGCAGTCAATAAAATCCGCAACAGCTCTTTGAATGATAGATTATTTCATCAGCTTTGTGTTACTAATGACGAGGATTTCAATCATTTGTTGTTTCATACTGAAGTTCGTTGGCTATCAAGAGGCAATTGTCTGACTCGATTCTACAACCTGTTTGACTCTGTTATAGAGTTCTTGGAAACTAAAGATACAGAATTTCAAGACAAGCTCATAACATCAAAGAATGATATAGCTTACATGACAGACCTGTATAAATTGTTCAACGATATGAATCTCCAACTGCAAGGCGATAAACTAAATTTAATTAAAACAAAAAACGTCGATGCTGCTTTCGCAGCCAAACTGCTTCTAAACAAAAAGAATCTGGGCAGACGTGAGTTTCACAATTTTCCGAATTTACCAGTATCATGCAGTAACGACGAATTGTTTGCCTACTTCCAACATTTGGAAAACCTCCACATTGACTTCACCGAACGATACCAGGACATTTTGAACTTGGAAACACCAGACTGGGTGTTGGATCCGTTTTCAAATGTCAACACAGCAATGTCACCTCAGCTGGAAGAAGAACTTATGGAATTGACAACAAACGAGGAAATAAAAATCAAGTTCAAAAATGGTTACCAAGAATTTTGGCTACAAAAACCGATCTCGCAATTGTACCCTGGATTGTGGTTAATCGTTCAACGATTCTTGATAGCATTCCCATCATCATATTTGTGTGAACGTGGATTTAGTGCTGTGACAACACTGCTTACTAAAAAGAGAAATCGTTTGCTTGTTACCGAACGTGGCGACTTGCGACTGTTCTTGAGTAAATTGGAACCTGATATTAACAAACTTATTAAACAGCATCAGATTCATCCTTCACATTAGTTTTTATATAAGAATCGATTATTTTAGTTTTATTTTTAATAAAAGATTCTCTGTTTTAATACTATAAAGTTGTGTTTCAATAATCATTCTTATTGGCAGGTGGAGCCCGTAAGAGTTAACTTGAGACCTAAGCGCCGTTGTATGTTACCGACTGCGCTCAGGTTTCAAGTTGCTGGTTATAATAAAAGTTTCGTATAGATCACAATAATTAATTTGAAGTTATAGTGGTTTTTAAATAGGTGAAAAATAGGGGCGCTAAAAAATATTTATTCTCAAAGTGGGCGGTAGACAAAATAAGTTTGGGAACCACTGAGTTATAATTTTAAATTTTGTGCCATATATGTACGGCCTGAAATAGGTTATTGAATATATAACGGCTAGAAATTTTTTATCTGTTGTAGCATATTTCTGTTCATGGTTATTTAAAGTTCTGTTAATGTAGCACACTGGTTGACCTTGTTGAGAAAGCACTGTGCCTATTGCGTAATCACTTGCATCCGTTGTAATAGTAAATTCCTTATCATACTCGGGAAATTTTAAAATTGGATGCGATGAAATTAGTGTTTTCAAATTTTCAAAACTAGCTAAGTACTGCGCATCTCTTGAATTTATTTTATAGTCCTCTTTTAAATATTTAATCATTGGGTATGCAATTTTTGAGTAGTCCCTAATGAAATTTCTATAATAACCAGTGGCTCGCAAGAAACTTTTTAATTGTTTTTCCGTTCTAGGCAGTTTAAATTTTTGTATTGCTGCTATCTTGTCCTGATTTGGCTTAATCCCTTCTTTTGTTAAGGTATGCCCCAAAAATTTTGTTTCCCTCTTTAGAAAACTACATTTATCGACTTGAATTTTTAAATTATGTTCCTTTAACTTTGAAAAAATTTTCTCTAATGAGTTTAAATGGTCTTCTAATGACGCTGGAAGGATAGAAATGAAACGACACATATCTTATTTATGTATTCTCTTAATATGTCATTCATTAGTCGTTGAAAGGTTACCGGAGCATTTTTCAGTCCGAAGGGCATTCTTATATATTCGTATAATCCCTCCAGAGATACAAAACTGTCTTTGCAATATCTTTTTCATCCATTAAAATCTGATGATAACCTTTGGCTAGATCAAGAGTGCTAAAGTACTGCGTCTTGCCCAACTTGTCTAAGATTCCATAAATGTTTGGCAAAGGATATTTATATTCGACAGTTATTTGATTTAGTCTACGGTAATCGATTACTAACCGAAATTTTTTATTTCCTACGCAATGACATTTTTTTGGTACTATGATAATAGGTGAACTATATTTACTCCTACTTTTCCGAATTATACCTTGTTCTTCTAGTTCCTGTATTTGCCTTATGGCTTCTTCTTCATGTTTCGGAGGTAACCTATATATTTTTGAATTGATTTGCTGGTTTGTGGTGGTTCATATTTCGTGGACCACGGTTTTTGTGTTGGTCTAGGCATCTCCTTCTTTATACATTAATTTTTCATACTTCTTTACCAATTTTTCAACCTCCCTACGTTCATTTGATTTTAAATAATCCAATTGAATGTTTTGCATTTTACTTTCTTCCAATGAATAAACCTGTTCCCAAACAGTTTTCATATGAAATATAATCATTGTTCCATTTTTCAAAGTTATATTAATTTTTTCTATATCAATAATTTTAAAATTTTTGAAAATAAAATCATTTCCTAATATCAAAGCATATGGCTTGTCGAAATCTAATAATAGCCATCTAATCACAGTATTTTTTTCGTAATTAAATTCCGCAGGGCAAGGACTTTTTACTTTTATGCTTGGTTCTCAATATTGCCATTTAAGGTACTTATAACCGTACTCTCTCGCTCTACAATGGGTAAATTAAAATTTTTAAAGCTCTTTTTTTCATTATACTAATAGTGGATCTACTAAAGTACACCACTTTTTCCCAAACAGTGTTAGCATTATAACTATTTTTTTATCGTAATATTCCGAGGCTAATTGGTATAAAAGTCGTCATTAAGGTTTGTTTCTACTGGTTCCTAAAACCGACTCATAGTATCTACTTCCATTGGAGAAGGCCTATTGAAATTCTTAGACCTATAATGTCCGCTGTTGTTGTTAGTCCAAGTATTCCTAGAGTACTGTCTAGAAAAATTATTTGTATTTTATAGTCTACTATTACGTTGACCCGATCCATTTGTTTGACCTAAAAAATTGTACGTAAGTGTTATTAGCTCTATTATTTTGCTGCTGACTTGCAGAATTATTTGTATATGCCGGCTTCTAATTTTGTTGATTATTAAATCTATTAGCATATCTAGGCCTAAACCTTTGTTGGCCTGTAAAATTATTTCTATTGTTTTGTTGTATGCGCATTGTTTTGCGTCCTATAATCGTGATTTTTTCTTTGGAACCTATGAGCATCTAAATTTTTGGATTCTTAAATAAAGGATTTAAATTACCTTCGTCTAGTCCTATGAAACTATATATAATTCCTGATAACTGAGTCAATGAAATTAAGTTCCTTATTGCATAACCACAAATTCCTGATGTGATTTGTTTAATACGACGAATAAGCATACCTGAAAGAATTTCCTTCATTGCCTTTCCGTTTTCATGGAGAGCTCCAAATTCAGTTATAGCACCAATTAATTCATTAATTCTGCTGCTCGTAATGTATTTATTTATCTAGTTACGGTTATTTGATCTTTCCTTCGCTTAAAATGTTGTTTTAGTTTTATTTTGCAATCTTCCCAAATAGCTGGTGGGGTAAGATGCAAATAATTTTTTGCTTTCTCACTTATTTTTAAATCGTACAATACCCTAAAAACTTCTTCTTCCTGGTTTAAATAATTCCTCAGAATCCTATCTATTGCTTCAATGAATGTTAGCAATTGGCCGGCATCACCCTCAAAAGAATTTACATATTTTATATCTTTTTCAACACGTCGCTTTATTGACCTCTGATTATGTATTAAATTTAATTCTAACAATTGTTTAATTGCAACTACACAAGTTTCTAAATTCCTATTATTATGAGCCATTTTATTTAAATTAGTTTGTCTTTATTTTCCGAGAACTTCTGTTTTATTAAAATATAATTCATTTCACTTATTTTCACGTTTTTTAGCAATTTCTTTTTACAGTTTACCCTTCTGTTTTCTTTATAGAAATTTTAGTATAAAAATTAATACTTGGGTTGGTGTTTCGTGGGCAACTACGGGCAACTCCCGTGGGCAACTCCCGTGGGCAACTCCGTTGGTTTCTTTATTTTGTACAATAAATACAATGTTTTGCTTAAGCCTAGATGCAAATATACAAGTAAATCTTACATTCTAAGAAGTATATCTACAATCCACTTATGATAGACCATATGTTACAAGTGGAAAGGATCATCTCACAATCTATGTATTACATCTTGGCAAAGTACAATGTTTCATAAACTACATATTCAATCCACTTATGACGGACCATATGGGTGGTAAGTGTCATGTTACATATTTGTGACAAATAAAAGATATGCTCTTTTAATATAAACTGGCGGTATTAACTCCCCCACCTCTAAATTGAAGCGTCGCGACAAAGAGATATAGTATGTGAGGCTATAGACTAATTAATCAATTTGAACAATAACATTTTGAAATCTTATTTTATATTTACAATTTATTTAAATTTATATTCTATATATTATATTTTAAATTATCTTTGACTTCTAATCATTTTTTGATGGAAGTCTTTTTATATGTGACAATATTTAGACAAACTATTTATTTTTCTTGTATATTGAAGGCAAAATATTTAAGATTTGTTATTATCTTTATGAATTATTCTGTTTTGTATTTTAACTGTATTTCCAAAAGCGTCTTTTACCCCCTGTTTTTTTCATCTAGGATTCAGCTTATTTCTTTGTCCTATTACTTCTTCATAAATTATTTCTTCAGGGTGAAATGAAAAGCTTGTATTATTGCCTGAATACATTTCCGCAATTTCTCTTTTACATTCCTGAAATTCTTTTTTTTTAAATATTAGTACCTCTTTTTTTTGGAGTATATTTTTGCATTTTTTTGTCGGTATTATTTTCGACTGGCGTCTTAGAATTTTCTTGTCCCAAGTATTTTAAATTTTGTATTTTTATATTTCTATTTGGCTTTTCACCATTCTTTTTTTTTATTTTGCCGGTAAAATCTTCGGCTGGCGTTGTAGAACTTTTTTGATTCACAATTTTAAAATATTTTTAATTTTTAGTATGGCCGGTACTTTCTTCAGCTGGTGTCTTAGGACTTTTTGTCCCAAGTAATAAAAATTTTGTGTTTTTATATTTTGATATATATAAATATTAATATTTATTATTTACATTTATTTTATATTTTTTACTATTATTTTTTTTTTGGCGGTATGAACTTCGGCTGGCGTTATAGAACATTTTCGTTCTACAATATTTTTTTATAACTATTCTTTATGCTCTGCTGATATAAATCTTCAGCTGGCGTTTTAGGACCTTTTTGTCCCAAAAAATTTTTTTTAAATAAAATATTGCCGGTAAAATCTTCGGCCGGCGCTTCAGTAGTCTCTGCTCCCAAAAAATCATAATTTTCTTTCCTTTAACTTTATTGTTCAAAACTTCGTATTAATTTGAATTAAAAATATTTTATTATTTGGCTGGTCGAGCTTTCATTTAAAATTCTTTAGATTTAGTTTAATATAATTTGTATATATTTGATATACTAATAGCCCTGACAGAGGACAGGCTAATATGCACTAGCGGGCTTAATTTACATTTACTTGCACATTTAACCCATGTTAATGCAAATTTATAATGGACCTGAATTGCGTGCATTTAGCTGAATTTACCAAATTTGAGTAGGGAAACACTCCTCAAAAATGGCCGATTTTTGCTATTTTTTGACAGATGTTGCTTGCAGTCTGCTGCCTCTCTTGCGTTTACAGCATCAGAGGTAAGCAGTTTTATATTGCCAATTAAATTATGTGAAAGTATTTTTATTATTTAGATCGCAGAAAACAAACAACGCACAGTTTGCTATCCATTTTTCAAATATTCTTAACTTTTTCGCACACTTTGTCCGCATTACAATCAATTATTGCGTTTACTTTCACTCTATTATCTTTTAACGTAGTTAATAATAAACTAATTTTTTCGTTACATTTTTGACTTTCTGAAAATACCAAAATTTCTATTAATAATTTATCTTATTCATTTTTATTTCACTTTTATTTTAATAAATAAACAAATTTCACTATCAGCTGTCTAAATGAACAAGTCTGCCGTCTGTCACCATAAAATTTCAATGCGTATTTGCGTTGCGTAAGGCGCATTAATTTTGCTCCTCTGTCAGGACTATAATATAATGTATCTTGTTAAGATAAGATTTTATTTCGTTTTTTTTTTTTAAACACGGACAGTTTTGCAAGAGTTTTCACTGGCATTTGTTTCAGTTTTTATTTGTTTTATACTTTTCTCTGGTTTTAGTGATACTTGTTTTAATTTTCAAACGGTAACACGGGGATTTTTTGTTTCCTTAAATGGTTACCGCCGAATCTTATTATTACATTTTGGCCCAACAGAAGTTTTACGTGTCTCCTGGCAGGATTGCCAATTAAATATTCGTTTGGTCCGCGGGAAAATTAGTTGAATCTCCTGGTAGGATCGCCAATTAATACTTCGGTTGGTGTTTCGTTGACAACTACGGGCAACTCCCGTGAGCAACTCCGTTAGAGAGATACAAATATTAATCTTACATTCTAAGAAGTATATCTACAATCCACTTTAGATAGACCAAATGTTGCAAGTGGAAAGGTTCATCTAACAATCTATGAATTACATCTTGGCAAAGTACAATGTTTCATATTTCGTTCTAAACTACATATCAAAAACATTTATGACGGACCATATGGATCGTAAGTGTCATGTTACATATTTGTGAGAAATAATAGATATGTTCATGTAATATGAACTGGTGATATTATTTTGTATCTTATTCCTACAGTTCTACTTTCACTGGGAGTACAAGATCTATCAAGGACTTTCTCCTACAATTTTGTAGTCACTGGGAATTTAAGATTTATCCACTTTCCACAATTTTAGAATTACTGGGTATTGGTCATTGATGACTTATCTTATTTTATATATACATACATATCTATATATGTACAGGGTAGGCCATTTAAAGTTGACCCATCTGGCAACGCTGTAACTTTTAACAGCGCTGACAAATCGGCTAATGTCATACCGCGTTAGAAGCGTCATTCGAAGACAATTTATACCATGGAACAGTACACTCCAAAAGAATGCGCTGAAATTATTCAGCTTTATATTCAAAATAACTTTTCAATTGTGTTAACTCAACGTGCGTTTCGCAAAAAAAATAAAGTGAAAAGTGCTCCAGTTAAGAACACAATTAAGTCTTTATACGCAAAATTTGTGAACACCGGTAATCTCAGTAATGCCAGTCATGCATCCAGACAACGCACAAGACGTTCTGATGAAAATATCGAAGCTGTACGAGCCAGTATTGAGGAGACTCCATCGACATCGAGTTATCGCCGCTCTCAGGAATTAGACATCTCTCGCACCACTCTCCGACGCATAATTCATAAAGATTTGAAGATGTTTCCATATAAAATTCAAATGGCACAAAAACTAAACCCAGCTGATTATCCGCGACGCCTTAATTTTGGCAAACAAACAAATGGGTCAACTTTAAATGGCCTACCCTGTATATAAAAATGAGTCCCTTTTTTCCTTGGTCACGGCATCACGCGTGAATGGCTGGAATAATTTACTAATAATTTTTTTTTGTTGTTTTTGTTATTATTAGGAGAAGGTTCTTATGTAAGAAAAAAGTACGAAAGTTGCCGGAAAACCCCTAAAAACGGCCCTTTTTCTTTTTCCTATACAAACGTTTTATTTGTACATACATATGTATTAGTAAGAATGAATGTTTATTTGTTAGTAACGCTAAGGCTCGAGAACGGCTGAACCAATCTTCATGACATTTTCAGAAGTTGTTCGATGTGGATCCATTAAATTTTTTTTCTTTTGTTTTTCAATATCTTGATTTGTAAATTATTTGAGTTGTTCAATTTCGGTCGCTTGCTTTTTTATTCCGGCTTTTAAAAGAAAAAGTATTGAAAATTATTCTGTGAAAACTTTAGGTGTGTTTCAGACGAAGTAATCAATTACAGATTGAAATTTGTTACGAAGCCACGAAGAGGTCGCGCTAATATCGGTCGGCGTTCTTGTTGCCATCAACATATGATACACCAAGACATATAAACGATTACTCCCAGGATGCGATGACGTGTGGAACTATGGATCGCGGTCAATCAAGTGATCGTCGCGATGTCGCAGCACGACCTTTCAAACAACACTTACGATGCTTCATGGACTTTATCTTGAAGCAACGTATATGTGGTGCTGTTAGATGCTAGATGTATTCTGTTGAGTGGCAAAAGAGAGGTTTGCCGCACGCACACATTCTTCTTTGGGTGGTGGATGTTGGTTACACCAGATCAAATTCCTGATGCAGAGAAAGATCCAGTATTATACGAAATAATGAAAGCCAATATGGTTCATGGACCTTGCGGACACCATAATCCCACTTCGGTTTGTTTGTCAGACAACAAATCCACGAAACACTATACACGTGCTTTTCCTTAGGATACTCAAACTGGAAATGATGGATATCCACTTTATCGTCGTAGCTCACCAGACGAAAATAACAACATTTATCATTAAAGTTAAAGGAGTGAATATCGAAGTCGACAGCAAATGGGTCGTATCATGGCGAATATGGTTATCTTATTCGCATTCAAAACGCATGTCAATGTTGAATGTTGCAGTTTGGTGAAATCAATCAAATACGTTTGCAAATATGCCATCAAAGAAAGCAACATGGTGATTACTGGTCTTGAACGAGATGAGATCAGCAAGTATCAAATGGGTCGATACGTGAACTGCAATAAAGCGCTTTGTAGAATATTTACTTTTGCAATTCATGCAGGCTTTCGACTGTTATGCATCTTGCGGTTCAACTTCATTTAAGTCATTGCGTATTGTGAATGGTACAGTGTGTGCAACTGTTTGAGAATCATGCCAGCAATTGCAATTGCTGGAACATGACAATCACTGGAAACACATGATGGACAATCCGATAGCTACTTCGCATACTTTTCACGAAGATCATTTCGACATATCAGCCTTCAAATTCGCGTCAATTACGGGATACGAAAATAATTACATTGCCGAAGACATTTTACATCGTATTCGCAAAGAATTGGAAATGGGCAAATTCTGATAGTCTTGACAATGAGAGGCTTGGTATGCCGCAGTATCATTTGCGTCTCAAAGTTGGATCTGTCATTATTATGTTTCGCAATCTGCATGCGCCGTAATCGTGCAATGGGAACCGACTGATTGTGACGCATCTATCGAATACAAGGGGGCAGAATGCTTGATTCTACGAATTCTTTTGAGTTCCAACGAATTGCGGTTTCAGTTCAAACCTATTCAGTTTCCAAGGAAAATTGCATTCGCGATGACAATCAACAGGACGCAAGGATAGTCGCTAGAAGGGTGTGACATAAATCTGGAAATGCGTTTTCCACACGGCCTGATATACGTGGCGTGTTTAAGAGTTCGAAACACATTTTCTCTGTACATTTACTCACCAGAGAAGAAACCCAAAAAATTTTGTACATTAAACAAATTTAGAAACATCGCAAATAAATGATTTTCAACACAATATAAATTCAACATTCTTTTCTTTTCAAGACACATAACTTCACGCAGGAAAACGGCTGCGGGGTCAGCTAGTATAATATAAAATAAAGTTTCTATATTTAATTTAATAACATTACTTATCTGCATCTTCTCGGAAGCCGTTGCTGCCGTGCTATTGTGATGTTTTGTTATAACATGTGACACAAAAATAACCTTTTTATGTTTTCTGGAAAATGGAAAACTTTTTTTAAAAATGTAAAACTTTGATTCTACTTGTGGATTATTTTTATTTCATCTTTTAATTTTTTTTACATCAAGTCGAGTATATGATATCATGTAAATGGCCGCCGCCACAGTTTATTGTCATCAAAGCATTTTCCATCACTTTGGCCAGAACTGTCGGCGATAAGTCCTCACATTCTTGACGGATATTGTCTTTAAGTGCTGCAAGAGTCTGAGGCTTGATGACATAAACCCGCGACTTCAAAAAGCCCCACAAAAAGAAGTCTGGAGTGGTCAAATCAGACGATCTTGCTGGGCAGTGAAAATCGCCAAAACGGGAGATTAGGCGCCCGTGAAAAGCATCCTTTAGCATATCGGTTGTGGCAGGTAGTGTAGCGTACCATTGTTTATTTACGTATATTTCGCATGTCTTAACTACACTAATGTCAAAACAGAACTGACATTAGAGCATAGCTGTTAAATTATGATTAAGATTAGTAATCGGTTAGATTATTTTCTAAAAAGAATCGTAAGGATTATTTAATTGTGCGTTTGAAATATTGGGATTACGTAATGATTACGATTATAAAGAATCAAAAAATAATAAGGATTATTATAAATTAATGAAAATAATCAAAAATAATCAAAATAAATAATTGATTCTTTTCAAATTGGCAAATTAGGTTGAAATACCTTTTCTAGGTGATTTGCCAAACAATTAGCTTTTTCCTCGTCACTACGAGCCTAATCTCATGTTGGAGTCAGTTGGTGGCTTTATGGACTTTTGGGCTTTCCAAAGGGAATTTGCTAGTTTGAATTTCGACACTGTTTCTTTATATAAATTTCAGTGCTGAATTCCTCCTCACGTTTAAGCGCTTTGTTTAATGTACATACTGCTGATTTTGAAGTTGAGTGGAAGGGCAGCGATTTATCTGCCATTCACGTCTTGCACGCCTTCTTTCATGTACAAACTTTTCTATTTCACTATTAGAGGCTTTTCTATACCTTTTGTTTGGTGTTGCTAAAACAGCTGCGCTATTTATTACATCATTGAGTTCTTTAATGCTTTCATCAATATCTCTTCCTGTATTAATATTGCACTCAATATTAATGTGGATTGTGTGTTTTTCTTATATTTTAGCCAATTCGTTTTATAGGATGTTAGACTCACTTTTGGTTCAATGAATATGGGTTGTTCACATATCTTTATTAGTACAGGAGAGTGATCAGAAGAGAGATCAATAAGAGTACATGTATCAACTGTTTTGTGCGATTTATCTTTATTTTTGATTACAGAAAAATCAGTTAAATGTGGTATTTTGTTACGATCACTAGGTCAATATGCCGTCCTACCAGCAGATATTCTGTTAAGATTATTGTGATACAGCTGTAATTTAAAATCGTGGTGGGGATATAAGTTAGCACCCCATATATTCAAAAGTATCATATGATGCATTAATATCATATGATACAAAGTAATATAATATGGCACCACTAAATCGCTGAGAGTGCGACACGTGTAGTGGCAACCTGTGGAAAGCGCAACGTCAGCAAACTCCGTACCCGTTGCAGGGGCAAACATAAGTCTAGAGTTAAGCATAATTCATTGTAAACTTTAGTTCTTAAGTGGAATTCAGTAAAGAAGCATAGCTCCCAGAAAACATTTTATTTTAAATAACAAAACGTTTTTTAACTGGCGCCCGAGCAGGGACCAGCGCGCGTAAGTAGTTATTGCATGAAAACCAAAAAGTTAGGCTACGCGAGTGGCGAACGGTAGAAAAGTGAAAAGTAAAAAAAGAAAAAAAAGCCTGAAAATAAAACAGTAAGGCTACGCGAAAAGTGGAAAAAGAAAAATACTGTGCTGACAAGCGGCTACGACGCACAACGTGGGATTCGAAAACGTCGAGGGACCCCAGTACCTGCAGGAAAAAGGACAACCCAAAACGCACATAACATCCTATGGAAAGCTGGAAACAACTAGTGTAAGCTCTTATCAAATGTTTTAAGATTATTTATCTTACTATAGAGAACACGAAATTCAATTGGTCAATTCAAAAAAAAAAAAACAGAGAAAAGGGTCTTAAACAACAAGAAATTCAATTTAAAGGAATTTAATCATTCGATACGAAAAGAGAGAAGAAAAGCTCCTATATTAGTGTAAGCTTTTAAAAAAAAAATTCTAAAATTATTAAAGAAAGAACTATTACAAAAGAAATTTTTTTTTTAACTAACCAACTTAAAAGAAAATATTATTATAATGCCAGACACAGCTGAGGAACTAATCGAACAATTAAACCAAATGAGGTTAGATTATGGACAAACCACCCAGCCTTCAAATCCTTCCACCCATCCTTTAAACCCTCCTACCCCTAACCCAACTCTAATAACGACAATAGTTTGAGAAGTACTCGAACGAATGAGTACGCAGACTACAACAATAACTGACTTTACAGAACCCGACCATAGTGTGACACTGAACGCGAACAACATAAATGAATTAGATAAGATTCCGGACATGGTGAAATGCCTTAGGGAATTTTCAGGTCGACCAGGAGAATTTAACTCCTGGAGGAAGAGCGTAGATAGAATTTTTAAAGCCTATGAAGGAGTTAAGAAAACCCCTAAATATTTTGCGATACTCCATATGATCAGGCACAAAATAATTGGCGATGCCGACACCGCATTAGAATTATACATATAATACACCACTCGATTGGAGTCAAATCTGGAAATGCCTAATGATGCATTATTCAGATAAAAGGGACATAGATACCCTCGAATACCAGATGACCACTCTGGTCCAACGCTATGACGACATTCCGACCTTCTACCAAAAGGTCTACCAACACCTTTCACTGATATTGGACAAAATTTCATGTCTCGAGCTAAGCGACGAGTCCATACGGGCTATGACTTACTCATATGGTTACAAAGCTCTTGACACATTTATCAGAGGATTAAATGGCGATTTACCTCGTCTTCTAAGCATGAGAGAACCGACGACCTTGCCACAAGCATTGCATTTATGCACTTGACAACATGACATACAGAATAAATCATGCGAACAATACACACAAACCTAATATTCAACCACCACCACGACCTCCTCGAAACAACAATTTTAATAATTACAATAATAATAGAGTCTTTTATCCCGAATTAACATATTCCCACTCCCCCAGACGAAATTTCGATCAACATCCATTCGGTCGTCGATCAAGCCGATATCCTCAACACTTTCCCAACTATACGCAAAATAACCAAGGATTCATGCCGAGGTTTAACAATTACCTTAACAACCCTCATATTACCAGAGATAATACCTCCTTTAATAACAGACCGAATTTACCACCTAAACCACCGACCCCAATGGAAGTAGACCAATCAATACGATCAAGACAAATCAATTATCAGAATAGGCCTAATACATTCCAGGACAATCGACCACCGAAACGTCCGATTTCCGCACAACTGACTCACCCCCCAAGCAAAATACAAAGAAATTTTTTTACTAACGCAGTAGAATTAGACCCCAACGGTATATACGATGACAATTCTTACGATAGCAAGTACTAGAATGCAGGAAAAAATGAGCCTGATACTATTAATTTTTTAGATTAGCGCCGTCTTTGCTGCCTTATTACGAATTTAGAACAAGGCGCGGAGACACAATAGATTTTCTTATCGATACCGTATCCAATAAGAATTTTATTCAATCCACTAGAATTAGGAATCCAGTTCTGAACGAAAAGCCCTTTACAGTAAAATCAGTTGCCGGAACAATTGAAATTACTCACCATACCTTCGTCGACATTTTTGGACCAACAGTAGGGAAAATACAATTTTTTATGCTACCAACTCTAGGGTCGTTCCACGGCATAATAGGTAACGACACACTTAAAGAATTAAAAGCAATTATTCGTACCGACAAAAACTTAATGACAATTTGTCAAAGTATAAATATAACCTTAAAACAACGAATATCCCACGAGGTGAATAATGTGGAAATCAATATTCAACATCTCTCATTACAACAAAAAAACAGGATTAATAATATTATCGATAAATGTCCAAACCTTTTTTCCGATCCTGATGAAAAACTTACCTATACCACCCTTGTAAAAGGTGAAATCCGGACAACAACCGAAACCCCCGTCTACTCCAAGCCATACCCATATCCCATGGCATTAAAATACGAAATCGAACGACAAATTGAAGAACTCTTAGATAACGGAATAATAAGGAGATCGAAATCTCCGTATAACTCCCCAATTTGGATAGTTAATAAAAAGTCAGATGCCTCTGGCGAAAAAAAGTTTCGAATGGTCGCAGATTATCGTAAACTAAATTCAGTTACGATTCCCGATGAATACCCTATACCAGAGATTAACGAGGTCCTAGTCTATTGACTTAAAAAGTGGGTTCCATCAGATTCCACTTCGCGAGACATTGAAAAAACAACATTTTCCGTAAACAACGGAAAATATATATTCCTCCGCTTACCTTTCGGTTCAAAAAATGCTCCAGCCACATTCCAAAGAGCACTAGACGATATCCTTCGTCAACATATAGGAGTAAGATGCTATGTTTACATCGATGTAATAATATTTGGCAAAAACGAAGAAGAACACTTTAAAAATATAGAATTAGTATTTAAAACCTTAGAAAATGCTAACATGAAAATCCAATTAGACAAATGTACATTTGGAGGAAGTGGAATTTTTAGGATATGTAATCAGTTCAAATGGGATAAAAACCAACCCTGAAAAAGTAGAAGCGGTAGCTAAATTTCCAGTTCCACAAACTCTCAAATAATTAAGATCCTTCCTAGGTATGTCAGGTTATTACCGACGATTTATCTAGGATTACGCAAAAGTAGCTTCACCATTAACAGCACTGTTAAGAGGAGAAGCCGGTCATGTTTCCAAACGGAACTCGAAAAAGATAGAAATAGAATTAGACAACGAGGCTTTAGAAGCATTTAATAAAATAAAAAATACTTTAGTATCGATAGATTTCGAGCTAACGACTAACGCCTCAGATTTCGCTTTAGGTGCCGTCCTATCGCAAGACGGTAAACCAATTACTTTCATATCGAGAATTCTAAGTAAAGCCGAAAAACATTATGCCACCAATGAGAAAGAAATGCTTGGTATAACATGGTCACTTAATTCACTTAGAAATTACCTCTACGGTTCGAAAAAAGTTAAAATTATCACCGATCATCAACCTCTTACCTATGCCTTAAGCCATAACAATACTAATAGTAAAATGAAGCGATGGAAAGCCATTTTGGAAGAATATAAGTACGAACTAACTTACAAACCTGGTAAAACAAATGTAGTTGCAGACGCCCTTTGAAGGATACCAATACAAGTAAATTCACTCACACCTACGATTCATATCGATGAAAGTTCAAGTCATAATTTAATCCCTTGTACAGAAGTTCCAATTAATGTTTTCAAAAACCAAATTTTTTTCAAGATCGACGAAATATCTTCATATCAATTTAAAATAACTTTTCCAACAGTGCATAGACATATACATAATTACAGAGCCAGAGTACAACGAACAGTTATTGATTTCTTTCATAAATAGAATTCGTACTAAAGAAAGGATAATGGGTATGATGCAAAATATCTATCCTATTCATTTTAGTAGCATTAAAAGCCGATATACCCAAAAACTAGTTGAAGATATTAGTGACGAACAAGAGCAGGAGAACGTCATATTAAAAGAACATTTAAGAGCACATAGGAATGCCACTGAAAATAAAACACAAATTCAAATAAAATAAAACGAATAATAGCCAACTGCACCGTTTGTAAACAAAATAAGTACGAGAGATATCCCAATCAACCGAATATTGCAGAAACTCCAATACCAACATATCCAGGACACACAGTTCATATCGGTATATTTTTAACAGAAGGAAAAATAGTAATGACAGCTTTAGACAAATTTACAAAATACGCAGTAACAAACAGCCTAAATTGCAGAGCAACAGAAGACGTCAGGCAACCTTTGAGAGATATTATATTTTTCTTCGGAGTACCAAAATTAATAGTTATCGACAATGAGCCATCCTTAAATTCAGCCTCTTTAAAATTTATGATGAAAGACAAGTTAGAAATAGAAGTTTACACTACTCCTCCAAACAAAAGCCAAGCTAACGAACAAGTGGAAAGGTTCCACTCTACATTAATTGAAATAATGCGCTGCATGAAAGAAAACGGTGGACACAGAAATTTTGATGAACTTTTAGAAAGATCAGTATCTGAGTATAATCACTCAGTCCATTCCACTTCACTTAAAAGACCAGTAGACCTGTTTTTTCATATTAATGTTACATTTACCCCCGAGGACATAGAAAGAACAAGACAAAACAACTTAGAAAAATTAGCTGAGAAACAAAGAAAGGATTTCGAATACCATAACAAAAATAAGAAGGAAATAAAATCATACCTACCAGGACAAATAATATTTGTTAAGAAAAATAGGAGATTAGGAACTAAGTTAAGTAAACCCTACAGTAAGGAAATAATTAAGGAAGACAGAAATAGTACCGTGTTAACTGAAAAAGGACAAATAATTCGCAAAGGTAGAATACGTAACTAAATATGAACTGACATTTTTTTCCAGAATATTACTACCGCTATGCCAGGCGGAAGTACAAATCCTCGACTACTCAAACTCCCAATTTATAACAATAGAGAAGGGAATGGTTAGACTACAAACAGGAACATTTAGGATAATACATGAAATTGACATAGAAAAATATACGGACACACTAGACCACATAGAAGCGACTATTAAAACTGAAACTATCGGCAAAAACCCTAACTACCCCTTCATATCGCACATAATAACACAGATAAGAGCCCAACTTAACAACTTAAAAGTAGAGCAAAAAATAAAAAGATCAATAAATTTCCTGGGTAGCGCATGGAAACGGATTGCAGGAAATCCAGACCATGAAGACTACGAAATAATTTCAAATAAAATAAATAATGTCTTACAAAATAACAATAATCAGATATTAATTAACAAACTTACAATAGGCAAAATTAGCGAGATAACAAATATTACAAATAATATAATTAAAACCATGCAAAGTGAAAAAAGTTTAGAAATTGAAGCATTTTTACAGTTAAAATAGAAATTAGAAATAATTAAGGAAGAAATTTTAAATATTGCATAAGCAATACATTGGGCAAAAGCCAACATAATAAATTCTTTTATTTTATCAAATGAAGAAATAAATATTGTGAAAGAAGTAATAGACAATGACAATATTCCATATGTAAATTTAGACGAATCACTTGAATTTTCCGAAGTAAAAATTGCAACTAATGGCAAAATTATAATTTATATTGTTAGCCTCCCAACCGTAGATAACCAAAATTGTAAAACTTTGGATATTAGAGGAGTAAAAAATAACGGGAGAATCAATAAAATCAATTTCGATTCAATCTTAAACTGCGAAAAGGGAATTTATGGAATAGAAAATTATTGTAAAAAATACAATTCCCTACAAATATGCTTAAGCAATAATGTAATAGATTTGAGTAATGATACTTGTATAAATAATCTTTTAAAAAGTCGTTTGTCAAACTGCACAGAGGTCAACAACCAGCATATCCCAACAATAGAGGAAATGGGACCTGGAATAATATTCCTAAATAAATACAAAGGAGAAATTTCAATAAACAACGAACTAACATTTTTAAACGGGACCTTCATAATTTTATATACCAACGTAACAATTGTTATCAATGCAAAAAAGTTCTATAACGAAGAAAGAACAGCAAGTAAACCACTACCAGCCATCCTTCAACCGCCACCCGCACCACTCAATATAGAAGAATTCCTCTCGCCGGAGATGCTGAAACAGCTTAACTTCAACAATACAAAAGAAGTAAGTCTGTTAGAAGCAGCAAACAGAGTAAAACACGGAACCAGCATCACGCTAATCATCCTTTTAATATTCATCGCCCTAATTTTCGGGAAGAAACTTCTGATCAAACAAAAAGAAGATGAACCCAACAAACTCTCACAACCGGCAATAGAAGGACTCAACCAAAATTTTAATACACCTAAGGATTTAAACGAGGACGTTTGAATTTCAAGGGGGGGACTAGTTGGCACCCCATATATTCAAAAGTGTCATCAGATGCATTAATATCATATGATACAAAGTAATATAATATGACACTGTATAAATGAGCATCCTCCCCCGGACATCCACACATACACCACACTATCACACCACATCAACTCCACTTCACAACACTGACATGCACCACACTCACTTCACAAATCATCAGGGCTTACAACCCACATTCCACAATACACACCAATCAACCACATCACACCAGCTGAAGGGAACCAAAAGGACAACGGCAACTCACTTCGCTTTCGATCTTAACAGCGACCGGCACGCGTGTGCGAACATCTCGAACGAGCGTTTTTTTATCTCCAGTTTTTCGGCAGTTAATCTCCAGTTTTCGGCAGCTTATAGTTTTCGGCATCTCCAGTTTTCGGCAGTTCGCAGGTTTCCGGCAGTTCAACGTTTTTCGGCAGTTCATCTCCAGTTTTCGGCAGCTCATAGTTTTCCGGCATTTCACAGTGTAGGAGTTATAAACATTCCTTTTTTATCTATTAATTTTTATAACGCGAACATTCAAATTGTGAAGATCCTGATAATACATCTACAATATACATATACACGCGTATACCCATTTTCAAAACAGCTCGTCAATTCGCCATTTTCATTTTTTACAAAACAAATTTTTTAGTGATCGTGAAGGTGAGTGCATGCGAAAATATAAAAAATTTTGCAGCGCACAGCAAAAACGGTGAGTTATTGAAAAATTCATGGTCCTTCGAACCAAAAAGAACGAAACATTGGTGAAACGTTAAACAAAAAAAAAAAAAAACGGTTTTACATAGGGAAACAGTGCAGTGACACCAAAAATATATAAGAACGAAGTGGAACGAAATCTACATACATACATACAGTTAATAACATAACAAAAAGGGTGGTGAAAAAAAAAAGTTAAATTAAAAACCGGAAAGCAGTGCATTGAAATAATATAATAATAATAATACATACTAAAACCAACATATGTGCAAAATTGGGATAACTCCAAATTAACAATAACGCATTAATCAAAAGTGGGTGCAAGCTAACATATACAATACGGGCGCGAAAATAAAATTAATTAATAAAATAGCCAAAATACAAATAAAACAAAAGTGGAAAAAAAAAACAAAAACTAACAAACAACAAGTGGAACGCCGGCGTTGGAAGGAACTCCCACTCATCCACACAAGGAATCACACCATTTTTTACGAAAATCAAAACACAAAGCCCCTGAGGAAAATCAGAGTGAGTGTATCCATTCCACTTTTGATTTTATTTATTATGTATATACAGGGTAGGCCATTTAAAGTTGACCCATTTGTTTCTAAAAAAAAAGAACAAAAGAAAACAATGTTTTTTGTTCATTTCAAAAATAATTTATTTTGGTCCAAGGGGATTTGTTTCAGCTATTATTTAAAAATTAGATCGCGTAAATGGGCACCTTTAGCTTTGACAGCTAAATGCACTCTTTTTTCGACATTTTCCATGACTTTGGCCAATGTTTCGGATGATATGGCGGCTGTTTCACGTCGAATGTTGGCTTTCAGTTGAGCTAAGGTCTTTGGCTTATTAGCGTATACCTTGGATTTCAAATAACCCCACAAATAAAAGTCTGGTGGCGTCAAATCTGGTGATCTCGGTGGCCAGTCAACATCACCATTTTTCGATATCAATCGCCCGGGGAAAAATGGTCGCAATAAAATGATTGTTGGTCGAGCTGTATGGCATGTAGCCCCGTCCTGTTGAAACCAGAAGTTATCCATGTCATTTTCGCGAATAATGGGTATCACAAAATCCGTTATCATGGCTCGATAACGCTCACCATTGACTGTTGTCGTGGCTCCATCATCGTCTTCGAAAAAATACGGTCCGATGATCATATTCGCGCAAACACCGCACCAAACTGTTACTTTTTGGTCGTAAAGAGGCTGTTCTTCAATTAATTGAGGATTTTCGGTGGCATAAAATCGGCAATTTTGCTTGTTTACGCCTCCATTCAACGAGAAATGTGCCTCGTCTGACATGATGAGTTTTCGCCAAAAGTCAAGTTCGTTTTCAGCCATTTCGATGGCCCATTTGCCAAAATTAAGGCGTCGCGGATAATCAGCTGGGTTTAGTTTTTGTGCCATTTGAATTTTATATGGAAACATCTTCAAATCTTTATGAATTATGCGTCGGAGAGTGGTGCGAGAGATGTCTAATTCCTGAGAGCGGCGATAACTCGATGTCGATGGAGTCTCCTCAATACTGGCTCGTACAGCTTCGATATTTTCATCAGAACGTCTTGTGCGTTGTCTGGATGCATGACTGGCATTACTGAGATTACCGGTGTTCACAAATTTTGCGTATAAAGACTTAATTGTGTTCTTAACTGGAGCACTTTTCACTTTATTTTTTTTTGCGAAACGCACGTTGAGTTAACACAATTGAAAAGTTATTTTGAATATAAAGCTGAATAATTTCAGCGCGTTCTTTTGGAGTGTACTGTTCCATGGTATAAATTGTCTTCGAATGACGCTTCTAACGCGGTATGACATTAGCCGATTTGTCAGCGCTGTTAAAAGTTACAGCGTTGCCAGATGGGTCAACTTTAAATGGCCTACCCTGTATGTATGTAACGTGGCACAAACGGTCAATTTAATAGTACCGATAGAAATCAAACCCGTTTAATAAGAACGGTTATTAAAAGTTCTAAATCGGCGGGAAATTTAAGTACCGATACAAACCAATACGGTAAATAATATACATGTATATATATATCCACAGTATATATATACATATACTAATAAATTTAACTAAATAAATTGCTATTCCTGGCATTTTAAGCTTACCTTCGTGGATACAATTCACACAGTCCACAAAACATCTCAATAAAAATTTATTTTCAAACTATTCTGGCAATACCGCTCCAGTTCATTAACTGCGAGAGGGATACTTGCAAACTATACGAACAATACCTCTTCAGCTTATTAAGCTGTGAGAGGAATTGCTTCCAAAGTAAGCAAAAAATAGCAAAAAGAAAATAGCAGAAAAGAGAATACAAACATACATACATATATACATACCCTCAAGCGGATGCATATAACGAACGAAAGGCAAATTTATTTATACACTTGCATATATGCATTTACATAATATATATACGTGACATAATATATACATACATTAGCGCTTTAGCGCATATTTCGAAACGCGAGTACACAACCGCGAATACATAGACGCGAATTATATAGATTGCCGTTTTTATTTTCAAATGCTTGTATACCTATAAACATAGGATACAACACAAATTAAGAATATGCAGAAACGGTGCGGTGAACCAAAACAACTTTGGGTAAACAAAGTAAATATTTTACGTGCTAATTACCTTTGTACATACATACATAAGTATATTGAAAGTCCAATTTGGCGAATTCCTAGCATTTATCTTGTTCCTTGTCACACAAGAACAAGCATAATTGCACATATTTTATTTAACGCATTATACATGCATATAAAATCCACACGTATGTACAAAGGATATTGACCTAGTTTCGGTGCGCGCTGCAACAAGGGCATACGAATAAATCTGTGATAAATACTTTTTCGAAAAAAAAAAGTTCTACAAACGAGATCAATACAAGCGATAAACGCATTATTATATTCTTTTGCGGAAATAAAAAGTCTTATTTTTTGAAAAGAGCTTTCGTTAACATATATATTTTACGCATCCAATTTTCCGGAAATAACAACTCTTATTTATTGAAAAGAGTTTTCGGTAATATCTCTATTATAATAAAATATATATATATATTATATAATATAATAAAATATATTATATATTTAAAAAAAATATATTATATATTTTATTATATATATATTTAAATTTTATTAATTAAAATTTTCTGAATGAACACTGAATCAACGGAATCTAAAGCAGAATTCTTAAGAATTCCGAAAATGACTAATGACGATAAAAGCCCATGTACACCTGCTGAAGCTACACGCTCTAAGCAAGGTGCTACAAAGCAAAAAAGGGGGAAGGACATTTCTTATATTAAATTCATTTCTGAGAGTGGCAGCTTGATTAAATACTGCACTCGATTTGCATCTTCGGTACTAGAATTAAAAAATAAATCTATTGACAATTTTTGGACACGCCTCCAAGCTGCATACGACGCAATAGTAGAAAGTGATGATTCAGATCTACCTGAAAATTTCAAATCCTCGGCTTACGCCAAATACGAAAATTGCTTAGACAGGTATGAAGACACAAAAGCAATGATATCAGACCAATTAAAACTTATTAAGTCAATTTCACCTACTCCCCACAGTAGAGTAGAGTTACCACAATTTCAAGCCCAAGAAGCAAGTTCAGGCATTCATCTCAAAGTGCCAGCGTGTGATACGGAAATATTTCATGGAGGTTATGAACAATGGCCGTCCTTCCGGGACATGTTTACAGCCGTGTACATAAACCATCCAAAATTATCACAAGCGCAAAAATAGTATCATCTCCGATACAAAACTAAAGGTCAAGCAGGCGTAATAGTCAAGCAGTTCGCATTGAATGACGACAATTTTAATTTAGCTTGGGAAGCTTTAAGACAAAGATATGAAAATGAGAGAATATTAGTTGACAAGCAAGTAACGATACTGATGAACTTGCCTAAAATTCAAAGAGAAACCAGTGAAGAATTCATCAAACTAGAATCCACTGTGTCAAATTGTTTGTCGGTTCTATCGACACAAAATATTCCCACTCACAATTGGGATCCTATTCTGGTAAATATATGTACCGCCGCATTACCAGAAAAATCATTACTTTTGTGGGAGCAATCGCTCTCATCAAGAAGAAAATGCCCAACGTGGCAACAGATCAAAGATTTCTTAACTACCCAATACGAAATTGCGGAAAGGGTAGACAAAAAAGTAGTCAGAACCAAAAACGATCAACAAGCCTTAAATCGAAGCTTCAACAGACCCAAAGCCGGAAGCAATAATCATTTAAACAGAAGCCTTTTCAAAACACAATCGTTCACATCTGAACAAAATAAATTCACGTCATGCGAACTTTGTACTGGAGGGCATAAGTTAAAAGCTTGCGAGAAATTTAAAAAATTGAATGTCAATGAAAGGAACAACTTTGTCAGGTCAAAAAGACTCTGTACAAACTGCTTGTCCCACTCACACAATCTTAATACTTGTGAAAGCAAATTTAATTGCGTATATTGCCACAAAAGGCATCATTCTATGTTACATCTCAATAACTTTCCCAACACATCTCATAGCAGCGCTTTTTCAAAAAAAGCCACGGGTTTAGTTTCAGCAGCAACTCCCGAAACAAAAGCTCAAGAAAATTGCCAAAAGAAAAGGCATTAAAAACTCAAACGCTACACAGGGAAAATCATAGTAGAGTACTACTACCTACAGTAGTTGTCTCCATCGAACATCGAGGAGAACTGTTCAAACTAAGAGCCTTAATAGACCAAGGATCGTAACGATCATTCATAGCGTCTAGGGCACAGAATAGGCTAAAACTGCCAACAAAACATGCCAACTATGAAATTACGGGAATGGGCGGACGAGTAGTACAAAACTCAAGTAAAGTCTGCCCCATTACCCTAATTTCCCCCAAAGCGGATAAGCGCATTCAAGCAAATGCTATTGTCTTACCGCAACTAATAAACATGCTTCCAAGCTATCAAATAAATAGCAAGCATTGGGATAAAATTTCACACCTGACACTGGCAGATCCCAACTGCAACACGCCAGCTCAGATAGACATCCTAATAGGCAGCGACCTTATACCGCAAATCATACTAGAAGGTGTTGAAAAAATTTCGAAAACACTACTGGCGCAAAATACCATTTTAGGATGGGTCCTAAGTGGACTAGTTGCGGAACCAGTCACAGCCATGACAACTCAAGTTGAGGAAATCTCAAACGAGTACCTCAATTCACAATTGAGAAAATTTTGGGAGGTAGAAGAACTCCCCCCCCCCATTCCAATTACAACACCTGAAGATCGGTATTGTGAAGACTTTTACAAAGCCACAACTACTCGATCAGATAATGGTCGCTATGTCGTACGACTACCAATAAAACAACAATTTCCAGACACACTCGCCTTAGGTCACTCTCGCACCTCTGCAACACAGCAGTTTCTAAGTATGGAGAAAAACCTACTTAAAAAAGGTGAGCTTAAACAAGTTTATGATGGTGTCGTGGAAGAATACCTTCAGTTAGATCACATGGAGGAAGTAAGCCCATATGAAAAAATCATAAAAGGCAAATATTACTCTTTCTTTTTGCCACATCATGCAGTAGTAAAGCCTGAGAAGAAAACAACAAAAGTTCGAGTTGTCTTCAATGCATCACGATCCACGAGCTCGGGTAATTCCCTAAATGATATTCTATTTACGGGACCCACACTCCACCCAGATTTAATGCTCCTCATATTGAACTGGCGTATATACAAATACGTAATCAATGGGGATGTCGAAAAGATGTATCGACAAATACTGGTTCATAAAAATGGTCAAGATTTTCAGCGGATTATTTTCCGAAAATCCGCCAATAGTCCACTACGCGACTTTAAATTGAAAACAGTTACCTTTGGCGTAAACTGTGCCCCATATCTAGCCATTCGTACACTTCACGAACTGGCAGAAGACACAAAGCCAGAATTTCCACTGGCAACACAAGTCTTAAAAACGCAAACGTATGTAGACGATATCCTGTCTGGAAGCCACAGTCTTCCGTAAGCATACGAGACCTTATCACAGGTTTTAAATGCTCTCAATACCGCAGGGTTTCCTTTAGAAAAGATTACAGCCAATCACCCAAATATTTTAAAAAGTATTCCTAGAGACCATTTGTTGGATACTAATTTCCTTATATTTGAAAAGGAAAGTACAACAAAAACACTAGGCATCCAATGGAATGCGATATCGGACCAGTTTTCATACACGACTGAGTCCATATCCGCATTATCCGCCATTACAAAACGCCAAATTCTCTTCTCGGTGGCAAAACTTTTTGATCCCGCAGGATGGCTTTCGCCAATTATGATACAAGCGAAAATCCTGATCCAAGAATTATGGCTAAACGGAACCGACTAAGACGGACAAGTGAAACCTCTTCGTTTAGAAAAATGGTCCCAGTTCGCTAATAACTTGAACGACATCTCGAAGATACAAATTCCACGGTGGGTAAACTATTCCCCCGAATACAAAGCGGAACTACACGGCTTCTGCGGCGCCTCTGAAAAGTCATATTGTGCCACTATATATGTGCGTACACAAAGCGGTGTCGCAACTACAAGCCACTTGTTAACGCCAAAAGCAAAAGTTGCGCCTCTAAAAACGCTAAGTCTCCCACGACTTGAACTCTGTGGCGCTCTGCTACTAGAAAAGCTAGCTTCAATGGTGCGGACCCACTTAAATATGGCGAAATACAGATTAAATTTATGGTCCGATTCCGAGATAGTTCTAGCCTGGTTAGAAAAACCACCACACGCGTGGAACGTCCGAAATACTTGACCTAGTAGGATCAGCCACTTGGCGACACGTAGCCAGACAATCCTGCTGATCTAGGTACAAGAGGATGCAAACCTCTGCATCTCGCCACCTCCAGCCTCTGGTGGAATGGCCCCCAATGGTTAACAGAATCTCCCGATTCTTGGCCATAATCGCCCATGCGCAACATACTTGCCCCAGAAAGTCGTAAAATCGACACTTATCATGCAACACTGGATGACACTGATATCCTTGAACGATTTTCATCGTTCTCCGAGCCCTCCGGGTAGTTGCCTATATGATCAAGTTTTTAGAGCGGCTTAGACTTAAAGTTAAAGGAGCAACTTATCTCCATTGCGATAAATTGACGCACCAAGACTTACAAAAAGCAAAGGTCGCTTATATCGCATCAACCCAAACGCGCTACTTCAGCCGCGATATAGAATTACTAAGAGAATCGAAGGCTATCGATAAAAAGAGCTCACTCTGGTCGGCTTGCTAATTCAAGCCTAACGTACAATGAACGCCACCCTATAATCATACCAGAGAGGTGTCCGTTTGCCACGTTATTTATTAGATATATCCACACACTAATGCTCCATGCCGAACATCGCCTCATGCAACATATGGTCCGCCAAGAGCTGTACATACCCCGACTGAAGCCCCACATAAAAAAATGCATTTTCATGTGCAAAATCTGCACTATGCATAAGCAGAAAATGCAATCGCAGATTATGACAGCACTTCCACCTGAACGCTGCAATTTTGCTCTGCCGTTCACCACTACAGGTGTAGATTTTGCTGGGCCTTTTATGATAAAGGCATCCATGTTAAGGTCTCCTACCCTCATGAAAGGCTATGTGGCTGTTTTTGTCTGTTTCACGACAAAAGCAATACACCTTGAGCTATGTACGAATCTGACGACATATGCTTTTCTTGCGGCTTTTGCTCGTTTCGTCGGACGACGAGGCTTTCCATCAAAAACCATGAGGGATAATGGTAAAACATTTATCGGAGCTCAAAGAGCTACCGAAAAACAGTTTGTGGACTTCACAAAACAAGTCTCACCGGACATTGTCCAAAAGTACGCTCCCCAAGGTATCAATTGGCAGTTTATCCCCCCAAGCGCCCCTCACATGGGCGGCTTTTGGGAGTCAGCTGTAAAAAGCTTCAAATCTCATTTTAAAAAGATAGCTGGCAACCTCAAATTCAATTAAGAGTTCACGACACTCTTAACTAGAATTGAAGCCGTTCTTAACTCACGACCTCTCGCTGCACTCTCGCAAGATCGCTCAGACTTTACTGCCCTCACGCCAGGGCATTTTCTTAAAGGAGTGCCCATTCTGGCCACACCTGAGCCAGGCGTGGGTTCGCTTTCCTTATTAAACCGTTGGTAAAGAATTAAGATTCTCCATCATGACTTCAGTCGCCGATGGAAAGATGATTATTTAAAGGACCTCCACAGAAGGTACCGATGGAAAATCACAGAAAATGCGCCTAAGCTTGGAGATTGTGTCTTAATCAATGACGATTGTTTCCCCCCTACCGAATGGCGGCTTGGCCGCATAGAGAAGTTCTACTACGGCTCCGACGGTCATATTCACGTAGTCGATCTCCGTACACAATCGGGAACGCTAACTAGACCGCTCGTTAAATTATGCTTTTTGCCAACCGCAGATTAAATCGAAACGTAACCGCAACTAATAAACAAAGAGATAAAAAAAAATAGAGATAATAATAAACTCACCCACTAAAATCCCAAACCAAAAAGGAAAGGTCGATCCATATGACGACTCACTCCTGCCACATTACGTGGCACCACCGGCCATATGATTATATACACATATATATATGGTAATTAAAAAAAATCTATTTCTTAACAGATATGGATGCCAAGATGCCCACTATTCCAACACTCACTGTACGTTTGGCCGTCACGGTTCCGCGCCCTAAAGCTACCCCAGTAGCAGCCCCGTGAACAACCATTGCTGCGGCGCCCCCCCGAGAAGTTCCAACGGCTCCGCGCCCTTGCAACGCCAGCAGATCGCACAGGCACACGGCCATTGTCTGAATTGCCTGGCGCCTACCCATCTCACGCGCGAATGCACGACCGGGTACCAGTGCCAGGTATGCATGCGGCATCATCACACGATGCTGCACCGGGCCCGACGTCGAGCATCATCATACTCCTCGCGGCCGTACTGCCAGCCGACGACTCCCGCGAACGCAACCGCGAAGGCAAGCCTTCCCTTCGGAGGAGTCCCGCTCCTGGCGCCATCATCGTAATACCGCCCCGCATCGGAGGCGCCATCCTAGGCCGCAAGCCCTTCGTAAGACCGGCCTCAGCACCGTTGTTGCAACACTGCAACAACTTTAGAGGCTACTAGGCTAAATACTCGCCTAGGGGGGCCGGGATGTATAAATGAGCATCCTCCCCGGACGTCCACACATACACCACACTATCACACCACATCAACTCCACTTCACAACACTGACACGCACCACACTCACTTCACAAATCATCAGGGCTTACAACCCACATTCCACAATACGCACCAACCAACCACATCACACCAGCTGATTCCACACACAAAAGAAGGAAAGGGAACCAAAAGGACAACGGCAACTCACTTCGCTTTCGATCTTAGCAGCGAGCGTTTTTTTATCTCCAGTTTTTCGGCAGTTAATCTCCACTTTTCGGCAACTTATAGTTTTTCGGTAGTTCATAGTGTCGGAGTTATAAACAGTTCATTTCCAGTTTTCGGCAGTTCGCAGGTTTCCGGCAGCTTAACGTTTTCGGCAGTTCTCCTGAGTTCTTGTATTTATTTTTGTTGTTTTTTTTCTTTAATATTATTACTAGGATTGCCACTACTACCATTACAATGATTATCAATGTTATATTAATACCATATGATACATTTTTATGGTATTTTAATTCTGCAATTTCTTTTATGTTTTCGATATTGCAATATGATTGAATGTTAATTTTGGTGTGTAGCGTTGGTTTAATTTTTCGGCGGGGTATATAATTGTATGAATATATTCTGTTATATTATTTTTAAATTCTTGTTTTAAAATTTCCATTTTACAATTTACAAATTTGATTATGTAGTTATTTTTTAATAAATTTTTTCTGTCATCGCAGTTTTGTTTCATTACATAATTTTTTGCATTTCTTATTAATATTGTGTCATCGCATATTTCTTGTAATGATGTTTTGTTATTATATTTAAATTCGCATGTATTTGAAAATATGCAGCTTTTACTCAATTTTAGATTTTTAAATGCTTTATTTTCTACATAATCAAAATAGTTTTCGATAATTTTTATAACGAATTTTTCTTTTTCAATAATCTGTAATTTATTTCTATTTGGCATTGGGGTTATTAAATGAAACTTAGTTTGAAAAAATGTTCTTGGTATCGGAATTGCGAATATTATTGTATCGTTTCTGTATACTACTACTCCTACTTTTGATAACTCTAGTTTGTAAAAATCAATCTCATATTTTTCAATTTCTTCCCTAGTTTACATACTTGGATGTACCATATTGTATTTAGCAGCCGCTATATTATTTTGTATTTCTTGAACTTTACTTTCTATGAATTTTAGTTTATTCATTTCATCATTATACAAAATTTTTCTTTCAATTCTATTTTCCTCTTTGTTTATTATATTTAAAGTTTCTATTATTTGTTTCCTATCTGATTCTATAGTTCCTTTTAATAAGTTTAGTGATCTATTGAAATGTTCATTTATTACTATTTGTTTATTTAAATTTACAATGGCATTATGGCCATTTTCTTCAATAATTTTTAAATGGTTCAAAATGTCTTGTCTGTCATCATCATCCATGACTCCAAACATCCATTTATATGCTATTCCTCCTATATTTATCAAGCCTCTTTTATTTCTCTTTTTGATATTCGGTGTTAAGGATGTGATTTTTGCTTTTATATTTTTTATTTCATCAAACAAAATTTCTTTACGACAGGCATCTCTTACCATGGGTATATTCTAGGAAGACCCCTTACCCACTGGGGTAAAAAAAAACTCATGTATATACGTAGAAAAAAAATTAAATGTTATTATCTCCATTAAATGCCCTTAGACTGAATGAATCGCCATCATTCTCATTTGGATTTTCTATGTTTGCCAATTTCATTGGTCTTTTTATATTTGCCGGATGGACGTTTTGTAAGGGAAATATTCTGAAATATGGCTGATCTTCATGCCGTACTCTTTTGTAGCTTTTAATTGGTTCTGTTTGTCTGTTTTCTATATATTCTTCTCTGTCTTGATTTAATTTGGCTATTGTTTCCTGTTGTACTGTATATATTCTATCTTGTAATATGGATGGACAAATGTTTTCTTTGGCGTCCCTTGGAAAACATTTGATAGTTGAGTGGTACCTATCGTTATAGTTGCATATAACAATTTATATCCTCATTTCTGTTGAAAGACTAGAGTCATCAATTCCTGTTAGTTTTTCCAACAAGGTTGAGTGCAGTCTCTCAATGTCTGCATTTCCTGTATTTTTTTAAATGAGTTTATGTGCTCTTCTAATGAAGTTGAAAAACTTAATATATCATCTAAATATACGACACATGTTTTATTTATATATTCCCTCAATATGTCATTCATAAATCTCTGAAAAATAGCTGGGGCATTTTTCAACCCAAAAGGCATTCGGACGTATTCATATAGTCCTGCCGGAGTGACAAAAGCTATTTTCTGGATGTCCCTTTCTGCCATTAAAATCTGATTATAACCTTTTGCTAAATCTATAGTGCTAAAATACTGTGCTTTGCCCAATTTATCTAAGATTCCTTCGATATTCGGTAGAGGATACTTATCGTCTACAGTCAATTGGTTTAACCTCCTATAATCAACCACTAGCCTGAATTTTTGTATTCCTGAATTACTGCTTTTGCATTTGTGAGCTTGTTCCCTTCTTTATAGATAAGTTTACCCAATAAACCTTTCCATAAGCTAATGGCAATAGAGTTATAGAATAAGCTTATTGTAATGATTTTTCGAAAACATTTAATAAGCATATTTATGAAAGGTTTATTTAATTATAAAATAATAATTATTTTATAAACGTGCTTGAAAAATGATTCACATAGTAACAACATAACAAATATGATTGTTATTGACTTAGGCCTCGCTATAGTTTTGTAGCTCTGTTGTGGACATGAAACTTACAAAAAACTTAGGCTCGCTATAGTTTTGCAACAACACTTGCAACAGACTTAGGCTCAATACTGTTTCCAAAACTTACTGTTTCGTTTACCGTTATTCTGTCGCGCCGTTGTTAGCGTCTTCACATTTTTCATTGTCATTGTAAAATTTTATACGAAGTGAATAAGGTGAGAGTGAACATAATATCTTAAAATAATTTAAAATGCCATATAAAATAAAACAGTGTGTTCGTAATGAGTCTAGTGAAGTTGTTAGTTTGTTATTAAGTGAAAAAAAGCAAAAAAAGAATAATGCAGATGAGGATATTGCAACCAGCTCCAGTCAAAATGATTTTAGTGAAGCAAATATTATTTGTGATGAAATCAATGAAACAGAAAATGAAATTTACAGTTCTGAGGAAAATGATAATGCTGATCTCTTAATTAATAACGCGGATATGAAAAGAGATCTTGCTATTTGGTCAGTTAAGCATGTATATCAAATAGTGCAATCAATGAGTTACTGATTATCTTACGAAAAACTTTTCCATATCTACCACGCGATGCAAGAACTTTAAAACAAACACCTCGTGATGCACCTATAACTCAAATACAAGGCGGCAAGGCGGAACATTTTTCTAAAAATATAAATAAAATCTGTGCTCTTTCCAATAAAAATAATGAGTTCAGGTTTTTTCCAGTCATTCATGATGGCGGACAAACAGAATAATAATTTCAACAACATCTTTCAACAGACACAAAATTTATTAACACTCCAAACAGTATATAACGATTCGATTAAAAACACTTTACAGTTGAAGCTGTGTCATTTGATGGTAAAAATATTTGTTTATAATAAATTTGTATGCACTTTCTATCTTTTTTCATTAATTTCTAGAAATTTGCTGCGACTCTTGAACCCATGTTCATCAGATTGACGAACGAGATAACTTTATTGCGTCAGGAGGTCAAATCTCTGCGTAAGGAAGTCAGTGAGTTAAAACAGGACAGATATAACACAGAATTGGTCATCCCACAACAGCCATTTTAAACAATGGAGGATTCTTTAAATTTTGAAAAACAGCTACAGGAAGATCCAAATTTGTTTGCTTCATTCGTAAGTTTACTAAAATACTAAATTAATTTGTTCGATAATCAATCATTTGTTTTTTCTTATTTTTAATCACAGGAAATGGAACTCAAAACTGTTGGAAAAAAGCCCAACTTTACCAAAAATTGTTGGAGAAAATTATTGGTCGATGAACTGGCGGTAAAACTGTGCTGGAAAGGGACGGAGCAAAAAAAAAAGTGTACGCAGCCTAAGTACATCGAAATCAATTAGAAGTAAATACTTAAATGTTTTTTTAAATATATATATTAATTTATTTTTCACAATTTTTATAGATGCTGCAATTTATATTGGAATCGGAGAGGGTGAATTCATTCGGAACACAAAGTCTTTCTTTCAATTTGCCAAAAACCGCCAAGAAAGCAAAGAAAAATATAAATAAAAAAAAAATTAGCTCAACTGTAATCTCAAATGAAATAAAATAAATGAGAAATAACAATACAACAATTTAAATTCAATTACCTAGTCACCATAAAATTCGATGTAGCAAAATTTAATTTTTTGTAATAAGCCTAGGTTTCTGTTATTAGAGTATCAAAGAAGAAATGGAGCCAGACTAGTATTTACTTTAAATTGCCTTTATGGACCACCCTCCCCTTAATTAAAACTGTACTCGCTAGGTCTTTTTCAATTGTATGTTCCTCATAAAGTGGTATTTACTTATTACCTAGTCTAGTATTCCTTTTTACCATAACTTTATCTCCTTCTTTAAAAACACGCTCGATTCTGTATTTGTTGTGACTTGTGAGCTCTTTTTGTTGCGCACATCTAATACGTTCAGATACTTCATTATTCGGTTCATCAATGGTGGGTCTAAATACGTCTACTGGCCTCATATTAGTAACAGAATGTATTGTTTTGTTATATTCAATGGTTGACAGCAAGATTAGATCCATCGTATCATCAATACATCTTTCCAAGTTCAGGCATCTAGCAATTTCAATTAAAGTGCTTTGAAACCTCTCTACCTGACCATTGGAGCAGCTATGCAAAGGTAGAGCATTGATGATATTAATACCAAAATTATTGGAAAGAAATTGTCTGACAGTGTTCGAATTCAACGATTTTTCGTTGTCACAATAAATAATTTTTGCTTATGGAAATATGTTCAAAATTTGTATTAATTGAGGCTTTATATCCAAAATTGTTCTCGACGCTATGGTCTGAACGATTGCGAATTTTGAGAACTTGTCTACACAAGTCAAGAAATACTTTGAGTCGGTGGAAAAAATGTCTATATGCAGGATCTCTCCTGGGTATAGTGGAATGGGCGAATCTGCTATTTTATGTTTCCGATGCTGCCTATTGTACTTCGATTTAGAGCAGATCCTACAGTTTAAAACAACCTCTTTGGCTTTCTTTTCTATCTTTGGGAAAAAGTAGTCCCTGGAAATTTTCTTAACATTTTCCTGTGCTGCACGGTGTGCACGATTATACTCCGCAGCTATTATTTCCAACTGATCATTCGGGTCAAAAATGTCCGTTAAATATGTTTTAGTGTATCTAATTGTTGTACTTGGAAATATTTGCACCAAGTCATTCTGAATGTAGGCTAAATTGCAATGAACTGCGTTAACTACATTAGTATTCACAATATCCTGAATAGTTCCTAAGAGCGTGCTTCTGTCACAAATCGGTATGCAGTGCCTAGTTTTATTCCCAAAAATAATGAAAGTTCGTTTTGATGGAAACTCACTTTCTTCAATAATTATTTGGTTCCTAAAACAATTTACCGGTTTTTCAACTACCTCTATGGTGTACGTTAACGATCTTTTGCTGTGAATCGTGGCTGAATCTCAGTTCATATTTTCGTCCATCATATTAACTAGCTGTCGCGAAACGTATGCATCGGCAACGTAGTGTTCTTTTCCAGGCTTATAATAAAGCTTCGCATTATGTTCGTCGATAAATGCTTTCGAACGTTTAATCTTTGCATTTGGATTTCTGTCAGACACCGCAAACGTTAGCGGTTGATGGTCAGTAAAAATATTCAATTGGCGTACATCATAAAGATAGTTCTCTTCTTCTTTACTGGCGTAGACACCGCTTATGCGATTATAGCCGAGTCAACAACAGCGCGCCAGTCGTTTCTTCTCTTCGCTACGTAGCGCCAATTGGATATTCCAAGCGAAGCCAGGTCCCTCTCCACTTGGTCCTTCCAACGGAGTGGAGGTCTTCCTCTTCCTCTGCTTCCCGCGGCGTGTACTGCGTCGAATACTTTCAGAGCTGGAGCGTTTTCATCCATCCGGACAACATGACCTAGCCAGCGTAGCCGCTGTCTTTTAATTCGCTGAACTATGTCAATGTCGTCGTATATCTCGTACAGCTCATCGTTCCATCGAATGCGATATTCGCTGTGGCCAACGCGCAAAGGACCATAAGTCTTTCGAAGAACTTTTCTCTCGAAAACTCGCAACGTCGACTCATCGGTTGTTGTCATCGTCCAAGCCTCTGCACCATATAGCAGGACGGGAATAATGAGCGACTTATAGAGTTTGGTTTTTGTTCGTCGAGAGAGGACTTTACTTTTCAATTGCCTCCTCAGTCCGAAATAGCACCTGTTGGCAAGAGTAATCCTGCGTTGGATTTCCAGGCTGACATTGTTGGTGGTGTTAAAGCTGGTTCCTAAAAAGACGAAATTATCTACAACTTCAAAGTTATGACTGTCAACAGTGACGTGAGAGCCAAGTCGCGGGTGCGACGAGTGTTTGTTTGATGACAGGATATATTTCGTCTTGCCCTCGTTCACTGCCAGACCCATTTGAGTTGCTTCCTTGTTCAGTCTGGAGAAAGCAGAACTAACGGTGCGGGTGTTGAGGCCGATGATATCAATATCGGAGAGGTCCTTCTCAAACGTAACGGAGCTTTTGGTGCTGCTCAACGTCAGTTTACACAGCCGTATTAGTTTTGAGGGGATACCAAATTCAGACATCGCTTCATAAAGGCAGCTCCTTTTCGTGCTGTCGAAAGCAGCTTTGAAATCGACGAAGAGGTGGTGTGTGCCGATTCTTTTTTCACGGGTCTTTTTCAAGATTTGGCGCATCGTGAATATCTGGTCGGTTGTTGATTTACCAGGTCTAAAGCCACACTGATAAGGTCCAATCAGTTTGTTGACGGTGGGCTTTAATCTTTCACGCAATACGCTCGACAGAACCTTATATGCGATGTTGAGGAGGCTAATCCCACGGTAGTTGGCGCAGATTGTGGGGTCTCCGTTTTTATGGATTGGGCATAGCACACTTAAATTCCAATCGTTGGGCATACTTTCGTCCGACCATATTTTGCTCGGCCGGCAATCCATCGGCCCCTGCCGCTTTGTTGTTTTTCAGGCGGGCAATTGCTATTCGAACTTCTTCATAGTCGGGCAATGGAACGTCTGCTCCATCGTCATCGATTGGGGAATCGGGTTCGCCTTCTCCTGGTGTTATGTGTTCACTGCCATTCAGCAGGCTGGAGAAGTGTTCCCTCCATAATTTAAGTATGCTTTGGGCATCAGTGACTAGATCACCTTGGGGGGTTCTACAAGAGTATGCTCCGGTGTTGAAACCTTCTGCAAGCCGCCGCATCTTTTCGTAGAATTTTCGAGCATTACCCCTGTCGGCCAGCTTATCAAGCTCTTCGTACTCACGCATTTCTGCCTCTTTCTTTTTCTGTCTACAAATGCGTCTCGCTTCCCTCTTCAACTCTCGGTATCTATCCCATCCCGCACGTGTTGTGGTCGATCGTAACGTTGCGAGGTAGGCAGCCTGTTTTCTCTCCGCTGTGACACGGCACTCCTTGTCGTACCAGCTGTTCGTGTCTTCCGACTATCACAACATGATCGATCTGGTTAGTGGTTTTTCGATCCGGAGACAGCCAGGTAGCTTGATGTATCTTCTTATGCTGGAATCTAGTACTACAGATAACCATATTTCGGGCCCCGGCGAAGTCGATCAGCCTCAACCCATTTGGGGATGTTTCCTCGTGGAGGCTGAATTTACCGACCGTAGTGCCAAAGATACCTTCTTTGCCCACCCTGGCATTGAAGTCGCCAAGCAAGACTTTGACGTCGTCGCGGGGGCATCTCTCATAAGTGCGCTCCAAGCACTCATTAAAGTATCTTTGGTCACATCGTCCTTCTCTTCCGTCGGGGCGTGGGCGCAAATCAGCGATATGTTGAAGAACCTCGCTTTGATGCGGATTGTGGCTAGACGTTCATTCTCCGGAGTGAATGAAAGTACTCGGCGACGGAGTCTCTCTCCCACCACGAATCCAACACCAAACTTGCGCTCCTTTATATGGCCACTGTAGTAAATGTCACAAGGACCTACTCGTCTCTGCATTTCTTGGACGGCGGTGATGTCAGCCTTTATCTTTACGAGGACATCTACCAGCTGGGCAGCGGCACCTTCCCAATTAAGGGACCGGACATTCCAGGTGCACGCCCTCAAATCATAGTCCTTATTTCGTTTGCCATGGTCGTCATAAAAAGGGGGGTCTCTCATCCGAGGCTGTCTAAACTTTTGCATTGGGGGTGTTTTTTTACGTAGTGGGTCCCAAACCCAGCGCACAACCCTATGCAGGGGGTGTTTCGCCTTCTCACTTTAGCTCGCCTTCAAACGGATGTTCTTAGGCTACACAGAGGATACTTGGTCAAAGACCGGAAGTAGTGAGCTGCTTGAGTCATATGTAAAAGAATCGTTTCTGGCCACTCCCAAGTGAATGGCGATCAGAGAACTTTCCTCACTTGCGTGAACTTCTACACATGACTCCATCCTCCAAAATCAAATGCTTTTTTAAAATCGGGGTAAGCGAGCAATACGTCTTCCGTTACTAAAATGTGTTTAAGTTTCTCAAATGCTTGCAGTTGCTTTGAATTTAAAAGTATTTTCACTCTTTTGGATCTGTAAGCGCTAACTTTTCCATTTTCCCCCCTCAAAATATCAGTCGATGGTTTGGCTATACTGGCAAAGTCTTTCACGAAGCATCTGTAGTAGCTTGCTAACCCTAGAAAGGACCTGAGACCGTACAAGGTTTCGAAGGTTGGGAAGTTTAGCATTGTGCTAACATTATCTGGGCACGTCTTAATGCCACCCCGTGTTACAATAAATCCGAGATACTCTGTTTCAGTTTTGAAGAATTTGGACTTTTCGACTGACACCCTCATGTTGGCTTCATACAGACTCTTCAAGACTCAGTCTATGTCTTTAATGTGTTGTTCTTTAGATTTGGAGTAAATAATAACGTCATCTACATAAACAAAGCAGCTTTTTCCTATCTGTTCCCTTAAGATGTCGTCTATGGCTCTTTGAAAAATACTCGGATCGTTTTTTAATCGGAAAGGTAGCTTTCAAAGTTCATACTTTCCTTTGCTAACGGAAAAGGCTGTTTTTTCTCTGTTTCGTTCAGCGACCTCGATCTGGTGAAATCCCGACTTCAAATCAAGGGTTGTGAAGTATTGTGCATGTCCCATATTTGATAAAATCGAAATGACATTTGATATTGGGTATTTGTCGTCAATGATATTTTCGTTCAGTTTGCAAAAATCTACCACCAGACGCTTTTTTTATTGCCAAACTCATCGATGCCCTTCTTGCCCACGACCCAAATGGGTTTATTGTAGGAAGAAGTAGATCATCTTATAATACCATTTCGTAAAAGCTCTTTTATTTCATTGTTAACAAAGTCAACTACCCCCATTGGATATGGATACATCTTAGAATAAATCGGTTTTTCAGGTTTTGTACGAATCCTAGCAACTACATTTGTGTTATAAGGCAATTATCGCGTCAAAGCTTATTAAATTTGGTAATATTATAAAATCTGAAGTTATGCCAAACAAGTTAATTTTACATTTTTGCCCTACTTTGCTCTCGCCGTGAACTGGTTTAACTACGAACGGTCCCGTTAAAGGCACAATGCCTTTTAATTCAGTAAGGGCTTTATAAAGCTTTTTGAAGCTCCTGTGTCCCCTAACATTTTTATCTCTTTGCCCTTACCTCTAATTGTTCGTTTGATCCAAGGAAGCTGGACACCATTTCTAAAAAACTTAATTTCTTCGATATCTTTGACTTCCAATTCCACAATACTATCGTACGTAGTTTTTGTTGTATGTATGTATCTGATAATGTGGTGAATTCTCTGGACTTTTGGACCAGTACTTCTGTCTGTTACAGCAGGTCGCTTAATTTGCTGACCTTGATTGCCTGTATTAAAAGGGATTTGCTGAGTATTAAAGACTTGTATATTTTGGGTCTTATTCTGGTAAAAAATTCCCTGTGGGATTGTGGTGTTCGAACTTCATTGAGCGGCGGAAACAAGATGTGGATGTCCATTGGTTCGATGCCGTGATCTCTATTATTACTCGGAAGATTGCGCTTTTCTTGTCTATTTTGGAAGTAGGGGTTTTTATGACCGCTTCGTGATTCTATTTGGTCCTCGGTCCTTGTCCTCAAGATGTTTAGAGTAGTTTGATGCAAACATGTATCGTTCATGACTTGCTTCTACTTCCTGGGCAAGTGCCAAAGCAGAAGGCAAATCTGTTGGACGAGTGGAAAATAATATATCGCAAAGGAGCTTCCTAAGGCCAGAGACAAAAACACGTAATGCATCTAACCTATATTTATAATTTATTGAGTAAGCTATATGACTTTCACATGTCAACTTTTTGTTGAATTCCTCTTTTGTGAGCTTAAGGCGGCTGATATCGCAGCTGTTACTATAGCAGTTAACTCCCAATAGCAGTCAATAGCAGTCCATCCCAAACGTGTTGTGGTCAGCCGAATTGCCGAGAGGCAGTCTGTTTTCTCTCCACTCCGATACGGCACTCTTCATCGTACCAGCTGCTCTTATGTATTATACGAAAATCAATGGTTAATTTTCGTTTTTAATATCGTGGCTGGGCAGCCCTCATGTGTGTACTCCAAGCGCTCATAGAAGTCATCTTTGGTTACATCGTCCTACTCTTCAGTCGAGGCGTGAGCGCAAATCAACGATATGTTGAAGAACCTCGCTTTGATAAGGATTGTGGCTAGACGTTCATCCACCGAGGTGAATGACAGTACTCGACGATGGAGTCTCTCTCCCACCACGAATCCCACACCAAATTTGCTCTCTCCGTAAGAGCCTCCCGCTGGAACAGCACCACCGATTAGCTAAATCGGTAAATGAGCAGACTCAATAGAATTGGGAATTTGTGACTGTAGCAGTGAATATGGTTCCTTCTACCAAGAGAAGTGGAAGGGATTTGTGGCGGCCATATCCGCGGTATTCATAAAGATAATCAAAGAGAATCCTAGGCCTTGAAGAAATGTCTTCAGGATGGAGATCCTTCAAATTAATATCCAGTGAAGTGAAAGCGGAACTTGCCAATCTTTTGCTTCGTTACAGAAGGGAATCTCCACACTCAGGACGAGAACTCAATAGAATCGGAGATTATGTGCTGGTACGTAATTAACGTTGGGACTGCTAAGCTCGAAGTCGCGATCAGAGAACTCTGGTTTACCTCGGCCTATATGCCGTACGATGACAAGGTGGAGATACCTCCAGTGATGCTGAAAAAAATTATGGCGGAGGGCCGATGGAAGGAAGCGAGCGTCAATATTGGTTCGGAAGCAAACTCAAGTTACATTATCCGGAAAGGCTCGGAGATAATCGTTTAAGGTGAGCCACATTTTGAATTCATGTGTAGTGAAGATCTCTGTGTTAAGAGCAGGGGAAACTATACCACTTTTGCAACTTCATGCAAAGAACAAATCCTAAACTTCACTTTGGCATCAAGAGAAATATATCACTTAATCGCTGAATGAAGACTTCTCAATTAACCGTTTAAAAATTCTTGGAACACTGATTGCATCTTTACCGAGAAGAAACTTCGATCAGCTTTTTCGGTTGCTCCAGATCGATTTTCAGTGTTATCTGTCAGCGCGATCCATAAGTGAGTGGAGATCTTCAGTCCTGTATATATGCAGGTCTTTCCTTGAACGCCCTTGTCCTCTAAAAGGACCTTTGTGGATACTAAAGTTATCGAAATTAAATCGTCAAGCAGAAGACTTGTCAATAAGACAAGCAGAAACGATCTTAAGCATTGTTAAAAGCGATATTTACTATATATAAAACGGAGATTAGGAAGGTCTTCTTGTTGAGCCCTCTGCGAAAACGTTGAGGACTTTCATAAAACCCTTTAGGCGTATTAACGTAAAGAATCCTATCCCCTCGGTTTATCTGAGTAGTTGGTGCCTCTATACATCGAAACTTTCAAAATTATGACAAAAATATCAAATGCCGATACTACCGTCCCCATGACATCAGTTAATGAGATGGGTGAATTAAATTAAGACTAAAAGCTAGCCTCCAGCGACATCGAAAGTATCGACCAAAGGGTGCATTCTTCGGGGTTTGAACTATTATTAAGATATAAATATATAACATTATATTAAAACAGATCCGTTGGCTCTAATTAAAAGCTAGACAACAGATCAGCTTGTCGTCGTGTATAAATGGTTAAGAAACCCTTCGCTTTGTATGATACATAACTAAGACACCACAACACACCATTCTACTCATATTCACATGTCACAGTGTTTGAAATCAGACTATACCACGCATTCTTTCCAAATAACGGAATTAAAAATTCCATTTGATTCTTTCATTTTTCAGTACAAAAACCAAAGAAGCGTCTCTCTGCCAGTCGAAACTTTCTCTGCGAGTGACCAAAGTATCTATAGTTGACTTTTGACTGAAAATTTTGGTTCGGCTGGAATCGAACATTTTATTCTCCTGGAAACTGCAAGAATCGCACCCAGGGAAAATTCCTTAAGGTGTAAAACTTCAACCAGATGATCTTATTTCAAGCAATTTTAATTAAACATATAAAAATAAATAAATAAATTTTTGTCATGAAGTTGCATGCGTTAATTGCTTCTTGATTTTTGTACTGGAAAGTGAAAGAATCAAGTGGAATTTAAAATTGTGTAATATAGGAAGGAGGCGTGGAAGTATTCGAATTGCGCTCCTTTATATGGCCACTGTAGTAAATGTCACAAGGACCTACTCGTCTCTGCATTCCTTGGACGGCGGAGATGTCAGCCTTTATCTTTACGAGGACATCTACCAGCTGGGCAGCGGCACCTTCCCAATTAAGGGACCGGACATTCCAGGTGCACGCCCTCAAATCATAGTCCTTATTTCGTTTGCCATGGTCGTCATAAAAAGGGGGGTCTCTCATCCGAGGCTGTCTAAACTTTTGCATTGGGGGTGTTTTTTTACGTAGTGGGTCCCAAACCCAGCGCACAACCCTATGCAGGGGGTGTTTCGCCTTCTCACTTTAGCTCGCCTTCAAACGGATGTTTTTAGGCTACACAGAGGATACTTGGTCAAAGACAGGAAGTAGTGAGCTGCTTGAGTCATATGTAAAAGAATCGTTTCTGGCCACTCCCAAGTGAATGGCGATCAGAGAACTTTCCTCACTTGCGTGAACTTCTACACATGACTCCATCCTCCAAAATCAAATGCTTTTTTAAAATCGGGGTAAGCGAGCAATACGTCTTCCGTTACTAAAATGTGTTTAAGTTTCTCAAATGCTTGCAGTTGCTTTGAATTTAAAAGTATTTTCACTCTTTTGGATCTGTAAGCGCTAACTTTTCCATTTTCCCCCCTCAAAATATCAGTCGATGGTTTGGCTATACTGGCAAAGTCTTTCACGAAGCATCTGTAGTAGCTTGCTAACCCTAGAAAGGACCTGAGACCGTACAAGGTTTCGAAGGTTGGGAAGTTTAGCATTGTGCTAACATTATCTGGGCACGTCTTAATGCCACCCCGTGTTACAATAAATCCGAGATACTCTGTTTCAGTTTTGAAGAATTTGGACTTTTCGACTGACACCCTCATGTTGGCTTCATACAGACTCTTCAAGACTCAGTCTATGTCTTTAATGTGTTGTTCTTTAGATTTGGAGTAAATAATAACGTCATCTACATAAACAAAGCAGCTTTTTCCTATCTGTTCCCTTAAGATGTCGTCTATGGCTCTTTGAAAAATACTCGGATCGTTTTTTAATCGGAAAGGTAGCTTTCAAAGTTCATACTTTCCTTTGCTAACGGAAAAGGCTGTTTTTCTCTGTTTCGTTCAGCGAGCTCGATCTGGTGAAATCCCGACTTCAAATCAAGGGTTGTGAAGTATTGTGCATGTCCCATATTTGATAAAATCGAAATGACATTTGATATTGGGTATTTGTCGTCAATGATATTTTCGTTCAGTTTGCAAAAATCTACCACCAGACGCTTTTTTTATTGCCAAACTCATCGATGCCCTTCTTGCCCACGACCCAAATGGGTTTATTGTAGGAAGAAGTAGATCATCTTATAATACCATTTCGTAAAAGCTCTTTTATTTCATTGTTAACAAAGTCAACTACCCCCATTGGATATGGATACATCTTAGAATAAATCGGTTTTTCAGGTTTTGTACGAATCCTAGCAACTACATTTGTGTTATAAGGCAATTATCGCGTCAAAGCTTATTAAATTTGGTAATATTATAAAATCTGAAGTTATGCCAAACAAGTTAATTTTACATTTTTGCCCTACTTTGCTCTCGCCGTGAACTGGTTTAACTACGAACGGTACCGTTAAAGGCACAATGCCTTTTAATTCAGTAAGGGCTTTATAAAGCTTTTTGAAGCTCCTGTGTCCCCTAACATTTTTATCTCTTTGCCCTTACCTCTAATTGTTCGTTTGATCCAAGGAAGCTGGACACCATTTCTAAAAAACTTAATTTCTTCGATATCTTTGACTTCCAGTTCCACAATACTATCGTACGTAGTTTTTGTTGTATGTATGTATCTGATAATGTGGTGAATTCTCTGGACTTTTGGACCAGTACTTCTGTCTGTTACAGCAGGTCGCTTAATTTGCTGACCTTGATTGCCTGTATTAAAAGGGATTTGCTGAGTATTAAAGACTTGTATATTTTGGGTCTTATTCTGGTAAAAAATTCCCTGTGGGATTGTGGTGTTCGAACTTCATTGAGCGGCGGAAACAAGATGTGGATGTCCATTGGTTCGATGCCGTGATCTCTATTATTACTCGGAAGATTGCGCTTTTCTTGTCTATTTTGGAAGTAGGGGTTTTTATGACCGCTTCGTGATTCTATTTGGTCCTCGGTCCTTGTCCTCAAGATGTTTAGAGTAGTTTGATGCAAACATGTATCGTTCATGACTTGCTTCTACTTCCTGGGCAAGTGCCAAAGCAGAAGGCAAATCTGTTGGACGAGTGGAAAATAATATATCGCAAAGGAGCTTCCTAAGGCCAGAGACAAAAACACGTAATGCATCTAACCTATATTTATAATTTATTGAGTAAGCTATATGACTTTCACATGTCAACTTTTTGTTGAATTCCTCTTTTTGTGAGCTTAAGGCGGCTGATACCGCAGCTGTTACTATAGCAGTTAACTCCCAATAGCAGTCAATAGCAGTCCATCCCAAACGTGTTGTGGTCAGCCGAATTGCCGAGAGGCAGTCTGTTTTCTCTCCACTCCGATACGGCACTCTTCATCGTACCAGCTGCTCTTATGTATTATACGAAAATCAATGGTTAATTTTCGTTTTTAATATCGTGGCTGGGCAGCCCTCATGTGTGTACTCCAAGCGCTCATAGAAGTCATCTTTGGTTACATCGTCCTACTCTTCAGTCGAGGCGTGAGCGCAAATCAACGATATGTTGAAGAACCTCGCTTTGATAAGGATTGTGGCTAGACGTTCATCCACCGAGGTGAATGACAGTACTCGACGATGGAGTCTCTCTCCCACCACGAATCCCACACCAAATTTGCTCTCTCCGTAAGAGCCTCCCGCTGGAACAGCACCACCGATTAGCTAAATCGGTAAATGAGCAGACTCAATAGAATTGGGAATTTGTGACTGTAGCAGTGAATATGGTTCCTTCTACCAAGAGAAGTGGAAGGGATTTGTGGCGGCCATATCCGCGGTATTCATAAAGATAATCAAAGAGAATCCTAGGCCTTGAAGAAATGTCTTCAGGATGGAGATCCTTCAAATTAATATCCAGTGAAGTGAAAGCGGAACTTGCCAATCTTTTGCTTCGTTACAGAAGGGAATCTCCACACTCAGGACGAGAACTCAATAGAATCGGAGATTATGTGCTGGTACGTAATTAACGTTGGGACTGCTAAGCTCGAAGTCGCGATCAGAGAACTCTGGTTTACCTCGGCCTATATGCCGTACGATGACAAGGTGGAGATACCTCCAGTGATGCTGAAAAAAATTATGGCGGAGGGCCGATGGAAGGAAGCGAGCGTCAATATTGGTTCGGAAGCAAACTCAAGTTACATTATCCGGAAAGGCTCGGAGATAATCGTTTAAGGTGAGCCACATTTTGAATTCATGTGTAGTGAAGATCTCTGTGTTAAGAGCAGGGGAAACTATACCACTTTTGCAACTTCATGCAAAGAACAAATCCTAAACTTCACTTTGGCATCAAGAGAAATATATCACTTAATCGCTGAATGAAGACTTCTCAATTAACCGTTTAAAAATTCTTGGAACACTGATTGCATCTTTACCGAGAAGAAACTTCGATCAGCTTTTTCGGTTGCTCCAGATCGATTTTCAGTGTTATCTGTCAGCGCGATCCATAAGTGAGTGGAGATCTTCAGTCCTGTATATATGCAGGTCTTTCCTTGAACGCCCTTGTCCTCTAAAAGGACCTTTGTGGATACTAAAGTTATCGAAATTAAATCGTCAAGCAGAAGACTTGTCAATAAGACAAGCAGAAACGATCTTAAGCATTGTTAAAAGCGATATTTACTATATATAAAACGGAGATTAGGAAGGTCTTCTTGTTGAGCCCTCTGCGAAAACGTTGAGGACTTTCATAAAACCCTTTAGGCGTATTAACGTAAAGAATCCTATCCCCTCGGTTTATCTGAGTAGTTGGTGCCTCTATACATCGAAACTTTCAAAATTATGACAAAAATATCAAATGCCGATACTACCGTCCCCATGACATCAGTTAATGAGATGGGTGAATTAAATTAAGACTAAAAGCTAGCCTCCAGCGACATCGAAAGTATCGACCAAAGGGTGCATTCTTCGGGGTTTGAACTATTATTAAGATATAAATATATAACATTATATTAAAACAGATCCGTTGGCTCTAATTAAAAGCTAGACAACAGATCAGCTTGTCGTCGTGTATAAATGGTTAAGAAACCCTTCGCTTTGTATGATACATAACTAAGACACCACAACACACCATTCTACTCATATTCACATGTCACAGTGTTTGAAATCAGACTATACCACGCATTCTTTCCAAATAACGGAATTAAAAATTCCATTTGATTCTTTCATTTTTCAGTACAAAAACCAAAGAAGCGTCTCTCTGCCAGTCGAAACTTTCTCTGCGAGTGACCAAAGTATCTATAGTTGACTTTTGACTGAAAATTTTGGTTCGGCTGGAATCGAACATTTTATTCTCCTGGAAACTGCAAGAATCGCACCCAGGGAAAATTCCTTAAGGTGTAAAACTTCAACCAGATGATCTTATTTCAAGCAATTTTAATTAAACATATAAAAATAAATAAATAAATTTTTGTCATGAAGTTGCATGCGTTAATTGCTTCTTGATTTTTGTACTGGAAAGTGAAAGAATCAAGTGGAATTTAAAATTGTGTAATATAGGAAGGAGGCGTGGAAGTATTCGAATGTCGTCCCTTTTCGCCTATATCACGGTGCGGTGGGAGAGGAATGTCATGGACTAAACTAAGTCGAAATCGGTCGAACGGGGGCTTATTTCAACTCGTCTCGTCATCCTAATCATTTATATACATATACAAGTATATTTAACCCTATATTTCTCTCGAATCGTTTTACGTAATATATACAACCGTTACGTGAACAAAAGTATTATAATATATAGCAAAAAGTTGCAAGAGGATAAAAAAGTGTTTGGGTGATTATTCAATTACAATTAAATTTTACTAAAACTGAAAGTAAAATGAAGAGTTGTAGATAATGAAATTATATCTTTATTAAAGTAACAAATATGTACTAAATTGCAATTATTGATAGATGTCTATGCAACGAAAATAGTTTTTATTTCATATTTCTCTACTAGTTATTTAATTAAAAAATTTCCAAAGGCAGACAAGCTGGTGCATACTGGGTAACACTAAATGGCCTGCGGCCCTTACGACCTTTCAACTCATGGACGACTTTGGCTTTGGAACTGGTTTGAGAATTAGCTCTATAGGATTTGATAGAACCCTGGTCTGATGACACTCATCAGAAATTACTGACGGCTAATGTCATAACCGCCTCCGACCCGAGAAAACCCTGGCAGGTTTCAGAGTACTAGAAGAGAACTAAAACCAATAACTAAAACACAAACGTTGACGAAAAGGAGACGAAAGGGAAAGGATGTCAAAAGCGACACCCGTATCTATCCCGAGCGGAACTGCTGCTCCTATGGCTACGAAACCGTCGCTGGCCCTTCATCAGGCAATAGGATTGGGAAGCCGTAGCGCTTCTGGTGGAGAGTCTAAAGAATGAAATTAATCCAAATTTACCTCCAACAAACGGAAACGCCCTCCGCCAAATTACTGTTTCGTCAAGAACAATATATCGATGTCGTCCAGGTCCAGGAACCGTGGCTGACCAGTAACTGCATCTCTGGATTAAGGACCAATAGCTGCTGGCGAACAACGACACAGGTAGAAATAGATCCTGTAAGATGATCCGAAATTAATTAACAGTATTTATTTTACTAAATTTAAGCAATGCTGACGTAGTGACGACGGAGTAGTGTGGTTAATTTCTGCGTATGTTTCCTACGACGCTGAGGTAAAACCACCTCCCTTATTGATGAGGAAAACCTTGGCTGAAGCGTCCCGAAGAGGACTGGCGTCATTGTCGGTTCCGACGCCAACTCGCGACATTCAATCTGGGATACCTCGGACACTAATATTAGACGTGGGTTTTAGTAGGGGAAAACTCTTCTACATTTGTGAGTGCAGGCAGGTTCTTGACCTCACCCTGGCCTCGTACGGGAGTACTTCACTGATCTCACACTGTCACGAGTCAGCATTTTTTTGATATGTCTCATATCAATATGTAGCTTAAGTGAGTTTTAAGTTTGATTGAATAAAGCCGTTGCTGAACAAACATCTTGGTGTGAAATCATTTGTTGAGAAGATAGTTAGCAGATATAACTGGCACAGTCGAAGGGGACCGGCAAATAACAAGAACAGGAAGATTATCGCGACAATTCTTAACAGCAGTTAAAACAACGATTAAAATTTTGCACTATTGGTGGTTTCATTCCCTTAAACATGTGTTCAAAAATTTCATTACTTAATAAATCTTGGGAAAACTGTGAAAGATTGAACAACAAATATTAATAAAAACAAAAACAACAACATCAATAGCAGCAACAGTGGCAACAGCAATAACAATAATTAAATTATTTATTAAAAATAACAACAATCACAACAGCAACAATAATTTAATTAAACAACAGAAACAAAAACAACAACATCAACAGTGGCTTCCGAGAAGATGCAGAGAAGTAATGTAAGATTTAATTAAATATTGAAACAAACTTTTATATTTAGGGTACTCACAACGTGTCATAAAGCATCGTAAAATCATACAATCATAAATTTTTATACTAGTTTAAAAAGCTTGTTGTTGAATTGCATACTAAAATAAGTTTACGCAAATATAACTCTGAACACCATGCTTTCGGATCGTTATATTTTTAACTTTATGAGACTAGATGAAACCCCTAATTATGTATGTATGCATAAAATAAGGTATGTCATCAAAAACCAAAACCTTGTCATTCTAAAATTGTAGAAAGTGAAGTAAATCTTAAATTCCCAGTGACTTCAAAATTTTTGGAGCTAGCCTTTGATAGATCAATCAGGGAAATTTTTTAAGGGATGCTTATTCAACGTATTAAACAAATCACATCAGGGACTTGTGCTTATGCAATAAGGAACTCAATTTCATTGACTCAATTATCTGGAATTATATATAGCTTCATAAGGTTAGACGAAGGTAATTTAAATCCTTCATTTAAAAAATCCAATAATTTAGATGTCAATAGGTTCCAAATCCAAAAATCACGATTATAGGACACAAAACAATGCGCCAAGTAATAGAAACAATTTTACCGACCAACAAAGTTTTAGGCCTAGATATGCTAATAGTTTTACTAATCAAAAAAATTACAGACCATACAAATAATACTGCAAATCAGCAGCAAAATACTAGAACTAATAACACATGCTGTTTTTGAGGTCAAACAAATGGATCGGGTCAAGATAATAGCATACTACAAAATACAATAAAATATCTAGTTAATATATATAAAGGAAAGGATTTTTCTCAACGCCATCAGAGGAGGTAAAGAAATTACTGAAAAAAAATTTTGAAATAGAATACTTAAATGGAAAAAATAATTTCGTATTTGATTTTTTGAGGCAAATTGAAAACTCACCAAAAATAAAAGCAGGTAACCACAATGAATCCAACCTGAAATTGTCACACACAATTCATTCAGCAGATAAAGAACTGCTTGAGTATTTTCCAATTCAAGAATAAATTGTAAATAAATACAAAAATAAAATTATTTTGACATATACTGTGCCCAAAAAATTAGGTGACATTGTATTTATTTTCAAAATTCTTCCAAATTAATTTCATCCCCTTCAAAGTAATCCCCTCCCGATGCAATGCACTTATGCCAACGGATTTTCCAATCTTCGAAACACTGGTTGTAGTCACTTTCCGGGATGGCCATCAGTTCTGTCTTCGTTGCGGCTTGAATCTCCTCTATCGTATAAAAACGGTGTCCCCGGAGCGGTCTTTTGAGCTTGGTGAACAGCCAAAAGTCACATGGCGCCAGATCAGGTGAATACGGTGGTTGCGGAACGATATGGGTTGTGTTTTTGGCGAAACGATCACGAATTACGAGGGCAGTATCGGATGGTGCATTATCGTGGTGTAAAAACCAAGAATTGTCTTTCCACAATTCCGGCCTTTTTAGGCGGATAGCGTTACGCAAACGACGCATAACGTTCAAGTAATATTCCTTGTTGACAGTTTGACCAGTTGGAAGGAATTCATAATGCACAACACCACGATAATCGAAGAAATCAGTCAACATGACCTTGATTTTTGAGCGACTTTGGCGCGATTTTTTTTGTCTCGGCTCTCTTTTGGCACGATATTCGCTCTATTGATCGGTTGTTTTGGGGTCGCAAGCATAGATCCAACTTCATCAGCAAGGTCTCTTATTGTTAATCGACGGTTTTTCAACACCAAATCTTTGATTTTTTGAACGTGAGCTTCGTCGGTTGAGGTTGATGGTCGCCCTGGACACTCTTCGTCTTGGACACGTTCACGGCCGGCTTGGAACTCACTGTACCACTTGTAAACATTTTTTTTAGACACAGCCTCATCAGCAAAGGTTTTCTGCACCATCCTCAACGTATCCGCAGCAGAAAATTGATTCCGTGAACAAAATTTAATGCAAATTCTTTGCTCAACAAATTTCGACATCGCAAAAAACGAAAAACTCACTTTTAGCAGCTCACAAAACGACACGTATCTCAAACACTAATGAATATTTTGACATGAAATTTGACATAAGTATGACTGATAGTACTACCAACCAAAAGAAAAGGAATAATTCTCCAAATCCCTCGACGCACGCAGTTTAAATTCAAATGTCATGTTATTTTTTGGGCACAGTATAGCCCTCAAGCTCAGATGCAAAGACTCCATGGAAGAAAAGTTATCGAAATAAACCCAATGGTAAAAGAAGAAGAAAACAAGATTACCCTGAATTTAAGGTACATATTCATATACTAATAAACATTTGCCAAAAATGCCATATATTTATTGAATTCCTAAAACCAAAATTTCAATTATCAGAAACCCCTAAAAATAAAAATGAATTAGTGCATGTTGATATTTTTCATTTCGTTAATTGATAATAAATTCAAAGCAGAACAGCTATTGGCATACCTTCGGGATGAAGGAATACAGGTTCATCTCACAAAGCCAAATATCCATACGGGAAATGCGAAAGACAATATTATAGAATATAATATATGTACCTATAAATAACAACGAACTACTTCTAAATGAAGTAGAAATTATAAAATCGAAAAAATATGATCATATGAAAATTGAAAAAAAGAATTTTATGACAAATATGTGAATTATTCAAAATGCCAACTTTGTTTTTATTGACTTTATTACGCGCATTCGAGTCATGGATAATATGATACGTGACTCTCGTATTGGCTCTCATTTTTCTGTCAAACGCGTTGCCTGATTATTTGACAGCGAAGGAGATCAGGGAATTTCTGACAGCTGATTTCAGAAAAGGCGGGATGCCAGAAGTAAACCGCTATAATTACTTAACGAAATTAGTGTGAAATGAAATTTCATTGAACTGTGCGAACATATTTTGGCAAAATAAATGTTTATGTAAATTAATTAATGATTTTGCATTTTAGCATTTATATATGTATGCATTTTCAAAGTGTTTAATTTAGTGTTTTGTATAATTTATTAAATAGCCAATCTAATATTTCTCAGCAGTGGCATCATTTGAAAATGTTATATAAAATGCGAGTTTTGACAGCTCTCTCTCGAATCAAAGAGTCTCGTATCATATTATCCATGTTCGAGTGGAGCGCGTCCAGCTCGAAGAGCACCAAACATTATACTGAAAATTATTCTAATTATAAACTACCCTTAAGCCAACTGTTGCTGTTGCTGCCGCCGCTGCTGCGTAGCAGTTGTGGTGTTGCGAGCTGGTATTTGCAGACGTGAGAACGTATAATTGCTGACTCAGTCCATGCGTAACTTTTGGATGCAACTTAAAACTTGTTATTTCCGTTCATGATTCTGAGTGCGCTACTTGTTGCTGACTCAGGCCACGCGCAATATTTTGGGGCTCCTTCAATTACATTCCTGTGTCGCGTGATAACTTGTATCCAGTTAAATTATTAAATCAGACATATGAAGCAAAAGTAAATTTTGAAAAAATTGTACGAGTTTAACCAATACGGAAAACTTAAATGTAATTAAAGAATTAAAATATCATAAAATATTTTCATATGGAATAAATGTTATTTTAATAGTAATTATAATATAAGCAATTGAATTGTGAGTTATGTGGATCAAACGAAATAATGTTAAAATTAAAATTTCAAATACAAGGATATAGGAGAATCCTAAAAGTGACGAAGGGGGGGGATGTATGACTATCCTAGTAATTGTAATTTAAAGACAACCATGCCACAGAGGCATGGATTAGAAGCTGAGCGTGACAGAATGTCATGAGTCAGCATTTTTTAGAAATGTATGAATTGATACGTAGCTTAAGTGAGTTTTTAGTATGATCGTACAAAGCAGTTGCTGAACATACATCTTGGTGTGAAGTCAATTGTTAAGAAGGTAGTTAGCAGATATATGTAACTCGCGCAAGTTAAATAATAATATTGTTTTTATTATTTTACCTATTTGTTAATATGTATCCACCTTCACGTTTGATCGCAATACTAAGACTAAAGGACATTAGGTTCGCTTACAACTATTTGACAGAACATTCATGTTTTTCTGTTGTGTTCTTATTTTAAGCTGATAAATATTTTTGGATAAGTTCTTAAATGTTACTGATAATTACAATACATTATTATGTGAATATGTCATGATATATTTTTTTATGTTTACAGCTGTTAAGGATTTGTTGATATATTTGGGTTCGTAAGTATGATAAGAAATATTATCTGCTTTAACTCTTCCCTCTGTAAAATTAAATGTCCTTATTTCAAATGCGCTGTGTTTCGAGTCGATGGACTTCCATTTCATATACCTGCTCGAAAGCTCGGCGTTTCTTGGCTTCTTGTCTAATCTGGAAACATTTACATGCCTTTACTGAGGCGTATATAAATAATAAAGGGCGTTCCTCAACAGGAATTAGGTATTTCTACATTTCTTGTATATTAGAAAATTTATAGTTCGTTTTGGTTTCTAATATTTTCATAATTTTAATTTGTTCATTTTGATGATCATGTATTATATTTTTCATTTCTTGGTCATGGTTAAATTATCTAAAGTAGTCCTAATATTAAGCTGAATTAATTTTGTGCTTGTAATATTTTGGCCATGGTACAAGCGAGTAGGGAAAGTGCCCATTCAACATCGTAAAGGAGCCGTTCACAGTCCTTAACCTACCCACCAAGGGTACGTTCACAATAAAAACATCATGGCCACGTCTGGTGAATAAGGATGGCGGGAGGTCTAAACGGGTTTCATAAAACGAAACTGCTATAATATTTAATAATATATTATGGTACTATATACAAATATTATTTTCAATTTTTGTTATAGAGTAAAGTTTATAGCTGTTATCAAAAAATTAATTATACCTTCATGATATAGATAAATATGCTGTATACATATTTTTAAGCGTTTAAGTCAACTTACTTATGGACAAATTGGAAATTATATTTGATAATGAGTGGTCGAAAAGAGATAACTATTATGGAAAGACTTGTTATTACGTATCATAATAATTCGTCTGAACAGTAAAACACAATTTTTCGTTGTAAGATAAATCAAGAGATTATTATAATAGCCATGTCTCCTATATTTTACGTATAAATTTTTGTAATCACAAACTACATATACATAAGTTTTATATGTCAGAATTTAGCTATACGCCAGCGATCAGGTATCTCACCTGTTCCCAAATGGAGTGTTTTACCATCCTTACAAATTTACCATATCAATGGGGAGCGAGAAATGCCCAGATAAATAGAATATTTAATTTTATATTCTAATTTATATAATCATCGAATGGCATTGTAAAATCGACGGGATTAAACAAATATTTGTGCAAATTTTCACATATTTCCGTAGTGCGTTTTGGACGTTCTGCGCGGACATACAAAATAACATTATATTTTTACATGTAAGACGGATTCACTGGCCACGGATATCGTCACCTGAAATTCAAAATAACATGAACATTAGTAAAATTAACTTTAAATATTGGTTTAAACTGGATTATATCAGATAGCAGAATCTTAAAATGTTGGATATATGTATGTACTTATATGTATGTAACTTGATGTAGTTGATCGAAATCAATGAGACACTCAATTTCAAATTTTTTGATCACACGTTATTTTGCATATTACGTGCTTATATAACAAACAATTCAATACCGTGAAACATTAATTTACGAATAAAGTTGAAAACGTTTTTGTTGGTATAAGAATCAAGCGGATTGTGCTAGTGGTTTAATTTTGAATATGTTCATACTTATAAATGTGAATTGAAAAAATAACGAATTTAAGGGAGTATTTTAGTCTAGAAATTTAAAAATATCGAAATTTGTTTTTTTATATTTTCGAAGTTTAACTATTCAAAAATATGTGTACAAGAGGATTTTTCACAATTCAAATTTTTTTTTTGGAGATATAGGCAGTTTTCTGACCCGGCATCCAAACTGGTTCGGCCGGAACGCGAAACTTTAAACGCGTTTTCTAAAAACTGACTTTTTCGGAACGATACCCACGATTTCTCAGGTTCTACTGGACCGATTTACTTGAAATTTTAATAGAGTCTTCCTTATAGGCTTGTCTATGGTTGGAACAAGAGCCATCCTCGAATTTTATTTTTATTATTTTTAAAAAATTCTTTCTCTCGAAATCCTTTCTCTCGAAATCTCTTAAGGTCGACTAATCGTTTGCTGTCATCGTCCAAGCCTCTGCACCATATAGCAGGACGGGAATTATGAGCGACGTATAGAGTTTGGTTTTTGCTCGTCGAGAAAGGACTTTGCTTCTCAACTGCCTACTCAGTCCGAAGTAGCTCCTGTTGGCAAGAGTAAAACTGCGTTGGATTTCTAGGCTGACATTGTTGGTTGTGTTTACGCTGGTACCAAGATAGACGAAATTATCTACGACTTCAAAGTTATGACTGCCAACAGTGACGTGAGTGCCAAGTCGCGAATGCGACGACTGTTTGTTTGCCCTCGTTCACTGCCAGACTCATTTGCCTTGCTCCCTTGTCCAGTCTAGAGAAAGCAGAACTAACGGCGCGGGTGTTGAGGCATATAATATCAATATCATCGGCATACGCCAGCAGCTGTACACTCTTATAAAAGAGTGTACCTGCTTGATTAAGTTCTGCAGCTAGAACTATTTTCTCCAGAAGCAGATTGAAGAAGTCGCACGATAGGGAGTCGCCTCTTCTGAATCCTCGTTTGGTGTCGAACGGCTCGGAGAGGTCCTTCTCGGAGCTTTTGGTGCTGCTCAACGTCAGTTTACACAGTTTTGCGGGGATACCAAATTCAGACATCGCTTCATAAAGGCAGATCCTTTTCGTACTGTTGAAAGCAGCTTTGAAATCGACAAAGAGGTGGTGTGTGTCGATTCTCATTTCACGGTTGTTGATTTGCCAGGTCTAAAGCCACACTAACAAGGTCCAATCAGTTTGTTGACGGTGGGTATTAATCTTTCACACAATACGCTCGATAGAACCTTATACGCGACATTGAGGAGGCTTATCCTATGGTATTTGGCGCAGATTGTGGGGTCTCCCTTTTTACGGATTGGGCATAGCACACTTAAATTCCAATCGTTGGGCATGCTTTCGTCCGACCATACTTCACAAAGAAGCTGATGCATGCTCCTTACCAGCTCTTCGCCACCTTGTTTGAATAGCTCGGCCGGCAATCCATCGGCCCCCGCCGCTTTGTTGTTCTTCAGGCGGGTAATTGCTATTCGAACTTCTTCCTGGTCGGGCAATGGAACGTCTGCTCCATCGTCTTCGATTTGGCGCATCGAAATCGCCTTCTCCTGGCGTTGTAAGTTCACTGCCATTCAGCAGGCTGGAGAAGTGTTCCCTCCATAATTTAAGTATGCTCTGGGCATCGGTGACTAGATCACCTTTGGGGGTTCTACAAGAGTATGTTTCGGTCTTGAAACCTTCTGTAAGCCGCCGCATTTCTTCGTTGAATTTGCGAGCATTGCCCCTGTCGGCCAGCTTTTCAAGCTCTTCGTACTCACGCATTTCGGTCTCTTTCTTCTTCTGTATGCAAATGCTTCTCGCTTCCCTCTTCAACTCTTGGTATATATCCCATCCCACACGTGTAGTGGTCGATCGTAACGTTGCGAGGTAGGCAGTTTGTTTTCTCTTTGCTGCGACACGGCAATCCTCGTCGTACCAGCTGTTCTTTTGCACTTTCCGAAAACCAATTGTTTCGGTTGCAGCTGTACGTATGGAGTTTGAAATGCCATCCCACTGTTCCCTTATACCGAGTTGTTGACGAGTGCTCTCAGAATCTTGGCTGCAAACAGATAGTGGTCCGAGTCGATGTTAGGACCTCGGAGCGTACGCACGTCTAGAACACTGGGGACGTGTCTTCCATCTATCACAACATGATCGATCTGGTTGGTGACTTTTCGATTCGGAGAGAGCCAGGTAGCTTGATGTATTTTCTTGTGCTAGAATCTAGTACCACAGATAACCATATTTTGGGCACCGGTGAAGTCGATCAGCCTCAACTCATTTGTTTCGACGTGGAGGCTGAATTTACCGACCGTCGGACTAAAGATACTTTCTTTGCCCACCCTGGCGTTAAAGTCGCCAAGCACGATTTTGACATCGTGGCGGGGGCAGCTCTCATAGGCGCGCACCAAGCGCTCATAGAAAGCATCTTTGGTCACATCGTCCTTCTCTTCCGTCGGGGCGTGGGCGCAAATCAGCGATATGTTGAAGAACCTCGCTTTGATGCGGATTGTGGCTAGACGTACATTCACTGGAGTGAATGATAGTACTCGGCGACGGAGTCTCTCTCCCACCACGAATCCAACACCAAACTTGCGCTCCTTTATATGGCCACTGTAGTAAATGTCACCAGGACCTACTCGTCTCAGCCCTTGTCGCGTCCATCGCATTTCTTGGACGTCGGTGATGTCAGCCTTTATCTTTACGAGGACATCAAACAGCTGGGCAGCGGCACCTTCCTAATTAAGGGACCGGACATTCCGGTACATACCCTTAATTCGTAGTCCTTATTTCGTTTGCCATTGTCGTCATCAAAAGGGGGGTCACTCATCCGAGACTTGTTGTTCCTTTTCATTGGTATGATTTTTTTACGTGGCGGGTCCCACACCCAACGCACAACCTTGTGGAGGGAATTTTTCGCCTTCCCACTTTAGCTCGCTTTCAAACGGATGTTCTTTGGCTACCCAGAGGATACTTGGTCAAAGACCGGAAGTCGTGAGCTGCTTGAGTCATATGTAAAAGAATCGTTTCTGGCCACTCCCATATGAATGGCGATCAGAGAACTTTCCTCGCTTGCGTGAACTTCTACACATGACATACATCACATTTATAATATTATTATATTGATTTATAATATTAGATGAAAGGTGGAAATTAATGTGTGTACTCCAACGCTCGTATTCCGTGTTTATTTTGAATATTTAATAATAATGTTAATAATATAGTATTATAGATATTCGGCGTGAATTAATAATTAAATGTAAAAAAAATATAAGTGTATAAAGAAACACTTATAAGCCACAGACTTTAAGGGGCACATCTTGAGTGACCATAAAAAAATATCTACGCCAACGGGTTTTCTTTCGGTTTTAGAATTTAACAAGTAGTTAATGCTTATTTCGCAGAGTTTAAGATAATTTATTCATTACGCATTTCGAGCATAAAACTACTCATGCTAATTTTAATGAAATTCTTCTCTTTTGCGATGTCATAATTAATTTTTTGAATATAGTCTTTTATTTAATTATATTATATGGATTATATAATATGAAAAAACACAGATATGCCCCTTGGTAATAAAAATTTCAATTCGAAGCACAAATAATATAATACATACTACGAGTAATAAATATAATATAAAACTGCTGTGATCAAATATTAATTAATATATTTTAACTGTGTACATTTGATTTCATAATTTTTCCGACATACAGTGGGGAAATTTCATAATTACCTCCCCTGTGGATCTACTACCCGTATATGTTTTTTACTTACAAATAATTATTGAAACTGCTTTTATTTCGTGATATGATAAATAGTGCTTTTGCGTTGCTTAATTTTTTTTGTACAACTGGCTTGGTATTTGTACGAAGATTTTTTACAAATAATTGTTTTATGCTGCTATTTATTAAAAATCTATAGATATTAGATTATTACTTTACAATAATAAGTGCTCAATTAAATATTACGATAGGAATGCACATTCATATATTCTTGCTAATAGGCACATTCCGCATTTTTTATTGATCCCCATTCTACCCATATCATTTGAAAATTTTCAGGCTTTTGTTAGATCTCCACTGTTGGCATACATATTAAATATTATTATATAAGTATGTAGATAATATTGTTTACGTGGATATAAGATTTTTATGCCAGCAATAGTTTCACGTTGTTTATACAAATACATCGATTGTTCGAAATATATTCCATTTGAAATTATCCCAATCGATAATAACTTTTGTGGCCCAAATAAAAATAAAACTCAAATTCCTTAATTTTTAGTAGCGGTTCATTATTAACCAAATTTTATTTATTTGTTTTTCAAAGTTTAATTATCAACTTCACCAACGTGACCAACTTTCATTTGATGACCCATAAGTTCTCCAGGACAGATAAGCTCAGTGAACTTGGCTTTCAATAGGAATGGAGGATTGTATGCCTTGCGAAAACATAAATTTGGCTGTGAATGCCATATTCTATTCGTAACTATTTTCTGTGGTGAACATTTATTAACTTACCACAGTTAAAAAGAGGCATAAATAAAAAACTTACTTTTTTATGTACATATTTGCTCATAATGTCCTCTTATTTATGAATATACATATATTAAAATGAAAATATTTGCTTTTGAAAATATTGGTTGTCAAAAAAGTCTTGCGGTATTTTCGCTAGTTGACACCGAAAGCGCGTAGTTCTAGTTTTATTCGTCGCATCGGGTCTTGCTATACCTTTTTGGAAAGCTCATTTCACGCGCTGATTGATTGTCGTTTCTTTGAGTTATAGCGTCGCAAACATGGAGCAAAATAAAGAGAACATACGACATATTTTACAGTACTACTACGATGAAGACAAAAATGCATCTCAAGCCACCAATAAAATTTGAGCAGTTTATGGACCCGATACAGTTCCCATTTGCACCGCACAACGATGGCGTCAATGTTTTCGTTCTGGTGTAGAGGTGGTCGAAGATGCGCCACGCTCCGGAAGGCCTGTCGTCGAAAATTGCGATAAAATCGCTGAATTGGTCGAAAGAGACCGGCATAGTAGTCATCAAACCGTTATAAACCATTTGAAGAAGCTTGGAGTCACTAAGAAGCTCGATGTATGGGTGCCCCACGAATTGATTCAATAAAAATACCACAAGACTTTTTTGACAACCCATTATTAAAGTTTTATATATACCCAATAATTTTGGGTCAACTTTTCCACAAATTTTAAGAAAATAACACAATGCAACCATTTTCCGGTTCAAAGTCGGCCATCTTGGATTCCAATAGAGACTCAACCCCGGACTCCCGTTGACGTTTCTGCATGCCCACATCTCAGCTGTGCTTTTGTTTACATAACATCAGCTGATACTTCCCTTACTCCTCCTTTACGATGATTCTGGCCTTTCCACATATGGTTTCCGTCATTTATTATTTTTCCGTGATCTAATATTAAGAACGGCACACTGTTTTCTTGAACAGTATTACAACATGCTTTGTCCTTATTTAGTAAAGGGATGGTAGAATTATCTCGCAATTCTTGTTTACAAATATTTATTCCTACATTATTTTTACACTTAGACAGTCTTATAAATTTATTTTCACATTTTGTTATTTCTCTTTCAATATGTAATTGGATTTGATGTATGGATGGAGTCATGTGTAGAAGTTAACGCAAGTGAGGAAAGTTCTCTGATCGCCATTCACTTGGGAGTGGCCAGAAACGATACTTTTACATATGACTCAAGCAGCACACGGCTTCCGGTCTTTGAACATCTGTTTGAAGGCGAGCTAAAGTGAGAAGGCGAAAAATCCCCTCCGCAGGGTTGTGCGTTGGGCTTGGGACCCCCAACGTAAAAAATCATACAAATGAAAAGGAACAACAAGCCTCGGATGAGTGACTCCCTTTTGATGATGATCATGGCAAGCGAAATAAGGACTACGAATTAAGAGCATGCACCTGGAATTTCCGGTCCCTTAATTTGGAAGGTGCCGCTGCCCAGCTGATTGATGTCCTCGTGAAGATAAAGGCTGACATCACCGCCGTCCAAGAAATGCGATGGACAGGACAAGGACAGAGACGAGTAGGTCCTTGTAGCATTTACTACAGTGGCCATATAAAGGAGCGCAAGTTTGGTGTTGGATTCGTGGTGGGAGAGAGACTCCGTCGCCGAGTACTATCATTCACTCCGGTGAATGTACGTCTAGCCACAATCCGCATCAAAGCGAGGTTCTTCAACATATAGCTGATTTGCGTCCACGCCCCGACGGAAGAGAAGGACGATGTGACCAAAGATGCCTTCTATGAGCGCTTGGAGCACACCTATGAGAGGTGCCCCCGCAACGAGATCAAAATCGTGCTTGGCGACTTTAACGCCAGGGTGGGCAAAGAAAGTATCTCTGGTCTGACGGTCGGTAAATTCAGCCTCCACGTCGAAACATCCCCAAATGGGTTGAGGCTGATCGACTTCGCCGGGGACCCGAAATATGGCTATCTGTGGTACTTGATTCCAGCGCAAGAAAATACATCAAATTACCTGTCTCCGGATCGAAAAGCCACCAGCCAGATCGATCATGTTGTGATAGATGGAAGACACGTCCCCAGTGTTCTAGACGTGCGTACGCTCCGAGGTTCTAACATCGACTCGGACCACTATCTGTTTGCAGCCAAGATTCTGAGAGCACTGGTCAACAACTCGGTATAAGGGAACAGTGGGATGGCATTTCAAACTCCATACGTACAGCTGCAACCGAAACAATTGGTTTTCGGAAAGTGCAAAAGAACAGCTGGTACGACGAGGATTGCCGTGTCGCAGCAGAGAGAAAACAGGCTGCCTACCTCGCAACGTTACGATCCACCACAAAACGTGCGGGATGGGATTAGCGAAACACATTTGCAGAAAGAGGCCGAAATGTGTGAGTATGAAGAGCTTGATAAGCTGGCCGATAGGGGTAATGCTCGAAAATTCTACGAAAAAACGCGGCAGCTTACAGAAGGAGCATACTCGTGTAGAACCCCCAATGGTGATGTAGGCACCGATGCCCAGTCGATGGAGCAGACGTTCCATTGCCCGACCAGGAAGAAGTTCGAATAGCAATTACCCGCCTGAAGGACAACAAAGCGGCGGGGGCCGATGGATTGCCGGCCGAGCTATTCAAACACGGCGGCGAAGAGCTGATAAGGTGCATGCATCAGCTTCTTTGCAAAATATGGTCGGACGAAATCCCCCTCGGGGATTTGCTATCTTGACGTGATGAGGGGGCTCAGTAGATATAATGATCCAAAGAGCGATGCTGGCGGTAGCGTAGCTACCAGTAGGGCCACCCATGCCGGTAAAGTCGATGGTAAATATCGAAGCTAAAAGCAATCCACTACATATCAGCGTCTGTTACTATAAGTACGGCTGAAAGCGGACGTCTGTACTTGTATCAAGCGGTTCGCTATATAAATGTGTAAGGATGGAAAACAGTAAACCCTTCAGAAGGCAAGGTATTTTCATAAATAATATACGCTATGCAGATGACACAACACTTATAGCCGATAGCTTGATGGGATTACAAGAACTTGTAAACCGAGTTAACTTACGTAGTGACGAATATGGCCTACGCATTAACATAAACAAGACGAAGTATATGATTATTTTAGGAAAAACATATACAATGACACACACCTCATGATTAATAATAGTCCCATAGAAAGAGTCAAAAATTTCAAGTACCTTGGTGGTCAGATCAATGAAAGTTGGGATTGTTCAAAAGAAATAAAATGTCGAATCGAAATTGCTCGCACAACTTTTCTCAAATACAAAAATATATTATGTAGCCATGACCTCACCATCACAACCAAAATACGTTTTTTAAAATGCTATGTTTGGTCAGTGCTTCTCTATGCGATGGAAACGTGGACTCTAAAAATCACAGATATGAACAAGCTAGAGTCCTTCGAGCTATGGCTTATTAGAAGAATCCTAAAAATTCCATGGACAGATAGAGCTACAAACAGTGAAGTCTTGAGAAGAGTGAACCGCAATAGAGAGTTGTTAAAGACTATAAAACAAAGAAAAGCAGCCTACCTAGGACATATTATGAGGCACTCTAAGTATGAGCTTCTACAAATAATTATCCAAGGAAAAATTGAAGGGAAGCGGGGTATTGGCCGTAAACAACTTTCGTGGCTTCGAAATATTCGACAATGGACAGGAATCCAGAACGTGGGCAACCTTATAGATGTGGCGAGAGATAGAGAGAAATATGCTGCGATAATTCAAAATCTGTGATTTTTTTTATTTTTATTGTTTTTTTTTATATACAATAGATATATTTAACATGTAAACATTACATTATTATATTATTATTAAGTTTATTAATATTGTACATATTATTAATTGTTATATGATCACCAATATTCGAATACGAATTGGCAAATAAAGAAGAAGAAGAAAGTATGCCCAACGATTGGAATTTAAGTGTGCTATGCCCAATCCATAAAAAAGGAGACCCCACAATCTGCGCCAACTACCGTGGGATTAGCCTCCTCAACATCGCATATAAGGTTCTGTCGAGCGTATTGTGTGAAAGATTAAAGCCCACCGTCAACAAACTGATTGGACCTTATCAGTGTGGCCTTAGACCTGGTAAATCACCAACCGACCAGATATTCACGATGTTCCAAAACTTGGAAAAGACCCGTGAATCGACACGCACCACCTCTTTGTCGATTTCAAAGCTGCTTTCGACAGCACGAAAAGAAGCTGCTTTTATGCCGTGATGTCTGAATTTGGTATCCCCGCAAAACTAATACGGCTGTGTAAACTGACGTTGAGCAGCACCAAAAGCTCCGTCAGGATCGGGAAGGACCTTTCCAAGCCGTTCGATACCAAGCGAGCCGAGAAATCCAACGCAGGATAACTCTTGCCAACAGGTGCTACTTCGGACTGTGTAGGCAATTGAGAAGAAAAGTCATCTCTCGGCGAACAGAAACCAAACTCTATAAGGCGCTCATAATTCCCGTCCTGCCATATGGTGCAGAGTCTTGGACGATGACAACAACCGATGAGTCGACCTTAAGAGTTTTCGAGAGAAAGGCTCTGCGAAAAATTTACGGTCCTTTGCGCATTGGCCACGGCGGATATCTCATTCGATGGAACGATGAGCTGTACAAGATGTACGACGACATTGACATAGTTCAGCGAATTAAAAGACAGCGGCTACGGTGGCCCGGATGGACCAAAACACTCCAGCTCTGAAAGTATTCGACGCAGTACCTGCCGGGGCAAGCAGAAGAAGAGGAAGACCTCCACTCCGTTGGAAAGACCAAGTGGAGAAGGACCTGGCTTCGCTTGGGATATACAATTGGCGCCACGAGGAGGAAGAAACGACTGGCGCACTGTTGTTCGCTCGGCTATAATCGCGTAAGCGTTGTCAACTCTAATTAAGAAGATGTAATTTTCTATGTTTGTAGGTTAACGGCATAGAATTGTATTATTTATTATTAATGATAGGGTAGTTAATGTGATATCCGAATATTCTAATATATTTATGACAGGAACATAAAAAATTTAAAGTTCCAGGGTAAAAATTTCCATTTCTTGTAAAATAAAGTAATTTAAACTTGTTTTTATTTCTAAGAAATTGTAATGGTACGGTGCCCCTGTGACAAATTTTATAATTGAGCGTAAAAACTTTACTGGACTTCGTGCAATGTAGTTTGTGTGTATTAGTTGTGATTTTAAAGTCACTCTTTTACTGACAAGAATAGGATCTTCTTCATTCGGATTTGCATTATACCTGTTCCACATAATATTTTCGTACGGAGTAAGTTTAGTCGGTAAATTGGCTACATGGTACAAAAATTGTGTGTCTTCAAATAAATACACATTATTGGTATTTTCACCAGCGAAGCGAATGAAATTTTAGGCGAATTTCGTTATTTCAAATTGCGAGCAGTGAGCGGATAGTAAACTAGCAAAAATGAATATTTGGTATTGCCACTTGCGAATTTATAAAACTCGTTTCGCCTCATCTGTCAAAATTTGCGAACTTTTATTCGATTCGAGAGTGTAATTAAAAATGGAGAAAACGTTAGTTAAAATTTTAAAATTTATGTATTGTATTTAATTCATTACAATTCAATTAATTTTAGAATAAAACGAACTACTCAGAAGCAATTTGAGGTAATGGTGAAGTTACTGGAAAGAAATCCTCAGTTAGGCAGAGGAATGGCACCGTTTGGCTCCACAAAAAAAATAGGATGCAGTTGCGGGGAGGTATTGCGGCTGAGCTAAACAATATCGGCCCTCCAATACGTAATGGCAGCGAATGGAATAAGGTAAGAATAAACAATTTTGATTGCAGATATGTACATATCTGTATTAATTTGTGTATTTCTTAGGTTTGGTTAAACTACAAATTGAAATTAAAAAGAAAAATTTCAGAAAATTGGAAAAAGCTTAAAGCCACAGGTGGAGGACCTTACATCCAACGCTGCTTAACACCTTGGGAGCAGACCGTGGACGAGTTGCTCAACTTGCAGCAGGCAGTGAATCCAAGCAGAGTTGCATTTGGAAGTACTGCACCCGCACCAGCATTAGAGGAAGAAATCAGCACACATCTGGAAGATGTGAACAGGCGGAGGAAATTGGAAACGTTAGCATTACGTCTATGAAGGCTTTGGAGAAGCAAGCAGAAACACAAGAAAGCCTTGTCGGTATAATGAAAAATATTAATTCGGTGTGCAATGAAATTTCAAGAGATAACAGAAAAATTTACGAATTAAAAAAAGAAAAATTGGCGCTGTATAAAATGAAAGAAAAAGAAAGAAGGAAGAAAATATTGAAAAAAATAGGCGACTTAAAGAAAAAATTTAAATAAAAGTAAAGGAATTGGAATTAAGAAAACTTAAATACTCAAAATAAAAAAAACTTTTTTAGTGCAATTCAAAATTAATTTCAGTTGTTTTGTTGTATGTTACAGTTGTTTTGTTGTATGTTAGGGATGCAACTACACTATGACAATGCATTCGCAATTTGTCTTTGGCGATGTTCTGCTGCTGTTCCACTAAAGTTTCCTTCCACTGGTTCAAGTGGTACTACTCCATCAACAAAAGTTTCTTGTTCAGGTTCATTTACATTATATTGTTTGCAAATATTGTGTAAAGCACAACATACATTTACAATCACAGTTGCTTTACTAGGAGGATGTCGTAGTTTACGTTCATATAGCATACAACAAAAACGCCATTACAGCAGAGGAAGAGGAAGACCTCCACTCCGCTGGAAGGACCAAGTGGAGAAGGACCTGGCTTCGCTTGGGATATACAATTGGTGCCACGTAGCAAAAAGAAGAAACGACTGGCGCGCTGTTGTTGACTCGGCTATAATCGCGAAAGCGGTGTCTGCGCCAGTAAAGAAGAAGAAGGATAATTTATTTAGTTAGTTGCTACTTACACTCATCGCATTTATGCTGTAAAATCCTTCTCGATTTAGATATAAGTGTTTGTTTTCACATGGAACAATAATTCTAACATGAGTTCCATCAACGCAACCAACCACATTTGGAATTCCTGATCTGGTGAAAAATTTCCTTCTTGTTATTCATTTTTGCTCTTCAGTTATGTCCGTTTTGACCCAGACACTGCAAAGAGTGAATTCCAATATTGGGAGCATTTCCTTAAAAATCAAACGAAACAGTGGGCTGCGCAATACCTAATTGAAAATCATTTCCCACTGTTTGCTGATAGCTCCCATGAGTCAAAAATCTGAGGACGCAGCACAATTTTAACATCGGCGAAATTTAAGATGATAGGTTAATCGCACATTTTTCCTTTACGCTGTCTAGCATATACATAAATGCATCCTTGCTTAACTGAAAGTTTTCTTTAAATCTGTATATAAAAACTTTTGTGACGTGATATTTGTTTATGCTTTTTTATAGCAATAGATACTTACAACACTGAAGAAAGTTCAATGGGATTGGAGTGATCTCTGATGAACCATCGCTGCCTGAGTAACTTCGTTGTTGTCCTTTCAACATAACTGTCTTCAAAATATAAATCTACGTTGTTAAACATTTTTATTCACCTTTTTGAAATCACCGTAAAATTTCAAAACACACAATATTCAGTTTTAATACGTCAAAAATGTCAATTTCGGATGAACTCGTGTGACATTTCTGAAATATTTTAGTATGGCAACAAAAAAGTTAGCGAATGTGTTCATTCGCCGGTCACAATATGAACATGGCGAATTTTCAACTAAAACATCCGACTCGCCAATGCATTCGCTTCGCCAGTGACTGTTTCAGTCAAAACAAATTTTCTGTTACTGAGGTCAGTCATTAAATCTGCAAAAGGGGAGTAAATTTTAAATAATATTATTCATGCTGTAGCCTGCCTTCGAATGCTGTCCTTATGGATAATTTTTCCTCTCTCAGTTAGAATGGTTGCACCGCGATCTTCTTTTACAGTGAGTTTCTTACTTTTTATTTATTTATTTATTTAAAAGAGAAATAATTATAAATAATCGTTCCACCTATGGATATAAAGCACTGACTGCCAGGGCCTTCAGCTTATGTTATAAAATCTTAGTCTATTATATTCACATTTGAGATCGATTTATATAACGTAAATTTATGCTGGTATTGTCACTGGCGAAGCGAATGCATTGGCGAGTCGAATGTTTTAGGCGAAAATTCGCCATGTTCATATTGTGACTGGCGAATGAACACATTCGCTCAACTTTTTTGTTGGCATACTAAAATAATTATAATAATAATTTCGGTTAAGTAAGGATGCATTTATGTATGTGCTAGACAACGTAAAGGAAAAATGTCCGACTAACCTATCGTCGTCAATATCGCCGATGTTGAAATTATGCTGCGTCTTCAGATTTTTGGCTCATGGGAGCTATCAGCAAACAGTGGGAAATGATTTTCAACTAGGTATTGCGCAGCCCACTGTTTGGTTGATTTTTAAGGAAATGCTCCCAATATTGCAATCCACTCTGTGCAGTGTCTGGATCAAAACGGACATAACTGAAGAGCAAAAGCGAACCACAAGAAGGAAATTTTTCATCAGATCAGGAATTCCAAATGTGGTTGGTTGCGTTGATGGAACCCATGTTGCAATTATTGCTCCATGTGAGAACAAGCACTTATATCTGAATCGAGAAGGATTTTACAGCATAAATGCGATGAGTGTAAGTAGGAACTAACTAAATAAATTATTCTTCTTCTTCTTCTTTACTGGCGTAGACACCGCTTTCGCGATTACAGCCGAGTCAACAACAGCGCGCCAGTCGTTTCTTCTTTTCGCTACGTGGCACCAATTGTATATCCCAAGCGAAGCCAGGTCCTTCTCCACTTGGTCCTTCCAGCGGAGTGGAGGTCTTCCTCTGCTGTAATGGCGTTTTTGTTGTATACTATGTGAACGTAAACTACGACATCCCCCTAGTAAAGCAACTGTGATTGTAAATGTATGTTGTGCTTTACACAATATTTGCAAACAATTTAATGTGAATGATCCTGAAGAAGAAACTTTTGTTGATGTGGTAGTACCACTGGAACCAGTTGAAGGAAACTTCAGTGGAACAGCAGCAGATCATCGTCGAAGACAAATTGCGAATACATTGTCATAGTATAGTTGCATCCCTAAAATATATGTAAAATATATGTACATATATGTAACATAACTACAATAAAATAACTGAAATTAATTATGAGTATGCAGAAAATACGTTTTTTTATTTTGAAAATTTTTTATTTTGAGTATTTAAGTTTTTTTAATTCCAACTCTTTTAGTTTTATTTAAATTTTTTCTTTATGTCGCCTATTTTTTCATTATTTTCTTCCTTCTTTCTTTGTTCTTTCATTTTATAAAGCGCCAATTTTTCTTTTTTTAATTCGTAAATATTTCGGTTGTATCTAGAAATTTCATTACAAGCCGAATTAATATTTTGCAGAATACCGATAAGGCTTTCTTGCGTTTCTGCTTGCTTTTCCAAAGCCTTCATACGCAAATTTTGGCGCTCCTCCACTCTGCTTGTAGGTGCCTGTCTGGACGTAACGCTAACATTTGCAGCCTGTTCAGGCTGAACCTCGACATCTTCCAGATGTTCTTCTTCTAAATATGCAGGTGCAGGTGCAGGTGCAGTGCTTCCAAATGCGGCTCCGCTTGGATTCACTGCCTGTTGCAAGTTGAGCAACTCGTCCACGGCCTGCTCCAAAGGCGTTAAACTACGTTGGGTGTATGGTCCTCATCCTGTGGCTGCAATCTCCTTTCGATTATCTGCAATTTTCCTTTTTAATTTTAGCTTGTAGTCCAACCAAACCTAAGAAATACACAAATCAATACAGATATGTACGTATGTATATGCAATCAAAATTGTTTATTCTTACCTTATTCCACTCGCTGCCACTACGTATTGGAGGGCCGATATTGTTTAACTCTGAAGCAATACCCTCCCACAACTCCATCCTATTTTTTTTTTTGTTGAGCCAAACGGTGCCATTCCTCTGGCTAACTCCGGATTTCCTTCCATCAACTTCACCAGTACCTCGAATTGTTTTTGAGTAGTTCGCTTTATTCTAAAAATAATTAAATTTGTAATTAATTAAATACAATAAATAAATTTTTAAAATTTTACTAACGTTTTCTTCATTTTCAATTAGATTTTCGAATCAAATAAACGTTCGCCAAATTTTGACAGTTGAGGCGAAGCGAATTTTATAAATTCGCAAGTGGCAATACCAAATATTCATTTTCGCTAGTTCTTTCGCCACTTCGTGGCGAATTTACTGTGCGCTCGCCACTCGCAATTCGAAATAGCGAAATTAGCCTAAAATTTCATTTGCTTCGCCAGTGACAATACCAGCATTAATTTGCAAAGCGAAATATATTTAGATATGATTTCTATGTTACTGTCATCAGTCCGTTCTAGATATAAAGAAGGTTTGTTGTTAGAAAAAACATTAGCTCTGATTCGTTGAAGTGCCGGGCAGGTATCGAGGAGGTGTATAACTGTGACATCATTTGATCCGCAGAACACGCAATTTGGTTTATTTACGCCATTTAAGATGTGAGCATGTGTAGCAGTTGTGTGTCCTATTCGAAGTCTTATAAATGTCCTTATATTTTTACAAGTCGCTTTTCCTGGGTATAAAGGCTTTGTTCCCGCAGGATTAAATTCTTTGTAGTGGTGATCGTGATTACTCCATTCTCTTACTTGGATTTCATTTACGTATGTTTCAACAAGTCTGCGTATATCTTTATCGGTGAAATAGTCAAAGAAGTGAAGTGGTTGTTTGGAAGCTTCTCTAGCTTTTTTATCGGCAATTTCGTTGCCATGAATTCCGATATGGCTAGGCACCCACATTATTTTATACAGTTATTGCTTTGCAATAGCATGCTACGAATATTGGATATTAAAGATGCGTTATTGGTATTAAATATAGCTTCAATTGCAGATCTACTGTCGGTACATATAATGCATTTATTTCCCATTCGGGAAGCAAATTGTACTGACTCAAATATTGCGGCTGCTTCGGCAGTAAATACCGAGCAGTAGGATGGCAAGGAACCGACCATAATTTTGCGTGATTGATTTGCGAAAAAATTAATTCATTTCTGCAGTGAAGTAGCCTCGGTATTACGCATGGTCCGGTAGTTTATATGTGGTAATCCAGCTTCAGATAGAATTGCCTCAATTGGTGACGTTGGGAAGGCGCGAATGCTTCTTTTGACTGCTGCGTGGTAGGGTGCGTTCAAGAGCTTAATGTTTGTATTAGCGCAATGTCCGTAAATACAAAGTCCGAAGTCAATTTGAGATAATATTAAAGCTTTTGTTATGTTGACAAGAGTATTTGTATGTATACGTACTAAGCAGTATTTAGAAGATAAGAATTTAATTATATTCTATCTAGAAAAAAGACTTACTCTAACATATTTACAATGCTCTTTGAAAGTTAATTTGTTGTCGAATAAAAAGTCCTAAGATTCTTAATTTATTAGTATGTGGGAGATGAACGTTTGAAAAGGATATATTAGGAAAGGAGCACTTTTGTTTCCGACATATGTGAAAAGTTTTACATTTTCTAGGCGATATATTAGCGCCTGAAATGTTTGACCAATTACTTATTTTATTCAATATATTTAAAAATATATGTTTAACTTGGTTTAGATCTTGAGTTTGAGAGAATATTAAAACATCATCGGCATAGATGCAGTGTTTGACAGCTCCACTACTAAAACTTATAATTGTACTTATTTCATTGAACGCAATGGTAAATAACGCAACAGAAAGAGGTGATCCCTGTGGTATACCATTAAACAGATCATGTAGGCCGGATTTATGCTTATTGGCAATAACAAAAAATTTGCGGTGGTTCAAAAATGATTTTATTATATTATATAGTTTTTCGCCAACATTCCATTTTTTAAGTTCCCTGAGTACCATGTGAGGTCCAATCCTGTCAAATGCTTTTGCAAAGTCTAAACTTAGCACAGATAACAGAGCGTCAGTTACTTCTAAACCTTTTTGGAAGCCAAATTGTTGGGGTTTTATAAAAGCGTTTGCTTTGGCAAACCACATAACTCTTACAGATATTATTTTCTCCAGAATTTTGGACATACAAGGAAGTAAGGATATGGGTCTATAATTTTCTATTTGAGACGTAGGTTTATTGGGCTTGGGGATGGGAAGGATGGAAGCTGTCTTCCACTCCTGTGGATAGATTCACTCGTTGAGCATTTTATTGTAAAGAGAAATTATACGTATTTTAAGGGATCGAGGGAGAGTTTTAAGGATGGGATAGGAAATTTTGTCCAATCCTGGAGTTTTACCAGTTATCGATGCAATTGTTACATCGGATTCACTTAATGTGATGGGAGTATTTGCTTGGACGGCTCTGGGTGAGGGAAATGTATTATTGTAGTTTTCAGAGATTGTTTGGCTTTTTAAGGTGTTGAAATCATTGTGAAAATTATGACTGTTGGAATTATCTGACCATAAGTCCGCAAGCTTCTGAGCAATGTCTTGAGGGTTATAAATAGGACCTTGGGCTGAATGTATAAATGGTATGCTGGATCGTTGTGAGGAGCCTGTAAGAATTTTAATGTCTGACCAAATTTTTTTGTGCTCGAAAATGGGTTGATATTGGCGGTGAGTGTTTCTAAAGCTTTTCGTTTGGCAGATTTTAATTCTTTTCTAAACTCCGCTTTTTTATAGCTTATGAAATTATTGTCAGTTCTGGAATGTTTGCATTTGGACCATAATGTTTGTTTATTGTTCCTTAAAATTGTTAGGAGATTTGACCAATATGGCAATTTAGCATGGAAATGCTTGGTACTGGACTGGGGTATCGCGTAATGTGCTGCTGATCGGATGATTGTTTTAATAGCGGCAGCTTCAGCGTTTATGTTTTTTCCCAGGGGTTTGTTGTCCGAAAATAAAACAGAAAGACGCGGAAAGTTTGCCCAATCTGCCTTCTCCGTTAAGAACTTTGATGTGGGTCGTACTTTATACCAATTAGGGATGGAAATGGAGGATATAATCGGAAAATGGTCACTATTATAGAGGTTGTATTTGTTATATTTATTGGCACTTTTATTTCGTATGTCTGTTCGGGAATAAATTATATCACCTGACTTATATGTAATTGTCGTTCTGTTCTTTGATTTTTGTGTAAAATAGCTTCTACTTCTGGATACTTTTCCCCATTGAAGAATACTTCCTCCGGCTTGTATCCTGTATATGAATGGATAGTTTTATTGTACTGTCGTACCGCAAGTTGAGGTGTACATACGGCAGCTTGAAATGAGTCCCGAAGTGAGCGGAACAAAAACCTGAACGCCATACTACTGAAAAATATTTATACTATAGTAAGGTACAGTATAGTATAGTATATACGCAAAGTTGAATGCAATTTGGGTATTATTGTTGTATATGTTGATAATCTCATTATAGCAAGTTCTGACAAGAAAAACATTTACAGTATCAAGATGACGTGTTCAATATGTTTTCGGGTGAGGAAGAGAATATTAATACATCGTGTATAGCATGTAGATATCGCTTACGCATCGTTGAAAGGTTAAAGGTGCGTTTTTCAACCCAACAGCATATTAACAAACTCATACGTTGCTCCATTGACTGCAAACGCGGTCTTTTCTCTATCGGACTTCTTTACTAAAATTTTATAGAATCCTGATTCTAAATCTATAGTTGAAAATACTTTTGCTTTTCTAAAATTTTGGATAGTCATATTCTGAGCATTAATTTTTTGAAAATCAACTACCATTCTCCTTTTTGGCTTACTTTATTCGTCAGTGACTTTACCATTTTTTAATAACTTGCTAATTTATTTATTTACAAAGTGGTTATCCGCAATGGGATATAAATACTGGATTCTTTGCCTGGGTCCTAACTGTCGCCTGAATAGTTGTAGTGAAAGGAAGAGTTTCACTTACTTGAACGTTTTTTAGCATTAGTTTTCTAATGTCATCTTCGTATTGAAGGTTATTGATAGAAAAATTAATTTTTTGCTCTACGTTATTGGTCACTTAATTCCGGTACTTTAAGCTATAATCAAATAAATTCAATTCTGCTTTAAGAGTTCTAAGTCCCTGTTCTTTTAATATCATATCGAGTTCATTTAGCTTATCTGTTTCATAATCAGCCCTATCACGCAATCGAATGTCCGCTACGCATACGCATAATTTGCTATCATTGAATCCATGTGAATTCGAAACTTTTGTTACCAGACTTAATTTTAAATTTTGACATTTCGAAATCAGCTGTGTACTTAGAAGAAAAAATTTAAATTTTTAATAATAAAACTGAAATCTCTTATGTTCAAATTGATTTTAGGAACAAAATATGGATTCGCTAACGTTTTTATTTATGTTGCTTGAGGAAGAACGTGAGAGAAGTCGGCGTGATCTAAAAATTCGCCGAAAATCACTAAGGGACAAGAGCAACCCTTTCGATGTGAACGAAACAATGTACAGTTCAAGAATCCACAAAAATTCATTGTTTAATAAAAACTATCGCTTAAATAAGGCGGCTTTTATGTATGTCCTCGATGTTCTAGAGAGGAATACAAGTTCTTCAAGATCGTCATCTATATCTTTACTTCATTGATTCTTCGGTTTTACGGTTTTTAGCAGAAGGAGGCTATCAGCATGGAGTTGGTAAGGACTTTGATATTCCAATGGCTCAATCAATATTTTGTTGCATATTAAAAGAAGTATTGGGATTGCTTCAGTCCGAAAAAGGATTTTTTTCAGAAATACGAATTTCCAGGCGTGATTTTGTATGTAGACGGAACACATATTAAAATCGTTGCTCCAACTAAAGATAAGTTTCTCTATCATAACTGCAAAGGATACTTTAGTATCAATGCCATGATTGTAAGTTTGGTGACAAATTGACATTTCAAACATCTTAATCAATGTTTTGCAGATATGTGACAATAATATGAAAATACGTTATGTGAATGCTCAGTTTCCTGGCAGCAATCACGACTCCCACATATGGAATGTCAGCAATGCTCGTTATTTTCATGAGAAAAAGTACCTTTATGGTGAACGAAACACTTGACTTTTGGGTATTATACATACAAACATACAAGTATATGTTACATAAACTCCCAAAACGCCTTATAAATTTTCAAACATCAAAATCGTTTTATATTTGTACAGGAGATGCTGGATATGCCCTAGAACCATGGTTAATGACACCATTTCGTACCACTCCCTCAGGAAGCCCAGAAGAGAAATATAATAAAATGCATGCAAAAGCGAGAAATATCGTTGAAAGAACAGTAGGTGTTTTTAAAAATCGATTTAGATGTTTTCTGGGTGCTCGTGAGCTTCACTACGAGCCATGGAAGGCATCTCAAATCGTTAATGTTGCGGCAGCGTTACACAACGTTTGCATACACTATCGCGTGAATGATGAAATTTTAGAAAATAATTTGGCACCAAATATTTTTACAGAAAGTAATAAAATTTTTTCACCAACTTAAATTGATGCAGCTTCACAAATCCGAGAAGCTATATGTGCAACACTTACACGAATATAATATCCTAAATAAATATTAACACAAAATATTTATAGTTTTAATTAAGTATTTATTTATTTATTATAATTATTTTTTGTAATGGCTTGCATTTTTTCCCTCTACTTCTAACATTTGCTGTTTTATGGAATTCTTAGCAGCTATCAAATTCTCCATAGCTATGTTATGTTGTGCCATCTAATTTCTTCCATTTCCGCTTTTTTCAAATCGTTTTGCCTAGTAGTCGCATTCCAGATGAAAGATCGTCCAACTTATCCAGTACCTTTTCTTGAAATTCTATTTGAATCGTAAGTTGTTCTTCTATTAAATCGGCTGTACATGTATCCGGTGACCTAGGAGTACGTCTAGGCAATGCCGGACTGCAGGTCACTGAGATGATGGCATTGATACGTCGGCCTCTGTCTCATTGCCAACGTCGGCTGACATCGGTAAACCCATGCTCACTGTACGAGTATTTTTAAATCCCCTTGTACTCGTCTCTAATGCCGTTAGTGTTATCATCGCTTCCTCCAATTCGCTGAAATGGTGCTGCCTATTTCTGCCACCACCAGTAGCTGACTGCTCCTTTTTATTTTCCACCAATTTTCTTTTTATGTAGGCCTTCCAGTCAAGCCATACCTAATAAAAAATAAGTAAAACAAGCTTTAAATTATCCTGTTACAACGATAAAAATTACAACTTTATTATATTAGGTTGTCAAAAAGTCTTGCGGTATTTTTATTGAATCAATTCGTGTGGTACCCATACATCGAGCTTCTTAGTGACTCCAAGCTTCTTCAAATGGTTTATAACGGTTTGATGACTACTATGCCGGTCTCTTTCGACCATTTCAGCGATTTGATCGCAATTTTCGACGACAGGCCTTCCGGAGCGTGGCGCATCTTCGACCACCTCTACACCAGAAGGAAAACGTTGAAACCATCGTTGTGCGGTGAAAATGGAAACTGTATCGGGTCCATAAACTGCACAAATTTTATTGGCGGCTTGAGATGCATTTTTGCCTTTATCGTAGTAGTACTGTAAAATATGCCTTATTTTCTCTTTATTTTGCTCCATGTTTGCGACGCTCTAACTCACGAACGACTTAAAAGAAACGACAATCAATTAAACCCTTGTTAGCGCGTGAAATGAGCTTTCCAAAAAGGTATAGCATGATCTGATGCGACGAATAAAACGAGAACTACGCGCTTTCAGCGCCAACTAGCGAAAATACCGCAAGACTTTTTTGGCAACCTAATATTACCTTCTTCCAGCTGGAAATATCCTTGATAGGCGGACCAACACTGTTGAGTTCTTGGGCCATATTGTTCCAAAACGCTGCCACTTCTTCTTTAAGGCACTTGGTAAAACCCTGCGCCATTTCAGGTTTTTGCTGTAACAGCTCAACCATTAGTGCATATTGCTGCTTGGTGATAATTACTTTGGACCTGCGGAAATCGCATTAAAGATTATTTTACTGGTAACAAATATGTTATAGTTTGAATTGAATAAAAACTTACATTTTTCTTTTTTTTAAATTTATTTCTCCGCTAGCAAAAACTTTTCGTACAAATTCAAAATTTCTGTTCCGAGTGAATTCAGTGAATGCCACTCTACGAATTTCGAACTTACGTTCGGAATTGTTCGAATTGTATGATAGCAAATTTGGTATCTTTCTCGAAAAAACAGTCTACGATGGATTGCGTGATAGGGCTGAATATACTAAATCATATCCATATGTCCCAATCACTTTTTTTGAATTATATGACTGAAAATCCATATAAAGTTTCTGTTTTAAAAGGAATAATATTTTTAGTGACTTACTGATTTCACATTTGTTGCTAATATAATTATTCGTTGACCCTGTGTCCACTAAAATTGTAACGGGTGTGTCGGTTAACCCACATTTTGTTTCGATACAAGGCAACCCGTTTACTCGCCTAAAAAGTATTCCGTGAGACGCTCCTATCCCTTTTAAATGTATTTGTTGGTGAGGCAGATTCCTTTGTTGGTTCGGGTGCAAGTTGTTGTTGCGGTTGATTATAATTTCTGGGCTGATAGCTCCTCTTTATACTGACGTTGGGTCTATATTGATGATGTTGTTTGTCCTCTCTATGTGAATGAACTTGGTCCGTTGGAGCGATGATTCTATTTCCTTTTATCATCAGGTTGCTAGAATCTTTGTTGCTCGTTCGCCCTTTAGAGGTGAGAATGTACCTCAAATTGGCAGTTCACATTGTCGTGGTGAATTTTACTAGCTACTGCGTAAGCTGTTTCCAAATCTTTAGGGTTATGACTATACAATGTTAGAACCACTGTTTTGGTTTTCGGATATCTCAAATTATGATAACGCCACGCTTTGTTCACTTCACAGATAAGGTTTTCCTTTTTTTTTTGTGCGATCTTTTTCTTTTCCTCTAAAATTACGTATAGTGGCCTTTGGTCCGCAAACGTGTAATCCATTCTATTTTCTTATATTTCAAAGACTGGTTGGACAGCAAGTTGATTTGCGATCCCGGTTGAGCCCCCAGTTAAATAATAATAATATTGGGTTTATTGTTTTATCTATCTGTTAAGTTTAATATCTCCACCTTCACGTGTGATGGCAATACTAAAACTAAAAGACATAAGGTTTTCTTACAACTATTTGTACTATCGGCAGAACATTCATGTTGTGTTCTTATATTCAGCTGATAAATATATTTGGATAAGTTCTTATCTGTTACTGATAATTACATTACATTATTATGTGTACATGTATGACACATGTTTTTATGTTTACAGCTGATAAGGATTTGTTGATATATTTGGGTTCTTGAGTATGATAGGGAATGTTATCTTCCTTAACTCGCGCGAGTTGTATCAATTGAATTTTCACTAAACTTCGGTTTAGTGAACCACGGTGAGAAAAAAGTCTTGTTCGGTTAACAGTCAAAATTATTCTGCCAGTTTATTTAGAAATTTTATTTAAGCTGGGCCTTACTTTCTACTACAATCTTCTCTTTTTTTTCTTTTTCTTTATTTGTTATATTGGCGCAACCACTTGGCCTACTTCTCACATTACACCAGTTGCTTTCACTTAAATGTATGTTTACGATGCACTATTTGTTGTGATGTTAATTGCTTGTTGTCGCAATATTGGTTTGAACATAAAAAATAATGAAATGTGCAACGGAAATGCAATGTGGTCTAATGTAGGTGCCCTAGTTTGTTTCGAAATATGATATGCATATTTCGTGTGGTAGCAACGTTGTTGCGACAATAAAAAAGGAAAATATTTTACTACTACTTTAAGCAGTTTGGGGTAGGTCAGCAACTTTGACGTCGACATTATTTCGTTATTGCAGTTCTTATGGACTCCAGATGCATTCCTATCGGTCCTGCATACCGTGGTTGGCATCAACGTCGACATAACTCGCGAGTTAAAACTTCAACTTTTAACCACAACCTTATGTTTCAGTAAACGTTAAAGAAAAATCATCAAAACAACTTTATCTTAGAACAATAGAAGAGCACTATCAGTACAACAAACAATAAGAACCCAAATAGTTATTTACTAGTAAACAACCAGCATCTCAATAGTATGAGCAGCGATAAGCATAGCCTATATAAGCAACTGGCGCCCAACGTGGGGCAGCAAAAAAAAAGGATCATCAATAATATCCTTAGTCAGTCTGCCTGAAAGGGAAGAACCTAGTCCCTGGAAACAAAAAAGGATTCATTTGAACCATCCAAGAAGTTTACCAGTGCATCATCCCACACAACGTCATTCAAAAGGGATTCACATAAAAATCCTAATACGACAACAAATTGAAAGTAAAGGATCAATATACCATCCTTGGCAAACAACACGCTTTCATAGAAAGAATACCATATCAAGCAGCGCTCCAAGAATACAACTGGGGACCGATCTTTTGTAAAATAATTCAGCAAGATGACAGAACAAGCGAATTTAATTGCATTAACCAACGCAGTCGCCGATCTGCAACGACAGTTATCCGAACTACAATTAGGAAGAAGTGCAACCATTCCATAAGGAACAGAACAAATATGTTCTTACACCAGACCAGAAGAAGTGGATCTGAATCAGAGGGCTGCAACGAGTGTGATAAAATCAGACAAAACAGTCGTGCCAAAAACACAGTCAAATCAATTCAGTTCAGCATAGACAACATTTTAATCAATTCGTGTATCTGCCAGCGTCAACTGACCTGATGCACCACGAACAATCTGTTCTTCGGCAATCACGATCGTGTAAACGTATGGCTGGCTTCGGTTTCAATCGTATCATGTCAGTTCATAGCGTTGCAACGATTGCTTGAATTGATGTGAAACTTTGGGTAAACTATAAGTAAATTTTTGGATAAATCTATAAGTATAGCAAACAACAACAATTTTCTGCTGGACTGATTTGAATCATGTGTGGCAAAAAATGTATCAGCTTTGAATATGTGCGCATGTTACAAATTTTCGATGCGTAAACAATGGAAATTCCATCGAGTACGTACATACATACATATATACGTACATTTCCTGTATGTATCCCTACAAGAACAATGATAATCATATGATCAATCATATGAAAATCACTAGTGACACAATTTTCTGTCACTGGCTCAGTGCAAGTTTCTAGCACATTTTTAAGGGCAATATGAAAAAGTTGACAAAAACTTTTGCATACATGTGATATTGCATTTCTTTCTTACATACTGGCTTTAACAACCTAAACAACCTCATTACAACGGTGTTTAGAATAAAAATTTGTGTCATTAATGATATAAATCTCTGTCACGAATGCCTGTTATGCTTGATGTCAACATCATGCATGTGTGTCTATCACATATGATGTAAAAGTCATGCAGTTGTGACAATCACATGTGATGTAAAATTCAGGCATGTGTGACTATCAGGATGGAGTCATGTGTAGAAGTTCACGCAAGTGAGGAAAGTTCTCTGATCGCCATTCACTTGGGAGTGGCCAGAAACGATTCTTTTACATATGACTCAAGCAGCTCACGACTTCCGGTCTCCGACCAAGTATCCTCTGGGTAGCCTAAGAACATCCGTTTGAAGGCGAGCTAAAGTGAGAAGGCGAAATATCCCCTACTTAGAGTTGTGCGCTGGGTTTGGGACCCGCCACGTAAAAAAACGCACCAATGAAAACAACCAAACAGCCTCGGATGAGAGACCCCCCTTTTGATGACGACCATGGCAAGCGAAATAAGGACTACGAATTGAGGGCATGCACCTGGAATGTCCGGTCCCTTAATTGGGAAGGTGCCGCTGCCCAGCTGGTTGATGTCCTCGTGAAAATAAAGGCTGACATCACCGCCGTCCAAGAAATGCGATGGACGGGACAAGGACAGAGACGAGTAGGCCCTTGTGACATCTACTACAGTGGCCATATAAAAGAGCGCAAGTTTGGTGTTGGATTCGTGGTGGAAGAGAGACTCCGTCGCCGAGTACTATCATTCACTCCGGAGAATGAACGTCTAGCCACAATCCGCATCAAAGCGAGGTTCTTCAACATATCGCTGATTTGCGCCCACGCCCCGACGGAAGAGAAGGACGATGTGACCAAAGATGCCTTTTATGAGTGCTTGGAGCGCACTTATGAGAAATGCCCCCGCCACGATGTCAAAATCGTGCTTGGCGACTTCAACGCCAGGGTGGGCAAAGAAGGTATCTTTGGCACTACGGTCGGTAAATTCAGCCTCCACGAGGAAACATCCCCAAATGGGTTGAGGCTGATCGACTTCGCCGGGGCCCGAAATATGGTTATCTGTAGTACTAGATTCCAGCATAAGAAGATACATCAAGCTACCTGGCTGTCTCCGGATCGAAAAACCACCAACCAGATCGATCATGTTGTGATAGACGGAAGACACGTCTCCAGTGTTTTAGATGTGCGTGCGCTTCGAGGTCCTAACATCGACTCGGACCACTATATTGTTGCAGCCAAAATTCGCACCCGCCTCTGTGCAGCAAAAAACGCACGCCAACAAACACAAGGAAGCTTCGACGTCGAGAAGCTGCAATCACAACAGACAGCCGAACGTTTTTCTACTCGGCTTGCACTCCTGCTCTCTGAGAGCACTCGTCAACAACTCGGTATAAGGGAACTGTGGGACGGCATTTCAAACTCCTTACGTACAGCTGCAACCGAAACCATTGGTTTTCGGAAAGCGCAAAAGAACAGGTGGTACGACGAGGAGTGCCGTGCCGCAGCGGAGAGAAAACAGGCTGCCTACCTCGCAACGTTACGATCGACCACAACACGTGCGGGATGGGATAGATACCGAGAGTTGAAGAGGGAAGCAAAACGCATTTGTAGACAGAAAAAGAAAAAGGCCGAAATGCGTGAGTACGAAGAGCTTGATAAGCTGGCCGACAGGGGTAATGCTCGAAAATTCTACGAAAAGATGCGGCGGCTTACAGAAGGTTTCAAGACCGGAGCATACTCTTGTAGAACCCCCGAAGGTGATCTAGTCACTGATGCCCAAAGCATACTTAAATTATGGAGGGAACACTTCTCCAGCCTGCTGAATGGCAGTGAACACATAACACCAGGAGAAGGCGAACCCGATTCCCCAATCGATGACGATGGAGCAGACGTTCCATTGCCCGACCATGAAGAAGTTCGAATAGCAATTGCCCGCCTGAAAAACAACAAAGCGGCAGGGGCCGATGGATTGCCGGCCGAGCTATTCAAACACGGCGGCGAAGAACTGGTAAGGAGCATGCATCAGCTTCTTTGTAAAATATGGTCGGACGAAAGCATGCCCAACGATTGGAATTTAAGTGTGCTATGCCCAATCCATAAAAAAGGAGACCCCACAATCTGCGCCAACTACCGTGGGATTAGCCTCCTCAACATCGCATATAAGGTTCTGTCGAGCGTATTGTGTGAAAGATTAAAGCCCACCGTCAACAAACTGATTGGACCTTATCAGTGTGGCTTAAGACCTGGTAAATCAACCACCGAGCAGATATTCACCATGCGCCAAATCTTGGAAAAGACCCGTGAAAGGAGAATCGACACACACCACCTCTTCGTCGATTTCAAAGCTGCTTTTGACAGCACGAAAGGATAAGGAAGCAAAAGAAATGGGTCTGGCAGTGAACGAGGGCAAGACGAAATATCTCCTGTCATCAAACAAACAGTCGTCGCACTCGCGACTTGGCACTCACGTCACTGTTGACAGTCATAACTTTGAAGTTGTAGATAATTTCGTCTATCTTGGAACCAGCGGAAACACCACCAACAATGTCAGCCTGGAAATCCAACGCAGGATTACTCTTGCCAACAGGTGCTACTTTGGACTGAGTAGGCAATTGAAAAGTAAAGTCCTCTCTCGACGAACAAAAGCCAAACTCTATAAGTTGCTCATAATTCCCGTCCTGCTATACGGTGCAGAGGCTTGGACGATGACAACAACCGATGAGTCGACCTTAAGAGTTTTCGAGAGAAAAGTTCTGCGAAAGATTTATGGTCCTTTGCGCGTTGGCCACGGCGAATATCGTATTCGATGGAACGATGAGCTGTACGAGATATACGACGACATTGACATAGTTCAGCGAATTAAAAGACAGCGGCTACGCTGGCTAGGTCATGTTGTCCGGATGGATGAAAACACTCCAGCTCTGAAAGTATTCGACGCAGTACCCGCCGCGGGAAGCAGAGGAAGAGGAAGACCTCCACTCCGTTGGAAGGACCAAGAGGAGAAGGACCTGGCTTCGCTTGGAATATCCAATTGGCGCCAAGTAGCGAAGAGAAGAAGCGACTGGCGCGCTGTTGTTGACTCGGCTATAATCGCGTAAGCGGTGCCTACGCCAGTAAAGAAGAAGAAGTGACTATCACATATGATATAAATATCATGCAATTGTGACAGTTATATATGATGTAAGCACATTTAAAAATTATGCATTTATTAATTTATTGTAATTTAGTTTATTTAGAAAAAAATTAATTAATTTTAATTCATGTAATATTCATTCATTCTTTAATTCATATTATAAAAAAATTGTACAAAGAAAAAAAAAATAATAATAATGTAAAATTAAAGCATTATTTTTTTTGTTTTAATTTGTTAAGTTTTTAAATTTAATTATTGTTTCCGTTTGTTTTTTAAATAAGTACGCTGCTTTAATCTGTGATGGCTGAGCAGTATTGGCCGCTTTATATTTTGTTCGAAACTCCTTCACCCTTGTTGTTGAAACATATCTAAATTAAAAGAAAAATATATATTAGTGAACATTTTAAGTAAACATCAAGTTGAAATTATATATGTATATGTATGCACTTTTTAAAATGGTATCAACCAGCGCCAACATGCATAGGGATTTCTTGCTCCACCTGCCATCCCAATTATATCCTTCCAAGAGCTCATCTGAGAAAACCTTCGGGATTACGTCTGCCACATTATCACTGGCGCCTTTAAGTTTATGGAGGAATGTAGTCTTAAAAGAAGTAAAAGTATTGTAACTAGTAGTAAACTTATTATATTTCATTTTTTAGGTTACCACTGTTTGGGCATAGTCTTGGCTTTGCAGTCTATCTTCCACTTCCGCAACTGTTGCTTGCGACTCCATCGGAAAAGTGCTAGCAACGTCGTCCAGCTCTTTGTTAATCACTTCGCCGGTCATGCGGCACACTGACTGCTTAACTTGTTTTAAGGGAACTTTGCATTCTCTGATCGACTTATTTTGCGCCAAAACCTCAGCATTTTCGACAATCTAAGAAATAAATTTAGACGAACAGATATAAAAAAAAGTTTTAGATTTACTTTTATTACTGAGTGTACATACAATATTGTAAAACACTTACTTTCGACTCTATCTCAATAAGTTTTGATTTTTTGCCTTTTTTGTTGCAAGTTTAAGTAATTTCTTTGTTACTCCTAAGCCGACTAAGTGCATACTATCAAGGGGAAACTGGGAAATCATCCCAAAATCTGATTCTTCCAAAATGCTCTTTTTGAATTTGAAATCTTCCAAATGATGCGCAGGATTTGTATCCGATCTTAAGGATTCGACGTTTTTTTGAAAACTTACTCAATTTTTTTGGTATCCTCCCTGGCAGCATTTTGGGCAACCATTTTTGCCGTTGTGTGATATAACACCTGTTACAAAAGCCCTCGCTGGGGAGTCACAAACAAAAAGACGAAAGTTAAATTTTAAAACGTTTGGCTTAATGCGTAATGTTTTTAGAAAATCTTCTAAAGCGATTTGCGATGTGTTGTTTCTGATAGCCCACGACTTGATTTCATTGCATTTATTTATTTCGTCATTATTTTCTGCAATGACACCAAATCCTATAGAGGTGGACGCTTCGGGCTCAAAATCAGTACCTACATCGCTAGAAATGCTCAAAGTATTACTAGCATCTCTTTCATAATTTCCTACCACTGAAGGATCAGGTTCCCTACTGCTTACAAGAGGAATCCTTTCAAAAAACGCACTAGAACTTACACTTCCACTTTCACTTTCCCCTTTCAAATTATTTTGTATCATTTTTATGTTGGACTGGAATGTCCTTTAGAATACAATTATCAAAATGTCTTCTTTTCATTTCACTTATTTTTTTATTGTTTCAAAATATATTCCACTTCGAAATATATTAACTCTAATTTTATTTCACTTGCCCTTGTTTTCTTCTACTTCCACTATATTTTCGCGTTTAAGGTTGGTATCCAGCTCTCAAGTAATTGCTCAAGAAAAAAAAATACATTATTTCTCAAGTAATTTTGACTGCTGGTTACGCATTGTGAATGATCCACATTAGAAGAGCAAGAGAGAATAAACAAAGAAAACAAACTTTGTGCGTATTATGTATGTACATAAGTATGTAGTAACATAAATATTTTCATTGCTATTTAAGGAATGTTGTTGATAGTTGGAAAGTTTTATACAACATTTCAAAATGAAATATACTTGGTAATAATGATTTTAACTAATTTATAATGTTGATTTCATAATCTGGATCTTCTCTTTCTTACTTGTGGATAGGTATACAATAATTTCTAAAGCCTATGCATTTGTGTTAGTGAGAAAATTGCTATTGGGTTAGTTTCTATCATTTAATTCTTGTAGGGATACGTATTTGAAATAGAACAGAAGTGCCCAACTACATCAGTGTTTAGGGGATGATATACAAACCAAACGCTGTCGATCATTTCAATCATTGAAGCATAAGTATGCATCACTTCGGGTATTTTCTGCTGAAACGAACGTTCATAAACAAATCAGATATAAGCCGATCGCTAGTGATACAAAGTTGTTCTCTATCGCTGATTTGAATAAAACAGTTCGCTTCGTGTACATGAACTGAACTGGCAGAATCAGAAAGAGTAACGGATCAGTTAAGTATAAACAAAAATTTATTACTCGTTGCAGTTCTCTGATCTGAATATGTTTAAATCAAAAACATAATTTAATGGTGATTACAACGAATACAGGAATTGGAGGAAAGTAGCAACCACATAAATGGAATACATACGACAATTCGAAGGACATAATGTATGTATATGCCCAAGCATTAATAATGATCAGAGGAAAAGTTACTGGCAAAGCGGCACAGATCCTGATCAATCACAACGTAAAGAGAAACTTCCAAGTCGACAAACGACCACTATACGTTCTGGAGGAAGATATGACAAAAATACCACTAAAAGAACTCCCACTACATGTATATTATGACCATTTGAACCAAGCATTGAATGTAGTGCTATCCAAGATTGAGATGACACACAAAGAAGAACGAATAGTCCAAGTATTGACACAAGAAATCCAAGCTAAAGCAATCAGACTGAGAAGTGTAGCTATCAAGAATGCCATCTATGCACGAACCTGCACAACATTAGCAGATGCCTACAGTATCGCCCGTACAATGCAACATGATTCACGCCATCAGAACCTCGAGTACATTCCACGATACAGCCATCATCAGAATCATAATTTCAGCAATAAACATCAGAATAATTATTATTTTCAACAACAACTCCCAGTTGAACCAATGGATATCGATTCATCCGTAGACCAGCGAGACAAGGTTACAACAAGAATCAGCAACAACCACCACGAAATCCGCAGCCTCGACAGAATTATCAAAATCCATTTAAGAAAGTAGCAGGAGCATTGGGATACAAACAAGAACGAGATAATACATCGATCAACAATCAAATACAGAATATGAAAGGAAGAATATTATTTATTCCAAGGCATGGGTTACCAACGCTTGTAAGGACCACAGAAGGAGGTAACTCAGTGTATATTTTAATTGATAGTGGTGCTGAAGAAAATTATGTAAATCCAAATTCCCTCACGCAAAAAAGATAGAAGTAGAAAGTAAAAAACAAGCCGCTACTTTACACGTTAAACCATTAATTAAATATAAAAAGAAAGTGAATGTAATAGGATTCAGTATAGAATTTTTAGAACACGATACCTTACAAGATTTCGATTTCTTGAATGGAATTAAAGGTTTAAAGCTAATGAAAGCAATGGTAGATACAGAAAGAAATGTATTAATTATGAAAAAGAATAAATTAACAAGAATAAATTATGTGATAGGAGAAGAAATGTATAAAAAAGAAATACATGAACTAATGAAAAGAAATGAGCAGAGTAAAACATTACCCTACGTAACTACAGTAGAGGCAGAAATCAGAACAGAAACAAATAATCCTATTTGGGTCAGACAGTATCCATACCCCCAAGCGGATAGAGCATTTGTAGAAACTGAAATAAAAAAATTATTAGATAATGAAATAATACAGCCAAGCAAAAGCCCGTACAATTCATCCATATGGACAGTTTCTAAAAAAAAAGGGAATGACGAGCAAGGCAACCCAAAGAGACGCATGGTTATTGACTTCCAGAAGTTAAATGCGCAAACAATCGCTGATAGATATCCCATTCCGGACAACATCATCATGCTCCGAAACTTAGGAGAAGCACAGTACTTCACCACGTTAGATTTGGAATCAGGATTTCACCAAATTAAAATAAAAAAAGAAGGTAGGGGAAAAACAGCATTTTCAATAAATAATGCCAAATATGAATTTCTACGACTACCATTTGGACTGAAGAACGCCATTCATAGGAGTATGCGCATATGTGTATATAGATGATGTCCCAATATATTCAGCTAACCCTGAACAACATATGAAAGATATCACCAATATAATATCCCTGATCCGTGGAAGATACAGCGTCTGGTTCTACTCCCAAAGCCAAAAAAGCCACCAGAAGAACCTTCATCTTATCGACCTTTTTGCATGCTCGACACAATTCGAAAAGTGTACGAAAGCATTGTAAGAAACCGCTTGGAGTTAGCAATCCAAAAAGCCGGCGGATTATCAGAGAGACAATACGGCTTTATTAAAAAGAGGTCCACTATTGACGCACTAAGAGAAATAGTTGATACTGCAAAATGTGCCAAAATCGGAAAAAGATGGAAAGGTGGTAGGAAAAACTACTGCGCGCTAATAACCCTGGATGTGAAGAATGCGTTCAACTCCGCAAAGTGGGCAAATATAATAAAAGCTCTACACGATATACACGTTCCTCAGTATCTGATAAATATTATAATGAGTTATTTTCAAAATAGGAGATTGCTACACGAGACGGACGAGGGAACTCAGAGCTACACTATCTCCAGTGGAGTACCGCAAGGCTCGGTTTTAGGCCCGCTGCTACGGAACCTGATGTACGATGGGGTGTTAAGAATACCGCAATCAAAAAATGTAAAAACAATCGCTTATGCGGATGACCTCATAGTGGCAGCTGTAGCTAAACATCTTGATGACCTCCGGATCACATGCAATGACAGCATAAATGGTCTGCGCCGATGGTTTACTGCCATGAGTCTAGAGCTGGCTGAACAGAAAACAGAAGTCCTGCTCATAAGCTCAAGGAAAATTGAGGAGAAAATATCGCTGACCATCGGAGACCGTGAGATTACTTCACAGCCGCAGTTGAAGTATCTCGGGGTAATAGTGGACTCAAGACTCAAGTTCAAAGAACACTTGGAAAATGCGACAAGTAAAGCAAATAAAATATATAATGCGTTGTCTAGAATGATGGCAAATAAAGGCTGTGTTCGTTCCAGCCGACGATGTTTAATAGCTAGCAAATAAGTTCAGTGATCCTGTATGCGGCTCCAATACGGATACAGGCGCTAGAAACAAAATCATATGCTAGATCAATTAACACAGTGCATAGACTTTCAGCAGTACGAGTGATAAGTGCTTTCCGAACCATTTCAAATGATGCTGCTAAGGTATTAGCCAGTATGGCACCGATTGACATCCAGGGAGACGAATTCGCGCGAATATATAACTTATCAAAGACGTCTACCACAGCAAAAAGAGAAGAGAGAATAAAAAGCATAGCAATGTGGCAGCAGCGGTGGCAAACTTCATGCAAAGGACGGTGGATTTACCGACTGATTTCGGATACACTCGTGGATAGGTAGGAAACATGGAGATCTGGATTTCCACCTTGCCCAAATACTCAGTGGGCATGGTTGCTTCAGAAGCTATCTATTCAAATATCGTCATGACTTTAGTCAAAACTGTCCGACGTGTACAGAGTGTATAGAAAACTCTGAACACGTGTTCTTTTATTGCCCAGGGTTTTCAAGTATAAGGGAAATATTCACGGTGGAAAAATTGACTGCACATATGTGCGAGTCCTCTGTAAAGTGGAAAGCTGTCAGCAGAGCGGCAAATCTAATTATGACAAAATTGAGACATTAGAACAGATTAGGCGTCAGTCAGTGCGTGCAGTAGAGGAAACTTAAACGTCTTCTTCTCTCCCATGAAGTAATACTTTGTCCAGTGGTCCCGTGGGAGAGACATGAGGTGGGAGTAGGTTAGGTTTAGCGGACTAAAGTCCCGCACTCCGGCTGTCCATGCTTCCTCCTATTATAAGAAAAAAATATAATACACACTTTACACGGAGACAACATAAAAATTTCGGATGAGAAGTCAAAATTTTTTCAAAGACAGACAGAATTTTTAGGACATATAATTAAAAACGGTAGAATTACAGTAGATCCAGGAAAAATAGAAGCTTTAGATAGGTACAAAACCCCTACAAATTTGAAAGACTTAAGATCTTTCTTAGGAATGAACTCATATTATAGAAAATTTGTAAAAGGTTTTGCATCCATAACGAAACCATTAACACTCTACCTACGAGGAGAGAATGGTAATATTTCAAAGAATAAAAGTAGCTCAGTACATATAAAATTAGATGATGAAGCACTTAAAGTAGTTGAAACATTAAAAAACAAACTAAAAGAACAAATAGAATTATTCCAACCAGATTTGGAAAAGGATTTGAAGAAACCTATAGCATTAACCTATAGCATTAATTTCACGTACGTTAACGCGAACTGAACAAAATTACTCAACAAACGAAAAAGGAATGTTAGCAATCGTTTGGGCACTCAAGAAACTTAGGAATTATCCGTATGGTCTCACTAGTAATACTGCTATTTACACCCATCATCAATTCCCAATTTTTCAATATCAGAGGACAACCCAAATTCAAAGTTAAAACGATGAAAAATTTTTATAGAAGAATACGGAGCAAAAATTAAATACATTAAAGGAAATTTAAATGTAGTAGCCGACACACTCAGCCGTCAAGTAAACGTAACTACGAACGACTCAATACACTCGCAGGAATAATCCTCGTCAATCAGAATTAAAGATGTCAGCGCTCCAATGAACCAATTTAAAACACAAATTGTGATAAAAAAAATGTCAACAAAATGCATTAGAAAGAGCAACATTTTTGCAAACCACGAGAGATTTTATGTTAATTACGTCACACCACAAGACTTGACAGATACACTAACGAAAATTATCAAACCTAATATCACGACCGCATTTCACACCACACTAGAAACCTGGTATGAAATTCATGATATTATAAACTCTTCATTTAATATAGAGAAAAAGTTTTTTGTCAAAATCTATTAAAGGACATTACGAGTGAAGAGGATAGAGAAAATATAATTAAACATACGCATGAAAGAGAACATAGAAACACAAAAATTATACATTAGAGATATTAGAAACTTGCTATTGGCCAAATATAAAAAATTATGTAATCCGACTTACTAGAAATTGTAGCATTTGTAAAGAGAACAAATACGAACGCAACCCGACAAAACAAGTGTTTGCAAAAACACCCATACCCGAAGGTATAGGCACACAAATACAAATAGATATATTTGAAATCGATGGAACAATGTATCTCTCATGCGTAGATAGATACTCAAAATACGCATATATGAGAGAATTAAACGACAAGAGAGAATTCTACAAAATATTGGAGGAAGTACTCATACAAATATTCCCATTTTGTAATAAACTAATGACAAATAACGAGACTATATTTAATAGCATAGCAGCAAAAGCTCTATTCCAACGGTTATATGTATATTGAACATTCAATGACCGCAGTAAACCATTCTACATCGAACGCTCAAGTTGAACGGCTGCATTCAACCATTCTGGAAATTACTAGAATTCGCATTAATCAAAATAAATCAACCGCGACTGAAGAACTATTCAACGCAATCAAGGAAATAAAAGAACTGATCGAAAGTAAGCAGGAATATATGCTATCATACCACAATAAAAAACGAATACAAAAGGAATATCAAACAGGACAAACAGTTAATGTGAAACAAAACCGGCGAAATAAAACAAATCCACGCTATTTGAAGAAAACAGTACAAGAGAATCGTGAGAACACAAGGACAACCTCAGAAACAATGATGAAGATAACGCTATCATTAATCCTAGCAACATCCTAAGCTCAGGAAATAACCGACTTACAAGATCGCAAGTACGTGTTAACCGATACTGACCTATCATTTTTGTATCAAGAACTTAACTTAACTTACCTACGACAATTAATTTCGCGAAGAACGGAAGTTTTTATTCAGCAGCAATAAATACGGACGAGATGGAAAGGATGTTGGAAAAGGAACAAACTAGTATACCGGTTATTGACATACTCGAATATGCAGACACGCATGTATTTAGATTAGACGACGCTATCATTGCAATTTACAAATATCCAGTCATTGAAAAAAAATGTACAACATACAAAGTTACTCCATTATCCTATCGTCAAGGCATTTTGGGTATGAATAAAATCGTAAGTAAATGTAAAGATAAAATAATATTAACATCTAAATGTAAAAATAATTTAAGTAAATATATTTGTAAACAAGAACCTAATGACAATTGTACAATACCAATGATTGAAGGTTACGAAGCCCATTGTTATGTTATCCAAGAAAATAACGCACCTATTATAGATTTAGGACATGGTAATGTCGTATTAAAGTAAAACATATCTTAGACAAAAAATCAATTGAAGGATTGAATTTAATCCAATTTAATGAAACAATTATTATTGACTCAGAAGTATTCCACAACCAGGAACAAGAAATTAAAGATTATATTATAGCTAATGGAAAGGAAAGAATTTACATTCTTGAAATATTGGATTCAGAAAACGAATATCAATTTGACAACATTAAAAAATTAAAAAAATTTTTAATACCATTTGAAGAACACCCAATCAAGAATATGTTCATAACTGTAGGATTACTTGTAGTTCTAGGATTAAGTATATTTGTATTATTCAAACTATATATAATTTATCAAAAAACTGTATATCTGGGAAACTACAACGCTACCATAGAACGTGTAGGAATGACTCATCTACTCAAGACTCAAGTATAGATCAAGAGATCTATTTTTCACAAGAGGGGGAAGAGTTAATACTTTAACCTTTAACCACAATCTTATGTTTCAGTAAACATTAAAGAAAAATCATCAAAACAACTTTATCTTAGAACAATAGAAGATCTATATCAGTACTTGTTTGTTGAACTGATAGTGTTCTTCTATTGTTCTAAGATAACAACCCTAATAGATATTACTAGTAAACAACCAACATCTCAATAGTATGAGCAGCGATAGTCATAGCCTATATAAGCAACTGGAACAATAGCCTCGGGGTCATTTTATCATTATCGACTGCCGAGTAACAAGTTACCACTTGTAACAATTTAAGTGTAATATATTCAATATTGAAGTACATGTGAATACGGTGAAATATTATACAAATAAAGGATCAGTCAGAACCAATCTCATTGGCTGACTTAAATAATATATTTATTTTATTCCTAACAAGAAATTAAATTAAATCGGGCGACGAAATGTGAGTAGGGGTACCCTACAGGGTGGAGTTCTCTCTCCTCTTCAATGCCCTCATCAGCATGTACGGTACGCTAAGGTCCACTCCAACCATTACAATGAACACCACTTTGAACATAATGTCCATAGACATCGCTGGAAGTTGTATGGCCGCGAAAGTGGGTAATAGACTCAGAAAATCATGGTTCTTAAAAAACGCGTGTATGAACTCTCGAATATCACACACTGCATTCCGGTAAGCATCTAGATCATGGAGTCACCAAACCGACTTCTGACGACTCCTTCTTTGTCCTCTGTATGCCAGGCCATATCCGATTCGCAGGTAATTGTAAAGCTGATGAGCTGGCAAGGAAATGCACCCTAGAACCACTATCTCACCTATCCGTAGTTGTGGAACTTTTAACAGAATATTGTCCTATCGGCGTCCATGCTGTAAGCATGAGAATCTCACCAGATACCATTTGCAGAAGCTGTTTGGAAGAAGATGGAGTGGTATCAACTCAGCATTTCCTTCTTGACTGTCCCGCGTATGGATTGTCAAGCCTTAAACACTTGGGAGCGCAAGTTTTGGTTTCTCGAGCGGAGGAGAAAAATAAAAATGTCGACAATGTTATTTCTGTGACATTATATTTTATTCTCTCTGTTTTTTTTTTCAAATTATTTTCTGCTTATATAATTAGTAGTTACAATTTTCTTAATCTATTTCTTTGTTTTTCTATTTTCTTATTATTGGAGGAAATACAATATTTGTTTAACATAATCTTATTTTCTATTGAATGCAAACAAACATGATTGTGTGGTTTACCCGATAATGTCTGGGTTTTCCTTACAGTCAAACACCAAAACATGTTTGTATGCATTTGCATTATTTTATTTTGTTCTAAAATAGTTTCTCCGTCAATTTGAAAAATTTCTGCAATGCTGTTTTTGATAAGTTCACAATTTAATAAGTAGATGCAATGTTTAGAAATTTGTAGTTCATTGAGGGTTTTAGCTTCTTCGAATTTATAAGTGACATTTTTGTATTTAAAAACATTTTCAATTTCTGCTGTTATTTCTCTACCTGATGTGTTTGGTATTGGAATAATAGTTTTTAATTGTACCGATTGAAATTCTTCTGGGGTTTTGACCACGAACATTAACAAATATTCTTTATGTTCTAAGGCGCATAATTTTATACATTGAAGTTTGTTGAGGTCTATTTTGTAATTATAAATTTCTTCATTTGTTAAAATACTTGGGTGAAAAATACCACTTTTTGCTGAAATAATGTTTTCGTGAATCTGCTTTACTGCGTTTTTGAGAATGTTTATCTTTATTGTTTGTTCATGAAGAATCAAAATTTTGTCTGTACTCTCTCGATACATTAAAGAATTCTTTCTTTCGTCTTCAATAATTTGTTTTAATTTTGTGAACGTGTTCGAAAAGAAATTATTAATTTTTATTTGGTGGTTGAGAGCTGTACTAGAATTATGTAAATTATCATCTACTTTCTTAAGGTGATTTTCAATGTCTATCCTATCTCCATCATCCATCGTTCCAAATAGAAGTTTATGTACAGAACCTATACCGTTGATTAAACCTCTCTTTTTTCTACTAACTTTTTTTCTTGGGATTAATGTTTTGATTTTACTTCTGAAGATTTCAGTTTCATTAGATAGGGTGTAGTAATGTAGATGTGAATATGTTTGCGAGATTTTTGTTATATTATATAGTATGTAAAGAATTTCCAGAGGGTCAATTATGTGAATTACCATATTAGATGACGTAAAAATCTGTTTAGTGTTGGTGATACTTTCTGCGTATCCACTGTCGGTATGTATTTGATATACTTCCAGTGTGGCTGCATTACTTACTTATTACGATTGCTATCATCAATGTTATTTTGAAGATGTATTAGACCCAAATTATTTGGACGTTTAATATTTGTCGGGTGAATATTATCTAATGGCAATTTTCTATATCTTGGTTCGTATTTGTGCCGAACCGCTTTATGATTTTTTACGTAACCTTCTTTTTGAGTGTTATTAAACTCTTCTCTATTTCTATTTAGTTATATATATATATAGTGTCTTTAATCAAATTTTTATCAGTTTTTCCATTTATAACCTCAAGAGGTGTGGTTTTAATTGTAGAATGATAATATTTGTTATAAAATTCTATGCTTTGAAATACTTTTTCCGCTGTCGAAAGGCTTGGTTTTTCAATTTCTATGATTCTATGTAATTCTTTCGGAGAGAGTGTTATGAAACCTTTCGATATCTGAATTCTCAGTATGACTGTTTGGTTTTGTAAAATGAACTTCTATTTCTTCTTTCCTAAAAAAATCGTTTATGTTAATTGAGTTGAATTCATTATCTAATATTAACTTTCTGGGTCTTCCTTTGATAGAAAAGAATAATCTAAGCTTTTCTATGATAGTTATACTGTTTCTATCTTCTAGCTGAAATGCCATAGCAAATTTCGCAAATTTGTCTATGAAAGTAAGAAAGCAACATTTTTTATTTATGTATATATCTGCGTGAACTATTTCATTTATATCTAATGCTGTTTCCGTTAATTGAAATTTTGGTTTTAAAGGTTTTCTATCATATTTTGCTCTATTGAAAACATCGCAATTATTTATTTATTTTTGAATCAAAACTTTCCATTTTTTTCAAATTTTTCCAGTTTATTAGTTATTTAAATTTTTCATAATTTTCATTAATACCTGCATGACCTGTTTCATTTTTATGATTTGTTTATAAATTTGTTCTTCACTTTTCACATCTTTAGCATGGAATTCACATATAAAAGACTTTGCGTGTCTATTAAATATTTGAATAAGGTTTTGCTGAACTATGATTTGTGTATTGAAGCGATTTACAATAGTATGTAAAATTGGAAAATGATCATTTAGTTCCTCCTTTTGAGAGCGGATTGTAGCATTTGTGCTTATGTTTTCTTCTTCCAATGAATGAACTCGCCTGTGTTACTATCTATTCTACTTAGAAAATCGGCTACGTTATTTTCCTTTCCTTTCACGTAATTTATATTATTATTGTATTCACCTAGTTTAATTAACCATCTTTGCAATCTTGGGTTAATGTCTTTTCCCTTGTTTTTTATTTGGAGCCACTTAAGTGGTTGGTGATCGGTTAAGAGATCAAATGCTCTGCCTTAAATGTATGGTCTATTATATGTCACTGCCCAGACAATAGCTAGTAGTTCCTTTTCTGTAGTGGAATAACTTCTTTCGTGTTTGTTAAGTGTTCGACTAGCATAGCTAATGGGATAACTGTCCTGGGTTAATACTACGCCAATTGTAAAGTCACTTGCATCAGTTGAAATGCCACATTTTTTGTTAAAGTCTGGACATTTCAATATTGGTGGGCTTGCTTATAAATTTTTAAGTTTTTCAAAGGATGATATGTACTGAGGATCGCGAGTGTTTATTTTAATATCCTTTTTTTTAATATTTTGTTAAACCATGTGCTACTTTAGCGTAATCTTTTACAAATTTGCTATAATAACCTGTTATACCTTAAATCGTTCCGATTTGCTTTGGTGTAGTAGGCAACTTTAGTTTTTCTATGTTTACGATTTTGCTTAAATTTGGTTGTATCCCTTCTGTTGTTTAAGTGTGACCTAGAAATTCAGTTGTTTTCGCAAAAAATGTGCATTTATCTACCTGAATCTTTAAATTATGTGTTCTTAATGCTGAAAATATTTTGTTGATATTTTGGGTATGTTCTTCATGAACTAAAAATTAATATGCCCTCTAAATAAACTACACATATCTTGTTGATATATTCCTTAAGAACTGAATTCATTAAACGTTGGAAAGTTGCTGGTGCATTCTTTAATCCAAAAGGCATTCTTATAAATTCTAAGTGTCCTTGGAGCGTAGAGAAAGCTGTTTTTGATCTATCTTCTTCTTTTATTAATACCTGATGAAAGCCTTTTGCAAGATCTAATGTTGTTAAATACTGAGCTCTTCCAAGTTTGCGGAGTATTGTTTCTATATGGGGTATTGGAAATTTGTCATCTATAGTGACTTCATTTAGCTTCCTGTATTCAATAACTTCTCCATTTTTTCTTCATTGAATTGTCTTTCTTTTTCGGTACAATCCAAAGAGGCGAGTTGTACGGGGAATTACTTTCTTTAATTATACCTTGGCGCAACATCTCGTTCATCTGTCTACTAATTTCTTCTTCATGAATTTGGGGATATCTATAAATTTTATTGTAGGTTGGTCTACTTGTTTTTGTAACAATTTCATGCTGAATTTCATGAGTATGAGAAAGGTTTTTACCTTCTTGTAAAATTAAATCGCTATTTGCTTTTAAAATGTATTCTAATTTCTGCTTTTCTTCTTCATTCATGTCACTATTTGATAAAATATCTAGCAAATTCTCTTTACATTCTGCAAGTGTATTAATATCTTCGTAATTGTAAGGGCATGAGTTTATAAATTTAATTTTGTTGCCGTTTATTTCTACATACTCCTTTTCTAAATTAATTATTGTTTTAATAGGTTTTAAAATATTCTGTCCTATTATAGCATCAAAGTTATTATTTTTTATGTTGGTTAGTTTCCATGTACTTATATAACTATTTTCGTTGAATTCGTTTGGGGTTGGGGTGACTACCTCTTTATTTAGGGAAAATTTTCCATTAATGGTGCTAAAGTGTATTGGTTTATCAAGCTCAATACATTCATAATCTTTTAACACATTATATTTCAATAATGATGTTGTAGACCCTGTGTCAATAAGGTCAATAAGACATTTAATTTTTGAAATTTTTATGGTCACTTCTATTATCGGTAACGATTGTTTTGGGCTGGCAACCGAAAATTTGATTGTCCTTGAACGTGATCTATTTCCATCGGTTCGGGGGGGGGTTTTGTCTCCTTTGGACTGAATTATATCTTCTAGATTGTTGAGAATTATTTTGCCTATTTTGTCCAAAGCTAAATTGCTCGGAATTATTTTGTCTACTTTGTCCAAAGTTAAATTGTTGATAATTGTCATTTTGGTTAGAATTGTTACGAAATTGTCTCTGCTGATTTTGTCCAAATTGAAAATTATTGGAATTTTGCATATACTGTTTTATTATTGAAATTGCCAAAATTGTGAGCCAAAGAATTTCTATTTGAAAAGTTTACATAATTATTTCTTTGATAATTGTTTTGTCTTTTATCAAATTGTATTAGCAAACCTGCCTCTTGTAGAACGCTAAAAGCCTCTCTAATGCTGCTTATATTTCCATAATTCACTACACTGCTTAAGTTGGGGTGTATCCCATTTAAAATTTTTTTAGATTTAAACTTTCGTTGTTAACAGGAGAAAATTCTATAGGCTTTATCCTATCGAATTCATGTTTTAAATTTAGTTTATCTAAAATATCCTTTAAATTTTGAAAATATTGACTTACGTTATAGTTTCGTAGTACAATCGCCTGATTGTAAAGGGTGTGGTATGACTTCTTTACTCCAAAATTCTTTATAAGTGTTTCTTTCTCTCATTTGCTCCCATGTTGGTGTAGGTCCTAAAGGCTCCTAAAGGCTGACACTTGCTGCTTCTCTAATTTTCATTTCGACGAGTCGCTTCGTTACAAATTCCAATATTGGTGGAGATCATGTCAACTTCCCTGATGAACGATGATAAAACTCTGCCCGTTAAAACCCATTATTCTTGAAGCTCCCTTCACAATTTGCGGTGCTGTGATCTGAAGTGGTTGCTGCTCGCCTGGATTCATTGTTGATGTATCCTCTTTTAATATAACTGAACTAGTTGTTGTTGTTTTGTACGGTGCACTTCGCTCTCTCTGCGTCTTCTGTGTGTGGCGCATTAATCTTCAATCTACTGATGGGCGGAGTGAAGCTATTCTTCGCCTTCACAAATTGTAATCCTCGGAGTCGCTCTCCGACGTTCAAGATAATTAGTATAGAAACTTAAGTTTCTTAAACTTGGCTATCTGTACCGACCGACAAAGGTGATTCCACGATCAACATTTTCATGTTTGAGCGCGCATAAAAAATAAACGAATGAAGTAAATGTCAAAAACTTTTTTTTCTTAAATATCTAGTTTATTTGTAACAATTAGGCGTAAATAGCAAAATAGTAACAGAAGCAATGGCACAGTTAAAATTCAAAAACAAAAAAAAAAAAAAAAAACGGCATGTACTCAGTTTTGCACCATCCGTGAAAAAATGAAAGAAATGAATTATTAATATTTTGTCCATAGACCCTTATTTTCTATGATTTTTTTTTATACTTTCTGGCATGCCCGCAACTAGATTTTCAACAATTCCTTTCGGAATATTATTCCACTATAGTTCAACACGCCCCCAAAGATCGTTTAGGTCGGATGGGGCTGATTGATACTGTCCGAGCCGTCGCTTCACAATTGACCATTTTTACAATTTACAATTTTCTTAATATATTTCTTCGTTTTCCTATTTTCTTATTATTGGAGGAAATACAATATTTGTTAAATAAAATCTTATTTTCTATTGATTGAAAACAAACATGATTGTGTGGTTTACCCGATAATGTTTGGGTTTTCCTTACAGTCAAACATAAAGACCAAAACATGTTTGTATGCATTATTTTCTTTTGTTCTTTATCTCTACTTGTTTTTTTTTTTTTTTTTTTTTTTTGTTCTAAGAATGTTTACTTGTTTTTCTTTAATGTTTTATTTTGACCAATTTACAATATTTTGTTGTGTGGTGTCTGGTTGGGGTGATAGTGTACACATAACTTGCATACCTTCAGACATCCCACTGAACTGGGAGGAGTTGAAATTAAAAGCCTTAGCAAATTTGTATTGCCTATTAAGCGTTTTGCAAATCTGTGAGTCCGAATACAGAAGTTCTTATTATACCCTGAACAGAGTATATTAAGTTTGTCACGAAGTTTGTAACACCCAGAAGGAATCATCGGAGACCCTATAAAGTATATAATGTATATAAATGATCAGTATGTCGAGCTGAGTCGATTTAGCCATGTCCGTCTGTCTGTCCGTCTGTCTGTCTGTATATATACGAACTAGTCCCTCAGTTTTTAAGATATCGTTTTGAAATTTTGCAAACGTAATTTTCTCTTCAAGAAGCTGCTCATTTGTCGGAACGGCCGATATCGGACCACTATAATATATAGCTGCCATACAAACTGAACGATCGGAATCAAGTTCTTGTATGGACAAATTTCACATTTGACAACATATATTCACGAAATTTGGTATATATTATTTTTTAAGTCAACAATGTAATCTCCGAAGAAATTGCTCAGATCGGTTAACTATAGCATATAGCTGCCATACAAACTGAACGATCGGAATCAAGTTCTTGTATGGACAACTTTCACATTTGACAACATATATTCACGAAATTTGGTATAGATTATTTTTTAAGGCATCAATGTAATCTCTAAAAAACTTGTTCAGAACGGATTACTGTAGCATATATGTAGCTTCCATACAAACTGAACACATAGTTACTAACAGAAATGCACCTGTGAAGGGTATTTAGCTTCGGTGTAACCGAAGTTAACGTTTTTTCTTGTTTTCAATGGCTTCACAAAGTACTAATAAATGCATATACCAGTCCACGTCCGATCATCGATGAGCCATCTAACCTAAACCCAATCTCTTAACATATTGGACTTAACAATATTTGTAGTCAGTCTGTCTTCGTGGCAGCAATACATTTCGAATTCAAACAACGAAACGAATGAGCGGTTGAAGGTGTAACATTCCAATAGTTTTTTTTATTTGGTATTTTTTTTTACTATTTGTGTTTATTTTGGTGTAATTCAGCAGTGAAAAACAAATGTAAGTTTTCACCTTTTTACGATAAACCCCTTATTTTTAATAGAGATTTTTATGTTATTTAGTATGTATCTTTGAAAATCATTACCAATGCTTCTAGCGAATGCTTTTGTACCAAAATGCATCCATCCCAAACGTTAATTTTACGCTGCTTCAGCACTGTGGCCATGGACGTTTGTAGTTTTTTTTACTTTGCACATTGCATCTGGGTAATTTTTAAAGTTTAATGGCAATTTAAATTCCCATAGAGCGCATTTCTTTTCCATCTAATACAGTTTGCTGAAGTTGAGTTGAATCAAGAACCAATGCATTTAAATTTTTGATCATATCAAGGCGTAGCAAATTCAAGAATGTTACACCAAAACAATGTATGTAATTCCCTTTGCCCTGACGAAACTGCATTTGTGTTTCTAAGCCGGTTAAGCTTCCTCAGCAATGCTATCTTAAAAAGCAAATGGCCCGATGACATTGACCACTAACAGTCTTAAATAAAGGAAGTTATTCCTTGGATTGACTCTTTATTCACGACCCAAATTATTTGATATACTATTGTGATCAAATTGAAAGACGAATTTTGTCCATTTCAATTCTTTCAAAGTAATCCTCTCCCGCTGCAATACACTTATGCCAACGAATTTTCCAGTCATCGTAGCACTTGGAAAAACCCTCAGTCGTGATGACCATCATGCCTTCTTCGATTCAGCTTTTATATCCTCATTCAAGTTAAAACGGTGTTCTTGGATTGGTCAGGTGAATTTGCTGAATAGCCAGAAGTTACACTAAAGTAAATCAGACACATGTGGTGGTTGCGGCACGATATTAGTTGAAAATGTGACGAAATGTTAACGAATAACCAATGCAGTATGAGATGGTGCATTATCGCACTTCTTTGTTCCATAAATTCAGATATAGTGAAAATATATGAAGAATATTTTGATATGATTAACAGTACTACCAACATACAGAAAACAAATTTACCGATTCGAAAAACACGCGAATTAAAAATTCAGTTGATCACAGATAAATATATCAGGGTATACATCAGGGCATACATCAGGAGTGGTTTATTTGCGAAGCATCAACAAAGTAGTGTTGGTGCAAAGGCTCATCTTCACTCTTAAAAAATTCAAAAAATTGGGCGAGCCTAGTTTTTGACGGGTTTTTAGCACGATAAAGCGCAGTTTCGTTCGTGAAAAAACAGCGTTGGCCGTTTTAAAGGTATAATTAACTTGAGAATTAGACTGAAAAATTTATATGTTACGGATAAAAGCCACTGCTCCGATTGCCACGCAAATAAAAATAATAAATTTACGAAGACTGTATAGAGATTCAGAATAAGTAATGGTTGACACCTGGTGGAAATAACAGATTGATTGATAGAACTATATCGTATAATATAGAAGAATTATTATACTCGATTGCCATCTGTAGATGAAGCTGAATAATAGAAAAATCTCTATATACAATTAAGGAAGGGCTAAGTTCGGGTGCAACCGGACATTTTGTACTCTGGAAACTTGCAAGAATAAAAACCAGGGAAATATTTTAAGGTGTAAAACCAAACATATAAAGTAAAGTCAGCCGTATGTTCGAAAACCCTGATATTAGTTATTCAGAGGCTAGGCTTGGCTAGTTTTCGCTCAAATTTATATATTTTAGGCACAAAGATACATTCTTATGAATAAAACACACGCTCTTATTTTCATTGGGATAACTCACTTATTGGGCGATATATGCAGTACAAAGTCAGTCGAAAGTTCCAAATTCTTTATATTAGGCATATGGAGCTCAGGGAAGTGATCTAACTCAACCCATTTTTAATACATAGATACACTACTATAAGAGAAGGATTATCCCTTGATTCAAATTACATATATATATATCACACATTGACAGACATTTTCTATCAAAAGTCAACTATAGGTACAGGGGTCAACATATTCGGTACCTAGGGTCTTGAACGGTTTTGGTAGGATTTGAACAATTTTTTTCATCAAGTGGCATACTCTACAGGCATTCGTGATTTGTGTACTGGAAAGTAAAAGAATCAAGTGGAATTTAAAATTGTGCTATGTGGGCGTGTTTATTGTCAGTCGGGTCCCGAGATATGGGATTTCACCAAAAAATGGCAGGTGCCACGCCCATCGTCCAATGTTTCTCCAAGCCTCTAAAAACCCTTAGCATATTAACCCGTCGGAAAATTTTTACGTTTCCGGCGTATTTAGTTATTGATATATCGTGCTCTTAGTAGTTTTTAACAGTACCGTTATATGGGGAGTGAGCGGGGCTCTCATCCGATTTCATTCATTTTCACATTATTGGTAGAATTTTTAGTAATATTCGTGCTGGGCAAATTTAGTTGTTATAGCTGTGGTGGTTTATGAGATATTTTTTCAAACTTTCCACAAGTTCTCCTTGCTACTGTGATCCCCTGTGCCAAATTAGAATTTTGTATCTTAATTAAGTGCTTAGTTACGGCACTTTAAAGGTTTTCGGTTAATGGCGATTTGTGGGCGTGGCAGTGGTCCGATTTTTTTGTACTGGGAAACCTTCATACCAAGTTTCATCAAGATATCTCAATTTTTACTCAAGTTACATCTTGATCAGACGGACGGAACTATAATACTCTGTAGCAATTGGTTGCAAGAGTATAAAAATCAGCGGTTTATCGTAAAAGGATGAAAACTTACATGTGATTTTCAATGATGAATTACAAGAAAGCAAAACCAAAAAAAATTAAAAAAAAAAAATAATTAAAAAAACTGGGATATACTATCACCCTTAACTTTTAGGGGCATGAGAAATACATAGATGTTAGCTGATTCTCACGCCTACCTGATAAGCATACAAGATTTCACCAAAACTGGTATAGCCGTTTGGCAATAAACACCATGACACAAGAATTATATATATTAGATAGTGTTAAGAAGAAATCAGGAAGACGAGGACTATCTGTCTGTCCGTCCTTCCGTCTGTCCCTCTGACCTTCTGCTCGAGTTTGCTTTAACTTGAATAAAAATTAGATATAATAATAAAATTTGCAAGTATGTATGGCGGAATGGGCTAATTGCTATAGCCATAAAATGCCGTTCAGCGAAAACTTATATGTACTCGTAAAGTGTTAAAACTATAGCAAGTCATAAGATATGAAACTGAAATTTGGCAGTAAGCATCGAAGTATAAACGAGCATCTATGGTTAAAACAGTTAATACTATGTTCGGACCGACATTGAAAACATTTTGAAAACACATTTGCATGTTGTGGAATGTAAGTCGTTCGGACCGACAATGTGTGTTTTCGATGAGTTTTCACTGACAACTATCAATCCGGGGATTCTCTTGCTCTTGCAAGATGACACAAAATGCAAAAACCCTGTACCGAAATATGCAAGGCCAAGAGAGCACCCATTGCAGAATCTAGTGATATATGACGGCACGAAAACAAACATGGGTTTTGGTCAGATATATTTTACAGCCATTGCAAATAAATGTTTGCGTATGTTTGTTGTGCCGTTGCACCAAGAAGAAAATTCTGCAATTGGTACACTGTGCAAGAGTTTCGCAATAGGCAGCACTGATAGGGCACAACCAACTTAACAAACAAGACAAGAGGACAGTCGTTAAACAGTCATCACACATATAGGACGGTCAAACGGACGGACTTCACATATTCAATTTGTACATGAACATTTAACATTTATGTATTTTAAATAAAAGTGTATGCTAATTATAAAGTTGAACCAAGTGCGTTTATTTGGAAGGGCTATCCTACAAATATGGTGTCAGAGTGAGATGGTAGCCCCGCGGAAAAAAAACTTTTAAATTGACATTTTTTATATTTCAAAAGTGAAGTGCGCGTAAAATTATTAGATAAATAAAAACGTTTCCGTCAATGTGTAAATTTTAACTTTATATTAAAAGTATAAAACGTGCGAAAAGAACTGTACTTTTGCAAAATATACATATTTACATATAAAAGCAAAAGTAACGGTGTTAAGAAACATACAGACGTATAACGGACGCCTATTAGAAAAGCCTAGAATGTAGCGGTGAATGCAGTGATTAGAAGCAAAGTAGCGGATGAGCAGCAAATTTTAAGCAGCGTAAATTTTTTTGTACGAGACCATCAAGTCAGCAACAAGTAAGATCCAGAAAGCAGCAATAAAGTAAAGCAACATAGCAGCAAAGGGTAGGAGTATAAAGAAACAGAGTATTAAGGCGAGTGTCAGGAACGCAGACGTATGCGGCGTCCGTAGCGGTAGAAGGAGAGAGGGTAGCAACAAGACATTCGCAGCTGTGTAAAGCAGAGAGGGCAGCAACAAGGCATTCGTAGCGGTGTAAAGCAGAGAAGGCAGCAACAAGGCGTTCGTAGCAGAGAAGGCAGCAGCAAAGCGTTGGTAGTTGGAGTTCGTTCGGTAACCAAAAGAGGAGAACTGTAAAACAATTCACAAGTACAGTTGAGGCGAATAAAGTAAGGCCATATAATTTTATATTCAATTATAATTCAATACAATTTAATAAATTTTGTAACCATTTTCATTTTGTAACTTACTGTAAAATTTTTTTAAGAATTTGCGGAATTTTATATTTTTAATACGTATATAAAATTTAAAATTTGTAATATTTCACTTCTTCCTTAATTTGTATTGATATTGATTTTGTAATTGAATTGGTAAGAGAATTGTAAGACAATGGACCGCGAACAGATTTTAGCATTGACTGTGGACGGACTTAGGGAAAACTTGGAAAGGTTGGGATTAGTAGCTAGTGGACGGAAAACCGTACTGCAGGACAGATTGCTGGAACACTTCGGCCTGAATGCAAGCGAGGATGAGGTCGATGACGCCGGTAGTAGACGTAGCGTGAATACACCGATTGTAGAGCGATCGATGTTTACACTTCGTGATGTGGAAGCTTCCATGACTCCATTTAGTGGTTCAGGACAGCCTAATTGTGAACAATGGCTACAAGACTTCGAAGATAATGCGAAAGCTGTACAGTGGAATGAACTACAGAAATATATCTATGCCAAGCAATTACTGAAGGGAGCTGCAAAGATGTTCGTACGTGGTCAAGTTGTATTTGTAGTTGGAGTTCGTTGAAATCAGCATTGAAGAGCGAGTTTGGTACCACCGTATCAGCAATTGATGTACATCGTACATTGAGGAACCGACGTAAACGACAGAATGAAGATATGCGTGAATACCTATATTGTCTGATGGAAATCGGGAAACCTATAAACTTAGATGACCACAGCCTTATAGAGTATTTCGTCGATGGTATTCCGGATTCTAAAGTAAACAAATCCAATTTATACCAAGCAAGGTCTATCGGTGATCTCAAGGAGCAGATCAAAATTTACGAACGAATCAACGGAAGGAAGTGTTTTAGATGCGGAGAAAGTTCACACATAGCTAGAGATTGTCCACAGGGCAGATTCACCTGTTACAGTTGCGGAAGAGAAGGACATAAAGCATCCGAATGTAAAACTTTCGTCAAAGTCAACAAGCCAGAAAGGGGTGCGAAAGGGAGTATGAATACAATGAGGAAGATAAGCAGGAACAGCAATTTATTATTCAAAGATTTGATTTTAACGGCACCTAATAGGATGCTCCAAACGATGTCTGCGTTAATTGACACTGGTTCCGATTTGTGTCTAATTCGGAATGATGCTACGGTTTGATGTTGAATTAAGTAACGAAAAGAAGTATTTAGCTGGCATTGGCAACAGCGAATTGGTAACCATGGGCAGTTTTACGATATCTATGGTTATAGACAATATACCTTTGGAAGTTAAGTTTCATGTCGCAAATGAGCGTGATTTAAGTTATTATGTCGTGATAGGGAATGATATCCTGAAGCAAGTAGATTTGATAGTGACTGAGAAAGACGTTAAATTTTGCAAGAAAGGGTCGAAGCAGATAAAGGGAGTGCAGCAGAAGACCGGCAGAAGTGTTTGTATCGAAGAAGTTTCATCTGAGGCGTGTGGAGAAGAAGTTGGTGGCAAGGGGCACGTGGACGTGGCTAATGAACCGCGTGGACGCTGTGAGGTGTCGAAGGGTGTTTCAAAGGAACACGTGATGTGCGATAGAAGGCACGACATACCCGAGAATGGTGATACTGGAGAGTACGTGAGGGCAGTCAGAGAACTGCGTGGACACAGCAAGGTGTCGGATGGTGCCATCAAGAGGTACGGAGGAGAATCAGAGTCAGAGAAGCACGTGGAAGAAGATAGTGGACTTCGCAAACATGGAAGAGGGTCGAGTGGAACAATAGAAAAGTACAGCGTAAGCGTAAAGGAGCGCTTAGTTGAGAGTCAACAACTAATAAGCGAGCCCAAGGAGCTACGGAAGTGCCGATGTATGCGCTGTAAAGAGGAACAGTATGGAACAAGATGAGAATCGGGTTAATGAATTGATTGGCGAGTTTGGAGACATTTTTTTGGCTTCTGATATGAGTGTAGCATCACAAAACGATCTGCAGCATCTCAGCCACACACATGCGGTGATGATAGATAAGTTGATAACCGAGTATCGACCAGCGTAGAACGTGAAGTCGCCTGTCGAGATGAAAATTGTAATGAAAGACGAAGAGCCGGTATACAAGAGGCCGAGGCGAGTATCCTACGTAGATAAGATTTGGGTCGTTGAGCAAGTTGGACGATGGTTGAAAGAAAGAAGGGGTCATTAAACCCAGCACATCGGAATGTGCATCACCAATTGTTCCGGTACCTAAAAAGAACGGTGAAAAGAGGATATGCTGCGATTATAGGAGATTGAATGCGAAAATACTAAGGGACAATTTCCCGATGCCATTGATGGATGAAGTAGTCGAGTGTTTGCAATGTGCACGGATATATACGACATTTGATTTGGAAGCGCCGAATCCACAAAATATACGTCATTTGTTACGGGTACCGGACAGTATGAGTTTTTGTATGCACCATTTGGAATTTGTAATTCACCAGCAGTGTTTGTGAGATTCATTCTAGCCGTATTCAGAGATTTGATAAAAGATGGGATCGTGATTGCGTACATGTATGACCTTATAATTTCTTCCAAAGATGAATTCGAGGGTATCAAGAACTTGGAAGTTGTGCTGAAGACAGCTGCAGCTAGTGGATTGCGAATCAATTGGAGCAAGTGTCAGTTTCTGGTGAGGAAAGTTGAGTTCCTGGGTTAAATTATCAAGAATAGTTGCATAAAACCATCCGAGGCGAAGACGAACGCCATCAAACAGTTCCCGCTGCCACGTGATAAAAAAACTATGGAACGATTCCTTGGACTAACCTCGTACTTTAGGCGATTCATCGAAGGTTACGCAACAATTGCGAGACCATTGTCAGAAATGTTGAAACAAGATGTACGATATGAACTAGGTGATGAACAACTAACAGCATTTCAGCAACTAAAAGCGGCACTAATCAATACGCCAGTTTTAACATTATACGAGCAGTAACAGAGGTGCATACAGACGCATCGAAATTCGGATATGGGGCAGTACTATTGCAGAGGAATAGAGATGATCAGAACTTTCATCCAGTCCAGTATATGAGTCGGAAGACGAAACCGTGTGAGGAGTTTTACCATTCGTACGAACTCGAAGTCTTAGCCATCATCGAAGCACTCAAGAAATGGCGTGTATATCTCATAGGTATTAAATTCCGAATAGTAACCGATTGTAATGCGTTCGCCATGACGATGAAGAAACGAGACGTACCCTTAAGAGTTTCGCGCTGGGCAATGTATTTACAGGATTTTGATTACGAAATAGAGCATCGAAGTGGCACTAAAATGAGGCACGTAGACGCGTTGAGCAGAGTTTTCTATCTACTCATGGAAGATTCATTGCGACACCGGTTAAAGTAAGCTCAAAAAAAGGACAATTGGGTTAGAGCTGTACGGAAGATTTTAGAAAAGGACGAATACGAGGATTACTATATGAAATACGGCATATTACACAAGGACCCCATCAAAGAGTTGATAGTAGTACCTTCACTCATGGAGGAGGAAGTGATAAGGATTACACATAAACAAGGTCATTTCTCCAGTAAGACAACCCAAGACATAGTGGAGAAAACATATTATATTCCACAGTTGAAAGCGAAAACATCTCGCGTAGTAGAAAGCTGTATCGAATGTTTGGTAAACGAAAATAAAGTAGGGAAACAGGAAGGCTGGCTGAATCATATTAACAAGGAGGACTGTCCTTTAGGTACATACCACGTCGACCACGTTGGACCTATGGAAATGTCGAAGAAATCTTATAATTATTTGCTTGTGGTTGTCGACGCATTTTCCAAATTTGTTTGGCTTTATCCAACAAAAAACACGGGAGCAGAGGCAGTAGTTGACAGACTTAGGAAGCAGTCGTCGGTATTTGGAAATCCAAAGCGCATAATCAGCAACAGAGGCTCCGCATTTACGTCAACTCTTTTCAAAGAGTACTGTGCGAAAGAAGGTATTCAGCATCTAACAATTGCCACGAGTGTTCCAAGGGGGAACGGACAGGTTGAGCGAATACACAAAATCGTGATACCTATGATATCGAAATTATGCCACGAAAGTCTTGGTAAGTGGTACAAACATGTAGAATGCGTACAACAGACTATAAATAACACTCCACCTCGTAGTTCAAAAATATCGTCGTTTAAGATATTAACTGGATTAGAAATGCGAGTGGCTGAAATGCCGAATCTGGAAGAGCTTTTAGAAAACTTCGCAACAGAAGAAATCGACTCAGAGCGTGAGAAAAGCCGTCTTCAAGCGAAAGAGAACATAGTTCGTTTACAAGAAGAAAATCGCAAGGCCTACAATGTTTGTAAAGCTGAAGTTGAGTACAAAATTAATGAACTGGAAGCAATCAAACGTACACAGTATGGATCTGGGCTGAAGCTGAAGCCAAAATATCTTGGACCGTACAAGATCATTAAGCAGTTGAAACATGGCAGATACGAAGTTGTGATAGTTGGAGATCACGAAGGACCCGGACGCACGACTATCGTCGCGGAATTCATGAAAAAATTTGATCCTTCATTCGGGTCGAATGAAAATGCAGGATGGCCGATTGTGGGAAGCGATGACAGGACAACACGTAGTGGACACACCTATTAATACGTACGCATACTCACCTCACTTACAAAGAGCAACACTGACCTATGACAATAGGCAGCACTGATAGGGCACAACCAACTTAACAAACAGGACAAGAGGACAGTCGTTAAACAGTCATCACACATATAGGACGGTCAAACGGACGGATTTCACATATTCAATTTGTACATGAACATTTAACATTTATGTATTTTAAATAAAAGTGTATGCTAATTATAAAGTTGAAGTGCGTTTATTTGGAAGGGCTATCCTACATATATATTGAGTGGAATGTAAGTTTTCAAGTAGTTTTCAGCGAAAACTGTGTTTTCGTTTGACAGATTTTACATGGACGAAAACACAAGTTTTCGTGCGAAAACCAGTTTCTAAAAAGTTCGAGTGCAACCGAACATTTTATACTCTTGCACCTTGGGGGCTAAGGGAAGTATTGCTCCGATTCATCGCATTTTTGACTTATACTTATAAGAAAAGGATTATCTCTTAATTCAATTATATTATCACACATTGACCGACATTTTCGATCAAAAGTCAACTATAGGTGCCGGCGTCTAACATTCGGTACTTAGGGGCTTGAAGAGTTTTTATTAGATTTAAACAATTTTGGTCATAAGGCTTCATACACTAAAGACACTATTCGTACAAAGTTGTATCCCGTTTGATTAACTGCTTCTTGATTTGTGTACTGGAAACTGAACGAATCAAATGGAATTTAAATTGTATTATATGGGAGGTAGGCGTCCATTTTCATAATGAGACATAAGAATGTAAAAAAAGCCGCGTACTAAATTTTAATGAAATCGATTGGTTGGGTCCCGAAGCATGGGATTTAACCAAAAAGTTAGCGTTGTCAGACCCATTGTCCAATTTTCACGTCGGTTCCTGAAAAATATATATTGAATGCGCGAATAAATTTAAAGCCTCATTGCCTGTCACAAAAATGTTAATATTCCGTAAAAATCAAAATAACGGGCGTTTGTTTTCACGTTCTAATTACAAATGAATTCTTTATTCCGTTTTATGAAATCACTTAGCCTGAATCTTAAACTAACCGCTTAAACTAGGGGTAATGTAAGTATGTGTTACAAAAGGGGTAACTAACAGGTGGTGCAAAAGTTACCTTCCGATGTTTTTTGGAAAATTAAAAACTTTTTTAAAAAATGTTAAACTTTGATTCTGTTTGTGGATTATTTTAACTTGGTCTTTTAATTTTTTTTACATCAAGTCGAGAATATGATATCATGCAAATGGCCGCCGCCACAGTTGATTGTCATTTGAGCCCTTTTTATGGAATTTTCCATCACTATGGCCAGAACTTCCGGCGATAGGTTCTCCCATTCTTGACGTATATAGTCTTTAAGAGCTGCAAGAGTCTGAGCTTGTTGACATAAATCCGCGACTTCAAAAAGCCCCACCAAAAGAAGTCTGCATCTGTCAAATCAAGCGATCTTGCTGGCCTGCGCAAATTGCCAAAACGGGAGATTAGGCGCCCGAGAAAAGCCTCCTCCAGCATATCGGTTGTGGCAGGCAGTGTAGTTTACCATAGTTTATTTACATGTATTTCGCATGTGTTAGCTACACCAATGTCAAATCGAAAAATTTATAGCATCTTCTGATCATCTTCTGACTTTTGCACCACCCATTATAATTATGTTTTGTAAAACATTGTTCTAGTTTATGATAAAGTAAATATTAACGTAAGTAATAGATTGGCATTATAAATGCATTATTAATATTATAATTTATTATTTAAATATAAATATGTATATAAGTATGTCGCTTGACGCAACACCGGCCACCTTGACAGGATCAGGTTCCTTCAACCTCCATTGGAAGCAAGACCAGTTTGTAAATGGGACGCTTACATCTGCGACTCGCAGCTTCCCGTCTTTCTCTTCGACGGTTGCGACGACGCGTCCTATTACGCACTGCTGCGGCGGCAGGTCGTTTAGCTGCAGATTGCGTCTTTCAGCTCGCGCAGCTTGTGGTCAGCGCCGACGAAGTTGGTGGCCTTGTCGCTGAATATCTTCGTCGGCATTTTTCGGCGTCCAATGAATATTTTTAGAGTGAAAATAAATGAATTAGAAGAGAGGTCCGAAACTAATTCTAAATGTACTGCTTTTTAAGTGAAGCAAACGAAAACTGCGATAAATGTTTTTACGGGTGATATATGCGGCGTAATATAAGGAAGGACCGTAATCCTCGAAGTCTTTCGACTGGCAAATTTTCCATTATTTGGTCTCGCAACTTCGGCTTGTAATGAAAACAATGTACTTAAATATGTTATAACGAAGTTCGAACTTTTAGTTAGTAAAAACGGAAATTTGGCATCGAATTATCCGAGTACTCATGCAAAAACGGGTTGAGTTTTTGTAAGTTTGCGGATAGGGTGGTACCTTTATGCTATTTTTGAATAACATCGGCAAATTCTAAATGTTGGATCACCGATGCAATTTTATTAAACCTCAAGTTTAACTCTTCTATAATCAGATCCTGCCTCATGAAGGATTTTGGTGGTCGTCTGATTCATCGTAATATACATGCGACCACATGAAACAATTTTTAATGAGATGAGAATTTTTCAATAAGGTCCAATATTGAATTTGTCTCAATGGTCGAAATTATTGTAAAAGTATTTTTCTTCTTCTCTAATGCTTTGTCTTCTAGTGAGAGCTGGAAGTAGGTATTGGTTGGCCATAATGCAAGGTCTTCTTGAAGGAACTGTGGACCGCCAAACCAAATTGAATTATTCAATTCGTCCACGTTACAACCCAGAGACACTTGATCCGCAGGATTAAGTTTTGTTGGCATATTTCGCCAATGCACTTTGTCAGTCATTTTCTTGGATTTCGGACACTCTATTTGCGACTTAGGTTTTTAGTAAGGATGGATGGAGCCTGTCCGAAATGTAATTTTTTCTTTCTCTTGACCATAATTTCGAACGTCGCTGGTCTTCAGCGGTGCCACTATAGACTTTGCACTAAGCACCATACATTTAATACCACTGGCAGAGTCATTTCGTATATATATGCAACACCCGTACGCCCTTATTAAGACGTCGGCGAAGCCATGTATTTGGCAGATGGCACTCAACTCAACGTTTACGTAACAAGGAATGCTTATCGATGAGAGCTGCATTAGGTTGGCTTTAAAGTTTTACCAGCCAGTGTCAAAGCGCAATAGAATCGACTTATCCCAATCTAGCTTCTGGATCCAAAGGTCTTGCAATAAGTTTTTTGCTTTGGTATCTGGTGAGGCTAGTAATACAAGAGGATCAAAAAGACGAGCAGAAACTGATAGTGTTGTTTATAGTGTGTTTCGTTTAGTAGCTCGCAAATCATTAAAATTGTCAATTAAAAAAATGGAAACAAATCCTCTATCGGCAACGGATGGATTCTTAACGTCTTAGTGGAATTTTTGTTATTGAAGCTTAACGATTATTCAGTGCAGTCACTGTCGAAAAATATAGAGTGGTTCGAAAACCATTTCGTTAAGGTGCATCTGCGCGAGTTTAATATTTGAATTACCTCACTTCTTAAAAGATCTAGAGACTTAAAATTTTCGAACCTGTTAATAAATCATGAACATAAAAGTCTTGTTTTAAGGCCAGTGAACCGAGTGGATATTTAATTGTACTAGCATCGCTGAGCATTTGCAGACACCGTGTAGCGAGAAATATAGCAGGCGCAGAGCCGTAAGTTACGGGGTTAAGACGAAAAATTTATATTTGCTCTGAAGGATGCTCTCTTCACACAATATGTTGACAAATTCTGTCTTCTCCATGCTTAATAATTTGACCGTAGAATTTAGTAATGTCCACTGTTAGTACATACTTATGTAAGCGAAAACAAAGAAGAGTTGAGTTGAGTATAACTCTTCTTGGATGGTTGGACCTATGCTCAAAAGTTCAATCAACACTATTTGAATTGAAGATCGACTCGAAGCATAAAAGAAAACACGTAATTTTGTTGTTGTGCTCTCTGGCCTTAAAACGCATTCATGCGGATTGAATTAGTGTGGCTCACTCGGTATCTTATTGTTCGTAGGGGCTTATGTGACCCAGTGTCTATATTCATTTTTAAAGTCCAGATACACTTTACGAAGTGAACGAGTAACTTACAGTCAGCTTCAAAAAGCATTCTGACTTGAAGCCGTCCTGAAGAGAATACATGAGTTGTATTTACGAAAAACTTTTCACACTCTTGTTGCTCTTGTGTGAATTTAATGCCATTTTAACCTGAAGGTAATTCTTCTAGAGCTCATTTCTTGGACTACTGAATTTATTGACGTGGTCTTCTTCAGCTTGGCATAATGTGCTATGTAGTCTGAGAGGAGATCTAAAATTTCTGGCGTATTTGCCATCCTAAAAGGGTTTTCTGAAGTGTTGGTTGGTTACGACCATTTTTAAAAATGTTTCAGCACCCAATCGGATATTCACTTTTTTAGATTTGTGGAATTCTGGATTCGCCAATTCCAGCCACTAACATTGATATCATGGGCTGGATGATTTGATGCCGAAATGCATCGCATTACCCAGAATTCCGCCGAAAATTCATAATTATTTAACCGCGACTTGACAAACGCGATTAGTTTTGACCCCACTTTTGTATTGAAATTGCCAATTCCTATTGCGCTTAATGTTTTGGGCTGACGTCGAATCCACAACTTCTGTGCCAAGTCCTCCGTCATAAAGTTGACCTGGGAGTCCAGCAACGCTCTCGCAGGCAAGTAATCTCCACAACTGGTCCTCACTAAAATTACTGCTGTTGCCAACATTACTCGATCTGGTATATCCCCGTATGCGGACGAGGTGCAGCGGAGAAGGAAACGGGAAACTGGTACAACAGCGTGTCATGAGATCGATTGCATACTCGACATCGATCCACTCTACATTTGGATACGGTATGCTCCTTACGCAAACAATTTATGCTTAAGGGCACCGATTTCACAAACTTAAATCTCTGTTGCACCGGAAGCGTCTTGAAAGTGAGGCAGACAATTAGATGGTGATCCCTCGATTTGCACTGTTGACAACTATGCTGCCTTGTATTTACAGCAACTAGCGCCGATTCGGTCGTGTCCATTTGTTGTTGCTTCCCGTGACTCATACTGCCTGTTGGTATGGGCTTCGTCCTTGATTGTGCTGCTCCTTTCGCCGATAGAGGGTGGCTTCGCAGTACTTCCACAGTGTCAGTTTGTCATAATCCAGCAGTTCTTCCTATTTGGATCGGGTGACAGAGTCAACCTTTGTCATCACAATGTGTATAATTATTGCCTTCGTTATTTGTTTTTCATCGCCTAGCGATAGCAATGAATCATATACCGCTGACACTTTATCAAGCATTGAACGCAATAAAGGCACGTATGTCCTTGGGATGGTTTGCAGGTCAAAAAATTTAGATATTGTATTTAAAAATATCAAACGTTTACTATCATAAACTTTTTTGAGACTTGCCAACGCTTTTGGCCAATTTTCATTAGCCATCTCAAACGCTTTAACTGTTCCCAAAGCCTCTCCAGATAGTCAATTTACCAAATGGTTAAATTTTTCAATATCTGGGATATTTGGATCATTATGAACCTAGGTCTCAAAAAAAGTCATAAAATTCTTAAATTCTGAATATATGATGGAGTCATGAGTAGAAGTTCACGCTAGTGAGGAAAGTTCTCTGATTGCCATTAACTTGGGAGTGACCAGAAACGATTCTTTTACATATGACAAGCAGCTCACGGCTTCCGGTCTTTGACCAAGTATCCTCTGGGTAGCCTAAGAACATCCGTTTGAAGGCGAGCTAAGGTGAGAAGGCGAAACATCCCCTCCGCAGGGCTGTGCGCTTGGTTTGGGACCCGCCACTTAAAAGAAAGAACACCAATGAAAAGGAACAACAAGCCTCGGACGAGTGACCCCCCTATTGATGAGGACCATGACAAAAGACATAAGGACTACGAATTAAGGGCATGCACCTGGAATGTCCGGTCCCTTAATTGGGAAAGTGCCGCTGTCCCGCTGTTTGATGTCCTCGTGAAAATAAAGACTGACATCACCGCCGTCCAAGAAATGCGATGGACAGGACAAGGGCAGAGACAAGTAGGTCCTTGTGGCATTTACTAAAGTTGCCATATAAAGGAGCGCGGGTTTGGTGTTGGATTCGTGGAGGGAGAGAGACTCCGTTGCCGAGTACTATCATACACTCCGGTGAATGAACGTCTAGCCACAATCCGCATCAAAGCGAGGTTCTTCACTTATGAGAGCTGCTCCACCAAAATCTTGCTTGGCGACTTTAACGCCAGGGTGGGCAAAGAAGGTATCTTTAGCACTACGGCCGGTAAATCCAGCCTCCACGACGAAACATCCCCAAATGGGTTGAGGCTGATCGACTTCGCCGGGGCCCGGAATATGGTTATCTGTAGTACTAGAATCAAGCATAAGAAAATTCATCAATCTACATGGCTGTCTCCGGAGAGAAAAACCGACAACCAGATCGATCATGTTGGGATAGATGGAAGACACGTCTCCAGTGTTTTAGTTGTGCGTGCGCTCCGAGGTCCTAACATCGACTCGGACCACTATCTTGTTGCAGCCAAGATTCGCACCCGCCTCTGTGCAGCAAAAAACGCACGCCAACAAACACACGAGAAGCTACAATCACAGAGATGGGATTAGCCTCCTCACTTCGCATTTAAGGTTCTATCGAGCGTATTGTGTGAAAGATTAAAGCCCACCGTCAACAAACTGATTGGACCTTATCAGTGTGGCTTTAGACCTGGCAAATCAACAACCGACTAGATATTCACCATGCGCCAAATCTTGGAAAAGACCCGTGAAAGGAAAATCGACACACACCTCCTCTTAGTCGCTTTCAAAGCTGCTTTCGACAGCACGAAAAGTAGCTGCCTTTATGCCGCGATGTCTGAATTTGGTATCTCCGCAAAATTAATACGGCTGTGTAAACTGACGTAGAGCAACACCCAAAGCTCCGTCAGAATCGGGAAGGAACTCTCCGAGCCGTTCGATACCAAACGAGGTTTCAGACAAGGCGATTCCCTATCGTGCGACTTCTTCAACCTGCTTCTGGAGGAAATAGTTCGTGCTGCAGAAATAAATAGAGAAGGTACCAACTTTTTTAAGAGTGTACAGCCGCTGGCGTATGATATCATCGGTCTCAACACCCGCGCCATTAGTTTTGCTTTCTCCAGACTGGACGAGTAAGCAAAACAAATGGGTCTGGCACTGAACGAGGGCAAGACGAAATATTTCCTGTCATCAAACAAACAGTTGTCGCACTCGCGACTTGGAAATCACGTCACTTGGGGTTGACAGAATCCAATGCGTTTTAACGTGAATACCTGTCTACGAAGACTCAATTTCACGGTGCTTTCTATTGCTAGAAGCACAGAGATCAATACAATGCGTTGATCAGCGCCCCAAAGCATAAGTGCATGCATAACACTATACCCTGGAGAACCAAAGAATGAGTGCCGCCACATACACTTACACTTTGGTTTCAATTGGTAGGGTGGGACTCCCTAGCTACCTTGGTCGGGTTCAAGGCCCATCTAAAACCTCTACCGTACTCTGGGTCCGGCAACCGGCGGCAGTGCGATTCCACATTGGACAAACGCCCTGCCTGTTCTGACTTTTGACCATGATGACATTCGAACCAAGACCTGATAAATGTCATACAGAGTGCATATGGATTTAAGTCGTCTCTTACGACAGGCATGCCTTACCACGGGCATATTCGGTTCCCCCCCTGAAAGGATTCGATGCAGTACCCGCCGGGGGAATCAGAGGAAGAGGAAGACCTCAACTCCGTTGGAAGGACCAGGTGGAGAAGGACCTGTCTACGCTTGGAATATCCAATTGGCGCCACGTAGAGAAAAGAAGAAACGACTGGATTGTAAAAAGCCCCAAAACTTATTTATTTTAGAACAAATAAGCGTGTCGTAATTTAAAAGAACTAGGTGTATGTAAACTTTTTTCCCCTTTAGCCTTTTTTTTCTTCTTCGGTTTCTGCTATCATGTTTCTCCTTCTCCATCAAGCTATTTTGAGGTTTCGAAGAAATTACTTATGTCTGACATGCTTTTAGTAGAAATCCATTCAAGATTTGGTGCTTGATGGATTCCAAGTGTTTTGGGGCGGATCTGTGCTAGGGCTGGGCATTCACAGAAAAAGTGGAAAATTGTTTCCTTGTTCCCTGCTAGTCCGCAGCCTCGGCAGATGTTGTTGTAGGGCATACCCATTTTGAACGCATGTTCCCCAAAGGGCCAGTGACCTGTTGTGGTAACTGTTACTCTGTAAATACTTTTCCTTGACCTATTTAATAAGTCGTTTGATCTTTTCCAGTAATATGTTGGCCATAATTGCTTTGTTATGATGCATTTTGTAATGTTTTTCCATCTGTTATATGCAACTTGTTGAATTTGTCCATTGATCTCTCTTTTGATCAATCCTAACTGGCTTGGTATTAGCTCCACTTCGGATTCGTTAAGGAAAGCTCCTGCTTTTTCGTTACCGAAAATACTCCTGTGACCGAGAACCCATTGTTTCCTTGTTCCCTTCTAAATATATTTGCTTTATGTATATTCTCATAGTTTTCCAATAGAACTTCCGCTTGTAAGATGCTAGCCGAGTTCGGTAGACGTATAGAGGGAAAAACGCCTAGAGCAGCGGAGAATATCCCTGTGCCTACTCCGCAGTTTGGACCCGTCGGTATAGACTGACCGACCCTATTAAGCTTATTCTCAATTCTCGTCTAGATGGTATCCTCACCTGGAAGTGTCTATTGAAATCCAGCTTTGGGAGAATGTAATCTAATTTATTGATGGTGAGCTTATTTAAGATTACACTATGTTCGTAGCTCTGCTGGTTCCAACCACCCATCTTTTCTTCTTATAGCCGCAAATGCTGCTGTTTTGTGAATAAAGATATCCACGGGTAGTTGGTGCAGTACCACATTGAGCACGTCAGTGGGACATGATCTGATTGCTCCAGTAACACCCGCACATGCCGCTCTTCATATTCCATTTAATTTCCTAATGTTGTAATGTTTGTTTAGCGCTGGCCACCATACCAGGTCTTATGACAGCTGTATACATCCACATGATTATGGTAGGTTTGAGGCCCCAATTCTTGCTGACGATTCTCTTGCAAGAATAGGGGCCACATATGCTTTATTTAATCTTTTTTCTATATTTTTTTTCCAGGACAGTTTAGTGTCAGTCTCCAAATACAGTAATAGAGTGAGTGTTGTACCGTTTAGTAACGGAACTTGAAACTGAGGGATTTTGGTTCTGCTTGTGAATAGCATCAATTCTTTTTTGTTCGGGTTAACTCCTAGTCCACTGTTCTTGGGCCATAGGTTTAACCTTCGTATTGCTCTTTCCATAATCTCGCTGACTGTTGAAGGAAACATGCCTGATACCAACAACACTATATCTGCATATGCTACTGCTTTCACTACCCCACCCTTTAGTTAGAGTATTTCGTTCAGCGCTAAAAGCCATAGAAGCGGGGAGAGGACACCTCCTGGAGGCGTCCCTCCACTCACATAACTTGTTTGTGTTGCAGCGCCGTTTGTTGCTATAAACTTTCTATCCTCAAGCATCGATGCAAATGGATACTACACAGTGTCATTTATGCCACCATGTGTCAGAGAGTTAATTATAGCATTTACTACGATATTATTGAAGGCACCTTCTATGTCTAGAAAAGCAGCCATGGCAGTTTCGGTTGATCGGTCCTTTATGTACGCATATTAGGACTTCAATAACTTATCTGCCATTATTGTTCTTACATGTAAGTCTATTAGCCTTTCTAACACCTTCAGCATAAAGGATGTGAGGCTTATAGGTCTAAAATCCTTGGCATTTCTATGTGTTTTTTTGACTGGCTTTGGAAGGAACACAACTTTAATTATTTTCCAACTTCTTGGGATGTGAGATAGTTGAATGATAGCTTTGTGTATACCTTCAAGCCTTTGAACCATTGGTTCTACCAGCTTTTGCAGCATTATGGGCATAATCCCGCCAGGATCTGCCGCTTTAAATGGTGCGAAACTACTTATGACATATTTGATTTTGCTTTTGTCTTCTTTCTGGCCTCGGTAGTCAGCTGCCTTTCTGGTTAAACCCTCGTTAAAGGTGTTTGCTGACTCCCGGGGAAGTGCCTTGCAATAAGTACCTCCAGAGACTTCTGCCGAGGAGGTCAATCATTTTCCTTCGCCCTAAGGTAGGCGGTATTAGTATGATCTTTGGATAGCATTTTGCTCAGCCTTGTGGTTTCTCTGCAACTTTCTATCGATATGCAGAAAGATCGCCATGAGTCGGTTTTAGCTTTCCTGACTGCTTTTTTGAAATCTTTTTATAACCTTATACTCGTATGGCTGCCAGATTTTGGTTCAGTTGTGCTCTCAAATTCTTGAGCTCGCTGTTCCGCCAAGAAAGAGATTATGTCTTTTTCAGAACTGTTAGCGGTGTGGATTTATTGAAAGTTGTGGTTAGGACTTTTTCCAACTTCCCTACTTCTGAATCTAGTTCCTGAGGATTATTAATACTCCTATTGCCTCTCTTTCAAAGGCATTTTGCTGCTCTACTGGTAAACTTTTCCCACGCTGCTCTTCTAGGGTTCGGATATATGAGGGCGGTACTGTATATCTCGTGGATGCTGAAGAGTATCCAGGAGTGATTCGACATGGAAGGCTCATAGGGTGCCCTCCAGTTTTCCACAACGAGACTGTCTGTATCTGTTGATAGCGTGAGGTCCAGCACTTCCTCCCACCCATGAAGCCTATCAGAGCTTGGGAAAATAAAAGTTGACTTAGTGCCCTTGATGCATATACCTAGATTCTTCTTCTTCTTAATTAGTGTAAACACCGCTTATGCGATTATCGCCGAGCTAACAACAGCGCGCCAGTCGTTTCTTCTTTTGGCTACATGGCGCCAATTGGATATTCCAAGCGAAGCCAGGTCCTTCTCCACTTGGTCCTTCCAACGGAGTGGAGGTCTTCCTCTTCTTCTGCTTCCCGCGCCGAGTACAGCATCGAATACTTTCAGAGCTGAAGTGTTTTCATCCATCCGGACAACATGACCTAGCCAGCGTAGCCGCTGTCTTTTAATTCGCTCAACTATGTCACTGTCGTCGTATATCTCGTACAGCTCATCGTTCCATCGAATGCGATATTCGCCGTGGCCAACGCGCAAAGAACCATAAATCTTTCGCAGAACTTTCCTCTCGAAAACTCGCAACGTCGACTCATCCGTTGTTGACATCGTCCAAGCCTATGCACCATATAGCAGGACGGGAATAAAGAGTGACTTATAGAGTTTGGTTTTTGTTCGTCGAGAAAGGACTTTACTTTTCAATATCCTCTGAAGTAGCACCTGTTGGCAAGAGTAATCCTGCGTTGAATTTCCAGGCGGACATTGTTGGTGGTGTTAATACTGGTTCCTAAATAGACGAAATTATCTAAAACTTCAAAGTTATGACTGTCAAGAGTGACGTGAGCGGCAAGTCGCGAGTGTGACGACTGTTTGTTTGATCACAGGAGACAATTTGTCTTGCCCTCGTTCACTGCCTGATATCAATATCATCGGCATACGCCAGCAACTGTACACTGTTATAAAAGATTGTACCTGCTCGATTAAGTTCTGGAGCTCGAACTATTTTCTCCAGCAGCAGATTGAAGAAATCGCACGATAGGGAGTCGCCTTGTCTGAAACCTGGTCTGGTATCGAACGGCTCGGAGAGATATTTGCCAATCCTGACAGAGCTTTTGATGCTGCTCAACGTTAGTTTACATAGCCGTATTAGTTTTGCGGGGATACCAAATTCAGACATCGTGGCATAAAGGCAGCTGCTTTTCGTGCTGTCGAAAGCAGCTTTGAAAGCGACAAAGAGGTGGTGTGTGTCGATTCTCCTTTCACGGGCCTTTTCCAAGATTTGGCGCATGGTGAATATCTGGTCAGTTGGTTATTTTCCAGGCCTAAAGCCACGCTGATAAGGTCTAATCAGTTCCTTGACGGTGGGCTTTAATATTTCACACAATAGGCTCGATTTAACCAGGTCTAAAGCCACACTGATAAGGTCCAATCAGTTTGTTGACGGTAGGCTTTAACATTTCACACAATATGCTCGATAGAATCTTATACGCGATGTTGAGGAGACGTATCCCGCGGTAGCTGGCGCAGATTGTGGGGTCTCCCTTTTTATGGATTGGGCATAGCACCCTTAAATTCCAATCGTTATCGACCATATTTTACAAAGAAGCTGATGCATACTCCTTATCATTTCTTCGCCGCCGTATTTGAATAGCTCGGTTGGCAATCCATCGGCCCCCGCCGATTTGTTGTTCTTCAGGCGGGTAATTGCTTTTCGAACTTCTTCTTGGTCGGGCAATGGAACGTCTGCTCCATCGACATCGATTGGGGATCGGGTTCGCCTTCTCCTGGGGTTGTACGTTCACTGCCATTCAGCAGGCTCGATAAGTGTTCCCTTCACAATGCTCTGGGCATCGGTGAGTAGATCACCTTTGGGGGTTCTGTAAGAGCTTGATTGCTATTTAGAATATACTGCAAGAGTGACTTACCTCTGCTTTTTATACTGGAGCTGCCGCATACAGTGTGCCTTGCATTTGCATCACACCCTATTAGGACATCTTCCTTCCTGTTTTCCTCTACTAGTCTGGTCTCCGTGTGCTGCAGGTTGATCTGTAAGCATCTAAAGTTATTGGGCATCTCGGGTTTCTTTTATATCCACATTCCTTAGTAACTGGCAGGCGTCGGCGACCTCTTCCGCGTCGTCTTCATCAGCCGCTTTGTCACCTTGGATGATTTTTAACCTGGCGTTGCGAATTCCGAAGCTGATTTTGTAGTCAGTCTTCTTGAGAGCTTCAATGGACTCATCGCAAATGGCCACCAGAATTGGTCGACTTACTTTGTTCAGCTTTTCCACCTTGATCAGCTTCCACTCATTTATACCAGGTATATATTTGTTTTGTAGCTTGATGCACCTAAGGAGTTTTTCGCCTGGCTCCTCTAGAGGGGGTACTCAAATGCGGGCACGAGGTCTCTTCGGTATGTTCCTGGCGGTTATAAGTCTCAATTGGAGCCCTTCAAAGGCGTTGCTGATTGTGGCAACACTACCCGTCAGGAAATCTAGCTAGGCCTGGTCCGCGCACTTGATGACCATGTAACCCCTGAGGGTCTCATAGGAATCAAACTCTGGGTGAGGACCCGCAGGATTGCCGGGTACAAAGCTTAGCACCATACTCGACAATCTGACGTCGATTTTCACCCATCTTTCCTGTATCTATGATGGCTACGTGCAGGTTATCCCTGGCTACATCGTTGCGTAGCCGTTGTTGTACTGCTGTGTTCACCTTCACCCCGCCTAAGTTTTTTGGGAAAATTTTCTTGTATTTCTGTAATAGAGCGATTCCTTTTTTGTGAATTGCTCTCTTGTTTACTTTCTTCTAGAGGTTCTGATTGCTTCCTTTTCAGGAAGCTTTCATATTCCTCTACTATTGATTTGAGGCGCTTTGTTTCTGCCTTATCAACAGAGGTACCGGCCGCCTGGTCTTTGGCTATCTTTCCCAGTATGAAGACTGCTCTCTGGTACCAGTTTTTTTTCAGCTAATTCTGGGATTTCTTGCGCTTCTTTTTTTTCACCTTTAGTCGCCAGTGCACTTTCGATGGTGCTCATGGCAGCCTTGGAGGTGGACGCTTCCTCTTTGGATTGGCTGTTTCCTCTCCTGTATCTATCGGTATACTTTGAATGGTATGTCCGACAGTACTCTTACTCATCTCCTGTCTGAAGGCGAGTAATTCGATTCCTATAGTCATGTCATTCCCTTTCGTCATCAATTTTGTCGTTGTTGCTGTTGTGTTGTTTGTATCGTTCATTTTTGGTCCCACGAGTAAGCCGGAAAGGTTTGGTCACTCGTCCGCAGAGCCGGTATGCGTAGAGAGGACATTTAAACCTCCGACCTCATCCGGGCATTGAAGGGGACCGTTCGCGATCAGCTATTCATTACCGCCCCATAACCATTCAGCCATCGGCACGGGTACTTCAATACCTTGGCTTAGGGTGATGCTGGTGCGGGTATCCTCATACCTCCACATTAGGAGATGGGCGTAAAACCTAGGGTTTATTCATCCATGTCACTATTGTGAGAATTATGAGGTGCCCCTCTTAGTTCGTAACAGCAGAGTGCGTTTCCTTTGGGATGCACTCCTCACTATTACTTAAGCCCCTTCGCCACGACAAGGCGACCAACATCAAAGGAGCGTCTGGCATATACTGCTTTAAAAATTTGAGCTAATTTGTTTATCAACGCAAAACCGCTCTCTTTTGGGGACCTTATTGAAATGTTTGTTAAGTGCTTGAACCAATGGCCGTATTGTGAACATTTGCTGACAAAGATTCACGCGATAATAGAATTGTTTTAGTTGGTTGCTCGTCCTCCTGCTGCTCAGTATTACGACAACGAGGCATTTCGTTATTACCGTTGATGTGCGAAAATTGTCGAATTTTCTCATTTCGTGTCAAAACTGTAATGATACGAGGACTGCCGTAATCACCCCAATTTATAGTATACGCACGTTAGGATATTTGATTACTGGCATGAGATAGTTAATTTCCATAAATCGTTTAATTTCATCAGGTGTGGCTGCAATATATCTTTCTGTATAGTATACAAATTGCTCTGTTCTACGATATTTGAAACAATATCGTCTGATACAAAATATGAAAAGAACTGATAGAACGTGTGCAAAGATATGGTGGTCGCTACCTCGTATCTGAATCCCACATTTTATCAATTGCATGTTGCAAAGCTTTCAAAGTGGTTTTTGAACTCTATAGTATCTTTATTTATCGTTGTGCGAAGGACCAAGATGACATATTGAGACCATTGTGCTCGATCTTCTAAAACCACTGGAATCCCAAATTACGTCGGATCGCCGAAATGTTGACATTTCGGACAGCGATACTGTCGTCGTCAGAAAAATCAGTTCACAGTCACTATTAGACCAATCAAAATCATTAACGAACTTTTTTAGAACATTCTATATTGGAAAAGACAAATTATGCGTTTTTATACCTTTACTAACCAATTTATTATAATTTTGGAAATAACAAAATCTACTTTTCTGATGAGAATCTGATGGGCCCTCAAATATTATCTATATTTTATTTCATAATTTTATGAAATAAAGCTTAAATTTAAATTTGTAAACATTTTATCAACACTTACATCAAATTAAATTGTAATAACGATGAAGATTCCAGATTTTCACCACTAACTAATAATTTTTACTTTCACAATAGTCACCTGAAAATACAAAATTTTCCCTGAAACTATTTTTTCGATGCGCTCTTACTCAAGTCAAAACGTAAATGACTGGAAAACTCACATACAAGTGGCGACTGAGCAAAAGGATAACTTATATATCAAAGCAACATCAAACGTGATGCACTATTTAAAAATGCATGTTCATACATGAAAATATAACAAAAGTAGCGGTTGATTCCTGGAGGCATCACCAGTCGTTTAAAGGTATTGTTGCTTATGGTAGTGTATAGTTTAGGTTTAAATCACACCAGCTTCAGTTAGCAGCTAACCGAAAGTCGTATTTTGTGTTACGTAGATAAAGTAATAAAACTTTGATTTGGTTACATATGTATGTATATGTATAGTATATAGTACACTTCTCTCTCTTTATTGGCATAGACACCGCCAATTCAACAGCGCTCCCGTCGATCCTTCTTTCCGCCGTTTGGCGCCGATTAGAGATTCCAAATGTAGCCAGGTCCCTTTCCACATGGTCTACACAACGGAGTGGAGGTCTTCTTCATCCTCGGCTTCCCCCAGCGAGTTGTACGTTGAACACTCTGAGAACCTGATTGTTTTCATCCATTTGTATGACAAGACCTATGCAGCTATAAAAAAAATTCGCTTTCATCGGCGTACGCGAGAATCTGTATAATTTTATAGAAGATGATGCCTTCTCTGTTTAGTTTTGTAGCACGAATTGCTTTTTCCAAGAGTAGATTAAAGAAGTCGCACGATTGGAATCACCTTTTTTGAAACCTCATTTGGTGTCGAATGGCTCGGAGAGGTCCTCCCCTCCTCGATTCTGATGGAGCTTTTGATATTGCTCAACGTCAGTTTACACAGCCGTATTAGTTTTGTGGGGATACCAATTTCATACATAGCGGCATAGAGGTAGCTCCTTTTCGTGCTGTCGAAAGCAGCTTAAAATCAACGAAAAGGTAGTTTGTGTCGATTCTTTTTTCAAGGGCCTTTTCCAATATTTAATGCATGGTAAATATCTGGTCAGTTGGTTACTTTCCAGGCCTAAAGCCACACTGATAAGGTCTAATCAGTTCGTTGACGGTAGGCTTTAATATTTCACTCAATACGCTCGATTTAACCAGGTCTAAAGCTACACTGATAAGGTCTAATCAGTTCGTTGACAGTGGGCTTTACTATTTCACACAATACACTCGATTGAACTTTATATGCGATGTTCAGAATGCTCATCTTGTTTGCGCAGGTTGTAGGGTCTCCCTTTTTGTGGACTCGGCAACGAATCCTACATCGTTCTTTTATACTCTTCTTAGTCCTTGCTTCGTCCATCGCAGTTCTTTGACGGCGGTGATGTCAGCCTTTACTTTCACGAGGACATTAATCAGCTGGGCAGCGCCATTTTCCCAACTATGGGACAGAAGATTCCAGTTGTATGCCCTTAAATAGTCTTTAATACGTTTACAGTGTGGGTTGCTTAACTCCAGAAAATCTTAGCGTTTTGTGTAACACCTTTTTTTACAACTTTTGTGGTAATTGGGGTGTTGTGTTAACATTTAAGCAACAAATAAATTTTAAGGTTTGATAAGAAAGACTTCAATACATATTTTCTGATGCAAACGTTTGCGTTATTAACAATGGTGTTGCCTCTTCGATTAGAACACCTGTGTAAAGTACGCTCGGGTATCTTACACCCCACCTTGTATGGCACTTCGTCGAAATGGAAAGTGTAAATTCTTTTCTTCTTCTCTTCTTAATTGGCGTAGACACCGCTTACGCGATTATAGCCGAGTTAACAACAGCGCGCAAGTCGTTTCTTCTTTTCGCTACGTGGCGCCAATTGGATATTCCAAGCGAAGCCAGGTCCTTCTCCACTTGGTCCTTCCAACGGAGTAGAGGTCTTCCTCTTCCTCTGCTTCCCCCGGCGGGTAGTGCGTCGAATACTTTCAGAGCTGAAGTGTTTTCGTCTATTCGGACGACATGACCTCGCCAGCGTAGCCGCTGTCTTTTAATTCGCTGAACTATGTACATATGTCAATGTCGTCATATATCTCATACAGCTCATCGTTCCATCGAATGCAATATTCACCGTGGCCAACGCGCAAAGGAACATAAATCTTTCGCAGAACTTTTCTCTCGAAAACTCGCAAAGTCAACTCATCAGTTGTTGCCATCATCCAAGCCTCTGTACCATATAGCAGGAGCGACTTATAGAGTTTGAGTTTACTTTTGTATTTTATTTATTTTGTTGAGTGGGTTTATGTAGAAGTGTGGTGAGTTGTGTTGTGATCTGTGGTAATGAATGTGTGCCAGTTTTTCCGGGATGCTTCACTCATATAAACATCCTGAGCACCCTAGGCGAATATTTTACCTAGTATTATGTATAAGCTGATATATTTAATTCGGTTTACTGTTGATGGAGAAGCCGAGTGCTCAGAATATTAGCTGTAAGAAGCGATTTTGGTTTTAAAATAAATTTCGATTTTATGTAAGTAGTGGTGCTAGACGTAATAATTTCCTTTTGCGTATTTTGACGACTTATTATTATAGTAAAAAAAACGTATGGTTTTATTTATTTTGTTAGCGGTTATTTACCATTTCTTATTTTATCGGTTTGGTATACCGGTTTTTTATTACATGCCATTTCTGTGTTATCGACTTGTAAAGGATAGTAACTCCACACCCGGCTCAGGTGTAGCCAGAATTTGTATTCCTTAGCTCTGGAGTTAGGACTATGAAATTATTGGGATCTTGCGAGAAAGTGGCCGTGAATGGAGAACGGCTTCGATTCGTAGAATAGGGAATTCTTTATCAGTAATTAATCTTTGCATATCTGATTCCCATTAATCCGAGCGCTTATGTAGATACGGATATTATTTGACTTTTTGGATAATTTTATAATAAGTAATGTTTAAGTGCGTCTGTATTAATTTGGCAAGTAGTGGCCCGCCACCGCTCTAGGATTTGTTCAGAATTGCTTTTTTGTTACATTATTGGCGAAACCATACTACGGGATCGAAAAGTTGTATGTGCTTTTAATATAGGGACTCTCAGAGGTAACTCTGACTTTTTTTTATACCAATATGTGGAGTATTGGAAAATTGTGGCTCAAGTGTTAATCGTACGACGTACCGGCCATTATTTGGTCGAGTAGTTGTGGCTTTAGAGAAGTCTTCACAATACTGATCTTCTAGAGTTTTGTTTGTTAAAGGGGGAAGTTTCCTTAACTTTTGAAATTTCCTTAACTGTGAATTAAGGTATTTGTTTGTATTATGCTCAACTTGAGTTGGTATAGTGGTAACTAGTCCACTTTGTGTTTCGCTGTCAGCGTTTGAGTTATTATTCCTTTGAGCAACATTTTGTCTCTAGGCAATTTTTCGATTTTCGGGTCTTGGGATTTGCTTTTGCAATTAAACCCGTGGTTCTTTAAGTATAAGCGCTTCTTTGGGGTGAGATGGGCTATCTGCTGTAATGAGGCATTGAATTGTGTCTCTTGTGACAATATAACTAGTTAAATTTGTATTTGCAATTTGTATATGTATGCGCATATGACAGGCAATTTGTGCAAAGTCTCTTTGACCTGACAAAATTATTTCGTTCGTTAATCTTTAAGTGTTTAAACTTCTCGCAAGATATAAGTTTATGCTCTCTTGTGCAAAGTTCGCATGACGTTTGCTTCTTCTGTTCGGATGTGAACGATTGTGTCTTGTGAAAGCTTTTATTTTATTTATTTTCGCTTCTAACTCTAGGTTCTATTGAAGCTTCGAATTTGGCTGTTTTTAATTTCGACTATTTTTTCCTCTACCCTTTCCGTAGTAAGAAAATCTTTCAGTTGTTGCCACGTTAGACACTTCTTTTGTGATGAGAGCGATTGCTCCCATAGAAGTAACGATTTTTCTGGTAATGCGGCGGTGCAAATGTTTACCAGAATTGGACCCCAGCTGTCTGTGGGAATATTTTGTGTCGATAGAATCGAAAAACAATTTGAAACAGTGGATTCTAGTTTGGTGAATTCTACAATGGTTTCCTTCTTAATTTTTAGCAAGTTCATTAGCATCGTTACTTGTTTATCGATCAGCACTCTTTCGTTTCGTTTTCGTATCTCGCTTTTAGAGCTTCCCAAACCAAATTAAAATTATCGTCATTAAGAGCAAACGATTTTATTATTATGCCTGCTTGACCTTTAGTTTTGTATCGGAGGTGATACAATTTTTGTGCGTTTGATAGTTTCGAATGATTGATGTGTACGGCTGTAAATATGTCCCGAAAGGACGGCCATTTTTCATTACCTCCATAAAATATTTCTGTGTCACATGCGGGCACCTCAAGGTGGATGCCTGAACTTGCCAGTTGTGTGTCTATTTGTGGCAGCAGGTGCAATTGCTTTTATTAGCTTTAATTGATCGGAGATCATAGCTTTTCTTTCTTCATATTGGTCTAAACAGTTTTCGTATACTGCGTAAGCCAAAGATTTAAAATTATATGCTATGGCGTTTTGAGCCGCTTGGAGACGAGTTCAAAAATTGTTAAGATTTCAGCTTTTTATTTCTTATAAAGATTCCGAGTTGTCGTGAAACGGTGAAGAGTAAAATCTAGTGCAGGATCTTAATAAACTGTAACTTTGTGAAATAAATTTAACAACCTGGTTTGAGCCTATAGTTCCTGCAGATGTAGTTTAATTTTCTTCGTTATTAACCCTTTTGTTATATAGTACATTATTATATTGTGTGATTGTAAATTTATTTTGTTAATTTAGTTACTAAATACGTAACTTTTTTTATATATACTTTTTAGGTCCTTATGTTGGTTTATCCATATACTCGGACTTGTATGCAGGTACATATGTATGTGCATACGAAGGTATTTAAATATGTTTTGTGCAAATGAGAACTCGTTGAAGAGAATAATGCGCTTTTTACATAAGTACGTACGAATTATTTCTATGATTTTATGATTATGTTTTTGTTCTTGAGAGCTCGTTAACCCTTTCGCTATATTTTATCCATATGGATACAAGTTAATACCACCAGTTCATATTACATGAACATATTATATATCTGTTATAAATATGTAACCCATATGGTACTTTGCTAATAATGTCCGCCTAAGGTGGTCCAAAAATGTAACTCATAGGTTGTAAGATGAATCTTTCCACTTGTAACATATGTCCTACATATGTCCTATCTCAAGTGGATTGTAGATATACTTCCTAGAATGTAAGATTAATATTTGTATCTAGGCTTAAACAAAATATTGTATTTAAGAAAATGTAATAAAGAAAACGGGGCAGTTGCCCGTAGTTGCCCAAACTCGACAGAGTTATTAATTGGCGATCCTGCCAGGAGACACGTAAACTCCTGTTGGACCAAAAACAAAAAAAAAACAACAAAAAAACGCAAACAAGTATCGCGAAGTCGCGAGAAAAGAAATATAAAAGTACGAGTGTGTTACTCAAAGCGTACGGTGGTAATTAGAAGCGCGCAAAGCAATTAACGGCAAAATAAAAATCGCTAAGTCCAAAAAGAGACATAAGAAAAAATCTCAGCGCCACAATTGAAAAAAATTCGAGTGTGTGTTTGTGCCAACTGCTTATCGAACGCGCCACGTCTATACGGATTACGGGCGAAAAACAAGCTAACGTCCGCGTTACAACAATTGAAAAAATAAATAAAATTGAGAAACAAAAAAAACTACAACAGTTTCACAAATAAAGTGATTTTAAAATCTGAATTGAAAACCCAAAAACTGAAAGTGAAAATTTTTGAAAATTTCAAACAAATAGAAAAAAGTGCGTGGATCTATAAACTATCCACATAAAAACAAATAAATAAAAAAAATTTCTGTAAATCAGAAATTTCACCAAAAAACCTATTTCATTTAAACCTCGCACATGGCCGCCAACGACGACCGTTGCACAACCAACCGCCAAAATTCGACTTAAAAAGCAACAGCAGCAGCAAAGGCAACAATAGCCGCAACAGTAGTAACAGCAGCAATAGCAACAGTAACAACAGCAGCAGTAGAAGCAGCAACATAAAATTAGTTGTAAGTAGGGCTTATATTTATTAATTAAATGGGAAATAAACCCACTAATATTAAGTATAAAAATTGTTTACTGTGAGTATTACTATATATCTTGCTTCATGAAACTCACAAATACATATAGTATATAAAAAAGGCAAACTCGAAAAATACCGATTATAAAAAAGAGGCGATAGGAATAAAGAATTTTTAAGAGAACAAGATAATTTTATAATTTTTCAAAATGGCAGTGAATATTTTTACTGTAGACGATATAGCTAGATTAATAGCTACACAAACCGCAAACTTAAGAACTGAGATAGCTCAGTTGAGTAATAGAATTAAAATTCTAACAGATGCGTCACATGTAACTGAGTATGAAACTCAAAGAATTAACGACTCCATAACATGTGACGAAAATTTAGACATAATAAAGTCTTTGCCAGAATTCTCCGGTAAATCATATGTCAGCTGGAGGGAAGCTGCAAAGAATTCGATGAGCCTATATATTGAAGGTAGTAGAAGGTATTTTGGAGCACTAACTATCCTCCGAAATAAAATTGTAGGTAATGCCAATGATATGTTAACTAATCATGGCACAGTTTTGAACTTAGAAGCAAAATTTGCAAGATTAGATTTTGCTTACGCCGACAGACGACCAATTCACGTAATTGATCAGGAAATGAGCGTTATGAGACAAGGATCGACATCCTTAATAGATTATTATAATGAAGTCAACCAGAAATTGACATTACTAATAAATAAAACTATAATGACGCACGGCACCAATTCACATATTACAAAACAATTAAATATCAAGTATCGAGAAACCGCGTTAAGAATTTTTTTATCAGTGGTTTAAATTACCCTCTAAACCAAATATTATTTACATTAACACCTACCGATTTGCCAAATGCTCTTGCTAAAGCACAGAACTTCATTCAAATCAAATACGATCGCAATTTGCTTTGCAATTTACTAAAAACAACCATGAAATTGGTTCACGAAACCAGCCTCAAGCTAACCGAAGATATTCGAATTTTCAGAATAACTTAAGGTACCCCCAAACAAATAATAATTCATACCACACGTATCCCAATCACCCAGAACCTATGGAAATGGATCAATCAATCCAATTAACAAATAAACCCAATCATGTGCAAAGAAACCAACCACATGTGAGGAGTAACAGGTAAAATTGCCAGACCAATTATCAGCCAACAAACATACCAAAAACGTCAATTGAAAGTGCACAAATAAGCGCACAACCTCAACCAAAAATTCAACGAATTAATAACATTGGTGAGAACCATTTTTTAAGGGTAAATTCTGATTTGCCGTATGTTATTAAAACGGATGCAAAAACTGGGCAAATCTTTAGAATTCTCATAGATACGGGGCAACCAGCTCATATATGCGGGCTGGAATTTATAATAATAAAAACATTTTAGTAATTAAGAAGAAGGTTAGAACCATTCATGGTTCGACCATAATAAAACATTTTCATAATATCAATGTGTTTGGTATACAGGAACGTTATGAAATTAACAATTTAGAGAGCGATCTTTTAATTGGAATTAATTTCCTGAATAAAATCGGAGCGACAATTGATATTCCGAATAGAAAATTGATTTATGGGAATAATAAAACAGAGAAAATAAATTTTCTCAATGATTTAATTATACTAAACCTCTTGGGACAAAAAAGTCTTGAGGCACCCGTCAACGATAATATTAGCAAAAATGATACTAAGGATAAAAAAATTAATGAAGCAATTTTAAAAATAAATAATGTTGAAATTTCTAACGAAGTTGCTGATACGTATAACTATAATAATAATGAAACGAAAGATATCAACATTCCATTGCTAAGAGAGGATATTATTAAAATAATAAATAAAGCTCATCAAAACGTGAACATGGATTTACCTTTTAGAACAGATATTAAAGCAGAAATTAGAACCGAGGATGACAAACCTATATGGTCCAAACAATATCCTTATTTTATATCTGCAAATAATTTTGTTAATAAGGAAACCGAAAGTTTACTCGCAAAAGGGATTATACGACATAGTAAAAGCCCGTATAATTCTCTTGTTTGGGTCGTTCCAAAAAAAGGAATAAATAAAGATGGTAGTCCGAAATTAAGACTGGTCCATCGACTTTAAAAAAATTAATGAAAAAACAATAACCGACAGGTACCCAATGCTTAATCCCGAGGTGATACTTTTTAATTTGGGAGAATCAAAATACTTTTCCACAATAGATTTGGAGTCTGGCTTTCATCAGATATTGATGGAAGAAAACGATATAGAAAAAACAGCATTTTCTGTAAATAACGGAAAATATGAATACCTAAGAAGAGAGCAATGAATAATATTTTACATGAATTTATAGGAAAATTTTGTCACGTATATGTTGACGACATAATAGTATATTCAAAAACTTTAAAGGAACATATATCTCATTTGAAATATATAGTACAAACCCTCGAAGAAGCCCATATGAAAATATCTATAGAAAAATCTAAATTTATAGAAACCGAGGTGGAATTTTTAGGATACGTTGTATCCCATAAAGTTATAAAAACTGATCCCAAAAAAGTAGAGACAATAAAAAATTACCCATACACCACGACGTTACGATAACTTAGAGGATTTTTAGGATTAACGGGATACTATAGAAAATTTATAGGAAATTATGCAACAATAGCTAAACCACTAACAAAACACTTAAAGGGAGAAAATGGTAAAATATCGCAGTATATGTCCAAAAAAACAATTATTAATCTTGATCAAGAAGGAATTGTTGCTTGTGAATCCTTAAAAAGAGCGTTACAAGAACAAGTTGAATTAGCTCAACCAAACTTTGAGAAAAAAATATTTTTAACTACTGACGCATCTAATGTTGCTGTAGGTATAAGAAGGAAGACCAATAACCTTTATTTCAAAGACATTAAACTCTACCGAACAAAATTACGCAACAAACGAAAAAGAATTATTCGCCATAGTTTGGGCATTAAAGACATTACGCCATTATCTTTATGCAGTAAAAAATTTATAAATTCATACGGATCATCAACCATTAGCATTTGCAATGTCCGAAAAAAATCCAAATATTAAAATGAAAAGATGGCGAGCTTTTATTTCTCCAAAAATAATTTATAAACCGGGAACAACAAATGTAGTTGCTGACGCATTATCAGACAAGTATTAAATAATTTAACTAGTTCATATGAGTCGAGTGACTCAAGTGATTCACTAATAGAAACCCAACATTCCGCAGAAAGTAGCGATGAGTACCAAATTCATGAAACAAAAAAACCTTTGAATTATTTTAAGCAACAGATAGTAATCGATAATGGAGAAAGAATTATTGTCTTAGAGACTATTTCTTCTTTTAATAATAAACGTTTTTTAATTGAGTATGACAGACCAGAAAATAAAATTGGTATTCTAAAAGAATATATGAATCCAAAAGTAGTTACAGGAATATTTTGCACACCTGAAGTGCTATATGCAATAAAAAACATATTGAAGGAGACATTTCCCACGATAAAATTTCTATATACTAAACTATTCCCTAATGATATATGCAATAAAGAAGATCAAGGATCGATAATCGAGCAAACACATAATAGAGCGCATAGAAATTATAGGGAAAATTTGGCCCAAATTAGGCAGCAATATTATTGGCCTTTAATGATAAAACAATTTAAACAGTATGCAAAAATTGTAGCATATGTAATAGTAATAAATATGAAAGACATCCGAAATTAGTTCCAATAGGGGAAGCACCAATACCAAAAAAGAGGGAGAACAACTCCATATAGAAATTTTTTTCGCACAAAAGCTTAAATTTCTTACATTTATATATTCATATTCCAAATTTCTAATCGTAAAATATATAGAAGACAAATCAAATTTAGAAGAAAAAGTGTTGGAACTGTTACAAACATTTCCAAATGTTAAAAGTATAGTTATTGATAATGAACCAGGCTTAAGTACGATACAGTTCAAGTCTTTAATGGAAAAGATTAATGTGCAAATTTATTATTGTACACCACGCCACAGTACAAGAAATGGCCAAATAGAAAGAGTTCATTCAACACTGATTGAAATCTCCAGATGTTTAAAGCAAGAACACAGCTTAATTAGAAATTTTGAATCAGTTATGAGAGCAGTTCAACAGTATAATAAAACAATTCATTCTGTAACAGGTAAACAACCTTGCAACATTTTATTTAATAAAGAGCCTCAGGATAATATGAAAAATGTGTTGCAAAATGCTCAAGAGAAAATGCTAGAGCATCATAATAAGAAAAGTTATCAGAAAGGAGATATTATTTACGAAAAAATTTATGGGGAAAGAAATAAATCAAACCCCAAGTATAAAAGACAAGTAGTATTAGAAGATTTAGGAAATACAATTAAAATACAAAACAGAAACAGAATAATACATAAAGATAATATTAAATCTTAAAATTCTTTAGGTTCACAACGTTATACATCATCATACTTTATACGGCAATGCCATTCATCACAGCTCAAATCGAAATCATGGATCTCAATCACGGGAATGGGTATTCCCTTCTGAACCTAGAAAAAGTAAAGTTGGTTGAAAGATACGACAGAATTACATATCTTATTAATACAACAATGTACAAAGAAATAGTTGACAATTTAGAGGAAATGGCACTCAAAGAAAAAGAACCGAATCCGCTTGTAATGGCTAAAATTAAGCATATTAGAACTCAGATATATACACTCACCCCATATCATAGAATTGAGAAAAGGGGATTAGTTCATATTTTAGGGACAGGTCTTAAATATATTTATGGCGTCATGGACGACGAAGACCGTCAAGAAATAGAAGGCAAGTTAGAAATAAATACAATCAATGCCCACAATACAATCGAACAAATCAATGTTCAGAAAAACATTAATGAAAAATTTAACTACCAAATTAAAGCTATTAGTGATAATACTAACAATAACTACAGGAAAGTGTTTCAGAATATAAACGCCGTTAGCTCAGAATTAAATAAAATAGCAAAGGAACGGTGGACAAACAAACTGTTAGGGAATTTAATGTATATTGAGACTAATATCGTAAGAATAAAAGAGATCATAATCACGAGCCAAAATAACCTATTAAGTAGAGATATTATTTCAGATGACGATAGTTTAAAATTGAATATAACTTTTGAAAAATTGGTTAAGATCAAAATTGTAATTGTCACTCAAAACGAAAATATTGTGATTTTGGTGAAGATTCCTAGTTTTACTAAAGAGACCTATCAATCAATATACATTCAACCTATACCGAATATAAATCAAGCAGAATTAAATATACAAGAAAAAGAAATTTCATGTTTAAATAATATCACATATAAAAAGACTTCCATCAAAAAATAATTAGAAGTCGAAAATAATATAAAACGTAATCACGTAGTATATCCCTTTGAATCGGGACGCTTCAATTTAGAGGTGGGGGAGTTAATACCACCAGTTCATATTACATGAACATATTATATATCTGTTATAAATATGTAACCCATATGGTACTTTGCTAATACTGTCCGCCTTAGGTGGTCCAAAAATGTAACTCATAGATTGTAAGATGAATCTTTCCACTTGTTACATATGTCCTACATACATATGTCCTATCTCAAGTGGATTGTAGATATACTTCCTAGAATGTAAGATTAATATTTGTATTTAGGCTTCAACAAAATATTGTATTTAAGAAAATGTAATAAAGAAAACGGGGCAGTTGCCCGTAGTTGCCCAAACTCGACAGAGTTATTAATTTACACTCAACTTTGCAAGCATTTAAAAATACGCCAAGTCAAAGAATTGACTTACATTTCGACATTATACCGTTTTTTAAGACCTTATGAATCATTCTACATAAAAAACATTGGGATATTTATAAAACTGAGATTAATATAGCATTTTTAAAAATTGACTTATTAATTTTTTTTTTTTTTTTTTGGGAAAGATGTTTTTTTATTTTACAAATAACATTCATATAATTGCATTTTTTTTTTAGAAAAATACACTTAACATAAAGAAAAGTTCTTATTTTAACTTTTCGCATCATTAAATTTATGGTTTAAACAAAAAAAATGCTCTGCGGATTTTTTAAACATTGCTTGTATCCATATGGATACAAACACAAGTTGTGGTTGTAAATGATACCACACAATAAAAATATAAAATCATTTTACGTATGATGCTGCTATGATACAGACGTTCTTGTTTTAGCTCTGATATTATCTATTTAATTAAAAAATGCCAAGAAAATTAAAGGACGCTGAAATTGAAAAAATCTTAACTAATTTTGTCAATTCCGATGTTTCTGATTTGGACGAACCAGAAGAATCTGAAGTTATTACCAATTTATTTGGTGCACTCGATAGAAATAACAGCTTTATACTAGAAGAACTTTCTAGGGAAGGCCCATATGAGATCAACATAGAAGATATTGATGTAGACAATAACGATGAAGATGATAGGAGTTTTGATATAGTAGACAGTAACGTAGTTGATGGGGCAGTTCAGAAGAGTCCAATAATTTTTAACACTCCACAAGTTCCATTTAAAAAAGTTCAAGAATTTCGTTGGAAAAGAGCATCCTGGACTAGTCCAGAAACATCTTTTTCTGGAACATACCCAAAGAAAAATACAAAACTACCTATGGAGTATTTTTTAGAGTACTTTACAGAAGAATTTCTTCAACAGGTGGTATTTTCAACAAACCAGGCTTCAACTATTAAAAATGGAAAAGGCGTTAATTTAACTAAAGAAGGACTTCTGAAATATCTAGGTCTACAAATAATGATTGGTGCCATTAGTTATCCGCGTTTGGAAATGTATTGGACAATTGGTACCGTAATACCGTCATTCCCGGAAAATATGTCCAGGCAAAGATTCCATTTTCTACGAAATAATTTAAAGTTTACAACAGACCCACAAGAGGGAGACAAACTTTACAAAATTCGCCCTATTATAAACATGTTTAAAAGATGAAAATCTTTGTGTGGATGAAATGATGGTCCCCTTTTAAAGGTAGAACCTGTCTGAGACATTATATGCCCAACAAGCCCATCAAATGGGGAATGAAGATATTTTGTCTTTGCAGCTCAAAAGGCATAGTTTACGATTTTGAAATATATCAGGGAAAAGGGACAATTTTGAGTGGCTCAAAGCTGGGATTTTGTTCTGATATAGTGATTAATCTAGCAAAAACTATTCCTGAGGAAAAAAATCATAAGCTATTTTTTGATAATTATTTTACTACTTTGAATTTAGTATTACATTTAAGACAAAAAGGAATTTGGGCTACAGGTACTATAAGAGGAAATAGATTCGGAAAAATTAATTTAAAATCTGAAAAAGACGGTTAGATGGGGGCATTGTACAACTTGTGTCATCAATCCATGGCCATGAACTCGTGAGTAAAGTCTTCCGATTTTCTTCTGAAAAAAAAGAAAAATATTGAAATAATACAACCAAGTATTGTATCAGAGTACAATATCAATATGGGAGGAGTAGATAAAATGGATTTCCTCCTTTCATTATACAGAATTTCGATAAGATCTAGGAAGTGGACTCTTAAGATTTTTGAACATTTCATTGATTTGGTGGTGTGTAACTCGTGGTTAGAGTATCGAATGGACCACGAAAATAACAACCCGAAGAATAAGTATATGGACCTATTGTGCTTTCGCAACGATATAGCAAATGGGCTTTTAGCTCGGTCCAATCAACAGGCATGTTCCCGTAAAAGAGGACGCCCAACGTCAAGCCTAAATCAAGATATTCCTATTACTCCCACGACCACAAACAAAAAACGTATTACTACTGCCTCAACTTCTTCACGATATGACGGAAATCAACATTGGCCGGAACACACAACAGACAAGGGAAGATGCAAAATGAAAGGATGTAAGGGTCAAACAAGATACAGATGCTCAAAGTGTAATGTTTTGCTGTGCATTCCCAACGGATAAAGAAATTTCTTCAAAGAATATTATTATTTATGAAATATATGAAATATTAGTAAGATATTATTACTTCCTTTAGATTATATGCATGTTAAAAAAGTTTTTTCAATCAATTCCAATAGAATCTTTTCCAGAACCTGTTCAATGCAACCGGGTTTTAGAAAAGGTTTCATTAAAACTAATTTTAAAAAATATTCTTGTAACTTTTAGTCTCTTCTTATATTGAAATAATTTAAGTATGTAAGCTTTCTCAGTATTTGCTTTTATTGTAATAAATGAATTTTAAGTTTTATAACTTCTGAATAAATAAAAACTTACAAAAAACACACTAGCAATTTTTACTTCTGAATATATAATAAGCATTTTTCTTTACCATAAGCGAAGTATGTATCCATATGGATACAGTCCAAAAAACAGATTTGTGATAATTTTTTTTTTCAAATCGAGCATTGATTGTTGTTGTTAGGGCCAACTATAGTAAACACTCAAAAACTTGGATTTTTTTTGCAACTGAGTAAAAACTTGAAGCGAAAGGATTAAAGAGATCAATTCGCTATTTGTATGCTAGTATGCACGAAATGTTTGTGCTAATATATAGTATGTATTAACAACTATTGTGTATAGTTCTTACAAATTATGTAAATTTTGTTAAACTAATTTTTTCGTATACACTATAATAAATGTATTTTATTAAAAAGTATAAGGCTATCACTTTTATATACATATATTTTTGGATGTATAGATTTTTTTATATAGGCATTTGATTTTTTGAAATCAATTAACTTAAACGGATTTTATATTACAGGTTTTATGTATGATTATATAAAACTGTAATTTTAGGCATACGTACACATCGATAACACTCAATTTATCTTTCCACGGGTATGTCTACGGGTGCGGGCGTTGATGCCAATTCCTTCTCCTCCGCTTCCAGTTGGTTGTCCCTTAGTGTGTTTGTTGTTTGTATGTATGTTTGTTGTGATGAGTGCGCCCGTTTGTTTCGTTTTGTTTTAATTTTATTGTTTAGGTGTTTTTACTCTTCGCACCCGATTTATGTTTTTTGTGTTAGTACAGTTTTGTAAATTTTGTTTTTTCATCAGATGTAGCATTTTGACCTTTTGTTTTTGTAATATTTAGGAATTGTTTTTTTTTTTTGTCAATATTTTTTTTTTTTTTTGCTACCAATAGCAGGCAGTAGACAATGAGGTAAATAATTGAAATATTTTTTACTGGAATTTAAATCAAATACATATTTTTTTAACGGAAAATTTAAAATATTTTATTGTGCGTAACTGTATATTCATATGTATGCATATGTATATATATGCTTCACTACACTTTTTTGTTTTTTTGCCTTTTAGTTTTATACATATGTTAAGTATGTTTGTACATTTATTACTTATTAGTTTTGTCTCTTTGCAGTACTATTTGCTTTTCACAATTTCACAATCGAAGGACTATGATTAAATTAATACACGTTACATAGTACATGTTATGCTTTTGTTAAAAAGAAGATGACTGTATACACTTTATTTTCTTTCCTAACGAATTTAATTAGAACAATAAATTTATATTTTACAAAGATGTTTAAATATTGGCGAGGCTCCAATGACGAAAAAGATACTCCGGTGTTGGCGATCGAGTTGCTCCGGATCAATGTATTAGCGAATGTATGTACATATATACAATGAATGTTGATGTGCGAACTGTATGTGACGAACTGTGTTCGCTATTCTTTTTCCTATCCTTTTTGTTGAGTGGGTTGATATAGAAGTGTGGTGAGTTGTGTTGGTGTTGAGTTATGTGATAATGTATGAGTATTATGTCATCAGCTATGGTGTATTGAGATGTGTTTTATTAATGTGTGCCAGTTTTCCCGGGTAGAGTGCTTAACTTATTTAAACAATGGTAGCTACGAGAAGTATTGGTCCGATTCAAACCATTTTTTAAATACCATTATAAGAAAGGGATTATCCCTTAATTTCATTTTTATATGTATATCACACATTGACCGACATATAACTATTACAAAGACTTTCAAACATCCACTTAATATGTACTACCCCCTACTCAATTATATTCAGTATAAAATGTTCGGTTGCATCCAAAATTAGCCCTTCTGTAATGATTTGTGGACCACCCTTTATGCACTCACCTTCCAAAGATATAAAAACACAGATATACTTTAGATTTAACCCAAGAGGCTCGCAAACTTGTAGGTAAATGTAAATTTTCGGATTTATTTCTCACAAAATCAGTATATGTATGTATAATAAATGCACTTTAATTTTTAACCGAGATGCTCACAATGATTTGTGGAAAAAAAGTAAAACTTTTAATATATAATATTAAATATCAAATTAACGATGATGTTCGGGGATAAATGGTGGATGTTCGCCAAAAAAAGAAACGTGTTGATCGGACCGATGTCGTAGCGCCAGAATAATCTTTTTTCCCAAGTTGTCTCCTTTTGTCATTTGGTTCGGCGAAAATAGATGATGATGTGTGAGGTCATTGTGTACGTGTGTTAGAGCGTGATGTATAATGTGTGGAAAATGATGATGAGTGTGGGGAATGTGGCGTACCAATGTTGCATATATAGATGTGGTGATTGGCAGAAGGGAGAAGGCTCATACCAATTTAGCCATCCTGGGCCCCCTAGGCAAATTTTTAGCCTAGTAATCGCTGGAGTTGTTGCAGCGTAGCTACCACATTGATGAGACCGGTTGGACGGCGGGTTGGTGGCCTATTACGCTGCCGCCGTGTTACGTTGTGGTGGTGTCGCGGACGCGAGTCGTTGGTTATTGGCCTTCGCTGTTGCTGCCGTCTTGAACGTCGTTTACCCCCACGGTTGCGTGGGGCAGAGTGTCGCCCGGTCTCGGGGCTGGTGATGCGGTGCAGTATAGTGTGGTGTGGAAGCATACACATTTGGCACACATAGCCGGACGTACACTCTTGTGCGGTATGAGTAGGCGACAGGCAACTCTGGCAATGGCCATGGGCCCGGGCAACCTGCTGGCGTTGCTGAGGTGGCATCCCTTTAAATATGCCGCAGTGTGGCAACCTGTGCGAACGACAACATAGAAGATATCGGATGCGAGGTAGCTCATTCTTTTGCGACGTCGGAGTTGCTCGGGTAGCACTGGGTGCAGCGGTGGACGGCGTTGTTGCCGTGATGGTTCGCGGCGCTGGTGTTGGGACAGCCCCCGGGCGTGGAACGTGGACAGCCGAACGGACGGTTGGCATTGGTGCTGTTGCCGCATCGATATCCATATGTATCTATAGAAGAGGTTATCGTCATTAGATATTGGTTAAATATTGTGGTGAACTATGTCGGGTCGTCATGTGGATCGACCCTTTTATGATATTTTTGGTTTTAATAAATTATAGGTATATTTGGCGGTTTTTTTTTATCGGTTTATTGTCGGTTTTTTTTTCGGTTTAAGGTTTATATATCGGTTTTGTCGGCTGTTGGCAAAAAGCATAGTTTAACGACCGGCCTGGTTAGTGTTCCAGTTTGCGTGCGGAGATCGACTACGCGAATATGACCGTCGGAGCTGTAGTAAAGCTTCTCTATGCGGCCAAGCCGCCATTCGGTAGGGGCAGACAATCGTCATTGATTAAGACACAATCTCCAAGTTGAGGCGCTTTTTCTGGTGTTTTCCACCGGTACCTTCTGTGGATGTCCTTTAAATAATCTTCTTTCAATCGGCGACTGAATTCATAATGGAGAATTTTAATTCGTTCTCATCTGTTTAATAAGGAGAGCGTCTCCACGCCTGGCTCAGGTGTGGCCAGGATGGGCGCTCGCGAGAGAGCTGCGAGAGGCCGTGAGTTGAGAACGGCTTCAATTCTAGTTAAAAAGGTCGTGAATTCTTCATAATTGAATTTATAGTTGCCAGCCAGCTTCTTGAAATGAGTTTTGAAGCTTTTTACAGCTGATTCCCATAAACCGCCCATATGAGGAGCGCTTGGGGGGATGAACTGCCAATTGATGCCTTGCGGAGCGTATTTTTTGACAATGTCAGGTGAGACTTGTGTCATGAAATCTACAAACTGTTTTTCTGTAGCTCGTTGTGCTCCGATAAATGTTTTGCCATTGTCGCTCATTATTTTTAATGGAAAGCCACGTCGTCCGACGCAGCGAGCAAATGCCGCGAGAAAAGCCTTCGTCGTCAGATTAGTACACAGCTCAAGGTGTACTGCTTTTGTCGTGAAACAGACAAAGACAGCCACGTATCCCTTCATTAGGGTGGGAGATCTTAGCATGGACGCCTTTATCTGAAAAGGCCCAGCAAAATCGACACCTGTGGTGGTGAAGGGCAGAGCGAAATTGCAGCGTTCAGGTGGAAGTGCTGCCATAATCTGGGTTCGCATTTTCTGCTTATGCATAGTGCAGATCTTGTACATGAAAATGCACTTCTTTATTTGGGGCTTAAGTCGGGGTATATACAACTCTTGGCGAACCATACGTTGCATGAGGCGACGTTCGGCATGGAGCATTAGTATGTGGATATATCCGATCAATAAGGTGGCAAATGGACACCTCTCAGGAATAATTATAGGGTGGCGCTCATTATATGTTAGGCTTGAATTTGCAAGCCGACCATTCGCACGAAGCAGACCTTTCGTGTCTAGAAATGGATTTAATACTAAGAGCGAGCTCTTTTTATCAATCGGCTTCAGTTCTATTAATAATGATATGTCGCGGCTGAAGTAGCGCGTTTGGGTTGATGTGATAAGGGAGATTTTTGCCCTTTGCAATTCTTGGTGCGTCAAAGTATCGTATTGGGGATAAGTTGCCCCTTTAACTGTATGCTTGAGTTGCTCCATGAATCTGAGCATATAGGCGACTACTCTGAGCGCTCGGGGGAACGATGAGAATCGTTCAAGGATGTCAGTATCATCCAGGGTTGTGTGATAAGTGTCGATTTTTCGACTTTCTGGGGCAATTATGTTGCGCATGGGCGATTGTGGCCAAGAATCGGGAGATTCTGTTAACCATTGGGGGCCATTCCACCAGAGGGTGGAGGTGGCGAGATGCAGAGGTTTGCATCCTCCTGTACCTAGATCCGCAAGATTGTAAGCCCTAGCTACGTGTCGCCAAGTAGCTGATCCTACTAGGTCAAGTACTTGAGACGTTCTGTTGGAAATATATGTTCTCCACGCATGTGGTGGTTTTACCAACCAGGCTAGAACTATTTCGGAATCGGACCATAGATATAACTTGTATTTTGACATGTTCAAGTGGGTCCGCACCATGGAAACTAGCTTTGCTAGTAGCAGAGCGCCACAGAGTTCAAGTCGTGGTAGACTTATCGATTTTAGAGGTGCGACTTTTGCTTTTGCCGCCAGTAGGTGGCTTTTGGTTGCAATATCGCTTTGTGTGCGCACATAAATAGTGGCACAATATGCCTTTTCAGAGGCGTCGCAGAAACCGTGTAGTTCCACTTTGTATTCGGGGGAATAGTTTACCCACCGTGGAATTTGTATCTGCGAAATATCTTTTAGGTTTTTAGCAAACTGGGACCATTTTTCTAAGCGAAGAGGCTTCACTTGTTCGTCCCAATCGGTACCGTCTAGCCATAATTATTGGATCAGGATTTTCGCTTGTATCATAATTGGCGAAAGCCATCCTGCGGGGTCGAAAAGTTTTGCCACAGAGGATAAAATTTGTATCTTTGTGATGGCGGATAATGCGGACATTGACTCTGTAGTATATGAAATCTGGTCAGATATCGCATTCCATTGTATGCCCAGTGTTTGTGGTACTTTCCTTTTCAAATATAAGGAAATTAGTATCCAACAAGTGGTCTTTAGGAATATTTTTTAAAATATTCGGGTGATTGGCTGACATCTTTTTTAAAGGAAACCCTGCGGTATTGAGGGCATTTATTACCTGTGATAAGGTATCGTATGCTAGTGGAAGACTGTGGCTTCCAGAGAGGATATCGTCTACAAACGTCTGTGTTTGCCAGAGGAAATTCTGACTTTGTGTTTTCTGCCAGTTCGTTGAGTGTACGAATGGCTAAATATGGAGCACAGTTTACGCCAAAGGTTACTGTTTTTAATTTAAAGTCGCGTAATGGACTATTGGCAGATTTTCGGAAAATAATTCGCTGAAAATCTTGATCATCTTTATGTACGACTATTTGTCGATACATTTTTTCGACATCCGCATTGAATACGTATTTGTATATACGCCAGTTCACTATGAGGAGCATTAGATCTGGTTGGAGAGTGGGTCTCGTAAATAGAATGTCATTTAGGGAATTCCCCAAGCTAGTGGTTCTTGAGGCATGGAAGACAACTCTGACTTTTGTTGTTTTTTTGTCAGGTTTTACTACTGCATGGTGTGGCAAGTAGAAAGAGTAATATTTGCCTCTTATGATTTTTTCCCATGGGCTTACTTCCTCCATGTGGTCTAAATGGAGGTATTCTTCTAAGACACCATCATAATCTTGTTCGAGCTCACCTTTTCTAAGTAGGTTTTTTTCCATACTTAGAAACTGCTGCATTGCAGAGGTGCGAGAATGACCTAAGGCGAGTGTGTCTGGAAATTGTTGTTTTAGTGGTAGTCGTACGACATACCGACCATTAGCTGATCGAGTAGTTGTGGCTTTGTAAAAGTCTTCACAATACTGATTTTCTGGTGTTGTAATTGAAACGGGGGGAGTTCTTCTAACTCCCAAAATTTTCTCAATTGTGAATTGAGGTACTCGTTTGAGATTTCCTCAACTTGAGTTGTCATGGCTGTGACTGGTTCCGCAACTAGTCCACTTAGGACCCATCCTAAAATGGTATTTTGCGCCAGCAGTGTTTTCGAAATTTTTTCAACACCTTCTAGTATGATTTGCGGTATAAGGTCGCTGCCTATTAGGATGTCTATCTGAGCTGGCGTGTTGCAGTTGGGATCTGCCAGTGTCAGGTGTGAAATTTTATCCCAATGCTTGCTATTTATTTGATAGCTTGGAAGCATGTTTATTAGTTGCGGTAAGACAATAGCATTTGCTTGAATGCGCTTATCCGCTTTGGGGGAAATTAGGGTAATGGGGCAGACTTTACTTGAGTTTTGTACTACTCGTCCGCCCATTCCCGTAATTTCATAGTTGGCATGTTTTGTTGGCAGTTTTAGCCTATTCTGTGCCCTAGACGCTATGAATGATCGTTACGATCCTTGGTCTATTAAGGCTCTTAGTTTGAACAGTTCTCCTCGATGTTCGATGGAGACAACTACTGTAGGTAGTAGTACTCTACTATGATTTTCCCTGTGTAGCGTTTGAGTTTTTAATGCCTTGTCTCTTGGCAATTTTCTTGAGCTTTTGTTTCGGGAGTTGCTGTTGAAACTAAACCCGTGGATTTTTTTGAAAAAGCGCTGCTATGAGATGTGTTGGGAAAGTTATTGAGATGTAACATAGAATGATGCCTTTTGTGGCAATATACGCAATTAAATTTGCTTTCGCAAGTATTAAGATTATGTGAGTGGGACAAGCAGTTTGTACAGAGTCTTTTTGACCTGACAAAGTTGTTCCTTTCATTGACATTCAATTTTTTAAATTTCTCGCAAGCTTTTAACTTATGCCCTCCAGTACAAAGTTCGCATGACGTGAATTTATTTTGTTCAGATGTGAACGATTGTGTTTTGAAAAGGCTTCTGTTTAAATGATTATTGCTTCCGGCTTTGGGTCTGTTGAAGCTTCGATTTAAGGCTTGTTGATCGTTTTTGGTTCTGACTACTTTTTTGTCTACCCTTTCCGCAATTTCGTATTGGGTAGTTAAGAAATCTTTGATCTGTTGCCACGTTGGGCATTTTCTTCTTGATGAAAGCGATTGCTCCCACAAAAGTAATGATTTTTCTGGTAATGCGGCGGTACATATATTTACCAGAATAGGATCCCAATTGTGAGTGGGAATATTTTGTGTCGATAGAACCGACAAACAACTTGACACAGTGGATTCTAGTTTGATGAATTCTTCACTGGTTTCTCTTTGAATTTTAGGCAAGTTCATCAGTATCGTTACTTGCTTGTCAACTAATATTCTCTCATTTTCATATCTTTGTCTTAAAGCTTCCCAAGCTAAATTAAAATTGTCGTCATTCAATGCGAACTGCTTGACTATTACGCCTGCTTGACCTTTAGTTTTGTATCGGAGATGATACAATTTTTGCGCTTGTGATAATTTTGGATGGTTTATGTACACGGCTGTAAACATGTCCCGGAAGGACGGCCATTGTTCATAACCTCCATGAAATATTTCCGTATCACACGCTGGCACTTTGAGATGAATGCCTGAACTTGCTTCTTGGGCTTGAAATTGTGGTAACTCTACTCTACTCTGGGGAGTAGGTGAAATTGACTTAATAAGTTTTAATTGGTCTGATATCATTGCTTTTGTGTCTTCATACCTGTCTAAGCAATTTTCGTATTTGGCGTAAGCCGAGGATTTGAAATTTTCAGGTAGATCTGAATCATCACTTTCTACTATTGCGTCGTATGCAGCTTGGAGGCGTGTCCAAAAATTGTCAATAGATTTATTTTTTATTTCTAGTACCGATTCAGAGTTGTTCTGAAATGATATATTTTAGATTTAACCCAAGAGGCTCGCAAACTTTTAGGTAAATGTAAATGTAAATTTTCGGATATATTTCTCACAAAATCAGTATATGTATGTATAATAAATGCACTTTAATTTCCAAACGAGATGCTTACAACGTTTTGTGGAAAAAAGTAAAACCTTTAATTAATAAATGCACTTTAATTTTTAACCGAGATGCTCACAATGATTTGTGGAAAAAAAGTAAAATTTTTAATATATAATATTAAATATCAAATTAACGATGATGTTCGAGGATAAATGGTGGATGTTCGCCAAAAAAAGAAACGTGTTGATCGGACCGATGTCGTAGCGCCAGAATAATCTTTTTTCCCAAGTTGTCTCCTTTTGTCATTTGGTTCGGCGAAAATAGATGATGATGTATGAGGTCATTGTGTGCGCGTGTGTTAGAGCGTGGTGTATAATGTGTGGAAAATGATGATGAGTGTGGGGAATGTGGCGTACCAATGTTGCATATATGTATAGATGTGGTGATGGGCAGAAAGGGGAAGGCTCATACCCATTTAGCCACCTTCCTTACTCGTTTTATTTTAATATATTGCATTATTAAATCACTTAAAATAATTTTGTCCGGTTTTTGAGGCCAAGTGAATACCATGATACCTTTACTATAAAATTGTTATTACATGTCTGCCACGGGTATTAAAGGGCTAGCTTTTCAAAGACTTTTTTTCAAAGGTGCTCCTTACTACAGTAATCCTCTGTACCTAACTACAGCTTTATATCCTAATTTAGTGCTTAGTTATGGCGCCTTATAAGCTTTCGGTTAATGACGATTTGTGGGCGTGATAAGGATCCGATACGCCTATCAACTCACATAAAAAGTTTCTTCGAGATATCAAGTTACAGCTTGCACGGACGGAAGGACAACAGACAGTCGATCGGATTTCAACTTATATATATATATAGATATACGACGACATTGACATAGTTCAGCGAATTAAAAGACAGCGGCTACGCTGGCTAGGTCATGTTGTCCGGATGGATGAAAACACTCCAGCTCTGAAAGTATTCGACGCAGTACCCGCCGCGGGAAGCAGAGGAAGAGGAAGACCTCCACTCCGTTGGAAGGACCAAGTGGAGAAGGACCTGGCTTCGCTTGGAATATCCAATTGGCGCCACGTAGCGAAGAGAAGAAACGATTGGCGCGCTGTTGTTGACTCGGCTATAATCGCGTAAGCTGTGTCTATGCCAGTAAAGAAGAAGAAGATATATATATCTATATATATATATATATATATATACTCTTAACCATTTATACATACATCTATCTCGTTAATTTTTAGATGATACGTACAACAGTTACTCTGCAGCGACTGGTTTTAAGAGTATAAAAAGGCAAGGTTGACTTACGAAAGCAAAAACCTCACCACCGGGAAATCTGACACCACGGCTGAAAGAACTCAAACTTTATAGAATTTCTGATTATCAGAAAATTAATTTTTCGTGGGCGAAATATGGCACACTATGTAACAAGTGACAATACTCAGATTTGTTTTTTATTTAATAAATAAAATTTGCCTAGTATTTACTACCTCTATATATAAGTTAACTCGAAACGCAAACCACCAAAATACCAAGTGTAGTGTGAGTCGTTGCTTATTTGCGCTATATACATATGTGCTGCGCCAGCGGATCCCACGGCTACGGTAGCTTGTGAGTATCGTTTGTTGTTGCTTGTCGTTGGATCATAACTCGGGCCGTTGGTCATGGATTGGGGTGGTGTTAATGTTCAGCATTGTCTGCCTAACAGCCTGACCAATGGCCACCACCGAGTTATGATCCAACGACAAGCAACAACAAACGATACTCACAAGCTACCGTAGCCGTGGGATCCGCTGGCGCAGCACATATATAGCGCAAATAAGCAACGACTCACACTACACGAAAGTCGACGTAATCGTGGGATTCGCTGACACTGCATCTGACAAAACATAGCAACGACAGCGACGACTTCAGCGGCAGTGAGGACGGCTTAGGCCTAGACTTAAGAGTAAGAATGTTTTAGAGTTTAGTTCTGATCGAGCCTGAATAAAGCGCACTAGTGCCTAAAAATAATTGGCGCCCAACCGGGTAAAGAAGATACGAAGGATTCTCCAGAAAGTAAAAATCACCAAGGTATTTTGCTGTGGAGTGTCTTTAATGACTTCAAAGGACCCAAGGACTCACAGAGAAGCGCTACAATCTTTAAAAACGTATCCTTCAAGGACTCACAGATAATCGCTACAATCTTTAAAAACGTATCCTACAAGGACTCCAAGGATCCGAGGATTCATCAGAAAGCAGTTTATAATAAAAAACATGTTTCGAATATTGTAAGTAGAGTGCTTATTAAAATAAAAACATTGTAATTTCTTTTGAATTTAAACTAAGTTTTCAAAATAGACGGAAAGGAAATTATTTTAGAAATATAAGGAGCTAATCATAAAATTTTGTGAAACAAATTTTCCAGTGTTTAATAAAAAAGAAACAGTGTAGTCTTTTCTCAAAAATATTGTGTTTAGAAACAGAATTTGTGAAGAAAATTGTAATAAATAACTGAAATTATCTAGCCATGTCAACAAAAGAGTGTGATTGATTGATTCGACTATAGGAACGGTTACAAGTTCTATTTAAATTTAATTTCCAAGTCTATGAGTGACTCAGAATTAAAAAACCTCTCAGAAAGAATTATTAAACTACAGGTGACCAGTAAAATGGATTCAAATCAGGTAACCGCAGTGGTTCAAGCAGCCGTCTCAAGCGCTCTTGAACAACAAAGACAGACTTTCGAGGTTAAGCTCCAACGACTAACGGAGCAAATTACTACATTGACCACTGGTCAAACGCCAAAAATATACCAACCGGTAAAAATATTACCGAACGTAAAGTGTGACGAACCCCTTGATCATTTTAAAATCATTACCAGAATTTGACGGGCAAATCAGTACATATGTGTCTTGGCGACAAGCTGCCCATACATCTTACGAAGCTTTCAGAAGTTACCAGGGAAGTTCTAGACACTACCAAGCAGTTGGTATAATTAGAAATAAAATAAAAGCTTCTGCTGATGCCATTTTGGCATCCTTCAACACTGTTTTAAATTTCGACGAAATAATCGCGAGACTAGACTTTACGTACGCAGACAAACGACCGATATATTTAATTCAACAACAATTATCCACCTTACGACAGGGTAACCTATCTGTGCTTCGATATTTCGACGAGGTTGAGAAAATATTAACTCTCCTCACGAATAAAACCATAATGACCCATGAGGGTCAAGTATCAGAATCAATTTGCGAAAAATATAGAGCGGACGCTTTAAGAGTTTTTATATCAGGCCTTAAAAGACCTTTATGTGACATACTATTTGCCTCTCGCCCTAAAGACCTACCTAGCGCTCTGGCATTAGCCCAGGAGGTGGAGTCAAATAGGGAAAGGTACTTATTTGCTTCAAATTTCGCAACGTCTATTGAAGACCAATATAAACTAAGAATAAACAATAATTCGGAGAAAAAGATGCAACAGCAACAAAAAAATCCGCATTTTGCAAATAAGCAGCACAGAACAAATATACTAGGACTAACAAGCAAGAACAAGTGACCCCCATGGACGTTCACCCATCGGTTTCAAGACTAAGACAAAATGTAAATTGGCGTAGGGAACCATCACAGAGAGCCAACCAATACCAACAACAGAATCAAAGAAGGAAAATTACAGGCAGATTCAGATAGGGTTACTGGACCAAAGATGCAACGCATTAATACCTTAAATCAAGAAAAGGTTAGTGAGGTAACTTATAATCAGGAAGCCGAAGATGAAGCTGAAGATCTCGAGGAGGAGCAATTGAATTTTTTAGGGGGAAGTCCCTACTCCCGTGGATTGAGCGAGGAGTAGGTTATCGAGGAAAAAAATTTAAATTATTAGTGGACACAGGAGCTTCGAAAAATTACATCAAACCAATACCTGATCTAAAAAATACAATTCCAGCGTCCATACCATTTATAGTAAAGTCTTTGCACGGCAATAGTCCTGTAACACAAAAGTGTAGAATTAAGATGTTTGGCGTAACTGCAGATTTCTTTATACTACCAAATATAACAACATTCGACGGCATAATTGGGATCGATTTGCTCAATCAGGTAAACGCCCAAATAGACCTCAGTACTGGTACAATAAAGCACGATTCTGTAACTGTGAAGCTCTTGTTCCATGAATGTAAAAATGTAAACTTTATCGAAATAACAAGAAATGCGCTGTCGTGGGACACCAGGCAGGAACGAAGTTCCTTCGGATAATGTAGAATCGATACAATTTGCAAAAAAAAATTGTGCTTAAATTTATTTTATGTAGGTTGTCCTGATTTTTCTCTCAAATTTCCCTGATTAGTTGTTATTTAAGTACAGATAAGTATTAAGAAAATTTAGTATTTTAAGAAATAATGAATTACGTAAAATAAAAAAAATAATTCAAATTATATCTAAATAAAAATTGGTAAATATTTTTTTGTTTTAAACTATCAATTGTTATTACAAATGATATAATAGAGCTATTTTATGCTTTTATTTGTAAAATAACGTCAAGTTTGTTAGACCTGTGAATAATTTAACATTTTACATATTAGGTGACATCACCACTCTACCTCCTCATTCTATCTTCCATTCTACTGTCAACTCTACTGTCGTCTTACTGCCGTTGGCAAATATAGGAAATATTCAAGTTAGCGGGAACGACAACTGTCGGCCTGCAGTCGTGTAGTCGTGCAGCTGTCAAAATAACAGTGTCCATAAGAACGTCTGTATTTTAATATTTGACAGATGTAGTTTGCAGTCTGTCGCGCTCTATGTGTTCCGCACTTCACTCAAAACTAATTTGCATACACAATAATGTTACAGATTTTCATGCCTAATTATTTTGCAAAACCTAAAGGTAGGCTATAACTAGCGATCTTACAGTCTTTTTCTTACGGGTTATTTCCTCAAAGCCTGCGCCAAAAAATATGCAACAATTCAACTCCCCATAAACATATTTAGTGCAGCATGGCCGGCATGTACACAAGACAACACAGCTGTCCATTTTGCATGTACACAATATCGTTGTGGCCATACTAATACCTTTCACTTCAATGAAATTTTAATATTTTGTTCAAAGTGAAATTTTTTTTATGCAAAAAATAAGTAAAAATTGGTTAATATTTTTTTGTTTTAAATTATCAATTGTTATTACAAATGACATAATAGAGCTATAATAGAGCAAGACCTAAAAGTAGGCTATAACTAGCGATGATACGGGTTATTTCTTACGGATATTTCTTACGGGTTATTTCTTACGGTTTTTACTATCACTTTTTTTTCAGTTAGCTCCCGCAGCAAAATCCTATCTTCTGCAAGCCTGCCGTAAGGAACTTCGTTCCAAAAAGTGAAGAAATTCCATCTTCAGTTCGTGAGTAATTTTGTGAAATTATCAAAAGCAGAAATAAGGTGTTTGCTGACCCTAACGAGTCACTATCCTTCAACACTAATATAATTGGTATAATCAGATCAAAAATCGATTAACCGGTTTACTCGAGACTTAACCCATATCCTATGGGTGTAGCTGACTTTGTAAACAAAGAAGTGGCTGAAGTGGCTTAAGGTCCCCTTACAATAACCCAATTTGGGTCGTTGATAAGAAGGGAGTAGATCAAACGGGAAATAAGAAGAAACGTCTTGTGATTGATTTCAGGAAACTGAATGAGGTCACAGTCGAAGATAAATACCCTATGCCAAACGCAATGGTAATCTTGTCAAACTAAAGAGGTGCACAATATTTTACCACCCTCGACCTTAAATCTGGGTTTCACCAGATCGAGTTAGCAGAAAGAGACAGGGAGAAAACCGCTTTCTCCGTTAACAACGGTAAATATGAATTCTGTCGTTTACCTTTTGGGCTAAGAAATGCCCCAAGCATCTTCCAGAGAGCAATCGACGATGTCCTCAGGGAGCAAATTGGCAAAACCTGCCACGTTTACGTTGACGACGTAATTGTCTATTCAAAAACGGCAGAAGACCATTTGAAAGATATCGAATGGGTGTTGCGGAGTCTCTATAAGGCAAGTATGAGAATATCCGCCGAAAAATCGAAATTCTTCAAGACCGAGGTAGAATAGCTAGAATTTTTTGTCTCAAGGGGAGGTGTGAAAACAAGCCCCGATAAAGTCAATGGAATTAAATGTTATGAGCAGCCAACCACTCTTGAGGACTACGTTCTTTTCTTGGATTGGCTAGATATTATCGATGTTTCATTAAAGATTTTGCCAGCCTTGCAAAACCTCTGACTGATATACTAAAGGGAGAAAATGGCAAAGTAAGTGCCACACAGTCCAAAAAAATTAAAATTCAACTATCACCAGAAGGTATGGATGCATTTAATAAACTTAGAGAAATTCTGGCATCAGAAGATGTCACGTTAGCATATCCCGACTTCACTAAACCATTTGACTTAACAACCGATGCATCCTCAAGGGGTTTGGGGGCCGTCCTTTCACAAGAGAAAAAACCTATTAACATGATCTCAAGAACACTTAGAGATAGACAAGAGCATTTGGCAACAAATGAAAGAGAACTCTTGGCGATCGTATGGGCTCTCAACACTTTGAGGAACTACCTGTACGGTGTTAACCAGTTGAATATCTACACTGACCACCAGCCTCTGACGTTTGCAGTTTCAGATAAAAACCCGAACGCAAAAATCAAACGATGGAAGTCTCTAATAGAAAACTTCAACGCAAAAATTTTCTATAAACCAGGAAAGGAAAACCATGTCGCTGACGCGTTGTCCAGACAGCACATGAATATGGTAGGAATTGAAATGGAGGCAAGCTCCGACTGCGCCACCATGCACAGTGAGGAGTCACTGACCTACACTATAGAGACGGAGGATAAGCCCGTAAAATGCTATAGAAACCAGATAGTTCTTCAAGAAAGCGAAAGCCAGTCAAAACAGACCTTTATAATACTTTTTTTAAAAAGCAGACATGTAATTTAATTTTGCGACGTAGAGTCATTACTAAAAACGCTGCAAGAAGTCATTAATGATGGCGTAGTTAACGCAATACATTGCAGTCTACCAGTGTTGGCAAAAATTCAACACCGACTGGTAGAACTTCACCCCAACGTAAGATTCTGTCATACCGAAAAGATGGTTACGGACATCTTCAGCGAAAGTAATCAACAAGAAATTATATTTGCTGAACACAACAGAGCTCATAGGGCAGCGCAAGAAAATGTAAAGCAGATCTTGGCTGACTATTTTTTCCCGAAGGTGAATAAAAAGGCAAGGGAAGTAGTAGCAAATTGCCGAATATGTTCAAAGTCTAAATACATTAGACATCCAAAGAAGCATGTTATTGCGACAACACCGGTTCCATGTAATCCTGGTGAAATATTACACGTCGATATTTTCTCCACAGACCAGAAATATTTTCTAACTTGCGTCGATAAGTTTTCTAAATTTGCTATGGTGCAGAAAATCGCGTCTAGAACCATCATAGACGTAAAACCACCTATACTACAGCTAACAAACATTTTTCCAAACGTTAAAACTATATACTGTGACAACGACAAGTCACTTAACTCAAATGCTATAAAATCAACTTTGCTAAATTACAACAATGTGAAAATCGCCAACGCCCCTCCACTGCATAGCACCTCAAACGGGCAAGTGGAGCGTTTTCACAGTACCTTTACTGAAATAGCTAGGTGTCTTAAACTAGAAAGAAATCTCGATGACACTTTGGACTTGATTTTGCTTGCCACCATAGAATATAATAAGACAATTCATTCAATAACCCACGAAAAACCAATAGACATCCTTCATCCCAGCTCAGCTAACATTACGGAACTAGTTCAAAATCGTATCGAAAAAGCACAGGCCAGTGATCGCGAATACCATAATAAGGGTCGTCAGAATGTGACGTATAACGTTGGCGACAAGGTCCTAGTGAAAGTTAATCGAAGGCTAGGCAATAAACTCTCAACACTATTTACAGAAGGAGTAGTCGAACAGGACCTAGGCACCACCGTTCTTATAAAGGGGAGGAGGGTCCACAAAGACAACCTTCGTCCGCCTTAATTAATCACTTTATTACTTTAAGTCTTGTATTTTAAATTAGAGAATAATATCGACATTCCTATTGACGACCACTTTAACACAAAAGCTAATTGACTACACCAACTCCAACTACATCCCAATTTTGGACGGAAACGCAATAGTATGGGAACATTACGGTTATTTGACGCACTTTACCAACTTGACACTATATGCAACATTGAACGAAGAGACGGCAGGATTTATGGACCTTTTCCCATTGACACACATGAAGAAAATAGTAGAAACAGACATAAAATACATCGAGGCTATACTTCGAACCGTTGACATTCACCATCGACAGGCACGAAGCTTAAACTTTTTAGGAACTGCACTAAAAGTCGTCGCCGGCACCCCTGACTTTGACAATTTCCAAAGACTACAACTATCCTGTCTTAGTGACCTGTCTTACTGACTCATTGACTCTAATAACAGACAGTACAAAATTAATACGCATATTCAGCAAAAAATCTTGGAAATCACGCAAACAATAAACACAATTATATACTCAACAAGAAAGGAAGCAATAGACACAGGTCATCTTTACGAAACGATACTTGCAAGAAATAGAGTAATAATCCTCGAACTGCAATCAATCACAATCTCAATAGCCCTAGCTAAGTTGAACCTAGTGAACCCAATAATATTAGATAATAGTGATATCAATAATATTATCAATGAGCACTCGACTAACATAACTATAATAGAAATAATAGGAATGTCTAGCATTAAGGCTTTACAAAATAAGAATAATTTGTACTTTGTAGTTAAGTATCCAATCCCTCAAATTGTTTGTAAAAAATATAGTTTATTCGCCGTGCCTCACGAAGGACGAGTTCTACACTTTGGGGATACTAATACCGTCGCTGAGTGCGGAAACGAAGCGTATGCTGTTAAATGTGAAAAATCAACTTTTGCAACTTTTTGCAAGAAGCAAACAACCCCTACTTGTTGTCAGCAACTAATCACAGGTGCTGTAGCAAATCGTTCAACTACTACCAATCATGATAAGGGTATCAAAGAAATCGATGACGGCATTGTCATTATCAACAATGCCACAGCAACGATAGAGGTTGAAAAAGGAGATAGCAGAACCGTCAGCGGTACTTACCCTTTGACTTTCGATCAGTCAGTAAAGGTAAATGGGACCGAGTATCACAATCGAAATCATTCTCCTACTCGTACTCATGGCACTCCAACGGCTCAAAGAGTCATTCTTCTAGGACATATAAAGACATTGAGTTTGAACTATCTTCATGAAATAAATGCGGAAAATATCAACCATATTGGCAATCTTCGAGGAGAAGTCAACTCAACAACATTGCTTTTTATAGTAATGATAGCATCAATCTTTATCCTAGTAATCTTGCGACTTGCTCTAAGCAAACATAAAAAACACACCGCGAAAAAGGCAATGAATGTCTTAGTAAGAGAGGTCACCGAGAGAATCGTGGACGATTCCCACTTGAGGAGGGAGGAGTTAACTCAAAACGCAAACCACCAAAATACCAAGTCAGTATTGTCTGCCTAACATCCATTTCAGGCAATGCTGAACATTAACACCACCCCAATCCATGAACAATGGCCACCACCGAGTTATGATCCAACGATAAGCAACAACAAACGATACTCACAAGCTACCGTAGCCGAGGGATCCGCTGGCGCAGCACAAATATAGCGCAAACAAGCAACGACTCACACTACACGAAAGTCGACGTAATCGTGGGATTCGCTGACACTGCATCTGACAAAACATAGCAACGACAGCGACGACTTCAGCGGCAGTGAGGACGGCTTAGGCTTAGACTTAAGAGTAAGAATGTTTTAGAGTTTAGTTCTGATCGAGCCTGAATAAAGCGCACTAGTGCCTAAAAATAATTTATACAACACTACGTTGCTACCACTGAAACCACTAGCTCATTCACTCCTCGGAAATCTACCTCGAAAAGGTTTTCCACTGTTTTTAATTTGGGTTTGTGCGGTCACGGTGTTGTTGCCAACAGCCTCGGGTGAAAGACCCCACTTTTAAAGACGACCACAGCAAAAGTAATAATGACTATGATTTAAGGGGATATACCTGAAATGCCCGGTCCCGGGTCCAAAATTTCATTGCAATACTTGACTCCAGCACATGAAAATTCATCAATCTACTTGGCTGTTTCCGATTCGAAAATATCCAAACCAAATCGGTTATCTTGTGATAAATGCACGACATGCCACCAGTGTCCTTAACGTGCATATGCTCTGAGGACCTAATATCGCATCGGACCACTATTTCGAAAACAGCGGCGACCAATGGAAGGTTTTCAGAGTATACTCCAAAAGAGATGACCTTGTGGCTTATGCTCAGAGCAAACTGAAGTTATGGAGAAAGCTCTACTCCAGCATGCTGAACGGGAGTGAACGGGAGATTCCCCAATCGATGACGATGGAATAGATATTGCATTGAACGACTATGATAAGGTCTTCACAAAAACCAAGCTGAACTATTCAAATACGGTCATGAAGAACTGACAATGTGCACGCATCATCTTCTTTGCAAAATATGGTCGTATGACAGCATATCTGGAGAACATAAGTGTCCTCTGCCAAATCCAAAAAATGGAGACTCCACAATCTGCACCAACTACCGTGGGATAAGTCTCCTAAAAATCGCATGCATGGCTCCCCGAGCCATTCGATACCAAACGAGGTTTCAAACAAGGCGGCTCCCTTTCGTGCGACTTCTTCAATCTGCTCTAGGAGAAAATAGTTCGAGGTGTAGAGCTTAATCGAGCAGGTACAATCTTCTATAAGAGATTGATTACCGATGATACTGATATCATTGGCTTCAACACCCGCGCCGTTAGTTCTGCTTTCTCCAAACTTATCCAGTAGATAGGTGTGGCAGTGAACGAGGGCAAGACAAAATATCTCCTGTCAATAAGCAAACAGTTGTCGCACTTTCGAATAAGCTCCCACCTCACTGTTGACAGTCATAACTTCGTCAAATAAAACCTGAACATTTGGGTGCCCAACTTAGTGGGAGGCACACCCTTCAGTCACTTACACTCGCGTTATATTCTATCTACTTATGTAAGTGAAAATGCGGTGGATCTCAGATAGATTATATGATAATTATTATTACTATTATTATTATTATTATTATTATTATTATTATTATTATTATTATTATTATTATTATTATTATTATTATTATTATATGATAATAGATTATATATAATTTATGGTATATAAATAAGCGGGCCCGAGGGTAATGAAACGATTTGTCGATTGGTAGTTAATTCCAGCGCGCGAGGAGGGTGACGGGAAAAATGTGTGTTAACGTGCGCAGTGTATCGAACGAATGTTGATATCGAATGGAGTCGGCTTGCCCGTTGTCCATTGCTTCGTTGGTTGGGTTGGTGCGAGTGTGGTGTGTTATATTGTAGTGGCATCCTGTGGTAAATTGCGCTGTTTCATTAGGATGGGCCAGTTTTACCGGGTAGAAGGGGTGGATGCTTAACTCATTTAAACATCCTGGGCCACCTAGGCGAATATTTTGCCTAGTATTACACGTTGTTGCATGTATTTCGGCGTACTGCTTGTAGAGTTGCCGAGGGCGCAGAATACATGCTGTAAATCCTAAAAATGCCTTTGGTTTTAAACATATTATTTGGTATTTATTTAACTTTAGGTGCGTATGGCAAGGAACTATATTTTGCGGGTTTATCCGACTTATTATTATAATAAAAAAGTGTCTGCATTGCTTGCTTTTATTCATTTTATTTGCGGTTTTATTTAAAATTTCTTCAACATCGGTTTGTAAAACTAGCTATTTATTTTTTGCATTTTCTGTGTTATCGGCTTATAAAGGATAGTAACTCCACGCCTGGCTCAGATGTGGCCAGAATGGGTACTCCTTAGCCCTTTAGTTAAGACTATGAAATTAGAGGGATCTTGCGAGAGTGTGGCCGGTAATTGCGAACGGCTTCATTACGAATTATAATTTTTTACGTGGGATGTTCAAGTTGTACAACAAATTCCCACCAACTACCCTTATGAGAAGCGCTAATGTAGGTGCTTTAAGAGCTACCTTCGCTTTTGGCAAGTCTATGTGCGTCATAGTATTGCATTGGACATATGGTGTACCCTTAACTTTAATTTTGAGTGTGAATAAAATTATTTGTTGTTATTTGAAAATTATTAGGCACTAGTTTATGATAGGTGTCGATTTTTCGACTTTCTGAACCATTTTATTATATGTAATATTTGAGTGCCTGTGCATTAGTTTGGCATTTAGTAACCCGCCACCGCTCTAGGATTTGTTCAGGATTTTCCTTTTTTTCATTATTGGCTAAAGCCATCCAGCGGGGCCCAAAAGTTAAATGTGCTTTTATTAATTGGACTGTCAGTGGTAACTCTGACTTTGTTTTTAATTCCAATTTGTGGAGTATTGAAAAATTGTGGCTTTCCCCTAAGTCGTACGACGTACCGGCCATTATTTGATCGAGTAGTTGTGGCTCTCGAGTAGCCCTTACAATATTGATCTTGTGTAGTTTTATTTAATATTCGGGGAAGTTTCCCTATCTCTTGACTTTTCCTTAATTGTGAATTAACGTATGGATTTGATTTTTTTCTCAACTAGAGTTGGTACGGTGGTAGCTAGTTCTGTAACTAGTCCACTTTGTGTTACGCTGTGCAGCGTTTGAACTTTTTGCGCCTTTGAGCAACATGGTGTCTCTTGGCAGTACTTAGTATTTTGGTTTTCTGTATTTGCTTTTGAAGTTGAACCCGTGGTTCTTTTTGTATAAGCGCTTCTTTGAGGTAAGATGGGATATATGCTATAATGAAGCATTGAATAATGTCTTTTGTGACAATAGATGCAATTGAATTTGCTTTTGCAATTTTTATATGTGTGCGCATGTGACAGGTAGTTTGTGCAAAGTCGTTTTGACCTGACAAAATTATTTCGTTCGTTAACTTTTAATTTTTTAAACTACTCGCAAGTTTTAAGTTTATGCCCTCTTTTACAAAGTTGGCATGACATTTGCTTTTTCTGTTCGGATATGAACGATTGCATTATGTCAAAGCGTTTCTACTATGGCGTCATGAACTGCTTGGAGACGAGTCCAGAAATTTTCAAGATTTTGGCCTTTTATTTCTAATGACGATTCAGAGTTTTCTTGAATCGGTGAAAAGGCATATCTAGTGCAGTATCTTGTTAAACTGTCACTTTCTGAAATAAATTTAGCAACCTGTTTTGGGCGTGTAGCTCCTGCAGGTGCATTTTTATTTGTATCATTATTAACCATTTTTGTATATATTGTATATTTGTATAATAAAATACTGTTAAAGATTTTCTCAGTGTAAACTGATTTATGGTATTCTAATAGAAGCAATAAACTATAATAAATTGAATACTCGTTTGAAGAGTTTTTTTGTTTTTAGATTATATCTGTAAAAAACGTATCTTTAATTAAAAACGTTTTTTTATTTATTTGCAATGTTATTATTTTTATTTTATTTTGAATTGTTAATTACTTTTAAACCGCCTTTTTTATTATAATATTTGATGTCCGAATTTTGTATTTAGGTGCACCCTAATACTCGGGCTTGTATATACATATGTATGTATGTACTTATGCTTTGTGCGATTGAGAGCTCGTTGAAGAGATCAATGCGCTTTTTACATTAGTTAAGCAATTGAGAGCTCGTTATAGAGATCAATTCGCTTTGTGCCTAAGTAGGCACGAAGTGTATGTGCTAATGTATGCTGGCAAGGAATAAGCTGTAATGTTTTGTAAATCTCTTCGGTTTATTTTTGTTCTTAAGCAATTGAGAGCTCGTTAGAGAGATCAATACGCTTTTTGTTCGCAATCCTGCTTGTTTTTGTTTGCCAAAGAACAAGGGGTATTGCCGGATAGTTGCCAATGTGGACTTTGAATATGTATATGTTTTAATATATGTATGTATGTATGTTTGTATATACAGTGTTCACAAATTATGTAGATTACGTTGAAGTGATTTTTTGTATTTATTATTTAATAAATGTGTTTTGTAATATTTAGTTATTTACAAAAAAAAAGTACGATCGCCTTTTTTTTATTAAAATTTAATAATTTGATATAGTACCCAGGGTAGGGTGTGCTAACACTGGCTGATTCTATCCCGTATGATTATATGTGCATATAATGTATACATGTACATTATATGCTCATACTGGGAAGAGAGCGCGAAAGCGAAGTAGGTAATGTTCCTGTATGCTCTCGTATGAACTTTGGTATTATATTTATTTTGTTTCTATTTTGTAATGATCTGTTTTTGTAATGCAGATTGAATGCCGTATGTTTGTGTAAGAAATGTTAGCAAGTGCATTTATTATGTATGTATGTATATACTTTATAAATATGTTGTATGTATGTTTGCATTTCGTTTTGCTTGTTGATATTGCTGGTTGTGTTTTAAATTTTCTTTTGCTTATTTTATTTTTTTTTAATCCTGCTTACTGTTTTTCTTTTCTTTTTTATCCAACAGAATAGGTATTGCTAAGCGTAAATAAGCAAACGTTTATTAGCCGGCTATATAAGTATATATATATATAAGGCCGGATTATTTGCGTTAAATCCGAAATGTTAGTCAACGGAATAGTTACTAACGTTATAATATGTCTACATAAAGCACCTAATTTTTACATACATATGTACATATATGCATGACAACTTAAATTAAATGAACTGAAACGGTCACTTTAGTTTTATAGGGTATATTGTTATGGATGGTATGCCTGATCGTTTTGTTCCATTTCCTTTCCTCTTGTATCTACCTGCTTGGCTCCTTGTGCGTGTTGTTGCAATTAGGTAAGAGTTGATAGGTAGATTTGCCCGCACCCTGTTATTAGTTTTGGTTTTGTTTTTTTTTTTTTTTTGCTTTTAGGTTTCGCGCCCGAATAGGGCTTGTTTTTAATTTATGTCTTTTATTTTTAGTTTGGGAGTTTCGCGACATGTTGTTTTTGTTTGTTGGAACGAAATTAATTTCCTTCTTGTTGTGCTCCGGTCTTTTGATTTGGTTGTTATATACGTATTTATATTTTTTTAATTTTTGCACATTTGCACTTTTGACTCTTTGTTTTTTATTTATATACGAATTTTTTTCCTGTTTGGGGCACTGCACTTTTTGTTTTTTAATCTTCGCGCTTTTTTTTGTTTGTTTGTCTATTTGTTGTATACATATGTTACAAATGTTTTAAAGTTATTAGTTATAACTTTTGTCACTTCATCGCACTTGTTTCGTTTTATTTTATTTATAAGTGTTATAGAAGCACTGTTTATGTCACCACACTTTTGTTCTGTTTGTTTTTTCTTTTTCAGATTTTAAATTTGTTTAAAATCCATTAGTGCCTTTCTGTTAGGCTAAAAGGACCATGAATATTTGGGTGCCCAACTTAGTGGGAGGCACACCCTTCAGTCACTTACACTCGCGTTATATTCTATCTACTTACGTAAGTGGATCTCTGATAGATTATATGATTTATTATAATGAAACGATTTGTCGATTGGTAGTTAATTCCAGCGCGCGAAGAGGGTGACGGGAAAAACGTGTGTTAATGTGCGCAGTGTATCGAACGAATGTTGATATCGAATTGAGTCAGCTTGCCCGTTGTCCATTGCTTCGTTGGTTGGGTTGGTGTGAGTATGGTGTGTTATATTGTAGTGGCATCCTGTGGTAAATTGCGCTGTTTCATTAGGATGGGCCAGTTTTACCGGGTAGAAGGGGTGGATGCTTAACTCATTTACACAAAACCTATACAGTGTTCAAGGTGTAATTCGCTCCGTGAATTGAACATAAAACAAATTATGCACGAAACAAAAAGTAAAAACAAAAAAAGAAAAATAATCAAACAAACAAAAATGAGTGCTACTCAGCCTCAACAGCAAGGCCGTAGGCATTCTTTAAATGCCTACTTTAGCTTTGTCGAGCCAACAACAGCAACTCCTTCCAAAAACAAATTAACTCATCATCGCAGCGATCAGCTGAAAGAGCAAGTAAGCAAGCGCAGCCAGCATAAGTGGCGGAGAACAGCAAACGGACAACAACAAATGCGCTGACAGCAACCAGTATGCAGGTACCAGCAAGCACCTGGACAGCGAAGGAAATCAAAATGCAAGGTGAGAATGTACCAAGCAAAAAAGGGTCGTCTGTTCAGACTGGTATTGATCGCTATATTAACGTAAAAAGAAATTACGTCCAATTAAATCAGCGGTCAATACAAAAAAATTTTAACCAGGCGCGCCAAATGGTAAAAAGCCAGAAATCATAAAAAGATTTGCCATACTAAGCATTGGTTCAGACGACGATGCGAAGAGTACCACCACAGTCGTTAATGCCAAACAACCTCCAATATATTAGCGCGAGCGTAGCAGTCTTGTTGAGAAATTAAGTGAAATTGTATGTACTAACAATTTCCATATAGTGCCTTTGAAAAAAGGTAATATAGATGAAACAAAAAGTCAGTCCTACACAAGTTTCATGGAAATCGTTACACTCTTGTCAAATAAAAACAAGAATTACTATTCATACCAACTGAAGAGCTCAAAAGGCCTAGTTGTTGTCATAAAAGGTATAGAGTCTTCAGTAGACTCTAACTATATTAAAGAAGCACTGGAAGAAAGTGATTTTAGCATTAAACGAGTAGTAAAATCGACGGATTGCCAGCCGAGCTATTCAAACACGGCGGCGAAGAACTGGTAAGGAGCATGCATCAGCTTCTTTGTAAAATATGGTCGGACGAAAGCATGCCCAACGATTGGAATTTAAGTGTGCTATGCCCAATCCATAAAAAAGGAGACCCCACAATCTGCGCCATTTACCGTGGGATTAGCCTCCTCAACATCGCATATAAGGTTCTGTCGAGCGTATTGTGTGAAAGATTAAGGCCCACCGTCAACAAACTGATTGGACCCTATCAGTGTGGCTTTAGACCTGGTAAATCAACCACCGACCAGATATTCACCATGCGCCAAATCTTGGAAAAGACCCGTGAAAGGAGAATCGACACACACCACCTCTTCGTCGATTTCAAAGCTGCTTTCGCCAGCGCGAAAAGGAGCTGCCTTTATGCCGCGATGTCTGAATTTGGTATCCCCGCAAAACTAATACGGCTGTGTAAACTGACGCTGAGCAACACTCAAAGCTCCGTCAGGATCGGGAAGGACCTCTCCGAGCCGTTCGATACCAAACGAGGTTTCAGACAAGGCGACTCCCTATCGTGCGACTTTTTCAACCTGCTTCTGGAGGAAATAGTTCGAGCTGCAGAACTCAACAGAGAAGGTACCATCTTCTATAAGAGTGTACAACTGCTGGCGTATGCCGATGATATTGATATCATCGGCCTCAACACCCGCGCCGTTAGTTCTGCTTTCTCCAGACTGGATAAGGAAGCAAAAGAAATTGGTCTGGCAGTGAACGAGGGCAAGACAAAATATCTCCTGTCATCAAACAAACAGTCGTCGCACTCGCGACTTGGCTCTCACGTCACTGTTGACAGTCATAACTTTGAAGTTGTAGATAATTTCGCTATCTTGGAACCAGCGTAAACACCACCAACAATGTCAGCCTGGAAATTCAACGCAGGATTACTCTTGCCAACAGGTGCTACTTTGGACTGAGTAGGCAATTGAAAAGTAAAGTCCTCTCTCGACGAACAAAAGCCAAACTCTATAAGTCGCTCATAATTCCCGTCCTGCTATACGGTGCAGAGGCTTGGACGATGACCTTAAGAGTTTTCGAGAGAAAAGTTCTGCTAAAGATTTATATTCCGATTCCATTTTTGAATGTATATGGAAATGCCTAAAGGAAACGACTCTATAGAGTTTGGTTGACATATCTATAGTAGTTTCCGAGATATGTACAAAAAACTTAGTAGGGGGCGGGACCACGCCTACTTTTCCAAAAAAATTACGTTCGAATATGCCCCTCCTTAATGCGATCCTTTGTGCTAAATTTCACTTTAATATTTTTATTTATAACTCAGTTATGACACTTTATAGGTTTTCGGTTTTCGCCATTTTGTCGGCGTAGCAGTGGGCCGATTTTGCCCATCTTCGAACTTAGCCTTCTTATGGAGCCAATAAATACGTGTACCAAGTTTCATCATGATATCTCAATTTTTACTCAAGTTACAGCTTGCACGGACGGACAGACCCGGACAGATCCAGATTTCAACTCTACTCGTCACCCTGATCACTTTGGTATATGTAACCCTATATCTGACTCTTTTAGTTTTAGGACTTACAAACAACCCTTATGTGAACAGAACTATAATACTCTCCTTAGCAACTTTGTTGCGAGAGTATAAAAAGAGGATTTAAATAAAAAATGTAGCAATTGTGGAGGAAATCACACTGCTAACTACAGGGGTTGCCCTATATATAAAGATTTGAAATCGAATTGTCGCAGGGCATTCAAGCATGTCGTAGCCAAATGCTGAATATTCCTCCTAATGAAAATATTGAAATCCCCGTCCATATTTCAAAACCAGTTAATCCTTAAGACAATGCTACCCAAGGGAGCTATGCAAACGTGGTGAAAGGCCGTACTGCACAAACCCAATTGCTCCGAAACCAACCAAATGGAAGCGTTGAAACAATGCGTTACCCAATGTATGACACAACTTGTGGCTTCAATGCAAAATATGATTCAAGAGATAATCAAATCACAAAACCAAATGTTGGAAACTTTTTTAAGTAAAAACTGAGTGTATTTAACATTTGTTTATGGAATGCTAACGGTGTTTACCAACACAAACTGGAACTTATTAGATTTCCGGATGAAAATAATATTGATGTCAGAAACTCGTCTTACGAACAAAAACAATTTCTTTCTACCTGGACTTAGGCTCTATGTTACAAACCACCCAGATGGAAAGGCACATGGAGGAACAGCAGTGTTGGTTAGAGAACGGTTAAATCACCACGCATTAGAATATTAGGCCACAGGCCAATTACAAGCTACAACAATAACTATAAAAAATCGCTGCTGGGACTTAAACCTGACGGTCATGTACTGCCCACCTCGGTTTAAAATTACAGACATCCAATTTAAAGACTTTTTTGGAACACTAGGCCATAGCTTTCTAGCAGGTGGAGATTACAATGCAAAACACACATATTGGGATTCACGACTAATTAATCCGAGAGGACGACAGCTGTATCAAACTGTTATAAATAGGCATAACAACTTTGGAATAATATCTCCTGGTAAGTCGACATATTGGCCTAGTGATTGTAAGAAAATACCATATTTAATTGGTTTTGCTGTAATCAAAAATATGGATAAATCGCACACAACAGCTGATACATGTATTGAGTTATCTTCTATGATCTATCACTCTCCTGTACTAATAAATTTATCTGAACAACCCATATTCATTAATCGAAACCCATATTCGTTATAAAACGAATTGGCTAAAAAATAAAAAAAATACGTGAGTAGCCACATTAATATTGAGTACAAAATAAATACAGTAAGAGATATTAACGAAAGCATAAGAGAACGTGAATGGCAGATAAATCGCTCCTCTTCCGCTCAGCTTCACTTGAAATCTGCTGCACGTAAATTAAAAAAGGCGCTTAACCGTGAGGAAGAATTGAACACCAAAATGTATATAAAAAATGTATATAAGAAACAAATCTCTCTTTGGAAAGCCCAAAAGTCCATGAAGCCACCAACTGACTCCAACATGCCTATACGAAACTTGGGTGGAAATTGGGCTCGAAGTGACGAGGAAAAAGCTAAGTATTTTGCAAATCACTTAGAAAAGGTATTTCAACTCAATTTGCCAAAAAACAACTTTTAACTCAATCTTACCCAAGACTTCTTCTTCTTCTTTACTGGCGTAGACACCGCTTATGCGATTATAACCGAGTCAACAACAGCGCGCCAGTCGTTTCTTCTCTTCGCTACGTGGCGCCAATTGGATATTCCAAGCGAAGCCAGGTCCCTCTCCACTTGGTCCTTCCAACGGAGTGGAGGTCTTCCTCTTCCTCTGCTTCCCGCGGCGGGTACTGCGTCGAATACTTTCAGAGCTGGAGTGTTTTCATCCATCCGGACAACATGACCTAGCCAGCGTAGCCGCTGTCTTTTAATTCGCTCAACTATGTCACTGTCGTCGTATATCTCGTACAGCTCATCGTTCCATCGAATGCGATATTCGCCGTGGCCAACGCGCAAAGAACCATAAATCTTTCGCAGAACTTTCCTCTCGAAAACTCGCAACGTCGACTCATCCGTTGTTGTCATCGTACAGCCTCATGACTGTCAACAGTGAGTTGTGAGCCAAGTCGAGAGTGCGACGACTGTTTGTTTGATGACAGGAGATATTTCGTCTTACCCTCGTTCACTGCCAGACCCATTTGAGTTGCTTCCTTGTTCAGTCTGGAGAAAGCAGAACTAACGGCGCGGGTGTTGAGGCCGATGATATCAATATCATCGGCATACGCCAGCAGCTGTACACTCTTGTAAATGATTGTACCTGCTCGATTAAGTTCTGCAGCTCGAATAATTTTCTCCAGCAGCAGATTGAAAAAGTCACACGATAGGAAGTCGCCTTGTCTGAAACCTCGTTTGGTATCGAACGGCTCGGAGAGGTCCTTCCCGATCCTGACGGAGCTTTGAGTAATGCTCAGCGTCAGTTTACACAGCTGTATTAGTTTCGCGGGGATACCAAATTCAGACATCGCGGCATAAAGGCAGTTCCTTTTCGTGCTGTCGAAAGCAGCTTTGAAATCGACGAAGAGGTGTTGTGTGTCTATTCTTCGTTCACGGGTCTTTTCCAAGATTTGGCGCATGGTGAATATCTGGTCTGTTGTTGATTTACCAGGTCTAAAGCCACACTGATAAGGTCCAATCAGTTTGTTGACGGTGGGCTTTAATCTTTCACATAATACGCTCGACAGAACCTTATATGCGATGTTGAGGAGGCTAATCCCACGGTAAATGGCGCAGATTGTGGGGTCTCCTTTTTTATGGATTGGGCATAGCACACTTAAATTCCAATCGTTGGGCATACTTTCGTCCGACCATATTTAACAAAGAAGCTGATGCATGCACTTCATCAGCTCTTCGCCGCCGTGTAGCTCGGCCGGCAATCCGTCGGCCCCTGCCGCTTTGTTGTTTTTCAGGCGGGCAATTGCTATTCGAACTTCTTCCTGGTCGGGCAATGGGTTCTACAAGAGTATGCTCCGGTCTTGAAACCTTCTGTAAGCCGCCGCATCTTTTCGTAGAGTTTTCGAGTATTGCCCCTGTCGGCCAGCTTATCAAGCTCTTCGTACTCACGCATTTCGGCCTCTTTCTTTTTCTGTCTACAAATGCGTCTCGCTTCCCTTTTCAACTCTCGGTATCTATCCCATCCCGCACGTGTTGTGGTCGATCGTAACGTTGCGAGGTAGGCAGCCTGTTTTCTCTCCGCTGCGACACGGCACTCCTCGTCGTACCAGCTGTTCCTTTGCACTTTCCGAAAACCAATGGTTTTGGTTGCAGCTGTACGTAAGGAGTTTGAAATGCCGTCCCACAGTTCCCTTATACCGAGTTGTTGACGAGTGCTCTCAGAGAGCAGGAGTGCAAGCCGAGTAGAAAATCGTCCTCCTGTCTGTTGTGATTGCAGCTTCTCGACGTCGAACCTTCCTTGTGTTTGTTGGGGTGCGTTTTTTGCTGCACAGAGGCGGGTGCGAATTTTGGCTGCAACAATATAGTGGTCCGAGTCGATGTTAGGACCTCGGAGCGCACGCGCATCTAATACACTGGAGACGTGTCTTCCGTCTATCACAACATGATCGATCTGGTTGGTGGTTTTTCGATCCGGAGACAGCCGGGTAACTTTATGTATCTTCTTATGCTGGAATCTAGTACTACAGATAACCATATTTCGGGCCCCGGCGAAGTCGATCAGCCTCAACTTATTTGGGGATGTTTCCTCGTGGAGGCTGAATTTACCGACCGTAGTGCCAAAGATACCTTCTTTGCCCACCCTGGCGTTGAAGTCGCCAAGCACGATTTTGACATCGTGGTGGGGGCATCTCTCATAAGTGCACTCCAAGCACTCATAAAAGTCATCTTTGGTTACATCGTCCTTCTCTTCCGTCGGGACGTGGGCGCAAATCAGCGATATGTTGAAGAACCTCGCTTTGATACGGATTGTGGCTAGACGTTCATTCTCCGGAGTGAGTGAAAGTACTCGGCGACGGAGTCTCTCTCCTACCACGAATCCAACACCAAACTTGCGCTCCTTTATATGGCCACTGTAGTAAATGTCACAAGGACTCGTCTCTGTCCTTGTCCCGTCCATCGCATTTCTTGGACGGCGGTGATGTCAGCCTTTATCTTTACGAAGACATCTGCCAGCTGGGCAGCGGCACCTTCCCAATTAAGGGACCGGACATTCCAGGTGCATGCCCTCAAATCATAGTCCTTATTTCGTTTGCCATGGTCTTTATCAAAAAGGGGGTCTCTCATCCGAGGCTGCTTTTTAATTTTCATTGGGGGTGTTTTTTTACGTGGCGGGTCCCAAACCCAGCGCACAACCCTATGCAGGGGATGTTTCGCCTTCTCACTTTAGCTCGCCTTCAAACGGATGTTCTTAGGCTACCCAGAGGATTCTTGGTCAAAGACCGGAAGTCGTGAGCTTCTTGAGTCATATGTAAAAGAATCGTTTCTGGCCACTCCCAAGTGAATGGCGATCAGAGAACTTTCCTCACTTTCGTGAACTTCTACACATGACTCCATCCTCCTACCCAAGACTTCACCTTCTAAAATTATTGGAAACATCAAAGAACTTAATCCAAAAAAGTCGCCGGGACATGATACTATTTCCCCAAAAATGCTGATTGAGTTTCCAATTATCGCTGTAGAGGTGCTCTCCTTGCTCTTCAATGCAACTCTTAGTTTCGGATACTATCCGATTTCATGGAAAAAGTCGCAGATTTTTTTGATAGATAAACCTAGGAAAGACTTAACACAGCCGTCTTCATACAGACCAATCAGTCTTCTACCATGTCTTTCTAAGTTATTTGAAAATGTATTGCTATCCAATTTCATGGAAAAAGTCGCAGATTATCTTGATAGATAAACCTAGGAAAGACTTAACACAGCCGTCTTCATACAGACCAATCAGTCTTCTACCATGTCTTTCTAAGTTATTTGAAAATGTATAACTATCAAAGATGTCTCCTTTCCTCCACGAAAATAACACAATACCAATGCATCAATTTGGATTTCGTGCGAAACATGGCACAATAGAGCAAGTAAATAGAATTACCAACGAAACAAGGAAAGCATTTGAGCACAGGGAGTACTGTTCAGCAATATTTCTAGATGTAGCTCAGGCATTTGATAAGGTATGGCACGAAGGTCTTTTATATAAGATTAAAAAAGTTTACCTTTAGAATTGTATAAAACATTGGAGTCTTATTTAAACAATAGACAATTTATGGTGAAAGTGGGAGATTTCATGTCGGACGTAAGACAGATAAGGGCTGATGTACCACAGGGCAGCGCTTTAGGCCCAACTCTATACATCATATATACAGCAGATCTTCCAACTGCTAACAATGTATTAACTTCAACTTTTGCGGATGACACAGCTATAGTGAGCCGTAACAACTGCCACATCCTGGCATCAAGAATATAAGGGGAGAATTTAAGTTCTGTCAAAGAATGGCTAGCTCACTGGCGAATAAATGTGAATGAACAGAAGTGTATGCATGTTACATTTTCGCTTAGACCAAAAATATGCCCGGCAGTAAAAATAACCAATGTTTAAGTACCCCAAGTGAACGAAGAAACTTGGTATTCATTTAGATAGAAGCCTTACGTTCAGAAAACACATCTCTAGTAAAATTACATGTATGAAGATTAAAGCTGTAAATTTAAATTGGCTTTTAAATAAAAACTCCAAACTTAGCCTAGACAACAAAGTGCTTTTATATAATGAGGTCATAAAGCCGGTTTGGATGTATGATATTCAACTGTGGGGTACGAACTGTGCACCTAACATTGATATTGTTATGAAATATTGTAAATCTGACATCACTATACTTCTTATTCCTTTTACACTGTTCTTATGTATATTATATTCAAAAAAGTTAGTCATCTTACATTGAAACTGCGTGTACGTAACTCTGTTCAACAGGTTATGAGCCTATTGCTCAACAAGTTATTTGCCGAGTGCTAAAAGTAAATTTATTCAACCGAAAATGGCGGCAGGTGCTCTTAGTTTTCCATTTGAAAAACTTCGCGGACGTGAAAATTTCGATTTTTGGAAGCGGAATACAAAATTGTATTTGGTCCTTAAAAGTTGCTGGAAAATAACGGAGAACGGTTTATCCGAAAATTCAACGGAAAAAGATCGTGACAGCAATGGACGGGCACGGCGGAGATTACGCTCATGGTGGAGCCGAGTAATTTTTCGCATATTGCGAACGCAGTGACTGCAAAGGACGCATGGGATTCGTCGATAGCGTTAAAATTTTGTTGTTGCAAGATGCCAAATTTGACTGTGGCGAAGATCTGACATTGCTTTGTATTCGAAGAATTTCCGACAGAAAAGGAACGACAAAGGTTCTAATCGGAAAAAGTTTCGTTGTTTCAATTGTGGTCAGGACGGCCATATGCGTAAAGAGTGTCGCAAGTCTCCGAAATCAAAGAAAGTAAATGAGAATGAAGGTGAAAGCAGGACGGTAATGTTTTCAAATTCGCTGTTAGCGAATTCGTGTTTGCATTCTCAGAGCGGCGAAAATGTATGGTACGTTGACTCCGGCGCAACGTCACATGTGACAAACGATTTGAAGTTACTTTCGAAATTGAGAGCAGCAGAGCATAATGAAGTAATTGTAGCTAACAGAGGGCGAGAGCTAACAGCGTAGGCGAAGTCAGCCTGGTTTTAAATGTAAACAGACAAAAAGTCGAAACAAATATTCGAAATGTCGAATATATTCCCAGTCTTTGTGTGAATCTTTTGTCGGTTCGGCAAATACTAAAACAAAACAAAAAGGTGATGTTCGAAGGGAATGTATGTAAAATCCTTGATGCGAAAAACTGATTAATTGCAAAAGCATATGCAGAAAATGGTTTGTACAAATTAGATTGTACTAAAGTTCCAGTTGGGAAAGCAATGACAACTATTGGTAATTTTTAACTGTGGCATCGAAGGTTAGGACACATTTGCAAAAACAGCATGAAGCAGGTGCAGAATTCAACGCTTACATTCGGATGGGCTTGGTCCAATTAGCACAAAATCGTTCAGCGGTGCAAGATTTTTATTGGTGTTTGTTGATGATTTTTCGAGAAAGGTATTCGCTATACGGATTGTATCTATATCAGATGTACTTGAAAAATTCAAGCAGTTTAAAAGCGAAGTAGAAACGCAATGTGATCGTAAAATAAAAGTGCTGAGAACAGATAATGGCACGGAATATTGTAATTCTCAATTTATAAAATTTTTGCGTGAATGTGGTATTGTTCACCAAAAGACAGCTCCACATGCGCCCGAGCAAAACGGGGTGGCTGAGCGGATGAATCGTACGTTAATTGAACGTGTAAGATGCATGTTGCTGGATTCTGGCCTACGAAACATATTTTAGGCAGAAGCTGCAAATACAGCAGCGTACTTAGTAAATCGTATTCCTTGTAGAGGTAATAGTCGAAGTCCAGAAGAAAAATGATCTGGTGTGAAACCAAATTTGAAACACTTACGCATATTTGGTTGGTTCACATACCGAAGCAAAACCATTTAAAGTTGATGCGAAATCAAAAGAGTGTTTTTTTTTGTTTGTTATTGCATAGAGTCGAAAGCATTTAGGCTTCACCGAAAATCTGACTACAAGTTTATTGTAAGTCGTGATGTAAAATTTTTAGAAAATACAATTAATGAATTCAAGCGCGCAGAGCCAAATCTAATAGTTGACATAATTAATGAAAACGAAGCTAACGAGATTAACTATTCAGGGGAGCTAAATGAGAGCGAATTGTGTGATGTCAGTATAGCTTCGGAAAGTGAATACGATACTCATGATGATAGCGAGGTAGCTGATCAATGTGGCGAAAAGTATGCAGTTCGTCGATCAGAGCGTATTGCTAACAAGGCCAAGAGAAATTTGTTGTTAAGCGTGGTGTCTGATGATAGTGATCCTGTGAATCTGGAAGAGGCATTGACTAGTCCAGAGGCAGATGTCTGGAACCCGCAATGAAAGAAGAGATAGATTCTCACAAGGCACACAAAACATGGCTGCTTACGAAATTACCTGAAGGTAAAAGAGCAATAAGCAATCGATGTGGGTTTTTAAAACTAAGCGCAATGCTAAAGGTGCGCTGGTTCGTTATAAAGCAAGGCTCGTTGTTAAAGGTTGCTCACAGAAACTAGGAAACATTTTCTCCGGTGGTCAGATACAATTCATTACGATTTTTATTTGCTATGGCGGCGAAGCATGATTTGTCGGTGCATCAGTTAAATGCGGTAACTGCATTTTTTAACGGTGAACTTCAAGAAGAAGTGTTCATGAAACAACCTGATGGTTATAATGACAATTCTGGCAGAGTTTGTCGTCTACTAAAATCATTGTATGGTTTAAGACAACCAAGCAAAGTTTGGAACGATAAATTGAATGAAGAATTAATTAGTCTGGGGCTAATTCGGAGCGAAGTCGATCAATGTATTTACTTTTGTGTGAGTGATTACAGCATGGTATACGTAGCAATTTATGTGGACGACGTTCTGGTGTTTTCTAATGACAAAAAGGCTACGCAGCGGATTAAGAACGAGTTGTCTTCGAAATTAAAAATGAAGGACATGGGTTCAGCGTCATCCGTACTTGGGATGAGAGCGCAGCGAGATGAGGTAAAAAAGTTAATTAAACTTAATCAGTCTGAATATATTTCCAGTGTATTAAAACGGTTTGGAATGGACGATTGTAATGCGGTAGCTACGCCACTAGATTTGTCGCAAAAGCTAACATTACGGAACACATTACATTACACTGAAGCGAGTGATGAGGTATTTGAAGGGTACAGTCAACAAAGGCATCGTGTTTCGGAAATCAGCTCAAAGTTTTACTGGTTATTTTGATGCTGACTGGACAGGAGATCTTGATCAAAGGTGATCTTCTGGTTACGTATTTATAATGCAAGGTGCAGCTATATCTTGGTCATCGCAGAGACAGCGTACCGTAGCATTGTCATCAACTGAGGCGGAGTTAACATCTGTAGTGAGCGCAATGCAAGAAGCGATTTGGTTACATCGGCTAGAGTCGGAACTCGGTTCATGGTGGTACAGAAGGAATAAAAATGTACTGCGATAACAAGAGCGCTATTCACATTGTTCGGAACAATAACTTTTCTCCCCGAACTAAACATGTGGACATCAAGGCGAAGTTTATACAAGAGAAGGTGATGGAGATGGTTTAACAAAGGCTAAACCTGCAGTTAAGAATGAATTTAATAATGTTAAATTAGGCTTAAAGTAATGTCATGTATCATTTAACATAATTTTTGATTTAAATAACATATTATTAGTGTTGTCAGATGTTCCATTAAAGGGAAGTGTTATGTAATATTGTAAACCTGGCATCACTATACTTCTTATTCCTTTTATACTGTTCTTATGTATATTATATTCAATAAAGTTAGCCGTCATCTTACATTGAAACTGAGTGTACGTATGTAACTCTGTTCAACATACATATTACAAAGGTTCCAATCGAAAATGCTTGGAACAATTACGTGTTCACCGTGGTACATGCGTATCGAAAATATCCATAAAGGCCTTGGTATTCCTATGGTAAAAAAGGAAGTAAAAGATAGCAGAATTAAATATACTCGTATAAACTCCGAGATCACCCAAACCCTTTGGCTAATGCTTTGGTACATTCCTGCGATCAAACACGCCTTAAAAGAAGAGATATGCCTGCGTATTAAAGAGCAACGTATCACCAAAACAGCTCAATCACTTACTTGAGCTTGTCTAGTTTTTAAATAGATTTATGACTTTAAAACTTATTGATAGGTTTAAAAAAAAGCAGATTCAATAAATAAAATAATATTGAAAAAAAAAATTTAGAACCAGTATTAACAGCAACAACAATGTCAGCCTCGAAATCCAACACAGAATAATTCTTACCAACAGGTTTTACTACGGGTTGAGGAGGAAATTGAGAAGTAATGTCTTCTCTTGACGAACAAACACCAAAATGTATAAGTCACTCATTATTCTCGTCCTGCTATATGGTGCAAAGCCTTTTACAATGATCTTAATCTGATGGGTAGGCCTTAAAAGTGTTTGGGAGATAAAGATATTTGGTCCTTTTGCCTTAGACAGTCATTCGAAATTCAACTCGCCTCGTCTCATTTATATATATGTAGATTACCCTATACCTAACTCCATTGTTTTTAGGCGATACAAACCAACGTTTGATGAGCAAAACTATGACTTAGTCCAAAAGCGTACTACTTACTATGTATCAATACGGTATTACTGCAGTATATATACATCACGTCAAACAATATTGCTAAGTGATTCGTTGTAAAATTTGACGTTATAGTAGAACACTTTTACTTTAAGTTCAACCTCTTATTTTTGCGAATGTATACAGATTAAAAAATTGTCAACTTAAAATCGAATAGTTTTATTATAAATATTCTCTTCAGTTTCATCGAGAAAGAAGGCACAAACATCATTCAAATGTTCATGAAAATTTATTAATTTGTTGCCATCTTAAATAAATTTTTTACCAAAATCTCTGAATTTAAGGCAAAATTTAGTATAAATTAATAAAGAGGCTTAGTATATTGACTAAGCCATTCTTGTAAATGTAAATGTCAGAAAGTATCAACTTTTTTAGTGATGTCTGCCCATCGGGTACCAGGTTTCTGCGTATCAAAACATAATGCAATGCAACAAATATTCCCGTTGCATTACAGACCTTTATACTTGGTTCGTATGCGTTGCAATTGTCGTCGGCGAAGTGAAATATTATTTAAAAAGAAACGAAATTGAACTTCATAATATTGACTCAAACGAAAACAAAGATTTATTTAAGCATTTGATACTACAATTTCCAACATTTATGTAATTTGAATAAAAATATATGTATAAATGCTTGTTGCTACCTTGTATCAATTATGATGTCAGCACTATGTGCTAATGTTACTTTTAAACCCATTGATCGAACGCCTTTTTGTTTAAACCCTTTACTAATTTTTCGATTGTATTGATGATTTATTTTTTCTTAAATCTTTAGCGCATTTTTTTAAAGAATGTTTAAACACTGATTAACAATTTAAGGCCACTTTGAAAATTTTGTTTACACTGTTGGAAATTTAATAATTTGGCGCTATGCGCTATTTTTAAAATAATTTTTTATTAACTATAATAATTTTCTTAATTTTTTACACTGATCACTGATCACTTATATGAGAAAACATAAAACTACTTAGCTAATTATCTTTTCCCGCAGTGATGGATTACGCTCTTTCAGGTCCTCCAGTAATTCCTGAGGAATTAGTTTTCGTTAAACCGCGTCGGTTTTTAGTTATATTTTTTCATAATCTAAAACATTAAAACTAAAATTCAATTAATAAAAATAGTCCACTTACTTATAAATAATAGTATTCGACTTTTTGTGTTAGTTTAAGAATATTACAAATATTTTCGAGCATATTTTTTAATTACTACAAAATATAGATACTGGCAACCCTGCTTTTAAGAGAGCAATCCGTTAAGAGAACAAGCTCGTTTCTACCGAAAAAATTCAATTTGCTCAAATGGGAGCAATAACAATTGCCCTGTGACAAGGGAAGGGCGGAACGGAATTCACTAGTTGTACTATTACTCACCTCAGCGACGGCGACGTGAAAGAAACCAATGTTACAACGATAGCTTCACCTCCACAACGCGAAAATAAAAAAGGCAATAGGTAGTTAAATTTTGAAAACCCTATAACGTGATCCACACTCTCGGACTTCGTACCGAAAATATGACAAAAATTATTCGAAAAGTCTCAAGGTTTTATTTAAAACCAAACGTGGATATATCTAGAATTACAATCTATAAAATATTAATTTTTACTCAATCCTCCTTACGTTTCAAAGATAACTTAAATGGATGTGAATAAAAGATTAAACATCTAGAGCAAAACAACCACTGCCCACAAAATTATAAAAAAAAAAATTGTTCAAAATATGCTGACAAACTAGACTTTTCTTTATGAGCATATTTGAGTAAGAAATTAGCTTATGTTCGTAATAAACTGACATTGCAAACATATCAGTGATTTTATTTCATGTTTTTTGTTTTTAATAAAATAAAATGAAAAAAAATGATTTAAAAAGCAATAAGGAAGGTCTAAGTTCGGGTATAACCGAACATTTTATACTCTTGCAAATTGCACGGATTAAAGCCGGTGTAATACCTTCAGGTACATAAGGGTAGTTAACTATATGGGGTCTAATACCACGTTCAGACCGACACTTAATCACACGATTTCGGCTGTTGAGTAGTTTATCCCACTAATCTTATAATATTATCAAGATTTCGCCGTACAAAAATGACAGTTCAAATCCATTTCATCGAAGTGATTTACATAAGCGAATTTCGGTGTTTTAGCATAAGTGGTTTAAGAGACATGTACATTAAACTTATTAGATAACGGGGCCACACCCAATTTTTTTTGTAATTTTAGCCCACAGGAGCAACTGGGATACCCTGTACGATTACATTTCTATATCTTAATTTAATATTGAGTTATGGTACGCGGCAGTGCACAGTGGTCGGGCTTGTATGGAGCCGCGACCATAAATATTTCCCGTTGAGATATCGTTATAAACTTTTCTCCAAAAATCTAAAAAATATTTTGAACATATAGTAAAAAAATTGGCTGCATCGGACGACTATATCTTATAGCTCCCATAGCACCGTAGCAAGGCGTATAAGGCGATGGTGCGCAAAAATACTTCCAGTAGAGTTGCAGTGCTAAAATTTCATTACTGGCATGTATTTAATTTTTTTTTTATATAAAAAAGGTTAACAAATATCTTCCAATAAATCAAATGTAGATGACAAAAATTTAGATTTGTCCCTCTTTGGTAGTTTTCTCTGACCTGTTATAAAAGGGTCTGATCGCAAAAGAAGTGTATTGATTAAATCCGTATTTGTCAATATGTGAGACATCTTCCGAGTATGTTGCAATCGGCACTTCTTTATTTCTTTGTTGTTGGACTCCGCAGCTTCCTCTGAGAGCTCTCCAATCGACGACAAAACGTGCTCTATCACCGTCGCACCGTGAATTAAAATTTTATGCACTGTTGCTGGAAGATAGTACCATGGATATAGTTTTATCAGCTGCTTAGCAGTATCCAATGCATAGCTTTCAAATCTTTTATCATTAATAGAATATCCTGAGGCTAAAGCTTGCAATATCGTTGCGCATCGGGTTATAACTGATTCATCAATGCCTGTAATAGCAGATGCCAAACTCGGGTTGCTAACAAATTTCCTGGCTGTATTTCCATCGTTGGAATTTCCTCTGCCTCCGTCTCTTGGCTTATCAACAATTATTCCCATTTTATCGTGAATTTCCTCTTGGGCTTGTTCTTTCCTTCGCAGTACTTTAAGCTTTTGTTCTGCTGATCTTTCTTGCCACATTCTTATTTCCTATTTGTATGAAATGTGCAAAAGGTACTCAAATAAGCGTATGTAAAAATGAAGAGGTGATAAACCGAATTCAAAATACTTTTTCTCAACTTTTTTTATTAGACATTTTTCTAAATCATTCATTTCGGTGGGTTTTGCACCGCATGTAAAGCATTTCATAGACAACGTATTGCTCAACGCGTTGCACACTTTACCATCTATCATAGTAAGTTGCTGGCTATGATTTATGAATAATTTTTTATTGGGAATTTGAAATTCGGTTGGCATTATGTTCGCTATTTTATTTTTAAAGTGCAGTTCTTCCTCAAGGGATACTGTGGCGGTATCCTCTTTGAATTGAAGTCTGACTGGCCTACAATAGCGTGTAGATAATGGTCTAGGATTTTTCCATATTATTTTGGAGTCACTTTCAGTAATAAGCTGAAGTGGGACGTACGATGTTAACAATAGACATCTATCATCGTCATTATAGTTAGAAAAATTTTGTTTGTATTCACTGTGCCCAGTACTGCCATCAAACCCCCATTTTCCAATTAATGTTAATGTGTTCTCCGTTCCTTCAAGACAATTTTCAATTACAGTTCTTTGGAGCTGTAAAATACTAGAAGCGGTGTTGTCTAGTAAACTTTGCAGCTCGACTTCTGCATATGTTTCAGCTACTGTTGTGTCATTTAGATATCTTGATGTTTCAAAGTTGAGAATTTTTTCGTAGCTTGGCAATATATTGCAAGACACTTCAGTCTTCACAAATTCACGAATGAGCAAGTATTGGTGTTTTGTTATTCCAGTGTCTATTAAAAGCGATAAAACCTTTTCAATATTTGCTTCGGTAGACTTCAGGATCGTTGGAAAAATCGGATGAGCGCAAAACAGAAGCTGCACACTGATCTTGTTTTTCTATCAGCGCTATCCGACGACTTTTCGTTCTTTTTGAGGACTCAGCAAAATCAATTTTGGGACGTCCGCGTGCAGCACTTGAAAAACTTTGTTCAGGAACACAAGCAGGCTCAATTATAATTGTTTCGACAATGTTCAACCAAGGGGATTGACATTGAACAATTGAAATCTTACAACGATTGTATTTAGTCCAATAAGCAATAATTTTTTTGCAAATGTAACCAATACAAATGTTTAGTTTTCTCATCTCAACTGCGTAGCCTTTGTTTTTAATGCTTTGTTCTACTAAACCAATGACACTTCGAGTTCTTTTCGCATTCGTGCCTTCTTCTGTGCACCAAAGATCAAGAATGTGCATGCGCGAAAATACGCAGTTACAAGAAGCGCCTATAAAAAAAGATAGCATAAAATTTAGAAAAAAAATGTGCAACATTGCACACAAACACAAAAGACGAATACAAAAGAAACATCGCAAAAACAAAGGAAGAGCAGCAGATAGGTCGCAAATTTGAGCAACAGTAAGACGACAGCTTAAGTTTATTCAAGAATATACACATATGGGCAAATATCGGCAGCTACAACTAACATTTGTATTACCTTAAAACATTAACAAATACACTGATAACACTCATAAAGGGGGGATCGTGGGGTAACATAACTAAATGTCTATTTAAACATGAAAATTACGTTAAAAAAATACACAAAAAAAGTATAATCAATCAAAAATACACAACAAATAATAAATCAATAAAATTTATTTCACAAGATGAATTTATTAAAGTAAATACCTGCAACAATAAAATTCATTTTAAATAATCAAATTCGGTCCTTTCTAGCAAACGTTTGACCATTTTGAAATTCAATTTTGTTTTCACGAAAAGCTAACTTAGCGAGTTTCGCTGCAAAATTGAACAATTGATCACGCTTTGCATTCTATTTTTAGAATGTCCCATTAGATTTGCAGTAAAAGCCATGAAGAAGCTTGGACATTTTAGAGACGATTTGGTAACTTTTCGCAAATTTTTGTTGTTATGAATTTTTTGAATTTTGTCCTATGGGCGCAACCACTATGCAGTGGACAGATAACGCCCATTTACGAACTCGGCCTAACATTTTTGCCAGGAAACAATAGTACCAAGTTTAATTATAAAATGTCAGTTTTTACTGAAGTTATCGCTTGCACAGATAGAAAGACGAAAGGACGGACTGATGGACGGACTGACAGACTGTCACACGGATTTCAACTCAATTCATCACCCTGATCATTTATGTATACGGTTTCCTATGTCTTACTCAATAATTTTTAGGTGAATTTTTTAAATTATTGATAGTTTCATGCTCTGTGGGAGCAATAATATCTGAACTCGATCTTATACCTAGGGCAGCAAAACCACTGTTGATCAGTTTTGTTTTCCAAGGCAGCGCTACAATATTTAAACAAATATTTCAGAGCAAACAACTAAAACTCATAGCTGTCATTTAAAATGAACGACTGAATTCTTCACGAAATTTTTCATGGAAGGCAGTGCCAAAATCTTCGAACAAATAGTCCAGATCGAACAAACATGGAGTAAAGCTGCCATACAGAGTAACCGATCAAATTGATTTAATTAATTTTAAATTTTTAAATTATTTTAGATTTCAAGAAAAAAATATTTTAAACTTTTAATCCTTATTACATTATGAAAAATCCAGTGTAATTTTCTATGAAATGCTCATATTCACAGACTGTGAAAATGTGCTAAAATAGCTTATTATTCTTATTCTTATTCTTTTTGGAAGTTGATATAGCTTTCGCGGTAATATGTAGATTTTAAGGAACGAGCCACACCCACTTTTAAAAAACTTAAAACTACTCTCCTGCAAGTTACCGGTTTGTATCTTATTGAAATGCTTAGTTATGACACTTTATAGGTTGTCTTTTATTAGTGTTTTGTGGGAGTGGCAATACCAACCTCCCTCGTGGGCCAAGGAACCAAATTTCATCGCAACATCTCAATTTATACTCGGAATTCAACTTGTCATCATGATCATTTATATAATATATATATGTATTATATATATAGATATATGTAATACAATATCTATTTCGATTAGTTTTAGGTGATACAAATAACCGTTAGGTGCACAAATCTCTGGAAAAAGGAAGAGTATGAAAATGAGGTTAAAGATATATGAGTAAATATACCTCCTGAACTAACATAAAATTGGGTGCAATATGTATACGTTTCTTTTTGTCTTTTTTGTCTAAATTTCATTTACATTATGGAAACCAATAAAACGGCTTCTTCTCATCAAACTTCATTCGTGGAAACCAAACGGATACAATCAAATTTGGCATCTATTAACTATATACATATATGATTACATATATTAACCCGGCGTCATTGTGGCTACTAAATAGAACTTGTCCGTTGTGGCCGGGTGTACTTTACCCGTGGACCTTACTGAACACTGAATCAATGTTATGCCAATACTAGTATGCTACATTAAATAATTGGCTAATAATACACATTATTTATAATAATTAAACATTTATTTTTTAAAAAATCAACAATACAATCAAACAAACAAAAAAAAAACAAAACTATTTATTCTGAGATCGATCAATTTTAAAATCGCTCGGGTATCATATACCCGGCAACAATGACGCCGGGTTAAGTTATTATAGGACATAGACTCGATTTTTTTAACTACCTCATTTTTATGAAAAATTTATATTTTAATTAAATATGGTGTTTCGGAAAATGTATAACCATTGAATAAATAATAATTGAAATCATCACCAACATCCCTTAACTTCCAATGATAAAAACAAGCATTCCATTTGTTAATTTCTGATGAGCAATTTCCGAAGATGAAGAGATAATTATGTGCATGTACATGCATTTGAATTCAGCTGAATCGAAACTGCATTTTGCAGTAGCGGCATTCGTCAAAAGTTTTGAGTATTCTTACAACAGAGAGTGTTTTTGCTTCAGACTCTAAAATTTTTGGATTGTGCGCAATGCCCAAAGAGAATTGAATATTATTTATAGAAAACATTTCTCTTTTGTATGCTCTTAGCTCTAAAAAGCATCTATATACCTACAAATACATACTAATATATTTAGAGATGAACACAAACACAGACAGATGGTGGTTAGTGATTATGTCAGATATGGCACTTCGGCTTCGTTTATACTCACAACTGTTATACGTTATCTGAATAGTAACACAACCAAAGTCGTGCTGGAGGAAAAGCTTTAGTGACGAATATTGTCTTAAAATGAAATATATTTGACAATTAACCTACATAAAATCCACTTATAGTATCATGTGATTCATTATGTATTTTTGTACACTTATGTATTCATATAGAATTTGGAAATATAGATTTATTCGCACAATTTTTTCTTAGCTGAACATCGCCTAAAACTGCTATGTAAGGGATACAACAAATAATGAGATGGATTTTGCATTAAATACAGCTTGCAAAATATGTCAAAGGTATACATATAAAGCAACGATAAACTACTATATTGTTCTGAAAAAGCATTACGTAAAATTTATTTAATCTAAATTAACTGTTAATGCGGCGGAACAGAATAGTAACTGAATGTCAATATTGACCTCATACATGTATTGTATGATACAGACACTTCAGTAGACCCTGACGACGGGCTGTTACATTGTCATTTATTGTTGTATTCTCTCAAAATATTGCCACTGAGTATATAGTTTTATTCACTTAACAACCTAACCCATAGAAATTGTATTATACATTAAATTGCGTGTCACGTTTTCACCGAAATAAACGTAAATTCCTATACTACCGAACCGATTTTAATAAAATTTTGAAAACTGTGTAGTTTTATCCAACATGAAAGGTTGGATAATTTATACCTCATTTATGTTATAAATATTAATTAATAATTTTCCAATTGACAAATATTTGTGTCAAAATTAATCAAAATTCAACTTCAGGTACAATCCCTTTTATTCTTATACGAGACAATAATGTTTTCGCCTTTACTAATAAATAACACTGGACTATAATGGGTTTTTTGTCCTAGATATATGTAGATATATTTGTTCTTGCTTGCTTTTAAGTCTTTATTTTCAATTTATCTACAAAAATCACAAAAAATTAACAAATATTTGGTATAATGTTAGTTTATTTTTATAATATTTTTATGACAAAAAAAAAATGTTATATTTCAATTAAACGTGTTTTATGGATGTTTCCTTTAAAACTTTACAGTTGGACAATCTTTTTTTAAGGATCACTCTTTCTTTCATTCCATGTAAATCCTAGTAGAACCGCTCTTTCTGTTTCTTAGTATAATTTCCAAAATTATCTGAAAATTTATCCACATGAATGCAGATATACATACATATTCAGAATTCATATTCGTGTTTCCATAATTTTTTTATATCTTGCCGCTTTATGGTTACCTAGAAAAATACATAAATGATTATAATAAGTTTATTTTTCATAATAATTTATAACAATGTTTATAATGTTAGATTATATTAAATATAAATAAACTGATAACACTGTTATACATCTATGAATATCTTCATAATTTGTCGTTTTATGGTTACTTAGAAAAATTTTGATTATCAAAATGAAACTTTTCCAAACTTCACTTTCCGGAACAGTCATAACATTGATGTAAATCTGTATCTTTCATGAATCGCCGTTTTTAAGGACAGAAAAATAGTCCACCTGTGAACTATTCAATGTCAAGCTTTCTTCAAACGTAATGAAATAAACAAATTTTTTATCCCATAATAAGTGGCCCTATTGCTTCATTTATTTAATCTACTTAGTTCAGAAACTAATCAAGCTCTATTAACAAAACTTCCAGCCTTCAGCATAACCGTTATATGAAAAGTGATAAACCCCCATGATTCTACCATACATCCACATGTATGTATTTAGCGCATAACCCAACACTTAAAAACTGCGATAATCCAATAAATACATATGCGTCTTTATCATTTAGGATCGCTTCATTAAAACATTAATATATTAATTTTGTCAGTCCTTCTCAAGAAATTCGTTATTTTTGGAACGAAGTTCCTTACGGCAGGCTTGCAGAAGATAGGATTTTGCTGCGGGAGCTAACTGAAAAAAAAGTGATAGTAAAAACAGTAAGAAATAACCCGTAAGATCGCTAGTTATAGCCTACTTTTAGGTCTTGCTCTATTATAGCTCTATTATATCATTTGTAATAACAATTGATAATTTAAAACAAAAAAATATTTACCAATTTTTACTTATTTTTTGCATAAAAAAAATTTCACTTTGAACAAAATATTAAAATTTCATTGAAGTGAAAGGTATTAGTATGTCCACAACGATATTGTGTACATGCAAAATGGACAGCTGTGCTGTCTTGTGTACATGCCGACCATGCTGCACTAAACACGTTTATGGGGAGTTAAATTGTTGCATATTTTTTGGCGCAGGCTTTGAGGAAATAACCCGTAAGAAAAAGACTGTAAGATCGCTAGTTATAGCCTACCTTTAGGTTTTGCAAAATAATTAGGCATGAAAATCTGTAACATTATTGTGTATGCAAATTAGTTTTGAGTGAAGTGCGGAACACATAGAGCGCGACAGCTGCAAACTACATCTGTCAAATATTAAAATACAGACGTTCTTATGGACACTGTTATTTTGACAGCTGCACGACCACACGACTGCAGGCCGACAGTTGTTGTTCCCGCTAACTTGAATATTTCCTATATTTGCCAACGGCAGTAGGACGACAGAAGAGTTGACAGTAGAATGGAAGATAGAAAGAGGAGGTAGAGTGGTGATGTCACTAATATGTAAAATGTAAAATTATTCACAGGTCTAACAAACTTGACGTTATTTTACAAATAAAAGCATAAAATAGCTCTATTATATCATTTGTAATAACAATTGATAGTTTAAAACATAAAAATATTAACCAATTTTTATTTAGATATAATTTGAATTATTTTTTTATTTTACGTAATTCATTATTTCTTAAAATACTAAATTTTCTTAATACTTATCTGTACTTAAATAACAACTAATCAGCGAAATTTGAGAGAAAAATCAGGACAACCTACATAAAATGAAATTAAGCAAAATTTTTTTTTGCAAATTGTATCGATTCTACATTATCCGAAGGAACTTCGTTCCTGCCTGGTGTCCCACGACAGCGCATTCTTGTTATTAGAACTATGACTATTGACAATTAAAAAACGTATCTACGCCAAGTAACTGTGATATGGACTAACAATTATAACACAAGCGACAAACAAGCTTCTTCTTGCCTCCGAAAATATCGTAAGCGACGTGAAATTAAATAACTGGATTTAGAAATGTGAATTAAAACCACATGAGTAAGACTCTGCTGTACAAGAATAGTGGATAAATAAAAGGTTATTTTATAGTCCATTGCATTTCACTGAAAAGTGGTCTAAAAAGATGACAAACGTTGTTTAAATTGATAAGTATAGTTTCGAAGGGCAATGCCGCCACTATTACTGAGTCGGTAAATATAACATATGTACATAACTGTTATGAGAACGTAAATGATTCTATTTACAGCATATTAAAATCATTTACTCGAAGACAAACTATCCGGGCTCCTATTAAAAAGACTACAATAATGAGATATGCTCAAACCAAACCCTGTCCTTACAAATCAATTAATTTGCTAACGTCTCGGAATTTCATCAGCAACTTAAAAATATTCAAAAATTGAAATGTTATTACTCCTTTTTTGTATGCAAAATTCATACATGAATACCAATATGCATAATATACATAATATGTACGTATATGTGTACTATATGTATTACATATAGTACATATAATGATAATGAGTGATAAAGAGTTCCGTCTGAACGCCGTCTATGGAGTTGATTTTTCATATGGGTTTTATAGCTGATAACTGTTATTTCATGTTCCAATTAGAAACTAACCATTACTTTTTCTTTAGGTAGAGTTTAAGAGAACTTACCTGATAGTTGCTTACCAGATATTGACAAAACGCTTTGCGAGACATTGACAAAACGGTCCTTACAGTATAATTATACGAAGTCTTTTTAAAATATATGGTGAATTTTTAAATTTCGCGTGATACGTCCATTCAATTATCGATTGTTCATTTTGTTATGTTGATACACTCGTCTCGAACGTATGTTCATAGTTTCAGCTACATACTATACATATATACATATAGGGTATTCACAAGGTGTCATATTGTGTCATATCGTCATATTGTCATATTTTTTTATGACTGTCATATTAGCACTGTTGTTGTTTCACATGCAAAATTAAAATATGACTGATACAACACTGCGCGGTATGTTTATTGAGTTCGCTATTTTATCGGCTGTATTTGTTTACAAATACAGCACTGCGTGGTATGTTTCTTGAGTTCGTTATTCTATCAGCTGTATTTGTTTACTTTCTTATTACTCGTATTGTGTGTAGAGTGTAGAAATATGACAAAATATGACATACAACAGTTAAGGGTGCTCACAAGTGTCGTATTTTTAAGAATATTAAAATATGACATAAGACATACAACAAAGCTTGTGAATTGCCTAATAGCATATTTATTTTGTTTGTAAGAAGCACATAAGTTAGACATGTTTTGCGTGCTCGTCAATTTCCTGCTGTCGAAAAATATGGATCAAGGAATTTGTATTCAATTTTGTGTGAAAATAGAAATAAACGCTCAGAAATATTTGAAATTTACAGCCCTATTCTCATGCCCTCACAAAAGTCACCAACCTCACCACAGTGATGTTTCTCACTATAATGAGGGTTACCTTATTCTGGCGAAAATTCAAAAGCTCAAATGCTCACTATTGTCACAAATATCTGTGACGTGTGAAAGCAGCCATCATAATAGAAAACATCTGTGTTTGTTTTGATTTAAATCAATATTTTTAATAAATAAATTATATAAATTGATAATTGAGTGTTATAATTAATTGAGAATTGTGTTATAATTAGCATGGAGGAGCTATTCTTTGTATATGCAGCAATTGTTGAGGAGGAGGAATCGGCGGGTAGAAGGAAAGTGTTGAAGGGCTTGCGAGACAAGAGCGACCCTTTTTCTATGCAGGACACAATATTCATTAACACATTTCGATTCCCAAAATCGTTATGTAAATTACTCATAAGTGAATTGGTGCCGCATGATGTGCAGAAGTCAAATATACCTTTTGAACTGCGGTTCCTGGCGTGCTTATATTTTTACGGACATGGCTCTTACCAAAAATGCGTTGGTAATAGCTATATGCTCTCTATGAGCCAGCCCTCTGTCTCTAGAGCTCTTCACTTCATATCAAAATTAATTGTGGATGTTAAGGGCAGGATGTTTCGGATACAAAGAAGGGGTAAGATAAATAAATAAAAATAAATATAAATAAATAAATAAATTTTTTCTTAAAGATTTTACACGAAATTTGGGATCAAGGGCACAATCGGCGCAATCGATTGTACCCATATTGGGATTGTTTCACCCTCAAGCACGGACGCCACTACTCCTCTCTCACTTTTCATGAACCGGAAAGGATTTTACAGCCTTAATGTAGAAGCAGTACGTAATGTTCTATATTATACAAACTATTTACCAATCTTTCTATTAATACATATGTATGTATTTGCATTTTTGGCAGGTTTGTGATCATCGACTTCTGTTCACCGCTGTCAACGCGAGATATCCCGGATCTTGCCATGATTCTGGTATTTGGACCACGTCGCCAACACGTATGCACCTCACAAATACTTATAGCACGCAAAGTGATTCGTGGTTGTTAGGTGACCAAGGATATCCACTGGAGCCATGGCTGTTAACGCCAGTCGTTGAACCTTCAAATGCAAGGGAAGTGCGTTACAATAAGTTGCACGCCAAAGCACGTAATACCATTGAGAGAGCCTTTGGTGTTTTGAAGTCACGATTCCGGTGCCTCTCAAAACACCGCATTCTTCATTACAGCCCTGAAAAGGCGTCTTTGATTATTTACGCGTGCACAATTCTTCACAACATTTTACTGAAGCATGGTGTGGCTGCAGACCTTGGCTTCGAAGAAGTTTTAGAAGAATCACAAGACACCGAAATTGTTTTCGAAAACCCCAACTTTAGAGAGGGTGCTAGAGTAAGAGAACGTTACATCATGTCTTTATAATATACATACATGTGTTTGTATATATTTCCAGTGGCGTTATGTACTATAAATATATATATATATAAAATATATATACATATATACATATATGTAAGTTACTTACTGCTCTGTACACTTTACTTCCTCTAAGAATGAATAAAAAGACATCTACATATGTTTAAATAATTCATTTTATTTTATTTTATTTATTAAATAATTCATTTTATTTTATTTAATTTTTTTGCATTTTTGTTTAATTTTTTTTTATTTTTTTACATTTTTATTTCATTTTTTTATTTTTTTACATTTTTATTTAATTTTTTTTATTTTTTTTTACATTTTTATTTTATTTTTTTTATTTTTTTACATTTTTATTATTACTTATCTAATTTTTCCGACAATTTAGCCATAACCTCTGACAGCGAGGTTAGTGCTTTTGTCAATTGGGTCAGCACCCCTGTCATCTGCACATTTTGCTCTACAATTGTCCTTTGTAGAGCAATGGCCTCCTCCTCTCGCTTTTCCCGATCCTCCATTTTTTTTAGCACTGTCCCAAGCATCTTCGCTGCAGTCAATTTTTCAGGAGGGATGTAAGAAGGAGATGGCATAGGAGAAGATAAAATGGGAGGAGATAAGGAAGAAGATGGAGGTGATGGAGAGGAAGAAAAATGAGGTGATGGCGAGGAAGAAAAATTTAAATTGAGAGCAGGAAAAGCTGGAGCAGGGGATGTAACTGCTGGCGAGGATGCTTGAGCAGGCGATGCGACTGCTGGCGAGGATGCTGGAGCAGGCGATGCAACTGTTGGTGTTGGCGCTGGAGCAGGCGATGTGACTGTTGATGTTGGCGCTGGAGCAGGCGACTCGACTGTATTTAAATACAACGGCAAAACCTGTAAGTATAAAACGGACCAATTATTGCCTCATTTATAGTCCGACAAATATTAAATTAAAATATTACCTGATGACCCAAAGTCACAACACCCGGCAATCCATCCACCGCTGCTGCTCCAAAAGTTGAAATTGCTTGCTCCTCGAATTCGCTCATTCCATTTATCGGAGGGCCTCCACCAGTCGCTTGCGCATGTGCCTTCAGCTTGCGCGCTCGCGATCGCAACTGATGTTTCCAATGCATCAATGACTATGGAACATATGTATTTTAATAATGTGAAACATACACAAGCATTTATGAACTTACCTCCCTCCACTTGGCTGCCGACCGAGTTGGGCCTCTTAAGGCATTTAAATTATCTGCTAACTCCGACCAAAGTATTTGCAACCCTTGAGGGTTGGTCGGAGTTAGCTTCCCCCGTTGCAACTCAGGATGCTGCTTGCAAAACATTATGTAATGTTGCAGCTGCTCCTGAGTTGTCCTTTCCGTTTTTGTACGCCTAGGAATATATGAAATTATTGTATATATATATATATATTTAAAATTTGCAAAATTACTTACATATGCTGATTATCCATTGTTGTGTACGTTTTTGTTTGCTTATTTTTCATAAAACAACTGTTTGACAGCTAAAAGCTTTTTACCTCACGTGGTGACTTTTTAAAGCTTTTTTCTTATGAGGTTTGAGCAAGAATAGCCTCACAAAATATGCCTCACAAGAAATCTCTCAAATTTTTCCTCTATTTTTTCAGAATAGGGCTGTTAGACAGTATCATTCATAGCAAAGCGTATTGAGTGTTTATAATTGGTTCAAGCGTTTCAAAGAAGGTCGCGAAAATGTGAATGACTACCCTCGACCTGGCCGCCACAGAACATCGACAACCGATGAAAATGTTGACAAAGTGAAGAAAATTGTTAGGGAGAATCGTCGAATCAAACAGTCGTCAGTAAGAGAAGTTGCTGAAGACGAAAAAATAAAATTCATATAGAGGGTTAATTGGGTTTCAGAAGTACAAAAAAAGGTATTTTTACGAATCTCTTAATATCTCATATTATATGGCATATCAAAAAAATATAAAATGGTATACCAAAGGCACATATTTGAACAATATCTCCTGAAATTTTTATATAAAAATATTGAAAATTCAGCCGCTCAGACCTCATCTCCCAAGGTGTCTCACAAAAAAAGTGATATCGCCGTGGACAGCATAAATTATTATTGAATTATCTCAAATTAAAAACCAAACTTATTCCGTTAGTACATACAGTTGCGGTCAAAGTCTTGGTAGTGCTAGTCATTAATTTAATAAATGTGGTCATACTTTTTTCTTACAAATTTTTTGTTGGGACGCGCTTCAAAATGAGTTAGCTTCAGATGTTGACATGACTACATACAACAAATCTTTTCGCTTGGCTTGTTGTTTTGTTTGTTTTTCAGTCAAAATCTTAGTAGGGTTTGAAAAATTAAAATTATCTGAAAAATAACGTTGGAATTAATCTATCTAATTGAAGTTTTTGGTTTAAATGTTAAAGTTTTAGTTTTATTAATTTACGAATATCGGAAAAAAAGAATTGTACTCCTGAGAAACGCGCTCTGATAAAAAATTGCTTTCTGAGGACAAAACTTTTGTCGAAGTCCAAATTATTCTTAATTGCTCACTCACAACAATACGTAATGCTGTCAGGTAGCCATAAATGTCAGTAAGAGAAGTCAATTCTATTGTCAGATTCCATTTGCGGCTGCTACAGAGGTAAAAGATGCCTTTAATATAACTAGAAGTACTGAAATTATATGCTGGCGTTTGCGTGATCAAGACATGGAGGCCCACGATCCATAAAAAGTGCCGTTATTGCCTAAAACGCATTGTTTTCATATATTTATAATTTATTGAGCTTTTATGGTAAAAAATATTTTTTTTATAAAAGCGATATCTTATAGTTTTTTAACAGTTCCTCTTCTACAATTGCACACTACAGGAATTTGACCGTAGCTGTATATAAATCTCGCTTTTAAACGAAGGAAATAAAAAAAGTTTAAATTTTAATTTTTTCTCATACCTTGAATAAAAAATCTAATTTTTTCGTCAAATTTTTGCCATTTATTACAAAAAAAAATAAGTTGTAATGAATCAAAAAAACCTTCGTTAAGTAAGTAGATTATGATATTTTAAAGATGTGTACACAACTCGAACTAAATAGATCCATAGCTTTTCGAGAAATCCTGTCAACCGCCTTCAAAAACACTGTTTCGAGAAAAACGTGTTCAAAGACGGCGCACTTAGCCTAGTTAGCCTCGAGCGCACAAGTTTTCATGGCTTTATCTCCGAAACTATTACTCAGATCAACTTGAAAATTTAGGACGATATTCCAAAAGTGTTGTAGAATTTAATAAGACAACAAAAATGGTTTTTTGAAATTTTCAAACCCACCTAACTCTTTAACTCGTGCACTGTTCTAAATGTACATATACACCCCTATTCTGTGCTTTTGACAAATTAATAAACTATTGACAATTAACTCAAATATTTATCAAGCGAGAAATATTTTGGTATTTTGTGGCAATCTTGATAAAAGTAAAAGCTTCAATTCGTAAAGCTTTCCCCCACACGTGTGGTGAACAAAATAATGTAAAAAAACAGCTGATTTCTATTCAAATTATTCGTTAAAATGGACTGTTCTGCACCGTAAGTATTCAAATTTTAATTATTAAAAAAATTTATAATTTAACTTTTATTTGATAGTAAACCAATATCGACCGAGCTACGCATGAGCAGTTGGAGGCCTATGTTTTATTTTGCCAAGCACACCCAGAAATGGGTACGGGGAAAAATTGCCCAAAAACGCCTCAAGTGATGAAGGAGTTATGGCAACAGCTGGCAGATCTACTTAATTCGTGCAGAGGACCAATACGAAGTACTGCAAAATGGAAAGAGGTAACATTTTAATTTGTGTTGATACAAATATTCGTTTATTTATTATATTGTGTTAATTTGTAGACGTTAGGCTTTGAATTTGTCTACATTCTTTTCGGCTGCTGTAGATGGGATACAAAATGTGCAAAGCCTTTGTTTAACGCCAATTGAGCAAACGAATGAATGCGCAATTTCATTACCCACAGGTAGTCCTCTACAATTATGCAGTCAAGTAGAAGCAACCCCAAATCCCGAACACCATCCAGCAAGTCCATCGACACCATCTACGTATCTTAGCTTGGAAAACCAGGTAAGTTTTCTTTATGATATAATTACAAAATATATAATTTTTTTTTGCAATATCTTATTACGTTTTTTCTTTTAAGGATGGTTCAACTTCGGTGCTATCACGAAGTGAACGAATTAAGCTTATCAGCACTTTGATAGCTGATATACCAAAAAAGAATGCTGCTGAGGAAGAGAGGCGACGGGAGCATCGTGAAATGATGCAGGCCATTCAAGGTCTAACTTATTCTATAGCAGAACTAATAAAATTGTTTACTAATAATATAAAATAATTTCTAAAGTTTAATTAAAATTAAAATACGTATGTGTAATATTTTTATTTAATTAATATTTATTGAATTTAATAAGTTTGGTTTTTTGTTTTATAATAGAATAAAAAAAAATGGAATGCAAATTTGAATTTGTTTTCTTTTACCAAAAAGGATAAATAAATAAACAAATAATGCAAGTATGTAGTGTATTTCGAAAGTCGAATTGTGAGAATATTTATATATGTACATATATGGATTGGTTTCTGTATATATATAACTAAAGAGTTGATATATATCTTGATCTTGTTCTTTCACCTTCGCGCAAGTTACATTCCTACATTCTAAACATGCTGTAATGATAATGTATATATGTATATAGTAAATGCTTAATGTCGTACTAACATAGAATTGGGTTCCACATTAGGCTTAGTTGTGGAATAAGAGAGTGAGCGCATTTCGGGTATGCCAACGCTAACTCAACTAAAAACATAAATACATATATATGTATACATTCCATAAAACAGTTAATCTTAATATTAGAAGAGAACTAATAAGGAATCTTAGTACAGTTAGCATTAGGATAAGAGGTAAGAAAACTAATAACAAATGTAAAGTTAGTTAGTCTTAAGATTCACTTTAATAAAAACGGTTGTGTGAAAAAAAGGCTGAAGCTCTTTTTTATTTTTCCCTAAACCATAACTAAAGTCAGTCGGGTAAACTTTGATCAAAAGATCAAAGAAATTGAACAAATGTATTGCCGAAAATATTGAAAAAGTTTAATTGAAAAAATATTTGAAAGTTTTATGCCGAAAAGAAAAAAGAATCAACATTAATATTACAAAAAATTAAACGATGCATAAATAAGTGAAATTAGTGAGATATATAGAACAAACAAAAGTGGAAAAAGTTTAAAATAAATACTTAAGTATACATTGTACAAAAAAAGAAAAGTGCGAAAATAGTATAAAATTCTATAAAAATCGAAAAAAAAGTACAAAAAGTTTAAAATAAATACTAAAATAGACGTTTTACAAAAAAAGGAAAAGTGCGAAAAAGTTTAAAATAAATACTAAAAAACACATTTAAAGAAAAAGAAAAGTACAAAATTTTATAAAAAACGAAACAAAAGTGCAAGAAGTTTAAAATAAATACTAAAATATACATTTTACAAAAAAAGAAAGTGCGAAAATAGTGCAAAAATCTATAAAGAAAAAAAAGGAAAGCTACAGTGGAAAATCAAAAAAAAAAGGGAAAATTTTTTTTGGTGAAAATCGAACTCAAATTTCTAAAAAACAAAAAAAAACGAAAGCTACAGTGAAAAATCAAAAAAAAAGGAAATTTTTTTTTGGTGAAAACCGAACTTAAATTTCTAAAAAACAAAAAAAAAAAAAAAACAAAAGCTACAGTGGGAAAAATTCAGAAAATTTTTTTGTGAAAATCAAACCCAAATTTATAAAAAATCACATGAAAAATGTTTAGTGAAAATAAAGCGTTATACAAAAAGCACTAAAATCTTAAAGGAAAACAGAAGTGAAATAAGTGCTAAAAGCGATAAAAAATTTACAAAAATTTGCAAGTCGTGCTAAAAAGTGCTAGTGTCACGTATCACAAAAAAAAGTACAGTATTCGTATACATATATATAAAACACAGTTTCAAATAAAAATAAAACAAACAGTACAATAATACTGTTTAATATAAAACAAAATTGTTTGCTGTAGAATGTACAGTATCGACAAAGCTAAAATTTACAGCTTGCAACACGCGTTAAAACAGTAACAACTGAACTTGCGGTATATACGTATATACATACATATATGTATATATAAGGCACAGTTACGGAAAAACAAACAGTAAAATAATACGGTTTAATATAAAACAAAATTGTTTAAAAAGTACAGTACCGACTAATATACATATATATATAAAGCACAGTTTCGAAAAAAGCAACTACATTTTAACAACCGTTTTGTGAAAAAAAAACAAGTTAAAACCAGATATTTTTGCGGAACCAACAAAACGAATTCACAGTTTAAACAAAAAAAATTTCACATTGTAACAAAATTACAGCATTTCAACATAAAGTAGTAAAGCGTGCAATCTATCTTCTCCTTCATCAATTATTTTTTCTCGAAAAAAAACATCCTTTTCACATGTGTCTAAAAATATGTATATATTGAAAAAAAAAATAAAACAAATGAAATAAAATGAAAGCGAAAAACATATTAAGAAAAAGAGTTTAAGTATTTTTGTGAAAATTAAACAATTTAACAAGTATTAAAAAAAAAAATTCTAAAACATAAAAATATATACAGTTACGGACAATCGAATTTAATCATTAAAATCAAACAAAACACGCCACGTAATACTGGTTATAGTGAAATATTGAAAACATAAAAATAAAAATTATGTGTTACCAGAAGCTAATAAAAATAAAAAGCTAAAGAAAAATTTCTAAAAGCAAGACTACATACAGTTACGCGGAAAATAATAAAGACAGCGGCATACAATTAACTAAGTTAATGTGCACAGAGAAAAGAAACAAAATATAAATAAATAAGTTTCTAGAAGGTTTAAAAGTTTTATGAATAAAAGGAGAATACGTTTTTACTTTCTCACAACTGGTCCAAAAAGAAATACTTCGCGGACCACATCTTCAAACTACAATTAAAACGACTTAATTACTACTACTACAACAATGGAGAATTTAAACCAAACCATCGCCGAGCTGGAGAGGGTTATCTCAAGGCAAGAAGAATTGCTACAAACCCAACAACAAGAAATTCAACAACAACATGCTCAACATCTACTACAATTACAAATGAACCAACAACCACAATTCTACAGATTTCACATGTCACCAAGGGACATCATGGACCAATTCCGGAGAATGAAGCCACTAGACGACCATCACAATCCAAATGCGTTTATTAAAGCGGTCGAAACAAACATTTCTCTCTGCGGCGCAGACCAGGAACTCATCCAACATTGTATCAACATTATAGCAAACGAAAAAATACTGGGCACAGCTGGAAAAAGTACGAGGGAGCTGGAGGACAACTCATCGTGGGAAGCGATTAAAGGCAAAATTCTTCAAGGATCTCGTCCAAGGAAGACATACGCAGAGGTATTCAATTTTTGTAGGACGGTCAAAGTAAGTAAACTTAATGAATTATTTATAATTTTCAAAAAATGTAAGGCAGACATAAATGAAATATATATATTTGACCCTTTAAAACCGGGCATTTACAAACCTGAAAATGTAGATAGAGATCTTGTTGATATAATGTTAGAGAAGATCGATGGGCCTATAAGGGCACATATAACCGAAACGGAAACATTAAACGATATAATCGTAAAATATTCAAAGTTAAAATTGCTTCAGGACAAAAGAGCCATAGATTATAGACATCGAAAATATGTCGATAAAAACAAAGCAAATTACGAAGGTTTCATTAAAAATTATAGATCTTATCAACATAATAAAATTTCAGACAATAGACAAACCAAACCAACAAACGACAATAGACAACAAAGCGGGAACAATAACAATTACATACGTAATACCAATTTTAATCGCAACAATTACAATAATCGGAATAATTACGATTACGGGTATAACAAATCTACAAATAAAATACAACCAAATTTACCGAGACAAACTAAAAGCTCTCATATGAGCGTCGATTACAATCCAAGTACCAGTCGTTTGTCCAATAATTCAAATTTGATGGAAATTGGCAATGGTGAAGAAAAAGAAGTAAATTTTTTAACACCGCCTCAAACCCTCAACTCCCCATAATAACAGTAACAATAGGGAATCACAGAATTAAATGCCTAATAGACACAGGTTCAACAACTAGCCTCATAAAACCAAATGCTCTATTCGAAAATTTTCAGAAGGAAAAACTTTCCAAACCGTTATGCTATGGAACTATCAACGGAATTAATGAAATAAAATATAAAATTGTAACAACTTTTCCGAAAGAATTTAACGTCTTAGGTGCTTTATCATGGAAAGTAATAGATTTTAACAGCAACAAATACGAAGCTATTATAAAAAAATTTTCTTATCCCTTTTAAAGCTAAAATTGATGTAGAAAACACATTTATCAATATGTTAGGAAACATAATTCTTTTTGATCAACGAATTCCTTATGAAAAAACGGAAATTTGCGCACTCGAATTCAGTGATATGAAAAATTTAAGCTTGAATCATTTAAATATCGAAGAAAGCCAATCGATAAAAGATCTATTACAAGAATTTAACGAATTATTTTTCAAAGAAGGAGATAAACTTTCTTTTACGCATGAAATCAAACATCAAATTATTACAACAAACAATAGACTCATTTATTCGAAAATTTATAGGTATCTACAAGTTCACGAATTAGAAATACAAAAACAAATAAAAGAAATGTTAGAACATAATATAATTAGAGAAAGCAACTCTGCTTACAACAGCCCTTTGTGGATGGTACCCAAAAAAGCGGATGCAGGCGGAAATAAAAAATGGCGTATCGTCGTCGATTACAAGAGATTAAATGAAATTACTATTAGCGATAAATTCCCGATACCTAATATCGATGGTATCATGGATAAACTAGGAAGAGCACAATATTTTTCCTCTATCGATCTCGTGAAAGGATTTCATCAAATACTGGTAGATGAAAACGATAGGAAGAAAACAGCGTTTTCTACTCCATTAGGACATTATGAATTCTTAAGAATGCCATTCGGTCTTAAAAATGCTACATCGGCATTCCAACGTCTTATGAACTCAGTACTTCGAGATTTTATAAACACGATATGCGTTGTATACTTAGACGATATTTTGATTTTTAGTACTTCTTTATCAGAACATATAAATAATATGCGGAAAATTTTTACAAAACTAAAACAAGCAAAATTGAAAATACGTTTAGAAAAATGCAGCTTTTTAAAGAAAGAAACAGATTTTCTAGGCCATATACTAACTCCTGAAGGAATAAAACCAAATCCAAATAAAGTTGAAGTTATCCAAAAACTAAAGTTACCAATTTCTCAAAAGCAAATAAAATCTTTCTTAGGCATTTCCGGGTTCTATAGACAATTTATAAAAGACTATTCTAAAATAGCTTATCCTATGGTCGCATATCTGAAAAAAGATGCAAAAATTAACGTTAATAACCCAAGTTATATAACCGCTTTCGAAAATTAAAAAAATATTATTACAAATCCTCCCATTTTAAGGTATCCAATTTTTACAAAAAGATTTAAATTAACTACAGGCGCTAGCAACTTTGCTATTGGTGCAGTTCTCACACAAGACGATCACCCATCTTCATATGCTTCACGCACATTAAATACTCACGAGAAAAACTACTCAACCATCGAAAAGGAACTATTAGCAATAGTGTGGTCAGTAAAATACTACAGACCCTATTTATATGGAAGAGAATTCGATCTAAAAACAGACCATCAACCACTTAAATGGCTACAGAAGAAAAATTCTGGTAAGGATATAAATCCAAGACTACAACGTTGGTTAGTACAATTAGGAGAGTACGATGCAAAAATCGATTATATAACCGGTAAAATAGCAGATTTCCTAAGTCAAATTAACAGTGATGAAATAAACATGGTGAATTCCGAAAATTTGGGAATGAACCTTAAGAAAATGTTGCAAATAAAAGATTTAAACGCTGGTGAACAACAAGACCAAACAAAGCTTTCAACAGAAGTCCAAACTAGCCATTCTCATGAAGAAAATCTCTGTAATCACTTTAACATTCTCAATACAGTCGTAAATCGTTTCAAACAGCAATTAATTTTAGTCGAAGCAAAAGAAAAATAAGTAGAAAATATTTTCAAAAACAAACGCATTTTTATTGATATAAGAGATATTAACTCTCACAGCGTTATTAATATTGTAAATAAACATTTTAAAAAAGGTAAGATCGCTATATTTTTTGAACTTAATGAAAAAGAACATAATGATGTAGAACAAATACTTTCAAATAGTTTCGCAAACAATCAAAAAAATTCTTTTGTAAATTGTACAAACTTTGCCAAAGACATCGAAGATGAATACGAAGTAAAGAGGCAAATATTGTTTTTCCATAAAATTGAAGTAGGACATTCAGGCATTATTCCAACTTACGAGGGAATGAAGCATAAAATATATCATCCAGATCTAAAAATCAAAATCCATGAAATAAAAAATAATTGCGATATATGTAATGGTGGAAAATATGATAGAAATCCGATCAAAGCTAAATTCCAAATTACCGAAATACCAAAAACAATTAATGAAATTGTCCATATCGATACTTATGTTAATAGCAAACAGTCATTTACAATATTTATCGATAAATTTTCAAAACATGTCATTTGTTTCCATTTACCCGATAGAAATAGTCAAACGATCATAGATAAAATTAATGAATTTTTGTCAATTAAAGGCCATATAAAAAAGTTTGTTTTCGATAATGAATTCATTTCAAAACCAATCCGGGAATTTTTAAATAGAGAAAATATAGAATTTCATGCCACTAAACCACATAGCCATACGGGAAATATGTAGAAAGAATAAATAATACTCTTACCGAACGTATCAGAACCCTAAATTTAGAAGAAAAAGTTCCAATCACTATTCAAATGTGTGAAGCCGTAAAACTTTATAATAATTCATTTCATACCACAATAAAAGCAACTCCTTTAGATGTTCAAAATAACAAAGTTAATCATAGCATAATTAAAAATCGGTTAGAAGAAGCAAAATTGAAGATCACTTCTAAACATAATACAAAAAAGGAAAATTACCTAGAAACAAGGAGAGAAGGTTTCATTCGAAATTACAAAAGCGTTAGACACAAAGAAGAACCAAAATTTATTAAAAGAAATCTAGAGTACATACAACAAACATTAAACGTCCTTTTAAGTTTGCAAATGACAACAGAAACTCTAACGACAATTAACCCATTTTAAAACAAAAATCTATCTACTTCAGTGTAATGTATATATAACTTTTAAATGAAGATAAAAAAATATACCTTTTTTTTAATTCCGAATATATGTATATAACCTATATTCCCATCGATCGTCTCAATTTTAATAAATATATACTTACCATTGTTGAAAATAAAATTGTAAAAATATAAAACAATAATTACCTATCATAATTTGTATTAATATTAATATAAAACAACGTTTCTTTTGTTTAAGTTCTGTACATAGATACGCTAAGCTATTAAAATCACATTTAAAACAACTCCAAATTAAAAATGTTTACAAATTACACATTTATAAAAACAAAAACTACTGAATTAATTGAAATTTAATAAAATTATTATATATTTTTGTAATAAGATCCAGGAGAATCTCAAATCAAAGGGTGGAGGAGTTACATTCCTACACTCTAAATATGCTGTAATAATATTGTATATATGTATATAGTAAATGCTTAATGTCGTACTAACATAGAATTGGGTTCCACATTAGGCTTAGTTTTGGAATAAGAGAGTGAGCGCATTTCGGGTATGCTAATGCAAGGCATACACGCACCATTTATTGTATCAACTTCAACGAATTGAACAGCTGATTGCTACGTATATGGGGCAGTTGTATGAGTTGAATCAACTGGTTAGATGAAAATCAAAATTTTTTGATATTTTGTGAAGTTGGTTGTGTTAGTTGGATCGTGTTTGGGTTGGTTGTGCGATTTCAAACGATTTCGCCATTTTATTTCGGCTGTCAAAGAGAGCGCGTCTACGGAGCAAAGAAAAAATAAAAATGAGTGAAAGCGATCGAAAAATCCGCGAATTTATCGAAGTGTACAAAACCATGCCGGAGTTATGGAATAGCAAACTGGACTGTTACAAAAACAAAAATGTACGCCGTAGGAGCTATCAGAAACCTTTGATAGAATTTAAAAAAAATAAAAAACGACGCGTCAATAGACGATATGAAAAAAAAAAACTGGCAAATATGCGTACCTGCTATCGCCGGGAGCTGAAAAAAACTTTGCAAAGTGAAACATCTGGTGCAGGAGCTCATGATTTATACATTTCACCTCTATGGTATTTCGAGGAGCTCGACTTTTTGCGAGACCTGGAAATACCTGTGCCTGGTGTAACATCTATCAGTTCGTATGAAGAGGAAGAAGCGTCCGTTCGCGTGATATGTTGAAAAAACATGTAAAAGTTTTATTGTTTTTATTTATGATATTATGTTTTTTTACACAGCAATCGGTGAAGAAATTTAAAAAAGTGGCTACGGAAAGAACGTAGTTTTTAAAGAAAGCAACCGAGCATTTGGAGAGATCCAAAAAACAAATGGATGAAGCAGAAATTTATGCAAATGCATGGGCTTGCATGTACAGGCAAATGAAACCAGAGCAGCAACTTTTTGCAAAGCAAGCATTGGACGAAGTGATGCTGTTGGGCCGATTTGGAAAATTATGTTTCAATTATCTGCACAGTCCTTCAAGCTCACCAAATTTAAGTAGTCCGCATGTATCACGAACCACACATCTTCTGTAAGTCCAACTGAATCAAGATCACGCTCGGCACATTTTTCTTCTTTGTCAACTGGAAGTCCCATACAAGCAACATCACAATCGCAACGTTTTACTTCTGTGCCCACACAAGCAAAACCACATTCGCCACGTTTTATTTCTGTGCCCACTGGAAGCCCCATACAAGCAACATCACAAACAATTGAAATAACTCCAGAATTACACTTTTCGGATGAAAACGAAAGTCAATACACAAATGTTCTTGATTTGTTTAACGACTCGCAATATCAATGAAATAAAAGATATTAAGATAGAGTACATATATTTTATTTTATTTTTCTCATTTTTTGTTTAAATTATTATTTTTACTTCATTTTTTATATATTAGTTATGAATGTAAATAAAAGGAATTAAAGAGATTTCAGTTTTTTGATAATTTCACAATATTTCAACCTTATTGTTTTGGCCTCATTAGATGCATTTCTAGTCAGCGTTGGTTCCATGTCTGATAGCTGAATATTTTCACATTCAAATCGATTTGAGTTTGACTGGCACCGTAAGTAGTTGTGTAAGTAGCAACAGGCAAGAACAACTGTAGTAACTTTTTCAGGACATAAATTTATTGTCGTTTGAAGAAGTCGAAAACGCGATGCCAAAATACCAAGGGCGTTTTCAACTTTAACCCGTGCTGAGCTCAGAGTTTTGTTAAACAGTATTTCATTCTCTGTCAAATTGTTGTGACCAAATGGTTTTAAAACATTTTTTCTCAAAGCGAAAGCCGCATCCGACACAAACACAAAAGGGAGTGAATCTTCGTCTGCAAGCACTGCTCGTGGTTCCGGTAAACTTAGACTTCCACTTTCCAACTTTTTAAAAAATTTAGAACTTCCGAAAACGCCTCCATCGGAAATTCGTTCATTTGCACCTACATCTACCATTAAAAAGATGGAGTTGCTGTCAACAATTGCCAACAAGACGATGCTGAATGTCTTTTTACAATTAAAATAGAATGAACCGGAGTTAGGAGGACGTGAAATATTTATGTGTTTTCCATCGAGCGCGCCTAGACAGTTGGGAAACATCGACTTCTCATAAAATTAATCAGCTACAGCCATCCATTGCTCAGGTGTTTTAGGAAGCTAGAAATATATTTTGTGTTAAATAAAATGTATAACTCGGATATTCTTTTAATAATACATTAATTGAGTTTTTTAGAACTTTTATGATAGCCTTGCACGTCTCAATTATAATTTTACCAATCGCTTGTGCAGATATTGCGGTTGAAAATTTTAGGTCTTCAAATGAGTTTCCGGTAGCCAAAAACCTTAAAGTTATTGCCAAACGATTCTCTGCACTAATTGCTTCCCGCATTATTGTGTCTTTTTTCAATAAAAACTTTCACTTTCAAGAGAAGATCATAAAACACTTCATCGCTAATGCGCATATAGTTCTTGTAGTCCATTGGCTCGGTTTCTCTCAACGTCTTCAAAAGCTTGTTATTTGAAAATTCATTTTTATTTTGCAACCACATTTTAGACCATTTTCTTTTTTTCCGAATGCGTTTTTGCTCCTGTTCTTCTTCTTCCGCTAAAACTTCATTTATAATAAGTAAAGCAACAACTTCCGAACTCATGTTTAATCAACGAAGTGAATATCCAAAATGAAGTTGGCCTCAAAATTGTATGAAATGTTGTGTCGTGTGTAGTGACAAGGGCAATTTCTAGCCCAACTCAATCAACCAACTTATTGCTGTGTGTATGCCTTGCATAAAACATAAATAAATATATATGTATACATGTATATATAAATAATATATGTATACATGAATATATATAAACAGGCTAATATGGAACCATAAAACAGTTAATCTTAATATTAGAAGAGAACTAATAAGTAATCTTAGTACAGTTAGCATTAGGATAAGAGGTAAGAAAACTAATAACAAATGTAAAGTTAGTTAGTCTTAAGATTCACTTTAATAAAAACGGTTGTGTGAAAAAAAGGCCGAAGCTCTTTTTTATTTTTCCCTAAACCATAACTCGCATGTACTGTGAAGAGTTATAATCATTAATTGGATAATCAAAGTGTTCTGCAACCCCGTCATCTATTTCGTTGAACGTAATGCCTGCTTTCGTCATTATATTATGCAATATAACGCAAGTACTAACAAACAAAGCGGAAGTTTCGTGTGAATCAGAGATAAAGAGATGTCCAACTCTTCTCTCACTGGAATTGCTAAACGTCAAAACCACCTAAACTTTGACAGTTGACTGGATTGAGGAGGTTTTGACGTTTTGTAATTGGAATGACTGGAACGGCCAGATTGAAATTATACCAAAAAAAATATATGTGAACGGAGGAATTTTTTGGCGCCGTTCAAGATCGCTAATAAAAATTTAAAGCAATGAAAATCAAAGAAAATGCGAAATTTAAATATATTTCATGAAGCGTTTTGTAATTTGATGCACTTTAGAATTAATTTTCAATTACAAATGATTAAAAGCAGTCTTAATTCACCTTATTAAGTACTGAAAGATCGAAAGTCAGTTGTGTTAATATACCATAAAATCATAAAAAAAGATTTAAGTAGTTCCGCCATATATTACAAGTTCAATATATAATAATTTGCAATCGTAATAAATGTTGGGTGTTTCAATTTGAAATGCCCAAAAATTCTTATTTTATTCGATCTGGCCATAATGGAAAATGTTATAAAAAACGCTTATTTTGAGGCGCTCTCACACTGGAATAAGTTGGGCATCCCATTATCCCTGGTGTGAATAATGTAGAACTCGGTGCTTCAACAAACATCTGAAGCGAGATTTTAAAACACCAAATGCTCTCTCTATGCAGTTTCTTGCAGAACCATGTAATTTGTTGTATTTTTGCTCTTTATGGGTATTAGGTGTTCCCACTGGTGTTAAAAGCCACGGTTCTAGAGGGTAACCTTGATCAAGAAGCCAAGATTCTCTCCGTTGTTGCTCAGACGTGTTTGTATGCTGACGAATGAGATGTTCTCGTAGGTCAGAAGTTGCCCAAATTCCAGAGTGATGTGTTGCATCCGGAAATTTGGCATTTACAAATGTAAAACATATACGGTGATCGCAAACCTAAAAAACGATACATTCAAAAATTGCATTGGCATATATATACATATGTATGTACATGCAAAAACAAAACTTACTGCTTCAACATTGTAGAATCCTTTTCTATTTAAATATAAATTGAGAGGACGTTCGACATTATTTGATGGTGGAGCAATGATAGCAATATGCGTGCAGTCAATTGCTTCTATGGTGCTTTTTATTCCAAATTTTCTAAAAAATCTGGAAAATATTTCAAATAAATCAGCATATTATTATTTGTATTACAATAATACTTGCGCCGTTTTTATAAAAGTTTCTTCCTCTGTTGAACTGGGAAACTTTATTTCTCCTCCCTTCACCTTCACAATAAGTTTTGCTACAGCTTGCACACTTCTCGAAAGGGACGACTGACTCATGGGCAAGTTGATGTTGTTACCTACACATTTCTGATATGAACCGTGTTTAAAGAAGTTCAAAGCTGCTAGAACCCTTACAGTTAAAGGTAGTGACGTTTTCTGATTATCATGTGGGGCCAGTTCATCAATCATCACAAAGGTATTCTCGCTCAAAAAAAATGGATGGCTATCGTCGCGTAAACATTTTAAATGCCGCGTGCGATTTCTATCCTCAAATTTTTAATCTTCGTTTAACAATAATAACAAAAGTAAAATATCTTCCATTTTCACAACATAATTCACAATCAGATATCTAATTCATAACGAGCACTGCTGTCAAGAGCATTTGACATCTTAACAACTTATAAAGAAAAGAGCTTTTTATTTCAGACACAGAATACCAAATGCTTGATAAATTTCAAATTTTGACAAATTATAAATATGTTGAATTTGTCAAGTGCACAGAATAGGGGTGATAGTATGTATGCACATTAAGGTGGAGCGATTATGTATGGAGAAGCAATTTGTTTTTTAATGGCATAGCTATGAAAAGTTGCTTTTTAATATATAAAACAAACATGCAAAAAATATCAAACAGCTGGCTTAATGTTTTGAGGTGCCTCAGTACAGTGAAACATTTAAATTAAACAAAATAATAGCTTTCTAAGCAAAATATATTAGTAATTTAAGAAAAATATTCTCTTACATTACTTAAAATACTAATACTAACATCAAACTGTTGTATTGAAATGAGGCATTCGTTGACGTGATGGCAGTCTTGCCCTAATGAAACCATCTCGTTTATTTTCCCCACAAACTGCACTCTATGTTTCTGTTACCAACTTGATGCAGCTCTCCACAGCTTGGGTGTGGCATAAAAATACTGTAATATAATACCAAGACCGTTTTTGACAATGTCTTTCAGGGTTTCATCAAACATATTTAAAGTTAGAGGGGCCCAGTTAAATCACAGCCTTGTTACATAATAATCTCAGTGTAACGTTTGGCATCGAAGTTGAATGTAGTACTTTAAACGTTCGAAGTCTTCAAGCATTCTCTGTTCTTGCTTTTACAATTCTTAGATATGCAAGATCTCTTATAATCTTTTTGGCATCACCAAGCATGGCAATGAGAAGATTTTCTGAGCTACTAAAGTATCCATTTTGTTGGATTACTTTGTCAACGATTGCTTTCGTATCGGAATTAAAATAACGACTTAGGGTAAAGATTTGCCATGTGTTTTTGGCTCCGTTAATACGGGAAGAATTACATTTTAATGTAAACCACATTGATCCATAAACTTTCATAACTTACGTGGCTAATAAAACTAGCTTTTCTTCTGGGCCAGTTTTAGTGGCATACAATCTTAGAATTCGATTAACTGTTGTTAGCCATCTACAGGTAGGATGGTTAAGGGCACCAGCTTCCATATTAACTAAATCAGAAGAAAATATACCAGTACTGATAGCGGTCATTATTTCGCATAAAATCTTTTGGTCGGTACTAAGCTCTTCCCTAGTTATTTCAGATAATAATGTGGTTATAACGGAAAATTCGACTATCGGCATTGTTTGACAAGTTTGTAATTGACATTCGATGGCGCCTGAAAAGCATTTAGGTCCTATAATTTTTTCGTCTAAATATAATAAAAGATGACGTAGTAGTAACTTAATTGAATGCAATTAACAGATAATCCACTGTAATGGCCTGTTGAATTCCTCTTCCATCAGACGAATAAGACAGTTCCATCGCATCCAAAAACAGCTAATACCCTCGCATTTACCGACTTGAATTTCAAATATAATAATACAGTGTCTTTAATATTTTTAACAGTCCCCGACTCACAGATGACGTGACCAAAATATTTGCTTCCTGGTTCCGATAAAATCACCTAATGATCTTCTATCTGTCGTACGATTACATGCAAGGGCTAATGACGGTAAATTCAATTTTTTTTTTCAGAGGTGGTGGTTTTCCTTTGCCCTGTTGTGGGTCTTTTTGGTTAGGACTAGATTGTGCGAAACAACTATCACATGAGCTGCTGCTTTTAATTAAAAAATCATCAGCCAAAGAACGAGAACAACACGGTTTGGCAAAATAGTGTTCCTTTGTGATACGGGATAACCTTTTTTCTTTTCTTTCTTGTTTTTTGTTATTCTTCGCAGTTGAAACTTTATCGGCACAGCCTGTCATCATTTTTCTGGTTGATCTTTGGTCGAGTAAGAAACTTACTTCCTCCTTGGCAACAAGACACCCTTTTAAACAGCAACCATTCCTGTTAGCTTTGCACTTGCAGCTGCAGTTATCAAATAATCTATGGGACCCTAATATAAATGTTCTAATCTTTTGTCGGTATTTTATGTAAGGTGACGGCCTTGATATGGTTTCATTAAGCTCCTGTATTTGTCGTGGTTGAAACGAATCAATTATACAAGGTCTGTCGCAAAAGAAACAGGACTGTTAAAAAAAAACAACAAAAAATTAATATTTTTCAAAAGTAATATAATATTTTTTTATTCAAAGTAGTTTCCTTGTGCTTTGATACAGCGTTTATCCCGGTCAATTAGCATTTCAAATGAGTGTTTAAGGTCATTTTTCGGAATGCTCTTGAGAATATCTCTCGACGCCTTTTGGATAGCTGAAATGTCCTGAAACCAGTGTCTTTTCATAGGCAAATGAAGTTTTCCAAATAATTAAAAATCACAGGGTGCCAGATCAGGTGAGTAGGGTGAGTGATTAATGGTTAGTATGGAGTTTTTTGTCAAAAAATTAGTGACAAGCGTCGACCGATGACATGGCGCCAGGACCCTGCCTCACGGTATTGTGATCGAGCACGACGAATGCGTGACAAAAGACGCTTCATAACACCAAGGTAAAACACAGCATTAACGGCCAGATGGGACACACCCTCGGTGTACAACACCCCGGAATCGAAAAAACAAATCAGCATTGTCTTTATTTTTGACTTCTGAAGACGACTTTTTTTGGTGACTTCTGATCGTCACAGAGGTCCTCACGACCTTTTTGGAATAGCTTGAATCACCCATGCACATTACTACGGGATAAGTACTGATCACCATAAACTTTTTCCTCCTTATATAAAATGCATTGATACATTGATTGTAGTTATCTAATAGTCTTAAAGTTTCAACAAGAGATCAAACTTTTTATTTCATATACGCACCAACAGGTGGCGCCACCAGAAACAGTAATATTTAAAAAGTTCTGTTTCTTTTGCGACAGACCTTGTAAAATTCTTTTTACACTTACAGTTGGCAGTAACGATTGGTGCCATATTTTTAGAACTTCATCCGGTAATCTTTCAGATATTCCAAGAACTGTTGGCTCCTTTGTTGTTTTGTCGGGCTTCAATTCATGTTTTATGAACAGATAACATTTCATTAGATCATTATACGTAGGCAAGTGAGAAACAGTTAACTTCTCCGGGAATCCAAAGACAGAACACCTCGTCGTTTGTCGTGTTTTAACTTGAGACATATTTCTACAATCAAGACAAGTAATAATTACAGTTATAAGCTAAACTACAAGCATCAAATATAAATGAAAAATACTACTTATAGTAAATATTCCGATTCCAGCTGAAAAATTTTATTTATGAAATAAATAAATCTCGAACAAGCGCGCTACTAAAGAATACAATAGCGGACAGTGAAATCCGGACAACTAAAAAATCATATTATTTTAGTGGAATGTTTAAATTTATATAAATAATAATAAATATATATTTAATACGTTAGTATTAAGCGTAAGAAAAGTCAGCGTAGAGGATTGCACTTATAAAATTTTTTTTATTCATTTTATATATTGTATCATTTTGGTAACTAGCAACATAAACAGTGATAATTCTGTTTTATTTACATTGGAAAAGTGATTTTATAGTTTTAGTTAAAAGAAATATTAATCCATACAAAATCATTCTTTATAGTATTTTGTCAAACGTTTTATAACGGTTTTTATACGCTCGAATTTATGAGGTTTCTTTTATTGTTACTGCTCCAATACTATTATACCACGCTTCTTCGAGAATTCCATTCAGTTCAGCTAAATTTTTTGGTCCCTTCTGCGCTACCTGAGCCTTCAATATAAACCAAAGGTTCTCAATGGGATTGAGATCCGGACCGTTACCTGGCCACTCCAAAGTCGAGACCCCGACTTCGGCTGCCTCCTTGCTTAACAGTTTTTGATCTCATTCGTCCTTGAACCGCTCACCAGTTCTCCTTCCCATGTCGGACATATTTTCGCTGAAAAAAAATGTTAAATTTGGGCTCATCTGAGAAGATTACATTTCGCCAATCAAGTTGAGTCCAATTTTGATGTTTTTTTGCCCATCGTAAACGGTTTTGACGAATTTTTGAGGTTAAAAGTGATTTTTTGGCGGCCCGACGAGCGTTCAAACCAACCTCTTGAAGCCTTAGACGAACAGTTCTTGCGCTAACTTCCATACCGACATCTTCAAACTCCACTTTAATGTCCCCAGCGATCCCTCAATCTGATAGAACGTATCACCCGATCTTCCCTATAACTTGCCTTCTTCTTTGCTCCAGAGCCATTTTTTCTCTTAAGAGATCTGGTTTTATCGACAATTTTTAGAAATTCGCCGATGGAAGACTTGCTGAAGGCAACTCTACACTAATTTCCCAAATGGTCAGCTTGTTTTTTCGGAAAATCAAAATATTACTTTTCTGCAATTCGGACATTTTTTTAAATTTGGCATATTTAAGTATTAACCAAGCACGAGCACGAAATAAACTTTGAAACTATTGAAAAATAAAACTAAAAATTGCTATAAAACGTGTACAGAGCACTCATTTATGTGAAAGAATAAACCTTTCCGCAAAAAATGAAACTTGTCAGTTACAATCGTGCTTTAAATACAAGCCGTCGGGTTGTCTGGATTTCACTGTCCGCTACTGTTTAGGTATCAACTTAGGTTTTTTTACTTTTTTTTAAATCAAACCACTTTATTCGGCTTCAAACTTAAGACTGTACAGAATTGACAGATCGCAGTCAGTTGCTTACTTAAATTTACCGATATTTGGATATTGCTAGCCTGGGATTGTGGAAAGTGAGTGCCTGGGAAAATTAGCATAACATATGGAATGTGGGAAATTTTGGAGTGTAGAATTGGGAATGTGGAATTGAAGTGCAGAACGTAGCTATGTTATTATAATATGGTTACAGAGTGATATATGTATTTGTTTTAAGATCATTTATTTCTATCTTACTTTAACAAGGCGCGGCTAAGAACATCAAATAACGTTTATAAAATGTTTACGAATTTATGAGTATTTGGCATAAATTTTAAAAATTTAAATCGATGGGGACACCTCTAAACATGAGATTATTGATTTTTCTTGTGTTTAATATTTACCTAAAACAGCAACTTTCTACAGGTATACCGAAACCGAAATCAAAATTTAATAAAAATCGCACCACCCGAATGTACATACATTTGGGCTTGTAACCTTGCCACGCAAATAATGCATACTTCTACACAAATTCCTATACACTTTATAAACATATATGTATGTATATGACGGGGTGTTATGCGGATGAACTTGTAGTTATATGACATGTAAAGGATACAAAATATGTTATGCTATATTATGTCTAATAGAGGCTGTATGCGTTCCAGCCGACGCTTCTTAATACCTAAGGTAATGAGATTATTTACACTCGTGGCCACGCAAGGCTTACCACTATTTTCATAAATTTTTTTTGATCTTTTCCGTTAGTTCGGGATTTTTTTCTGTTTGTTTTTTTAGTAAATGTTCAGCAGAGCGGCTTTTCCGAAAACGTGCACCAATTTTCACGGGAAATGTCTTAAAATACTCGTTTTTAGTTCTACTTTATGAATTTGTTAGGCGCGTGCTTTTAAAAACAATATTTTCTTTGTTTTAATAGAAAAACATCGTATTTCCCGAAATCAAAAATTCACTTTTGTACTTTACACGTTTTTAGATGTTAAAATTATACTTTCTATAAGTTATATACACGTAATTACTGATGTTGTTTAGTTAATCAATAAGTGAAATTGGTATTTTTGTTATTTTTATAAAAATATGAAAAACTTTACAATCACTTCACTTCAACGAAAATGGCAAGGTTATGTTCGAAATTATGACACAGCTGTTGTAAATTCGAATGGCCACTCATGCACTGATCGTTTTCGAATTATCGATACTCTCAATATTCAAGACTGATCGAGTATTGGCAAAAATGAGAAATGAAATGAATTTGGATACAGAAGAATTTTGGCAAAATTTTGGCAAAATTCTTTTGTATCCAAACTCATTTCATTTCCCAGATGGGACACAAAATTTTGGCAAAATTCTTCTGTATCCAAATTCATTTCATCGATTTAAATTTTTAAAATTTATGCCAAATACTCATAAATTCGTAAACATTTTATAAACGTTATTTGATGTTCTTAGCCGCGCCTTGTTAAAGTAAGATAGAAATAAATGATCTTAAAACAAATACATATATCACTCTGTAACCATATTATAATAACATAGCTACGTTCTGCACTTCAATTCCACATTCCCAATTCTACACTCCAAAATTTCCCACATTCCATATGTTATGCTAATTTTCCCAGGCACTCACTTTCCACAATCCCAGGCTAGCAATATCCAAATATCGGTAAATTTAAGTAAGCAACTGACTGCGATCTGTCAATTCTGTACAGTCTTAAGTTTGAAGCCGAATAAAGTGGTTTGATTTAAAAAAAGTAAAAAAACCTAAGTTGATACCTAAACAGTAGCGGACAGTGAAATCCAGACAACCCGACGGCTTGTATTTAAAGCACGATTGTAACTGACAAGTTTCATTTTTTGCGGAAAGGTTTATTCTTTCACATAAATGAGTGCTCTGTACACGTTTTATAGCAATTTTTAGTTTTATTTTTCAATAGTTTCAAAGTTTATTTCGTGCTCGTGCTTGGTTAATACTTAAATATGCCAAATTTAAAAAAATGTCCGAATTGCAGAAAAGTAATATTTTGATTTTCCGAAAAAACAAGCTGACCATTTGGGAAATTAGTGTAGAGTTGCCTTCAGCAAGTCTTCCATCGGCGAATTTCTAAAAATTGTCGATAAAACCAGATCTCTTAAGAGAAAAAATGGCTCTGGAGCAAAGAAGAAGGCAAGTTATAGGGAAGATCGGGTGATACGTTCTATCAGATTGAGGGATCGCTGGGGACATTAAAGTGGAGTTTGAAGATGTCGGTATGGAAGTTAGCGCAAGAACTGTTCGTCTAAGGCTTCAAGAGGTTGGTTTGAACGCTCGTCGGGCCGCCAAAAAATCACTTTTAACCTCAAAAATTCGTCAAAACCGTTTACGATGGGCAAAAAAACATCAAAATTGGACTCAACTTGATTGGCGAAATGTAATCTTCTCAGATGAGCCCAAATTTAACATTTTTTTTCAGCGAAAATATGTCCGACATGGGAAGGAGAACTGGTGAGCGGTTCAAGGACGAATGAGATCAAAAACTGTTAAGCAAGGAGGCAGCCGAAGTCGGGGTCTCGACTTTGGAGTGGCCAGGTAACGGTCCGGATCTCAATCCCATTGAGAATCTTTGGTTTATATTGAAGGCTCAGGTAGCGCAGAAGGGACCAAAAAATTTAGCTGAACTGAATGGAATTCTCGAAGAAGCGTGGTATAATAGTATTGGAGCAGTAACAATAAAAGAAACCTCATAAATTCGAGCGTATAAAAACCGTTATAAAACGTTTGACAAAATACTATAAAGAATGATTTTGTATGGATTAATATTTCTTTTAACTAAAACTATAAAATCACTTTTCCAATGTAAATAAAACAGAATTATCACTGTTTATGTTGCTAGTTACCAAAATGATACAATATATAAAATGAATAAAAAAAATTTTATAAGTGCAATCCTCTACGCTGACTTTTCTTACGCTTAATACTAACGTATTAAATATATATTTATTATTATTTATATAAATTTAAACATTCCACTAAAATAATATGATTTTTTAGTTGTCCGGATTTCACTGTCCGCTATTGTATTCTTTAGTAGCGCGCTTGTTCGAGATTTATTTATTTCATAAATAAAATTTTTCAGCTGGAATCGGAATATTTACTATAAGTAGTATTTTTCATTTATATTTGATGCTTGTAGTTTAGCTTATAACTGTAATTATTACTTGTCTTGTTTGTAATTACAGTAATTTTGTCTTGTCTTGTTTGTAGAAATATGTCTCAAGTTAAGACACGACAAACGACGAGGTGTTCTGTCTTTGGATTCCCGGAGAAGTTAACTGTTTCTCACTTACCTACGTATAATGATCTAATGAAATGTTATCTGTTCATAAAACATGAATTGAAGCCCGACAAAACAACAAAGGAGCCAACAGTTCTTGGAATATCTGAAAGATTACCGGATGAAGTTCTAAAAATATGGCACCAATCGTAACTGCCAACTGTAAGTGTAAAAAGAATTTTACAAGGTCTGTCGCAAAAGAAACAGAACTTTTTAAATATAACTGTTTCTGGTGGCGCCACCTGTTGGTGCGTATATGAAATAAAAAGTTTGATCTCTTGTTGAAACTTTAAGACAATTAGATAACTACAATCAATGTATCAATGCATTTTATATAAGGAGGAAAAAGTTTATGGTGATCAGTACTTATCCCGTAGTAATGTGCATGGGTGATTCAAGCTATTCCAAGAAGGTCGTGAGAACCTCTGTGACGATCAGAAGTCACCAAAAAAAAGTCGTCTTCAGAAGTCAAAAATAAAGACAATGCTGATTTGTTTTTTCGATTCCGGGGTGTTGTACACCGAGGGTGTGTACCATCTGGCCGTTAATGCTGTGTTTTACCTTGGTGTTATGAAGCGTCTTTTGTCACGCATTCGTCGTGCTCGATCACAATACCGTGAGGCAGGGTCCTGGCGCCATGTCATCGGTCGACGCTTGTCACTGATTTTTTGACAAAAAACTCCATACTAACCATTAATCACTCACCCTACTCACCTGATCTGGCACCCTGTGATTTTTAATTATTTGGAAAACTTCATTTGCCTATGAAAAGACACTGGTTTCAGGACATTTCAGCTATCCAAAAGGCGTCGAGAGATATTCTCAAGAGCATTCCGAAAAATGACCTTAAACACTCATTTGAAATGCTAATTGACCGGGATAAACGCTGTATCAAAGCACAAGGAAACTACTTTGAATAAAAAAATATTATATTACTTTTGAAAAATATTAATTTTTTGTTGTTTTTTTTTAACAGTCCTGTTTCTTTTGCGACAGACCTTGTATAATTGATTCGTTTCAACCACGACAAATACAGGAGCTTAATGAAACCATATCAAGGCCGTCACCTTACATAAAATACCGACAAAAGATTAGAACATTTATATTAGGGTCCCATAGATTATTTGATAACTGCAGCTGCAAGTGCAAAGCTAACAGGAATGGTTGCTGTTTAAAAGGGTGTCTTGTTGCCAAGGAGGAAGTAAGTTTCTTACTCGACCAAAGATCAACCAGAAAAATGATGACAGGCTGTGCCGATAAAGTTTCAACTGCGAAGAATAACAAAAAACAAGAAAGAAAAGAAAAAAGGTTATCCCGTATCACAAAGGAACACTATTTTGCCAAACCGTGTTGTTCTCGTTCTTTGGCTGATGATTTTTTAATTAAAAGCAGCAGCTCATGTGATAGTTGTTTCGCACAATCTAGTCCTAACCAAAAAGACCCACAACAGGGCAAAGGAAAACCACCACCTCTGAAAAAAAAATTGAATTTACCGTCATTAGCCCTTGCATGTAATCGTACGACAGATAGAAGATCATTAGGTGATTTTATCGGAACCAGGAAGCAAATATTTTGGTCACGTCATCTGTGAGTCGGGGACTGTTAAAAATATTAAAGACACTGTATTATTATATTTGAAATTCAAGTCGGTAAATGCGAGGGTATTAGCTGTTTTTGGATGCGATGGAACTGTCTTATTCGTCTGATGGAAGAGGAATTCAACAGGCCATTACAGTGGATTATCTGTTAATTGCATTCAATTAAGTTACTACTACGTCATCTTTTATTATATTTAGACGAAAAAATTATAGGACCTAAATGCTTTTCAGGCGCCATCGAATGTCAATTACAAACTTGTCAAACAATGCCGATAGTCGAATTTTCCGTTATAACCACATTATTATCTGAAATAACTAGGGAAGAGCTTAGTACCGACCAAAAGATTTTATGCGAAATAATGACCGCTATCAGTACTGGTATATTTTCTTCTGATTTAGTTAATATGGAAGCTGGTGCCCTTAACCATCCTACCTGTAGATGGCTAACAACAGTTAATCGAATTCTAAGATTGTATGCCACTAAAACTGGCCCAGAAGAAAAGCTAGTTTTATTAGCCACGTAAGTTATGAAAGTTTATGGATCAATGTGGTTTACATTAAAATGTAATTCTTCCCGTATTAACGGAGCCAAAAACACATGGCAAATCTTTACCCTAAGTCGTTATTTTAATTCCGATACGAAAGCAATCGTTGACAAAGTAATCCAACAAAATGGATACTTTAGTAGCTCAGAAAATCTTCTCATTGCCATGCTTGGTGATGCCAAAAAGATTATAAGAGATCTTGCATATCTAAGAATTGTAAAAGCAAGAACAGAGAATGCTTGAAGACTTCGAACGTTTAAAGTACTACATTCAACTTCGATGCCAAACGTTACACTGAGATTATTATGTAACAAGGCTGTGATTTAACTGGGCCCCTCTAACTTTAAATATGTTTGATGAAACCCTGAAAGACATTGTCAAAAACGGTCTTGGTATTATATTACAGTATTTTTATGCCGCACCCAAGCTGTGGAGAGCTGCATCAAGTTGGTAACAGAAACATAGAGTGCAGTTTGTGGGGAAAATAAACGAGATGGTTTCATTAGGGCAAGACTGCCATCACGTCAACGAATGCCTCATTTCAATACAACAGTTTGATGTTAGTATTAGTATTTTAAGTAATGTAAGAGAATATTTTTCTTAAATTACTAATATATTTTGCTTAGAAAGCTATTATTTTGTTTAATTTAAATGTTTCACTGTACTGAGGCACCTCAAAACATTAAGCCAGCTGTTTGATATTTTGCATGTTTGTTTTATATATTAAAAAGCAACTTTTCATAGCTATGCCATTAAAAAACAAATTGCTTCTCCATACATAATCGCTCCACCTTAATGTGCATACATACTATCACCCCTATTCTGTGCACTTGACAAATTCAACATATTTATAATTTGTCAAAATTTGAAATTTATCAAGCATTTGGTATTCTGTGTCTTTTCTTTATAAGTTGTTAAGATGTCAAATGCTCTTGACAGCAGTGCTCGTTATGAATTAGATATCTGATTGTGAATTATGTTGTGAAAATGGAAGATATTTTACTTTTGTTATTATTGTTAAACGAAGATTAAAAATTTGAGGATAGAAATCGCACGCGGCATTTAAAATGTTTACGCGACGATAGCCATCCATTTTTTTTGAGCGAGAATACCTTTGTGATGATTGATGAACTGGCCCCACATGATAATCAGAAAACGTCACTACCTTTAACTGTAAGGGTTCTAGCAGCTTTGAACTTCTTTAAACACGGTTCATATCAGAAATGTGTAGGTAACAACATCAACTTGCCCATGAGTCAGTCGTCCCTTTCGAGAAGTGTGCAAGCTGTAGCAAAACTTATTGTGAAGGTGAAGGGAGGAGAAATAAAGTTTCCCAGTTCAACAGAGGAAGAAACTTTTATAAAAACGGCGCAAGTATTATTGTAATACAAATAATAATATGCTGATTTATTTGAAATATTTTCCAGATTTTTTAGAAAATTTGGAATAAAAAGCACCATAGAAGCAATTGACTGCACGCATATTGCTATCATTGCTCCACCATCAAATAATGTCGAACGTCCTCTCAATTTATATTTAAATAGAAAAGGATTCTACAATGTTGAAGCAGTAAGTTTGGTTTTTGCATGTACATACATATGTATATATATGCCAATGCAATTTTTGAATGTATCGTTTTTTAGGTTTGCGATCACCGTATATGTTTTACATTTGTAAATGCCAAATTTCCGGATGCAACACATCACTCTGGAATTTGGGCAACTTCTGACCTACGAGAACATCTCATTCGTCAGCATACAAACACGTCTGAGCAACAACGGAGAGAATCTTGGCTTCTTGATCAAGGTTACCCTCTAGAACCGTGGCTTTTAACACCAGTGGGAACACCTAATACCCATAAAGAGCAAAAATACAACAAATTACATGGTTCTGCAAGAAACTGCATAGAGAGAGCATTTTTATTACGATTGCAAATTATTATATATTGAACTTGTAATATATGGCGAAACTACTTAAATCTTTTTTTATGATTTTATGGTATATTAACACAACTGACTTTCGATCTTTCAGTACTTAATAAGGTGAATTAAGACTGCTTTTAATCATTTGTAATTGAAAATTAATTCTAAAGTGCATCAAATTACAAAACGCTTCATGAAATATATTTAAATTTCGCATTTTCTTTGATTTTCATTGCTTTAAATTTTTATTAGCGATCTTGAACGGCGCCAAAAAATTCCTCCGTTCACATATATTTTTTTTGGTATAATTTCAATCTGGCCGTTCCAGTCATTCCAATTACAAAACGTCAAAACCTCCTCAATCCAGTCAACTGTCAAAGTTTAGGTGGTTTTGACGTTTAGCAATTCCAGTGAGAGAAGAGTTGGACATCTCTTTATCTCTGATTCACACGAAACTTCCGCTTTGTTTGTTAGTACTTGCGTTATATTGCATAATATAATGACGAAAGCAGGCATTACGTTCAACGAAATAGATGACGGGGTTGCAGAACACTTTGATTATCCAATTAATGATTATAACTCTTCACAGTACATGCGAGTTATGGTTTAGGGAAAAATAAAAAAGAGCTTCGGCCTTTTTTTCACACAACCGTTTTTATTATAGTGAATCTTAAGACTAACTAACTTTACATTTGTTATTAGTTTTCTTACCTCTTATCCTAATGCTAACTGTACTAAGATTACTTATTAGTTCTCTTCTAATATTAAGATTAACTGTTTTATGGTTCCATATTAGCCTGTTTATATATATTCATGTATACATATATTATTTATATATACATGTATACATATATATTTATTTATGTTTTATGCAAGGCATACACACAGCAATAAGTTGGTTGATTGAGTTGGGCTAGAAATTGCCCTTGTCACTACACACGACACAACATTTCATACAATTTTGAGGCCAACTTCATTTTGGATATTCACTTCGTTGATTAAACATGAGTTCGGAAGTTGTTGCTTTACTTATTATAAATGAAGTTTTAGCGGAAGAAGAAGAACAGGAGCAAAAACGCATTCGGAAAAAAAGAAAATGGTCTAAAATGTGGTTGCAAAATAAAAATGAATTTTCAAATAACAAGCTTTTGAAGACGTTGAGAGAAACCGAGCCAATGGACTACAAGAACTATATGCGCATTAGCGATGAAGTGTTTTATGATCTTCTCTTGAAAGTGAAAGTTTTTATTGAAAAAAAGACACAATAATGCGGGAAGCAATTAGTGCAGAGAATCGTTTGGCAATAACTTTAAGGTTTTTGGCTACCGGAAACTCATTTGAAGACCTAAAATTTTCAACCGCAATATCTGCACAAGCGATTGGTAAAATTATAATTGAGACGTGCAAGGCTATCATAAAAGTTCTAAAAAACTCAATTAATGTATTATTAAAAGAATATCCGAGTTATACATTTTATTTAACACAAAATATATTTCTAGCTTCCTAAAACACCTGAGCAATGGATGGCTGTAGCTGATTAATTTTATGAGAAGTCGATGTTTCCCAACTGTCTAGGCGCGCTCGATGGAAAACACATAAATATTTCACGTCCTCCTAACTCCGGTTCATTCTATTTTAATTGTAAAAAGACATTCAGCATCGTCTTGTTGGCAATTGTTGACAGCAACTCCATCTTTTTAATGGTAGATGTAGGTGCAAATGAACGAATTTCCGATGGAGGCGTTTTCGGAAGTTCTAAATTTTTTAAAAAGTTGGAAAGTGGAAGTCTAAGTTTACCGGAACCACGAGCAGTGCTTGCAGACGAAGATTCACTCCCTTTTGTGTTTGTGTCGGATGCGGCTTTCGCTTTGAGAAAAAATGTTTTAAAACCATTTGGTCACAACAATTTGACAGAGAATGAAATACTGTTTAACAAAACTCTGAGCTCAGCACGGGTTAAAGTTGAAAACGCCCTTGGTATTTTGGCATCGCGTTTTCGACTTCTTCAAACGACAATAAATTTATGTCCTGAAAAAGTTACTACAGTTGTTCTTGCCTGTTGCTACTTACACAACTACTTACGGTGCCAGTCAAACTCAAATCGATTTGAATGTGAAAATATTCAGCTATCAGACATGGAACCAACGCTGACTAGAAATGCATCTAATGAGGCCAAAACAATAAGGTTGAAATATTGTGAAATTATCAAAAAACTGAAATCTCTTTAATTCCTTTTATTTACATTCATAACTAATATATAAAAAATGAAGTAAAAAAAATAATTTAAACAAAAAATGAGAAAAATAAAATAAAATATATGTACTCTATCTTAATATCTTTTATTTCATTGATATTGCGAGTCGTTAAACAAATCAAGAACATTTGTGTATTGACTTTCGTTTTCATCCGAAAAGTGTAATTCTGGAGTTATTTCAATTGTTTGTGATGTTGCTTGTATGGGGCTTCCAGTGGGCACAGAAATAAAACGTGGCGAATGTGGTTTTGCTTGTGTGGGCACAGAAGTAAAACGTTGCGATTGTGATGTTGCTTGTATGGGACTTCCAGTTGACAAAGAAGAAAAATGTGCCGAGCGTGATCTTGATTCAGTTGGACTTACAGAAGATGTGTGGTTCGTGATACATGCGGACTACTTAAATTTGGTGAGCTTGAAGGACTGTGCAGATAATTGAAACATAATTTTCCAAATCGGCCCAACAGCATCACTTCGTCCAATGCTTGCTTTGCAAAAAGTTGCTGCTCTGGTTTCATTTGCCTGTACATGCAAGCCCATGCATTTGCATAAATTTCTGCTTCATCCATTTGTTTTTTGGATCTCTCCAAATGCTCGGTTGCTTTCTTTAAAAACTACGTTCTTTCCGTAGCCACTTTTTTAAATTTCTTCACCGATTGCTGTGTAAAAAAACATAATATCATAAATAAAAACAATAAAACTTTTACATGTTTTTTCAACATATCACGCGAACGGACGCTTCTTCCTCTTCATACGAACTGATAGATGTTACACCAGGCACAGGTATTTCCAGGTCTCGCAAAAAGTCGAGCTCCTCGAAATACCATAGAGGTGAAATGTATAAATCATGAGCTCCTGCACCAGATGTTTCACTTTGCAAAGTTTTTTCAGCTCCCGGCGATAGCAGGTACGCATATTTGCCAGTTTTTTTTTTTTCATATCGTCTATTGACGCGTCGTTTTTTATTTTTTTTAAATTCTATCAAAGGTTTCTGATAGCTCCTACGGCGTACATTTTTGTTTTTGTAACAGTCCAGTTTGCTATTCCATAACTCCGGCATGGTTTTGTACACTTCGATAAATTCGCGGATTTTTCGATCGCTTTCACTCATTTTTATTTTTTCTTTGCTCCGTAGACGCGCTCTCTTTGACAGCCGAAATAAAATGGCGAAATCGTTTGAAATCGCACAACCAACCCAAACACGATCCAACTAACACAACCAACTTCACAAAATATCAAAAAATTTTGATTTTCATCTAACCAGTTGATTCAACTCATACAACTGCCCCATATACGTAGCAATCAGCTGTTCAATTCGTTGAAGTTGATACAATAAATGGTGCGTGTATGCCTTGCATTAGCATACCCGAAATGCGCTCACTCTCTTATTCCAAAACTAAGCCTAATGTGGAACCCAATTCTATGTTAGTACGACATTAAGCATTTACTATATACATATATACAATATTATTACAGCATATTTAGAGTGTAGGAATGTAACTCCTCCACCCTTTGATTTGAGATTCTCCTGGATCTTATTACAAAAATATATAATAATTTTATTAAATTTCAATTAATTCAGTAGTTTTTGTTTTTATAAATGTGTAATTTGTAAACATTTTTAATTTGGAGTTGTTTTAAATGTGATTTTAATAGCTTAGCGTATCTATGTACAGAACTTAAACAAAAGAAACGTTGTTTTATATTAATATTAATACAAATTATGATAGGTAATTATTGTTTTATATTTTTACAATTTTATTTTCAACAATGGTAAGTATATATTTATTAAAATTGAGACGATCGATGGGAATATAGGTTATATACATATATTCGGAATTAAAAAAAAGGTATATTTTTTTATCTTCATTTAAAAGTTATATATACATTACACTGAAGTAGATAGATTTTTGTTTTAAAATGGGTTAATTGTCGTTAGAGTTTCTGTTGTCATTTGCAAACTTAAAAGGACGTTTAATGTTTGTTGTATGTACTCTAGATTTCTTTTAATAAATTTTGGTTCTTCTTTGTGTCTAACGCTTTTGTAATTTCGAATGAAACCTTCTCTCCTTGTTTCTAGGTAATTTTCCTTTTTTGTATTATGTTTAGAAGTGATCTTCAATTTTGCTTCTTCTAACCGATTTTTAATTATGCTATGATTAACTTTGTTATTTTGAACATCTAAAGGAGTTGCTTTTATTGTGGTATGAAATGAATTATTATAAAGTTTTACGGCTTCACACATTTGAATAGTGATTGGAACTTTTTCTTCTAAATTTAGGGTTCTGATACGTTCGGTAAGAGTATTATTTATTCTTTCTACATATTTCCCGTATGGCTATGTGGTTTAGTGGCATGAAATTCTATATTTTCTCTATTTAAAAATTCCCGGATTGGTTTTGAAATGAATTCATTATCGAAAACAAACTTTTTTATATGGCCTTTAATTGACAAAAATTCATTAATTTTATCTATGATCGTTTGACTATTTCTATCGGGTAAATGGAAACAAATGACATGTTTTGAAAATTTATCGATAAATATTGTAAATGACTGTTTGCTATTAACATAAGTATCGATATGGACAATTTCATTAATTGTTTTTGGTGTTTCGGTAATTTGGAATTTAGCTTTGATCGGATTTCTATCATATTTTCCACCATTACATATATCGCAATTATTTTTTATTTCATGGATTTTGATTTTTAGATCTGGATGATATATTTTATGCTTCATTCCCTCGTAAGTTGGAATAATGCCTGAATGTCCTACTTCAATTTTATGGAAAAACAATATTTGCCTCTTTACTTCGTATTCATCTTCGATGTCTTTGGCAAAGTTTGTACAATTTACAAAAGAATTTTTTTGATTGTTTGCGAAACTATTTGAAAGTATTTGTTCTACATCATTATGTTCTTTTTCATTAAGTTCAAAAAATATAGCGATCTTACCTTTTTTAAAATGTTTATTTACAATATTAATAACGCTGTGAGAGTTAATATCTCTTATATCAATAAAAATGCGTTTGTTTTTGAAAATATTTTCTACTTATTTTTCTTTTGCTTCGACTAAAATTAATTGCTGTTTGAAACGATTTACGACTGTATTGAGAATGTTAAAGTGATTACAGAGATTTTCTTCATGAGAATGGCTAGTTTGGACTTCTGTTGAAAGCTTTGTTTGGTCTTGTTGTTCACCAGCGTTTAAATCTTTTATTTGCAACATTTTCTTAAGGTTCATTCCCAAATTTTCGGAATTCACCATGTTTATTTCATCACTGTTAATTTGACTTAGGAAATCTGCTATTTTACCGGTTATATAATCGATTTTTGCATCGTACTCTCCTAATTGTACTAACCAACGTTGTAGTCTTGGATTTATATCCTTACCAGAATTTTTCTTCTGTAGCCATTTAAGTGGTTGATGGTCTGTTTTTAGATCGAATTCTCTTCCATATAAATAGGGTCTGTAGTATTTTACTGACCACACTATTGCTAATAGTTCCTTTTCGATGGTTGAGTAGTTTTTCTCGTGAGTATTTAATGTGCGTGAAGCATATGAAGATGGGTGATCGTCTTGTGTGAGAACTGCACCAATAGCAAAGTTGCTAGCGCCTGTAGTTAATTTAAATCTTTTTGTAAAAATTGGATACCTTAAAATGGGAGGATTTGTAATAATATTTTTTTAATTTTCGAAAGCGGTTATATAACTTGGGTTATTAACGTTAATTTTTGCATCTTTTTTCAGATATGCGACCATAGGATAAGCTATTTTAGAATAGTCTTTTATAAATTGTCTATAGAACCCGGAAATGCCTAAGAAAGATTTTATTTGCTTTTGAGAAATTGGTAACTTTAGTTTTTGGATAACTTCAACTTTATTTGGATTTGGTTTTATTCCTTCAGGAGTTAGTATATGGCCTAGAAAATCTGTTTCTTTCTTTAAAAAGCTGCATTTTTCTAAACGTATTTTCAATTTTGCTTGTTTTAGTTTTGTAAAAATTTTCCGCATATTATTTATATGTTCTGATAAAGAAGTACTAAAAATCAAAATATCGTCTAAGTATACAACGCATATCGTGTTTATAAAATCTCGAAGTACTGAGTTCATAAGACGTTGGAATGTCGATGTAGCATTTTTAAGACCGAATGGCATTCTTAAGAATTCATAATGTCCTAATGGAGTAGAAAACGCTGTTTTAAATGATTCAAGCTTAAATTTTTCATATCACTGAATTCGAGTGCGCAAATTTCCGTTTTTTCATAAGGAATTCGTTGATCAAAAAGAATTATGTTTCCTAACATATTGATAAATGTGTTTTCTACATCAATTTTAGCTTTAAAAGGGATAAGAAAATTTTTTTATAATAGCTTCGTATTTGTTGCTGTTAAAATCTATTACTTTCCATGATAAAGCACCTAAGACGTTAAATTCTTTCGGAAAAGTTGTTACAATTTTATATTTTATTTCATTAATTCCGTTGATAGTTCCATAGCATAACGGTTTGGAAAGTTTTTCCTTCTGAAAATTTTCGAATAGAGCATTTGGTTTTATGAGGCTAGTTGTTGAACCTGTGTCTATTAGGCATTTAATTCTGTGATTCCCTATTGTTACTGTTATTATGGGGAGTTGAGGGTTTGAGGCGGTGTTAAAAAATTTACTTCTTTTTCTTCACCATTGCCAATTTCCATCAAATTTGAATTATTGGACAAACGACTGGTACTTGGATTGTAATCGACGCTCATATGAGAGCTTTTAGTTTGTCTCGGTAAATTTGGTTGTATTTTATTTGTAGAATTGTTATACCCGTAATCGTAATTATTCCGATTATTGTAATTGTTGCGATTAAAATTGGTATTACGTATGTAATTGTTATTGTTCCCGCTTTGTTGTCTATTGTCGTTTGTTGGTTTGGTTTGTCTATTGTCTGAAATTTTATTATGTTGATAAGATCTATAATTTTTAATGAAACCTTCGTAATTTGCTTTGTTTTTATCGACATATTTTCGATGTCTATAATCTATGGCTCTTTTGTCCTGAAGCAATTTTAACTTTGAATATTTTACGATTATATCGTTTAATGTTTCCGTTTCGGTTATATGTGCCCTTATAGGCCCATCGATCTTCTCTAACATTATATCAACAAGATCTCTATCTACATTTTCAGGTTTGTAAATGCCCGGTTTTAAAGGGTCAAATATATATATTTCATTTATGTCTGCCTTACATTTTTTGAAAATTATAAATAATTCATTAAGTTTACTTACTTTGACCGTCCTACAAAAATTGAATACCTCTGCGTATGTCTTCCTTGGACGAGATCCTTGAAGAATTTTGCCTTTAATCGCTTCCCACGATGAGTTGTCCTCCAGCTCCCTCGTACTTTTTCCAGCTGTGCCCAGTATTTTTTCGTTTGCTATAATGTTGATACAATGTTGGATGAGTTCCTGGTCTGCGCCGCAGAGAGAAATGTTTGTTTCGACCGCTTTAATAAACGCATTTGGATTGTGATGGTCGTCTAGTGGCTTCATTCTCCGGAATTGGTCCATGATGTCCCTTGGTGACATGTGAAATCTGTAGAATTGTGGTTGTTGGTTCATTTGTAATTGTAGTAGATGTTGAGCATGTTGTTGTTGAATTTCTTGTTGTTGGGTTTGTAGCAATTCTTCTTGCCTTGAGATAACCCTCTCCAGCTCGGCGATGGTTTGGTTTAAATTCTCCATTGTTGTAGTAGTAGTAATTAAGTCGTTTTAATTGTAGTTTGAAGATGTGGTCCGCGAAGTATTTCTTTTTGGACCAGTTGTGAGAAAGTAAAAACGTATTCTCCTTTTATTCATAAAACTTTTAAACCTTCTAGAAACTTATTTATTTATATTTTGTTTCTTTTCTGTGTGCACATTAACTTAGTTAATTGTATACCGCTGTCTTTATTATTTTCCGCGTAACTGTATGTAGTCTTGCTTTTAGAAATTTTTCTTTAGCTTTTTATTTTTATTAGCTTCTGGTAACACATAATTTTTATTTTTATGTTTTCAATATTTCACTATAACCAGTATTACGTGGCGTGTTTTGTTTGATTTTAATGATTAAATTCGATTGTCCGTAACTGTATATATTTTTATGTTTTAGAATTTTTTTTTTTTAATACTTGTTAAATTGTTTAATTTTCACAAAAATAATATCCCTGGTCGGTCCAAAACCGCGGTGTTCAAAATTCTTCTGTATCCAAATTCATTTCATTTCTCATTTTTGCCAATTCTCGATCAGACTCGTATATTGAGAATATCGATATTTTAATTTATTTTTATTTTTCCAATTATTGTTATTTTTCTCTTATGTATTTCTCGTTTTTACCAATTTTCTTTCAGACTCGAATATTACGAATATCGATGTTTCAATTTCTTTTTATTTTTCCAATTAATAGTATTTTTCTTTTACATGTCTCTCATTTTTATCAATTCTTGTTTAGTATCGAATATCGAGAGTGTCGATATTTCGAACCCGATCACTGTTTGTATCACTAGTTCTCAATTGAATTTCGAACAGTGATGCCATTTATGGCGTAAATATTGTGCAAAATCGTAATATTTTTTATGGTTTTTATTGCAAAAAAACATAAAATTAGATAACGCGCCATACATATTCGTGAATCGGAATTAAAAACGAATTTTTAAGACATTTCCCGTGAAAATTGGTGCACGTTTTCGGAAAAGCCGCTCTGCCGAACATTTACCGTTTTTTTTAGGTTTTTAGTAAGAATAAGTAAACTAAATTATATTATCAAATTATAATTATAGTTTTTAATTTATTACGTTTAATGAGTAAAACACAAACTACGGTTTTTCTTATACAAAAGCGGCCGATTTTATTGTTTTTTACAGTAATACCGCGACTAAGCTTTGTGTTTCAATGAAAAAAAGAAAACAAAACTTTAATTTCAAATATAGTGTAAATGAAATTAAACTAAAACAATTTAAAAATATCATTTTCTTACATTTCGACACATCACTTTTAATATTTTTGATAAATAACCTGTCATTAACTTATTTCTAAAGAAAAAATTTCCATACCGCAAAACGTACCGCTATAAAATGTTGTCAAATACGCATAACACTTGAAAATTTTGAGTGGTAAGCTTTCAATATGGATTCAGGCTTTGGACATAAAATCATATGCTAAACCAGTAAACTGAGTGCTTGGGTTTCCGTGTATTAGGCAGTATGGCGCCCAGAAATTTTTCAATTTTTAAGTATAAGGATAAAGCTGATAATCACACTTAACGATTTTCACGATGTAAAGCTTTCGCACAAGTTACATATACAAATAACCCAGCAACAAACAGTAAAACTGATAAATTTGCTGAACTTCTTATTGAGATAAATAGAACAACCGGAAATCAGTAAAATTGTAATGTGATACCATTTTCTTTGCAATTGCAAAAATCATTTATTTATTTATTTATTAGGAGAAATATACAAAGTAATATTAAACCTAATATTAAAAATAAAAGAATACGAGCTATTAAAGCCATCGACTCTGAGCAAACAAAAATATCTTAGGTTACCAGCTAAATATAAAGCTATATTTTATTTTGTAAGTAACAATCAGTAATAAAATTATAAGTGCTTATAATATTTGCAAACGAAGGAAGTTTTAACAATTCTTGATAGTTTGGAAAAAAAATTGTACTTTTGCCTAATACTCGCTAAAGCCGAACATTCGTTAAAGATGTGATGAAGTGATAGCGTGCTTGCGCAGAGAGGGCAAGATGGTTTTACTTTGCCAGTAAGGAGGTGCTGATGTGTAAGTTGTGTATGGCCAATCCTTAGACGTGTGAAGGTAGCTTGTAGGCGAGATATATTCCTAGCATATATATATAGAGAGAGAGAGTTGGGGTGAATAAAAGATCGTTCACTAGTTAAATATTTAATTATGTGTAACCTTTTTGCTAGGTTATTTCTAAGGTTAAGGAATTGATACCGAAAAATAACTCTTTTATCAAAATATTCTCCTAAAATATTTAAATTGCTTACGGATTCTATTACAATATTTTCAAAAACTAACTGTGGATATATACATTTTGTCATTTTACAAATATGTAATAATTTACATTTTGGAATCGAAATTGTTGCAGATTTCATGCCCCATTTCTTAAACACTGTTAGTAGTTTGGCGATCTTTTATATTACAATAAATAATGGCGTCATCCGCGAACATAGTGAGTCTAATGCCTTTAGTTTTAAGGCATATCTCAGTTAATTTATCAAAAGCTATAATAAAAAGCATCACCGATAGTGGCGAGCCTTGCGGTATTCCATTTTTGAGCGGATGCAAACAAGATAGAACATTGTTTATGCGAACCTGAAACTTCCTTAGGATCATAAAAGCTTTTACTATTCTAAAAACTTTTGGACCTGACTTCCAAGCCTGGTTATTTTTTGTAGCAAACCATGAAAGTCGCCTAGCAATAATTTTTTCGAAAATTTTACTTAAGCAGGATAGCAAGGAAACTCGTCTGTAGGAAGTAATAAGGTTCGATGGTTTATTTGGTTTAATAATTGGGATAATGGTGGCTATCCGCCAGTTTTGTGGGTACGAACCTTTGTGGAAAGTTGTGTTGTACAGGCAGAGTAGTCTTTCTTTGGCTGCTGTAGGTAAGTTTGAAAGCATTGGGTAGGATACCCTATCAATGCCTGGTGTTTTGCCTTTAGCATTTTGTAATGCAGACTTTTCTTCTTCTTAATTGGCGTAGACACCGCTTACCGCAATTGGATATTCCAAGCGAAGCCAGGTCCTTCTCCACTTGGTCCTTCCAACGGAGTGGAGGTCTTCCTCTTCCTCTGCTGCCCCCGGCGGGTACTGCGTCAAGTGCTTTGAGAGCTGGAGTGTTTTCGTCCATTCGGACAACATGACCTAGCAAGCGGAGCCGCTGTTTTTTAATTCGCTGAACTATGTCAATGTCGTCGTATATCTCGTACAGCTCATCGTTCCATCAAATGCAATATTCGCCGTGGCCAACGCGCAAAGGACCATAAATAAATAAATAATTCGCAACGTCGACTAATCCGTTGTTGACATCGTCTAAGCCTCTGCACCATATAGTAGGACGGAAATTATGAGTGACTTATAGAGTTTGCTTTTTGTCTGTCGAGAGAGAACTTTGCTTCTCAATTGCCTACTCAGTCCGCAGAAGCACCTGTTGGCAAGAGTAATCCTTCGTTGGATTTCTAGGCTGACATTTTTGGTGGTGTTTACGCTGGTTCCAAGATAGACGAAATTATCTACAACTTCAAAGTTATGACTGTCAACAGTGACGTGAGCGCCAAGTCGCGTGTGCGACGACTGTTTGTTTGATGACAGGAGATATTTCGTCTTGCCCTCGTTCACTGCAAGACCCATTCGTTTTGCTTCCTTGTCCAGTCTGGAGAAAGCAGAACTAACGGCGCGGGTGTTGAGTCCGATGATATCAATATCATCGGCATACGCCAGCAGCTGTACACTCTTATAGAAGATGGTAACTTCTCTTTTTAGTTCTGCAGCTGGAAATATTTTCTCCAGAAGCAGGTCGAAGAAGTCGCACGATAGGGAATCGCCTTGTTTAAGACCTCGTTTGGTACCGAACGTCTCGGAGAGGTCCTTCCCGATTCTGACGGAGCTTTTGGTGTTGCTCAACGTCAGTTTACACAGCCGTTTTAGTTTTGCATGGATGCCAAATTCAGACATCGCGGCATAAAGGCAGCTACTTTTCGTGTTGTCGAAAACAGCTTTGAAATCGACAAAGAGGTGGTGTGTGTCGATTCTCCTTTCACGGGTATTTTCCAAGATTTGGGGCATGGTGAATATCTGGTCGGTTGTTGATTTGCCAGGTCTAAAGCCACACTAATAAGGTCCAATCAGTTTGTTGACGGTGGGTATTAATCTTTCACACAATACGCTCGATAGAACCTTATATGCGATGTTGAGGAGGCTAATCCCATGGTAGTTGGCGCAGATTGTGGGGTCTCCTTTCTTATGGATTGGGCATAGCACACTTAAATTCCAATCGTTGGGCATGCTTTCATCCGACCATATTTTACAAAGAAGTTGATGCATGCTCCTTATCATTTCTTCGCCGCCGTGTTTGAATAGCTCGGCGGGCAATCCGTCGGCCCCTGCCGCTTTTTTGTTCTTCAGGCGGGCAATTGCTATTCGAACTTCTTCATGGTCGGGTAATGGAAAGTCTGCTCCATCGTCATCGATTGGGGAATCGGGTTCGCCTTCTCCCGGCGTTGTATGTTCACTGCCAATCAGCTGGCGGGAGAAGTGTTTCCTCCATAATTTAAGTATGCTCTGGGCATCGGTGACTAGATCACCTTTGGGGGTTCTACAAGAGTACGCTCCGGTCTTGAAACCTTCTGTAAGCCGCCGCATTTTTTCGTAGAATTTTCGAGCATTACCCCTGTCGGCCAGCTTATCAAACTCTTCGTACTCACGCATTGCGGCCTCTTTCTTTTTCTGTCTCTCAACTCTCGGTATCTATCCCATCCGGCACGTGTTGTGGTCGATCGTTACGTTGCGAGATAGGCAGCCTGTTTTCTCTCCGCTGCGACACGGTACTTCTCTTCGTACCAGCTGTTCTTTTGCACTTTCCAAAAACCAATGGTTTCGGTTGCAGCGGTACGTAAGGAGTTTGAAATGCCGTCCTACAGTTCCCTTATACCGAGTTGTTGACGAGTGCTCTCAGAGAGCAGGAGTGCAAGCCTAGTAGAGAATCGTTCGGCTGTCTGTTTTGATTGTAGCTTCTCGTGTGTTTGTTGGCGTGCGTTTTTTGCTGCACAGAGGCGGTTGCGATTCTTGGCTGCAACTAGATAGTGGTCCGAGTCGATGTCAGGACCTCGGAGCGCACGCACATCTAAAACACTGGAGACGTGTCTTCCGTCTGTCGCAATATGATCGATCTGGTTGGTAGTTTTTCGATCCGGAGACAGCCAGGTAGCTTGATGAATATTCTTATGCTGGAATCTAGTACTACAGATAACCATATTTCGGGCCCCGTCGAAGTCGATCAGCCCCAACCCATTTGGGGATATTTCCTCGTGGAGGCAAAATTTACCGACCGTAGTGCCAAGGATACCTTCTTTGCCCACCCTGGCGTTAAAGTCACCAAGAACGATTTTGACATCGTAGCGGGGACATGTCTCATAAGTGCGCTCCAAGCACTCATAAAAGGCATCTATGGTTACATCGTCCTTCTCTTCCGTGGGGGCGTGAGCGCAAATCAGCGATATGTTGAAGAATCTCGCTTTGATGCGGATTGTGGCTAGACGTTCATTCACCGCAGTGAATGATAGTACTCGGCGACGGATTCTCTCTCTCACCACGAATCCCACACCAAACTTACGCTCCTTTATATGGCCAATGTAGTAAATGTCACAAGGACCTAATTGTCTCTGTCCTTGTCCCGTCCATCGCATTTCTTGGATGGCGGTGATGTCAGCCTATATTTTCACGAGGACATCAACCAGCTGGGCGGCGGCACCTTCCCAATTAAGGAACCGGACATTCCAGGTGCATGCCTTCAATTCGTAGTCCTTATTTCGTTTGCCATGGTCGTCATCAAAAGAGGGGTTGTTCCTTTTCATTGGGGGTGTTTTTTTTTACGTGGCGGGTCCCAAACCCAGTGCACAACCCTATGCAGGGGATGTTTCGCCTTCTCACTTTAGCTCACCTTCAAACGGATGTTCTTAGACTACCCAGAGGATACTTGGTCAAAGACCGGAAGTCGTGAGCTGCTTGAGTTATATACAGACTCTAGTTCGCGGAAATTAATATCGCACTCTAGGCTTCTTGCTGATGCTGAGAGATTCGTTGGTGTATAGGTGGCAGATATCCAATGTTGTATATCTTTTCGATATATTTTGCAGAAAAATTACTATCTTGCGAATATGTAGACCAAATATTGGCGAAGGTTGCCGCAATATCTGAGGAATTCGTCAGAATACTTTGATTTGTATTAATAAAATTAATACGGTTGTGAGGGATTCCGGTTAAGTGTTTGATGTCTGACCATACCTTTTTGGTAGTTGAAGCAGGAGAGATTTTGGCAGTGAATACTTCAAAACTTTTTCTTTTAGCCGTCTTTACTGCTCTCTTAAAGAGGGCGTTTGCGTTTTTATAATTATTCAGATAATATTCAGACATTGATATCTTGAAAGTATTCCAGTATTAATTTTTTTTTTTTTGTCACGCACTGACCAAGATCTTTGTTTCACCAAATCGGAAAAACTTTTGAAGACTTGCTTTTGGTTTGAGGAATCGACTTATTTGCCGCAGAACGATCCAGTTTTGTGAATGCAGATGCAGCTTGATTGATGTCGATTGGAGTGGTGGGTAAACTTTTTAAAATCTCACTTTGAAATATATGCCAGTTTGCGCGTGAAATAATAATTTTTGGGAGATGCTTATATTATTGAAAGTGGAAGTTTGTTTGAAGTGGGATCGATATAAGAAAGTGGTCACTACCTCTGAGAATAGAGGAAGCTTCGCAACTGATTCTGGGGGAGAGCTGGGGAGAAGATAGGGAAAAGTCGACGCTCGTTAGGGAAAAGTGGGTAGAAAAAATGTGTGGGGCGCCATTGTTAAGAAGAGTTAGGTTGCTGTCGAATAAGAAATTCTCTATGATTGCACTCCTTGTGTTTGATTTTCGGGAAACCCAAAGTGTATTCCACGCGTTGAAGTCCATAGTCCACAAAACCGGAGGGGTAGTTGGGAAAGTAAATCTTTCAAATCAGTTTCGTTAAAAACTTTCTGGGGTGGTATATACGTATTAATGAGAGTAAAGCTAAAATTTAAGTTGATTTTAAGAACTATTGTTGATAGTGTGGAATTTGAATCGATAATTTCATGTGGTATGATTTTTTTTTTATTAAAATGCAAACGCCTTGCTTATTGCTTTGGGTCTTATGTAAATTCGAAAAATAACCGCTGTATTGCCTAGGACAGGAAATGTTGTTACTGGGAGTAACTGAGATACATATGTGTTTCTTGAATACAAATAACGTCTTGGTTTTGCTCTATTATGAGTAATACGAGTTCATCATAATTGTTGTTGTACCCGTTCATGTTCCACTGAATGATTTTAAGCGTCATTAAAAAGACAGAGAAAAAAACATTTTGTTTTATTGTACATAAGTAGTATGTTCAGATATCGTTTGTATTAAATTTCATCTTCGGATGTAATTAATTCTTGGGTGTTGGAAAGTACTTGAGAAAGGGAAGGAAGGAGTTCGAAAGGTAGGGATTGGAATTGAGAAGACGGAGAGTATGGTGGGTTTGTTTAATTATTCATTAATTTTAATTGAACAATTAGTTTCCACTTATTAATGGTAGTTCGTTATTACATGTTTTATTAATTTCTAAAGTGTTTACCTTTTTAACAAGGCTTATTTTTATATTTAATTGTATTATTTCGAGTTCTCTATATTTTACAAGATTACAATTATTTTTAAAAATACAATGTTTGCTTATTTTCATTTGTTCTAATGATTTATTAACTGCAAATATAAATGTTTTATTTTTGTAGGTTAATACCTCCTCTATTTATGCATCTATTTCACTATTTTCTCTGTTAGGTATTGGAATAATTTTTCTTATTTTTACTTCTTCAAAAATTGTTGGTATTTTTATTCCAAACACAAGAAATGTATTATTTACAATTACTGTTCCTAGTTGTAAATATTTTAGCTTATTATAATCGATATTATATTTTACAATTTATTATACCTTTGAAAAATATCAAGCCGTTTTTTTATTGACTTATTAAATTTAAAATTTTATATGGCCCACCCAAAAGTTTCAAAGGTCTAACATTTATTTAAAAGGTTGTTTTATGAAATTTATTTGTGGAAAACAATTTCGGACAAATGACCATCACGGCTGAGTTTATAGTAGCTGATCCGATTCACCATATTTTGGAGTACTTTCTCGATGGTTTCAGGCCTTATGGCACCTACAGCAGCTTGAATCTCGTTTTTTAGATCTTGAATTGTTTCTATATGCTTGTCGTGACATTTATCTCCATCAGCTCCCCACAGAAAATAGTCCAACGGAGTTAAATCGCAGCTTCTGGGAGGCCAACTCATATCACCTCTTTTGCTGATTATGCGATTTTTGAAGATAGGGGGTAAAAGATTGAGTGTGGCGTTTGCGGTATGGCACGTAGCGCCGTCCTGTGCCCCAAGTGCGACAATTCTGCTTGTTAACGTAACCATCGAGGTGAAATGAGCCTCGTCCGAAAAGATGATTTTTCAGTAAAATTGACCATCCTCGGTTTTTTGTTTTTTTTTCAATACTTCCCAGTTTTCTTCTAGTGAATAGCGACCCATTTGTTAAATTTTAGACTTTTTACTGAATATCTGTCACTTTCCGGATGGTATTTGACGTTTCCAATGTCGAAATGTGGATAATTCAAATTTAAAACGTTAGATGGCCCACCCGTTAATTGACTATACGAGTATATTATTACCTTTTGTGACATACTTCCTAACAATATCTCACTCAAATTATCGAAATCATATTCCGAAATGAAAATAATTCTTTTACCGTGTATAACTTTTAACTCTTCAGTTTTGTTGTTTGTTAAAATAATTTGCGTCTTATATTTGTTAACAATTTCCTCTTTGATATAAAAATGGTTGTCTAATTCTTCTTCTGTTGCTAAAGTTTCTTCATCTTCAATAATATTTATAGAATAATTTGAACTATTGGAACTTGTTTCCTCCATATTTTCTGAAATAATATCCCCATTTTCTTTTATCCTACTCAAAAAGTCTGCTACTTTATTTTCTTTGCTTTTTAAATATTCAATGTCAAATTGGTATTCTCCAAGTTTTAATAACCATCTTTAATGTCGAGCTGATATATCTTTTCCTTTGTATTTGGAATATAAAAATTTTATCGGTTGATGGTCAGTAAAAATTTTTAATTTATTTCCATAGAGATATGGCCTAAAATAGTTTATACTCCACATTATCGTAAGAAATTCTTTATCTGTTGCGGAATAGTTTCTTTCGTGGTTATTCAAAGTTCTTGAGGCGTAACACACTGGCTGTCCCTCTTGTGATAATACTGCACCAATCGCATAATTGGATGCATCAGTTGTTGAAATAAATAGTTTCTCGAAATCTGGATAACGTAATATTGGATTAATAATTATTAGCATTTTTAATTTTTCATTCTTCAATATATGTTGGGCCTTTAAGATTAATTTTAATTCCTGTTCTTAAATACTTGGTTATAGGTTGGACTATTCTAGCGTAGTTTTTCACGAATTTACGATAGTAACCGATGATTTCTAGAAAAATTTTAATTTGTCTTTCTGTTTTTGGGATTTGTAAATTTTCTCTAACTTTAATATTGTTAGGATTTGGCTTCATGCCTTCCTCCGTTAAAATATGTCCTTGGAACTCTGTTTCTTTCTTCACAAAATTGCATTTATCAATTTGAATTTTAAGATTTTTACTTTCAAGAATTTTAAAAATTTCGCCTATCGCCCTAATATGTTCATTCAATGATGTGCTAAATATATGAATTTGTCTAAATAAACTACACATGTTTTATTTATATAGTCTCTAAGTATTTCATTCATTAGACGCTGAAATGTGGCTGGTGCATTTTTCAGTCCAAAAGGCATTCTTACGAATTCATAAAGTCCATGTGGTGTTACAAAAGCTGTTTTTCACGATCTTCCTCTTTTACTAGAATTTGATGGTATCCTTTCGCTAAATCTAAAGTAGTAAAATATTGTGCTCTTCCTAATTTGTCTAGAATAGAATCAATATTTGGAAGGGGGTACTTGTCATATATTGTAACCTCATTCAATTTTCTATAGTCTATTACAATTCTATATTTCTTTTCACCTGAATTATCTATTTTTTCGGCACTACTATTAATGGGCTCGAATATCTTAAGTGACTTTTTTGGATTATTCTCTGCTCTTCCATTTCCTTAATTTATTTTCTAACTTTAATTTAATGCTGAGGTGGATACCTATACAATTTTGAATTAATCTGCTGCTGCGTTATAATTTTAATTTCATGATGGATTTCCGTTGTGTTAGTCAATTTATCACCTTTTATTACATCTTTCGAGCAATTTAATTATTTCTCTATTTTGCTCTACATTTAAATGCTCTAGGTTGAATCTCTCCAATTTAAGCTCTGTAGTTTCAAGATTACAAATTTGATTTAATTCATTTAGTTTATTTAAAATCGAATTTTTTTTCGGTTTAAAGTTATTTTCCCTTTTTCTATATCTAACTTTCCATCTTGTTCTCGCGTTACTAGTTAAGTTAAATTCTTCTGGTGCTAATGTATGAACCTCATATTTTATTTTATCCTCATTTGCAATTGTACTAAATTTAAAAGGATTTTTCAATTTAATTTTTGGAAAATCTTCAATCTCGCTATTGATCAGGCTTAAACTAGCTCTTGTATCAATTAGTGCTATATAATACTTTTTATTAATTTTAATTTTTATTTTAGGTAATGATCCCGAGGCTGGTTCATAAAAAAAATACTATTATTAACTTCTTCTTCTCTTGCTATATCAGTTCGTGAAGCTCCTGCCTGGCCTTGCCTACTCGAGTATAAGCAATCTTGGCTATACTGCAGGACCCTAATATCCTGCCAATTGAGGGCTCATTCAACTATGTTGGATATTATCTATTTCCATAGGTTTGCCTTGGTTTTGTTTAAATTGATTATTTCGACCATAATTTGGTCTATATTGGTTGGATTGATTTTGATTAAAATTGGGTCTAGGGTTCCCTACCGCTTGTGGTCTTTGAAAATTACCTGAATTTGGTTTGTAATTATTATTAAATCTTCCACTATTATATTGTTTAAATTGGCCTGATGTATTATATCTAATATCATTTTCAAATATTTCTTTATATGAACTTTGATTATCTCTATTTCTATAATTTATATTATGTCTTTGTCCTATCTCCTTTTATTTTGAATTTCTATATTCCGGCCTAATATTACTATCTTCAAATCTTCTGCTCGCCATTATTCTTATTATTTCATTAAGGTTCCCTTCTTTATAAATTTTATTTAGTAAGACTCCTTGAGTCGTCTCTTGTACTGTATTTATTAATAAGCTATCCATGTTACTTAAGTCAATGTAACTGTCACCCCTTTAGTACACTGTTAGTTCGTCCGATTTATATTTCTGTATTTCTCTCATAAGTTCATTTACGGAACTTACCTTAAGATTCCCAATCATCTTATACGGATGATGTGGCTCTACTTCTGGTCGATATCTCAGTTTTAAGGTTTCCTTTTTCAGCTGCCAGTTGTCTGGTGAGGTAAATTGATGATTGTGTTTTTCGCCTCTCCTTGGATGGTCCTGTAGTATATTGGTCGCGTCACCTCCTTCTGTAACTCTATGTCACTCGTTGTTGATAGTAGGTAATCGATGCTGCTGAAGAATGAGGTTATTGTAATATCGCCTGTTCCCGTAAATATCGGCAGGTCATTAACTGTTTTTATGAGCGCATGCCTGCTGATGTTGGTTCCCTCTGTCCGGTTTCTTAGTTCGAGGTAAGCTAGCCGCATTTGCTCCAACTGTTGTTCTCTGCGAGCAAGCTGCTCTACTAAGTTGACTACCGCCATCTGAGTCTGTTCGTTCTCCATTTTGCTGTTGTTATCGAAGGCTCGGTGCCTTGACGATTTAATTTTATTTTTTATGGTTTCAGTTACTTTACTTTAAACATTAACTTTTTGGTGAATTCACGCTCTTTCTGTTTTGAGACGTGTTCACCGCAAAAAACGTTCACAAAAACTTTTGTTTTTTAAAACTGGTTCTGGTGAATTAACGCATTTAAATATCGTTAAGGTCGTTTTCACTTCTGAACTTTTGGTTTAATTTTTCCTTTTACAATTAATGTTACCTGCACCCTCGGTAAGGATCCTACCGACTGCGCCAATTTTATATCACGGTCGCGTTCAAACGTTTTTAAAAAGTTGGCACCTTAAGAATTAAACCAGGTGATTTGCAAAAAATTTACAAAACATATGTAATAAGTATAATAGGTATGTATGATTTGTACACAATAATTTATTGCAATAGTATCTCCAATGATTATAATTAATAAAGTGAAAGTTTAGTCTGATTCCAATATCCAAACCAACTGGTTGAATTCTTTAGGGTTAATTCGGTATAAGCTTTTTTAAAACGTTTGAATGCGACCGTAATATAAAATTGAGGCAGTCGTTAGGATCCTTAAAAAGTATTAAATTAAGAATTCAGTCAAACGAACCGTGTTCGAAAAACAACAAAAAAAAAATTTTATATTTTTTATAAATCGCAAAACTAATTCTTCATTTCTGTAGCCAACTCAGGAGTTGACCAGACCCTCCAGGATATAAATAATTATAAAACAACCCGGATAAACACAAAAATCGACACCACCGAAAGTGCAGTGGACATTAATTGAGAAAACGACCTAAAAAATTAAAAGGTTTTAATTCATCAGAACAAATATTAAAAGCAAAATTTTTTGTGAAGCTTCTGCAGTGAACACGTCTCAAAACAAATTCACCAAAAAGTTAAAGTATAAAAAGTGAGGTAACCGAACCCATAAAAAACAAAACTAATTCATCAAAGCGCTGAGCCTTCGATATCAAGAGACAAGTGGAGAACGAACAGACTCAGATGGCAGCAGTCAACTTAGTAGAGGAGCTTGTTCACAGAGAGCAACAGTTGGAGCAAATGCGGCAAGCTTACCTCGCACTAAGAAACCGGACGGAGAGAAGCCATAGCAGCAGGCATGCGCTCATAAAAACAGTTAATGAGCTGCCGATATTTACGGGGACGAGCGATATAACGATAAACTCGTTTTTCAGCAGCATCGAATACCTGCTATCCACAACGTGCGACATAGAGCTACAGAAGGAAGTGATCAATATACTATACGACCATCCAGGGAGAGGCGAAAAAGACAATCATATATATACCTCAACCAGACAACTGGCAGCTTATAAAGGAAACCCTAAAACTGAGGTATCGACCCGAGGCAGAACCGCATACTCCGTATAAGAAGATTGGAAATCTTAAGGTAAGTTCCGTAAATGAACTTATGAGAGAAATACAAAATATTAAATAAAAGTCGGACGAACTGACTCGTACTAAAGGGGTGACAGTTACATTGACTTGAATGACTTGGATAGCTTATTAGTAAATACCATAAAGGAGATGACTCAAGGAGTCCTTCTAGATAAAATTTATAAAGAAGGAAACCTTAATGAAATATTAAGAATAATGGCAAGTAGAAAATTTGAAGATAGTAATATTAGGCCGGAATACAGAAATTCAAAATAAAAGGAGATAGCTCAACGGAAAAATATAGTAATAGGTATCCTGATTGAGGACAAAGACATAGTACAAATTATAGAAATAGAGACAGAGATAATCAAGGTTCATATTATATAATCAGGTATACGAAAATGATATTAGACATAATACATGACGCCAATTTAAACAATATAATTGTGGAAGATTTAATAATAATTACAAACCAAATTCAGATAATTTTCAAAGACCACAAACGGTAGGAAAACCTAGACCAAATTTTTATCAAAATCAACCAAATCAATATAAAAAAACTTCGTTCAAAATCAATCAAATCAATATACCAAAAACCAAACCAAGGCGAACCGATGAAAATAGATAATATCCAATATAAATTCCAATATAATATCCAAGATGGAAAGTTACACCATTAAGAGGACGAAAGTATGAGTTTATAATAGGCATCCATATGCTTACTTTTCTCAATACGTATATAGATATAGAAAAAGGGAAAATAACTCTAAACCGAAAAAAAATCGATTTTAAATATACTAAATGACTTAAATCAAATTTGTAATCTTGAAACTGCAGATTTAAAATTAGATAGATTAATTTAAATGAGGAAGAAAATAGAGAAATAATTAAATTGCTCAAAAGATGTAATAAATTATTATTTAAAGATAAATTGACTAACACAACGTAAATCCAACATGAAATTAAAACTACAACGCAGCAGCAGATTAATTCAAAATTGTATAGGTATCCTCAGCATTAAATTGAACTTAGAAAACAAATTAAGGAAATGGAAGAGCAGGTAATATTCCAAAAAGGTCAAGATTTTCGAGCCCATTAATAGTAGTGCCGAAAAAAATAGATAATTCAGGTGAAAATAAATATAGAATTGTATCAGACTATAGAAAATTGAATGAGGTTACAATATATGACAAGTACCCCCTTCCAAATATTGATTCTATTCTAGACAAATTAGGGAGAGCACAATATTTTACTACTTTAAATTTAGCGAAAGGATACCATCAAATTTTAGTAAAAGAGGAAGATCGTGAAAAAACAGCTTTTGTAACACCACATGGAAAATCGTAAGAATGCTTCTTGGACTGAAAAATACGCCAGCCACATTTCAGGGGCTAATGAATGAAATACTTAGAGACTATATAAATAAAACATGTGTAGTTTATTTAGGCGACATTCTAATATTATATTTAGCACATCATTGAATGAATATATTAGGACGATAGGCGAAATTTTTAAAAAATAAAATAGTATTTTGAAATTCAAATTGATAAATGCAATTATTCGAAGAAAGAAACCAAGTCCTTAGGACACATTTTAATGGAGGAAGGCATGAAACCAAATCCTAATAAAATTAAAGTTATAGAAAATTTACAAACCCCAAAAACAGAAAGACGAATTAAAAGTTTTCTAGGAATCACCGGTTACTATCGTAAATTCGTAAAAGACTACGCTAGAAGAGCCTAATAAATAACCAAGTATTTAAAAACAGGAATTAAAATTAATCTTAAAGGCCCAACATATATTGCAGCATTTGAAAAATTAAAAATACTAATAAGTACTCATCCAATATTACGTTATCCAGATTTCGAAAAACAATTTACTTTAACAACAGATGCACCCAATTATGCGATTGGTGCAGTGTTATCACAAGAGGGACACCCAGTGTTACGTCTCAAGAACTTTGAATAACTACGAAAGAAACTATTCCGCAAGAGATAAAGAATTTCTTACGATAATGTGGAGTATAAACTATTTTAGACCATACCTTTATGGAGATAAATTCAAAATTATTACTGACCACCAACAGATAAAATTTATACATTTCAAATACAAAGGAAAAGATATATCAGCTCGACATTAAAGATGGTTATTAAAACTTGGAGAATATCAATATGACATTGAATATTTAAGAGGCAAAAAAAAAAAAATAAAGTAGCAGACTTTTTAAGTAGGATAAAAGAAAATGAGGATATTATTTCAGAAAATATGGATGAAATGATTTCCAATACTTAGTTCAAATTTTCCTATAAAGAATATGGAAGATGAAGAAACTTTAGCAACAGTGCATTCAGTAGAAGAAGAATTAGACAACCATTTTTATATCAAAGAGGAAATTGTTAACAAATATAAGACGCAAATTATTTTAACAACCAACAAAACTGAAGAGTTAAAAATTATACACGGTAAAAGAATTATTTTAATTTCAGAATATGATTTCGATAATTTAAGTGAGATATTTAGGAAATATATCACAAAGGTAAAATAGGAATATTTTCAGAAATTTCTGAACGTCAATATAATATAGTATACGAAAAATGAATCGAAATGTTTTCTAATGATGGTCATTTAAATTTTATAAAATGTACAATGAGAGCACAAGATATTGAGACAGAAGTAGTAGCAGTGAAACAGATTTCTCTATATCAAGTTAGGGAAAGCTTTCATTCAGGCATTCGGGAAACATATAACCAAATAAAAAATAAAATATATTATCCAAAGTTATTGCAATTAATTCAAATTGTAATTAATCAATGTGAAATATGTCAGGAAGTAAAGTATGATAGAAATCCTATTAGACGAAAATTGAAACTTTCGGAGACCCCTTCAAAAATTAATGATATTGTACATATATGTAGATACGTATGTATATAATGAAAGGGTATAATTTTTTGACAATAATTGATAAATTTTCTAAGTTCGGTGCAGCATTCTCGTTAAATGATAGAAACCACATAACCATTATCGAACAGCTAGAAGATCACTTCACTAAGATAGGGAAAAATTATTGCAGGCAATGAATTTAAAGCAGTAAGAATAAAAGAATTCCTAGATAATGAAAATGTTGAAATCCACCTTACAAAACCCAATAGTCATACAGGTAATGCAGATGTAGAAAGATTCCATAATACTATAAGAGAAAAATTAAGAATCTTATATAAACTAAATAAATTAGAAATTATAATGAAAGATGTCACTCAACAATAAAATCTACACCAAATAAGGTACAGCATAATGAAGTAGATTTGGAAATCTATATAAATAAAAATGAATTGTTGTTCGTTAGTCTGATTAAAACTCGAGAACGGCTGGGCCGATTGAGCTGATTTTGGTTTTAAAATGTTTGTCGTAGTCCAGGGTAGGTCTAAAAGGCGAGAAATAATCGAATAATTGCCGGGAGAACTCTAAAAACAGCCCTTTTCTATTTCCCAGACAAAAGTGACGTGAAGTCACATCACATGGCATGATATCACATCACATTGCATAAATACCCATCACATACAGGGTGGCGCAAAAGTAATTCAGAAGGTACTATAAATTTTGCAATTGACCACTAATGTCAGTTCTGTTTTGACAATTGTGTAGTAAACACATGCGAAATACACGTATATAAACAATGGTACGCTACACTGTTTCAGAACGCGGGTTATTGGTTACTATTTATTTGACCAATAATCGGTCGGTGACTTTGGCACAACGTGAATTTAGTCGCAGATTTCCTGGCAGTCCGACGACTACTGGTGAGACACTGGGGCGTTGAGCCACTCATATTGCTGCTGTTGCCGAGGATGTCATGGAAGCGCCGTCGACATCCCCTGCTGACCGCCAATTGCGTCCAACATACGCTCAAGCCATCTTTAATCACCACCAAGAAGAAGATGATTTTTCATCAAAAATAATCATGAGTGATGAGGCCCATTTCCATCGTAGCGGATACATTAATAAGCAAAAGTTACGCTTCTGGGTTACTGAAAATCCGCGTGTAACCCACGAAGAGCTGTTACACCCGCTCAACGTCACTGTATGATGTGCTGTTTTCGTTGGAGGAGTCATAGGACCTTTTTTCTTTAAAGACGTCGTAAGCCAAACGGTTACTGTGAGTGGTGAGCGCTACAGAGCAATGATCAACGAGTTCTTTTTGCCGCAACTTGATGAATTGGGAGTGGAAAACATGTGGTTCCAACAAGACGGCACACACTGCACGTGCCACAACCGATATGCTGAAGGAATTGCACTGGCCAGCAAGATCGCCTGATTTGACCGCTCAATACTTCTATTTGTGGGGCTTTTTAAAGTAGCGGGTTTATGTCAACAAGCCTCATACTCTTGCAGCTCTTAAAGACAATATTCGTCAAGAATGTGACGATCTATCGCCGGAAGTTCTGGCCAAAGTGATGGAAAATGCCACAAAAATGGCTCAAATGATAATCAACTGTGGTGGCGGTTATTTACATGATATCATATTCTCGACTTGATGTAAAAAAATTTAAAAGACCAAATAAAAATAATCCACAAGCAGAACCAAAGTTTTTAATTTTTTAAAAAAATTACAGCCAAAAAACATCGGAAGGTTATTTTTGCGCCATATATATATATAAAAATAAGTTGAGCTATAGCTGACTAAACCGTTATATGATATGAAAAAGTTCGTTTTTAATGGACTTACGAGCGTAAATTTCCAAAAAGTGGCTTTCCCACATCACTTTTTTTTAAATTATTTTGTTTTGTTTTCTAATTAATTTATTTGTAAATTATTTGAATCGTTCAATTTACGTCGATTGTTTTCATTATTTCGGCTATTCAGAAGGTAAATTGCTGAAAATTATTCAGTGAAAACTTTATGTGTCTTTTATACAAAGTGATCAAATACAGATTGAAATTTGTTCCGATGCCACGAGCAGATCGCGCTAATATTGGCAGCCCAAAGCACATGCACGATTACTCGCAGGATGCGATTATATACCTGTTATATACGTGCGGAATTATGGACGGGCGGATTTATTTGTTACATTCACTTGCAATGCACAATGACCATAGATTACGGAATTATTGAATTGTAATCAATCAGCAAGATCGTCACGATGTCACAGCACAACTTTTCAAACAACAGCTATGATGTTTGATAGACTTTACTTTGAAGCAGCGTATGTATATATGCTGCGGTTAGATGCAAGATTTATTCTTTTGAGGGACAAAATGATGTTCTTGAGATGTTGGATGGTGGTTACACCAGATCAAATTGATGAAATCATTTCTGTGGAAATTCCTGATCCAGAGAAAGATCCAGAATTATACGAAGTGGTGAAAACCAATCTGGTTTATGGACCTTGTGGACATCACAATCACATTTCGGTGTGTATGTCTGACAATAAATGCACGAAACACTAGCCACGTGCTTTTCTTTCGGAAACGCAAACTGGAAATGATAGATATCCATTGTATCGGTCTCGCTCACCAGACGACAATGGCAGAACATGTAGCATTCAATTAAGAGCTGTGAATAACGAAGTTGACAACACATAGATTGTACCATATTCGCCATTATTGTCTAATTCACATTCAAAGCTCATATCAATGTTGAGTATTGCAGTTTGTGGAATCGATCAAGTAAGTTTGCAAGTACGTCACCAAAAGACGTAGCGGCCAATAACCGCTATGGCCGTGAACGAGATGATGAGCAAATAAGTCGATGCGTGAAGTGCAATGAAGCATTTTATGATGTATTTACCTTTGCGATTCATGAACGTTTTCCGACTGTTCTGCATCTGGCAGCTCATTTGGAGAATGGCCAAAGAGCGTATTTTAACCCTTAGAATACATTACAGCCAGTAGAAACGCCGCCAGCAACAAAATTAACATTGATGAGTTTTTTCTCAACTTTCGCAGTGATCCATTTGCGAGAACATTGCTCTATTCGGAAATTACGTGATATTATACATGGAAAGCATCGTCGAAGAAAGAACTACGCAGAAAGCAAGGCCAACCAGTAGATTGACATCCAGGTGTGTTTTCAACTAATGCCTTAGGACGAATTTACACGATCCACCCGAAAAACGCCGATTGCTTCTACCTTCGGTTGCTATTGATAAATGTCCGCGGTTCAATTTCAATTGAGTCATTGCGTATTGTGAATGGTGTTTACAAGGATGGAGTCATGTGTAGAAGTTCACGCAAGTGGGGAAAGTTCTCTGATCGCCATTCACTTGGGAATGGCCAGAAACGATTCTTTTACATATGACTCAAGCAGCTCACGACTTCCGGTCTCTGACCAAGTATCCTCTGGGTAGCCTAAGAACATCCGTTTGAAGGCCAGCTAAAGTGAGAAGGCGAAATATCCCCTACCTAGGGTTGTGCGCTGAGTTTGGGACCCGCCACGTAAAAAAACGCACCAATGAAAACCAACAATCAGCCTCGGATGAGAGACCCCCCTTTTGATGACGACCATGGCAAGCGAAATAAGGACTACGAATTGAGGGCATGCACCTGGAATGTCCGGTCCCTTAATTGGGAAGGTGCCGCTGCCCAGCTGGTTGATGTCCTCGTGAAAATAAAGGCTGACATCACCGCCGTCCAAGAAATGCGATGGACGGGACAAGGACAGAGACGAGTAGGTCCTTGTGACATCTACTACAGTGGCCATATAAAGGAGCGCAAGTTTGGTGTTGGATTCGTGGTGGGAGAGAGACTCCGTCGCCGAGTACTATCATTCACTCCGGAGAATGAACGTCTAGCCACAATCCGCATCAAAGCGAGGTTCTTCAACATATCGCTGATTTGCGCCCACGCCCCGACGGAAGAGAAGGACGATGTGACCAAAGATGCCTTTTATGAGTGCTTGGAGCGCACTTATGAGAGATGCCCCCGCCACGATGTCAAAATCGTGCTTGGCGACTTCAACGCCAGGGTGGGCAAAGAAGGTATCTTTGGCACTACGGTCGGTAAATTCAGCCTCCACGAGGAAACATCCCCAAATGGGTTGAGGCTGATCGACTTCGCCGGGGCCCGAAATATGGTTATCTGTAGTACTAGATTCCAGCATAAGAAGATACATCAAGCTACCTGGCTGTCTCCGGATCGAAAAACCACCAACCAGATCGATCATGTTGTGATAGACGGAAGACACGTCTCCAGTGTTTTAGATGTGCGTGCGCTCCGAGGTCCTAACATCGACTCGGATCACTATATTGTTGCAGCCAAAATTCGCACCCGCCTCTGTGCAGCAAAAAACGCACGCCAACAAACACAAGGAAGGTTCGACGTCGAGAAGCTGCAATCACAACGGATAGCCGAACGATTTTCTACTCGGCTTGCACTCCTGCTCTCTGAGAGCACTCGTCAACAACTCGGTATAAGGGAACTGTGGGACGGCATCTCAAACTCCTTACGTACAGCTGCAACCGAAACCATTGGTTTTCGGAAAGTGCAAAAGAACAGCTGGTACGACGAGGAGTGCCGTGTCGCAGCGGAGAGAAAACAGGCTGCCTACCTCGCAACGTTACGATCGACCACAACACGTGCGGGATGGGATAGATACCGAGAGTTGAAGAGGGAAGCAAGACGCATTTGTAGACAAAAAAAAGAAAGAGGCCGAAATGCGTGAGTATGAAGAGCTTGATAAGCTGGCCGACAGGGGTAATGCTCGAAAATTCTACGAAAAGATGCGGCGGCTTGCAGAAGGTTTCAAGACCGGAGCATACTCTTGTAGAACCCCCAAAGGTGATCTAGTCACCGATGCCCAAAGCATACTTAAATTATGGAGGGAACACTTCTCCAGCCTGCTGAATGGCAGTGAACGTACAACGCCAGGAGAAGGCGAACCCGATTCCCCAATCGATGACGATGGAGCAGACGTTCCATTGCCCGACCATGAAGAGGTTCGAATAGCAATTGCCCGCCTGAAGAACAACAAAGCGGCAGGGGCCGACGGATTGCCAGCCGAGCTATTCAAACACGGCGGCGAAGAACTGGTAAGGAGCATGCATCAGCTTCTTTGTAAAATATGGTCGGACGAAAGCATGCCCAACGATTGGAATTTAAGTGTGCTGTGCCCAATCCATAAAAAAGGAGACCCCACAATCTGCGCCAACTACCGTGGGATTAGCCTCCTCAACATCGCATATAAGGTTCTGTCGAGCGTATTGTGTGAAAGATTAAAGCCCACCGTCAACAAACTGATTGGACCTTATCAGTGTGGCTTTAGACCTGGTAAATCAACCACCGACCAGATATTCACTATGCGCCAAATCTTGGAAAAGACCCGTGAAAGGAGAATCGACACACACCACCTCTTCGTCGATTTCAAAGCTGCTTTCGACAGCACGAAAAGGAGCTGCCTCTATGCCGCGATGTCTGAATTTGGTATCCCCGCAAAACTAATACGGCTGTGTAAACTGACGCTGAGCAACACTCAAAGCTCCGTCAGGATCGGGAAGGACCTCTCCGAGCCGTTCGATACCAAACGAGGTTTCATACAAGGCGACTCCCTATCGTGCGACTTTTTCAACCTGCTTCTGGAGAAAATAGTTCGAGCTGCAGAACTCAACAGAGAAGGTACCATCTTCTATAAGAGTGCACAACTGCTGGCGTATGCCGATGATATTGATATCATCGCCTCAACACCCGCGCCGTTAGTTCTGCTTTCTCCAGACTGGATAAGGAAGCAAAAGAAATGGGTCTGGCAGTGAACGAGGGCAAGACGAAATATCTCCTGTCATCAAACAAACAGTCGTCGCACTCGCGACTTGGCACTCACGTCACTGTTGACAGTCATAACTTTGAAGTTGTAGATAATTTCGTCTATCTTGGAACCAGCGGAAACACCACCAACAATGTCAGCCTGGAAATCCAACGCAGGATTACTCTTGCCAACAGGTGCTACTTTGGACTGAGTAGGCAATTGAAAAGTAAAGTCCTCTCTCGACGAACAAAAGCCAAACTCTATAAGTCGCTCATAATTCCCGTCCTGCTATACGGTGCAGAGGCTTGGACGATGACAACAACCGATGAGTCGACCTTAAGAGTTTTCGAGAGAAAAGTTCTGCGAAAGATTTATGGTCCTTTGCGCGTTGGCCACGGCGAATATCGCATTCGATGGAACGATGAGCTGTACGAGATATACGACGACATTGACATAGTTCAGCGAATTAAAAGACAGCGGCTACGCTGGCTAGGTCATGTTGTCCGGATGGATGAAAACACTCCAGCTCTGAAAGTATTCGACGCAGTACCCGCCGCGGGAAGCAGAGGAAGAGGAAGACCTCCACTCCGTTGGAAGGACCAAGTGGAGAAGGACCTGGCTTCGCTTGGAATATCCAATTGGCGCCAAGTAGCGAAGAGAAGAAACGACTGGCGCGCTGTTGTTGACTCGGCTATAATCGCGTAAGCGGTGCCTACGCCAGTAAAGAAGAAGAAGAAGTTTACAACTTTTTGAGAAGCATGCCATCAGTTACAATTGCTGGAACATGATAATCAATGGAATCAAACGATGGACGATCGCCAAGATCATTTCGACACATCAGCCTTCAAATTGACGTCAATTATGGAATGTGAATAAAAATGACATTGCCGAGGATACTTTAAATCGTTTTCGATAAGAATTGGAAATAGGAAAATTCCGACTGATACTTCCAGGCGTTTGATACCAATTCTACGTGCCTTTTTTCAATTATAGCAGCCAAAAATTCCGATGCTAATGACTTAAACTGGAAGATTCTATGTCAAATCCCGAGAGCTTTGCACTCATATAAAATGATCGTCTTGACAATGAATATGAAGCCGTTAATTATCCAATAAAATTTCCAACTTTTTTGGGGAGGCTTGGTATGCCGCCGCATCATTTGCGTCTCAAAGTTGGATCTGTCATTATCATGTCATCCAATCTTCATGCGCCAAAACTGTGTAATGGAACCCGATTGATTGTAACGCAGTTATCGAATACAAGGGGCAGACCGCTTGATTCTACGAATTCCTTTGAGTTCCAACGATTTGCCATTTCAGTTCAAACCTATTCAGTTTCTAGGGAAAATTGCATTTGAAATGACAATTTACAGGACACAACGATAGTCGCAAGAAGTGTGTGACATAAATCTGGAAATGCCATGTTTTTCACACGGCCAGCTATATGTGGCGCGTACTCAAGTTGGAAAACCATCCTCTCTGTACATTTACACACCGAAACAAACTACGCTACATTGAAAAAAATGTGGATAAATCACAAATAAATGATTTTTAACGCAATATAAATTAAATTTTCTTTTCATTTTAAAACACATAATTTCACGCAGGACAACGCCTGCCGGGTCAGCTAGTACTTAATAAAAATAATATCAGCAAAGAATAAAATTATAAATTAATTAAATTAGAAAAAAGATTATTATGAGGAAAAAAGAGAAGAATATAAAAAGACCTTTAAATTTGCGGATTTGGATAGTGTGGACAGTAATAATTTTGATGACACAACATTGTGACGAGACAATGACAACGATAGACAAAATATACAAACATATATTTTACATACGAATAACTCATTTAACGAACAAATTAAAATAAACTATTATTTAGCATCAGCTATTGAACATTTAAAAGAAATTGTTAAAAGTGACAGATTAAAAATTGAAAAAGAACTTAATTCAATAAATAAGCTTATCTATGAAGAATACAAACAAACTTTGTATTTAGATCAATACACAAAAATTCAATAGTTAAAAAGTAAAGTAGAACATATACAAGAAAATGGTGTATCCCCTAAATATGAGATAATACACCCAAATATTTTAACTAACGAAGAAATTGTAAAATATAATATCGATTATAATAAGCTAAAATATCTGCAACTAGGAACAGTAATTGTAAATAATATATTTCTTGTATTTGGAATAAAAATACCAAAAAGTTTGAAGATGTTCAAATAAGAAAAATTATTCCAACACCCAACAGAGAAAATAATGAAATAGATGCAAAAATAGAGGAGATATTAACCTACAAAAATAAAACATTGATATTTGAAGATAATAAATCATTAGAAGAAATGAAAATAAGCAAATAATGTATTTTAAAAAATAATTTCGCTGATTAGTTTTTATTTAAGTACAGATAAGTATTAAGAAAATTTAGTATTTTAAGAAATAATGAATTACGTAAAATAAAAAAATAATACAAATTATATCTAAATAAAAATTGGTAAATATTTTTTTGTTTTAAATTATCAATTGTTATTACAAATGATATAATAGAGCTATAATAGAGCTATTTTATGCTTTTATTTGTAAAATAACGTCAAGTTTGTTAGAGCTGTGAATAATTTTACATTTTACATATTAGTGGCATCACCACTCTACCTCCTCATTCTATCTTCCATTCTACTGTCAACTCTACTGTCGTCTTACTGCCGTTGGCAAATATAGGAAATATTGAAGTTAGCGGGAACGACAACTGTCGGCCTGCAGTCGTGTAGTCGTGCAGCTGTCAAAATAACAGTGTCCATAAGAACGTCTGTATTTTAATATTTGACAGATGTAGTTTGCAGTCTGTCGCGCTCTATGTGTTCCGCACTTCACTCAAAACTAATTTGCATACACAATAATGTTACAGATTTTCATGCCTAATTATTTTGCAAGACCTAAAAGTAGGCTATAACTAGCGATCTACAGTCTTTTTCTTACGGGTTATTTCCTCAAAGCCTGCGCCAAAAAATATGCAACAATTCAACTCCCCATAAACGTATTTAGTGCAGCATGGCCGGCATGTACACAAGACAACACAGCTGTCCATTTTGCATGTACACAATATCGTTGTGGCCATACTAATACCTTTCACTTCAATGAAATTTTAATATTTTGTTCAAAGTGAAATTTTTTTTATGCAAAAAATAAGTAAAAATTGGTAAATATTTTTTTGTTTTAAATTATCAATTGTTATTACAAATGATATAATAGAGCAAGACCTAAAAGTAGGCTATAACTAGCGATCTTACGGGTTATTTCTTACGGATATTTCTTACGGTTTTTACTATCACTTTTTTTTCAGTTAGCTCCCGCAGCAAAATCCCTTCTTCTGCAAGCCTGCCGTAAGGAACTTCGTTCCAAAAAATTCTAGTTAAAAAGGCAAACACTTTGAAAATTAATAAAACATGTGAAAATCCTCAAGCGTTTTTGAGAAGCGATAATGAAACTTGGGAATACGCGAATAAAATTAATAAGCCTAATTGCCTGTCACGATAATTAATTGCGATAAAAAATGAAAACGCGTGCGCACGGTTCGATGGTTCAATTACAATTGAATTCTTTATTTCACTTAATCTAATTGCTAAGCCTAAATCCTAAAACTAACGGCTTAAACTAGTGGTAATATAAATATGTATTAAAAAGGGGTAAGTCTAATCATCTTCAACTTTTCGTTTAATATTGTAATAGATTATGGTAAGTATTAAGGTAAGTAGTAGATTAATATTATGAATGCATTATTAAGGTAAATATAATAGATTTTCTTAATTTAATTTTTAACAATTCAATAGTTTATAATTTTTATAATTCAATATTTTACAATTCATTTATTATTTTTATTTTAGGTATAAATTTGTAGATAGGTCGCTTGACGCAACACCGGCCACCTTGACAGGATAAATTTCTTTCAACCTCCATTGGAAGCAAGGCCAGCTTGTGGATGGGGCGCTTGATTGTGCCCGCCTTAGTCGCCACTTCTGCGACTCGCACCTTGCCGTCTTGGCCTTCGACGGTTGCGCCGACGCGGCCGATTACCCACTGCTGCGGCGGCACGTTGTCTTCGTGAACGAGGACGAGATCGCCTGGCTGCAGGTTGCGTTTGGGGTGGAGCCATTTGTTGCGCTCCTGAAGGCTCGTTAGATATATTTTGGACCACGGTTACCAAAACTGTTGCTTGAGACAGCAAACAAGTTGCCATCTCTCGCAGCAACGAATTGGGTCCGTTGGCACTTGTGCTGGGGGCAGTGCTCGCAGAGGACAATCTATTAAAAGGTGCGCTGGAGTTAGTGCTTCTCCATCGTTGGGGTTCTGGCTCAACGGTGTTAGGGGACGCGAGTTCAAAATGGCCTCCACTTCGCCCAGTAGCATTGAGAGCTCTTCCGTTGTTAGTAGAGCGTTGCCGAGTGCCCGAACGATTAGATGCTTGGCGGACTTCACGGCCGCTTCCCATAATCCGCCGAAGTGCGGCGCCCTGGGTGGTATAAAGCCGAAGCTGAATCCTTCTTCGGCTGCGAACCCCATTAGTTCTGGGGCTTGCGCTAGAAATGCCTCCTTAAGCTCGCGCAGCTTGCGATCGGCGCCGACGAAGTTGGTGGCGTTGTCACTGAACATCTTCTGGGGAATTCCTCGGCGACCAATGAACCTTTTTAGGGCGAAAATAAATGAATTAGTGGACAGGTCTGAAACTAATTCTAAATAAACTGCTTTGGAAGTAAAGAAAAAAAAACTGCAATATATGTTTTTACGGGTGGTCGACCGCGTATTTTTAAAGGTGTGTATATCGGACCATAAAAATCCACGCTACATATAAGAAAGGGTCGTAGTGCTCGAAGTCTTTCGACTGGCAAACTTCCAATTATTTGGTTTTGCAACTTCGGCTTGTAATGAAAACAATATATACAGTTTCTTACGGTTCTACTGCAAGCTTCTCGGGCATTAATTAGCCATATGCGTTCTTGAAGAAGCGCAACCAACGCTTCAGCCCCAGCGTGGTGATTTCGAATGTGCAGGAACCGTAAATACAATATAACGAAGTGCGAACTTTTATTCAATAAAAGCGGAAATTTGGCATCGTATGGGAGAGGTGCATTTAATAGGCGACCTCCTACTCGGATTAATTTGAACGACAGCGACATATCCGAGTACTCATGCAAAAACGGGTTGAGTTTTGTGTGACGTGGTACCTTTATGCAATTTTTGAATAACATCCGAAAATTCTGAATGTTGGACCACCTGCGCAATTTTTAGAAAACTCAAGTTTAGCTCTTCTGAAGTCAGATCTTGTCCCCTGGATGATTTTGATGGTCGCCGGATCCATCGTAATATATATGCGACCACACGAAGCAATTTTTTATGAGAAGAGAATTTTTCAATGAGGTCCAATATTGAATTTTTTTCAGCAGTCGAAATTAATGTAAATGTAGTTTTCTTCTTCTCTAATGCTTCGTCTTCTGGTGAGAGCTGGAAGTGGTTATTAATTGGCCATAATGCAGGGTCTTCTAGGAGGAACTGTGGACCGCCAAACCATATTGAATTATTCAATTCGTCCACGTTACAACCCCGAGACACTTGATCCGCAGGATTTTGTTTCGTTGGCACATGTCGCCAATGTGCTTTGTCAGTCAACTCTTGGATTTCGGACACTCTGTTTGCGACGTAGGTTTTTAGTGAGGATGGATGTGTTTTAATCCAATGTAAAACGATTTCAGAGTCTGTCCAAAATGTAATATTTTCGAAATGTCGACTCAACATAGGCGCTACTCTTGACCATAATTTCGAAAGAAGATGTGCTGCCGAGAGCTCAAGACGCGGAAGAGATTTGGTCTTCAGCGGAGCCACTCTAGACTTTGCAGTAAGCAGCATGCATTTAATACCACTAGCAGATTGACTTCGTATGTATATGCAGCATCCGTACGCCCTTATTGAGGCGTCGGAGAAACCATGTATTTGGCAGATGGCACTCGACTCAACATTTACGTAACGTGGAAGGCTTATCGAGGAGAGCTGCATTAGGTTGGCTTTAAAGTTCTGCCAGCTAGTGTCAAGGCGCAATGGAATCGACTCATCCCAATCTAGTTTTTGGATCCAAAGTTCTTGCAATGAGATTTTTGCTTTGGTAACTAGTGGAGCTAGTAGTCCAAGAGGATCAAAAAGACGAGCAGAAACTGACAATATGTTTCGTTTAGTGGCTCGCAGATCATTAAAATTGTCATCTAAAACAAATCGAAACAAATCCTCTATCGGCAACCAATGGATTCCTAACGTTTTAGTGGAACTTTTGTCATTGAAGCTTAATGACTTTTCAGTGCATTCACTGTCGAAAAATTTAGGGTGGTTCGAAAACCACTTCATTAAGGTGAATCCTGCCGAGTTTAATATTTTAATTACCTCACTTCTCAAAAGATCTAGAGACTCAAAATTTTCGGACCCTATTAATAAATCATCAACATAAAAGTCTCTTTTGATGGCCACAGAACCGAGTGGGTATTTCATTGTATTGGCATCACTGAGCATTTGCAAACACCGTGTTGCGAGAAATGGAGCAGGCGCAGTGCCGTATGTTACGGTTGTAAGACGAAAAATTTGAATTTGCTCAGAAGGATGCTCTCTCCGCACAATAAGTTGACAATTTCTGTCTTCTTCATGCATAAATATTTGACGGTACATTTTAGTAATATCCGATGTTAGTGCATACTTATGTAAGCGAAAACGAAGAAAAGTTGAATATAATTCTTCTTGGGTGGTTGGACCTACCATCAAAAGTTCATTCAACGCTATTTGAGTTAAAGATCGACTTGAAGCATCAAAGACAACACGTAATTTGGTTCTCGGCTCTCGGGCCTTAAAACGCATTGATGCGGAATGAAGTAGTGTGGCTCACTCGGGATCTTATTATTCGTTGGGCTCATGTGACCCAATGCTTTATATTCATTCATAAAGTCCAGATACACTTTGCGAAGTTCTGGATCTTTTAATGTCCTTCTCTCCAGGGCCTGAAACCGCCGAACTGCGGTTTCATAGGAGTGACCGAGTAACTTACTGTCAGCTTTAAAAGGCATTCTGACTTCAAGCCGTCCTGAAGGCAATACTTGAGTTGTATTTACAAAAAAACGTTCACACTCTTGTTGCTCTGATGTAAATTTGATACCATTTGATTCTGAAGGTAATTCTTCTAGAGCCAAAAATTTTTGGACTACTGAATAGATTGACGTTAAGTCTTCTTCAGCTTGGCATAATGTGCTATGTAATTTGGGAGGAGAACTTAGATTGCTGACGTATTTGCCAGATACAATCCATCCTAAAAGGGTTTTCTGAAGTGTTGGTTGGTTAGGACCATTTTTAATTTGGCCAACACCTAAAAGGTCGAAAAATGTTTCAGCACCCAAGAGGATATCCACTTTTTTAGATTCGTAGAATTCTGGATCCGCCAATTCAATATTGTGCGGAGTTTTCCAGCCACTAACATTGATGTTATGGTCTGGATGATTTGCCGAAATGCATAGCATTACCCAGAATTCCGCCGAAAATTCAAAATTATTTAACCGCGACTTGACAAACGCGTTTAGTTTTGACCCCACTTTTGTATTGGAATTGCCAATTCCAATTACGCTTAATGTTTTGTGCTGACGTCGAATCCGCAACTTTTGTGCCAAGTCCTCCGTCGTAAAGTTGACCTGGGAGCCTGAGTCCAGCAACGCTCTCGCAGGCAGGTAATCTCCGCATGACCCGATCCGGCATACTGGTTGTATGCATGTCATGTGTGGTTGATGGTTGCGGATGAGGTACATCGGTTAAGGACACTGGATACTGGTGCAACAGCGAGTGATGGGATCGATTGCAAATGCGGCAACGATCCGCCCTGCATTTGGAAACGGTATGTCCCTTACGCAAGCAATTTATGCATAAGGGTACCGATTTGACGAACTCGAACCTCTGCTGCACCGGAAGCGTCTTGAATGTGGGCCAGGCAGTCAAATGGTGGTCCTTAGATTTGCACTGTTGACAAAGAGGCTGCCTCGTATTTGCAGCAACCAGCGCCGATTTGGTCCTGTCCATATGTTGGTGTTTCCCATGATTCGCATTGCTTGCAGGTATGGGCTTCGTCCTAGAGTGTGATGCTCCTTCCGCTGACAGCTGCTGGTATCTTCAATTTGGGTGGCTTCACAGTCCTCCCACAGTGGCAGTGTGTCATAGTCCAGCGCTTCTTCCCATTTGGATCGGGTGGCAGGGTCAACCTTTGTCATTACAATATGTATGATTATAGCTTTCGTTATTTGGTTTTCATCGCCCAGCGATAGCAATGAATCATATACCGCAGACACTTCGTCAATCATTGAACGCAGGGAAGGCGCAGAAGGCTTTGGGATTGTTGGCAGCTCAAAAAGTTTAGATATTGTATTGAAGAATATCAAACATTTATTATCATAAACTTTTTTGAGGCTTGCCAACGCTTTCGGGTAATTTTCATCCGACATCTGAAACGCTTTAACTATTCCCAAAGCCTCTCCAGATAGACAATTAACCAAATGGTTAAATTTTTCAATATCTGGGATATTTGGATCATTATGAACCAGGCTCTCGAACAAACTCATAAAATTTTTGAATTCTGAATATTCTCCCTTGAATTTCGGCAAATTCATTTTAGGGAGACTTGAGCTGTGAGAAGCTACAAAAGATGTTTCGGCAAGTGAAGTTCTATGTTTCGCTAAAATTGACTTTATTATGGACTTCGTTTCAACGATTATGTCCTCTAACTCCCCTCGGGCCATGTCGTCCTCATCAATTTCTTCAATCTTTGATTGGCATTTCATTAATTTTTCACTAAGTGAATTTAATATATCTAAACGACATTCTAATTCTATTGGATCTAAAGACATAGTGTTTTCGAGAAGGCCCGTTTTAATGCGCAAAATACTACTTTTCGCAACCGTTCTTTGACGTCTTAACGATTTTAAGTCCGTCAACTCCTTACTTGGAGACAGGTTTGCGAGAGTTGGCTTTGGCTTGCTCATTTTGCTTGTTTAAATTAAATTTCCGAAAAAAGACTATAACGGTTGGCAACAGATATACCAAGAATCGATATGGCGAAAACGAAATAGTATATGTATGTATGTCGATTCCCAAATATACGAAAGCCAAACCAATAGCAATAGAAGTTGGCAACAAATATATTTGGAATCGGTTACGAAAACGAAAAAAAAAATAATATCGATTCCCAAGTATACGAAACCAAACCGATAAATGCGCAAAATGAGCAATAGCACAAAAAAGTAATTTAATCGGAAAATGTCCGAACGAAAACCGACAAAAATTGCGAAAAAACGACCGAAAATTGGAAGCGCGGATCGAAAAAAATTGCGAAAAACGAGATAATTTAATTTTGCAATTAATAATTTTTTCACCTTTATTTCAAAATAAAGGGCTACCACAAAATCCCTTTGATTCACTTTAAATTTATACATTTAGATATAAACATACGTGGGGTTCAAATATGAATATCAATTGTATAATATATAATATATGTATGTATATATTGTTATATATGTATGTAAGTATGTCAATATAGTGAAACAAAACGGGAGAGCCAAAAACTGAAAGTGTGCACCTTGTTGTTTATTTGAATTTTCGTTTGTTTGCACCACTTTCAATAATCCGCACTCGTTACCTGGTGCGTCGGCTGTTTGCCGGCGCTCACTTCCCTTTTGCACAGAATGCAGCGGCAGCTCATTCCCACGACGGCAGCGGCGGTTTGATGGTAGCAGCGACGATGGCAGCAGCGGCGTAGTGGCAGCGACGATAGATGGCAGCAGCGAGTGGTGGCAGCAGCGGCTTGATGGCGGCGACGTTGTGTCAGCAGCTTAGCGATGGCAGCGATGTGATGGAGTTGACGTAGCAAAATTGGACACTTAGCGGCACTATATAGTTACGGGGTTTAGTAGCGGCACGAGAAGCGGTAAGTAATAGTGGTACTTTACTCTTACGGCTCAAGAAGCGGTATTTTGTCGCGGGAGTTTTTAACGGCACTTCACGGTTAACTTCTGAATTTTTGTCATACGGCACATTACACAATGTATAATAAAAATTTTATTTCGTTTGTCACTTTTAGCCGAGACTATTTCGAACAACTTGGTGTTATTAACGTGAAACTCACTGTACCGCACCTTCTCCACGTCACGTATACGCGTATATGTGTATGTATGTATATGTAGGTATTTTTTATTTTATCACTTATGTTTCTTTTTTAAAGATTTGCCGCTGTACATATCACTTCACTATTGAATGTACATATGTATGTAGGTACATATAAACAGAATATATGTATTTAAATTCTCCTTTTTACGCTTATATAGGGATCACTGCACTTGAAAGAAACACCTCCACTTTAACGTTGTATATATGTAAGTATGTATATTTATATATATATATTTTTGTGTACGTCTATATGTATACATATATGTTTGAATTAGTATTTTTCCCTTTTCTGTATATGTATGTATATTTGGCCACTGTATTTAACCAAGATCACGTATGTCTCTAAGTATTATCACTTTTCACTTTTAGGGATAACTTTACCGCTGTTTTTTTTTTTTTTTTGTGTCTTATACTTCTGTACTACACCACTTAGTCACTTTCACTATACATATAATGTATTTAGGCTATGTATGTATATACATAGACCGATATTTCTGTATTTGAATTAGTTATTTTCTTGTTTGTTTTTTCAGGTTTAATTTGTTTTCACCTCACTTGTCGAAAGGCCGAAAGCAAAACGAGTTGACAATATTAGTTGGCACTTTATTAAAAATATAACTAAGTTCACGCATCAAGTCCCTGCTCGGGCGCCATGAAAATTCTCAAGCGTTTTTGAGAAGCGATAATGAAACTTGGGAATGCGCGAATAAAATTAATAAGCCTAATTGCCTGTCACGATAATTAATTGCGATAAAAAATGAAAACGCGTGCGCACGGTTCGATGGTTCAATTACAATTGAATTCTTTATTTCACTTAATCTAATTGCTAAGCCTAAATCTTAAAACTAACGGCTTAAACTAGTGGTAATATAAATATGTATTAAAAAGGGGTAAGTCTAATCATCTTCAACTTTTCATTCAATATTGTAATAGATTATGGTAAGTATTAAGGTAAGTAGTAGATTAATATTATGAATGCATTATTAAGGTAAGTATAATAGATTTTCTTAATTTAATTTTTAACAATTCAATAGTTTATAATTTTTATAATTCAATATTTTACAATTCATTTATTATTTTTATTTTAGGTATAAATTTGTAGATAGGTCGCTTGACGCAACAACATGGAATCAAGAACTACCATTAATAAGTGGACTATGTAATAAGGTTTAATAGTTGTTCAATTAAAATTAATGACTTATTTTTCAAATTTTGTTGAAGATGTAAAGGAAAATATTGTAACCGTAAAATATAAAGACAGTCAGAATTTCATGAAAATAATTACTTTTGACGAAATTGTAGAAGAGTGTAAGTCAAATATAGAAAACATGTTTAAATTGAAAATACATACGAATATATCACATATTTGCAACATATTAAGCATAATTATAATTTTTTTAGTAGCTTCTGTCCTTATAAAAAACACAAATATATAAAATAACATTAAACAAAAGAATTGAGGAGAATTCTAATCTAAAAGAGGGAGTAGTTACATAAATAAATAACACAACAACAAACAGTAAAACTGATAAATTTGCTGAATTTCTTAATGAAATGTACAGAACAACCGGAAATCAGTAAAATTGTAATATGATACCATTTCCTTTGCTATTGCAAAAATCAACTTAAATGATACAAAGCAAAATCACTTTGTTAACAATATATCCGAGAATCTGTATAAACTATTAAGTTATGAGGTTATTGCCTTAGTCAGCATTTAAGTAAATATGATTTATAAGCAAACACTTTTAATAAGTATAATAAGTATTTATGACTTGTTAAGTGAAAGTTTAATCTGATTCCAATATCCAAACCACCTGGTTTAATTCTTTAGGGTTAATTCGATATAAGTTTTTTTAAAAACGATTGAACGCGACCGTAATGCAAAATTCACATAAGTGTTGTGCGAGTCCTCTAATAAGAAGAAAGCTATCAACGAAGCAGCGTCAGTTCTAGTTCTCTCAAGCTTAACCCTTAAACGACTGGCGGGGCCTCCAACTACTATTTTTTGTAAAATTTTGAAGTACTTGTATGTACACTCATTTTTAAATATTACAACATGTGACGTGTTGCTTTGAAATATCCGTTATCTTTTAACTCAGTCGCCACACTTGTGTGTACGCTTTGCAGTCATTTACAATTTGACATTAGTAAGAGTACATCGAAAAAATGTTATAATAATAATATAATAAAGTAATAATAATTAATTATTGCTGAAAATGTGGAATCTTCTTGTTGTTACAATTTAATTTGATGTAAGTGTTGATAAAAAGTTTACACATTTAAATTTAAATTTTAAGAAGTAAAACTTAAATGATCCTTTGAGGAACCACCCGGCGTTTAAGGGTTAAGACATTTACAACAGATTAAGCGTCAGATCATTTTCATTGGAAATATTATAAAAGTGATAATTAGCTGTTTACGAAAGTTTCAAACTCGCATTTATATTTGCCGCCTGTCACCTACAAATTTGGAACTGATTAAGTACGCAGATAATCCTGTTTAACAATACCACCTGTCACGGCTATTAAGTGTCTTATTTTCCCCCATGAAGTAATACTTACTCCTGTAGATATACTTCTTAGAATGTAAGATTAATATTTGTATCTAGGCTTAAACAAAATATTGTACTTAAGAAAGCGTAATAAAGAAAACGAGACAGTTGCCCGTAGTTGCCCACGAAACATAAATCGAATTATTAATTGGCGATCCTGCCAGGAGAATCGTAAAACTCTTGTTGGACCAAAATTTCATAATAAAATTCGGCGGTAACCATTTAAGGAGACAAAAAATCGACGTGTTACCATCGAAAACTCAATCAAGTATCCTCAACTGAGGAGAAAAGAAAAAAACAAACAAAAATCGGCCAGTTCAAGTTAATTTTCGTGTGTTTTCCGAAAAATCAATCAAGTATCCTCAACTGATGAGAAAAGACAAAAACAAAGAAAAATCGGCCAGTTCGAGTTAATTTGCGCGTGTTACCGTTTGAAAATCAATCAAGTACCCTCAACTGAGGAGGAAAAAACAAAAACAAAAATCGGCGAGTTCGAGTTAATTTACCCGTGTTACCGTTTGAAAATCAATGAAGTATCCTCAGCTGAGGAGAAAAGAAAAAAACAACTAACAAAAATTGGGGAGTTCGAGTTAATATACGTGTGTTTCCCGAAAAAAATCAATCAAATATCCTCAACTAAGGTGAAAAATGAAAAAACCAAACAAAAATACGAGTCCGAGTTATTTTGCGCGTGTTTCCCGAAAAATCAATCAAGTATCCTCAACTGAGGAGAAAAAAAAACAAACAGAAATTTTCGAGTGCTGTGTATTGAAAATGAACTAATTGTGGCAGAGCAGCAACCTTACACATACGGATAAATTGATATCTTCAAGGACGACAGCAAAAGAATACATCAAATTCAACCACAACAGCAGAAGCAACAACATCTTCAACACCAGCATCAAATTTAATAACAACAAAATAGTTGTAAGTAGTTCTTATATTTATTAATTGCATGGGAAATAATTCCTCTAGTATTAAGTACAAAATGTTTACTGTGAGTATTTTAAAAATAATAATCGTGCCACTCACAACTGCCCGTGTTAAAAAAAAAAACAAGATAAAATCTTATCTTAACAATCACGATTATAGAAAATAGTCGATAATTCAATATCAAGAAATAAAAAATTTTTAAAGCGAACAAAATAATTTTACAATTTCAAAATGGCAGTCAATAATTTTACTGAAGACCATATAGCTAGGTTAATAGCTACACAAACCGCAAATTTAACCCTTGTGTTGCCACCCGGGTACCCGGGTACCCACCGCAGTGTATTTTGTTGAATAATATTTTTTCTAAAAAAGATAGGCTAAAATCCTCTTGGATCCCCATGGTTTAATCGATTATCTAGCGAATTGCCCATTATACATAGTTTAAATTGTTTTCTAACTTCAGATATGTTACATTTTAAAATAAGAACACGTCTCGGGGTACCCCGATAGAAGTTCGGTGCAGTTCATGTAATACATTACGATTATAATTTTATTTTATGTCTAAAAGGAGTAAATAAGTATCTATATGCTAACTATAACAAATTATGTTCGTTTTTAATTATTTATTGATATTTTATTCAAAATTTTTAAATTTTTTTGTTCAAATTATTACTTATATTTCACTATGTAAAAAGCAAAAAGTTCATTTCATTTTTTTTTTCATTTCATTCATTCATTTTTTTAACTTCATGTCGCAAAATAATATTATTATTATTATTATATTTTAAGAATTAATTAAAAAATTAAGAAAAACTAAAAATTAATTATTGCAATGTAAACATTTAGAAATGTTCACCGAATGCTGATCGCATACGGGCTTATCGCCCTCAACGCAGGATTTCCGTGTCTTTCGGCGTTTGCGAATAGGCTGCTCGTTACAAATGTAACAAGATCCAACAACAGCTTTTCTCCGAGTGGCGTCTCGACGTTGGTCATTTCTGAGTACCACCTCTACTATTGGCCTTTCAAAGAAACTTTCGACTGCGATTTTAGTAGAGTGGTTTCGCATTATTTGCTGATTCGGCGCTCGCTCTTCGATCATCGGCATTGCTAACTCTTCTGACAATTGTCGTCTGTTCGTTTTCTTACGAAGCATGCTGTTATTTTCATAATAGATGACATAGGCAGCTACACCTGCAATGTCGAGGATATTGAAAAAGAAATCCAGCGGCCATCTACACGTTCGCCGTTGGGTGAAGTACCTCTAACACATTTGATCCATGGTGTCAACTCCAGCTTTTGTTCGATTATAAAATAAAATCATTTCTGGTTTTTTGTGAGTTGCGTCAGAAATTTCATAACCATAGTGCATCGTACTAAGAAGTATTACAGCTTTGTTTTTCTTTGGAACGTACGAGCAGATAGTAGCATTTTCATGAAATCCAAAAAGAGTTGACAGTACTTCTCATTCATTTCTTGAGGTATAAACATCTTATTTTTTTTTTTTCAATGTACCGACGATAGTAAGTTTCCAAGATAACAGAGTCTCCGCCAAAGGTAAAGTTGTGAAAAATCTGTCCATGGTTATATTTCGGTAAGATCCTTTATAACCGCTGACCAGGCCTTTGACAACTCGTTCTCCTTGTTTGACTTCTCGAGTATTACCTTGTTTACCTGTATACAAAATCCCTTTCAGCGGATAAGCATTACTTGCATCGCACAACCAAAACACTTTCAGACCGCTTGGATGGCCAGAGCCGGAACTAGCTGCTTCAGCGCCTGTGGCAACAACCTTGCTTGCGCCCTTACCATATAGAATAATGGAAACCGATGTTGTCCAAATCAAAAATCATATATTTGCAAGTGAAAGAACGTACATCTTATTTTCAATAATAATTTATACAAGGATCGCTTATATCGTTCAGAATAATACTTTTCTGGATTTCGCCTCTGCAAATAAATCGATTATTTTATCGAAATTGAGACGTGTTGTAGTATCCTTCTCAATCGACAAAATAGATAGAGATATTCGCCAACCGTTCCTGGCCTAAAGAGGAACGAAGATAAGATTTGATGACTTTTAGCTTACTAAAAGAACGCTCGCAAGTAGCCGTCGTAACAGGCATGCATAAGAATATTCTCAATGCTGTTGTTATGTTCGGATATACATCCTCGAGCGACAGATCGAATATTTTTTCTAATACATTCAAATAGTTCATGTCTGTGGCTTCACTCATCAGCGTCGTTGCTTGAAATTTCAAATTCTCAATTTCTGATGAAAATTCATGCGGATCCAAGTCATCAGGATATTTGATAGCGAGATCTGCCGCTATTTTGGTGAGTTCAGTAACACTGGTGTTCACAATTGCTTGACCGCTCAAAAATGCGAAATCATCGGCAACTTCATTTAAAGCGATGAACCGGGTATTCATTTGGGCAATCATAAGATCAAGAACTTGGATCAATCCTGCCTTGAAATGAGTTTGGGCACTTATAGATGGAGATTCATCTTTCGCTTTTTCTCCCGGCATCATTTTCTTTGGTCGTTTTCGAGTATCTTGGAAATCTGGTGTTACTTGCAATTGTTCAGCTGTCACAATTGATGATTGCAAAATTGTTGTGAAGAAAGTCTCTCGGTATATGGTTAATTGTGACAGCAATCCTTTTATCATTTTTGCGGCACGAGCAATATCCAGTTTTTTGTCTTGCAGTGCGAGGTTGACACGATTGATTTGCGATAGAAGCGAATCCCAAAACTTCAGTAGTACTATGAATTCGAAGGTTTGTATCGACTTGAGAAAAGACTTGGCTTGTACTATTGTATCGCCTGTCTGATGATCACCTTCTGTCATTTTTTTTAGTATTTCTACAACAGTAGGCAGTTGAGAGTTCAGGGCGTGCACGGCATTAGCTTTTGACGACCACCGCGTGTCACGGGTTCCTTTCAACGTTATTTTTAGTTCTGCTTGCAAAAATTTCCAACGAGTTGCCGATCCAACAAAAAAATTGTACGTTTGTTGGATACCAAAAAAAGTTTGCATTTGCGGTATCACGTTGGCAGCATTGACCCCAATCAAATTTAGGCTATGAGTAGTACATTGAATAAACCGACCATTCACGTTCAAAGCTAATATTCTCGACTGCACACCTTTATATTTGCCTGCCATATTAGCTCCGTTGTCATAAGACTGTCCTCGTATATTTGCAATGTCTAGCCCATCTTTTCTTAATTTATCAAGAATTTCTCCCGAAAGACCTTCACCGGTTTTTTCTTCGGTGTTAATAAACGTGATGAAGCTTTCTTCAATTGTACATTTCTTGTTTTCGATTTTAACGTACCGAATTATTTGAACCATCTGTTCTTTGTGAGAAATGTCGGTCGTACAATCGAAGAGGATTGAGAAATATTTAGCTGCTTTTATGTCGCTAATTATATGTGATTGCACTTGCTGGGCAGCCAAATTGATCAATTCGTTTTGAATCGCCGGTGAAAAATATGAGATTGTGCCTTTATTGTGTGTCTCGATATGTTTTTTTATTGTGGCATCATAGTGGCTAATCAATTCAATAGTGTTCAAAAACTTTCCACAGTCTGGTCACCCAATTACTTCACTGCTACCTCTAAGGGCGTCGTTGTTTTTGACGCAGTGGAAAATTGCATCGAGTATCACTTTTAAAATATGTCGCCACTTTGCTCTTTCCTTATCAAATTCTTTGAGAAGATGGTCATCGATGAAACCGCCACATTTCAACTGCTTCTCAAATATTTTCATTTTTATATAATTGGATCTATGAGACGTCAAGTTTTCGTGTCTCGGTAAATAGGGATTGAGATGTTGCCAGTCGTTGAAGCCGTTCAACCAAATGCTGCTCCTGTCATCGCTGAAGTGGATACACGGAAAACAAAACAGAGTCAAGCTGTTCACAGTAGATCAACCAGTTCCTGTGTACTTTCTCACCATTTGTCATAGTTCGAGTAAACCATTTTTTCTCAAAACGTCTATTATTTGTAACTAGGTACACGGAAATATCGTCACCATTGATAGGACCCTGTTCGATATATAATTTGATGGAATTTTTATCAATTTTCCATGTTTTGGGATTATTGAAATTGATTTCAATCGAATCTTCTTCCTGTCCCACTCTGTGCTGATTTGAGGAATCCGTCTCAGAAAGCGTATTGTTGCATTCCACTTCCATGTTTTGTTCTCTATTCAATTCATCATTTTCGTCTTCTGATTGCGATTGTGCAGTCTGCGTTGATGGTAATTCCCTCGTGAAGAATTGTTGGATATTACCACTATTTTTTACTGCTGCAGCCTTTTCTCTTCGCGAATCTGCTTGAATTGAGCACCCGACAATTTCTTCTTTGGTGGCATCTCTATAAAAAAGTAAATATTTATAAAAAATAATTGTTCAAAATACAGTTGAGAAAATTTTAATTACTATGTATGTTTTATTAGTTACAGTAGGTATACTCACTCGCAATTTTCTTCCGTTAAGTATCCAAATGTTTCCTGGCAGTACTATTATGGTATGGTGATGAATCCACTGCAATACTTATCAGACTAGAAATTCAATCTTGAGATCTAGAGTAAAATGAAAAATAGAACTAGAAAAAAGGCAGTGAAACGAGTAAAAAATCATAAATCAAGGAAAAAAGTAGAAAGAATGCGAGGGGTAGGGTTCGAATCCATGACCTCTGGATCCGTAAGCAAGCGCTTTGCCATTACACCATGCGGCTTGTGGAATACGCAAGTGTGGAGAGCGGAGATCAATCGCACGCCGCGCACTTTCCACTCACGTTCGCTCGGCTATTAGTCGAGCGGCTCCGAGCCGAGCCGGAAGAACATACCGTATATTAGGAATCAACCCAGTGTTTCTAAAGAATTGCATTTACATTTTGCAATCTCTCCGTCACTAGTCATCTGTGCTCGACCTGAGTGAGTTGCGCTTTGACCGGAAATACTACCAATTTTTGTTTTTCAAATGGCACCTACATATTTTTTCCTTGATTTTGGAATAAGAACTAATTATCCTATATAATAACGTAAAACGACTAATGGCAAGTTTCCATGGATATTATAAATAGGAACCTTGATGTGTAGTTGATATTGCTAGATTAGGATACAATTTTCAAATACTATTTTCTTGGAATTTATGCACATTGTATATTATTCTAGAGGGGAATGAATGTTTATTCCAAAACTGAAGAAAAAACATGTATGTGTCGTTTGAAAGACAAAAATTGATAGTATTTCCGGCTAAACCGGAAGTTATACCGAAAATCAGAAAGCACCTTCCGATAGTCCTCATTGTCTATGGAAAACAAAATCTACAATTTGCACAATTTTACATCATTGCATCATATGTTATTGAAAAAGGATGGCATATACTGAGTAAACTTAGTTCTTCCTCTGAAAGGGTAGAGCTGCTCGTCGATGGTCAAGTTTTCCGTTGGTCTATACAATGCAGCTAGGTTGGCATTCAGCATCTTCCATATATCCAAAATAGGCGCAGCTTTATCATTGGCTACTCGAGCCGGGCGTATTGTATAATCATCGAAACGTATGAACCGTAAAAGCGACTGAAAACGCATTCGTCCCATTGTTGCACGATATAACGGATAAGCATTTTTCTTCCACATTTCATTTACATGATCTGTGTTTGAGTTATTTGCACCAGCAGATATCAATACTCCAAAAAAGGAATACATCTCTGTCACTGTTACTCTTTTCCATACACGAGGTTCATTTTCTGGATGATGTTTGTTGTAAACTCGATACAAGGCTTCTGCTTTTTTATTCGTGCAGCGAACAATAATATCGACCATTTCCAACGTGATAATTTTTTTTAATGTTTGAGCGATTGACAACATTTCCGTACTCCTATGAGGTCCAGCTCTTTGCCTGACAATATTTCTAGCAGGAATCTGATGATTTGGGCGTGCGGTTTTATTCCAAACTGTTTTATCTTTTGCTATAAATGTTGTACTTGTATTGGGTGGAACACTTGAACTGTCTGACCGACTATTAGAAGTCGATACAGCTACTTCATTGTCGTCGCCTTCTTCCTCATCGTCGTCATCATCCTCTTCTTCACCCTCTGGAGATTCACGATCACTTGTATCCTCTTCAATTTCAGCTGCTCCATCCTGTTCGTAATCTTCAGTGTCTGACGCTTCAATACCGTCCGGAAACCAATCGTCGTCCTCGCTGTCTGACGGATCTTCACTGTCGATCGCGGCGTCAACGTCCTCATCCAATTTTCTAATATACTCCTCTTTTTGAGCCTCGCTCAATCTAAATAAAAATAAATTTGAGTTTTACTATAAAATTACATTTTGAATAATATCAAATATATACGGTGGGTTTTAACAATATGAATACGAAAAATACGAATAAAATAATTTTTTTCGATGAGTATGGGTTACATACAGTAATGTTAAATGTATTTTCGTATATTCTTGCATATAGCATCAAAAAATATTTTATTCAGATTTTTTGCATTCAATTTTCGATAAAATTAAAAACCCATCATGCTAAATAAATCGTGTAATTATTGTTTTTACGTTACCTCAAAAACTGCGCTTTAGATAACTCCTCCATCCTTTTATTTAGCTGAGGTATATAAATAAAATACAATTACACGCTAAAGAACTATCCAAACAGCGGTACGTCTGGCTTCTTCGATCCAATAACAGAAACTGAACTATACAGCTTATACTCGTCTCACAGCATTCTCGAACGGTCCTGAAGTACAAACCAATTCAGAGAACGACCTGTTTCCCCACCACTCGAATTCCACGGAACTGGCCTTCGCAGAATCGAGAAATTTACGTTAGAGCAGCGCGCGTTTTATTGCTAAATAAAAATGTAGGTGTCTGTACATAATTTATATGGTACTTTCAAGCAGAAATACCTTTCTAAGATGTCAATAAATAGATCCTGATAGAATGCACTCAATTATTTTTACGTATAACGCACTTATACGCTCCAATTTGCGTACGGGTACCCGGGTACCCTGGGCGGCAGACAGTGTGATTTTTTTTTGGGTGGCAGCACAAGGGTTAAGAGCTGAGATAGCTCAGTGGAGTAACAGAATTAAAACTCTAACAAATGCGGCACATGTAACTGAGTATGAAACTCAAGGAATTAATGATTCCATAACATGTGACAAAAATTTAGATATAATAAAGTCTTTGCCAGAATTGGCGCCAATTGGATATCCCAAGCGAAAACAGGTCCTTCTCCACGTGGTCTTTCCAAGGGAGTGGAGGTCTTCCTCTTCCTCTGTTTCCCCCGGCAGGTACTGCGTCGAATACTTTCAGAGCTGGAGTGTTTTCGTCCATCCGGGCAACATGACCTAGCCAGCGTAGCCACTGTCTTTTAATTCGCTGAACTATGTCAATGTCATCGTACATCTTGTACAGCTCATCGTTAAATAAAATGCGATATTCGCCGTGACCACCGCGCAATGGACCGTAAATCTTTCGCAGAACCTTTCTCTCGAAAACTCTTAAGGTTGACTCATCGGTTGTTGTCATCGTCCAAGCCTCTGCACCATAGAGCTGGACGGAAATTATGAGCGACTTATAGAGTTTGGTTTACTTTTCAATTGCCTACTCAGTCCGAAGTAGTACCTGTTGGCAAGAGTAATCCTTCGTTGGATTTCCAGGCTGACATTGTTGGTGGTGTTAATACTGGTTCCTAAATATACGAAATTATTTACAATTTCAAAGCTATGACTGTCAACAGTGACGTGAGAGCAAAGTCGCGAGTGCGACGACTGTTTGTTTGATGACAGGAGATATTTCGTCTTGGACTCGTTCACTGCCAGACCCATTTGCTGTGCTTCCTTGTCCAGCCAGGAAAAAACAGAACTAATGGCGCGGGTGTTGAGACCGATGATATCAATATAATCGGCATACGCCAGCAGCTGTACACTCTTATAGAAGATGGTACCTGCTCGATTAAGTTCTGCAGCTCGAACTATTTTCTCCAGCAGCACATTGAAGAAGTCGCACGATAGGGAGTCGCCTTGTCTGAAATCTCGTTTGGTGTCAAATGATTCGGAGAGGTCCTTCCCGATCCTGACGGAGCTTTTGGTGCTGCTCAACGTCAGTTTACACAGCCGTATTAGTTTTGCGGGGATACCAAATTCAGACATCGCGGCATAAAGGCAGCTCCTTTTCGTTCTGTCGAAAGCAGCTTTGAAATCGACAAAGAGGTGGTGTGTGTCGATTCTCCCATTCACGGGTCTTTTCCAAGATTTGGCGCATGGTGAATATGTGGTCGGTTGTTGATTTGCCAGGTCTAAAGCCACACTGATAAGGTCCAATCAGATAGAACCTTAAATGCGATGTTGAGGGGGCTTATCCCACGGTAGTTGGCGCAGATTCTGGGGTCTCCCTTTTTATGGATTGGGCATAGCACACTTAAACTCCAATCGTTGGGCATGCTTTCGTCCGACCATACTTTACAAAGAAGCTGATGCATACTCCCTACCAGCTCTTTGCCGCCGGGTTTGAATAGCTCGGCCGGCAATCCATCGGCCTCCGCCGCTTTGCTGTTCTTCAGGCGGGTAATTGCTATTCGAACTAACTATCCTCCGAAATAAGATTGTAGGTAATGCCAATGATATGTCAACTGATTATGGCAAAGTTTTGAATTTAGAAGCAATATTTGTTAAATTTTGCTTACGCCGGCATACAGCCAATTCATTTTATTGATTAAGAGTTGATAAAACCTAAAACCTAAACCAAATACTGTTTATATTAACACCTATCGATTTGCCAAATGATCTTGTTAAGGTAAAAGAACTTCATTCAAATCAAATACGATCACAATTTTCTCCGCCATTTACTAAAAGCAACCATGAAATTGGTTCACGAAACCAGCCTCAAGCTAACCGAAGACATCTGAGTTTTCAGAATAACTTAAGGTACCCCAAACGAATAATAATTCATACCAAATGTATTCCAATCACCCAAAGCCCATGGAATGTGCAAAGAAACCAACCACATGTTAGGAGTAGCAGGTATAATTGGCAGACCAATTATCAGCCAATAAATATACCAAAAAAGTCAATTGAAAGTGCACAAATAAGCACACACCCTCAACATAAAATTCAATGAATTAATAATATTGGTGAGAACCATTTTTTAGGGTAAACTCCGATTTGGCTTATGTTATTAAAACCGAAACAAAAACTGGTTAAATCTTTAGAATTCTCATAGCTACGGTGGCAACCAGCTCATATATACGGACTGGAATTTATAAAATTGAAAGCATAAAGATATCAACATTCCATTGCTAAGAGAGGATATTATTAAAATAATAAATAAAGCTCATCAAAACGTGAACACGGATTCACTTCTTAGAACAGATATTAAAGCAGAAATTAGAACTGAGGATGACAAACCTATATGGTCCAAACAATATCCTTATTATAAATCTGCAAATAATTTTGTTAATAAGGAAATTGAAACTTTACTCGTAAACGGGATTATACGACAGATTAATAGCTCGTATAATTCTTCCGTTTGGGCCGTTCCAAAAACAGGAATAAATGAAGATGGTAGTCCGAAATTGAGACTGGTCATCACTTTAAAAAAATTAATGAAAAAACGATAACCGACAGGTACGCAATGCTTAATCCCGAGGTGATACTTTTTAATTTGGGAGAATCAAACTTCTTTCCCGCAATAGATTTAGAGTCTGGATTTCATCAGATATTGATGATGAAAACGACATAGAATAAACAGCTTTTTCTGTAAATAACGGAAAATATGTATACCTAAGAATACCATTTGGACTTTAAAATGCTCCAAGTATATTGCAAAACGCAATAAATAATATTTTACATGAATGTGTAGGTAAATTTTGTCACGTATATGTTGATATATAATAATATAATATAATAGTATATTCAAAAACTCTAAAGGAGCATACATATATGTAGTACAAACCCTCGAAGAAAAACATATGAAAATATCTATAGAAAAATAAAAATTTATAGAAACCGAAGTTGAATTTTTAAGATCCGTTGTACCCCATAAGGTTATGATCCCAAAAAAGTAGAAACAATAAAAAATTACCCATATCCCTAGACATGCGACAACTTAAAGGATTTTTAGGATTAACGCGATACAATCGGAAATTTATAGGAAATTATGCAACAATAGCTAAACCACTAACAAAACATTTAAAGGGGAAAAATGATAAAATATCGCAAAATACTATATGTCCAAAAAAACAATTATTAATCTTGATCAAGAAGGAATTGTTGCTTGTAAAATCTTAAAAAGAGCGTTACAAAAACAAGTTGAATTAGCTCAGCCAAACTTTAAGAAGAAATTAATTTTAACTACTGATGCATCTAATGTGGTTTTAGGTGCAGTTTAATCCCAAGAAGGAAGACCAATAACATTGATTTGAAAGACACTAAACTCTACCGAACAAAACTACGCAACAAACGAAAAAGAATTATTCGCCATAGTTTGGGCATTAAAAACATTATGCCATTATCTTTATGCAGTAAAAAATTTAGAAATTCACACGGATCATCAACCATTAGCATTTGCAATGTCCGAAAAGAATGTGAATATTAAAAAGAAGAGAAGGGCAGCTTTTATTGAGGAGATTTCTCCAAAAATAATTTATAAACCGGGAACAACAAATGTAGTTGCTGACGAATTATTGAGACAAGTATTAAATAATTTAACTAGTTCATGTGAGTCGAGTGACTCCAGTGATTCACTAATAGAAACCCAACATTCCGCAGAAAGTAGCGATGAATATCAAATTCATGAAACAAAAAACCTTTGAATCATTTTAAACAACAGATAGTAATCGATAATGGAGAAAGAATTACTGTCTTAGAGACTATATCTTCTTTTAATAATAAACGTTTTTTAATTGAATATGACAGACCAGAAAATATAATTGGTATTTTAAAAGAATATGTGAATCCAAAAGTAGTTACAGGAATATTTTGCACACCTGAAGAGCTATATGCAATAATAAATATTTTGAAGGAGACAGGAGAAGATCAAGGAACGATAATTGAGTAAACACATAATAGAGCGCATAGAAATTATAGGGAAAATTTGGCACAAATTAGGCAGCAATATTATTGGCCTTTAATGATAAAACAATTTAAACAGTATGCAAAAAATTGCAGCATATGTAATAGTAATAAATATGAAAGACATCCGAAACTAATTCAAATAAGGGAAGCACCAATACCAAAAAAAGAGGAAGAACAAATCCATATAGATATTTTTTTCGCACAAAAGCTTAAATTTCTTACATTTATAGATTCATATTCTATATTTCTAATCGTAAAACATATAGAAGACAAATCAAATTTAGAAGAAACAGTTTTGGAACTATTACAAACATTTCCAAATGTTAAAAGTATAGTTATTGATAATGAACCAGGCTTAAGTACAGTTCATATCTTTAATGCAAAGTTCATGTCTTTAATGGAAAGGATAAATGCACAAATTTATTATTGTACACCACGCCACGGTACAAGTAATGGCCAAATAGAAAGAGTTCAATCAACACTGATTGAAATCTCCAGATGTTTAAAGCAAGAAAACAGTTTAATTAGTAATTTTGAATCAATCATGAGAGCAGTTCAACAGTATACGAGTATAAAACAATTCATTCTATAACAGGTAAACAACCTCGCAACATTTTATTTAATAAAGAACCTCACGAAAATATGAAAAATGTGTTGCACAATGCACAAGAGAAAATGCTAGAGCATCATAACAGGAAAAGGCTTCAAAAAAGTTATCAAACAGGAGATATTATATATGAAAAAATATATGGGGAAAGAAATAAATCAAACCCCAAATACTAAAAACAAGTAGTATTAGAAGATTTAGGAAATATAGTTAAAATACAAAACAGAAACAGAATAATTCATAAGGATAATATTAAATCTTAAAATCCTTTAGGTTCACAATTTTATACATCATCATAAATTATACGGCGATTCCATTCATCACAGCTGAAATTACGGGCATGGATATTCTTTTCTGAACCTAGAAAAAGTAAAGTTGGTTGAAGATACGATAGAATTACATATATTATCAATACAACAATGCACAAAGAAATATTTGACAATTTAGAGGAAATGGCACTAAAAGAAAAGGAACCGAATCCGCTTGTAATTGCTAAAATTAAGCATATTAGAACTCAGATATATACATTCACCCCGCATCAAAGAATTGAGAAAAGAGGATTAGTTAATATTTATTATAGGAACAGGACTTAAATATATTTATGGTGTCATGGACGACGAAGACCGTCAAGAAATAGAAGGAAAATTAGAAATAAACATAATTAATGCCCACAATGCAATTGAACAGATCAATGTTCAGAAAAACATTAATGAAAAATTTAACTACCAAATTAAAGCTATTAGTGATAATACTAACAATCACTATGGGAAATTGTTTCAGAATATTAACGCAGTTAGCTCAGAATTAAATAAAATAGCACAGGAACGGTGGATAAACAAACTGTTGGGGAATTTAATGTATATTGAGATTAATTTAGTAAGAATAAAAGAGATCATAAGGACGAGTCAAAATAATCTCTTAAGTAGAGATATTATTTCAGGTGACGATAGTTTAAAATTGAATATAACTTTTGAAAAATTGGGTAAGATCAAAATTGTAATTGTCACTCAAAACGAAAATATTGTGATTTTAGTGAAGATTCCTAGTTTTGCTAAAGAGATCTATCTATCAATATACATTCAACCTATACCGAATATAAATCAAGCAGAATTAAAGAAACAAGAAAAGTAAATTTTATGTCTAAATGATGTCACATATAAAAAATTAAAAAAAAATAATTAGAAGAATACAAAAACGAATGCAGCGAATATTTATTTAGAAGTCAAATTAAGATGAATTGTAAATATAAGTATAATAACCAATCAAAAGTAATAGAAATGGATACAAACCATTTTTACGTAATCAATGCAAAAAAATAAAACCATTTATCATAACTGTAATTCTAACAACTTTACTATTAACGGTAATTATTTAATAAGATTTGAAAATTGTAATGTTCAAATTGATAACTTACACCTCTATTCTGTGCACTTGACAAATTAACAAAATATTGAAAATTAATATAAATATTTATCAAGTAAGAAATATTTTGGTATTCTGTGACAATCTTGATAAAAGTAAAAGTTTCAGTTTGCAAAGCTTTCCCCCACAAGGTGAACAAAATAATGTAAATAGAAACAGCTTATTTCTGTTCAAATTATGTTTATTCGTTAAAATGGACTTTTCTGCAACGTAAGATTTCACATGTGTATATCAATTAATCATTAACAAAATTTATAATTTCACTTTTTTATAGTAAACAAAGACAATAGAGCTACTCACGAGCAGCTGGACGCTTATATATAGTATATGCTGTTTATTCCAAATTTTCTAAAAAATCTGGAACATATTTCTTCTACACTACACAGCACACCACTCACAAGCAACACTGGCACATTTACCACACTTGGAGACAACACTCATCGATTGGAAGCAGCACTCTACACCCGAACACACACACCAATACACGAAATGAAGAAGGGACAGATGAAAACCACGGGAGCATATGAAAAGGAGATATACAAAGTCCTTGGCGACCAGGCGAAAATAAGAACCCTAACCCACGAGGTATCAGTGGAGATCAGAGACCTGGACGAAATCACCACCAAAGAGGACATAGCGTTGGCAATACGCTCACAAATTAAAGAGCTTAGTTCCATTGATGTAAATGCCATCAAAACCATCAGACAGACATACGCGGGCACGCAGACGGCAGTCATCAGCCTTCCCGCAGCGGACTCAAAACGGCTGCTTGACGCTCATAAGCTAAAGATTGGATGGGTGGTCTGCAGAATAAGGGAAAAGCCGAACCTCAGAAAGTGTTTCAGGTGCCTGGAATACGGTCATCTGGCGAGGGCATGTACGAGTGAGGAAGATCGAAGCACATATTGTGCCAAATGTGGTGAAAAGGGACATTTCGCAAAGGAATGTGACAAAAGCCCATCGTGTGCAGCATGCAAAAGCAGTGGGAAAAAAGAGACCGGACACTGGATCGGAAGCTGGAAGTGTCCACTATATCAAGCGGCGTGTAAAAAGACAAAATGAGAATTGTCCAAATCAACCTAAACAACTGCGAAGCGACTTAAGAGCTGCTGAAACAAACAATATTCGAAAAAAAGATAGATGTGGCGATAGTGTGTGAGCAATACAAAAACATAAACGCTGCCACGTGGATCTCCGACAAGAAAAAGATAGTTGCTATATGGGCTTGTGGGGGCAACACCTTCTAAGATAAGCCTCTTCTGGGAAGATCTTACTATACACGAGCGAAAATAGGTGGCATTTATTTCTACAGCTGCTATATTCCCCCGAGTGCGCTGCATGGAGACTATGAAAGAATTCTCGATGAGCTAGTACGAGACGCCCTTACTACCACGCCAAACGTGATAGCAGGCGACTTCAACGCATGGTCAATTGAATGGGGTAGTAGGTTCACAAACAGACGGGGTAATGCTCTACTCAAGGCGTTTTCTGTGTTAGACGCCGTGCTGCTCAATACCGGCAGTAGAAATACTTTCGAAAAGAATGGACGGGGATCGATAATAGATACCACATTCGCCAGCAGTACGCTAGTTCGATCTGCAAATTGGAAGGTGTGCGACTTCTACACACATAGCGACCACCTGGCCATCTTGCTGGAAATCCGCAAACAAACACAAACTCGATCCAGCGTAAAAAAATTGCGGAAAAAAGGATGGAAGGTGGAAACGTTCGATGAAGAAACTTTCAAACTTATGTTGGGTGGGAACATAGAAAAACTGGTGAAGCACGTAAGCAAAGCCTGCGATGCTGCAATGTGTAGAAAAAGGCACAAAATAACCCAAAGGCCTGCATACTGGTGGAACGAGGAGATCAGCACATTGAGAAGCGAATGCCATAAAGCGAGACGCCTCTGCCAAAGGAGCCAAGGTGCGCCACACCATACAAGATTGCGAGAAAGTTTTAAAAGAAAACGTAAAGAACTCAAAAAGGCGATCAAAAGAAGTAGGTCTTCGAGTTTTAAAGAGTTATGTGAAAAGGTGGACGAGAATGCGTGGGGTGATGCTTACAAAATAGTGATGGCGAAAATCAGAGGAGGAAAAAGTCAAGCACCAACCTGTCCGATCCTCCTAGAAAAGGTGGTGAAAACGCTCTTCCCAACGCAAGAACCACAATCGAGTAGAACGATACCAACCATGATGGAATCTGCAATTGTAGGCGAGAAGAAGGTAATGGAAGTGGCAGAGAGATTTGGCAACGCAAAGACTCCAGGACTTGATGACATCCCGAACAAGGCACTGAAAATTGCCATCAGCCATAAAAAGAGGGCATTCGCCGAACTCTACACACGATGTCTGAATGAAGGAATTTTCCCGAAAGTATGGAAGAAACAGCGGCTGGTTCTTCTACAAAAGCCAAACAAACCGGCTTGAGAGCCGAGTGCGTATCGCCCACTCTGCATGATCGACACAATGGCAAAAATACTAGAAAGATTGATTTGCACACGGCTAGAACGCCACCTAGAAGACGAGTCTACTGGGCTATCTGAAAACCAATTTGGATTCAGAAGGCATCGGTCCACTTTAGACGCAGTTGGAAAAGTGACGGACATTGCGACCAAAGCCATAGAGGGCACCAGATGGATGTTTGGTGATAAAAAATACTGCGCAGTTGTTACGCTGGACGTGAAAAACGCTTTTAACTCGGCATACTGGCCACATATAATGAGGGCATTAGAGGCAAGAAACACCCCGGGGTATCTTCTGAGGATAATTAGCAGCTATCTGTCTGACAGACTACTGTTGTACGATAACGATGCAGGTCCAAACACCTACGCGGTGACAGGTGGAGTACCACAAGGCTCCGTACTAGGTCCACTACTTTGGAATGTGCTGTACGACGGGCTGTTAAGATTACCGCTGCCAAAAGAAGCACAGATAATTGGCTATGCGGACGATATTGCCGTAACGATCGTAGCTAAAGAACTCTTGCAGATACAGAGCATATGCAATGAGACCGTGTCGAAAATCAAAGACTGGCTTACGAGTAACAAGCTGCAGCTTGCAGGTGAAAAAACGGAGGCAGTGCTCATCACGAGCAGAAAAAGGCTAGAAACGGTCACATTGAACATTGATGGGTATAACGTTGTAACGAAAAATTCTTTGAGGTACCTTGGCGTTATGATCGATACGAGGGTCAATTTCAAGGCGCACATTGAAAAGGCCTGTGGTAAGGTGGCTAAAGTGACTGCGGCCCTGTCGAGGATCATTGCAAACATTGGTGGCCCAAGTCAAAGAAGGAGAGCTCTGTTGGCCAAAGTTAGCCAGTCAATGCTTATGTACGCAGCTCCCATATGGGGGACAGCCCTGCGTCAAAAAACTTGTGTAAATACGGCAAAGGCTGCGTCCAGGTTATGTGCCCTGAGAGTTGCTTGTGCGTTTAGAACGGTGTCGCACGAGGCGAGTGCTATTATATCTGGTCTTATGCCACCGGATATAATGGCCTCTGAATTAAGTAGAGTCTACCGCAAAACCAAAGCAATGAATAGGCGCCTACGACGACGAGCGTAAATAGGAGAGGAAGTCAAGTCTCGATGAGTGGCAAAAGCAATGGGAAGCGGCAGATAAAGGAAGATGGACCCATAGATTAATTAAGAATGTATCAGCCTGGATTGACAGACAACACGGGGAGACAGATTTCTACTTAACGCAGTTCTTATCGGGCCATTGCTGTTTCAGGGAATACCTACACAAATTTGGCCACGATGACGAAACACAATGTTCCTTCTGCGGAAATGCCGCAGAAAACGCAGAGCACGTCTTTTTCACCTGCTCCAGGTATTTAGTAGAGAGAGAGGGACCATAGAAAAGCTGACAAATGAAAGCATAACGCCCGACAACATAGTGAGTCACATGCTGCGATCACTGCTGGTGTGGGCTAAAATGAAAGAGTGGGCTGCAATAGCGCTCCTAGAACTTAGAACAAAAGGAAGGCAGCGAAGAAGCATAAGACCACATGAATAACCCGAGCGGTAGGTCGTGAAGAGGCAGTTATCGCCCAGCTTGGTCCTGCGAAGTAGTGCCTAACGGCGGTCCCGCAGGTCCGAATATAAGCTACAGCAGCCGGAGTTAAGGGTTTAGTACGTAGGCATACTGGCTCGCAAGTCCAGAATAGTTAATTATTACTGTCTGGGCGTGGTCCCGAAAGAGGTGTTCCCTAGCGGACACTATGAATCGTGCATGTTACCAGTCCCATCTTGGTAGTATCTTTAAAAGATTCCCCCTTCGGAAACAAAAGCAAAAAAAAAAAAAAACACGCCGCACGTCAACCCACCATAACTCTCCACAGCCCAACGAGCAAAAACCCTCGTCCTGGAAGAGGCCGCCTTTTTCGATCACAATTTTCGATACGTAAACATCGGCGGACGTTTTATACCTTTTTTCATATTCGGCACGCAGATAAAGCACCTTTTTATAATTTTCATATTCGGCACGCAGCTAAAACACCTTTTTATAATTTGAATATTCGGCACGCAGCAAAAACGTCTTTGTTTACATCTGGCGATCTTCGGCACGTAGCTCAACCATCTTTTTTACATCTGGCGATCTTGGGCGCAGCAGTTCAATCAACATATAATATTATAATTTACGTGTGTCTCCTTTCTATAATTGTGTAAACCTAGTAAGACAGCCTCCACTGGTATCCGACCAGGGAGTCCATCAATTTCATTCCTTTTTACAAACATAGATTCTCACGCCTCCACTGGTATTCGACCAGGGAGATTTTTTATTATAACATTTGTCATTTTATCAAACAAAATTGTGATCCCTTTTTAAGTAAAGCATTGCGTTCAGAGAATCTTCTTTCCGGAGTCAGTGAAAAAGTAATTGGTATTTATATATGGTCCTTCGAGCCATCCTGAATGGCCCTATAGTGAAAATAAAAAGCTAAAAATATTAAATTTTGCAAAAAATTTTACAATTGGTGACAAAACAAAATGAATAAGTGCGCAAGTGCAAATGCAAGTGAAAAGTGAAGCAGTGCATATATACACACAAACATAGTGACGGAAAAAAAGAAAAGAGAAAATAAAAATTAAAAAAAAGTGCACAAGTGCAGTGATACATATATACGCACAAACATAGTGACGAAAAAAAAGAGAAAATAAAAATTTTTTTAAAAAAAGTGCACAAGTGCAAGTGCAGTGAAACAGTGAAATTACATAAATACATACAAACATAGAGGAAAAGAAATATATATACATATGTATATAAAAAGGGCACGAGTGCGAATATATGCAATGACATTGCAGAAAAAATACATACATACATATGTATGTATGTAAAACAAAAAAAAAAAAAAAATTACAGTGCCCAAACGGAAAATAGATGACAAAACTAATTAAAATCAAATAGAATACACATACATACATACATAAATGTACAGTGCGGTGGAAAAAATAAGCAGTTACTACTACAAAAAAAAAACACAAAAACGCGGGCGCGGAAAAAGAAAAAAAAAACACCTAATTAAAAAATACAGTATAATAAACCAAAAACCAGCGGGCGCGAATATAAAACCATATATGTATGTAACTAATACATATTAATATAAAACGGGCGCGGAGTAAAACCAACAAAAAACAACAACCACTAGGAAGCCACCGCAGCAGGATTTGGAATAAAAAATACTATACATTGGCCTACCGTAATCCCCACAATCCCATGACGGATAACAAAGTGAGTCGTGTCGATTCCTTTTAGTATTGCATCTTCGATTTCAATTTTTGCATGCACGTACATATAAATATGTATGTACCATTACGATAAAAAATTTTTGCGTCAAATTTAATATATTTGCATAGAATAACTCATCCAGTTATTCTCATTTCGATTATTTAATTTGGAAAAAATTACTTTGCATTTACTTTATTCTCATTTTATTTTATTGTTTTTGCAAAAACACCGCTTGCCAAGCTGTCATAAGTAACTTTCGGTTAAAACGGAATACCGAAAATAAAACGGTTTGGCATAACAGATAATATATATAGAAATATATTTATATATGTACATATATATTTATATACATGTGTATATATTTATACACATATATATTTATTTACTGTATATATATATCATAATATAAAATATAAAGATTGTTTATTGGCCACTAATGCTTCCCTTCGTGTATCAAAATACTAAATATCCACAAACATAAAAAAAATCAAGATTTTACTTGCACATATGTCAAGCATAAGCAGGATTGCCTCAAATAAGTAAGCAAACCGAAAGGCAAAAAACAAAAAACAAAAACAAAACCCTAGTGCGGCACGTCATTAAAGCATGCGACGCTTCTATGAGTAGGAAGAAAAATGGCGCCCATAGAAAGCCTGTTTACTGGTGGAATGAGCAGATCGACACATTAAGGAAAGAATGTCACAAAGCGAGGAGGAGGTGTCAAAGGAGTCGCGGACTTGCAGAGAGCACGCAATTACGCGAATGCTTTAAGAGAAAACGTAGCGATCTCAAAAAAGCAATCAAAAAAAGTAAATCCAACTGCTTTAAAGAACTCTGCGGAAAAATCGACGAAAAACCATGGGGTGATGCTTATAAGCTAATAATGACGAAGATAAGAGGTGACAAAGGACAAGCACCGACATGCCCAGCACTACTGAAAACTGTTGTGGAAACTCTATTCTCTACACAGCCTCTGGAGAATCGAACGGCGCGAGCGCAAGAACCTGCTGATACGGAAATTAATAGAAACGGCAGAGAGGTTTGGCAATGCCAAAGCACCAGGTGTGGATGGTATCCCAAATAAGGTTTTAAAGATTGCTATTAAGCACAACGCGAAACCCTTTGCTGAATTGTTTACGCGGTGCTTACAAAAAGGTGTCTTCCCGAAAATCTGGAAAGAGCAAAGACTGGTCTTGCTGCAGAAGCCACATAAACCAGCAGGAGAGCCCAATTCATATCGACCGCTCTGTATGCTGGATACGGCCGGCAAGATATTAGAACGGATAATCTGTGCACGATTAGAGCTGCATCTAGAAAAGGAAGGAGAAAAAGGTCTGTCTGACAACCAATATGGATTCCGTAAACAGAGATCCACCACTGATGCGATTAAAAAGCTTACTGACATAGCTAACAAGGCAATAGAGGGTAAAAGATGGCTGTATGGTACTAAGGAATACTGCGCAGTAGTCATATTTGACGTTAAAAACGCGTTCAACTCGGCATACTGGCCACATATCATAAGTGCACTGGAACATAAAAAAACCCCGGCGTACTTGGTTAGGATCATATCCAGCTACTTGTCTGACCGTTTGTTACTGTACGATACGGATGACGAACAAAAATCATATAGTGTAACGGGCGGAGTTCCACAAGGTTTCGTGCTTGGCCCATTGTTGTGGAACGTTTTGTACGACGGGGTGCTGCGTCTCTCTCTCCCCAAGCAGGTACAGATAATCGGTTACGCGGATGATATTGCCATAACAGTAGTGGCAAAAGAACTGGGGCAACTTGAGTACCTCTTCAATCAAGTGGCGTTAACGATTAAAGAGTGGCTCACGGCAGCAAAACTTCAGCTCACTGGGCAAAAAACTGAAGCTGTCCTGATCACAAGCAGGAAAAAGCTCGAAGACATAAAATTAAATATTGACGGCCACAGTATAATGACCCAGGAGGCACTAAAGTACCTAGGAGTGCTTATTGACAATAGACTTAGCTACAAGACGCACATCGAAAAGGTATGTGAGAAAGCAGCACGGGTAACGGCCGCCCTATCAAGAATAATGGCCAACATTGGTGGACCAAGCCAAAATAGGCGAGCGCTATTGGTCAAGGTAAGCCAATCAATTTTGATGTACGCGGCGCCCATATGGGGACCAGCACTACAGCAAAAGTCGTATGCTAAGAAAGCGAAATTTTCAATGCGGCTCAGTGCCATAAGGGTCACGTGTGCATTTCGTACGGTATCCCACGAAGCGGTTGGGGTTTTAGCAGGCATCATGCCACCATAGATAATGGCCATGGAACTCAAAAGAGTATCTAGAGGTCTACAAGACTGGGTAGGCGACTAACAGCTGAAGAGCGGAAGGAAAAGAGGCAAACAAGCCTCAATGAGTGGCAAGGACGGTGGGATGCAGCTACGACAGGCAGATGGATCCACACGCTAATTAGAAATGTACAAGCATGGGTAGAAAGGAAACACGGAGAAACAGATTTTTACCTGACGTAGTTTTTGACGGGACACGGGTGTTTTAGAGAGTATCTCTATAAATATGGACACGACGACGGGACGAATTGTTCCTTCTGCGACAGCAACGGAGAAAACGCACTGCACATCTTTTTTTTCTGCCGACGGTATGAAAAGGAAAGAGCCGATCTACAAAAGTTGACAACGGAACAAGTGACACCGGATATAAAGTGCGGTATGACTGTGTCAAAACAAGTATGGGCGTGTGAGAGCGTGGTGTGCTATAGTTCTGAAAGAACTAAGAATGAAAGAGTGGCAACGCAGTGAAATCAGAAGGATGAATGAGGAGTAGGTCTGAATGACATGATTGACGAGCCGAATGGCTAAGCTTGGCTCCACGATGTAATGCATAACGGCAGTTCCGTGGGGCAAATAAACAAGCAAAGACAATGGAGTTAAGGCTTTAGTACGTAGGCGTATTGGTTTCTGCATTAGCGGCCAATACGAATCGTGCATACCGTCCGGAAAAATGACGGTATCTTTCGAAGATTCCCCCTCCAAAATCAAAAATCAAAAAAAAAAAAAAAAAACCCTACGAGGGTACCTAAAAATATTATATACTTCTTAAACGGTTCGGTAGAAAAAGTATAAAGTATTAAAATATATATTTACGAGTACATAAATAAATAATTAAATATTACGAACAATTTAATTTACATATTCAAAGTCCAAATTGGCACATTTTCGGCAATACCCTTTGTGCTTTATAAACAAAACCAATCAGGATTGCATATATATGTATGTACAAAAAACACTGATTTCTTATACGAGCACTCAGTTGCAAGTACATACACTGCGCATCATCAGGTTAGCACACCCCCTATCAGCTTTATATAATTGCTCTTGTAGTTGTTTTTTTTAAGATGCAGCAAAATTATTTTACTCTATTTTTCTGATCTTCTTATACACCATCACTGGCAAAGAAAACATGTGAAAGAAAGATCCCGTTATTTGGATTTTGCTATTTTCTATTATTTTTGATGGAGAAGTGTGTTGTATTTTTGCGTCATCAGGTTAGCACATGCAAATTCTTTTCAGTTTATCTTCAACAGTTGAATGCGTATTGCAACCAAATTTTTTATACTGCTAAAGGAAACTATTAGCTTTAATATGGGTAAAGGAAAATCGCTATCTGTTGAGGAGAGATCCAAAATTGAAGCTTACAAGGAAGCAGGGCTGTCAATAAGTTCAATATTCAAAAAAATGGGCAGAAGTCGTAAAGTTATATCAGCATTCCTCAGAAATAAGTTGAATTATGGCAAAAATAACAAAGGAGGGAATAATAGAGTGATTTCCGCTGCTGATAAGAGAGCAATTTTGAGAGAAGCCTCAAACTCTCACGCCTCGACCGCAAAGATTAGGGCAAATGTTAATGTTAAAGCGAGACAATTCAAAGAGTGATACGTAGTGCTCCACATTTAAAAAGACTGAAATTAAAGAAAAAACCCACTAAACGTTGCTAGAAAGGAAGTGCGCTTGAATTTTGCGAGGAAGCACATGACATGGAATTCTGATTGGCGCTACGTTGTCTTCTCGGATGAAAAAAAAATTAATTTGGAAGGTCCGGACGGATACAACTACTATTTCCGTGATCTTCGCAAAGAGGAACATCAGTTGGATCGCCTTCATAGTAGGGTGGGGGGTGTGATGGTGTGGGGCGCCATCTCCTATTACGGTACGTGCGAGTTACAGTTTTTAACTACAAATATGAATACAAACACTTACAAAAACGTACTTGAAATAGCTTTTCCCCATTTCCAAAACATGTTCGGAGATCTGCCATGGACTTTCCAACACGACAATGCCCCGATCCACACTGCCCGGGTGGTTAAGTCATGGATTGAGGACCAAAATGGTCAGTGGCTGCCTTATTCACCCGACATCAGTATAATAGAAAACGTATGGGGATGGCTGGCTCGTAAAGTTTACGAGTCTGGGAAACAATATTCCAACGAAGAGGGGCTAATTGAAGGCATCAAGGACGCTTGGTCCACCATTTCACTTAATTGTATTGGAAAATTATATGAATCGCTTCCCAATCGAATCTATGAGGTAATTCTCAACAAGGGAGGATCGAAACATTATTAATTTTTGAATAAAAATGTTTAAATTAATATATGTAACACTTTTTAAAAATTTCATGGTTAAAAAACTTTTTAACAATGAAAAAAATGATGTGTGCTAACCTGATGACCAAATTTAAATTGTTAATTTTTATGTTATTTTTCGAAAAAAACAAAAATATATATTACAAAAATAAAAAACCAGTATTTTTTGTTTTATTTAACTCGGAATTGAATGGGACATAAAAACATTAGCGCTTTATGTTTCGAACCTAAAGCACTTACACGAGGGTATGTGCTAACCTGATGATGCGCAGTGTACATACAAACGAATTCGTCTAAAGGTATACCCTATAAGACATACAAACACTAAACAAATTAATAAAACAAATATTGCATTTTTAACAATTAAATAATATTAAATAAATTCTTTAATACCTTTATACCTTTTCGAGATTAATTAAAACGAAACACGTTATTTAATTTAATACGATCAACAAAATAAAATAAAACAAAACATTTTAAAGTTTTATCAATTATATTTACAAAAAAAACTTCGCTTTGCAATCAACAATTTCATTCAAACTCAATCAGTTTACACTGAAAAGACAAAAAAAAATTATTTCGTTAATTTATTTGCTCTAAATGAACACAGATTCCAAAGAATCTAAATCTTCTCAACTACTGAAAGTTCCAAAAATGATTTCGGACAAAAAAAGTCCATGTACACCTGCAGAAGCGACACGCTCAAAGCAAGGTGTTACGAAACAAAAAAGGGGGAAAGACATTATTTACAGTAAATTTATTGCTGAGAGTGACAGTTTTATTAAATACTGCACTCGATTTCCATCTTCGCCGATTCAGGATAATTCTGAATCGGCATTAGAAATCAAAAAAGAAAATTTGGACAATTTTTGGATACGTCTCCAAGCTTCTTATGACGCAATAGTAGAATCTGATGATTCAGATCTACCATAAAATTTCAAATCCTCGGCTTACGCCAAATATGAAAATTGCTTAGACCAATTTGAAGAAACGAAAGCAATGATTACATATCAATTAAAACTGATTAAAGCAATTGCACCTACTCCACTTCCGCGAGTAGAGATGCCACAAGTACAAAGTCAAGAGGCAAGTTCAGGCATCCACCTCAAGGTGCCCGCATGTGACACAGAAATTTTTCATGGGGGTTATGAACAATCGCCGTCCTTCCGGGACATGTTCACAGCCGTTTACATAAACCACCCAAAATTATCTAATGCACAAAATTGTATCACCTCCGATACAAAACGAAAGGTCAAGCTGGCGTCATAGTAAAACAGTTCGCATTAAATGACGACAATTTTAGTATGGCTTGGGAAGCTTTAAAATCAAGATACGAGAATGAACGAATATTGGTCGATAAACAGATAACAATCTTAATGAACTTGCCAAAAATTCAAAAGGAAACCAGTGAAGAGTTTATCAAACTTCAATCCACTGTTTCCAATTGTTTGTCGAATTTATCGACACAAAACATTCCCACAGACAACTGGGATCCTATACTGGTAAATATATGCACAGCAGCATTACCAGAAAAGTCTTTATTATTGTGGGAGCAATCGCTCTCATCACGTAAAAAATGCCCAACGTGGCAACAAATGAAAGATTTTCTCACTACCCAGTACGAAATCGCAGAAAGGGTGGACAAAAAATAAATACAAGTAAACCAAAAGGTATTCAGCAAGACTTCAATAGAAGCTTCCACAAGCCCCAAGCCAATAGCAACAACAATTTGAACAGAAGCTTCTTCAAAACGCAATCGTTCTCATCTGAACAGAATAAATATAGATCATGCGAACTATGCACAGGAGGGCATAAGCTCAAATCTTGCGAGAGATTTAAAAAATTGAATATTATCGACCGCAGTAATTTTGTGAAAACCAAAAGACTTTATACAAACTGTCTGTCACATGCGCATACACTCAAAGATTGCGAAAGCAAATTAAACTGCGTCTATTGTCATAAATGACACCATTCGATGCTTCATATTAATAATTTTTCCAGCTTACCCCAAAATAGCGCAAATATCAAAAGAGCCATGGGTTTAGTTGCAACAATAAATCCCGAAGTGCCAAATCCACAAAATTGCTAAGAAGCACCAAGAAGCAAGGTTTCACACCTTAAGTTAGCAGATCCCAACTGCAACACCCCCGCTCAAATAGACCTTCTATTAGGCAGCGATCTCATACCACAGATAATACTCGATGGTATTGAGAAAATTTCAAACACACTTTTGGCACAAAAGACTATTTTCGGTTGGATCCTAAGTGGACTACTTACGGAACCAGTCACAACAATGACAACTCAAGTTGAGGAAATCTCAAATGAGTACCTGAATTCACAATTGAGAAAATTTTGGGAGATAGAAGAACTCCCCCCCATTTCAATCAAAACCCCCGAAGATCAGTATTGTGAAGACTTTTACAAAGCCACAACTACTAGATCAGATAATGGTCGGTATGTCGTACGACTACCACTAAAACAACAATTTCCCAACACAATCGCTTTAGGTCACTCTCGCACTTTCGCAATACAGCAGTTTCAAAGTATGGAAAGATACCTACTTAAAAAAGGTGAACTAAAACCAGAATATGATGGTCATCACATGGAGGAAGTAAGCCCATGCGAAAAAATCATCAATGGCAAATACTACTCCTTTTATTTGCCACATCATGCAGTAGTAAAGCCAGATAAAAAAACAACTAAAGCAAGAGTTGTCTTCAACGCCTCAAGATCCACTAGCTCGGGGAATTCCCTAAACGATATCCTGTTTACGGGACCCACGCTCCAACCTGATCTAATGCTGCTTATTCTAAACTGGCGTATATTCAAATACGTATTTAACGAGGACGTCGAAAAAATGTATAGACAAATAGGCGTACATAAAGACGATCAAGATTTTCAGCGAAATATTTTCCAAAAATCCCCCAATAGGCCACTACGCGACTTCAAGCTAAAAACAGTGACCTTTGGCGTTAACTGTGCCCCATACTTAACCATTCGAACACTCCATGAATTGGCTGAAAACACCAAGTCAGAAATGCCTCTGGCGACCCAGGTGTTAAAAACACAAACGTATGTAGACGATATTCTGTCTGGAAGTCACAGTCTTCCACAAGCACACGAATAATTATCACAAGTAATCCAAGCCTCAAATCCGCAGGGTTTCCATTAAAAAAGATTACGGCAAATCACCCAACTATATTAGGAAATATACCAAAAGAAAATTTGTTGGACACTAATTTCCTTATTTTCGAAAAGGAAAGTACAACAAAAACTCTGGGCATCCAATGGAATGCGATATCGGACCATACACGACTGAGACCATATCCGCATTATCCGCCATTACAAAACGCCAAATTATCTCCTCTGTGGCAAAACTTTTTGACCCCGCAGGATGGCTTTTGCCAATTATGATACACGCCAAAATCCTGATACAAGAATTATGGCTAGATGATACCGACTGGGACGGGCAAGTAAAACCACTTCGTTTAGAAAAGTGGTTTCCGTTCGCGAGAAATCTAAAAGATATCACACAAATACAAATCCCACTATGGGTAAATTATATCCCAGAGCACAAAGTCGAACTACACGGCTTCTGTGATGCCTCTGAAAAGGCATATTGCGCCACTATATATGTTCGCACACAAAGCGACAAGACAACCACAAGCCACTTACTAGTTGCCAAAGCAAAAGTGGCTCACTTAGAAACAAAAAGTCTACCACGACTAGAACTATGCGGCGTATTATTACTTGCCAAATTAGCATCCATAGTGCAAACGCAACTGAATATGGCAAAAAATAAATTATATCTCAAATCTCAAATTCTTGACCTAGTGGGATCAGCCACTTGGCGACACGTAGCCAGTACTGACAATCCTGCTGATTTAAGTACAAGAGGGTGCAAACCTCTGCACCTTGCCACCACCACCCTCTGGTGGAATGGCCCCTGATGGTTAACATAATCTCCCGATTCTTGGCCACAATCGCCCATGCGCAACATTATTGCCCCAGAAAGTAGAAAAATTGACTCATTTCACATAACATTGGATGGCCCTCAGGGTAATCGCTTACATGCTCAAATTCATAGAGCGACTCAAACTTAGAATTAAGGGATATATCCCCAAGGCGATACTGTGACGCACCTAGACTTACAAAAGGCAAAGGTCGCTCTTATCGCATCTACTCAAGCGCGCTACTTCAGCTAAGAGATATCAGTACTGAGAGAATCGAGGCCGATTGATAAAAAGGGCTCACTCATAGTACTAAACCCATTCATAGATACGAAGGGTCTACTTCGTGCAAATGGTCGGCTTGTCAATTCAAGCCTAACGTATAACGAACGTTATCCCATTGTTATACCAGAGAGATCTCAACTTGCCACATTTTATCTCAATTATGTCCACGTACTATTATTACACGCAGAACACCGCCTTATGCAAAAATAGTCCGCCAAGAGTTTTATATCCCAAGACTCAAGCCAAAAATAAAGAAATGCATTTTTTCGTGCAAGATCTCCACTATGCATAAACAAAAGATGCGAACGCAGATTATGGCAGCACTTCCACCGGAACGCTGCAACTTTGCTCTGCCTTTCACTATCACAGGCGTCGATTTTGCTGGGCCTTTTCAAATAAAGGCGTCCATGCTAAGGTCTCCCACACTGATGAAAGGCTACGTGGCTGTCTTTGTCTGTTTTACGACAAAAGCAGTACACCTCAAGCTATGTACTAATCTGTCAAAAGAGGCTTTTCTCGCGGCATTTGCACGCTTCGTCAGACGACGTGGTTTTCCTTCAAAACTCATGAGGGACAATGGCAAGACATTTATAGGAGCTCAAATAGCCACTGAAAAACAGTTCGTGGACTTTATCAAGCAATTTTCACCTGAGATTGTACAAAAGTACGCTCCCAAAGAGATTAACTGGAAGTTCATCCCTCCAACCGCTCCTCATATGGGTGGTTTATGGGAATCAGCGGTAAAAAGCTTTAAATCCCACTTTAAAAAAGTAGCTGGAAACTACAAATTTAACTTTGAGGAATTTACAACATTACTAATTCGTATTGAAGCCGTTCTCAACATACGGCCATTGACGACACTATCGCAAGATCCCTCAGATCTAACAGCTCTTACACCTGGGCACTTTCTCAAAGGAGCACCCCATTCTGGCCATACCTGAGCCAGGCGTGGAGTTGCTATCCTTACTAAACAGATGGGAAAGGATTAAAATTCTCCATCATGAATTCAACCGCCGATGGAAGGAGGAGTATATCTAGGACCTTCACAAAAGGTACCGCTGGAAAACTCCCGAAAAGGCGCCAAAGCTTGGAGATTTGGTCCTAATACATGACGACTGTCTCCTCCCTACAGAGTGGCAGCTTGGGCGCATAGAGAAGCTACATCACGGCTCCGACGGTCGCGTATGAGTAGTTCGTACTCAAAACGGAATTCTAACGAGACTGCTCGTTAAACTATGCTTCTTACCAGGCGCAGATAATAACGAAAATGCACATAATAAACAATCCGTACAATAATACCGACACGCAGAAATTGAAAAATCCGTCTAATAACTAAAACCGAAATCAATCGCACATATGATAAATCATAAAGATACTACAATAAGAGTACAATGGGTAGATTACTAAATTCTGACAAACCAAATAAAGATGGTTACAAATCGCACAATTTCATAATATATAGAAATGAGTTGCAACTAAACACGACTTTCTCTCCATACAGGCAAACATGGATTCAGAAAACATGTCAACCCAACGCCAACACTGCGATCGGCCATCAGTGTGCCCCGTCCTGGGATTGCCCCAACACCGGCGCCTCGAACAACCACTGCAACCACACCGTCAACTACCGCTCGTAGTATCGTACGAGCACCAACAACAACACCGTCATCACCAGCGGAGCCCCTTGGCTTACGATGGCCCCTTTGTCGCCGCCCCACCGACTGCAATACTGTGGGCTCTTCAAGGGGTTGTCACCAATTCAACGCCAGCAGATAGTACAGGCGCATGGGCATTGCCACAATTGTCTGGTACCCACGCACGCAGCTCATGACTGTGACTCAGGGGCTTTGTGCCACATCTGTGGCAGGCAGCATCACACGCTGCTCCACCGCACCCCGAGACGTGAGGTCGGTCGGCCACCTGCCCCGCATAGCCGCGGCACAACCAGACCGCAGCAAACCAGTCGTGTGGCACGTCGGCGAAGACCGGCACCACCCCAGAAGTCCCGTCAATGGCGTCAGCGCAATGCAGCATCGACAAGGCGTCATCAAAGGCCGCCCCATCGACGTACATCCGGGTTCAGCAACGTTGTGGCAACGTGCTAGGCTGAAAATTCGCCTAGGGGGGCCGGGATGGCTAAATGAGTTAAGTTTCCCGCCCTCATACACCACTACACCACACAACACACCACTCACAAGCAACACTGGCACACTCACCACACTTGGAGGCAACACTCATCGATTGGAAGCAGCACTCTACACCCAAACACACACACCAATACACGCCGCACGTAAACCCACCATAACTCTCCACAGCCCAACGAGCAGAAACCCTCGTCCTGGAAGAGGCCGCCTTTTTCGATCACAATTTTCGATACGTAAACATCTGCGGCCGTTTTATACCTTTTTTCATATTCGGCACGCAGCTAAAGCACCTTTTTATAATTTTCATATTCGGCACGCAGCTAAAACACCTTTTTATAATTTGAATATTCGGCACGCAGCAAAAAACATCTTTGTTTACATCTGGCGATCTTCGGCACGCAGCTCAACCATCTTTTTTACATCTGGCGATCTTCGGCGCAGCAGTTCAATCAACATATAATACCATAATTTACGAGTGTCTCTTTTCTATAATTGTGTAAACCTAGTAAGACAGCCTCCACTGGTATCCGACCAGGGAATCCATCAATTTCATTCCTTTTTACAAACATAGATTCTCACGCCTCCACTGGTATTCGACCATGGAGATTTTTTATTATAACATTTGTCATTTTATCAAATAAAATTGTGATCCCATCTTAAGTAAAGCATTGCGTTCAGAGAAACTTCTTTTCGGAGTCAGTGAAAAAGTAAGTGGTATTTATATAGTATATAAATTAATAATAACAACAGTTGTCAAAAAAGTCTTGTGGTATTTTTATTGAATGATTTATTGAATTTATTGAAATGGTTTATAACGGTTTGATGATTCATGCCCAGCTCTTGACCGATGCTACGGCTGCTACTATGCCGGTTTCTTTCGACCAATTCAGCGATTTTATTGCAATTTTCGACGACAGGCCTTCCGGAGCGAGGCGCATCTTCGACCACCTCCACACCAGAACGAAAACGTTGAAACCATCGTTGTGCGGTGGAAATGGAAACTGTATCGGGTCCATAAACTGCACAATTTTTATTGGCGGCTTGAGATGCATTTTTGTCTTTATCGTAGTAGTACTGTAAAATATGCCGTATTTTCTCTTTATTTTGCTCCATGTTTGCGACCCTATAACTCACGAAAGACTTAAAACAAACGACAATCAATCAAACACGTATTAGCGGGTGAAATGAGCTTTCCAAAAAGGTATAGCATGACCCGATGCGACGAATAAAACTAGAGCTACGCGCCTTCAGCGCCAACTAGCGGAAATACCGCAAGACTTTTTTGACAACCTAACATGTGTATGAAATTATTTCCAAATCCAATTAAGGTTATTAATATTACAATCACAAAGAATTAAAGTATGGAGGAAATACATTTTCAAAACATTAAAAATAGTCACGAATAACAGAACTCAGAACTGGATTGGATATGCAGTTTTTAGAACGAAATATAAAACATTCTACTCTGCCAATACAGTCCGCCTTAATGGTCCCAAGATGTTATTCATAGATTGTAAGACGAACCTTTCCACTTATAACATATGGTCTACTTTAAGTAGATTGTAGATATACTTCCTACAATGTAAGATTAATATTTGCATCTAAGCTTAAGCAAAATATTGTATTTAAGAAAACGTTATAAAGAAAACGACACAGTTGCCCGTAGTTGCCCACGAAACATAATTCGAATTATTAATTTCCACAAATTTTCATATATGCATATAGGGTGCTTCAAAAAAAAAATTTTCAATTTTTTTTCCAACTCTTAACCCCTCAAATGTTGGTAATTAACAAACAAAATTCAAACTAAAGTTTCAGCAACTAATTTTCGTTTCTCAAAATTAACTTTCACTTTAAATTTTAAAAATTCCCGCGACAAAATTATTATTCTCAGAAACTTTTTTTTATTTTTTATTGAAAAAATTCCAAATTTCAAATCGTTTAATCGTCTAATTTTGATAATAAAACTTTGTCGCAGAAATTCTTAAAATTTGAAAAATGGACTTTCTGAATATGTGATGGTTTTTTTTGTGAAACGAAAATTAGTCGGTGAAATTTTAGTTTGAATAAAAAAATTCCTATTGACTAAATGAGCCTTAGTCGCCTGCCCCACACCACACCTACACCCATCACTAACACGCACACTCACCACGCTCACCTCGACATCACCACACTCCACAACAACACCACCCACACGCGAGAGCCCAGGATCCACACACTCAAACACACACCACACCACTCCACATAAAAAGGGTTATCCTATACACAGGCCAGTAGTGATTCGTTCGACTTTTTGAATCAACGTCGCTTTCCCGCCACCGCTCCATGCATTTAAAGTCAATTTGAAGTGAATTATATTTTTGATTATATTGATGAAATAAAGTCAATTTGAAGTTAATTTATAGCAGTGATTATATTGGTGAAAAAACATACCCAATAACTGTTAAACTTATACTATGAAAAGCTACATGAATAAAGTGGTAAAACCGAAGGTTTGTTTTCATTTTGAAATACGAAAAGTAACAAGTGGTAAGTTGAGCGGCCAGTGATTAAAACATTGGTCCTTCGAACCGGATAGAAGGGCGCTATTGAAAAACAGAAAGAAAATCAAATTTGTGACATAAACATATGTACAAAAATTGTTTAGAAAAAAACAAACAATAGTCCGGTGAGGTTAACTTACAAAATTCGTGTACAAAATTCAGTGAGGCGACATAAAACAAAAAAAAAAAAATGGGCGCGAAGCTTAAAAACAAAAAAAAAAGAAACCAATAAATTCAAAAATGCAATAATTTTCAAAAAATAAATAATAAAAATTAATAATTGTGGAAATAAAATATTGCCGACATAAAGACATCTGTACATAAGTACGAACCACACAAACACGAAGAACAGAAAGGAAAGGAATACCGTGGCCCACCCTAATATCATCAACATCAGCAGCAACAGGAAACCAAGAGGATACAACTGGGACACTGCGGCATAAGCAAACACCCCTACATATTTAACCGCATACTATAAAGCCCTCAAATACCTTTGAAGCTGGATGAAGTGAGTGTATCGACATTAGGGCGGGCGATTTAAAAATCGCCCATTGCTCTATGAAAATCATATTCTAGGGATCAAAATAAGATACTTTGCCGAAGGAACCATACCTCTGAAACGAATTCTGATGTCCCCCAATTTGGGTCAAACTTTTGGGTAGGGGCAAATTTTGAAAAATCCCACTTTGACCCATTTAGAGTGCTCCAATCGAGTCCAAATGTATGACCGACCCCCACTAACTTTGGACGGCCGATCCACCCATGCCAGTGGCACACCCCCTGGAACTCCCCTGGGGGTTCCCCATACAATCATTTCAAAAAATCACCTTTTTTGGTGATTTACATGAAAAAATCAGCTAAATTCCTATGTTTTTTCTTTATTTGTATTCATTTATTTATAATAATATCTATTTTTTCTCTTAAGAAATTTATTTAGTCAGAACATATGTAAATGAAAGAAATTAATTTAAGTGAGTTATAGAAAAGAAATTAAAAAAAATTATTGTTTGAAGTCTTTTTTACTTTCAAGTCTGGGCAATTTCGCACTGCTCTCTAATGTCGTCGCCATAACAGCCTCTACATTTTCCGGTATAACCCGTTTGGAAACGCTAGCTAGCAATTGAACATGTCGTTCCGTTCCTTGTATGTGTGATGGAATTTTTGGATCATTAAACGGTGGATCATCTTGATTTAAATATTCTTTCAATGTATCGTACGGAATGCTTCGCGTGAATGGTGGTTCATATACGATATTTATATCATTCAAATTGATCATTTCCGTATAACTTGTGCAATTAAAGTTTATACCTGGTCTTTTATAAACACTAAGTTCCATTGGCTCGTCAGCATCGGTTTGATAGCGTAGAATTTTCTTGATGGCACAGTCGCGCTTTTCTTTCCTACCATCAAACAACATTGACAACAAGATATTTTCCGAATGCGCATAATATGAATTGTCATTAATTACTTGATTGACAATTTTGCGTAAGCGAGGTTCTAGAAATCGTGACCAACCAATGAACTTGAAAAATAATGCACTGCCGTACACGACAGAGCTGTAATACTTGATATTGAAGTACATTGGCACATAACATTTAATTATAAATTCAACCAGAATTCTTAAATTTGCATCTGAATTTTCCGTTGTCACATATAATCGCAATAATCTAGCGGCCTTGGTTAGAATGTACAATTTTCCCTGCTTTGATGTTAGCCAGAAATTGCATGGGCCATGTCGTATAAGTACTTCGAATCGGTGGAAAATTCTTTTTTTTCTGGAGCAGGGGGCATATTTTGCAACTAAATTTTCTGGAAGCCGTCCACCACCTAAAAATATATAATAATAAAATTATTAAAAATGGTTGACAATTATAATAAATGAGTGATAGCAATAACTTGCCGGAAGAGTTTCGATTTGACGGCTCAGTTTTCCGGTTGCCGATCTTGGTCCGCTGCTGGTTGATTTATCCAAAGCTTCAAACAAATGCCGGAAGTTCGTTGAAGTGTAGAAGGCAAACAAACCAATGCATTGGTCTTTTTAACAGCATTTCGAATCGTCGTATAATTCCACCGTGTGGGCCAGTGTTTGTTGGCTCACCGTCAGTGCATATTCCAATTAATGTATCCAGTGATATATTTTTATCGTTGAAAAAACCATTTAATTTGGTTGTTTTGTATTCAGCGGTTTCATGTTCCAGTCTTACGTAACCAATCAATTCAGAATTGGGTTCTCTCAAAATAACGAGATGAGGTTCTTTTACAACCTAGTATGATACTTCTCATCAATTTTATCTATCGTTAAAGTATCATCTTTTCTGCCATCGAATGAAAACGCTAACAAATTGGTATCATCTAACCGTTTGCGAAGCACTTCTTGTCTGCATTTCTCTTTTTCTCTGCGAACTTTCGATTTATCCATGATGAGAGGTTTCCCATGCTTATCTTTAATTTTAAAATCTTGCAAAAGAGCGGTTCCCAATGCTGATGCTACTCTGTCAGGCACACCAAATCTGTCACATACCAAAGCAAAGTTAAAACAATCGTATCTCTCTGTGTATTGTGAAATTGTGCTTTTATCCATATCTTTTTGAACCGGTGGCGGTGCGTATGTTGAATCATCGGGATCTTGGTATGTTGGCATTGATGACATAGACGTTTCTCCTTGCTCTTCAGTTTCCATCTTAAATGCATTCATTGTTAGTCTTCTCTGATTATGTTGATCGTGCATGAACTCTTTGAGGCGTTCGGGAACCCAGCCGCATGCACATGGAGCTGCCTTCAAATCGCATTTACATGTTCCAATGTAAAAAAATTGTTTCCAGAGATTTTACATACTCTGTAAATTGTTGGGTGTTGTTTCTTCTCTTGATTTGCTCTTGATACTTGTCAAGCAATTTATTCAATTTATTACATACACTTTTTTCAGCATTATTTCCATACCAAGTTTTTCCCAAATTCCAATCAACTTATCTTGTACTTGAATAGTGAATGATTTATGGGAAAACTTTTTTTGTTCTGTTTTAGCACGTTCGCTTAAGTAAAATTAATATCTCAAGGTATCCAGATGGGTTGGTAAATTAAGATCAGTCAAATCAGTAGACACACCAAAAACAGTAACATCATGCTTTGGTATATGACTCATTGGGTTTTCGATAGTTGTTGATGTAGTTGCTTCATCTAATCTACTGTACATACCGACAGTATGTACACATATCTTAAGCATAAGTGTTTTCAAGGGCAAACACAATTGTCTATTGTTAGTTTAAGATCATTTGCGATCTTCAGGGCAAACATAATTGTTTCTTGTCTATTGTTAGTTTAGGATCATTTGCGATGTCAAGGGCAAACACAATTGTCTATTGTTAGTTTAAAATCATTTGCGATCTTCAGGGCAAACATAATTGTTTTTTGCCTATTGTTAGTTTAGGATCATTTGCGATCTCAAGGGCAGACAATCCTTTACATTTCATACGTTAAATACTAAGGTCACTAATCAATATACCCGAAATGAACATTTATTACATTGTTGATATAAATGGGTATTTGTAAATACATATCGACGTTTAAGACTAGATTCGTATGTGCTGGCGATAATGAACATAAATATTTAAACTATGATATTTGTATTCTTACAAAAATATCTTCTTTAAATTTAATTAATTTCTTTTCTATAACTCACTTAAATTAATTTTTTTCATTTACATATGTTCTGACTAAATAAATTTCTTAAGAGAAAAAATAGATATTATTATAAATAAATAAAAATAAAGAAAAAACATAGCAATTTAGCTGATTTTTTCATGTAAATCACCAAAAATGGTGATTTTTTGAAATGATTGTATGGGAACCCCCAAGGGAGTTCCAGGGGGTGTGCCACTGGCATGGGTGGATCGGCCGTCCAAAGTTAGTGGGGGTTGGTCATACATGTGGACTCGATTGGAGCACTCTAAATGGGTCAAAGTGGGATTTTTCAAAATTTGCCCCTACCCAAAAATTCGGCCCAAATTAGGGGACATCAGAATTCGTTTCAGAGGTATGGTTCCTTAGGCAAAGTATCTTATTTTGACCCCTAGAATATGATTTTCATAGAGCAATGGGCAATTTTTTTGCCTCCCCACAAATCGACCCGGCCTAATACATACATATGTATATGCGGCGCAGTTATACAAATTATATACATAAATACAAGTAAATTCTCTTTTCGTGGTTTCTTCGTACCACGAATATATTTACATATGCATATATGCGTATATATAAATATATACATACGGGCGAATACACATACATATATACAAAATCCGCTGAAAAAATACCCTGTCGACATCGGGTACAACTTAAATACAATAATCAATATAACAAAAAAACGATTTCTTATAACATTATTAAATATTTGTACAAAAGTGCATTGTCACATATGTAGATACGTACATACATTGCTGCAAAGTCCACATTGGCATATTTCCCGCAATACCCTTTGATTTTTGATCAACAAAAACAAGCAGGATTGTGTAAAAAACCAAAGCATAATACATACATATGTACATACATGCATATGTACAATTGCATTGATCTCTAAAACGAGCGCTCATTAGCACATAATAAATAAAATATCCACCTATAGGTATACCCTATTTGACCATAAAATATACATATAAATTAAATGACGATTTCTGTAAAATTTTTAAGGGTAAAAATATAATTTTATTTTGAATTATCTTCTATGGAAGTATGGTCTGATTTAGCTGATAAAGTTTTTTTGAAAACATCCCGTTATTCTGAAATAGTTGAGGTCTTCTATGCAATAGTGAGTAAAATGGTCGTGCATATAATTAGCAACACTTGTTGAATTCTTAAGATTTCTAAGAATTAGTTGTGTGTCAGGTAACTAAATCTTTATATTTTTATTGCAATACGTTACTATTAAGAAATTAAATAATTTAAGTGAATAAAAATGAGTAAGCACAAGTCTTGTGATAAGGACACTAGGGCTGTTATCGTACAGTTGTTGAAGGATAGAAAATCTTATGGAGACATTGAAAATACGAGTACCCTAAATTTTCCCAAGCGGTTGGGTTTTTATTAATGTAGTTAGGTATTTCAACAAGAATAAAATTACAAAAGAAGTTCCAAGAGAGAAGAGAGGTCAGAAATGTACTTTTCAGAAGGACGAGTTAATTATCCGCGATTTAAAAAAGGATCCTCACAAGACGGCAAAATAAATTCGAGTTTAAATTTTTGGAGAAAACCCAGATGCATTATCTGTAGTTACCGTTAAAAGACGATTACGCGAGGCAGGACTCTTTGGAAGAGTTTCAAAGATGAAGCCATTTCTCTCTGAATGCAATTAAAGGAGCCGCTTAGAGTTTGCAAAGAAATACCGTCATTGGACAGAAAAAGAGTTGAAAAGAGTATTATTTTTCGATGAAAGCAAGATTAATAGGATTTCTTCAGATGGAAAAACTTATGTCCGCAGTCCTCGATGCAAGGAGTTGGACCCCAAATACACTAGGCTAACTTTAAAACATGGTGGCGGCTGCATAATGACTTGGGGTGCTATATCGTGGTGAGGTGTTGGCCCAATTTGTGAAATAAATGGGCGCAAGAACCAGTTAAAATGCATTTCAATCATGGACAACGTAATGTTACCATATCCTGATGATAATATGTCCGTAACGTGAATTTACCACCAAGATAACGACTTGAAACATACTGCACATAGACAAAACAATGGTTTCAGGAAAACATTGTGCCTCTATTAGACCGGCTTTCATGCATCCCGGACTCAAACTTAATCGAAAATCTTTCCCATAAAATTGGAAATTTCCAGGAATTATACGAAAAGGTTAACCAATAATGGAATAATAATCCAAAGGACATTTTGCCCAAAATTTAGTGGAGTCAATGCCTCTTAGATATCAAGCCGTGATTGACAGTAATTAATGGGTTTGTAACCAAATATTAACTTCAAACCCGAAATAAAATAATTTTTCAAAAAAAAAAAAAAGAAAGCGTTGTTAATTAGTTGCACGACCTATTTTTGACTTTGAAGTCATAATGTGCCTTTATTTTATAAAAGCTCTTTTATATCAAAAAAAATTAGCTAATTTTCAATAACTATATATGCACAATTTATCTTTAAGACATATAGTTAAAAAAGTTTTTTTTGGGAAATGAAAATATCAAATCAAACGTTTGTAATTTACCTATTTGAGTTGTTAATTAGTTGCACGCATCCGTATATAAAAGAAATATACATAAAAAAATAAAATACATAAAATATTTCCGGTCATTAATAAATAATTAAATCAAATTTAAGCGATTAATTATTTATTTCATTTGAAAACTCTTATTAACTTAAAAGAGTTCGCGATTACACACATTATCAAATACGTGAAGCGTTATCTTTATAGCAATTTCGTTCCAAAATCTTATTTACTTAAAAGAGTTCTCGTCTAATCAAATAAATACATATACATATATACGAAAATAATTTTGAAATCTCGCTTTAGCAAAAAGCCACTGGTTTTATTGATTTTTTTTTTTGAAACTCTGATATACAAAGAGTCTTCTATTCAACATTTTATATATGAAACTTTTTCTAAACATCTATAAGTCTAGTTTTCACTAAGACGTTTTGATTCATTCTAAACATCTTTTAAATGAGCTCAGACTCAATGGAATTTAAAACAACTCAGTTGTTAAAAGTTCCAAAGATGTTTTCAGACGAAAGAGGCCCGTGAACACTTGCAGATGCTATACGCTCAAGGCAAAGTGCTACAAAACAAAAAAGGATGAAAGATATTTCATGCACCAAATTTATTTCTGAGAGTGACAGTCTAATTCGATACTACAATCGATTCTCATATTCACAGAAATTGTATCACCTCAGATACAAAACCAAAGGTCAAGCAGGCGAAATAGCCAAACAGTTCGCTCTCAAGGAGGTATGTATTCTAGTCTAGAAATTAAAAAAAAAATAGATTTTTTTTATATTTTCAAAGTTTAACTATTCAAGAATATGTGTACAAGAGGATTTTTCAAAATTCAAATTATTTTCGGAGATATAGGCATTTTTCTGACCCGGCATCCAAACTGGTTCGGCCGGAACGCGAAACTTAAAACGCGTTTTCCTAAAAACTTACTTTTTCGGAACGATACCCACGATTTCTCAGGTTCTACTGGACCGATTTACTTGAAATTTTTATAGAGTCTTCTTTACAGGCTTGTCTATGAATGATAAAAATTTTTATTTTTATTATTTTTAAAAAATTCGAAATAGTCAGAAAAAGTGATCCAAAAAAACTTTTTTTAGGCAGTCGCCATTTTGTGAAAAATTTTTTTCTCACTTTTCCGCAGTTCCGGCCATTGCGACATTATTCTAGATTAATAATCTTTTTTTCTTTTTGGTTTCAGATAACTAGGAGGGTTGAAATCATGGGTATGGTCACGTGGAAATTTTTAGAAACCCCCCACTTCGTCAGCTAATAATTTTTGAAATATTTTACATTTTTTAGTTTTTAATTTTTTTTCTCTACTCTTCTAAAATTAACAAATAACTCATAAAAAAATGGATAGTAAAAATATTAATTGCTTTTTTTTACACTTTAAAAATTACCTGAAATTCATGCTTCTAGACTAGAATACCCCCTCAATGACAAAAAATTCAACTTTGCTTAGGGAGCTCTTAAAGCACGTTACGAAAACGAGAGAATATTGGTCATCAAGCAAGTGACGATACTAATGAATTTACCAAATATTCAGAAAGAAACAAGTGAAGAATTCATAAAGCTTCAATCCATTGTTTGTCGATTTAGCCGCACAGATAATTGGGACCCCATTCTGGTAAATACATATATGCACAGCTGCATTACCAGAAAAATCGTTACTTTTGTGGAGCAATCGCTCTCATCGCGAAGAAAGTGCCCAACGTGGCAGCAAATGAAAGATTTTCTTACTACCCAATATGAAATTGCAGAAAGGGTAGATAAAAAACTAGTCAGTACGAAAAACGTTCAAACCACCTCAATAGAAGCTTCAATAGACCCCAAGCAAGTAGCCACAATAATTTAAATAAAAGCTTTTTTAAAAATCAATCGTTCACATCCGAACAATATAAACAAACGTCATGCGAACTTTATAGAGAAGATCACAAGCACAAATCGTGCGCAAAATTCAAAAAAAATAATATTAGCGATCGAAACAATTTCGTAAGAACGAAAAAACTATGTACAAACTGTTTGTCATATGTGCATGCGCTTAAAGATTGCGAAAGCAAATTTAATTGCGTTTACTGCCATAAAAGACATCATTCAATGTTACATATAACAAATTATTCTAGCTCACCCCCAAACAACGCAAACGTAAAAAGAGCAACAGGGTTAGTTGCAACAACAAATTCTGAAAACTGCCAAGAAGAACCATGCTGCTCAAAGGCGTTAAAAACCCAAACGCTACATAGCGAAAATCACAGTATGGTACTATTACCCACAGCAATTAACCAATATGCTACCAAGCTATCATATAAATAGCAAGCATTAGCAAAAGGTTTCACATGGGGGGAGCAGACCCAAACTGCAACACCCCCGCTCAAATAGATCTTCTACGATCTCATACCACAGATAATGTTCGAAGGTATTGAGAAAATTACAAATACACTTCTGGCGCAAAATACCATTTTCGAATGGGTCCTAAGTGAACTAGTTGCGGAACCAGCCACAACATTAACCACTCAAGTTGATGAAGTCTCAAACGAGTATCTCAATTCACAATTGAAAAAATTTTGGGAATTAGAAAAGCTCCCCCCATGTCAGTCACAACCCCTGATGATCAGTATTGTGAGGAATTTTACAAAGCCACAACTACTAGATCAGAAAACGGTCGTTCGGTACGACTACCACTTAAGCAACAATTTCCTAACACACTCGCTTTAGGTCACTCTCGCACCTCTGCAATACAGCAGTTTCTAAGTATGGAAAGAAATCTACTTAAAAAGGTGAACTCAAATCTCAATATGATGGTGTGTTAGAAGAATACCTCTATTTAGATCATATGAAGGAAGTACAATCAGGGGAGAAAATCGTCAACGGCAAATACTACTCCTTTTACCTGCCACATCACGCAGTAGCAAAGCCAGACAAAAAAAACAACAAAAGTAAGAGTTGTCTTTAATGCCTCGAAAACAACTAGTGCGGTGATTTCCCTAAATGATATCCTATTTACGGGACCCACACTCTAACCAGATTTAATGCTTCTGATATTAAATTGGCATATATTCAAATACGTATTCAATGGGGACGTTGAAAAAATGTATTGGCAAATAGTCGTGCATAAAGACGACCAAGATTTTCAACGTATTATGTTCCGAAAATCCCCCACCAGTCCTCTACGCGACTTCAAATTAAAAACAGTTACATTTGGCGTAAACTGTGCCCCGTATCTAGCCATTCGTACACTACACGAACTGGCAGAAGACACAAAGCCAGAATTTTCACTGGCAACACAAGTCTTAAAAACGCAAACGTATGTTGACGATATCCTGTCTGGAAGCCACAGTCTTCCACAAGCATACGAGACCTTATCACAGGTAATAAATGCCCTCACTACCTCAGGGTTTCCTTTAAAAAAGGTTACAGCCAATCACCCAAATATTTTAAAAAATATTCCTAAAGACCATTTATTGGACACTAATTTCCTTATATTTGAAAAGGAAAGTACAACAAAAACACTAGGCATCCGATGGAATGCGATATATGACAAGTTTTCATTCACTACAGAGTCCATATCAGCCATAACAAAAAGACAGATTTTATCCTGGGTGGCAAAACTTTTCGACCCCGCAGGATGGCTTTCGCCAATTATGGTACAAGCGAAAATCTTAATACAAGAATTATGGTTCGATTTAACCGACTGGGACGAACAAGTGAAACCTCTTCGCTTAGAAAAATGATCCAAGCTCCCAACCAATCTGAATGTAGTTCTCAGATACAAATTCCGCGATGGGTAAATTACTCCTCCGATCACAAAGTCGAATTACATGGCTTCTATGACGCCTCTGAAAAGGCATACTGCGCTACTATCTATGTGCGCACGCAAAGTAACACCACGACCACAAGCCACTTGTTAGTCCCAAAATCAAAGGTGGCACCTTTAAAAACTAGTCTCCCACGACTTGAGTTATGTGGCGCAATTGCATTTAAACATGACAAAATGTTAATTATATATGTGGTCCGATTCCGAAATCATTCTAGCCTGGTTGGAAAGACCACCACATGCATGGAAGACGTATATTTCTAACCGAGTGTCTCAAATACTTGACCTAGTGGGATCAGCCACTTGGCGTCATGTAGCCAGTGCAGACAATCCTGCCGATCTAGGTACAAGAGGGTGCAAGCCACTGCACCTTGCCACCACCACCCTCTGGTGGAATGGTCTTCGATGGTTGATAGATTCACCTGATTCTTGGCCAAAATCTCTCATTCGCAACATTATCGCCCCAGAAGGTCGAAAAATCGCCACCTTATCACACATTAATGGATGATACCGACATCCTTGAACGATTTTCATCGTTTCCAAGAGCTCTCAGAGTAGTTGATTATATGTTCAAATTTATAGAACAACTCAAAAGCAAAGACAAGATCACATAATTTCCCATGCAACACAGTGACGTACCTAGATTTACAAAAGGCAAAGGTCGCACTAATAGCATATACACAAGCGCGCTACTTCAGCCGCGATATATCACTACTAAGAGAATCGAAGCCGATTTATAAAAAGAGCTCACTCTTAGTTCTAAACCCATTTCAAGACACGAAAGGTCTGCTTCGTGCCAATGGTCGGCTTGCTAGTTCGAATTAATTCTAATGGCAATTTATACCCAATAAAGCTTCAAATCCCATTTCAAACGGGTAGCTGGAAATTACAAATTCAATTACGAAGAGTTCACGACGTTATTAAATCGAATTGAAACGGTCCTCAATTCACGGCCACTCACAGTTCTCTCGCAAGACCCCTCAGATTTCACCGCCTTAACTCCAGGGCATTTTCTAAAAAGAGCACCCATCCTGGATATTCCTGAGCCAGGCGTGGAGTCGCTATCCCTATTAAATCGATGGAAAAGAATTAAAATTCTCCATTATGATTTCAGCCGCCGATGGAAGGACACCGATGATCTCGAATCTGAAAACCGCTAAAAACAAACCGTTATTATCGCGACACAATAACCGAATCAAATGAAAACAATAAAATACGGGAAATACGCCAATAACAAACCGCAAAAAAAAAAACAAACCGTCGAATAATAACAAAGAAAACTAACACAAAACGGTCGATTAATACGACTACCCATTCATGCCACATATCGATGGCCCATATCTCATTTTATGATAGATTTATAATCAACAGTCTTCTCTATACAGATTACCATAGATGTAGATACGCCAGTCGCAAATACGCCAACCGCTCGGGCGGCTACCGATGTGCCACGTACCGGGCCTACACCAGCGCTCCGAACGGTAGTTGCGACAACGCCGGCACCTGTACCAGCAACTGCGCCTGCAGCGGTACTTGCACCCGCACCTCGTGGTGGCACCCGACTACCACCGACCACATCGAGGACTTCGAAGACCCTTCGGATAAGGTGCCCCATCTGTCGACGCCCACATGGTCTCCACTATTGTGAAATATTCCGGGGTATGCGACCTTTGTATTGGCAGCAAGTTTCCCAGGCCCACGGGCATTGCCTTAACTGGCTGTCGCACTCTCATGCTACTCCAGAGTGTGAGTCACGGGGGCTGTGCCAAATGTGTTACCGGCCGCGCCACACACTGCTACATCGCAGCTCGTCGCGCGAAATGAACCGGCCACCCAACCTTTGCGGCCGCGTATCTCGACTTCCACCCGCTGATCGTGTCATGCACCAACGGAGTGGAACCCCGTTGCGGCGTCGACAGACTGGACCACCACCTCGTCGATCCACGAGTCTGAGCAGCGTTGTGGCAACGCTGCAACAGTTGCAACGCCTTCTAGGCTAAACAATCGCCTAGGGGGGCCGGGATGGCAAAATGAGCTTCCGACCCATATACACCACATCGAGGACACCGGACAAAAGGGACTGACGGACGTCGCCGAGCTTTTCCTATTACGATCCGTGCGCATATATGCATCGACAGCCAGCTCGTCGCTTGAACCTTTTTCGCGATCCTCTCCTTCATTTTTTATCATCCAAGTCGTCGCTAAACCAACGGGTGAGTCCGCGGGTTTCATACCCATTAGTACATGGTTTTGTATCGAACTTTTATATTAAGAATGAAGCGAAGTCGCTCGTTGAATGTGTGTCTGTTGATTGGTGATGCTTATGCTATTTGAGACGATTGTTGTTTTCGAAGAACTATGTTTGTAGTTTTTGCTAATAACATATTTTTATGTGTACGCATATGTATTTCTGTATTTATGCTTGGCCATTATTTGTTCGGCAATGTACACAAATATGCATATACTACTGTGATCAAACTGAAAGGTGAATTTTTAATTTATACGAATCGGTAAATTTTTTTCTGTAAGTTGGTAGTACTTAGTGACAATTTCACGTCAAATTATTCATTAGTATTTGAGACACGCGACGTTTTGTGAGGCTCGAAAAGTGAATTCTTCGATTTATACAATATCTGAGTTCATTGCACAAGGAAAAGCGATAATGCACCCCCTCATACTGCATCGGTTATTCGTGACCACTTTGTCACATTTTCAACTAATATCGTTCCGCAACCACCGCATCCGCCTGATTTACCTTCGTGTAACTTCTGGCTATTCAGCAAATGCATCTGACCACTCCGGTGACACCGTTTTGACTCAATTGAGGATATAAAAGTTGAATCGAAGAAGGCTCTGAAAGGCTAAGAAATGGACAAAATTCAATTTGATCACAGCAGTATATCACATATATCTACTTAACCCAATTGATATAGAATATGTGATATAAATTGATGAATTGAATTGGGTATATGAGGAGTATAAAAAATATGAAATAAATTTTTATTAAAGAAATGAGGTTTAAGGTCTAGATCAATATTATCCATATCCACTTTTGAGTTAAATTTTTGTGTAAAAGTATGACTTTCCATCCGTCAGTCCGTGCAAGCTGTCACTTAAGTAAAGATAAGATATCAAAATAAAATTGTTACAAATATTCTTTGACTCAGTGAACACTTGTGTATTGTGTATATGACCTTGCCAGTCATTAATAGTAAACCAATAAACCGCAAATAAGGATAGACAACTTTACGCAGGTCAACAACCAAAATCACAACAAGCAGTCGAACGATTTTCTACTTGCCTTGCAATCCTGCTCTCTGAGAGCACTCGCCAACAACTCGGCATAAGGAGACTGTGGGACGGCATTTCAAGCTCCTTTCGTATAGCTGCAACCGAAACCATTGGTTTTCAGAAAATGCAACAGCTGGTACGATGAGGAGTACCGTGTCACAGCGGAAAAAAAACAGACTGCCTACCTCTCAACGTTACAACTGACCACAACACGTGCGTGATGGGAGAGATACCGAAATCTGAAGAGCAACACAATACGCATTTGCAGACAAAAAACAGAGAGGACGAAATTAGTGAGTGCGAAAAGCTTGACAAGCCGGCCGACAGGGGTAATGCTCCATAATTCTACAAAAAGATGCGGCGACGAACAAAAGGTTTCAATACCGGAGTGTAACCTTGAAGAACCCCCAGAAGTGATCTAGTTACTGATGCCCAAGGCATACTAAAGTTATATAGGGACCACTTCTCCAGCCTGCTGAATGACAGTGAAAGCATAACACCAGGAGATAGTGAACCCGATTCAATGACGATGGAGCATACGTTTCATTGTCCGATCATGGAAAAGTCTGAAGAACAACAAATTGGCGGGTGCCCATGGATTGCCGGCCGAGCTATTCAAACATAGAATAAAGTCGGACGAAAGCATGCCTAACAATTGGAATTTAAGTGTGCTCTACCAATCCCTATCCCCAAAAATATCGCATATAAGGTTCTATTGAGCGTATTTTGTGAAGGATTAAAGCCCACTGTCAACGAACTGATTGGATTTTATAAATGTGGCTCCAACCAGCAACCAGATAATACCATTCGCCAAATCTTCGTAAAGGGCCATGAAAAGAGGATCGACCACACCATAGTGTACAGCCACAACAACTGCGTCCATAGTCCTACTTGCTTCAGAATGATAGGAAGAAGACGAAATATCTCCTGTCATCAAACAAACAGTCGTCGCACTCGCGACTAGGCTCGCACACCACGAATATAGCATTCGATGGAACGATGAGCTTCGCTGGCTAAGTTATGTCGTCCGAATCGACGAAAACACTCCAGCCCTCTTCCCCACCGGGGGAACCGCATTTGCGTTGTCTACTCCAGTAAAGAAGAATGAAGGGTTTATTTCTGATAACACTATGCCGGTATGTCAAAAATGGAATCATTTGGCTTAATATTTGCCTTAGCCCCGATATAAGTACCTTATCGAAATATTTTCGAATTTACTTTATATCGCATATATCGTCCAATATGTGAGTTGTCTCAATTAAATTGAGTGAGCGTGCTTTTTTCTCGGTGCTACATCTCTGGATAAATTCAAGTTTAAACATCTTAAACTTGCCCAACATAACTAACTATTTTTAATTAATTGGTCTTAATCCCATATTCTTAATATCATTAATATTCTTCTAGACTTTTTGCACTCGGTATTTTAAATTTAGCATTTTCGGTTAAGTTTAAGTTTTAAAGGCAGACACATCTTTCTTGAGGGTGATTTTAATATAATCTTCGGTGACGGAAAGTAAAATATAATATAACTTAAAAAAGTAGTAAATTTGATTTTATAGTAATTCAAAAACAATTTCGTTTTATAAAAAATACTGAATTCTTTCGGAAATTTTTTTTTTGCCTTGTAACTTTCTGCTAAAGAGTATAAGAGTTTTGTTTACCTAACGGTTGCTTGCGTCAACCAAAAATAATCGACTTTAATATAAGGATATATATAAATTATCAAAACTTGAAATCCGAGTGATTGTCTGTCCGTCCGTCGGTCTGTCTGCGCAAACTCTAACTTTAGTAAAATTTACCATATCCTATTGAAACTGAGTGCTCGTGTTCTCTGACAAACAGTGAGGACCAGTTGGTCGGCAATGTCTCTTCTTATAAGGGTTTCGTTAAAAACTACTAAAAACGCGATAAATCAATAAATAAATACACTAAACACAATAAATATTGCACCCATGATGTTAAAAAGGGATTTTTAGGTTGCGTTATAATGACATTCTTATATTGGCGAAGTCGGTGGTGCACAGTGGGTATCGCTGACTTTTGTCTGAAATATCTTTAAAAATAAAATACACTTACGTCAAAAATGAGTTTTCCTGGTCAATACTTCTCTTATCCCTCATATACATACCTAACATACAAATTTTCGAACTTGCCTGAACTGAACCTTATACCATATACATAAATTGGCGAATGCGGTTGTTATTTCAATAAAATTTATGGAACATATTTATTCTAATATCTTTGTATCTTTTTGCCTAAAATGGATATAATTGTTATTAGCGATTTTCAAACCACCTGACCTCGTTCCATGTGCATATATGTATAGTATATTTTACGTTTATATATTATAAAAGTGCTTGAATTTAAGTTCTCAATCATACCTGAGCAATGCCAAAAATTAATGCAGTCAGCACATTGTTTTCTCTAGGCTAAATTTTTTTTATAAAATAATATATATTAAAATTTCTATGATATTTTAATGAAATAAAAAATAAAATTATAAAATATTTTAATGGTTCGGTTCTCAATGTATATGAAATGTTCTCGGTCTGAACCTCATTTTCCTAGTATAATTAATTCAAATCCTTTAGTTGGCTTTTTACGTCAACTAAATATATTAAAATATTAGGTTCAAATAAAACATATGTCATTATTTGAAGTTGATTTTAATAAAATTTTCTTCACTTTTTTTGTTTCATTGTGTTTTACACAATTATCAGTGATTGATCTCTGCCCACTTGTCTATAGCTTATTCTTTTGACATAAAGTAATATGGTACGAATACTTGAATAAGCCAATTTTATGATCAGTCAAAATTACTTACACATATGTACATATGTATCTGGTCAGATTGAATTTAATGCTTTGTAAAGCAAAGTAAGCATCGCGTTGAACGCAATTTCGACCACATAATCATCATAATTTTCGTAATCTGAAGGGAAAAAGAAGTCGAAGGGAAATTAACAACACGCGATACTTAAAATAATTTCGTAGCCATTGCGTACACATGAATTTAATAAATACAAATATACCTACACAGTATACCCATATCAACGTCTGAAAACAAATTTATTTTTGTTAAACCTACTGTATGTATATGCTAATGTATGTATATTTATGTTATTTGCTGCTTTACTCTATTATTTTTGAGATGACGTTCCAACATCTCATAATTTTCGTTGCGTGTTAACGTAATATTACGTATAATTTTTTTCGGACAATTTTGCGGTTAGGAAACAAGTACAATAATCGGAATGTGAACTGAAACCCATACATTTACGTTGACAATTTTATAAGAACTTGGAAATTTTTTATTATGAATAAAATACTTAGTTTTAATACTCTATGTTGCGAAAGAGAACAACTATTTTGTTCACCTAGCTCAGGGATGAGAAAATGTTTAGCCCGCAAAGTTATCATTGTGCGAACGAAAGCTAGATAAAGGGAATATCATTTTACGGAAGGAAGGGCATAAAAAGTTGTGAAAAATCCAATTACATTCCTAACAAATAAGGAAGGCTAAGGGAAATACTTTATGTTGCAAAACGTCAACCTGACGATCGAAATCAAACTAATTTTATATACTATATAATACCTACACTATATATAACTCCTATATTGACAGACACATAAGGTTTATTTATTTTAGGCACAAAGATATACTGTTATGAGCAAAACACGCTCTCTCATTTTAATTGAGATAACTCACATATTGGACGATATATGCGGTACAAAGTTCGCAAATTTTTATATTAAGTATATAACAGCTAAGGGAAGCATTGGTCCAATTCTACCCATTTTAAGGGGCACACCTAGTGTGAAATTTTCAAAAAATCGATTTTTATTTTTTTCATATTCCGATAGGTTACACCTTTAAAAATAACATACTAAAATTTCAAATCAATATCTGAAACAGTTTTTGAGTTACAGCCATTTAAAAGAGTAGCCGCTCGGCAGTTAGATAACGATCATTTTATCTTTAAACACGTTTTTCTCGAAACAGCATTTTCCGAATTTGCTACAGTGATTACTCAAAAACAAATGATCCGATCACTATCGAATTCTTTTTACATATTCTATATATAGTTCTCCGTACAATGACCTATCGATTTTTGATCTGATCAAAAATCCGAATTTTGACAGGCCAAAAACGACCAAAATTTTGGGTAAAATTCGACTATTTTTTTTTAATGCCGCCATATTGTCAATTTTTGATTTTTTTTTATAGTAGGTAATTGTACAGACAATGTTATCTAGTTTAACGAGAATTTTTTTTGATAGATTTCATCCACGGAGAAGGCCGGAATCACTGCACCAGTGAAGGACCTTTTTTCGCGCCGTTGGAGATATTTAATTTTTTTCTTCAAAAATTTCACTGTATATTCCTGAAACATGTATAAATATATTCTTAAAATTTTGAAATAATTAATAAAGTATTTTTTTAATAAAAAATCCCAAAAATCACCTTTTTTTAGGCCATTACACTAGGTGTGCCCCTTAAACATACTGGCATACCATTATAAGAAAAGGATTATCCTTTAATTACAGTTATGTATATCACACATTGACCGACATTTTCGACCAAAAGTAAAATATATGTAGGTTCCGCGATCTAGATATTCGATACCAAGGGGCTTGAACATGTTTTTATTGGATTTAATAAATTTTTGGTCATAAGGTGGACCACACTAAAGATATTATCCGTGCAAAGTTTTATCCCGTTATATTAATTGCTTCTTCTATAAGTGAAAGAATCAAGTGGAATTTAAAATTGTGCTATACGGGAAATAGGCATGGTTGTTGTCGGATTTCGTCTATTTTCACAGTGTGACATAAGAATGTAAAAGGAATGCCAGGTACTAAATTTAATCAAAATCGGTTTGTCGGGTCCCGAGATAACTGTTTTCACCAAAAAGTGGGCCATGTCCATCGTACAATTTTAACACCAGCTCCTATAAAGCAGTTATTGATTTATCTCGTTTTTAGTAGTTTTGAACAGTACCGTTATATGAGGAGGGTAGGATTTTCATCCGATTTCATCCATTTTTACACTATCAGTAGAATATCTTGTAATATTCATGCTGGATAAATTTGGTTGTTGTAGCTTTGGTGGTTTAGGAAACATATACATTAAACTTCCTAAAGGGAAAGGAAACACGTGCTCCTGGCTACTGCGATCGATTGTGAGCCTTATATCTTAATGCAGTGCTTAGTTATGTCACTTTATAGGTTATAGTTTAAAAGCGATTTGTGGGCTTAGCAATGGTCTGATTACGCCCATCTACGAACTCGAACTTTTTTTGTATTAAGATACTTCATACCATGTTTCATCGAGATATCTCAATTTTTACTCAAGTTACAGCTTGCACAGACGGACGGACAGCCAACCGGATTTCAACTTTTGTAATCCTACAATGAGTTCAAATAGTGTTCTCGTAATGCATATTTTGCTTTTCTCTTTGAATTTCATCCAAATATGGCAACACTTCAAGAAATAATTTTTGCTTTTATATGACATCGAGATTCTAGTTATGTATTGAAGCCTCCTACATACAGCGAAAAACAAAGCGGAAACAAAATCCGGACAAGCGAACAGTTAAAACTAGTAATTTGGTCTGATGAAACGAAAATTAATCGTATTAATTCAGATGGACGCATTTGGACATACTATGACAAGTGATGCAGTCCCACGGACAGGAATTGGCTGCGCACACTTAAAATCGCTCGTGGTTCACTTATGGTGTGGAGTGGTTTCTGTGGCGGAAAGATGTGAAAAATTCGTCGTAGTTTGGTTGTGTTAACAAAATATTCAAAGAACCGAGTCTTTATTTTCTATTTGTTTCAATTAACTTTAAAGATTTGAGTTCCCTCTCGAAATGTGGTAATGTACGTATTATACATGTAAGAAAATAAGTAGACCTTGATTGTATATTTAGATGTGTATTTATTGTAATTCAAATAGCGGCTACTTTAGCATGGTTGCATTTTTTAGTTCTTAGGTAACTTAAGTTAGAAATGATAGTTATTTAATATGTTTGTCCGCCCGCTTACGTCTCCTCCTAAAATAATGGAAGCATATGTTTTCAAAATTAGTATTTTATATTCTTCAAACAAAACTATATGTGGGCCATTCCATCAATTGGCGACATGGTTTTGTACCCGTGGTTCTCCGATTTTGACCAAACTTTAGAATATAATAATATAGACCAAAATAAGAATAACTGTTAACTTTTTAGTGGTCAAAGATGCTCCATTGTTTTTTGGTGCGCAATTCAAATTGAGATCAAACAAAAAAATGACTATATCTTTTATTTTTTAACGACCTCAAAATTGAGTAAAAAAATTTTTTAAGTTATCCAATTTTATGTAAAAAAATCTCAGCTTTCTGATAAAAGTATTTTCAAAATCCAAAAAATAATTTTTTTCCAAAAATACCGTTTTTTGTGCTTTTCCCCAAATTTTTTTTTTTCAAAATTGACTTTTCCATTCGATTCCTCGTCCAATTTTACATAAGAATCAGTGTTCAAAAATATGGTACTCTGCTCCCATGAACAGCAAAAAAAATTAAAAGGTGTCGCTATACGGCGCAGTCTGTTCGCTTAGAAGGTTGTGTGAAGGAGGTAGATGTGTAATGTAAAAATTTGAATTGTATTCTTAGACTTGAATTAATGAAGAAATCTGTGTCTTCATTCATAAAAATATGCGCCTTATAGCGACAACTTTGCATTTTTTTTTTGCTGTTCATGGGATCAGAGTCCTATATTTTTGAACACTGATTCTTACATATGTAAAATTGGACGAGGAATCGAATGGAAAAGTCAATTTTGAAAAAAATGATGAAAAAGCACAAAAAACCAGATTGAAAAAAAAACGTTTTTTTTTTGGATTTTGAGCGTCAACTTAGATTTTTTTTGCTGTTCATGGGAGCAGAGTCCCATCTTTTTGAACACTGATTCTTATGTAAAATTGGACGAGGAATCGAATGGAAAAGTCAATTTTGAAAAAAATATTGGGGGAAAAGCACAAAAAATGGTATTTGTGGAAAAAAATTATTTTTTGGATTTTGAAAATACTTTTATCAGAAAGCTGAGAATTTTTTACATAAAATTGGATAACTCAAAAATTATTTTCAATCAATTTTGAGGTCGTTAAAAAATAAAAGAAATAGTCATTTTTTTGTTTGATCTCAATTTGAATTGCGCACCAAAAAACAATGGAGCAACTTTGACCACTAAAAAGTTAACAGATATTCTTATTTTGGTCTATATTATGATATTCTAAAGTTTGGTCGAAATCGGAGAACCACGGGTACAAAACCATGTCGCCAATTGATGGAATGGCCCATGTATGTAAATTAAACGATTTAAATTTAATGTCTTTATTTATTACAGCTCACTGGCTGTTCGTTTGACGTGAGTCCTAAAAACTAACTTTACAATGATTTCTTAGCCTACAACTAACCATCGGAGTCGCGCTGCGCTGCTACCGTTCTGCCACCGCTTTACCTGTGGGAATTCTATTCTGCTGACATAGCGATTCGATGGAACATTTACAGTCGTTCACAATGAACGCAGTTATGCTGACACAGCGGTTCACATGGAATATTTGGCAGTCGACTGCGTAAACATAATTATGTTGCCTCAGCGGCTCGTGTAAGGTATCGGATTACATTAGTGTGAGCGACCTGAGTGAAGGTTGCGTCGACGGATGTGTCGTCGACTAAATGGTCATCGTGAGAGTTAATTCACGATAACTCCTCCCCTTCTAGGTGGGGAACGTCCCCGGTCCTCGTAGCTGCGTTTTTGATAGCCACTTCTACTGCTTTGGTTATGGAAATTCTCCTCCTGGACATGGACATATGCCGTAGTACGAAGGCGACGAGTCCCGCAACGAGGAGGAGGCCAATAGCTGTCACACTTACTATATGACCTTGCTCAACACTTCGTTGCAGATGTTTTATATGTTGAAGATTCTGTTGGTTTACATGGTGGAGGTAAGGCGCACCCAATATCTCGGTATGTTGAGTTAAGTTGATTCTGGAGGCCCATGGCGTTTCAGACTTAAGTTTCGCCGTGGCGTTTTCATTTTAAAATATCGTGTCATTAATCTTTACACGATCCTTAAAGACAACTAGGTAGGTACCGTTTACTGTGATCGGAGCCTCGTTATTTTCTTCTATGGTAAACAGCTGATCGTTAACGATTACCAAACCATCACTTATTGGTGCGATCGGTGGGAGGTTATTAAATGTTGTGCTGCATTTGGCGGTGTTGCGTGTCATAAGTTGTAAAGCGCATGACGTCACTGATGATGCTAGGCAGAACGATGGTGTAGTATCCCTGCAGTTTCTTACCGCCAGCGTGTGATTGTGGCACGTGGCTAAGGTAGATTCTTGTAGGTGCAGGATTTGATGGCCGTGGGCTACTGGTAAAATAGTTATTTTCTTACATCTAAACTTAGGGATAGAGTATCTTATTAAAAAATATATTACATTATTATATTGTAAAATCTTAATCCTAGCTACAGCTATAACATCGGCTACAGTCAGGTTTGTGAAGTGCTAATTTCCTATTATGGAATTTACTTCATTACTGTCCAAAAGGATTGGGTTCAAAGTACCAACTTTTGCGAAAGTAATGGATGTAATTAGGTTATCTAGTTCAGTTATTATTGCTCTATTTCTGGCCATAAGTACGTCATAAAGATGACCTGTGTCTATTTCTCTTTGCTTTGTTGCTTTCAAGATTCTATTTACTGTAACTGTTAGGCTGTTTATTTCCTTTTGTATTTCGGTGTTAATAGTAAACTGTCGGTCCTCTGAGCCAATCAGTTGTTCCGCTGTGTTCGTTAGTCTGTCGAAGTCATCATGATCGGGAGTCCCAGTAATGCACTTCAGTATTGTTCCTAGTGCGTTTAAACTTCTCGTCTGCCTGTGATGAGTATTTATCGTCTGTATTAGTCTACTTATCTGGTTTATGTCCGCTTCCAACAACTTTTTCAAATGTGTTTGAGGAAAGTGTTCTGTAGCGTTAATTGTCTCGTCTCTTAGAAATTCGTATAGTGTCAGGTTAGTAACGTGTTTGATGTGTCCGAAGTTCTCCCAGATTACAAGTTCCCTGTTAGCGCGCAACAACCCTAATTTTATAAAATGTTTAAACTTAAAGAATGTACATTAAAATACAACTCTAAGGATTTATTAAATGTTGAATATGCATTAAAATGCAACCATGTAGATGTATGTCCCGCTATTTGTCTGTGCTAGCTCAACTGCGGCTTACCCTTTTGCGTTGGCTCATTCTCTTTTCATTCGCTGGCGGAGTGGTACATACACCTACAAGGAGCACAATTATTTTAGCAAACGATCGTACGATCGAATTATTGAAATCAAATAAAGTACGAATCAGCTTAAAATAAGTGTTTTACTTTGCCACCCGCCAACATTCCAAAATAATTGTGGTATTAGCGATCAAATATTCGTGATATTTGTCACTCAATACAATTGTGGAAATTTGCGCTTCAAATTAATTTGCATCGCGGAGTGCCATTTGCTAAGCCGTTATGCCTGACTTGCGGAACTTAAATGGTGCCGTTATTGATGATAGCGTGATCACGTTTACCGGTGCGCATACCAACTACATAGAATCACCTCTTAATGTGGATAACGCAATAACTGGGACACAGTCTTCAATACTAAGTAGTATGTCAAATATAAATACGAAAAAAATTAATTTTTCACCTATTTTTTCCACAAATGTTGCTGCGACTACGACGATCACACCTGCTCAATATTCATCGCATGGTTTACATCAAATTTCGTCACATTCTTCGCTGCCTTTTGGGTCCGGAGGCGTGGACATGGCTATGAATCAACCACCGGCATATGCGGGCATGCCCAAGGAACATAACCACGTGGGGCTCTATAACAAACTGCCTTCAGTTGTTGGTGGACCCCAAATGAACTCTACATTTGCTCATTCATCCGCATGCGTGTTTGGTCAGAGCCAGCACGTACCATTGAGTTCAGTTTATACGTCCACTTATGGAGGAATCGTCTTTCAAAACGCGCAACTACTTCGCGTCACATCTTTGGGTAATGGAGGTGGGTGCAGTGCTGCCGCACAATATAACCCCTTCTCTCCTGCACGCAACTATTTCGGGCAACCACAGGGAGGTTTGCGCCCATCAACGATAGTACATGTAGGCAGGTTCAGAATAGTTCTGACGTGACTTTAAACCCATCACATATAGCTTCTACACAGGCGATAAGCAAAGATTTGCCACCATTCTCCGGAAAGCAAGAAGAATGGCCATTGTTTATAACAAACTATGAACAATCAACAGAACGCTGCGGGTTTTCTGAACAAGAAAACTTAATACGATTACAAAAATCACTGCGCGGTGCCGCTCTTGAAGCTGTTTGAGGAAAATTGATGATGCCATCTACAGTTCATCTAGCCATCGAAACTCTTCGTATGATTTTCGGGAGGCCAGACGTTATACATAACACCCTACAACGGAAATTGAGACAGATGCCATCAGTGAGGACCGAGCGACTGAATACCCTTATCGATCTCGCGTTGGGTGTACAAAATTATAGAGCAACCATGCAAGCATTAGGTCTGAACGACTATCTCAACGACCCTATGCTTATCAATGAGTTGCTGAGTAAACTTCCTGGGGATATGAAATTAGACTGGGGTCGTCGTCGAATAATTATCTCAAGGGTAGATGTCGTGGCCTTTGATGAATGGTTATTTGCGCTGCCATCATGTGCAAGCCACGTAACGCCACTTAATGAAACCAACGGTAACGCTGCAGAAGAAAAGGTGTTAGGAAAGAGCAATAGGCAAAGAGTTTTCGTGCACGCCGAAGTACCAAAGGAGCTTAGCCTCACCAAAACGTATAAAGAGGAAACTGAACATTCCATAGCTTGTTCTTTGTGCGACAAAGAGCACAATCTTACCGATTGTCCAAACTTCCCAGCAAAGAGCCAAAATGAACGTTGGCAGTTAATCAAGAACAAAGGGCTATGCATTCGATGCTTTAAGTCCCACATGGTTAGACGGTGCACCTCTAAGCAAGTTTGCGGGATAGATGGATGTAGAATGGTGCACAACCCACTACTACATAGCCAAAATGCTGCAGCTAAGACTAGTCGGGTGAATACAATCCTAGTTCATCAACGTAAATTTAGGAGAGCCATTTTACGTTACATTCCGGTAAATTGTATGGTCCTAAAGCCCCGGTGGAGATATTTGCGTTGATTGATGAGGGAGCATCATGCACATTGATGGACAGTACATTGGCTGAGCAGTTAGGTCTCGAAGGCCCTGGTGAAGACTTGTGCTTGAGATGGACGGGCGACATAACACAGCAGGAAGTAAACTCAAAGGTGTTAAGCTGTGAAATATCTGCAAGAGAGAAAAACTCTAGAAGATATCGTATGCACAATATTCGAACAATCACTGACCTCGAGTTACCGCAACAAACCCTCAACGCAGACACTTTAAATGAGCACAAACACCTGAAGTCATTGCCTATTCTACCATACACCGACTGCAAAGCACGATTATTAACAGGCTTGGACAACACGGCTGAACTTTGCGTACCTGTGGAGGTGAGTCAAGCTGAAGGTGATGATTTAATAGCTGCGCGTTGCAAAGTAGGTTGGTCAGTATATGGTCAGGATAAGTCGGCTTATCAGCCAGACGAAAATCTGCTCCACGTTTGCACCTGTACTAAATATGTTCAGCTTGATAACTTAATGAAAGCTTATTTCTCTATCGATTCGGGGGGTATCAATCCTGTTCTAAAACCGCTTAGATCAAGGGAAGACGAGCGTGCATACCACATAATGGAGAAAACAGTCTTGTATGATGCCAGTGCTAAGAAATGGGAAACGGGACTCTTGTGGAAATATGACCACATCGACTTGCCCGACTCATATCGAATGGCATATAACCGTTTCCAATGTCTGGAAAAGAAGATGGAAAAAAGCCCCGACCTGAAGCAGTATCTTGTGGGGAAGCTAAATGACTATCTCGAAAAGGGTTACATAAGAAAACTAAATGTTGAAGAAATATCAAAAAGAGGCAAATCTTGGTTTATTCCACTATTCACAATTGAGAACGTTAACAAAAATAAATTGAGAATCGTGTGGGATGCAGCTGCTAAGGTGAGGGGCACGAGTCTGAACGACGTATTATTAAAAGGACCCGATCTTCTAAGATCGTTGGTAGGTGTCTTATTGAGGTTTCGTGAACGACCAGTGGCTATCTGTGGAGATATTCGTGAAATGTTTCACCAAATTAGGGTGAGAGCGGAAGATCAGGCAGCACAGCAGTTCCTGTGGCGAAATGGCGAAAGTAGCAGACGTCCGGTTGTATTCGCTATGACGGTTATGACGTTTGGGGCATCGTGTTCCTCATCTTTGGCAAACTACATAAAAGATAAGAACGCTCTACGTTTCCAGAAGGTACTACCAAATGCTGTGGCAACAATTGTCGAAAATACGTTTGTGGACGATTGGTTGGCTAGTATGGATGATGAGGAAGAAATGATTCGACTCGCTACTGACGTCCGCTTCATCCATCGTGAAGGCGGTTTCGAAATGCGAAACTGGTTGTCAAATTCTAAACGAGTTCTGCAAGCGCTCTCAAATAAGCATGAACTCGGGAATAAATGCTTCATAGAGCCAGGATCAGAACTTCAAAAGGTTCTTGGTATGTGGTGGCTACCTACCAGTGACGAGCTAACCTTTGTTCACAGGTTCAAACCGGATGTCTTCAATGAATCCACTTTTCCAACGAAACGACAAATACTTCGAGTAATGATGACCATATTCGACCCTTTGGGTCTGTTGGGGTTTATTGTAATTAAAGCTAAGATGATATTACAAGATGTGTGGCGATCGGGCGTAACTTGGGATGAACCTGTACATGATAAAGAACGTTCCGCATGGTGGCAGTGGCTGCGAAAGCTACAATGTATTGATAAAATCCGAATTCCAAGGTGGTACACTTTCGCAAATCGCAGCAGCGACAACCAACTTCATATCTTCGTTGATGCTAGTATATCAGCATATGCGGCTGTGGCCTTTCTACGTTCCAGTATGGGCGACAAAGTTCATTTCTGTCTCGTTGCCTCCAAGACACGAGTTGCTCCGTTGAAGCCACTATCGGTGCCGAGACTTGAGCTGATGGCAGCCATCTTAGGACTTCGTCCAGCTAAGTTCATAGGAAAGGAACTCTCCATACAAATTAATCGCCGGATCTTCTGGTGCGATTTGAAGGATGTACTATATTGGATTAGGTCTGGATTGGCAAAATTCTAGAGTATTCACAAATCAACGAGTGGCGCTTTGGGAGATGGTTTACGGGCCCTGAATTCCTAAGTCTATCAGAAACTCTCTGGCCAACATCCGAATTCAAAGAGCCACAAACCGTATCAGAAACTATACAGCACGTAACAATTGATTCTTCGAAAGATATTGGTGATACGCAACCAGATCCTACAAGGTTTAGTAAGTGGGAAAAATTGCGCGATGTACAGATGTGCGTTCTTCGTTTTCTCCATTTGACTATGAAGAACACCGCGAGAAATCCAGTTACACAGACAATTCTTTCCGACAGCACCTGTACAAGTGCCGAACTACTTCTCTTCCGCAAGTGCGGTCAAATAAGAAAAGGCGCGGTATGTCGAAAAAGCTCAATCTACAAATTTTCTCCATTTATAGCCAAGCTCGCACTGCTACGCGTAAAGGGTCGAATTGAAGAAGCAAGAGGAGTGACAACAGATCTCAAACAACCAATTATACTTCCCCGTCACAATATTGTGACTCATTTGGGCACAGATTTCTATCATCGAAAGTTCCATCACCACCATAACGAGATAGTGGTAAATGAGATGCGCCAGCGATTCTGCATTAATGGTCTACGAGATTTGGTGCGGATGATATCAAAAGTATGTCAACAATGTCGTAATCGGAGAGCCAAACCGAATCCACCAGAAATGGGAAAGTTACCACCAGAGCGTCTCGCGTCATTCACTGATCCTTTCGCTTATACAGGAGTGGATTATTTCGGACCCTTCGACGTGACGATTGGCAGAAGGCATGAGAAGCGTTGGGGAGTTGTTTTTACCTGCATGACTATACGTGCTGTACATATTGAGATTTCTTCATCACTATCTACTGACTCATTCCTCCTTGTTCTGAAATTATTTATATCACGACGAGGAGTTCCACGTCGAAATTTCTCTGACAACGGCACTAATTTCAGAGGCGCTAGTCGTGTTCTGGCAGACGAAATCGAGAAAATATCATCTGGCACACTAATGGAAAAATACCCCGAAATTGAGTGGACTTTCATACCACCAGCATCACCACATATGGGCGGAGTGTGGGAGCGTATGGTACGATCTATAAAGTCAGTATTGATGGACATATTACCAAAAGAAGGTCTACGGGAGGAAGTACTGAGAGCAACTTTAGCCGACGTCGAAAATATTATTAACATGCGTCCTCTTACCTACGTTCCACTGGAATCATACGATAGCGAAGCATTAACGCCAAACCATTTCCTTCTGGGAAATTCAAGTGGCATAAGAGAGAAGGGTGATTGCGATGTTACCAATCCGTCGCTGCTAAATAAGAAATTTCGCACATCTGGTGAGTTGGCTGATCGATTCTGGAAGCGATGGATTCGCGAGTACTTGCCAGGCCTAACAAGACGGACAAAATGGTTCGAAAAAGCACCAGAACCCATCGCTCCCAAAGACGTCGTAATAATTGTTGATAAAAACATGAAAAGGAACACTTGGACAAAGGGAATAGTTTTGGATGTCATAAGGGGCAGCGACGGACAAATAAGAAGCGCCGTAATCAAAACTTAGAACGGCTTAATAACACGGCCAGTAGTGAAACTTGCGCGCCTAGATCTGAAAGTGAACCCCACGTCAGAGCATGGAGATCACGGCGGGGAGAATGTTAGCGCGCAAAAACACTAATTTTATAAAATGTTTAAACTTAAAGAATGTACATTAAAATACAACTCTAAGGATTTATTAAATTTTGAATATACATTAAAATGCAACCATGTAGATGTAAGTCCCGCTATTTGTCTGTGCTAGCTCAACTGCGGCTTACCCTTTTGCGTTGGGTCATTCTCTTTTGATTCGCTGGCGGAGTGGTACATACACCTACAAGGAGCACAATTATTTTAGCAAACGATCGTACGATCGAATTATTGAAATCAAATAAAGTACGAATCAGCTTAAAATAAGTGTTTTACTTTGCCACCCGCCAACATTCCCCTTCAACAACCGGAATGTACTTTGCCTTGGAGTAGTCTATTATCCGTCCCGTCGATGCCGATACTAATATAGCTATAACCAATTGTAAAGTAATCCTAAAAGCATATGAATTTTTAAATCTAATAAATGATCCTGAAAGAATATTAAAATTTTTTGTCTATCTTATTTCAGCGAAGGTTGTCCTTATGGACCCTCCTCCCTCTTATAAGCACCGTTGTGCCTAAGTCTCTTTCAACGTTTTCTTCGGTGTAGAGAGGAGTCAATTTGTTGCCTAGTCTCCAATTGTTTCTGACCAGCACTTTGTCCCCCATCTGAAACTCTCTATCCTGTTTCTGTTTAGTTTGGTTTATTAATTCCTTATCTTGTGCGTTTTTCAGGCGAGATGATATCTATGTGTTGGCTTTTGCCGAACGAAAAATGTTAATGGGTTTCTCCCCAGTCACCGTATGAATAGAGTTATTATATTTTATTGTGGCTAGAAGGACTATTTCCTCGATATCGTCCAGTTTTTGATCAAGTTTAAGGCATCGCGATATTTCCATCAGTGTGCTGTGGAATCGCTTTACCTGGCCGTTTGATGTACTGTGTAAGGGTTGGGCACTCGCGATGTCGATGTCGAAATGATTTTTTAGAATGGCCTTAATGCTGTGCGAATTTAGTGAATTTTCGTTGTCATAATAAATGGTTTTCGTACTTGAAAACATGTTTAGTAACTGTAAAAGCTGTGGCTTTACATCCACTATCGTTTTAGACCTAAGTGACTGCACTATCGCAAATTTTGAAAATTTGTCGATGCAAGTCAGAAAGTACTTTAATCCGGTGGAAAATATATCAATGTGGAGGATTTCTCCACAATATTTTGGTATGGGTGTCCGAGCAATAAATTGCTTTTTTGGGTGGCGGTCATACTTTGCTTGAGAGCACACACGGCAGTTCGCAGCAAACTGCTTAGCTTTCTTTTCCATTTTTGGAAAAAAATAGTCTTCTAGTATCTGCTTTGTATTCTCTTGTGCCGCTCGATGCGCTCGATTATGCTCGGCCGCAATGATTTCTTGTTTTTCAGGCGAGATTCGTTCGTTTATATCTGTAATATCATTGACGAACTTCTCTGTATGTCTAAATTTTACGGTTGGAAACAGTTCAACTAATTTATGCTGAACCTTTGCCAAAGTATGCAGATTGCTGTAAATTGCGTTAACCACGCCAACTTTCACAGCCTCCTGTAGGAGTTTCACCAAATCGTCCGTTGTTTGATATGAAATGAGGTGTCGTGTTTTTTTTTTCCAAAAATTATGAAAGTTCTTCTCTGCGGCTCTACACCCTCTTCTATAAGGATCTGGTTGCGGAAGCAATTTACCGGCTTAACGGTTTTTTCGATTGTATTGGTTGACGACTCTTCACTGTGAATTGTTTCAACACTTGCACTATCTAGGGCGTTTATGTGCTGCCTAGATAGTGCGTCTGCAACCACATTTTCTTTACCCAGTTTGTAGATGAGCTTCACGTTGCACTCATCAATGAAAGCTTTCCATCTCTTAATTTTTGAGTTCGGATTTCTGTCGGAAACCGCAAAGGTTAGTGGCTGGTGGTAAGTAAACATTCTAAGCTTCTAATAGGTAGTCAAATCGAATGATTTACTTAAATCCGGATAAGTTAATGTTACGTCCTCAGATGCTAAAATTTCCTTTAATATACTGAAGGCCTTTTCCTGTTCGTCAGTTAAATCTATTTTGATTTTTTTTGATTGTGACGCAGTAACTCGACCGTATTCGCCCCTCATAATATTCGACAGGGGTTTCGCTATCTTGGCGAAATCTCTTATAAAACAGCGGTAATAACCCGCCAAGCCCAAAAATGATCTCAGCCCTCTTAAAGTGGTGGGCTGAGGGAATTTTTGAATTGTGTCGACCTTGTCAGGACATGTTTTAATTCCTCCTTGCGAAACCAAAAATCCTAAGTGTTCAACTTCGCTTTTAAAAAATTTGGACTTTTCTGCCGAAACTCTCATATTGGCTCCGAATAAACTTCTTAATATTGCTTCAACATCTTTCAAGTGTTGTTTTTCATCCTTCGAGAATATAATGACATCGTCCACGTACACGAAACAGTTTTTTCCTATGTGTTCCCTCAACATGTCGTCTATAGCCCTCTGAAAAATACCGGGAGCATTCCAGTTTTTTTGCTGTACGAACCTTCATATGATCTATTCGCAAAATTCGTCGCAAAAGCGTAGCGTTCGTTATTAGCGTCTACCTCCTGTGCCAAAGCCAGGGCAGATGGAAGATCTGATGGTCTCGACGCGAACAGGATATCGCATAGAGGCTTCCATAAACCTGATATGAATACCCTGAGCGCATCGGCTCTATACTTTTCATTTATGGTGTCCACCACACCGCATTCGTAGGACATAATAGTTTTGTTTGCTAACAGAGTTAGCTCCTTTTCTACCTCATCGTAGAATTCTAAGCACGACATTGAACCTTGCCTCAGTGTGGATAGCTCTTGCTCGATGAGATATATGGGTCGCTTGTCTGCGTAGGTAAAGTCGAGGCGGGAGATTATTGCATTAAAATTCAGTACCGTGTTGAAGGACGAAAGTACTGCGTCGGCTGCACTTCGTACCTTATTTCTAAGAATAGTAACCGCTTGGTAGTGACGTTCGCTGCCATCATATCTTTTAAATAACTCGTATGCATTGTGTGCCGCTTCACGCCAGGACACATAGGTGCCCGGGTGACCAAAAAAATCTGGAAGAGATTTTATTGCATCAAGTGTAAGATATCGCAGGTGTGTAAGATATCGCAGGCCCACCTTTGTGAATTTTTCAATTTTTGTCTTCGTCAGAGCAACCTGGTTCTGAATTGCAACTATTTTCCTATCGAATTCTAGTTTTTGGGCAGCTAATGCCCTGCCCACCTCTGCTCTAACCAACTCACCTACTTGTTCAGCGTTCATGATTTGTTCTTCTGTATTCTGCAAATTAAGTTTTTTGAACAAGTCCTCTAACTCCTTATTCATCTACTTCCCGTAAAAATTTGTAATTCAATTTCACTTTATTTTATTAAAAGTTATTCATTCATTCACAATTCGCTAAAGTTGTATTCTCACCTCCTTATTTTACTTTTTTTTTTTAAATTAGAACGAGATAAGCACTTCACTCACCTTTCCATCCTTAAAATATCCTTATAATATTGCGGGATTCCAGCTGTTTCACGTTCTAGTCTATCAGGTAGTGGTGCCGAAGAATTCCCAGGATTATCGCTGGTGATTTCGCTCCATCCGCTGCCCAAGGGTAATTCGGGTTAGATAACGCTGCCCAAGAAAAATTCGTTCCTTGGTGACTTAAATCCTCCTCGTTAAGACTGGAGTATCCCTTACTGCGTTACACTACTGTTTGTTTGTAAACTTTCGACTTAATTTTCGCGAGCCCCACGTTGGGCGCCAATTAACGATTTAAATTTAATGTCTTAATTTATTACAGCTCACTGGCTGTTCGTTTGACGTGAGTCCTAAAAACTAACTTTACAATGATTTCTTAGCCTACAACTAACCATCGGCGTCGCGCTGCGCTGCTACCGTTCTGCCACCGCTTTACCTGTGGGAATTCTATTCTGCTGACATAGCGATTCGATGGAACATTTACAGTCGTTCACCGTGTGAACGCAGTTATGCTGACACAGCAGTTCACATAGAATATTTGGCAGTCGACTGCGTAAACATAATTATGTTGCCTCAGCGGCTCGTGTAAGGTATCGGATTACATTAGTGTGAGCGACCTGAGTGAAGGTTGCGTCGACTAAATGGTCATCGTGAGAGTTAATTCAGGATAACTTGTATATCAACCAGAGACCTGAAGTGATTCCCTTTTTTAAGTTATTGGTTGATTAACAAAAAAAGAGTCTTTGTGAATATAAATCAAAATTTATCATACACAAATATCCACAAAAACATACATATTTACGCAAGGCACACGTAACGAAAGTATGAATAATGAGTAAGCTTCTTTTCATACGACTCGGTATTGTGCTCATTCTCTCATAAGTCAATAATTTAATCACGTCAAAGCGAAATGATTCAAAGCCCCAAGAAGCACCAATAGTATTTTTGAATGACTTAAGTGACTTGAGTATTTTCAGTTAGGCTTTATTGTGTTTGTCGCTTTTTTATTCTTTTTTTATTTATTTCTATGTTGGTAATTTATTTCACTACTTATTTATAATGTTTTCATACAGATTTCAACGCAACATTGTTGAAAGTCGTATGACTTTAAATGTTACTACTAAGGAATCAGCAGCTCGTTTTTTTTTTAATAATTTCTATTTGAAAACAACAAAATGAAATCATCAATGTTTTAAAACTAACCTAAGTTAACAAAATTCATATATCTTTATATTAAAATTATTGCACTTGAAAATAAGACTAAAAATACTCATTCAAAGGTACATATAGTATGTATAAAAGAAAATAATTTTTCTTGCAAAAATGTATAATTTTTTGTTGTAAACTGAATTTAGGAAAAGAATGCTGTCTACTGTCTTTGGTGCTATTCTTTTGCGCTTCTCTGTAATAATACAGTAGAACTCAAATTATCCGAATTAATGGGGACCGGGACCCATTCGGATAATCAAATATTCGGATAATCGGATTTTTTTTTAAAATATGCCATTGGAGAGAATAAAAGCTACGTTTTGATATTGCACTATTTTTTTATTGAATTAAATGAAAGAAACATGAAATTTTCACATGTTTTAAATATAAATAAAGTGTACTTATGTACAAGTTTAGAAATAAAAATCATTGTTTTTTAAACATCTCCGTCAATGTAAGCTGTTTTGCGGTCTTCAACCGGGCAGCCAGGTCACGCATTCGCTTGACGGTGAGCAGTTGCAAGTGGTCACACTCGGGCTGACGCTCCATCCACTTCAAAGCAGTCTCGAGGCCGGCGAATGCTTCACTAGCTGATGGTCCAGCGTCTACTTCAACATCAGCAGAAAGTTCTTCTTCCACTTCCACTTCAACATCTTCTCTCACACTTACAACAATTTCATCGTCATTGAGAATTTGAAAACCAGGGTCAGACGTGTCACAAGCCATCCTCTCTCCTACATCTTCAGCACTTACTTCTGTACAACCAGGAATTTTTACAATCATTTTTCTTATTTCCTCTAGTGACAACGCATCATCATCATTATCATCCTCTCCATATTCTTGTTTCTCATTTTCTTCAGATTCTTTTTTTTTTTTTGTTCTTCTCAGACGGTAGGCCTTTCAGTTTATTCCACGCACGTCTTAGCGTCACTGGCGTAACCAAACTCCAAGCTTTCGCTACCATGTAACAGCAGTCCTTTAAATTTATTTTGCTATTTTGCGACTTGACGCGCAAGCACTGGCTTCGCGGGGGGAAGAATAATAGCGCACTTAGACTTTTTTTGGACAATTTTTTGTGATTCGGATAATCGGCGATTCGGATAGTCGGAGTTCGGATAATTGGAGTTCTACTGTATGTATTACCGGCAAACGAAAACACTCGCTTTGATGCTGCCTTGCTAGCAGGAAGGGCAAGAACTTTAAGTGCTAACTTGAACAACCTGGGCTATATTTTGTTATGCATGAACACCTGGCCGTAAAAAAGGTTTGTTCTCGTTGGATACCGCACAATTTGACAATCGCTCAAAAAAAGGCTCGTGTGGATTGGTGTAAAGAAATGCTGAAAAAATACGATCGCGGTGCTTCAAAAGACGTTTATAAGATCGTCACAGGTGACGAATCATGGATCTATGTGTATGAGCCCGAAACAAAACAGCAATCGACCGTGTTGGTCTTCCAAGACGAGCCAAATTCAACGAAAAAAAAACATTTTCGTTGATAAATATGCCTATTTTCATTATTAGACCAGAAATATATATAGCAGCTTTCGTATTTCTGAAACCCAAATTACACTTCTGCCATTCCGTTTTTCACTTATCTTATAAATAAATACCCATAGGAATTTTTCCCACCAAGTCTTCATTAGACAACATTGTGTATTAGTAACTTGGAATAAATTAGAATATATAAATATCAGTATATGTATTTACCTTTACAAAAACCATGCAATAACAAAATTGTATGCTTTCTCAAAAAAGTGAGTAAAGTCAAATTATTTGTCTACTATTGAGAGAGTCATAGATTGTTGTCACTCATAAGTGCAGAAATAGGGTCGGCTTTAGTATATCGTCCCAGGATTTCGGGAATAAAATGGGTATTATCGGATAGAGGAGATTATCCAGATCACGACTATATATGGTTATAGCCGCAGGAAGCTTACGGTTTTGAGATAATTACATATTTGCTATATATAAAATTAATATTGCACTTATACGAGTATTTTTCAATTTTATATACACTAACACATCACTTGGCACAATTCCGATTTCTTTGGCGCCGCGATTTGAAGGTACCGTTGGAAAGAGGAAGTCCTCCTGATTAAAAAACATATAGGGTTATAGGGTCCGCAAACGCTTAGTTTAGGAGATATTCGGCCTTAAAGTTCAAAAATTCGCAAAATTGGACCATTTCAAGGAGCTATTTCACCACATTAAACACACTTTTTTCACATTTTTCACTTCAAATTAATTAAATTGCACTATAATCTTTTAAATAAATCAACATTTTACTCTTTTAGCAGGTTTTTTACCTAAAAAATCTTTATTTTAAAAATTACATTTTACACTTGTTTCAACCTCATTTGTTTACTAAAAATTACGACGAAATGGAGCGCTGCCATGTGTTGATAAGGCAATTCGCTGAAATTCCTCTTTTTCGCAAAAATTCCTCTATTCATGCATATGGATATTTTCCTTTTTAAACTTATTAAGCAAATAAGTAATATTATATACATGTATTAGTAATATTATATAATAATATTATATATACATATGTATAAGTAATATTATACATATAATAATATTACGTAATAAAGTGTACAGTACATGAGTACAGTACGAAAACTCAAATTTTGTTTCAATATGAGTGCATGATAACCGAAAAATATAACCACTTCATACCCAAAACTCATATTTTAAATATAATAATATATATATTGTCGCCTAAAATACAAACCAATGTATCATCAAAAATAAATGGAAATCGCTGACAGATATAATAACCAAAATTTATCCATTTTATAACGAAAACTTAAATTTTATTTCAATATTGGTTATAAAGTGGTTATATTTTTTGGTTATTATGCAGTCATATTGAAACAAAATTTGAGTTTTGGATATAAAGTAGTTATATTTTTTGGTTATTATGCACTCAAACTCATATTTTAAATATAATAACATATATATTGTCACCTAAAATACAAACCAATGTATCATCAAAAATAAATGGAAATCGCTGACAGATATAATAACCAAAATTTACTATTTTATAACGAAAACTTAAATTTTGAGTGGATGATAACCATAAATTATAACCACTTTATACCAAAAAGTCAATATATTTTTTTTATTTTTAACGCAGAAAGGGGTACTACGCGAAAGTACTTCAGTCACCCTGGGTATTCGCTCGGCCAGGGTTATTTTTTTAAAGCGCGGCCGAAGGCCGCCAACGCAGAAAGGAGTACTATGCGAAAGTACTTCAGTCACCCCGGGTATTCGCTCGGCCAGGGTTATTTTTTTAAAGCGCGGCTGAAGGCCGCCAACGCAGAAAGGAGTACTATGCGAAAGTACTTCAGTCACCCTGGGTATTCGCTCGGCCAGAGTTATTTTTTTAAAGCGCGGCCGAAGGCCGCCAACGCAGAAAGGAGTACTATGCAAAAGTACTTCAGTCACCCTGGGTATTCGCTCGGCCAGAGTTATTTTTTTAAAGCGCGGCCGAAGACCGCCAACGCAGAAAGGAGTACTATGCGAAAGTACTTCAGTCACCTCGGGTGTTCGCTCGGCCAGGGTTATTTTTTTAAAGCGCGGCCGAAGGCCGCCAACGCAGAAAGGAGTACTATGCAAAAGTACTTCAGTCACCCTGGGTATTCGCTCGGCCAAAGTTATTTTTTTAAAGCGCGGCCGAAGGCCGCCAACGCAGAAAGGAGTACTATGCGAAAGTACTTCAGTCACCCCGGGTATTATGTATATAAAAATGTTATATTACAATCATAAACATATATGTATATTATAATGTTATCACACGATTTTACTTATCTATGTTTATTAAATATAAATCACATATTCATATATGCATGTATATGGAAAAGTGTTCACATATTCAATTTTAGCTTGAAAAATCTTCTTTATAGTTTTTTTATAGTTAATAAAGAAAAAAGAATCACTCGAAAGTAGAAACAAAGAAAACGCTGTGAAACGCTGAAAAATCCTTCACTTTTGGTTTTTAAGGTGTGGCAATGCTGGTTTTCCTTGTAAATATAAGCGCACTACACTTTTCAGCCATAAATTTGACAAGTGATATTTAAAATACTAAATTTAGTTGAAAAATTGCAAAATAATTGTGAAATGTAAGCTTATTTCAAAGCTTAGAGTGTATATTTAAATATACAGTGTAAAGAACGTGAAAAAATTTAGTGAAACATAGGGAAATAACATGTTTTCTTAGTGCAAATTTTTGAATTTTTAAACGTGAATATTTCAAAAAATATCAGTTATTTTTATGATATTCCTCCTCTGGAGAAGCTCCCCTATCCATACATACCCCATTTATACGGAAATTCGGTTTTTTTACCCCTCCGCCAAAGTAATCGGAATCGTGCCCATCACTTATTCATTTGTACACATTTATTTAATATATAGTAATATAATCCAAAAATAGCTTTTAATATACATTTAAATTGTTGTTGAATTATGATTATTTAAGAATAACAAATGAATTACAAACTGTCAAATAATCAGTGTTACCATACTAAAATATTTTACTGACTAATACTATGTTCGGACTGACAACAAAAACATGTTTTCTTGGGAGAAACTGGTTTTCGCACGAAAACTTGTGTTTTTCCCATGTAAAATCTGTCAAACCAAAACACAGTTTTCGCTGAAAACTACTTCAAAACTTACATTCCACTCATTATAATCAGTGCCTGCTCTAGTTTAATCGATTTTTTTGGAAGACATATTTTGCCGGCCCTAAATTGTCACTTGATATTTGTTTACATTCCATATACAAATACAGCTGGTCACTGTTAAGGGGATTCTCTTGTTCTTGCCAAACCCTTACACGGTGCACCAATTGCAGAATTTTCTTCTTGGTGCAACGGCACAACAAACACACGCAAAAATTTATTTGCAATGGCTGTAAAATATGTCAGACCAAAATATATTTATTTTCGTGCCATCATATATCACTAGATTCTGCAATGGGTGCTCTCTTGGCCTTGCATATTTCGGTATAGGATTTTTGCATTTTGTGTCATCTTGCAAGAGCAAGAGAATTGATAGTTGTCAGTAAAAGCTCATTAAAAACACACATTATTGGTCCACAACATACAAATGTGTTATCAAAATGTTCTCAATGTTGGCTAATTTCAAACATAATCTTAAAAACGATATTTTCGTGGCGCCCGAGCAGGGACTCAGTGCGTGGCTGTAAAATTGCATTTAATTTTCGAAAGGAGGTTCAAAGTAATACTTAGCGTATTAATTTAATTTCGCGTGAGCAATTGCCTGTGAATTTTCCATTTCTTCCGGTTTCGGAAATGAATGTCTGGACAAAGACATTAAAAAATATACGTGTAATAAATTCAAAAAAAATTTTTACATTACAAAATAGCAGTGGCTTGTGAAAAATATAACACTTTGCTTATACATATATGTATGTAAAATAATTGCGAAGTGCACACATATGGACATACACTGAAGTGAATAAAAACGAAGTGGTAAAATCGAACATAAAGAAAATAAAATACAAATTAACCTAAATTAAAAGTTGAAAAAAAAAACTGAGAGAAACGTTTTGTGAAGTGTGTGGTGAAAATATAATACATACATATGTACATGACATACGTGCGGTAAAATTCACCAGTCCAATAGTGCGCAACCACAAAGAAAGAAATGAAACTAAAACCAAAAGGGTTAGGTTAAACAGGCATATTTTTGCAAATACAGAGGAGTGTCAAAATATAAGCAGTGTTAAAACAAAGGCATTATATTTTTTCTGAGGAGCTAAATGTGGTTTCACACTTATTGCGGTAAAGCAAATTTATTCAACTACCGCCAAAAACATAAAAAAAAGAGTGTCGCGAGTGCCGCTAAAAAGTGCCGGAAAGGAGGTACAAACCCATTAAAAGAAAAAAGCAGTAAACCAAAAACCGATAACTTCGGCCGTTAAAACGCTAAACAGCTATTTGGGGTAACATCATGTCGGTACCGAACAGGCTTGCGTCAACACCATCGTCCCACCGCTGCCAAGTCAACGTCAACGCCGTCGCTGTTAACGTCGACGCCAGATCCTCCTCTTCGTGGGAATGAGCTGCAACTGCATTCTCTGCAAAAGGGAAGTGAACGCAGGCAAACGGCCTGTGCATTCACAACAGGTAACGAGGGCGAATCACTGAAAGTGGTGCAAATAAAAAAAATACGAAAAGTATAAAAAAAAAAATAAAAGAGCAAGTGCACACTTTCAGTTTTTGGCTCTCCCTCTTTTCACAATTTTTTCACATACGTATATTTTCATATTTTCACATTGCATATATTATATAATATTTCTCATATTTTAATATTCACATACGTACATATATTATATATACATACATATGCATTTATGCATCTATGCATCTACATACATAAGTGAAAGGGGGATCGTGTGATTTGTGGTAACGTTCTTAATTAAACAATAAGGTGCGATATTTATATATTACAGACAAAAAATTTTAAAATCTTAAAGGAAATAAGGTTTTACAATCCAGTTCTTTGGAAATTTTCTCGTTAAAAAAAAAATTTCAAGAACGTTCGACTGTGCTATTGCTCATTTTGCATACCCCATCGGGTTGGCTTTCGTATACTTGGGAATCGATATTATTTTTTCGTAACCGATTCCAAATATATTTTTTGCCAACCTTTATTGCTATTGGCTTTCGTATATTTGGTAATCAATCTATATATATTTTTCGTTTTCGTTATCGATTCTTACTATATCTGTTGCCAATATATAGTCTTTTTTTTTCGGAAATTTAATTTAAATAAGCAAAATGAGCAAGCCAAAGCCAACTATCACCAACCTCTCTCCAAGTAAGGAGTGGATCGACTTAAAGTCATTAAAGCGTCAAAGGACGGTGGCGAAAAGTAGCATTTTACGCATAAAAACGGGTCTTCTAGAAAAGACTATGTTTAGACCCAATCGAATTGGAATGTCGTCTTGATATACTAAACTCACATAGTGAGAAATTGAAGAAATGTCAATCTAAAATTGATTGATGAAGACGACATGGCCCGAGGGGAGTTAGAGGACATAACTGTAGAAACAAAATCTATAATTAAAACAATTTTGGCCAAAAATAGAACATCTATTGCTGAAACATCATTCGTAACGTCTCACAGCTCAAGGCTCCCAAAAATGAATTTGCCGAAATTCAAGGGAGAATACTCGGAATTTAAAAATTTCATGAGTTTGTTCGAGAGTTTTGTTCACAGTGATCCAAACATCCCAGATATTGAAAAATTCAACCATCTGCTTAATTGTCTATCTGGGGAGGCTCTGAGAACAGTTAAAGTGTTTCAGATGTCGGATGAAAATTACACGAAAGCGTAGGCAAGTCTCAAAAAGGCCTATGATAACAAATGCTTGATATTTTTTAACAAATTTTCAAAAATTTTTGAGCTGCCAACTATCCCAAAGCCATCAGCACTTTCTTTACGAGCGATGATCGATGAAGTGTCTGCTGTTTATGACTCTTAGCTATCTCTGAGCGATGAGAGACAAATAACAAACGCCATTATAATCCATTTAGTGATGACAAAGGTGGAAACCCGACCCAAGTGGGAAGAGCAACTTGACTACGACCACTTACCTGTATGGAAGGATTGCGAAGCAACTTTAAATAAAAGATTTCAGCAATTAACAGCGGAAGGAGCATCTTGTTCGAGGACGAAACTTGGAGCCACAACCAGCATGAGCCACATGAAGCAGCCACACATGGAGAGGACAAAATCAGCATTAGTCACTGCAGCTACAAAGCAGATAGCATCTACCTGCCTGCCCATCTTTCAAGGCTCATCCGGCGCAACAGAGATTCGAGGTCATAAATTGCTTGCGTAAGGGGCATACCGTTTCCAAATGCGGAGCGGATCGTTGCCGGATTGCAATCGATCCCATCACTCGCTGTTGCACCCGTATCCAGTGTCCTTCTCTGATGCACCTCATCTGCTACTCGAGTAATGTTGGCAACAGCAGTAATTTTAGTGAGGACAAGCTGTGGAGATTACCTGCCTGCGAGAGCGTTGCTGGACTCCGGCTCCCAAGTCAACTTCATGATGGAGGACTTGGCACAGAAGTTGCGGATTCGACATCAGCACCAAACATTAAGCGTGATAGAAATTGGCAATTCCAATACAAAAGTGGGGTCAAAACTAAGCGCGTTTGTCAAGTCGCGTTTAAATAATTATGAATTTTCGGCGGAATTCTGGGTAATGCTATGCATTTCGGCAGATCATACAGACCATTATATCAATGTTAGTGGTTGGAAAATTACGCACAATATTGAATTGACGAATCCAGAATTCCACAAATCTAAAAAAGTGGATATTCTATTGCGGGCTGAAACATTTTTCGATCTTTTAGCTGTTGGCCAAATTAAAAATGGTCCCAACCAACCAACTTTTCAGAAAACCTTTTCAGGATGGATTGTATCTGGCAAATACGCCAGTAATAAAAGCTCTCCTCCCAGATAACATAGCACATTATGCCAAGCTGAAGAAGACTCTGGAAAAATTACCATCAGATTCAAATGGCATTAAATTCACACAAGAGCAACAAGAGTGTGAAAACTTTTTCGTAAATACAACTCAAGTATTGCCTTCAGGGCGGCTTCAAGTCAGAATGCCTTTTAAAGCTGACCGTAACTGCGGATTCGACGCCAAAACAGGACTTTAAATATTATAGGGATTGGAAAGTCAAGTACAAAAGTCGGGGCCAAATTAAGCGCATTTGTTAAGTCTCGCGTAAATAATTATGAATTTTTGGCGGAATTCTGGATTATGCGATGTATTTCGGCTAATCGTCTAGACCATACCATTAATGTTAATGGTTGAAAAATTCCGCACAATATTAAATTGGCGGATCAAGAATTCCAAAAATCTCAAAAGATCGATATGTTATTAGGGGCAGAAACATTTTTCGATTTGTTAGCGGTTGGTCAAATTAAAAGCGGCCCTAATCAACCAACGCTACAGAAAACTCTTTTGGGATGGATTGTTTCTGGCAAATATGTCAGCAGTCTTAGTCCTCCTCCCGATAAATAGCGTATTATGCCAAACTGAAGAAGACTTAACGTCAATAGATTCAGTAGTCCAAAAATTCTGGGCTCTGGAGGAACTTCCTTCAGAAACAAGTGGCAACAAATTCACACCTGAACAAAATGAGTGTAAACAATTTTTCGTCAATACAACTGAAGTATTACCTTCAGGAAGGCTTCAAGTCAGAATGCCCTTTAAGGCTGACCGTAAGTTACTCGGTCACTCCTATGAAATCGCAGTTCGGCGATTTCAGACCCTGGAGAGGAAAACATTGAAAGATCCAGAACTTCGTACTTCGCACATGAGCCCAAAAAATAATAAGATCCCGAGTGAACCACGCTATTTCATTCCGCATCAGTGTGTTTTGAGCCCCGAAAGTACAACAACAAAATTACGAGTAATCTTTGATGCGTCGAGTCGTATTTCTTCTCAAATTTCATTAAATGAACTTTTGATGGTAGGCCTAACCATCCAAGAAGAATTGTACTCAACTCTTCTTCGTTTTTGTTAACATAAGTACGCTTTAACGGCAGATATTACTCAAATGTACCGCCAAATAATCAAACATGAAGAAGACAGAAACTGTCAGCTCATTGTGTGGAGTGAGCATCCCTTAGAGCAAATTCAGATTTTTTGACTTAGCACCGTCACTTACGGCACTGCGCCTGCACCATTTCTTGCAACTCGGTGTTTATAAATGCTCAGCGATGCTAATACAACTAACCCACTCGGTTCATTAACCATTAAAAGAGACTTTTATGTTGATGACTTATTAACAGGATCTGAAAGTTTTGAGTCTCTAGATCTTTTAAGAAGTGAAGTAATTAAAATATTAAACTCGGCCGGATTCACCTTAACGAAGTGGTTTTCGAACCACCCTAAATTTTTCGACAGTAATCTTTCTGAAAAGTCATTAAGCTTCAATAACAAAAACTCAACTAAAACACTAGGAATCCACTGGTTGCCGAAAGAGGATTTGTTTCGATTTGTTTTGGATGCCGATTTTCATGATCTGCGAGCCATAACCGAAACATGCTATCAGTCTCTGCTCGCGTTTTCGATCCTCTTGTATTATTAGCCCCACTATTTACCAAAGCAAAAATCTTATTGCAATAGCTTTGGATCCAAAAACTAGATTGAGATGAGTCGATTCCATTGCGCCTCGAAACTAGCTGGCAGAATTTCAAAGCCAACTTACTGCAGCTCTGGTCAATTAGCGTTCCTCGGTATGTAAACCCAGAGTCGACTGCTACATGCCAAATCCATGGCTTCACCGACGCTTCAATAAGAGCAGCGTACAGATGCTGCATATACATGCAAAGCCAAACTGCTAGTGGTGTCAAATGTATGCTGCTTACTACAAAGTCTAGAGTGCCTCCGCTGAAGACCAAGTCTCTTCCGCGTTTCGAGCTCTCGGCAACACATCTTCTTGCCAAATTATGGCCAGGAGTTGCACCAATGTTGAATCGACAATTTGAAAAAATCATATTTTGGACAGACTCTGAAATCGTATTGCATTGGGTAAAAATGCATCCATCTTCATTACAAACCTTTGTCGCAAATAGGGTGTCCGAAATCCAAGAATTGACTGACAATATAAATTGGCGACATGTGCCAACAAAAAAAAATCCTGCGGATCAAGTATCTCGCGGCTGCAACGTGGATGAATTGAATAATTCAATATGGTTTGGCGGTCCACAGTTCCTCTTAGAAGACCCCGCTTTATGGCCAATTAACACTCACTTCCAGCTCTCCCCAGACGATGAAGCATTAGAGAAGAAGAAAAATACTTTCACACTAGCCATAAATGTGAAAGAGAATTCACTATTGAACCTTATCGAAAAATTCTCTTCTCATCAACAATTGCTTCATGTGGTTGCCTATCTATTACGGTGGATTAGACGACCAAAAATGCCTACGGAGGAAAAGGACCTAACATCTGACGAATTACACTTGAGTTTTTTGAAAATTGTTCAGGTGATTCAACATTCGGAATTTGCGAATGAAATCCAAAAACTGGCGAAAGGCACCGCGCTACCCTCAAACTTGCAAAAACTCAATCTGTTTTTGCATGAGTACTCGGATATGTCGCTTTCATTCAAACTAATCCGAGTAGGAGGTCGCCTTTTAAATGCACCTCTCCCATACGATGCCAAATTCCCATTATTACTAAATAAGAATTTGCACTTCGGTATCAATTATTTACGGTTCCTGCACTTTCGAAATCCCCACGCAGGGGCAAAAGCGTTGGTTGCGCTGCTTCGAGAAACCATAAGGCTGATTAATGCAAGAGAGGCATGCAGTAGAACCGTAAGAAACTGTACACACTGCTTTCATTATAAGCCGAAGTTGCAAACCCAAATAATAGGAAACTTGCCAGTTGAAAGACTTCGAGCACTACGACCCTTTCTTATATGTAGTGTAGATTTTTGTGGTCCAATTTATACTACATTAAAAATACGCGGTCGACCACCCGTAAAAACCTGTATCGCAGTTTTCGTTTGTTTCACGTCTAAAGCAGCACTTAAAATTAGTTTCAACTAATTCCTTTATTCTCGCTCTAAAAAGGTTCATTGGTCGCCGAGGGATGCCACAGACGATATACAACGACAACGCAACCAACTTCGTCGGCGCCGATCGCAAGTTGCGCGAACTCAAAGAGGCGTTTCTGTCCCAGTCTCCGGAAGTAATGGAATTCGCCGCCGAAGAAGGGTTCAAATTCGTCTATATACCAGCGAGGGTGCTGCGCTTCGGCGGGTTATGGGAGGCAGCAGTGAAGTCCGCCAAACACCTCGCCGTGCGCGCAACGTGCTGCTCAACGCCGAAGAGCTAGAAACACTACTGGCCGAAGTGGAGGCAATCCTCAACTCGCGGCCCCTTGCACCGTTGAGCCAGGGTCTCAACGACGGCGAAGCATTGACTCCAGCACACCTACTAATAGGGTGCTCCCTCCGAGCCTTACCACCGGCACAAGGTCAACGGACCCAATTCTCTATTGCGAGAGATGGTAACTTGTTTGCTGTCTCCAGCAACTGTTTTGGCGACAGTTTTCCAAAACGTACATTACCAGTCTTCAGGAGCGCAACAAATGGCTGCACCCGAAACGCAACTGCAGCCCGGCGATCTCGTCCTCGTCCTCAAAGACAACACGCCACCGCAGCAGTGGGCACTAGGACGAATCGCTGCAACCGTAGAAGGACGAGACGGAAAGGTACGAGTGGCAACCAAGGCAGGCACCATTAAGCCCTATTCACAAGCTCGCCCTGATGCCTGTCGAAGTTGAAGGATCATGATCCGGTCAAGGTGGCCGGTGTTGCGTCATGCGACTATATAAATCAAAAAATATTTTTTTAAGAAATAAATTTGTTGAAATATTTGAATACATTATGAAATGTTTTATATCACTATTTAAAATTTTTGTAGTATACAACCATAACCATCATCTACTATTTGATTGTATTAGAATAATCTATTACCATGAACTTAAGATTGCTTAATTGAATTAGAACTACATACTTACCGCTTTTTGTATACATACTTACCATTAAGATTTAGGTTAACTAATGAACTATTGAAATAAAGAAGGCTATTGTATTAAAGTCTGTAACCGCGAACGGACGTTTTTCTTTTTTAATCGGAGTTTTTTAAAACCGAGATTACACAAGCAATTTTGCTTTTAGTTGCGCACCTTAGTGAGTCTAATTTCAAACTTAATCTTAAAAACGCTTAAGATTTTTTTCAAGTGCGAAGTGCTTTTTTTAAACGAGTGAAAACAGTGTCCAAAATTTAAAAATAACAAAGAATTCATTTAAACTGTAATGGGGAAAATTTTTTATATCAGGAGAACCTTGTTCAATTAAGTTATAATAACATTTACACACTCCAGGAAGCTTCGACACTTTCGTAGCTCATTTTATCTTCGATGTTCGCAAGATACCTCAGGAGTTGCAGCTTGAGCTTATAGATCTGCAGTTCTTCAGTGAAGGGTTCGGGTTCTACCATATTGGTGGAAGCTGCGGAGCGGGCGAGCCAGTTCGTTACCGGCTATACCTCTGTGACCAGGCATCCAGATTAGGTGCACCTGGTTCCGTTCTGCTAGGCTGTTCAGCCGTTCGCTTTTGGTGCCGCTTGGCTATCGCTAAGTATGGTTATTCGCTCATTACGATAGTTGCGATGGAGGTTTATCTCTCTATGTACCGACTTATGGTAAAGACTTCTGCCTGGAAAATGCACGGAAAACTTCCTACAAATATGGAGACCAATTCCCTCCGACGTTTTCGAACCGTCGGTGTACCACCTCAACGTACTATTCCTTAGCATCAGCTCGAGAGTGAAGTCGTTCCACTCGTCCTTGCTGCCGAGGGTAACCCTAAACTTCTTCGTAAAGTTAATTGTTTTGGTAATACTTATCCCTTCCATCCTCTGGGACGAGATTACCTTGCCTTTGCCACACGTCTCTGCCGTTATTTGCAGAAGTGTGCGCTTGGCTACTTGACTGATCACTAAATGAAGCAGCTCATGCAGGACCTCTTGTGCTGCCGTTGACAAGTGCGCATTACGCCCATAATGCAGACACAGACTAGCCGTTGCAGCTTCCTTACCGAAATCTGCGACGCTATTGCAGCCCAGGCCACCGCCCCGTACGTGATTATCGGTCGCACAATCATAGTGTACAACCACCTACTGATCCTTGGCTTACAGCCCCAGGATGTTCCCGCCAGCCGATTGCACAACATTAATGCTTTTGTCGCTTTGACCAAGGTCAGGTTTACATGCTTCTTTCACTGCAAAGTAGAATCCAGCGTGAGATCAAGATATTTGGCCTTGTTGATCATCTCTATTTCTCTACCTCCAAGTGTGAGGTTCCTGAGACCGGGTTGGGATCTTCGTGAACGGGACCACGGTCGTCTTGGGGGGGTTGATTTTCAATTCAACTCCACTACACCTCCCCTTTGCTAGGTTTAAACCTCTTTGTATTAGGTCACAGAGAGTGTCCTCAAATTTACCTTTGGGTATAATTACAATGTCGTCCGCATACCCCTGTCAACGGATCCCATTGTCCGTTAGCAGTGCTATCAGGTCGTTCACCACAAGACTCCAAAGCAGGGGTGATAGCACACCCCCTGTGGGCAGCCTCTTGTTGTGCGAAGACGAATCCTTTTACCTCCTACTGTAGTCTCAGCAATTCTGGTGCGCAGTACGGCCTCTATCCATCTGCGCACCAGTGCTGCCACATTCCTGCACTGGCTACACTCCTGTGAGACGTTAGTCTAATTGGCCTAAAGGATTTAGCCAGAGAGTAGTCCTTCCTTCCTATTTTGGGTATGAAGATCACCTTAGCCGTCCTCCATAATTCCGGGATGCACGTCATTGCTAGACTCTCCGTCAGCAGCTAAACCAGGTATGGCAGCAGAATCTGTTCCCCCTGTTGTAAAAGCGCTGGAAATATTCCACTCCCGGAGACTTGAATTTTTCAAACGAGGCCATTGCCCACTTGATAGAATCCGCGGTATATAATTGCTTAGCGATTATCCAATCTGAGCGGGATGGCCTGTGTTCGGTCACGGGTGGACGCTGGTCTTCCCGAATTGTCTCCGGGAAGTGCACCCGCAGAAGCTCCGTAGCTCTGTCTTCTGGGCTGGTCGTAAATGTCCCGTCACTTTTTCTAATTGCTAGTACTGTGTCAGTCTTGTTTCTAGCCTGTGCCTTATGCAGCCGAGCTGCTTCTGGTGTAGAGGTGACATTTTCACAGAATCTCCTGAAGCTTGCCTGCTTTGCAGACCTAATCTCCTTATTATATAAGATGAGGTTGCCCCTATATTCTTCCCAGACCCCCATACGTTTAGTGCGACCTTACAATTCTGTGGTCTGACAGGGAGGGCTCCGTTGCAACCCTCCATTGTGAGACTAATCCGTTTGTGGGCTCGTTACTCATGGTAATGTCAAGCACCTCTCTCCTGCTTATTGTTATGAAGGTGGGTTCACACCCCACATTCTCTATAACTACTCGTAAGCTACTGCCTACTACATACTCTAAAAGAGACTCACCTCTTGCGTTGCAGCTCGCCCCATCCACGTGGTGGGCGTTCGCGTCACAGCCGATGATTAAGGGCAGCCTGTACATTTTGCAGTACGCCACCGGTCTTTTCACCACCTTTGGGGTTGCTGTGGATGCCTCCCCAGGAAAGTAGGCTGATGCTAGGACGAAGTCCTTGCCTTCTAAGTCCCTGGCTTGCACCGCCGCCATATCCTGCGATAGGAACTCTGAAATACAGAAGAATTCAATATTATTCCTGACTACTATACAAGTTCTAGGTCCGCGTTAGAGAATTGTTGAATTCTGTCTTGAGGCCTTTATACGACTCGTCATCTATGTACAAGTGTGGTCTCCATCCTTTCATATCTCGTTTGTTCTCAACCTTGCTGCTGACGACGCGCCATGCCGAGAAACTATGGCTCAGGTTCTGGTTCTTGCCCAGACCTAAAGCAACTCATAAGGCTTGTGTTCGCACCGGGGGAGCAACATCGTCATGCTGTGCATGACTGGTAGATCTTCCGCCCATCTTGCACAGAGGACGGGACCGATCCAACTTGGGGGCAAACTCCCGTAGTCAGTTGACGGACGTCTCATCCTTGCAGTCTACCTGCAACATGTCTCTTCCATGAGGAGGTCCTGGAACACGGCGAACTCTTCCAACCCTAACGACTCCGCCTGGTAATTTTGAAGCAGTAGAGCCATGCGGATGCCTCCACCTGGGGGAGCCGGTGCGGATTGTTGGCTTCCGGCTATCCTCGTGCTACCGCCCCTCATTCTCTTGCAGCTGGGGGGCTCCTGGGGCATGATCTGCCCGCTCTTCCGCTTCGCGGTTCGTGCATAGGTGGTCAAAGGCGCTGCCCTTCCGTGACCTCGCATTGCGGTCAGAGTTGCTCTGACCGGGCTACGGTTACTAGCCACGCTGCCTTACGCGCGATCAGACGCGGTCCTGCTACGCTTCTTTGCAGGAGAAACACTATTCCCTCTGCTTCTGCTCTTGTCCATAGCCTCCGCCACCTCGGGAGTCTTCCCATCCCGGAGGTGCCGCAGGTACCACTTGAGGCTGGCAAAGCTCATGCCCTTCCTTCGAGGGCCATCGCATCCCCCTCTTCTTACGAGCACCATCGTCCTCTACCCGATGTGACTCCCTTAGTCCGAGCAGCTAAGCCTGCTAAAGAGGGTCTTGGTGGTGCCCACAGCTAAATCAGCGGCCACAATCGCTTTCTACGGCGGAGCGCCGCTGCATGAGGGCATGTCGTCGTCATCCTCCCTAACATCCTCCTCGAACAGCGCCCGCTCCTCTGGCGAGAGAGCGTCAAGGAAGCTAAAATACCGCTTAGCTCGTTTAACCCCCCTGCTAGCAGCTGCACCGATTGCCTTATCCTTATCGTTGTCCGTGGCCGTTGTCCTTGGTTGTTGCTTTGTTGGGTTGTTGGGTGCTGTTGTTGTTATTAATTTTTGTTGTTGAGTTTTGTCCATCTTTTTCTTACGACCCTTGGCTCAACGCCGTGAGCACTGACCGGAGCTGTCGGGTCTACTTTACTTTATGGAAACTAAGGGTCCGCCACGCCAGAGCCCCTTGACGCGGTAAGACCACAGTTACTCCCCAATTCGGCCGCACGCATGCGGCACCCGACATCTTTTACCGAGTGTGCTTTGCAATTAAGCCCCTGCACCACGGCAAGGTGCCTACCATTCGTAGAGGATTAAGCAATAAGTTTAAACTTTGTTTAAAGAAATATCCAGGTCAGAAATTGTTTGCTTCAAAAATTATATCTATATATATGTATACCCTAGCAACTTGCAAGAAGCAATGCCAAGGAAATGCCTGAAGATAGGAAACGCCAAACAAATCATTGAAATCTAAAGAATTTTATATAAACATATACTCTAGACAATTCATACACTGCCCGACGTATTCACTTGGGGTATTCAAACCGAACCTGCTAATCTCGTGATTCATTAGTTGATACTTCGTTAAAAGGTTTAACTGTGAACATACTCTTTTGCTATACATCAGTAGTCAGAGTAAGTTTTGTTCCGAAACAGCTGATACAATTTTATTAAAGAGTAAAAATCCTTCAAAAGAGTGCGAGAGACTTATATGGAACAGATCAAATTTGTTAATGGTAAGTACTTAAAATTGATGTACAGAGGAGTATGGAGCTAATTTTCAAATTATTTCGAGATGTGTTCAATGAAGATGAAGATTTCGTAGAGGATACCATTGAGGAGGTATATGATGATTTGCTTATTACACTAAACTATCATAGAGGTGTAGAAAATATTGTTCCAAAGTCAATTCATTGGTGCTTTGATATTTTAATCACAATGGATTATAATAGGTTCCGTCGAATGCTGCATGTAGACCGAACTCAATTCGCCCACTTATTGATATCATCATATATATATCATATCACATGACGAAGATTTTTAAAAATGTAGTGGAAAGCAATTGCCGATTGCTGTACAGCTAGCTGTCCTTCTATAAAGATTAGGCTCATCTGGAGAAAGTGCTTCGATACGAAGAATTGCGCCAACTTTTGGTGACGAAGGAATGTTAACCAAGATTGCTCGCAGAGTATTCAAGGCATTTTAAAACAACTCCATTTATGTATATACTATATTAGCCAGATAATACTGAGCGCTCTGTAATAGTACGAGAAACATTCAATGAACTACCATTTTATGTAGGTTACGTGGATGGCACTGAAATTAAACTTGCCGAATCCCCCATGAAGAGTTTTTTTCCAGAAATCATGTACATGCAATTAAAGCTCAAATGGTTAGCGACTACAAGCTCAAAATTCGCAATGTTGTCGTTAGCTACTGTGGCTTTACTAACGGTGCAAAAATGTTAAAAAACTGTTCATTAAACAAATATCAGCCAAGACTCTTTTCAGGACAGGAATATATTGCTGGATACTCTGCTTATCCCTTCAGTAACATTATTGTAATGCCTTACAGAAGCAATTCTCAACAATTTTAACTATCAAAAAAACAAAATTCTACAAACAGCATAGCAAATACCGTGTAGGAAGTGAGCACTGTTTCGGCTTATTAAAAGAACGATTTTGCAGTCTAAAAGAGAATTCGAATTTGAAATAAAAGTAGGCAAAAATAGTGTAACAATTGGACACTACTATACTGTATTCTTCACGATATACTACTTTATAGCAGCGAAAATTAAAATTTCACCGAGAGTACACATGAAGACATTTATGAAGAAGACGTGGAAAAAACGATCTCAAATAGCTTTGAATTAAAAAGACAACCGTTTTAAGTTATTTAAATTAAAAAAAAAAAAAACTTTATATACATATAAAAAGTTAGTATCACTTCCAGATATCACATTTAGATACGTTTGTAGGGTCTTAAAAATTATTAAACATAACAATAGCATATAAAATTATGTTATACCCCAGGGGTGTTCTCTTGCTTTTGCAAAAGCTTTGCACGGTGGACGAAATGTAGAATTTTCCACTTGGTGCAACGGCACAACAACAAACAAACGCAGAAAATTATTCGCAATGACTGCAAAAAATGTGTGAGACCAAAACCCATGCTTTTTTCGTGCATTGACACGTAAAAACATAATTGCAAAAAAACATTTTATAACTTTAATTTAAATTATAAAGATTTGTTACAGTTTTTTGTTAAAAATTAATGTAGAAAGTGCGCCAATTCACTATAGTCCTTCTCAATAAATTGACCGAATCAGACGTTTATATAATTGTAGAAATGCAGTCCTGCATATAACAACGTACATACGAGGTGTGTTCAAAAAGTATCGCGAATTTTGTGTTTTTTCAAAAATTATTTATTTATTCATGAATATCTATTTTGTCACCTTCAAAGTAATCCCCATGAGATATTATACAATTGTGCCAACGGTTTTTCCAATCTTCGAAGCACTTCAAAAAAACATTTTTTTTTTATCTTCTTCAGCTCCTCCTTCGATGCCGTCTTTATCTCGTCAAGAGAAGCGTAACGTCGTCCTTTCATGGGCCTCTTCAGTTTAGGGAACAACAAAAAGTCACAGGTGGCCAGATCTGGGGAATGCGGTGGCTGCGGCATCATTAGTGTGTTGTTTTTGGCCAAAAAGTCGCGCACAAGCAATGATGTGTGTGAGCAGGGGCGTTATCCTGGTGCAAAAGCCAATTTTTGTTCTTCCACAAATCTGGGCGGATGAGGTGACGATTGCAACTTTGATGTTGAGCATTGCGTCGACGCAGATAGCTCATGTAAAGAATTGTAAGACGTCAAGTGGGGCATGGAAAACTCTACGTGAGATTTATAGGCCAAAAGGACCGGTGGGAAAGGTGACTTTGTTTAAGCGTCTTCTCGGTGTGCAGAAATGTGTTTGCGACTTCACGTCAGTTGCAGAAACGCTTGAAGAGATTGGAATTAATTTACAAGATGAGTTCTATGTAATAATGTTACTCGGCAGCCTGCCGAAATCATTCGAGAATTTGGTTGTGGCATTAGAATCTTGAGATGAGCTACCAAACGTCGAAAGTCTACCAGTTCGGAACACACCGAAGGTAATATGCAAGCGTTTATGGTGCGCGAAAGTACATGCAATAAAAAGAGTGGCAAAGCTGTACATACAAACATCCAAAATACAGTTAGCAGCGGTCAAAAGAGCAAGCGGAAAAATTTCAAAAACTACAACTGCCTGTGTCGAAATGAACTCCAGTCGCCCGAACTAACCTACACAACATTCTCCACATCAACATACTAATCAGGAAAAAAGGTAGCATTGAACACCATACTCTCCACATCAACACACTTATCATGAAAAAAGGCAGCACTGAATAAGTACAACCCTCTCCAATTCAACAAGCTAATCAGAAAAAAGAAAAGGGCATCACTGGGCCTCTCCACATCCAACGGTTTTTGTTCCTGTTTCATTTTATACCTAAGGGAAGGTGACGCTGTGCCGGCGTTTTGTTCTACACAGTTCTAGAAATCACGTACGCCGACACACTCGCGCACCGCAACTTCTACTCGAGAATTTTAACTTTGCGTCTTTTGTACCATCCGGTCATTATATATAGAGATCATTCGTTTGTTATTTGACTTTTATCCGGTTTATATTCCTTGTGTGGTAACATTTAACTTTTTAGTATCACTGCATTCGAAAGAAATTTGTGTACTGTGCTAATTTGCATCAAGGAAGTTTTATTTAGTGCTATAACCTAAAACGTGCTTAACTATCCAAACGCTCTACTTCTAAAAATCTTTTGATACATTAATTAACATTTAAATTACAGTAAAGTGCAAAAATATATATAATTTATTCTAAGAGGACATTGTAAAGTTTATAAATTAAAGTGATAATAAAGCTTGTTTAGCTCAACAAGAGCATGAAAGGAAAAATTTAAATTTTAACATTGGAAGTGCTATTTGAAAGCTTGGTGAAGAAGACACTTGATATTTGCAAGTTCAGTGAAGAAACGAGATTTAAAAGAATAAATAATTCGTACAGAAATAAATATGGTCCTTCGAGGCGAAAAGAAAGGCACTTTGGCGGAAAACTAAAATAGTTAAAAAGTGAACGGTAGAAATTCTCGGCGGTGTGCGGTATTCAAACAAAAAAAAAAAAACAAAAAATATTGTATATATATAATAAATACCGCTAAAACAACGGAAACAAATTTATAAAGTGCGGTAAAACAAAACATTATATACATTGATATACAAACACAAAAAAAAACCAGTTAAAATTTTTACAGAAGAAAAAAAAAGATGGTCGAAAAAGTGCAGTGACACAATAAATCAACAACAACAAAAAAATAAAATTTAAATTTTACTAAGGTGCAACAAAAACTTCAAAAGAAGAGAGCCATTGTTTGAACAAATGTGAAAATGTGCGTTTTTTGCTTACTTATATCTAAAAAACAGATTAAAATTTAACAATAAATTTACATTTAAACCAAAGTTTAATTCATTGGCTATCTGTGCTATATAAATTTAAAAAAATCCGTGCACGCATTCAGGAGGTATAAGCAGTGAAATTGAGATACTAAAGTGAACCCAACCCAAACTCAATCTAAACGGGCGCGAAGAAAAAAAAAAAAATTTTTATTAAATAAATAAAACAACAAATACACCAGACCCAACCTGCGAAGACAAGAGGAGGACAGCAGCGCCTATATGGAGACACCAACACCCCTCAGTCAAAGTGAGTCGTATCGATTCCTATTATTATCTTAGCACTGTATATATGTATATGTATGTTTGAAGCCCATATTGGCAATACTAGTTCGAAGTATTTCAAAACAGTTGTGTAAAAAAACAAAAAAAAAAAAAACAGAGATATACATATGTATACATGCCGGCTAAATACACAACACAAAATCAAACATACATAGATATTCAATATACATTAACATATATTACATACATATATTAAACAGCGCAAAATATAATCGGTGACAACACTGCGTCATCACATACATTTTGGCATATACTTCATTCTTTTGCGCTCTTCACATGCTATGGATATACAATATTAAACGGACTTTTATGTATAGATATACGAAGTGCATTTTGCGAATCCACCACAATTAGGGTGAATTTCTACAGACATTCCATTGCGCATGGGTCAACAGCTGTTTTCATCAATTTCGTCGCGCGCTACTTTTACCGTCGAAATACATAAGCGGAATTAAAATTTCCATAAATACATATATAAGTAAATAAATATTTATATTAAAATATACTATCTTTGAAATTTATGTCCATATATATATACACATACATAAATAAATAAATATTTACATACGTACTAATCTGTACATACACATAGTACATATATTAAAGCCCATACCGGCAACTACCTCTTGTTCTTCGTCATAGAACAAGCAGGATTATTGAGCACATACCTTGCATATATGTATATTGATAAAGTGTTTTGACCGCTTTAACGAGTACACAAACAGGGACAGTCGGATAAGTTCGCATATACATAATATATAAAGTTTAAAAACAAACTACATACAACCGCTTGAACGCTAAATCTGAAAAACGTGTATTTTATTACTTTTAACAGAAATTAAAGTTCTTATTGACGTGAAAGAGTTTTACGGTTCTCAAAATTTATTCGTTTGTTTTAAATCGAAGGAGAAAATTATATATATACACATATATTACCATTTTATATCTAAATGAATATAGATTCAAAGGAATCTAAGTCTCATCAATTTCTGAAAATGCCAAAAATGATTTCGGATGAAAAAAGTCCATGTACACCGGCAGAAGCTACACGCTCGAAGCAAGGTGCTACAAAACAAAAACGGGATAAAGATATTTCGTACGCTAAATTTTTATCAGAGAGTGACAGCTTAATACGATACTGCACTCGATTCTCATCTTCGCCGATTCTAGATAACTCTGAATCGGTACTAGAAATCAAGAATCAAAACCTTGTCAATTTTTGGACACGTCTCCAAGCGGCCTATGACGTCATTGTAGAAACGGACGATTCGGATCTTCCGGAAAATTTTAAAACCTCAGCTTACTCCGAATATGAAAATTGTCTTGATCAATATGAAGAGACAAAAGCCATGATCTCTGATCAATTAAAATTAACAAGGTCAATCGCACCTACTCCACCTCCGAGAATAGAGCTGTCACCAATTCAAAATCAAGAGGCAAGTTCGGGTATCCACCTTAAGGTGCCCGCATGCGACACTGAAATTTTCCATGGTGGTTATGAACAGTGGCCGTCCTTCCGGGACATGTTCACCGCCGTTTACATAAACCACCCAAAATTATCTAATGCATAAAAATTGTATCACCTCCGATTCAAAACAAAAGGTCAAGCAGGCGTCATAGTAAAACAGTTCGCTCTTAATGACAACCATTTCAATTTGGCTTGGGAAGCTTTAAAAGAACGATACGAGAATGAAAGAATATTGGTCGACAAACAAGTGACCATATTAATGAATTTACCAAAAATTCAGAGAGAAACAAGTGAAGAATTCATAAAACTTCAATCCGCTGTTTCGAATTGTTTGTCGGTTCTAACGACACAAAATATTCCCACTGACAACTGGGATCCCATACTGGTAAACATATGCTCCGCGGCATTACCAGAAAAATCGCTACTTTTGTGGGAGCAATCGCTCTCTTCGCGAAGAAAGTGCCCAACGTGGCAACAGATGAAAGACTTCCTAACTACCCAATATGAAATTGCGGAAAGGGTAGATATAAAAATGGTTAGAACTAAAAACGTTCAACACGACCTAAAAGGAGCTTTATTCGACCCCAAGCTAATAACAACAACAACTTAAATCGTAGTTTTGTCAAAACACAATCGTTCACTTCCGAACAGAACAAACATACGTCATGCGAATTATGCACAGAAGGGCATGAACTCAAATCTTGCGATAAGTTTAAAAAATTGAATATTAATGAAAGGAACAACTTTGTCAGATCAAAAAGACTCTGTACAAATTGTTTGTCCCATTTACACAATCTAAATAATTGCCAAAGCATATTCAATTGCGTATATTGCCACAAAAGGCATCATTCAATGTTGCACTTCAATAATTTCCCCAACATACCCCAAACTAGCGCTTTCTCAAAAAGAGCCACGGGTTTAGTTGCAACCGCAACTCCCGAATCTCAAAATTCCGAAATATGCCAAGAAGAATCATGCTGCTCAAAGGCTTTAAAAACTCAAACGCTACACAGCGAAAATCAAAGTAGGGTACTTCTACCCACAGCAGCCGTCTCCATCGAACATCGAGGAGAACTGTTTAAGCTCAGAGCCCTAATAGACCAAGGATCACAACGATCTTTCATATCGTCTAGGGCACAAAATTGGCTAAATCTGCCAACTTTGAAATTACGGGAATGGGCAGAAGAGTAGTTCAAAACTCTAATAAAATCTCTCCCATTACCCTATTTTCCCCCCAAGCGGATATAAGAATACAAGCAGAAGCTATTGTCTTACCGCAATTAACCAATATGTTACCAGGCTATCATATAAATAGCAAGCATTGGGAAAAGGTTTCACACCTTAAGTTGGCAGATCCCAACTGCAACACCCCCGCTCATACCACAAATAATACTCGAAGGTATTGAGAAAATTTCAAACACACTGTTTAAATGAGTTAATCCTCCCCCCACTCTACCTAGGAAAAACTGGCGCACCCTAAGTACGAACACACATCACCACACAACACCAAAACAACTCACCACACCTGTACCCCTACCCGTTAAACAAAAAGGATGGACAACAGGATAGGAGATTCATTCGTTCTAAGTAATTCGAACCACACAAGCCGCGACACCGTTCAACACAATTCGTCACCGGCAGTTCGCCCATCAACTCATCAACATTCGTCCACACACTGCGCCGCGTAAGCACTACCTCTTCGTTTTAACCCCCGTCTTGCGCGCTACAGTAAGCTTTCGTCAACAACGATCTGGCGCGCTATCTACATTCACTCGTTTATGTTGGTTACCCCAAATAATTGAACATCTAATGTTATACGTAATAAAATAAACTTTGTAAGAATATATATAAGGACCTTCTAAATAAATTACATTTTATATCATACGACTCAAGTAACCCGGTACTTTTATTTCAAATGTGCGTGACATTATATCTACTGGTTACAAGTTTCAACACACACTTTTGGCACAAAAAACTATTTTCGGTTGGATCCTAAGTGGACTAGTCACGGAACCAGCCCAACAATGGCAACTCAAGTTGAGGAAATCTCAAACGAGTACCTCAATTCACAATTGAGAAAATTTTGGGAGATAGAAGAACTCCCCCCCATTTCAATCACAACCCCCGAAGATCAGTATTGTGAAGACTTTTACAAAGCCACAACTACGAGATCAGATAATGGTCGGTATGTCGCACGACTACCACTAAAACAACAATTTCCAGACATACTCGCCTTAGGTCACTCTCGCACATCTGCAATACAGCAGTTTCTAAGTATGGAAAAAAACCTACCTAGAAAAGGTGAGCTTAAACAAGACTATGATGGTGTCTTAGAAGAATACCTCCATTTAGACCACATGGAGGAAGTAAGCCCATGCGAAAAAATTACAAAAAGTAAATATTACTCATTCTACTTGCCACATCATGTGGTAGTAAAGCCTAACAAAAAAAACCACAAAGGTTAGAGTGGTCCTCAATGCCTCAAGATCCACTAGCTCGGGGAATTCCCTAAATGATATTCTATTTACGGGACCCACTCTCCAACCAGATTTAATGCTCCTCATATTAAATTGGCGTATATACAAATACGTATTCAATGGGGATATCGAAAAAATGTATCGACAAATAATTGTTCACAAAGATGATCAAGATTTTCAACGTATTATTTTTCGAAAATCTCCCAATAGTCCACTACGCGACTTTAAATTGAAAACAGTTACCTTTGGTGTAAACTGTGGTCCATACTTAGCCATTCGTACACTCCACAAACTGGCAGAAAACACAAAGTCACAGTTTCCACTGGCAACACAAGTCTTAAAAACACAAACGTATGTAGACGATATCCTGTCTGGGAGCCACAGCCTCTCACAAGCATACTAGTCCTTATCACAAGTGATAAAGGCCCTCAACACCGCAGGGTTTCCCCTAAAAAAGATCACAGCCAATCACCCAAATATCTTAAAAAATATTCCTAAAGACCTCTTGTTGGATACTAATTTCCTTATATCCGAAAAGGAAAGTACCACAAAACCTCTGGGCATCCAATGGAATGCGATATCGGACCAGTTTTCATACACGACTGAGTCCATATCCGCATTATCCGCCAATACAAAACGCCAAATTCTCTCCTCTGTGGCAAAACTTTTTGACCCCGCAGGATGGCTTTCGCCAATTATGATACAAGCCAGAATCCTGATACAAGAATTATGGCTAGATGATACCGACTGGGACGAGCAAGTAAAAGCACTTCGTCTAGAAAAGTGGCCCCAGTTCGCAAGTAATCTGAACGACATCTCGCAAATACAAATTCCATGGTGGATAAACTATTCTCCCGAACAAAAAGTGGAACTACACGGCTTCTGTGACGCCTCTGAAAAAGCATATTGTGCCACTATATATGTGCGCACCCAAAGCGATACCGCAACCACAAGCCACTTATTAGTGGCAAAAGCAAAAGTTGCGCCTCTAAAGACGATAAGTCTACCACGACTTGAACTCTGCGGCGCACTGCTACTAGCAAAACTAGTTTCCATGGTGCAGACCCACTTAGATATGGCGAAATACAAGCTATATCTCTGGTCTGATTCCGAAATAGTCCTAGCCTGGTTAGAAAAACCCCCACATGCGTGGAAAACAAATATTTCCAACAGAACCTCGCAAATACTTGTGCTGACAATCCTGCCGATCTAGGTACAAGAGGGTGCAAACCAATGCACCTTGCCACCACCACGCTCTGGTGGAATGGCCCTCATTGGCTAGCAGAATCTTCCGATTCTTTGCCACAATCGCCAATGCGCAACATAATTGCGCCCGAAAGTCGAAAAATCAACACCCACCACACAATATTGGAGGATAATGACATCCTTGAACGATTTTCATCGTTCCCCCGAGTCCTCAGAGTCGTCGCCTGTATGCTCCAGTTCATAGAGCGACTCAAACATAAACTGAAAGGAGCAACTTACCCCCAATGCGATACATTGACGCACCAAGCCTTACAAAAGGCAAAGGTCGCTCTTATCACATCAACTCAAACGCGCTACTTCAGCCGCGGCATATCATTACAAAGAGAATCGAAGCCGATTGATAAAAAAGAGCTCACTCTTAGTTCTAAACCCGTTTCTAGACACGAAAGGGCTGCTTCGGGCCAATGGTCGGCTTGCTAATTCAAGCCTAACATACAACGAGCGCCACCTCATAATAATACCTGAGAAATTTCCATTTGCCACATTTTTCCTGCATTACATCCACATATTAATGCTACACGCCGAAAACCGTCTCATGTAGCATGTGGTACGACAGGAATATTACATTCCACGTCTGAAGCCCCAAATCAAGAAATGCATTTTCATGTGCACGATCTGCACTATGCATAAACAGAAAATACGAACACAGATTATGGCAGAACTTCCACCCGAACGCTGCATCTTTGCTCCGCCTTTTACCACTACAGGTGTTGATTTTGCTGGTCCTTTTCAGATAAAGGCTTCCATGCTAAGATCTCCTACCCTCATGAAAGGCTATGTGGCTGTTTTTGTCTGTTTCACAACAAAAGAAGTACACCTGGAGCTATGTACTCATCTGACCCGGGAGGCTTTTCTTGCCGCATTTGCTCGCAAGACGGGATTTTCCCTCAAAAATCATGAGCGATAATGGCAAAACATTTATTGGAGCTCAAAGAGCTACAGAAAAACAGTTTGTGGAGTTCATGAAACAGGTCTCACCTGACATTGTTCAAAAATACGCCCCTCAAGGTATAAATTGGCAGTTCATCCCCTCAAGCGCTCCTCATATGGTTGGTTTATGGGAATCAGCTGTCAAAAGCTTTAAATCTCATTTCAAGAAGCTCGCTATCAACCTCAAATTCAATTATGAAGAATTCACGACATTGTTAACCAGAATCGAAGCCGTTCTCAACTCACGGCCTCTCGCTGCACTCTCGCAAGACCCCTCCGACTTTGCTGCCCTTACCCCAGGGCATTTCCTTAAAGGAGCGCCCATTCTGGCCGCACCTGAGCCAGACATGGAGTCGTCGTCCTTACTAAACAGATGGGAACGAATTAAAATTCTCCATCATAATTTCAGCCGCCGATGGAAAGAAGAGTATTTAAAGGACCTTCACAAAAGGTATAAATTGAAAATCCCAGAACAGGCGCCAGTGCTTGGAGATTGTGTCCTAGTTCACGACGATTGTCTCCCCCCCACAGAATGGCGGCTTGGCCGCATAGAGAAACTTCACTACGGTTCAGATGGTCACATCCGGGTGGTTGATCTCCGTACGCAAAATGGAACGCTAACCCGGCCACTTGTTAAATTATGTTTCTTGCCAACTGCCGCCACTTACGAAAACGTAAATAATAACCATTACTAAACCGATCCGAAAATACGGGAAAGAGAAAATAAATTAATAATATCATTAAAAAAAACCGCAAAGATAATTACAATAAGCTTCAAGCCGTAAGACAAACGTAGACCTACATATATGTATATCGCAACCCCACAGACGGACGATCATTTAGTCATGCCACTTAAAGTGGCACCCTGTTCATGCGCGCTTACCTTCAATCAAATTATAACCATTATGATTTTTTCTTTCTTCACACAGATTGATATGGACGCCGATACACCTGTAACCCCCAGGCTGTTACTGTGCCTCGCTCTGGAACTGTTCCAGTAGCAGCGCCACGAACCATCACGGCAGCAACGGCGCCAACCGTTGCACGAAGCTCAACACGCGCAGCACCGACGCCGGCGCCTCCGAAACCGCACCGCACCAGATGTCCGCTCTGTTGCCGTTCACATAGGCTGCAACATTGCTCCATTTTCAAGGGAATGTTACCCGCACAACGTCAGAAGGTGGCACAGGCACATGGGCATTGTTTAAACTGCTTGGCCCAGTCTCACGCCACGCTTGAGTGCGAATCTGACACCTTGTGCCGGTTGTGTGAAAGACCGCATCATACCTTACTGCACCGAAACGCCGGACATTCTGTCTCACCAACTGTCCTCCGCCGCCGTACGGCCACCCGACGATCGCAGCCAAACCGTGTGGCACGACCACGACATCCAGACGCTGGATGGTCCTGGCGCCCACTCAATGCGACATCCACGCGCAACCAGATACGGCCACAACCTCACCGCCCCACCGGCCTGAGCGGCGTTGTAGCTACGCTACAGGCACTGCAGCGTCTACTAGGCTAGTACTCGCCTAGAGGGGCCGGGATGTCGAAATGAACTCCAGTCGCCCGAACTAACCTACACAACATTCTCCACATCAACATACTAATCAGGAAAAAAGGCAGCATTGAACACCACACTCTCCACATCAACACACTAATCATGAAAAAAGGCAGCACTGAATAAGTACAACCCTCTCCACATCAACAAGCTAATCAGAAAAAAGAAAAGGGCATCACTGGGCCTCTCCACATCCAACGGTTTTTGTTCCTGTTTCATTTTATACCTAAGGGAAGGTGACGCTGTGCCGGCTTCTTGTTCTACACAGTTCTAGAAATCACGTACGCCGACACACTCGCGCACCGCAACTTCTACTCGAGAATTTTGACTTTGCGTCTTTTGTACCATCCGGTCATTATACATAGAGATCATTCGTTTGTTATTTGACTTTTATCCGGTTTATATTCCTTGTGTGGTAACATTTAACTTTTTAGTACCGCTGTATTCGAAAGAAATTTGTGTAGTGTGCTAATTTGCATCAAGGAAGTTTTATTTAGTGCTATAACCTAAAACGTGCTTAACTATCCAAACGCTCTACTTCTAAAAATCTTTTGATACATTAATTAACATTTAAATTACAGTAAAGTGCAAAAATATATATAATTTATTCTAAGAGGACATTGTAAAGTTTATAAATTAAAGTGATAATAAAGCTTGTTTAGCTCAACAAGAGCATGAAAGGAAAAATTTAAATTTTAACATTGGAAGTGCTATTTGAAAGCTTGGTGAAGAAGACACTTGATATTTGCAAGTTCAGTGAAGAAACGAGATTTAAAAGAATAAATAATTCGTACAGAAATAAATAGCCTGAAAAAGGGGCATTTCGCTGCTCAGTGCAGAGAAAAACAATAACAAAAAAACAATCAGAAGAGTGACTACAACAACAGTAACGGATTGTTTGCAACAGTCGGTTTGAAACAGTTACATGTCGGCGTTTGGTGCGTCGACAGCGGCGCCTCATCACATTTATGCTGCAATCAAAATATGTTTGTCGAGCTCGAAGAATATGAAGAAGCGCTCACATCAGCAGGTGACAACAAAATTTCAGCTACTGTCAGAGGAGTTGTGCCTTTGAAGTCGAACATGTGTGACGCTACACTTGTTGATGTGTTGTATGTATCAGGGTTGCAATGCAACTTCGTTTCGGTTGTAAAGGCAGTCAACAGTGGATACATTGCAGAAGTCAACAAGCAAACGACAACAATCAAGAATCACCACGAAGGAATAGTTTTACCAGCAAATAAGGTCAGTGATCTCTTTATTTTAGAGCCAAATAAAAACACATTAGGGGTATTCTCTTACTATTGCAAGATTGCAGATTGCAAAAATACTATACCGAAATATACAAGAGCACGAGAGCACTCATTGCAGAATCTAGTGATATATGAACGGCTGATTCGGTTAATTTATTGTGGATTACTATTATGCATGGCTATACAGAATGATAATGATGTATATGGGTTTTGCTCTGACATAGTTAACAGCCATTGCAAATAATTTTCTGCGTGAGTTTGTTTTGGTGCCGATGCACCAAGAGGAAATACATGCAATTCTTGCACCGTGCAGGGGTTTTGCAAAAGCAAGAGAATATCCCTATTGTTTTTTGCAAGGAAATCAATTGATGATAGTAAGTGGCATTCGCGCTGTGGTCATATTTATTTTGCCAGCCTACGATTATTGAATGAAAATCAAATGGTTCGCGGAATGAAGGTTAGAGTACCACAAGAAATTTGTTGTACTGTGTGCATGACCAGCAGATGCTCGCAGAAACCGTATAACAGTACAGAAAGGCGATCAGCGGAAATATTGGGGGTAGTTCACAGTGATGTGTGAAGTCCAATGAGAATTCTATCACTTGGTGGTGCAAAATATTTTCTAAGGTTTATTGATGACAAAACGCGATATGTTTTTATTTATTTTTTGAAGAATAAAGATGAAGTCTTCAATAAATTTAAAAAGATGACAGAGCGCCAAAGTGGCAAAAAGCTCAAAGTACTACGCAGCGATAATGGTACAGAGTTCGTAAATAATTCGTTTGATAATTTTTTAAAAGAAAATGGTATAATACGACAACTTACTGTACCATACACACAGCAGAACGGCGTTGCAGAAAAGTTCAATCGATCGCTGATTGTAATGGCGAGGAGTATGTATGTTAGCCAGTTCGTGTGTAAGCGAAACCATTTGGGCAGAGACTGTTTTCACAGCAGCATATCTACGAAACCGTGCACCAATGAGAGCATTAGACTCGATGACACCATATAAATCATGGCATGGTTATAAACCAATGGTGGGACATTTGCGTGTATTTGGTTGTGTGGCAATTGCTTTAGATAAGAGACAAAGCAATAAGTTCAAACCAAAAGGCAAGGGGTACATATTGGTAGGATACTCTGATGTATCAAAAGCGTACAGGTTATACGATCATGAGACGAGGCGATTGATAGTTAGCAGAGATGTATATTTCGTTGAGTCAATGGAGCGAAACCAACAAACGAATATGCAAACGGCGGTAGGTGTACATGAGTACACACATATACAGGAAAGCGGCAATAGCGATGTTGCAAATTAAAATACTAATTCAGACGAAAGCGAAGTACTACAATCAGCACTAGTTAACAGCGATGATGAGTTCCAATCCGCTGAAGGAGAAGAAATTCCAATACTACAAAAGCAGAGAGGACCTGGCAAACCGAAAATTGTTCGAAGTTGAGTGGCAGGCAGACCAACGAAACAATACAACTATTTAAATATGATGGAATATGATGAAATAGAAGTACCAGAAACGGTAGAACAGGCGTTGACAAGCCAACACGCCAATGCACTATAGTCTGAAATTAAAATTTTTTGGCATAAATTAGAAGGAGTGGTACTAGGCCATTGAAATTTCGCATACAGGTTATATATGACTTCTTCTCTTCTTCTTTACTGGCGTAGACACCGCTTATGCGATTATAGCCGAGTCAACAACAGCGCGCCAGTCGTTTCTTCTCTTCGCTACGTGGCGCCAATTGGATATTCCAAGCAAAGCCAGGTCCCTCTCCACTTGGTCCTTCCAACGGAGTGGAGGTCTTCCTCTTCCTCTGCTTCCCGCGGCGGGTACTGCGTCGAATACTTTCAGAGCTGGAGCGTTTTCATCCATCCGGACAACATGACCTAGCCAGTGTAGCCGCTGTCTTTTAATTCGCTGAACTATGTCAATGTCGTCGTATATCTCGTACAGCTCATCGTTCCATCGAATGCGATATTCGCCGTTGCTAACGCGCAAAGGACCATACATCTTTCGGAGAACTTTTCTCTCGAAAACTCGCAACGTCGACTCATCGGTTGTTGTCATCGTCCAAGCCTCTGCACCATATAGCAGGACGGGAATAATGAGCGACTTATAGAGTTTGGTTTTTGTTCGTCGAGAGAGGACTTTGCTTCTCAATTGCCTACTCTGTCCGAAGTAGCACCTGTTGGCAAGAGTAATCCTGCGTTGGATTTCCAGGCTGACATTGTTGGTTGTGTTAATGCTGGTTCCTAAATAGACAAAATTATCTACAACTTCAAAGTTATGACTGTCAACAGTGACGTGGGAGCCAAGTCGCGAGTGCGACGACTGTTTGTTTGATGACAGGAGATATTTCGTCTTGCCCTCGTTCACTGCCAGACCTATTTGAGTTGCTTCCTTGTTCAGTCTGGAGAAAGCAGAACTAACGGCGCGGGTGTTGAGTCCGATGATATCAATATCATCGGCATACGCCAGCAGCTGTACACTCTTGTAAAAGATTGTACCTGCTCGATTAAGTTCTGCAGCTCGAATAATTTTCCCCAGCAGCAGATTGAAAAAGTCACACGATAAGGAGTCGCCTTGTCTGAAACCTCGTTTGGTATCGAACGGCTCGGAAAGGTCCTTCCCGATCCTGACGGAGCTTTGAGTGTTGCTCAACGCCAGCTTACACAGCCGTATTAGTTTTGCGGGGATACCAAATTCAGACATCGCGGTATAAAGGCAGCTCCTTTTCGTGCTGTCGAAAACAGCTTTGAAATCGACGAATAGGTGGTGAGTGTCGATTCTCCTTTCACGGGTCTTTTCCAAGATTTGGCGCATGGTGAATATCTAGTCGGTTGTTGATTTACCAGGTCTGAAGCCACACTGATAAGGTCCAATCAGTTTGTTGACGGTGGGCTTTAATCTTTCACACAATACGCTCGACAGAACCTTATATGCGATGTTGAGGAGGCTAATCCCACGGTAGTTGGCGCAGATTGTGGGGTCTCCTTTTTTATGGATTGGGCATAGCACACTTAAATTCCAATCGTTGGGCATACTGTCGTCCGACCATATTTTACAAAGAAGCTGATGCATGCACCTTATCAGCTCTTCGCCGCCGTGTTTGAATAGCTCGGCCGGCAATCCGTCGTCCCCTGCCGCTTTGTTGTTTTTCAAGCGGGCAATTGCTATTCGACTTATGACTTAGTTAAGAAAAATTCCAAGAATGGATGAAATCGGTCATTCTCCAGGGGTACCTCCCTTGGGCCTATAGTAAACATTTTTGAATTTCAGCTCCAAAAATTGCGATGTCTTCACGAAAATTGGTAAATATATTTTTCTTGTAATACGCATCGACGATACCAAAAATATTTGAAATCGGCCAGTCCCTAGGAGTACCTCCCTTGGACCTATAGTAAAAATTAGGTTTCATAAAATGAAAAATTTGCATATGATAGGCAAAAATGGTCAAATAATTTTATTATCCAAATATTTATACATATGTTTTTACTGAAACAATTATTTTTATAATAACATTGACTGTACATCTGAAATGAGGGAGAAGTTACAGAATTATTAAATTTACTATAATATGATATAAAAAGTTATATGTACTAAGCAAATCATTCGAAATCACAGTCTTCCGTATCTAAAACTGAAGCGTTCTCCACAACGTCTGCTTCCGATATATCGGAATCAGAATTATCCGAATCCTATTCAGATTCCCCTGGCAAGTGGTTGAAAATTTGAAGTTAATTTGAAGGTGTAAGCAATTGTATTACTTCTTCTGGTAGCTTCTCTCTTTTCCGATATTTTTCTCTGGCGGATAAAGACAAGCTTGAAAGAAGGGGGTCTGAAGAATCCATTGCTCTATTGAAAACATCAGTCATATTATTTTTTCTTGTATTTTTTCTTGCATGTTCGTTGCGATCTCTCTTGTATAATTTATTTCGAGCTTCTGACGCAATTTCACCAAAACAACCAACAGGCATTATGCAATTTTGTATAATCTGTGAGCCGTGAACAAGTATTTTATGAACTGTTGCCGACATTGGAAACCATAAATATTTTTCCATGTACAAGACGGCAGTTCTTTTGCAAAAATCTTCAAACTTTGTGGTATCTATAGGATACTCGCAGGAAATAGCAATTAATATAACTCTAAAGTTATTCAAAATTTCTATATCAATATTTGTAATTAAAGAAAAGAGTTCCAAATTGTTAAATGCTTTCCTGGCAGTAATGCCGTCATTTGATGTTCCACTACCATTTGCTTTAGGCTTATCTACATGAAGGCCCATTTCTTCCCAAAACCTCTTTTGTACTTCTTGTTTACGAAGTTGGAATGCTTCTTTATCTGAAGCTTCCCTTATTTGCCACTTTTTTAGTTCGATTCTATAAGCAATGTGTACAACGAATTCAAATACTCGAATACATGCATGTAGTGGGCTAATACCATATCTAAGGGATGTAAGTTTGGGTTTAAAAACATCAGAATTAAAATTTTTAGTTGTTACGAATTGTTTTGGTGTAGCACCACATATTGGGCATTTTTGATTGGAATTGGTGTTTGTTATAACACTTAGTACTTTTCCATCAATCAAAGTCATATGCAAATCATAATTGACAATAATTTTTTCTCCGTTATCAAGATAATATTCAAATGGATTTAAATAAGAATTTGCATATCTACAGTACCTGGCCATCGAATTACGAACGGGCAATATTTTCGAACAGTTTCAAGTTTGATCACCAATAAAAACTAAACCATCACTCTTAATTTAACTTATTTTGGCTTTATTGATGCAACAATGATTTTTCTTTTGTCTTCGTGACGCTAATTGCAAATATATTTAATATTTGGTAACACTACCCTTATTCGCTAATACGACTGCGATCCTATTAGGCATACTACTAATGCAATTTTTTATTTTTGTATGCAAATCAACATCATTTTCCCATACGTCCTTGATGTTTTCTTTGAGAATTGCAATTGTTGTGTTTTTTCGTTGGTAGACCTTGCGTTTCAGATATGCCCAACAATTTTCAATTGGGTTTAAGTCGGGGGAGTTCCCTGGCCATGGCAGCACATCCAAGTTCAACGAATTAATGCAATTCATGCTCGCTCTGGAGGTATGGCAAGGAGCACCATCTTGCATAAACGTGTAGTCGCTTGCTGGATACCTTAGCCTTTCCAAATATGGCAAAAAAACATTTTCCAAAACATTTATGTATTGGTCAGAGCGCATCGTGCCTTCGACGAAGTGAATTGGGCCGGGTCCTTCGTCTGAAATGCAGCTCCAAACCATCACTGAAGGAGGATGCTTTACTCTAGGAATAATGCAAGCTTCAGAAAATCGTTCTCCTCTCCTCCTCCGCACATAATTTTCCACTTGGGTGACGGCCTCTAGACGGCATTCATCGCTAAAGATGACCTATAAAAAACGTAAAAATAAAAAAAATTAAATATTTCTGCTTTAATTAAGGAAAAACTAAGAATGTAATAAAAATGTATGAATTACCTTGCTCCAATAGGTGGTGTCATAGGTTCTATGCAGCTTAGCCCATAAAACACGTCTTTTCTGCATCAGCTGTGTTAATTTCGGCTTTTTAGCAGGCCTCTTACACTTCAGTCCATTTTCGTAAAAACGTCTACGCAAAGTACGGTTCGAAATTTCCACACCACAGTCCCTAACTGCTTTTAAAATGCTTTCAGAAGTTGCGGTACGAACTTGCAAAGCTTTTCGAACAATCAACCGGTCTTCCTTGTCTGTAGTCTTCCGGAGGCCCTTGCAGTTGTTCCTGTTATTTCCGAAAATAGCCGCTTCATCACACCCCGCGCTTAGTTGTTTTGCCAATTCAGCCACCGATGTCTTAGAAATTCCAAGATTTTTTGTAGCTGACTATTTTCTGATAGAATTAGAGCTGTAGATTCTTTTGCTAATTGCATTTTTAATGGCCTGCAAAACCGCACTGATTGCGTAGTGCGATTCCTCCAAATAATTTTGCCAGAACTGTCCAACATTTGTAAAGGTATAATAGTAGTTACAAACAGTGATTGGTCAAAAAGTTGAGGTGTACTTGTCTCAAACCTTTGTTTAAACATACTTTGTCCCGTTGTACCGTCAAACCCATAGCTAGCAATTAAAACAACATTCGAAATTTCTGCCATGACGTGCAAAACATCTTTTTGGAATAAAAGAATGCGTTGTGCGGTATGGTCTAAGAGATTTTGCAGTGATACTTCCGCTGAAGACTCCGACACAGATATCTCCTTAGGCCGGCAAAGTAGCTTGCATTTAATTACTTCCTCACAGCTTGGATATATATTGCAATTCCTTTCTTTATTTAACAACCTCATGTTGATATATTGTCTTTAATCTGAAATCATTTTCAAGTAAAAATGCGAGAGCTTCTTCTGGAGTGAGTGGAACTGCTTCGGGTTTTTTGGAGGTAACGGCTTTTCTTATTTCGCTTTGTTCTGCTTGATGTGCAGTTTTCTTTAAAATAAATGCTAAATCACTTTGTTTTGATTTTTTTGCCGCCACAGTAGCTGCATGAATCAAAAAATCAACATCGTCATTGTTTTCACAAGAAAGATCACTTGCCAGCTTCCTCTTAAGCCGATCTTTTGCATCTGTGTAGCTAACCTTTGGTCGTCCTGCTTTACTTGAACAGGGTTTTTCAAAATCATTCTCAATAATAGTTGTTGCGGAAACCCACTGGGGGTATTTCTCTTTAAATCTATTAACCATACGATTACATTTTGATAATTTTTGGCTAACATATGCTAATAAATTTTGTATTTTTTTTCTTAATTCATCTTTTTTCTTTAAACTTAACTCATTAGTATTAACTGTTTTAAAAACCCAATCCAAAACAACATTAGTTTTGCGATCGCCCTCTATCCAAACTCCAAGCATTTCTTCGTGTTGGAATTTAAAGGTTGCTGAAAATTACAAATATACTTAAATGGGGCAAAAACGGGCAAATGTTACATACATGATTTTAAAGAACATACCCCACACCGAACATAAAAATCTGGAACAATACGGGACAATACACACAACTTTTACTCCACAGAACACAGGTTAATACGAAATTTTCGGTTAAAAAAGCTATCAAACAAAACTCCACACTATACAGATATAACCCAATAAACCACATTTTTTTCCATTAAGTTAAAAAATAGATACCATTCTTATATTCTTCCATTATAAATTTATTTCTTTTTTTTTCTTTTTAACTATTTTAGAACAGCTGTTTTCTTACAATATTTTACTGAACTGTTTACAAGTTTGTTGTTGCTTCAGAAGCATCATGTTTTACATCTCATATTTAGAACAGAGTTGCCATATCCAAATAATTTTTTGTATACCACTGAAATGTCTCAATTAATACTGCGTACCTATTTTTTTTAAATAAGAAAAAATAATTTTTGGATTTATGCCAAAAAATTTTAATTTCAGACCATAGTGCAATGAGAGGCACAAAGCTATGAAAAGTGAATACCAATCGTTATTAGACAACGATACATGGCAACTTGCTGAATTGCCAAAAGGGCATAAAGCAGTGCACAACAAGTGGATTTTTGCTTTAAAGAAAGGCAAAAACGGTAAAATAAAACGTTTCAAAGCAAGATTAGTTGCTGGGCTGTTCGCAGACTTACAGTGTATATTAAAAAGACACATTTTCACCGGTGGTGCGATATAGCACAATAAGAATGATTTTTGCGATTGCAGCGGAGTATGGTTTATATCTCCACCAAATAGACGTTTCAACAGCATTTTCGAACAGCGGGTTTTTTTGATGAAATTTATATCAGCCAACCAGCTAGGTTTGTAGATAAACGTTATCCAAATCATTGTCTGAAGTTGAAAAAGGCATTGTATGGACTTACGCAGTCTGGGCGGCAATGGAACATCAAGTTCGAAGGCATAATAAAAGGTATTAAGTTCCAACCATGTAAAAGCCAACCGTGTGTATATGTATGTAAAACACTACAATGGTCACATCAATATTATAGCAGTATATGTCGATGAGAATGGAGTCATGTGTAGAAGTTCACGAAAGTGAGGAAAGGACAGCTCACGACTTCCGGTCTTTGACCAAGTATCTTCTGGGTAGCCCAAGAACATCCGTTTGAAGACGAGCTAAAGTGAGAAGGCGAAACAACCCTCTGCATAGGGTTGCGCGCTGGGTTTGGGATCCGCCACGTAAACAAAAAAAACTCCGATGAAAAAACAACAACAGCCTCGAATGAGAGACCCCCCTTTTGATGACGACCATGGCAAACGAAATAAGGACTACGAATTTAGGGCATGCACCTGGAATGTCCGGTCCCTTAATTGGGAAAGTGCCGCTGCCCAGCTGGTTGATGTCCTCGTAAAAACAAAGGCTGACATCACGGCCGTCCAAGAAATGCGATGAACGGGACAAGGACAGAGACGAGTAGGTCCTTGTGGCATTTACTACAGTGCCCACATAAAGATGTGTAAGTTTGGTGTGGGATTCGAGGTGGGAGAGAGACTCCGTCCCCGAGTACTATCATTCACTGCGGTGAATGAACGTCTAGCCACAATCCGCATCAAAGCGAGATTCTTCAACATATCGCTGATTTGCGCCCACGCCCTGACGGAAGAGAAGGACGATGTGACCATAGATGCCTTTTATGAGTGCTTAGGATTATGCTGTGATAGACGGAAGACACTTCTCCAGTATTTTAGATGTGCGTGCGCTCCGAGGCCCTAACATCGACTCGGCCCACTATCTAGTTGCAGCCAAGACTCGCACCCGCCTCTGTTCAGCAAAAAACGCACGCCAACAAACACAAGGAAGGTTCGACGTCGAGAAGCTGTAAACACAACAGACAACCGAATGATTTTCTACTCGGCTTGCACTCCTGCTCTCTGAGAGCACTCGTCAACAACTCGGTATAAGGGAACCGTGGGACGGCATTTCAAGCTCCTTACGTACGGCTGCAACCGAAGCCATTGGTTTTTGTAAAATACAAAAGAACAGCTGGTATGACGAGAAGTGCCGTGTCGCAGCGGAGAGAAAACAGGCTGCCTATCTCGCAACGTTACGATCCACCACAACACGTGCGGGATGGGATAGATACCGAGAGTTGAAAGACAGAAAAAGAAAGAGGCCGAAATGCGTGAGTACGAAGAGTTTGATAAGCTGACCGACAGGCGTAATACTCGAAAGTTCTACGAAAAAATGCGGCGGCTTACAGAAGGTTTCAAGACCGGAGCATACTCTTGTAGAACCTCCAAAGGTGATCTAGTCACCGATGCCCAGAGCATACTAAAATTATGGAGGGAACACTTCTCCAGCCTGCTGAATGGCAGTGAACCGATTCCCCAATCGATGACGATGGAGCAGACGTTCCATTGCCCGACCATGAAGAGGTTCGAATAGCAATTCCCGAGCTATTCAAACACGGCGGCGAAAAACTGATAAGCTTCTTTGTAAAATATGGTCGGACGAAAGCATGCCCAACGATTGTAATTTAAGTGTGCTTTGCCCAATCCATAAAAAAGGAGACCTTACAATCTGCGCCAACTACCGTGGGATCAGCCTCCTTAACATCGCGTATAAGGTTCTATCGAGCGTATTGTGTGAAAGATTAAAGCCCACCGTCAACACACTGATTAGACCTTATCAGTGTGGCTTTAGATCTGGAAAATCAACAACCGACCAGATATTCACCTTGCGCCAAATCTTGGAAAAGACCCGTGTAAGGAGAATCGACCAGACCACCTCTTTGTCGATTTCAAAGCTGCTTTGGACAGCACGAAAAGGAGCTGCCTTTATACCGCGATGTCTGGATTTTGTATCCCCGCAAAACTATTACGGCTGTGTATGCTGACGTTGAACAACACCAAAAGCTCCGTCAGAATCGGGAAGGACCTCTCCGAGCCGTTCGATGCCAAACGAGGTTTCAGACAAGGCGATTCCCTATCGTGCGACTTTTTCAACCTGCTTTTGGAGAAAATAGTTCGAGATGCAGAACTAAATAAAGAAGGTACCATCTTCTATAAGAGTGTACAACTGCTGGCGTATGCCGATGATATTGATATCATCGGCCGCAACACCCGCGCCGTTAGTTCTGCTTTCTCCAGACTGGACAAGGAAGCAACACAAATGGATCTGACAGTGAACGAGGGCAAGACAAAATATCTCCTGTCATCAAACAAACAGTCGTCGCACTCGAGACTTGGCTCTCACGTCACTGTTGACAATCATAACTTTGAAGTTGTAGATAATTTCGTCTATCTTGGAACTAGCGTATACACCACCAACAATGTCAGCCTGGAAATCCAACGAAGGATAACTCTTGCCAACAGGTGCTACTTCGGACTGAGTAGGCAATTGAGAAGCAAAGTCCTCTCTCGACAAACAAAAACCAAACTCTATAAGTCACTCATAATTCCCGTCCTGCTATATGGTGCAGAGGCATGGACGATGTCAACAACGGATGTGTCGACGTTGCGTATTTCGAGAGAAAAGTTCCGCGAAAGATTTATGGTCCTTTGCGCATATCGCAATCGGTGGGACGATGAGCTGTACGAGATATACGACGATATTGACATAGTTCAGCGAATTAAAAGACAGCGGCTACGCTGGCAAGGTCATGTTGTCCGGATGAACGAAATCACTCCAGCTTTGGAAGTATTCGACGCAGTACCCTCCGGGGAAAGCAGAGGAAGAGGGAGACCTCCACTCCGTTAGAAGGACCAAGTGGAGAAGGAATTGGCGCCACGTAGCGAAAAGAAGAAACGATTGGCGCGCGGTTGTTAACTCGGCTATAATCGCGTAAGGGGTGTCTATGCCAATTAAGAAGAAGATAACAAATGCAACAAATGAAGAATGACTTTTCGAAAAAAGCTAAGATAGTTGACGAAGGACCAGTAGAATATTTTTTGAGCGTGGAAATCGATCGCGATGATAAAACTGGGTCTATATGCGTTGGGCAAAAATCATATATACAAAAGATGTTAAGCGAATATAATATGGAAAACTGTCCACCAATCACAACAACGATCCAAATTCAAAGCATATGGTTGCAGCTACGAGTATGAGGATTAGGGTGGTTTTAGTGAATAGAGGTGAATTTTTTTTTCAGAAATTTGTGTGTGCTCACTTCTAGGAATGTGCCATTTAGTGTAAAAATACAATTGTAAAAGATTCAGCTTAAGCGAATTTTGCCTTCCAGTGCCGAAAGAGCCTTGAAGTTTGATAAAATGGCCATTTTTCGCGGAAAAGCGTTATTTTTCGAGTTTAACTTACGACTGATTCCACCTATTACAATAAATTTATTATCAAATGAAAGGTAATTTTGTTGAAATTAAAGTCTATTATAATACATTTTCTTTATAAATACAGGGTTTGGTAGATATTTATCATTTAATGGACCAAGATCGTGTTATGTGTCTTTTTGGTGACACTCATACATAATATTTTTCGGATTTAAGGCTCGCTTAAGTATTTTTAGCGACAACAATAAAAAAACAACAACAACAGCTTTTATTAACCTTTACTTTACTACTTTTTCACATTTCAACCTCACTAAACATATTTTTCCTCCAATAAGCTGGCATCTCTAGTATTATTTGGTATTGTATATTTCTGGCATCTCGTGGCTGACTTGTTGCTCATATTTACCGCTATGTATTCTGGTAGTAAGTAAAAAGTGGGCAATCCCCTATTTGATTTTGACGCTTTAAGAGAAATGTTATTTTAAAGTTTTTTTGTGCTAAGTGAACAGTTCGACATTAGAAAGCGCAAGATATTACATACATAGTTATAAAATTAAATTCAAATGGCTACTACCTCAATGTTCGTGTTCGATCTAAAACCCTAATTTATTTAATTGGGTATTCGTCTCATCAAATAATCGGGAGTAAACTGCCATCTAATCATCAAGTGTTAAAGTTATTGTTTTACAACATTCGTGAAGTTTGATTACCTTTTAGTAATGCTGCAAAACTCACTCTGACGGAAGTTCTTGGGTTCTGGGAGAAAGCTAGAATACCTTATCAATTACAAAAAAATGCTGTTCGCAAAATCGAAAAATTATATAACGAATGGAGTGCACTTCAGAAGTGTTCAAGATTGAAGACAAAACGTCAAGAGGAAAAAAATCTTGCATTCACATCCAAACTGTCCGATCTTTTTGATGTAGCAGTGGAAGATGCCATTTCAAAAATGTCTAATCAGGAAGATATTAAATTATTGACATATCAGAGAATGAAAGGACGTCCAGGCCATATGGAAGGTATCGATGTGAATACAGCTCTAGCTGAACAAAGAAGAGAAGCAAGAAAAGCAAAAGCAGAAGAGCGGACATGTTTCACCAGTAAGCACTGGCAAGTTTATGGTATAGTTGCCCAATTTTACTTAAAAATTAGATACTCAAACCCATACTTAAATAGGTAATAAAATGCTGGCTCTTAGAAGCTATAGCCTTTATTCGTTCCTATTTATTACCAACATCAACAGTATTTTTCTCCCAAAATCCATACATTTTCTTTCCTTTTTTCATTGCAACAGAAAATGTACGAGACATCTTATTGTCTTCTGAATCAGAAGTGGAAGAAATCACCTCGGACGAAGTATTTACCGATGATGAAAAAGTCAGCAAAGCGGAGACAGCGAGTAAAAAAAGGAAATACAGTTGTGGTTATAAAGAAGTAAAGACGGAAAAATTATCAATTTTGCTGGATAGGTGCAAAATTTCTGATAGAAATGCTGTGCTGAAAATCTGGGCTGTAATGTCGAGGAATTTGCACTTAGTAGAAGTGCTTTAAGAAAACGCAGAATATCCTTTCGAAGTCAACGGGCCCAGAAAATCAAGGCGAAGTTTAAAAACTTAGACTTAGAGGGTATTGTTGTTCATTGGGATGGAAAACTTTTACCAAACCTTCTTCAGAAAGAATGTGCTGAACGGTTGGCAATCTTGGTAAGCAAAGGAGACTATGAACAACTACTGGGGGTCCCGGAATTAGAAAATTCCACAGGCGCCAGTCAGGCAGAAGCTGTTAGCGGTAGTCTAGAAGAATGGGATATTGGCGATAAAATTGTTGGTATGTGTTTTGATACGACGGCTTCCAACACAGGACGAATGAAAGGCGCATGCACCTTGTTAGAAAAACAGCTAGGTAAAAGTTTGTTGTACTTAGCCTGCCGCCATCACATTTTAGAAGTCGTTTTACGGTCAGTATTTGAGTACAAAATGGGATCAACGACTGCTCCCCAACCTGACATTTTTAGAAGATTTCAAATACATTGGCCTAACATAGATCAGTCTAAATACATTGAAAGGGTACAGGATGATTCGGTAAAGAAGTCAGTGACAGAGTTCGAAAGAGAGGTTTCGGAATTTCTTCTCTTTCAGTTAACTGAAAAACAGCCGAGGGATGATTACTTAGAATTACTACTTAGATTAAGTTATGTTTAATATTTTTAGGAAAAGTCCCTTCTCACGATGTTTCGTTTAACACTCCTGGTGCTTATCATCATTCCCGTTGGATGGCAAAAGCCATTTACTCTCTGAAAATGTTCTTTTTTAGAGAACAGTTTTCTATGTCCGAAGAGGAGTTCAGTTCACTAAAAGCTATTTGTTTATTTATTGTTAATTTGTATGTGAAGATGTGGTGTCAAGCTTCAAATGCAATAAGTGCACCTAGTAATGATTTACAATTTGTTCAGAATGTAATTAAGTACAGACGTATTGATCAAGGTGTATCAGAAAAGGTATTGGGAAAATATTTACTTCACCTGTGGTATCTGAACCTGGAACTGATTTGCCTTAGCTTATTTGACAAAAATGTTTCAAATGAAATAAAAAGAAAAATAGCAAAAAAGATTTTATCGTACAGGAATTTAACAGAAGAAGAACGGTCTTCAAGGATAATGAAGGTGCAAGTTTCTGAATATGAAACTGTAAACCTATTTAAAAATATTTCGCTTCAGAACTTTGTTTCGGATCAAAGCCTGGCCTTTTTCGAATATTTCAAAGTCAAAACTGATTTTTTGACAGAGGACCCCAAGAAATGAACCGAAAATAAAGACTTTTTGAAACTTCAAAGTTTTGTTAGGAGTATGAAGGTAGTAAACGACACGGCAGAGAGAGGGGTTAAGTTAATTCAAGACTTCAATAGTATTCTTACAAAAGTGAGGAGCAAAAACAATTCCTGCTTCAGGTGGTAGCGGATTGTCGTCGGCTTTACCCTGATACTTCCAAAAGTACCCTTTCTCTACCCTTATCTGATGAATGATATTGAAAATAATAATATATAAATAAATTGATAAATTGATGCATTTTTTATAATTTTTGTTTTTAGTATGAATTTTCTTTTCTATATGTTTATTTTTTAAATAGATTTGTTCCCATCGTCTTATCTTTTTGTTAAATATTGTACCAATTAATGTTCGAAAACTGAAAATACAATATATAACTAGAAGATTTTACTAATTTCTAGCTTTTTCTATTACAATGAAATAAAGGGCTTCAGTGTATGCATTGTTTATGGTTAAGGGAAGGATAGTTTCAAAAATCGTGGAGAACCTCGAGTGTTACTGCGAAGAACTATACTAAGGCATTTGACACAAACGTGGTCCATTAAATGTTAAATATCTTCCAAACCATACATTTCTAAAGAAAATGTATTATAATAGACTTTAATTTCAACAAAATTACCTTTCATTTGATAATAAATTTATTGTAATAGGTGGAATCAGTCATAAGTTAAAGTCGAAAAATAACGCTTTTTCGCAAAAAATGGCAATTTTATCAAACTTCAAGGCCTTTACGGCACGGGAAGGCAAAATCCGATTGAGCTGAAACTGTCACAATTGTATTTTTACATTAAATGGCACATTTCTAGAAGTGAGCACTTCCAAAAATTTATTTTGAAAAGCCACCCTAATAAGGATATTACGTTACCTGTGTCATACTCAAGACAAGCGATGGCGTATTATAGCACTGGCAAAGAAATCGAATGCTTTGTCGATGCAGATTGGGGCGGCGATAGCAGCGAGCGTAAGTCATATACGGGGTATGCATTCATATTTGCTGGAGGTGTTTTTTTATATGAATCAAAGAAACAATCAACAGTAGCTCTTAGCAGAACCGAGGCCGAATACATGGAACTTACATCAGCCGTGAAAGAAGGAGTATTTTTACGAACAATTTTAGGAGAAATGAGAATCGAATGTCCTAAGACGATAACTTCAGTGCCATGAATCTTGTAAAGAATCCGGTATATCACGCAAAAACCAAATACATCTACATAAAATATCATTACATAAGGGATATTTATCGAGGAGGTGGCATCGATCTAAAATATTGTTGCAGCAGTGACATGATTGCTAATATTTTGACGAAAAACTTATCAATGCCTAGCCACGAGGAATTAACAAAGATGCTAGGCATAAATTAATTAAACGAGTTGTATTGCTTTGTAATATGCATTCATATGAACGTTGAGGAGGCGTGTTGAAATGCAGTCCTCCACATAACAACGTACATATACATACATGCAACTCTGATGTATTTAAAATGAAATCGTATTGTAACTGAACTTTATTGTACCTACACTTTTTCTCACTCTTGTTCTAACTACTAAAGAATAAACAAGTATTTTAATAAAAAAAAGTTTAACAAAATTTAACAATAATATATCATTAGATTCCGTGATTTCGGCATAGGTTTTTTTTTATTTTCCGTCATCGTGCAATCTGGCAAGATCAAGAGAATCCCCCTATTATATTTACACTTTAGTTCAATCATTGCCAGTCTTTCTTTTTGCTCTATCTCAAATTTTTTTATTTCAAACTCTTTACCTAACTTTTCTCTGTCCAATTTTAGCTTTATCCTCTCCAAATTAACCTTTCTTTTTCAATTTCAATTTGTTGCTCAAAAAACTGTTCTATTTTCTCTTGTATATTTTTAAGTTTACTAAGAACATTCTTTGGAGCACCTTTTTTACTTTTTCGAGGAAATTTTGCTACCTCTGCTACTTGTGTTGTCTGTTCTGCTTTCTATTTAAGTAAACCAGATGGTTCCACAGATGATGGTGATGATTCGGCTGCAATTTCCACTACCTCTACAAAGTTTGTAAAATCGCTGCAGTATTGTGGACACATCAAAGTTGTACGTCTCTATTACACAATTGGCTTAGGATTTACTGCCAAATAGAACCGAAAATCGTTCATAATTTGGACACATCTGTCAAAGTTTTTCTGAAAGAACGTGACGTTATTAAAAACCAGAAAGTTTAACTTAACATTATCATTACCTTTTATCGTGGAAACTTCATTGGCAACGTCTATTCCAGCGCTGTCGATTTGCGTTAATACATCTGCTTTCAGTGCTGAACCTTGCAGCGCAACATGTCCGAAGCCGCATCAATATTGGTCATTTCAATTAATTTTTGGTAGTACATCCGGGCGTTTGGTTTCTATAAAAAACGCAAAAAGCAAATATTATAACAGCAAACGGTTTTCCCCCTCGCTCAATTTTTTTTAGGCTTTGCCCTCCCACCTGTGAATTTTCTTTTGAGGTAACACTGAAAATAAGTATCTTATGAAATAAAATGTAAAGATTTGTTGAAAAAACACATACTTTTGAAAAAAAAAAATTGGGAAATCACGAAGCGAGCATCAAATTTGTTTTCCCGTTTAAAGTTTATAAGGCAACGAAAACCAAATTTATTTTTCCGTTAAAAATGTATAAGGCGACGAACAACACACAAACAGCTGATGTGACATTACCGAGTAACTAAAAAATTATCTCGCTTGCCAGATTGATAGTTCGTTACTCGGTAGAACAATAATCTATTAATTTTGCAAAAACAAAATACATGTAAAAAACTGCCGAATAACGACTCACGAATTAACAAGGTTGGTCTGATACCCTTACTACCATATAAGGTTTGTTAGAGAAACGAATATCATTACACATAGTATATGGAAGTCGATTTTATCTATTATCTATTTTAGGCAAAAAAAAAATACAGTTATGAGTAAGACACGCCCACCCATTTTTGTTGATAATGCCCGATATATCAAGCATAAAGTTCGATAATCTGTATATTAGGTAATGGGGGCTCAGAGAAATATTGACTCAACTCAACCCATTTTTGATATACGGAGATACTATTACCAAGAAGAAATTCTCTGTGAATTTAAATTGTATATCTCAGACATTGACCGGTATTTTCGGTCAAAAGTAAACTACAGATACTGGAGTCCACATATTCGGTACATAGGAGTTTGAACATTTTTGATTGGATATAAACAAACTTTATACATAATTTTTTATGTACTAAGGAACTCGCATACCAAGTTTCATCAAGATACCTCTATTTCTACTCAAGTAACAGCTTGCATGGACGGATGTCATCCTAATCATTTATACTTACATAGAAAACCCTATATCTATCTCGATTAGCTTTAGGTGATATACACAACGTTTAGTTGAACAAAACTATTATACTCTGTAGCACCAGGTTGTAAAAAAATACAAACATGCATTTTTATTACAAGTTTATATTATTGTATTATAATATTTTTTATTTTAATTTTACAATTTGTTTCGATCAAATTTATTTTGAATAAATACACTACGTGTCATCAAATTAGCGCCTAAACATGTTTAAATAATGTAAAATATTACCCATAATATTTGAGCTAGAGCTATACAATTTTTTTCTAACATTCTTTAGTCCATTTACCTTCAAAATGAGCTATAGAGGGCCGTAATATTATATATAACTTTTTATAGTATTAAAAATCAAAATAATGCACCAGAATAGCGCCCCTATGCTACTTTATTGTTTTCAGTTAATCTCATATACAAATTTAAACTACAATTTTTAATATTAAACTAGAATATCTTACATAGGAATGTATAAAGGGTGGCTCCACCGTTATTGACAAGGTTTTCAGTTTCACAAACTCTATTTAGGTGAGAATTATATAGTTTTTTAATAAAATCTAATGTAATCGTTGGCCAAGCCAGTTTTTTGCCATCGATTAGTTCCTCTACTGCTTACCACGCTCCTAAACCTTTCTAACCAACTATCCCCAGACGTTTTTTTTAATATTTAGATCCGGTCGAGTATGGTGGCCACTCCAGAACATGGGCATTTTGTGTGAATTGGCGCATTGTCGTGCTAGAAATCTTAATCCGATTGCCACATATTTAAAAAAAAAGGAAATGCAATTTTATTTGCATCCATTTTTGGCATTAAAAACTGCAATTCGTAGGTACCGTAATATGATATGGCTTTCGATCCGATTACATAAGTGATCCAAATAGTGCCCCTCCTTCCTCAAGTCGTGGAATTAAAAATTATTTTCGTTTAGGCCTTCGAATTTAATTTCTTCTCAATAGAAAACACGATATAATGCCATCATTAACCATGTGTCGGGCATAATTGAGGCAAATTTCTTTCCCAACATGTTAAGTGATGGTTCCCGAAACAACAATTCCAATACAAATTCGCAAGCCTACACAATCCTCTTATAATTCAATGAAAGAAAAATCTATCACAAAGGGCAATTATACACAGCCAGAACACTCATAGACTCTGGGTCAGAGGCGACATTCATTTCTGAAGAATTCCAAAAAAAAAGTTGGACATACCATCATCCAGAAAAAATACGCAAGTAGAGGATTAAATAATATAGCCTTGGCAACAGCCACCAAAACTTGTGAACTCACCCTTTGTTCAACAATAAAAAAATTTTAAGGTAACTACTCATGTGTTTATCTTAACAACATTAACCGAAGACTTACTCACTCGCTCCGGTTTTAGCTTAGCTTACTTTCACTTCTTTAAACCCAGGCCTGTGGACGTCCTCATCGGAGGTGACCTGTACCCACAATTAATTCTTAGTGTTGTACAAATCGAACTCTCAATAATGTCGTTCTTCTACCAAATGTTCCTAGACAAGCTATTTATACAATTTGGTAAATGGAAGAAATTCTGAGAAAACATACAACCTCCATATCAAACACCTTGTGTGAACAAATGATCAATAAACAACGTAGAAACTCAGAAAGGCGTTTTGTAGTAACATTACCCTTTAAAACTCTTGAAAACACAGAGGTATGCAAGTTATTAAACCCGATCGGCCCAAATAGAAACACCAATGATGTACTATATATGTATATATAATAGGCCTATTTTTCAAGCAGACATGGTAATATGAGTGGTAAATTGTGGTTACATTTGGTTTTAATTGTACATATCTAGCTATTCATACACTACTTAAATCAGCAGATGATGTACAAGAAACCATCAATTTGAAGCGAACTTTCTTCGAAGCGGAAAGTACGCTGATGATGTACTTGCAGGAGCACATGACATACCAACTGCGAAGATGTGAAGAGATGAACTCATTTTCAACTGTGGAATCCGTAGGATTTGCTCTACGTAAATAGACTTCAAATGATCCAAAAGTCTTACCAGGAATCCCAAATGAACATTTATTGAACACAAACTTATTTAGTTTACCGGAATCTATAGCATATACCTCTTCTTTTTAATTGGCGTAGACACCGCTCACGCCAGTAAAGAACAAGAAGAAGAAGACACCGCTTACGCGATTATAGCCGAGTTAACAACCGCGCGCCAATCGTTTCTTTTCGCTACGTGGCGCCAATTGGATATTCCAAGCGAAGCCAGGTCCTTCTCCACTTGGTCCTTCCAACAGAGTGGAGGTCTTCTTCTTCCTCTGCTTCCCCCGGCGGGCACTGCGTCGAATACTTTCAGAGATGGAGTCTTTTCGTCCATACGGACCACATGAACTAGGCAACGTAGCGCCTGCCTTTTAATTCGCTGAACTATGTCAATGTCGTCGTATATCTCGTACAGCTCATGGTTCCATCGAATGGGATATTCGCCGTTGCTAACGCGCAAAGGACCATACATCTTTTGGAGAACTTTTCTCTCGAAAACTCGCAACGTTGACTCATCTGTTGTTGACATTGTCCAAGCCTCTGCACCATATAGCAGGACGGGAATTATGAGTGACTTATAGAGTTTGGTTTTTGTTTGTTGAGAGAGTACTTTGCATCTCAGTTGCCTACTTAATCCGAAGTAGCACCTGTTGGGAATTGTTATCCTGCGTTGGATTTCTAGGCTGACATTGTTGGTGGTGTCTACGCTAGTTCCAAGATAGACGAAATTATCTACATTTTCAAAGTTATGACTGTCAACAGTGACGTGAGGGCCAAGCCGCGACTGCGACGACTGTTTGTTTGATGACAGGAGATATTTCGTCTTGCCCTCGTTCACTGCCAGACCCATTTGTTTTGACTGGACAAGGAAGTCTGGAGATGATATCAGCTCATTTTCGTGCTGTCGGAAGCAGCTTTGAAATCGACGAAGAGGTGATGTGTGTCGATTCTGCTTTCACGGGTCTTTTCCAATATTTTGCGCATGGTGAATATCTGGTCGGTTGTTGATTTTCCAGGTCTAAAGCCACACTGATAAGGTCCAATCTGTTTGTTGACGGTGGGCTTCAATCTTTCATATAATACGCTCGACAGAACCTTATATACGATGTTGAGGAGGCTAATCCCACGGTAGTTGGCGCAGATTGTGGGGTCTCCTTTTTATGGATTGAGCATAGCACACTTAAATTCCAATCGTTGGGCATGCTTTCGTTCGACCATATTTTACAAAGAAGCTGATGCATGCTCCTTATCAGTTCTTCGCCGCCGTGTTTGAATAGCTCGGCCGGCAATCCGTCGGCCCCTGCTGCTTTGTTGTTCTTCAGGCGGGCAATTGCTATTCGAACTTCTTCATGGTCGGGCAATGGAACGTCTGCTCCATCGTCATCGATTGGGGAATCGTGTTCGCCTTCTCCTGCGTTATGCGTTCACTGCCATTCATCAGGCTGGAGAAGTGTTCTCTCCATAATTTTAGTATGCTCTGGGCATCGGTGACTAGATCACCTTTGGAGGTTCTACAAGAGTACGCTCCGGTCTTGAAACCTTCTGTAAGCCGCCGCATTTTTTCGTAGAACTTTCGAGCATTACGCCTGTCGGTCAGCTTATCAAACTCTTCGTACTCACGCATTTCGGCCTGTTTCTTTTTCTGTCTTTCAACTCTCGGTATCTATCCCATCCCGCACGTGTTGTGGTCGATCGTAACGTTGCGAGATAGGCAGCCTGTTTTCTCTCCGCTGCGGCACGGCACTTCTCGTCGTACCAGCTGTTCTTTTGTACTTTCCAAAAACCAATTAGGTTAGGTTAAGGAGCTTGAAATGCCGTCCCACGGTTCCCTTATACCGAGTTGTTGATGAGTGCTCTCAGAGAGCAGGAGTCTGTTGTGATTGCAGCTTCTCGACGTCGAACCTTCCTTGTGTTTGTTGGCGTGCGTTTTTTGCTGAACAGAGGCGGGTGCAAGTCTTGGATGCCACTAGATAGTGGGCCAAGTCAATGTTAGGGCCTCGTAGCGGCGCACGCACATCTAAAACAATGGAGACGTATCTTCCATCTATCACAACAAAATCGATCTGGTTGGTAGTTTTTCGATCCGAAGACAGCCAGGTAGCTTGATGAATTTTCTTATGCTGGAATCTAGTACAGTCTACAGATAACCATATTTCGGGCCTCGGCGAAGTCGACCAGCCTCAACCCATTTGGGGATGTTTCCTCGTGGAGGCTGAATTTACCGACCGTAGTGCCAAAGAAACCTTCTTCGCCTACTCTAGCGTTAAAGTCGCCAAGCAAGACTTTGACATCGTGGCGGGGGCATCTCTCATAAGTGCGCTCCAAGAACTCATAAAAGGCATCTATGGTCATATCGTCCTTCTCTTCCGTCGGGGCGTGGGCGCAAATCAGCGATATGTTCAAGAACCTCGCTTTGATGCGAATTGTGGCTAGACGTTCATTCACCGCAGTGAATGATAGTACTCGGCAACGGAGTCTTTCTCCCACACCAAACTTACGCTTTTTTATATGGGCACTGTAGTTAATGCCACAAGGACCTACTCGTCTCTGTCCTTATCGCGTTCATCGCATTTCTTGAACAGCGGTGATGTCAGCCTTTATTTTTACGAGGACATCTACCAGCTGGGCAGCGGCACCTTCCCAATTAAGAGACCGGACATTCCAGGTGCATGCCCTCAATTGGTAGTCCTTATTTCGTTTGCCATGGTCGTCATCAAAAGGGGGGTCTCTCATCCGAGGCTGTTGTTGTTTTTTCATTGGCGGTGTTTTTTTTTTACGTGGCGGGTCCCAAACCCAGAACACAACTCTATTCAGGGGATGTTTCGCCTTCTCACTTTAGCTCGCCTTCAAGCGGATGTTATTAGACTACCCAGAGGATACTTGGTCAAAGACCGGAAGTCGTGAGCTGCTTGAGTCATATGTAAAAGAATCGTTTCTGGCCATTCCCAAGTGAATGGCGGTCAGAGAACTTTCCTCTCTTGTGTGAACGTCTACACATGACTCCATCCTCCTACACTTAGATACTAGAAACAAGATGGAATGCAGAAATTATGCATTCAAGAATTGTTATCATTGAATGCTAGGTTGGCCCAACCCAATAATAGTCAAAGCCAAAATAATTATACAGCAGCTGTGGCTTGGAATTATCAATTGGGATGAGATTATTAATCCTTAATTCTTTTTCAATGGAAAACATTTAGAAATAATTCCAAACTTTAAATCTCATTGAAATTCCTCGATGGGCCCATTTCCCAACATCGGCGACAACTGATTTCCACGAATCCTCTGACCCATCTGAAAAAGCCTAGGCTGCGTCCCTATATATAAGCGTTTCTACCCATAAAACTTTTTGCTAGTATAAAAAGTATATCTTTACCCCAATTAAACAAAACCCAATATCACAGTCATTTTTGGACAGACTCAACTATTGTTCTTTCCTGACTTCGAGCGTCGGCCCCTGCTGCTTTGTTGTTCTTCAGGCGGGCAATTGCTATTCGAACTTCTTCATGGTCGGGCAATGGAACGTCTGCTCCATCGTCATCGATTGGGGAATCGTGTTCGCCTTCTCCTGCGTTATGCGTTCACTGCCATTCATCAGGCTGGAGAAGTGTTCTCTCCATAATTTTAGTATGCTCTGGGCATCGGTGACTAGATCACCTTTGGAGGTTCTACAAGAGTACGCTCCGGTCTTGAAACCTTCTGTAAGCCGCCGCATTTTTTCGTAGAACTTTCGAGCATTACGCCTGTCGGTCAGCTTATCAAACTCTTCGTACTCACGCATTTCGGCCTGTTTCTTTTTCTGTCTTTCAACTCTCGGTATCTATCCCATCCCGCACGTGTTGTGGTCGATCGTAACGTTGCGAGATAGGCAGCCTGTTTTCTCTCCGCTGCGGCACGGCACTTCTCGTCGTACCAGCTGTTCTTTTGTACTTTCCAAAAACCAATTAGGTTAGGTTAAGGAGCTTGAAATGCCGTCCCACGGTTCCCTTATACCGAGTTGTTGATGAGTGCTCTCAGAGAGCAGGAGTCTGTTGTGATTACAGCTTCTCGACGTCGAACCTTCCTTGTGTTTGTTGGCGTGCGTTTTTTGCTGAACAGAGGCGGGTGCAAGTCTTGGATGCCACTAGATAGTGGGCCAAGTCAATGTTAGGGCCTCGTAGCGGCGCACGCACATCTAAAACAATGGAGACGTGTCTTCCATCTATCACAACAAAATCGATCTGGTTGGTAGTTTTTCGATCCGAAGACAGCCAGGTAGCTTGATGAATTTTCTTATGCTGGAATCTAGTACAGTCTACAGATAACCATATTTCGGGCCTCGGCGAAGTCGACCAGCCTCAACCCATTTGGGGATGTTTCCTCGTGGAGGCTGAATTTACCGACCGTAGTGCCAAAGAAACCTTCTTCGCCTACTCTAGCGTTAAAGTCGCCAAGCAAGACTTTGACATCGTGGCGGGGGCATCTCTCATAAGTGCGCTCCAAGAACTCATAAAAGGCATCTATGGTCATATCGTCCTTCTCTTCCGTCGGGGCGTGGGCGCAAATCAGCGATATGTTCAAGAACCTCGCTTTGATGCGAATTGTGGCTAGACGTTCATTCACCGCAGTGAATGATAGTACTCGGCAACGGAGTCTTTCTCCCACACCAAACTTACGCTTTTTTATATGGGCACTGTAGTTAATGCCACAAGGACCTACTCGTCTCTGTCCTTATCGCGTTCATCGCATTTCTTGAACAGCGGTGATGTCAGCCTTTATTTTTACGAGGACATCTACCAGCTGGGCAGCGGCACCTTCCCAATTAAGAGACCGGACATTCCAGGTGCATGCCCTCAATTGGTAGTCCTTATTTCGTTTGCCATGGTCGTCATCAAAAGGGGGGTCTCTCATCCGAGGCTGTTGTTGTTTTTTCATTGGCGGTGTTTTTTTTTTACGTGGCGGGTCCCAAACCCAGAACACAACTCTATTCAGGGGATGTTTCGCCTTCTCACTTTAGCTCGCCTTCAAGCGGATGTTATTAGACTACCCAGAGGATACTTGGTCAAAGACCGGAAGTCGTGAGCTGCTTGAGTCATATGTAAAAGAATCGTTTCTGGCCATTCCCAAGTGAATGGCGGTCAGAGAACTTTCCTCTCTTGTGTGAACGTCTACACATGACTCCATCCTCCTACACTTAGATACTAGAAACAAGATGGAATGCAGAAATTATGCATTCAAGAATTGTTATCATTGAATGCTAGGTTGGCCCAACCCAATAATAGTCAAAGCCAAAATAATTATACAGCAGCTGTGGCTTGGAATTATCAATTGGGATGAGATTATTAATCCTTAATTCTTTTTCAATGGAAAACATTTAGAAATAATTCCAAACTTTAAATCTCATTGAAATTCCTCGATGGGCCCATTTCCCAACATCGGCGACAACTGATTTCCACGAATCCTCTGACCCATCTGAAAAAGCCTAGGCTGCGTCCCTATATATAAGCGTTTCTACCCATAAAACTTTTTGCTAGTATAAAAAGTACATCTTTACCCCAATTAAACAAAACCCAATATCACAGTCATTTTTGGACAGACTCAACTATTGTTCTTTCCTGACTTCGGAAACCCTATGTTTATGAGCGACCTCTGTTTCGTACTCGGTACAATTACCAAAAAGGTTGGAACCGAAAATTGCAGTCACATTTGAAAGAACAATCCAGCAGATCGCCTCTGGAATTGGCGAACAATGTCCTCTGGTGGCACGGGGTCTGTGGGGGTATGTGGCTGAAAATTTACCATTAACATTGGTCAGTAATGCGAAAACCGCCGAGGACATACATACTAAATTGATTCGCCTCATTACCCAGAGGCTTTCGAGTTATAGAATAGTTTTTGTTCGACTGCGTCACCTAACAGAACACATGAATCACATGAATCGCTAGAAATAACTCCAGACGATTTCAAATCTACTTGAATAAGCAATTCTTTAATCGATCCTAAAGAAATCATGCGAGTTGATGGTGGCGAGAGTAAGTAATTCAGGTGTTTTATTAAGTAAAGAGCGGCACTCGATTTTACTATAGCAGACGATTGGCTAAATTCAAAACTTGTTTTACCCAAGAAAAACTAAGCAACTCAAATAATGGCAGCACTCCATCAATGGAGACTAGGTTGTGTCGAAAAAAAGTATTTTGAATCAGACGAAGAAACAAGTTTCCAATTAATTAAATTATCCGCCCAATAACCTATGCGAGTATAATTTCTTTATTGAGACATGACTCCCACAGTAGTCCGAGTGTAAGCAGAAGCCGAGGTAACAATGTAGCGATAAGCGTGCGCTCTTTTAATGTGACTAGTAGCATCAGCCTATTTTTCGATGAAGGGTCGGTCTTGACGCCTACATCGCTTCAAAGCGACCCTCTCTCCTTTTAGAGAAGATAGAGGAAGTACACACGGAAAGTACCCATATAGCGTCACTTGCTTCACCAGAACTCATTCGACCAAAATATATACACCTGAAAAAAGATGTTGTACATGTAATGGTGAACACCATTGCATTCAGGAGAAAGCGGTGCTAATGGAGCGGTTGTTAAGGACAATTATATCAATATCATCGGCATACGCCAGCAGCTGCATACTCTTATAGAAGATGGTACCTTCCCTATTTAGTTCCTCAGCTTGAATAATTTTCTCCAAGAGTAGATTGAAGAAGTCGCACGAAAGTTAAACCACCTTTGGTATCGAGCGGCTCGGAGAGGACCTTTTCGATCCTGATGGATCTTTTGGTTTTGCTCAATATCAGTTTACACAGCCGAATTAGTTTTGGGGGGATACCAAATTAGAATACCAACATAAACATTGATTATTGTCTGAACACTCACTTTTAATTTAAACGTTCATTTTTAATTATAAGTTCTATATTTTTCAAAGGAACCAATAAATTTACTAAAATTAAATTGAATGATAATCATACGCCAGATGCATGATGTTTTTTCTTCTAATTAGCACCTAAGTATGTATTTTAGGATAAGAACTTTAAAAATCATAATTCTTAACGCAATAGTACTTGCTTTTTCTGAGTAGCACCTATTTTAGGATAAGAACTTCAAAAAATATAATTTTTAACACAGTAATTCTTGACATGGAAGACATGGTTTTGTAATTTGATTCGTATTTCAAAATTTATATAATGGTAACGCTTCATTGGCCACTGATATAGACAATTTCAAACTTCGAATTGTATATGTAACTATATTTAATATTTTATTGAAACTGAGGACATGGTTTCTTATATGTCATGTAATTAGCGACAATACGAAAGAAACCGGTCTAAACATTGGTCTAAACCTCATATCTCTAATATAATAATTTCCTATTCTATGATTCAATGTTTTCCTATATCTGATGTATAAAAATAAGTTGGTTTTTTGTCTGTTCGCTATATCTGAAATTACCGGCATTGAACATGAAATGAAAGATGGCCTGAACCACTTTAATGGGAATACAATTAGGATAGTTTGTAAAAAAAAAATCAGAAAACTTTCAATTTTAACCGGCTTACGAGCGTAAATTAAAAAAAAATCATTTCTTATTTATAACAGATAATGTCAAATTTAGACAAATTATATTTTAACTTTTAACTAAGATGCAACACACTGATAAGAGCGAGTAAATTCTCAAAGGTTCGAGCAAAATGTACAATACCAAGTGAAAGAGCTCTCTCTTTGTTTTGACATCCAGCTTGTACAGTTTTGCACTTCATATGGTTTTTCCGTTACATTTGTGATAAACGCGCAAATAATGAGATAATTTATGTAAATTTCAATATGACGCGCACAGGAAATACGAATTAGATGTGGCGATTTCACAAAAATGAATCTCAACAGAACGCTAAAATGAGGTTAAGGCTCCTGTGAGGCAAAACACTTTTTATCAAACTGTACAAATAGAAAAATGGAGTAAAAAAATAATTTGCATAAGTCACCATATATTTTTAAAGTTTAGAATTTTGTTACAAATAAGCAAACTAATTTAAAAATGTGTATTTACACAGTTCAATACGAAATCCAAAAGTTTACCTAAATTTAGTTGAGTTCTTCATTTGTAAAATCTCTCAAATATAATTTGAATAAATTTTACAAATACAAGTTGAAAAGGTTATATTAAGGTAAATATTAATTCAAATGAATGTACTTATAGGACGTCAACAAAACAAAGAATTTATCGGAATATTGTCGTGTGAAGTGAGTGTATATTAAGCAAATTTATCTATTTTTATGCTTGTTCTAATAACTGGTGAACTCACCTTTATTTCCGAAACTCACTTGTTAGTCTAGAAAGGACAACGCACAGAACGGGTTTACCGGATTTCAAATTCACAATTCTGTTTTATTTAATTTTACATATATATACATTTTCAAATGGTATAATTTGATCGAATAATAATTTAATAGGCGGCGGAATCGATGAACGATGTTGTACGTGGGAGGAAAAAAAACGTGTTCTAGTTGGTAGTGTGGTGCCATATTTGAGTGTATTGGTGTGATGTGTAGTGATGTGGAAGGTGAGTGGTGAGTGTGGTGTGCTGTTATGATGATTTTGTGTGTTGAAATGTGGTGTGGCTGTGTTTCATGACGGGGAAGGCCGAGAGTCATTTAGACATCCAGACCCCCCTAGGCAAATTATTAGCCTAGTAACCTTTGCAATTGCTGCAATGTGGCCACCACGTTACTGAGCCCAGCGGGTTGGCGAGACCGCGTCCTAGGTTGACGCCGCCTCGTAGAGGTATTATGTTATTGGCGCCGAGTACGTGTTCGGGATTCTGGTGGTGGCTCAGCTCTTCGAGGGCGTGCAGCACGGTTCGCCTGCGGTCGTCTACGACACGACTGGAGGAGGCAAGTAATTGTCTGCCGTCCCGATGAAGGAGTGTTTGATGCGGCCGCATGCATATTTGGCACGTATATCCGGACGTACACTCCGATATGGAGTGGGTAGTTGCCAGCCAATTTAGGCAGTGGCCATGTGCCTGGACAATCTGCTGGCGGAGCGGAGGCAGCATCCTCTTAAATATGCCGCAGTGCGGCAACCTGTGGGGGCGGCGGAAAAGCGGGCATCGGAGGCGCTGCGGTTTTGGCACCGGCGTCGGATTTGCGCGTGTTGCACTTCGGGCAACGGTTGGTTGCGTTGGTGCTGGCGGCATATCGACATCCATTTGATCTGTCAAAGATATTATTTAAGTTATATGTTTGTGGTAGATACGGATATGATAGTTGGTGCTACGTTAGGTGGCACTGCTGGGTAGTCATGTGGATAACCCATCTATTATTACTTTTGCAGTTCATTGAGATATTATTCGTGGTTCGTTTTGCGGGATATATTGATTTATCGTTTAATGTTTACGGTTTACGTCTCGGTTTTATCGGCTGTGGGCAAAAAGCATAGTTTAACGAGTGGCCGAGTTAATGTTCCGTTTGGCGTACGGAGATCAACAACGCGAATGTGACCGTCGGAGCCGTGGTAAAGCTTCTCTATGCGGCCAAGTCTCCATTCAGTAGGGGGGAGACAATCGTCATGAATTAAGACACAATCTCCAAGCTTAGGCGCGTTTTCTGGTATTTTCCACCGGTACCTTCTGTGGAGGTCCTTTAAATAATCTTCTTTCCATGGAAGACTGAAATCATGATGGAGAATTTTAATTCTTTCCCATCTGTTTAATAAGGAAAGCGACTCCACGCCTGGCTCAGGTGTGGCCAGAATGGGCGATCCTTTAAGAAAATGCCCTGGTGTGATGGCTGTAAAGTCTGATGGATCTTGCGAGAGGGCTGCGAGAGACCGTGAGTTGAGAACGGCTTCAATTCTAGTTAACAAGGTCGTGAATTCTTCATAATTGAATTTATAAGTGCCAGCTAGCTTCTTGAAATGTAATTTGAAGCTTTTTACAGCTGATTCCCATAATCCACCCATATGTGGAGCACTTGGGGGGATAAACTGCCAATTGATACCTTGGGAAGCATATTTTTGTATAATGTCAGGTGAGACTTGTTTCATAAAATCCACAAATTGTTTTTCTGTGGCTCTTTGAGCTCCGATAAATGTTTTACCATTATCGTTCATGATTTTGGATGGAAAGCCACGTCGTCCGACGAAGCGAGCAAATGCCGCGAGGAAAGCCTCCTTTGTCAGATTGGTACATAGCTCAAGGTCCACTGCTTTTGTCGTAAAACAGAAAAAGACAGCCACATAGCCTTTTTTCAGGGTGGGAAACCTTAGCATGGACGCCTTTATTTGAAAAGGCCCAGCAAAGTCCACACCTGTGGTGGTGAAAGGCAGAGCGAAGTTGCAGCGTTCCGGTGGAAGTGCTGCCATAATCTGCGTTCTCATTTTCTGCTTGTGCATAGTGCAGACTTTTCACGTGAAAATGCACTTCTTGATTTGGGACTTCAGGTGGGGAACATAGTACTCTTGGCGTACCATATGTTGCATGAGGCGATGTTTGGCATGTAACATGAGTATATGGATATAATTGATGAATAATGTGGCAAATGAGGATTTCTCTGGTATTATTATGGGATGGCGTTCGTTATACGTAAGGTTGGAATAAGCAAGCCGGCCGTTTGAACGAAGCAGACCTTTCGTGTCCATAAATGGGTTTAGTACTAAGAGTGAGCTCTTTTTGTCAATTGGCTTCGATTCTCTTAGTAACCCTAGGTCGCGGCTGAAGTAGCGCGTTTGGGTTGATGCGATAAGAGCGACCTTCGCTTTTTGTAAGTCTTGGTGCGTCAATGTATCGCATTGGGGCAAGTTGCTTCCTTTACCTTAAGTTTGAGTCGCTCTGCGAATTTGAGAATATAGGCGACTACTCTGAGTGCTCGGGGGAACGATGAAAATCGTTCAAGGATGTCAGCATCATCCATTGTTGTGTGATTTGTGGCGATTTTTCGAATTTCTGGGGCAATTATGTTGCGCATTGGCGATTGTGGCCAAGAATCGGGAGATTCTGTTAACCATCGGTGGTTATTCCACCAGAGGGTGGTGGTGGCGAGATGAAGGGATTTGCACCCTCTTGTCCCAAGATTGGCAGGATTGTCAGCACTGGCTACGTATCGCCAAGTGGCTGATCCTACTATATCAAATATTTGAGACGTTCGATTAGAAATATATGTTTTCCACGCGTGTGGTGGTTTTTCTAACCAGGCTAGAACAATTTCGGAATCGGACCAGAGGTATAACTTATATTTTGCCATGTTTAAGTGGGTCTGTACCATGGAGACTAGCTTTGCTAGTAGCAGAGCGCCACAGAGTTCAAGTCGTGGTAGACTTATCGATTTGAGAGGTGCGACTTTTGCTTTTGCCGCCAGTAGGTGGCTTTTGGTTGCAATATCGCTTTGTGTGCGCACATAAATAGTGGCACAATATGCCTTTTCAGAGGCGTCGCAGAAACCGTGTAGTTCCACTTTGTATTCGGGGGAATAGTTTACCCACCGTGGAATTTGTATCTGCGAAATGTCTTTTAGGTTTTTAGCAAACTGGGACCATTTTTCTAAGCGAAGAGGCTTCAATTGTTCGTCCCAATCGGTACCGTCTAGCCATAATTATTGGATCAGGATTTTCGTTGTATCATAATTGGCGAAAGCCATCCTGCGGGGTCGAAAAGTTTTGCCACCCAAGATAAAATTTGTCTCTTTGTGATGGCGGATAATGCGGACATTGACTCTGTAGTATATGAAAATTGGTCAGATATCGCATTCCATTGTATGCTCAGTGTTTTTGTGGTACTTTCCTTTTCAAATATAAGGAAATTAGTATCCAACAAGTGGTCTTTAGGAATATTTTTTAAAATATTCGGGTGATTGGCTGTCATCTTTTTTAGAGGAGGGCATTTATTACCTGTGATAAGGTATCGTATGCTAGTGGAAGACTGTGGCTTCCAGAGAGGATATCGTCTACAAACGTCTGTGTTTGCCAGAGGAAATTCTGACTTTGTGTTTTCTGCCAGTTCGCGGAGTGTACGAATGGCTAAATATGGAGCACAGTTTACGCCAAAGGTTACTGTTTTTAATTTAAAGTCGCGTAGTGGAATATTGGCAGATTTTCGGAAAATAATTCGCTGAAAATCTTGATCATCTTTATGTACGACTATTTGTCGATACATTTTTTCGACATCCGCATTGTATACGTATTTGTATATACGCCAGTTCACTATGAGGAGCATTAGATCTGGTTGGAGAGTGGGTCCCGTAAATAGAATGCCATTTAGGGAATTCCCCAAGCTAGTGGTTCTTGAGGCATGGAAGACAACTCTGTTTTTGTTGTTTTTTTGTCAGGTTTTACTACTGCGTGGTGTGGCAAGTAGAAATAGTAATATTTGCCTCTTATGATTTTTTCACATGGGCTTACTTCCTCCATGTGGTCTAAATGGAGGTATTCTTCTAAGACACCATCATAATCTTGTTTGAGCTCACCTTTTCTAAGTAAGGTTTGTTCCATACTTAAAAACTGCCGTATTGCAGAGGTGCGAGAGTGACCTAAGGCGAGTGTGTCTGGAAATTGTTGTTTTAGTGGTAGTCGTACGATATACCGACCATTATCTAATCGAGTAGTTGTGGCTTTGTAAAAGTCTTCGCAATACTGATTTTCTGGTGTTGTAATTGAAACGGGGGGAGTTCTTCTAACTCCCAAAACTTTCTCAATTGTGAATGGAGGTACTCGTTTGAGATTTCCTCAACTTGAGTTGTCATTGCTGTGACTGGTTCCGCAACTAGTCCACTTAGGACCCATCCGAAAATGGTATTTTGCGCCAGTGGTGTTTTCGAAATTTTTTCAACACCTTCTAGTATAATTTGCGATATGAGCGGGGGTGTTGCAGTTGGGATCTGCTAGAGTCAGATGTGAAATCTTATCCCAATGCTTGCTTTTTATTTGATAGCTTGGAAGCATGTTTGTAAGTTGCGGTAAGACAATAGCATTTGCTTGAATGCGCTTATCCGCTTGGGGGGGAATTAGGGTAATGGGGCATATTTTGTTAGAGTTTTGTACTACTCTTCCGCCCATTCCCGTAATTTCATAATTGACTTGTTTTGTTGGCAGTTTTAGCCTATTTTGTGCCCTAGACGCTATGAATGATCGTTGTAATCCTTGGTCTGTTAGGGCTCTAAGTTTGAGCAGTTCTCCTCGATGTTCAATGGAGACAACTGCTGTGGGTAGTAGTACTCTACTATTATTATCGCTGTGTAACGTTTGAGTTTTCAATGCCTTTGAGCAGCTTGGCAAATTGCTGGAGTTTTTGTTTCGGGGGTTGCTGTTGCAATTAAGCCTATGGCTTTTTTTGAGAAAGCGCTACTTTGAGATGCATTGGGAGACATGTTGTAATGTAACATGGAATGATGTCTTTTATGACAATATACGTTGAATTTGCTTTCGCAATTAGTAAAAGTGTGCGCGTTGGACAAGCAGTTTGTACAGAGTCTTTTTGACCTGACAAAGTTATGCCTTTCGTTTATATTTAATTTTTTGAATTTCTCGCAGGTTTTGAGTTTGTGCCCTCTTGTACATATGTAGTTCGCATGACGTATATTTGTTCTGTTCAGATGTGAACGATTGTGCTTTGAAAAAGCTTCTATTTAAATTGTTGTTGTTATTGACTTGGGGTCTATTGAAGCTTCTGTTTAGGTCGGGTTGAACGTTTTTAGTTCTGACTGTTTTTTTATCTACCGTTTCCGCAATTTCATATTGGACAGTTAAGAAATCTTTCATTTGCTGCCACGTTGGGCAGTCTCTTCTTGATGAGAGCGATTGCTACCATAGAAGTAATGATTTTTCTGGTAATGCTGCGGTACATAAGTTTATCAGAATAGGGTCCCAGCTGTCTGTGGGAACATTTTGTGTTGTTAGAATCGACAAACAATTTGAAACAGTGGATTCTAATTTTATGAAATCTTCACTTGTTTCTTTTTGACTTTTCGGCAAGTTCATGAGTATGGTTACTTGCTTGTCGACCAATATCCTTTTGTTTTCATATCTTGCTTTCAGAGCTTCCCAAGCCAAATTGAAACTGTCTTCACTTAATGCGAACTGTTTTACTATTACGCCTGCTTGACCTTTTGTTTTGTATCGGAGATGATACAATTTTTGCGCTTGCGATAGTTTTGGATGGTTTATGTCTTCTTCTTCTTCTTTAATGGCGTAGACACCGCTTACGCGATTATAGCCGAGTCAACAACAGCGCGCCTGTCGTTTCTTCTCTTCGCTACGTGGCGCCAATTGGATATTCCAAGCGAAGCCAGGTCCTTCTCCACTTGGTCCTTCCAACGGAGTAAAGGTCTTCCTCTTCCTCCGCTTCCCGCGGCGGGTACTGCGTCGAATACTTTCAGAGCTGGAGTGTTTTCATCCATCCGGACAACATGACCTAGCCAGCGTAGCCGCTGTCTTTTAATTCGCTGAAATATGTCAATGTCGTCGTATATCTCGTACAGCTCATCGTTCCATCGAATGCGATATTCGCTGTGGCCAACGCGCAAAGGACCATAAATCTTTCGCAGAACCTTTCTCTCGAAAACTCGCAAAGTCGACTCATCCGTTGTTGACATCGTCCAAGCCTCTGCACCATATAGCAGGACGGGAATTATGAGTGACTTATAGAGTTTGGTTTTTGTTTGTTGAGAGAGGATTTTGCTTCTCAATTGCTTACTTAGTCCAAAGTAGCACCTGTTGGCAAGAGTTATCCTGCGTTGGATTTCTAGGCTTACATTGTTGGTGGTGTTTACGCTGGTTCCAAGATAGACGAAATTATCTACAACTTCAAAGTTATGACTGTCAACAGTGACGTGAGTGCCAAGTCGCGAATGCGACGACTGTTTGTTTGATGACAGGAGATATTTTGTCTTGCCCTCGTTCACTGTCAGATCCATTTGTGTTGCTTCCTTGTCCAGTCTGGAGAAAGCAGAACTAACGGCGCGGGTGTTGAGGCCGATGATATCAATATCATCGGCATACGCCAGCAGTTGTACACTCTTATAGAAGATGGTACCTTCTCTGTTGAGTTCTGCAGCTCGAACTATTTTCTCCAGAAGCAGGATGAAAAAGTCGCACGATAGGGAATCGCCTTGTCTGAAACCTCGTTTGGTATCGAACGGCTCGGAGAGGTCCTTCCCGATTCTGACGGAGTTTTTGGTGTTGCTCAACGTCAACTTACACAGCCGTATAAGTTTTGCGGTGATACCAAATTCAGACATCGCGGCATAAAGGCAGCTCCTTTTCGTGCTGTCGAAAGCAGCTTTGAAATCGACGAAGAGGTGATGTGTGTCGATTCTGCTTTCACGGGTCTTTTCCAAGATTTGGCGCATGGTGAATATGTGGTCGGTTGTTGATTTTCCAGATCTAAAGCCACACTGATAAGGTCCAATCAGTTTGTTGACGGTGGGCTTTAATCTTTCACACAATACGCTCGACAGAACCTTATATGCGATGTTGAGGAGGCTAATCCCACGGTAGTTGGCGCAGATTGTAGGGTCTCCTTTTTTATGGATTGGGCATAGCACACTTAAATTCCAATCGTTGGGCATACTTTCGTCCGACCATATTTAACAAAGAAGCTGATGCATGCACTTTATCAGCTCTTCGCCGCCGTGTAGCTCGGCCGGCAATCCATCCGCCCCTGGCGCTTCGTTGTTTTTCAGGCGGACAATTGCTATTCGAACTTCTTCATGGTCGGGCAATGGAACGTCTGCTCCATCGTCATCGATTGGAGTATCGGGTTCGCTTTCTCCTGGTGTTGTGCGTGCACTGCCATTCAGCAGGCTGGAGAAGTGTTCCCTTTATAATTTAAGTATGCTCTGGACATCGGTGACTAGATCACCTTTGGGAGTTCTACAAGAGTATGCTCCGGTCTTGAAACCCTCTGCAAGCATTTTTTCGTAGAATTTTCGAGCATTACCCCTGTCGGCCAGCTTATCAAGCTCTTCATACTCACGCATTTCGGCCTCTTTCTTTTTCTGTCTACAAATGCGTCTCGCTTCCCTCTTCAACTCTGGGTACCTATCCCATCCCGCACGTGTTGTGGTCGATCGTAACGTTGCGAGGTAGGCAGCCTGTTTTCTCTCCGCTGCGACACGGCACTCCTCGTCATACCAGCTGTTCTTTTGCGCTTTCCGAAAACCAATGGTTTCGTTTGCAGCTGTACGTAAGGAGTTTGAATTGCCGTCCCACAATTCCCTTATACCGAGTTGTTGACGAGTGCTCTCAGAGAGCAGGAGTGCAAGCTGAGTAGAAAAACGTTCGGCTGTCTGTTGTGATTGCTGCTTCTCGACGTCGAAGCTTCCTTGTGTTTGTTGGCGTGCGTTTTTTGCTGCACAGAGGCGGGTGCGAATTTTGGCTGCAACAATATAGTGGTCCCAGTCGATGTTAGGACCTCGGAGCGCACGCACATCTAAAACACTGGAGACGTGTCTTCCGTCTATCACAACATGATCGATCTGGTTGGTGGTTTTTCGATCCGGAGACAGGCAGGTAGCTTGATGTATCTTCTTATGCTGGAATCTAGTACTACAGATAACCATATTTCGGGTCCCGGCGAAGTCGATCAGCCTCAACCCATTTGGGGATGTTTCCTCGTGGAGGCTGAATTTACCGACCGTTGTGCCAAAGATACCTTCTTTGCCCACCCTGGCATTGAAGTCGCCAAGCAAGACTTTGACATCGTGGCGGGGACATCTCTCATAAGTGCGCTCCAAGCACTCATTAAAGTATCTTTGGTCACATCGTCCTTCTCTTCCGGGCGCAAATCAGCGATATGTTGAAGAACCTCGCTTTGATGCGGATTGTGGCTAGACGTTCATTCTCCGGAGTACATGAAAGTACTCGGCGACGGAGTCTCTCTCCCACCACGAATCCAACACCAAACTTGCGCTCCTTTATATGGCCACTGTAGTAAATGTCACAAGGACCTACTCGTGATGGTTTATGTACACGGCAGTAAACATGTCCCGGAAGGACGGCCATTGTTCATAACCTCCATGGAATATTTCTGTATCGCACGCTGGCACTTTGAGATGAATGCCTGTTGCCTCTTGGGCTTGCAATTGTGGTAACTCTACTCTACTGTGGGGAGTAGGTGCAATTGACTGTATAAGTTTTAGTTGATCTGCTGATCATAATTTTTTTGTCTTCATACTGGTCTAAGCAGTTTTCAAATTTGGCGTATGCTGAGGATTTAAAGTTTTCTGGTAGATCTGAATCGTCAGTATCTACAATTGCGTCATATGCAGCTTGGAGACGTGTCCAAAAGTTTTCTATCGTTTGGCATTTTATTTCTAGCGCCGATTCAGAATTTTCTTGAATCGGCGAAGAAGCAAATCGAGTGCAGTATTTTATTAGACAGTCACTCTCAGAAATGAATTTGGAGCATGATATGTCTTTCCCCCTCTTTTGTTTTGTAGCACCTTGCTTAGAGCGTGTAGCTTCTGCAGGTGTACATGGACTCTTATCGTCAGAAATCATTTTGGGAATGTTTAAAAATTGAGATGTCTTAGATTATTTTGAATCTATATTCATTTAGAAAATGTAAATTTTTAAAATATTGTTTATATTTTCTTTCAGTGTATACTGAGAAATTTATCAACCGAAAACTCTTTTAAGTAAATAAGAGTTTTTTATTTCCGATTAAATTAATAAAATCCGCGTTTAAAGTTTGTATTATTATATTTATTAATATAATTATATACTATAATACCATATAATAATATGATTGTTATATATACAATATACAATAATATTATTATAATAATTTTTTTATTTTTTTTTTTTTATATATGTACTGCGATTTTTTTTTTCGGATTTATTGGTATGCCCTCGTACGTAAGTGACGAAAGGGGTCAATACCTTTTGTATATAAGTACGTATGCATATATAAATTACTTTAATCTGGTTCAAACCTGCTTGTGTTTGTTGTGCAAATACAGGGAATATTGCTTGGACCTGATGCCGATTTGGACTTTGAGTATATGAATATTTATGTGCATATATGTATATATGGTATAATTATAATTTATTATGTATTTATATAAAGTTTTTGGAACGAAGTTCCTTACGGCAGGCTTGGAGAAGATAGGGATTTTGCTGCGGGACCTACCTGAAAAAAAGTGATAGTAAAACCGTAAGAAAAAACCCGTAAGAAATAACCCGTAAGAAATAACCTGTAAGAAAAAGACTTACAGTCGCTAGTTATAGCCTACCTTTAGGTCTTACAAAATTATTAGGCATGAAAATCTGTAAAATTATTGTGTATGCAAATTAGTTTTGAGTGAAGTGCGGAACACATAGAGCGCGACAGACTGCAAACTACATCTGTCAAATATTAAAATACAGACGTTCTTATGGACACTGTTATTTTGACAGCTGCACGACTACACGACTGCAGGCCGGCAGTTGTCGTTCCCGCTAACTTGAATATTTCCTATATTTGCTGACGGTAGTAGGACGACAGAAGAGTTGACAGTAGAATGGAAGATAGAAAGAGGAGGTAGAGTGGTGATGCCACCAATATGTAAAATGTAAAATTATTCACAGCTCTAACAAACTTGACGTTATTTTACAAATAAAAGCATAAAATAGCTCTATTATATCATTTGTAATAACAATTGATAATTTAAAACAAAAATATATACCTATTTACTTATTTTTTACATAAAAAATTTCACTTTGAAGAAAATATTAAAATTTCATTGAAGTGCAAGGTATTAGTATGGCCACAACGAAATTGTGTACATGCAAAATGGAGAGCTGTGTTGTCGTGTGTACATGCGTTCATGAATTAGGATGCACAACGCCGTTTTCAGTTCACTGTCGTGATGCAATGTTGTGTCGCAAGCATTGTATTCAGCATATGAATGCTATCATACCGGTGGCTATGGGAAAGCAAAACAGTCGCATGCAAACACTTGTTCAAGCAATACCATGCTGCGCTATTTCAAATATACAGTGAGAGCTAACAATGTTTATGCCCGAATGGGAAGAAGATTTTTTCTTTATAGAAAATTTGGATGGAAGAGCACAATGTCTTATTTGTTACGACATTGTTGGTCGCAATTCTAAATTTTGTTTAAGCCGACATTATTTCTCTTGCCATACCAGTTTTAAATTTTTTACTGGAGGTGAGCGGAAGCTAATACTTTTGCAATTGCAAGCAGAATTTTTTTAAAATTCATTACAAATGATAATAATAATGATACTGAAACTGATAATGGTAAAAATAATAATAAAGATATTTAGGCAATTCACAAGCTTTGTTGTATGTCTTATGTCATATTTTAATATTCTTAAAAAATACGACACTTGTGAGCACCCTTAACTGTTGTATGTCATATTTTGTCATATTTCTACACTAAACTAAACAAATACAGCTGATAGAATAACGAACTCAAGAAACATACCACGCAGTGCTGTATTTGTAAACAAATACAGCCGATAGAATAGCGAATTCAATAAACATACCGCACAGTGTTGTATCAGTCATATTTTAATTTTGCATGTGAAACAACAACAGTGCTAATATGACAGTCATAAAAAGATATGACAATATGACGATATGACACAATATGACACCTTGTGAATGCCCTAATTGATTTGCCTTTAATAAAGGAATCTTTTACTGTTGCGTTGACTTTGGCAAAGCAGTGTCGCCCATTTGAAGATGGCCTTTTTTTCTTAAATTTGTCTTCAAAAGTTTTGAAATGTTTTGGTGAAAAAGGGCAAAAAGTTTTGAAAATCATAGAAAAAGTACCTTTATCTCGTCGTACCGTCACACGTAGGACTGAAGATATAGCAAATTCATCCACTCTGAGACTAAAAATAGATTGCTAAATTGCAAATATTTTTCTCTCAGTTTGGATGAGAGTACTGATCTAAATAGTATTTGTCAACTAATAATTTGTGTAAAAACTGACGTTCAAAACTTTCAAACTTTCGAAGAAATTTTTGATGTTATTGCTTTGCATAGCAATGTAACCGGTGAAATTTTATACAATGTTTTGGTTGAGAAAGTCTTCTGCTTCGTTGATAAAAATAAATTAGCCGGAATTTGTACGGGCGGGGCCAAAGTAATGGTGGGATCGAAAAAGGGCTCAGTAGGGCAATTATTAAAAAATCATTTCAAGGTTTTTTTTTCCATTGTATAATTCACCAGCAAGCGTTATTCGCAAAAGGGGATTATTTGAAAAAGGCAATGAATATATCAATAAAAATTTTAAATAAAATTAAAGGGGGCCACAACTCTTTAAACCACCGAAAATTCAAAACGCTTCTTGAGGATCTAAAAGCGGAATACGGTGACGTACTATTATATACTGAGGTTCGTTGGCTAAGCCGTGGGAGAAGCCTTCAGCGCCTGTTCGATTTACGGAATGAAATCTTAACATTTTTTGAACAAAATATGTCTGCAGATAATGGGGATTTCGTTTTAGAACTAAAAAACAAAAATTTTTTGTATGATCTAGCCTTTTTGTGCGACATAACAGAATTATTCTATGAATTAAATTTACAGCTTCAAGGAAAACACAAGATAATAACAAAATTAGTAACCACAGTACACCATTTCAGCCGGAAAATTCAAATTTTAATAAATGAAATAAAAAATGGAAATCTTTTAAATTTAAAAAAGTGACAGAAATCTATAGCCAATTTAAAACATTTGATAAGAACATAGAATACTGCAACATACTAGAAAACTTATACACAGATTATCATTTAAGATTTAAAGATTTTGAAATTATAAAGAATATAATAGATCTGCACGAATATACCCTTATCTGCGATATTGAAAAGCAAGGCTCTGAACTGCAACCAGAGTTAGTTAACATGAGACAAGATTTCTCAATTCCGTTGCTAACTGGCGAACAATTTTGGAGGGCAAGCGACGAAAAGAAGTATCCAAAGCTAAAGGATCAGATTTACAGACTGTATTCTATGTTTGGATCGACATACAACTGTGAATCTGCGTTTTCGTCGATGAAACTTATACTTAACAAACAAAAAAATCGAATGACGGACCAGCATTTAGCAGACCTCCTCCGGTTTAAGACCTACGAAGGAGAAATAGACATAGATAGTCTTATTAAATAATAATAATAATAATAAGATAATAATACAATATAATAATAATAATAATAAGATAATAATACAATATAATAATGATAATAATATAATAATGAGGTAATAAGAATAAAAAGTAATAACAATAAATAATAATCATGAATAGCACATTTGTACGTTAACTTGCAAGACTCAGTGTATACTGTTGTTGTGCCGAATGACATGCTCAAATTCGTGCTTTCGCTGCTTCACACACAAATAGTAATAGTATGCGTGTACAAATGTAACAATATGTGTGAGTGCCCACCTCTGGTTTAGATGAACTGTTTAAAGTTATACCAGAGTTATAATTGGCAAACCAGTTTTTTAAACATACATATGTTCATGCATATAAATAAAAGGTGGAAACGATACACTTACCCTTTTTCGCATCAAGGGAATTTTGGGGGAGTGTACTTATTGTGGCTTGCCCTAATGTTTGTTGCCTTGTGCTTCTTATCCCACTGCTCTTCGCTTGCTCCTATTTTCTGGTGTGCCTTATGTAAGTGCTGTTGTGTATGTTGTATTGTTTTTAATATCCGCGCCCGGTGGTGTGATTAATTTAGTTTCGCGCCCGCTGTTATTGTTGTTTTTGTTTTCGTTTAGTCTTCCCTTATTTTTGGCGCGTTTTTGTTTGCTTCACTGTATGGATATATATGTACATATATGCGTTTACATATCCGAACTGTATTGTACTCCACTAACACTTTACAATATGCCAATTTTTTTTCTTTATGATTTTTAGGTATTTTTCACCCCACTGTTTTCTAATTTTTTTTTTACATATATATACATATATATACATTTTCAAATGGTATAATTTGATCGAATAATAATTTAATAGGCGGCGGAATCGATGAACGATGTTGTACGTGGGAGGAAAAAAAACGTGTTCTAGTTGGTAGTGTGGTGCCATATTTGAGTGTATTGGTGTGATGTGTAGTGATGTGGAAGGTGAGTGGTGAGTGAGGTGTGCTGTTATGATGATTTTGTGTGTTGAAATGTGGTGTGGCTGTGTTTCATGACGGGGAAGGCCGAGAGTCATTTAGACAATGCTTGATTAGATTTTTTTCTTGAAATTAAATTATTATTGTTTTAAGTCGATTTTAAGTTTTTATTACATAGCTGTGCTCTATTAAAAAGTTGCAGGTTTTGATTTTTAATTTTGAATAATGTCATCAAAACATAGTAATATTGTGAGACGTTCGCGTGCTGCTTCACAGGTAGCAGTGAGAAATTTAGTTGAGAAGAATTTTGCAAAAGTTTAAAAATTAAGCACTGCGATTACATATGTATATATGTTGTGCTATTGGAAAGTTAAATTACCGGCATTGAACTTTTAGCTCTTTGGTTTTGGGAGTTACACCTGAGTCGAAGCATTTTTTAGCGAATATACAAACGTATTTTTGAAGCTACCAATACCATTCGTGATAATTTCATGCCAACTTTTAAGGTAATTTTGACGCATGATATAACTGACATCCGTTCTGATGAAAGTGAATTTTACATCTATGTAAAAATTATGTTCTCTTTTTTGAAAATTCTACACTACAGTTTCAATGTCAGAAGTCGTGTTGTGTTTCAGTTCCTTTAGACCCGCTGCGAATTATTACTCTTCTACAGAAGAAGTACTGAAGTGGTTAAGTGCAAGATCAAAAAAAAATCTATTAAGCGTTTGCGAAAATAAAAAATACCTATAATGAGTGGTAGTGGTTTATACGCCATTGAAAAGCTCGATTATGCCAATTATGTGTCGTAGTCAAGCCACATGAAGAGTGTACTGGTTCACTCAGAGTTGTGGGCAGTAGTTAGCGGAAAGCCAACAAAAAGTGAAAATTTATCGGTGAATGAAGTGTCGGCATTTGATTCAAAACACGAAAAGACGTTGGCAAGTATATTGTTGTGCATCAAATCATCACAAGTTAGCCATGTGAGACATTGTCTGGCAGCAGCAGCAGCATGGAATAAATTGAAGAAGATTCATCAACCTAGTGGCCCTGCAAGAAAAGCGACTTTATTTCGACAGTTGTTATCACAAAAATTTGCAGAAGGTGATATAATTTCAATCACATAACTGAGTTTTTCGAAGTTCAGGAGAGGTTGTCTGAAATAGGTGTCAACCTTCCAGATGAAGTGGAAGCCATAATTTTGTTGGCAAGTTTACCAAAATCGTTCGAAAATTTTGTAGTGGCCATTGAATCACGTAATACATTGCCTACATTGAATGCACTTAAGCTAAAATTGCTTGAAGAGGGTGCAAGACGTAACGGCAAAAAATAAGTTAATTCCGAATCACGAATCACACCAGGCGTTAGTTGCGAGAGCGAAGTTCCAAAGAAACCCTAACGGGAGCATCAAAGTCGGCAGCGATGGCAGCAGTAGCGCGGAAGTTCAATCCTCAAGAAATAGCGAATAAAAAAGGCAACGAGGAAGATGTTACAATTGCGGAAGATTTGGGCATTTTGCTGTACACTGTAGAGAGAAGAGCAACGAGTAGAACAGCAAGTAAAGAATAAATCGTTAGCTATTTTCGCTTCTGCTTCTCCCTTCAAAATAAGTCGTGACGTTTGATGTATAGACAGTGAAGCAACAGCACATCTCTGTTTTGATCGTTCGTTATTTGTACCATACAAAGAGAGAACTGAGAAAATAGAACTCGCTGGTGAAAAATACGTAGAAGCAGAAGGAGTTGGCGAGGTGCAGATTGAAAGTGGTAAATTTTTGTTAAAGTTAAAACACGTTATATATGTGCCTCAGTTGCGATGCAATCTTATTTCTATAAACAAAGCTTGCGAAGGTGAATATAGTGTTGTATTCAAAGAAAAACCAACTTTGGTGAAAGATAGAAAGGGAGAAATAATAATAAGAGCGCAAGAAGAAGGTGGTTTGTTTGTACTGAATTTACAAACGAACAAGTGCATGCTTACAAATAGCAGAAACAGTGAAGCAAGTGTGTGGCATAATCGTTACGGGCATTTAAATTATGACAGTTTAAATGAAATTGTGAACAAAAAATTGGTATATGGGCTAAAAATGAAAACATGAACAAAAAACATTGATTGTGTAACGTGCGCTAAAAGTAAAATTTGTGTAAAACCGTTTGCTCGCGCTTCTCAAAATCGTTCTAACTAAGATACGTGAGTGTATATTTTTTAAAATCAAAAAGTGAAGTTTTTGCAACACTTAAGACTTATAAAGAAATGAGTGAAAAACAAGCTTATAAGAAAATAAAAATTTTGAGAAGCAATAATGGTCGGGAATACCTAAGTGATGAATTCGAAAAATATTTGCGTGAAAATAGTATTCGGCGGCAATTGACAGTGGCGCATACACCGCAAAAAAATGGTGTGGCAGAGCGTGCTAACCACACGTTGGTTGAGATAGCACGCAGTATGATTGTGCATAGTGGGTGAGACGAGTCTTTTTGGGCAGAGGTAGTGTCAACAGCGGCATATCTGGTTATTCAGATATGGTTAAAGCGTATAGACTGAAGGATCCAGATACACGTAAGGTGATAGTGAGCAGAGACGTTATATTTTTAGAAGATAAATATATAGGCAGTAATGAAACCAGTCATGACATTGTTGAGTTTGATGTTGGGGAAATTTTGCCAGATGCAGACGAAGCGAGCAGCAATAATGAAATCAGCGAGGATGAGCAAAGCGAATATAACGTTGAAGTAAGCAGCAATAAGGACTTTCACCCAAAACATCGACGTCAAGCTCCCAAAATCAGGGAATGAGGCGCTTAATGATGACTACGCGAAACATTGGCGGGCATCTATGCAGAAGGAGTACGAGCATTGATCAAGAACAAAATTTGCTCATTAGTAGAGTTACCATCAAACGAGAAGGCAATCAATTGCAGGTGGGTTTTCAATATCAAGCGAAACGCAGATGGCAGTGTTGAGCGATTCAAGAGTCGTTTCGTAGCGAAAGGCTGTAGTCAACAGTATGGTATAAATTTCACCTAAACGTTATCTCCAGTTGTAAGGTGCGTATGTTGTTAGCACTAGCATGCGAATATAAGCTACATTTGGATCAAATGGACGTATCAACGGCTTATTTAAATAGCGATTTGCACGAAGTAGTCTACATGAAGCAACCTGAAGGCTTTGTAGATAAGAAGCTTCCTCAGCGGATTTTAAAATTAAATAAAGCCCTGTATGGTTAAAAACAAAGCGGCCGTGAGTGGAATATGAAGCTTGATGAAGTCCTGAAGTCATTCGGGATAACACCGTGCATCAGTGATCCTTGTGTTTACACACGAAATGTTAATGGTAACTTTAATATAATCATGATCTATGTTGATGATTTAATTATAGGTTGCTCGAAGCTGGATGAAGTTGTTACGATTAAAAAGCAAATTTGTAGTGGATGGCGGTCCGCTCAGGTATTTCCTTGGCATGGAAATTGAGCGCGAAAGTGAGACGGGAGCGATCACGATATGTCAGAAAAAATACATCACCGAACTGCTTTCTCAGTTGAAGTGCTTTTTGAGTTTACAATGGCCGGTATAGAAGGCGGCCAGTAGCCTGACTCTATCTCTTGGGAGATTGATTATGTATTTAAACCTTTTGTGGTTGTAACCAACTTTGAGTGGCGCAGACTTGGAAGTTGTTGCCAATGTCTCTCCTACCCACCGCTTCGTCCTTGCGGACCTGTTCCTTTGTGGTGTGGGGACCTACCGCTATGAAAGGTTCCGGTCCTACCATGCTGGTGGATGCTGCAGAGCGGGCAAGCTCATCGGCCAGTTCGTTTCCGGTGATGCCTTTATGACCTGGTACCCAAATGAAGTGCACTTGGTTGCATTCTGCCAGATTATTCAGCCGTTCTATACACTCCTGCTCTAATAGCGATTTTAGCTCTTTATTTGCCTATCGCTTAATATGGCATACATTCGTTGCGATATCCGCGTTGGAGGTTAGCTCTACGTACAGACTTATAGCAAATACCTTGGAATATGCTCGGAAACCTACCCATAGGTATGGAGAGTTTTGCGCGTGGTCATGCGACCCCTGCGCCATTTCTCTCCGAAGTTTTCGAGCCGTCGGTGTACCACCTGATTGTACTATCCCTGAGTAGTAGCTCGAGAGTGAAGTCGCTCCATTCGGCCTTGCTGCTGAGGGTGGTCTTAAACTTCTCGGTGAAGTTCACCTTTTAGGTAATGTTTGTCATCTCTATCTCACTGCCCCCGAGTATTAGGTTTATCAGGCCATACAGAGACCTGCGTCTCGTAAACGGGACAATGATCGTCTTCAAGGGGTTGATGTTTAGTCCAACACTGTTGCACCAACTCTTGGCCAGGCCTAGTCCCCGTTGTACGATATCGTAGAGAGTACTTTCAAATTTGCCTCTGGCATATGATAACTATGTCGACCGCATATCCTTGACAGCAGATTCCACTGTTTTTTAGCCGCACAAGTAGTTCGTCCACGGCTAGGCTCCATAACAGGGGGGATAACACCCCTCCCTTTGAGCAGCCCCTTGTAGTGTCGAGATGGATATTGGTGCCTCCAAATGTGGTTTTAGCTATTCTGGTGAGCAGTACAGCCCCTATCCACCTGCGCAATGCAGCTGCCACATTTCTCCAGTAACGTGCAGTCAACGGCACCTTCGATGTCTAGGAAGGCGCACAAAGTTACCTCCTCGGTATCCAGCGAACTCATTATCTCCGAGGTAAGCTGGTACAGGACAGTGTATACTCTTTAGTAGGAAGGAGGTTAGACTGATCGATCTAAAGGATTAAGCCAGTGAATAGTCTTTCCTTCCCACCTTCGGTATAAAGATCACCTTTGCCGCTCTCCATGGTTCAGCGATATACGCCAGCGCCAGGCTATCTCCAATCAGCTGTACAAGGTGTGGCAGTAGAATCTGCTCACCTTGTTGAAGAAGTGCTGGAAAGATGCCGTCCGCTCCCGGAGACTTGAATTTGGCGAACGAGGCCGTGGACCACCTTACTGAGTCCGCAGTAAATAGTTTCCTTGCAAGCACCCAGTCCAGGCGAGACGGCTTGTGCTCTATGACAGGTAGGCACTGGTCTACCTCAACTGTCTCCGGAAAATGCGCTCGTAGGAGTGCCGTAGCTCTTTCCTCCGCATTTGTCGTATAGGTACCATCATATTTTTAAATCGCTAATTCTGTGTTCGTCTTCCCCTTGGCCAGAGCTTTGTGCAGTCCAGCTGCTTCTGGTGCTGAGGAGACATTATCACAGAAATTCCTGAAATTCTCCTGCTTTGCATACCTAATCTCCTTATTATAAGCAGTTAGGCTGCTTTTGTAATCCTCCCAGTTCCCAGTACGCTCCGCTTTATTGAAGAGCTTACGTACTTTTGATCAGAGTTCCGAGAGTTTAGTAGACCACCAGGGGAGTTTCGTCCCTTGGTGATCGTCTTTAGAAGGCAGCTGCAGTGGTACGCGTTTGTGATGGCCTGATTCAGCGCAGATAGCCTGCTCTCCAGTCCAGGGCCGATGTACTTCTGACAGACTTCCCGTCCCCCATCAGATTTCGTTCTAACGCATCCCGATAAGTGGTTCAATTAGTGTTTTTGGAAAAACGTTTGGGGGGATTTCCATGACCTCAACCCCTAGCCCGAATCTCAAGATCCTGTGGTCTGTTGCTGAGGGTTCTGACGACACTCTTCACTGTAAGACCACCCCTGACATGAGCTCGTTGCTCAGGGTGATGTCTAGAACTTCCCTCCTGTTGCTCGTAACAAATGTGGCTTTACGCCCAACATTCTGAATACTTAAATTATTACTAATGATAAATTCTAGGAGAGATTCACTTCGCGCGTTGCAGTCCGTAATTCCTCATTCAGTGTGGTGCGCATTCGCGTGGGCAGTTTGTTTCTCCTGCAGTAGTTTATCAGGCCCTGCACAAGCTCAAGGGGCGCAGTAAGTGTGTCTCCTGCCAGGAAGTCCATTCTCTCCTCATCTCTGACCTGCACCGCAACTAGGTCCTGTGTTATGAACTCTGAAATACATAAGTGATCAATATTTCTTCTAATTTATATACAGGCTCGGGGTCTCTCACTGTCCACATTGAGGCCCCTGACTTCACCTCTGTGGACCCATGGCTCCTGTATTAACAGGATGCCCAGGTTATCCGCCGAGAACCTGCTCGCTATTACAGCGGATGCTGACGCCGCGTGATGCAGGTTCACCTGGGCCACTTCCATGCTTGCAACCACTATAGGATCGGTTCGATAAGGAACTGGTCCTCATCTGCCCCGTCCCTCGCAGTACCAGCAAGATCTTTAAGTCCCTCCAGGAGTTCCTGCGTAGAGGGTAGAGCCCCCTCTTCTGTGGTCGGCTCCACTGCTGGGACTTCCGCTGTGGTTTTCGCAGTTGCACCCTGCTCGGCTGATAGGTTTCTGGGACGAGAAGATGCGGGTAGACGAGGAGGCTAGTCTACCCGCATCTTCTCGCCTTCCTTCCCGGTTGTCTTCGGTTTGTAGGGTCTCATGACTACCGTGCTAGATTGATAACTCAGACGGAAGCCTTCTTTCCGAATGAATTTGTAGGACTCGTCGTCCACGCACAGGTTCAACCTCCATCCGGAACCCTCCGGTTTGCTGTCGACCACTCGCAAGCCCCGAGATATTGATTACTCTGTTTTGGTTCCTGACGAGTCCCAAGGCAAACTCATAGGGTTTCCTCTCGCATGGTAGGAGGAGCACCGTCAAACAGTGCATAATCGGGATGTCCTCCCCCTTCCTGACGCAAAGAATGAGGCGTTTCCAGCTAGTTAGCTTGGTAGCGGTCTCCCACAGCCAGTTGACGTTTTCTTCGTCTTTGTAGTCGATCTGCATGAACCCGCCCTAGAAGTATACCCCATGGAAAGCTATCGGATCCTTATACCCCTTGTACACCTCCTCCATGAGGAGATCTTGCAGAGCGGTGAACTCCCCGCTTCCATAGTCTCCGCAGGGTAGCTCATAGGCAGCCAAGCCATCCGTATGCCCTTTAAGGCATCCGCATATCTGAGCCCCGGAGCCTCTCTTGCTCTTGCCTGCAACAGTACCGCTGTTGTTGCCGTTGTCCATTATCGTCTGCGTTGGTCGTTGCCTTGTCGTAGTTGTGGTTGTAACTTTTATGGTTTTTGTTGAGTCGTTGATCATCTTTTTCGTACGACCCTTGGCTCAACGAGGTGAGCTGTCGGGTCTATATTTATAGGGGAACTCAAGGGTCCGCCGCGCCAGAGCCCCATGACGCAGTAAGGCCACCGTTACTTCCCAATTCGGTTGGGAAGGCTCCGTTAAAATACAGCCGAATTTACTTCAGTCCATTTGTAGCAGCAGGCAGCGTTTTTTCATGGGAATCATAGAAGCAAATTGTTGTAGCGTTAAGCAGCACTGAGGCAGAATATATTCCTTTGTCAACTGCCGCAAAAGAAGCGGCCTACGTTCGAAAATTAACAAATGAAATGGGCTTTCGAGTCATTGAGACTCCAGTTATCAATAGCGATAATCAGGGTGCCATGCATTTAGTTAAGAATCCAGTTTACCATGCAAGGAGTAAACATATTGACTTAAAGTGTCATCATGTTCGAGATATGTACAAAAACAATGAAATTAATTTGAATTATATTTGTACAGAAGAAATGTTTTCAGATATCTTTACAAAGAATTTGCAAAAAACTAAACATTGTTAATTTCGAAATAATGTGGGTTTATATTAAATGATTTGATTGAAATATTATATATAGAGAAAGAGTGTTGTAATGTATTTGCCACTGTATTACTGTATTAAAGATAACTACATATAATATTTGTATAACTGTATTTGAAACTGAAGTCAACTCTCTCAGTTATATTCATGGATTTCTTTTGTACCATTTGCCATTCGCAAATAAAATGTTCTGGAAAAAAGTCGTGTTGTGTTTCAGTTCCTCCAGACCGGCTGCGAATTGTTACTCTTCAACAGATTGTTTCATACAGCCCTTGATGCCGTCGGATAATTAGAAAATTGTCATTCGAACTGACAAAAATCATGTTGGGGAGCACGCAGGAGATTTAATGCTCCTACGATTGCTGAAGTTGACATTGTTATTGTCTAAGATGAATTCCAGGTGCGTGATATTGTATGGCATCGTAGAAATTCGAATTTACAACGTGTTTCTGAAACGAATCGCTGCTAGTATGATAATTTACAATGCCCGATTTTATTTTGGCAAATATAAGATGGGTATCATTTTAATGTCAAAATGATAAATCCATCGAATAGTGAGTGAAGGCAAAATCAAATATTTTAGATATGTAAGCAAAGATTGAACTAAGCGATTGAATTTTATTCGGGTTAATCAGCAAAAACTACATACCGAAAAATGCATAGGTACATTTGAGTGATGCCATTAACAGTGATGGAAATGTGAACGATCCGAATATACACAGGCCGCAATGACTTACGTACTATTTTACGGCTGACCTGATTTTTTAATTACGTTTACTTGCCGAAATTAGAGATCTCCTATTTAATGGGCAATCGCCAACAGATCGTCACGACCTAACAGCACGTATAATCAAACAAAACTTGAAAGCATTAATGGATTTCATCACAAAAATTCATGTTTTTGGTGTAATGTCGTTATCAAAAACATGATCCATGGCCTGTGTGGAGAGTTTAATGTTTATTCCCCATGCAAGGTTGATCGGAAGTGTAAGTTGTTACTGGGAATAACGGTTATCCGTTTTATCGTCGCCAATCAGCTGAAGATAATTGTAGATCAACAGTGATTAAAGTAAGGAATCTCCGTTGTTGTCGAAAGTATAATTGTAAATGTGTCAACAAAGGTAGCGATATGGTCGTTTTTGGATTTGCAGATCCAAATAGAAACGTTGAAATTAACCAATATCAAATAGGACGGTATGTGAGCAGTAATGAAACTATTTGGCGAACATTATCGTTTCAAATACACGAAAGCTATCCAACTCTTGTTCACTTGGCAGTTTAAGTCGAGAATGGTCAACGAGTGTGTTTACGGAAGGAAATGCAGCGTAAGGAGCGTCTCCACTACCTCATACTACTTTGACTGCTTTCTTTAAAGTGTGTGAAGGCGATGATTTTGCAAAAACGCTTTCGTATGCACAAGTACCAGCATATTTTACATGATATGTAGTGTAAAAATAATTTCAACGACGTATGCAAGGAAACCGAACCAAGCGAAGGTTTGACAAATTTGTATTCATCAAATGCGTTGGGCCGAATTTACAATATACATCCGAACAATGCAGAATATTTCTATTTATTGAGAATCGTTAATGTACAATTGTGTGCAACATATCGTGAGGTATGTCAACGTTTAAATTTGTTGGAAGAAAATATGCACTGAAATGCTACTCTTGCAGATGCGTTAATTTCTGCTCACCCACAACAAATGCGAAGAATATTTTCGATTATATTGGCAACGTGTTTTCTTTCGAATCCAAAGGAATTGTGGACAACTTATCGAGAACATATGGCAGAAGACATTTTACATCGAGTTCGTCGCATCAATTCAGATCCTTTAATGGATTTCACGGAAATTTATAATGAAGCATTGGTGATGATTGAAAATTTATGCTTATCTATATCAAACAAGACATTAGCGCTATTGGGTTTAACATTGCCTAATCGAGCCATGCATGATCTTTTCAATCAGGAATTAAAACATGAACAACGTATGATCGCAATGAATTGATCAGCTAAATGTTCCGAAATTGAATTTTCAGCAGAAGGTAGTGCATTAATTAATAATGCAAGCAGTTTGTAGTGGGGATGTTAGATTTTGTTTTTTGGATGCGCCAGGAGGCACCGGAAAAACATTTTTGATATCATTACTGCTAGCAGCGGTAAGTTCTCTAAATAAAATTCCACTGGAACTGGCTTCTTCTGTTATCGCAGCCACTTTGTTGGATGGTGGTCGTACAGCTCATTCTGCGCTGGAGCTATGTACCTACATTCAATGTATCAAAAAAGTCTGAAACTGCAGAAGTTCTATAGCAATGCAGTATTATTGTGTGGGATGAGTGCACCATGGCTCGTAAAAAGTCAGTAGGAGCTTTGGAAAGAACTTTTAAAGATTACAATAAAATCAAGCTTTGTTTGGTGGTGCTTTGATATTGTTAGCGGGTGAACAAACATACATACGAATATAACTCTTATGCTACATTTTCAATTTAGTCAAGATCGGTTGGTCGGGTCTCGAGATATGTGATTTCACTAAAAAGAGGGCGGTGCCTTGCCTTTCGTCCAATTTTCTCAATAATTCCCATAAAGCCCTCTCATACCATATAAGAGCTGAAATTTTTAGTAGTTTAGAACAGTACCGTTGCATAGAGACTGAGCACAGCTATTTTTCGATTTCATCACCTTTCAAACTGTCGGTAGGGGTTCTTATAGTATTTGCGCTCAGCAATTTAAGTTTTGTATCTTCAGCAGTTGGGGAGATACATATATACACTAAACTATTAGAAGGCGGGGTTACGACCACTTTTTCGAAATGTTTGACCCACAGATGCTTCTTGCTACTGAAATCCCCTGTGCCAAATTTCGGTTTTATATCTTAATTTAGTGTTTAGTTATGGCACTTTATAGGTTTTCGGTTAATGGCGATTTGTGGGCGTGACAATGGTCCGATTACACCCATCTGTGCACTCGTAATGTTCGTTTGTACTAAGGAACCCACGTACCAAGTTTCATCAAAATTTATAAATTTCTTTTCAAGTTAGACAGATAGACAGTCAACCAGTTTCCAACTTTTCTCGTCATCATTTGTACAACGTGGACTTTTTAAATCTAGCGCCCCCTGGTGCGTTAGAATCTGCTATCATTATCGATTGTTCAGTGAGAATTTCCTGACATTTCAACGATTGGAAGAGAAGTTATTGAGTTTTAAGTGTCAGTATGTTTGTGTTGTCGGAGCGAAAATGAGCTTCGAACAAAGAACCAACACTGCATTTTCTTTAAAATTTGGTAAAATTTTTACCGAAGCGTTTCAATTGATGAAGTAAGTTTATGGCAATGATTGCCTATCCCGTGGCAGAATGCACGAGTGGTTTCAACGTTTTCAAAGTGGTCGTGAGGACATAAATGACGATCAAAATGTGGGTCAATCAAAATCCGTCATCACCGGAAATTCCACCGAAACTGTGCGTGAATTCATCAAAAATCATTATTGAAATTCTGGAATTGGCATTGAACATCTCCAAAACATTGATTTATCGTATTTTGGGCTAACGAAAGGTGTGTGCATAATGTGTTCAGCACAAATTAGCTGAGGACCAAAATTGCTCAGAATCCAACATTCGAGGGATATCATTAAAGAGGTCAAAAAAGATAAAAACTTCTTTTACAGTAATGTGACTGGAGGCTAACGTGGTGTTTTCAATACGATTCCGAAACGAAATGCCAGAGTGCTGAATGGAAGGCACCGGACGAGCCGAAACCCAAAAAATTGCGCATGAAGAAGTCAAAAGCCAAGATGAAAGCTGGCATTTGTTGCACGATAATGCGCTGTCTCATCGATCGACGCTTCTGACATTTGAACCATTAACCACTCTACGTATTCACCTGATATGTCATTGTGTGACTCCTTTCTTTTCGGAAAAATGCATTTGCCCTTGAAAGGAAAGCGTTATGCAGACGTATAGGCCATTCAAAAGGCTTATTGATGGCATATTTGTCAATAAACTAATGAGCACTCGTTCAACATACTTTTGTATTGAAGCAGGAAACTATTTTAAATAAAATAAATTGATTTTCCCGAAAAAACCATTTGTTCCGTTTTTTTCGTTTAAGTCCTGTTTACTTTGAAACGAACCTTCTAAAAGTATCAACGATATATGAAAAATGTCTTCATTCTGCCTGTAAGATAATGAATTCAACTTTAATATTGTCTTTATATATTATTATATGTATAATATTGCAATCAAGTTCTGGTTTTGGGTGTTGCACCCCACGTTTATTACCACGAGGACTGATCTAGTAAATCAGCCCTCACTTTATACACAGCCTTTGGACTTTTGATACAATTAATTTTGTGGTTTTTTTTATAACGATTGGCTTACAAAACAAAATGTATAATAATGCACGAGATGAGCCAATTAAAAAGACTTTTATGATTGCACGTGAAATGATGTGGTCCAAGTGACTTGCAATTAGCACGAGATGTCACTTTTCTTTTTATAGCGTGGCAACAGTGTGACCAGAGTGTGGGCAATGCATTGGCAATTTTATAACCGTGTGACTAGAGTGTGGGCAATGCATTGGAAATTTGTAACATTACGCCCGACATCAGGAGCGTGCTTCTGATTTGATTTTGTAGCCCTGTGGAAGGATTGCCAACTTTGTGATTGGTCTAACGATAGTGGTAGTTGCAATTTTAAGTGTAACAACCCTGGTGAATCCATCTGCGCCAGGATGCAGTTGAGTGATTCTTGCAAGTGGCCACTTGCAAGGTGGAAACCTCTCGTCAGCGAGTAATACGAGTGAGCCAATTTCTAATTGATTGTTTGGGTGCCACCATTTTGTCGTAGCAAGTTGACGTTGCAAGTATGATGTTGACCAGTGCTTCCAGAATTATTGAAGCTGATGCTATATCATCTGCCATCGTGATAGTCGCTCGATATTGATTGGTTGAAGAGTGGGTTCTGGAAGCGTTGTGAGTGCTTGGCCGGTCAAAAAGTGACCTGGCGTGAGTGCTGCGATGTCTTCAGGATCATCGCTGAGTGGTTCTAGTGGTCTTAAGTTGAGGATGGCTTCGATTTGTTAGAGTAAAGTCATAATTTCATAGAGTGAGTATGATGTGTCCCCAAGTGCTCGAGTGAGATGAAATTTGATTGACTTTACCGCTGCTTCCCACTTGCCGCCCTTGATTTGATTGTGATTGGTCCAGCATAATCCACACCAATGTGGTGAAATGCTCTTGATGGTTGAACCCTTGCTGCAAGCAACTGGCCCATAAGTTGCTGTGCTCGTTTACCCCTGTGGCGAGTGCATTTCATACAGCGTAGTATGAGTGTTTTGATTGCTGGATTGCCGAACTTCTGCCATCGTTAGCTGAGTACCACCGTGCGTTGTACGGAGGTATGCGTTATAGATGACTAATGATGTGAGTGTAGAGTGTCTTGGCAGAATGATTGGATGCTATTGATTGTACGTGAGTGTGGAATTCACGAGTCGACCACCAACTCGCAAAATTCCGTGTTCGTCGATAAATGCTGTCAGTCGGTGAAACGGATGATTTGCAGGTCGTGCACGATTGGCCTTGATTTGATGCAACTCGAGTGGAAAATACGCTGCTTGAGTTGTCTTTGCCCAGTAGATTGTTGATCTCTCAATGTTTGTTGGGGTGAGTGGTGCGGCAAGAGATGACCCCGGTATTCATTTGAGTGTGTCAATAGCTCTGAAAATTGTAGCAGTGACTTGAAATAGAGTGCGTAAACTTGAATACCTGTGGATCAACTCCCGTTGATTAATCGCCTGAGTGGTTGTCATTACCAGAGTGAGACCTGGACGAGCCTCTTGACTAGTGGTGTCGTCCTGAGTGTCGGGCTCCCAAGGCCAGTTGCATCGTGACTTTGAGAGCCATGGTGGTCCCGTCCACCACAGTGAGTGTGATGATAGCTGAGCGAGAGTGATGCCTAGAGATGCACAGTCAGCTGTGTTTTGTTTACCCGGAACATACCGCCAGTTGCAATCTGTGGTGAGTTTTTAGATGTTGACAACTCGGTTCCGTACGTAGTCTTTCCAGCGTGACGCACGTGATCGAATCCACGTTAGTGTGACTAATGAGTCAGTCCAGAGAGTGGTTGATTGTGCGTCAACTTGAAGAGTGGCTTTGACGTAAGTTATTAATTTCGATAGTAGCAGGGCTGCTGATAGCTCTAGTCGTGGGATAGATAGTCGTTTGAGTGGTGCAAAGGAGAGTCGTGAGTGTCTCTCCGTATGCTGAGTGGACAGTGAGGTAGATTGGTGCTGCCATTGCGGGCTGAGATGCGTCGCAAAACCCGTGGAATTCACAATTCGTGGCCTTTGAAGTGTTAAGCCAGGTGGAATGTTGAGTGTGTCGATTTGTTGAAGTTCGAGTTGCAGTGATTGCCATGATTGCAGTACTTTCGACAAGACCTGGTGATCCCATCCGATTTTCTGTAACCACAATTCCTGCAGCAGCATCTTTGCCTTAATTGTGAGCGGTGATAAAAATCCCAGTAGTTCAAAGATCTGAGCCACCTCAGATAAGATTTTTCGTTTGGAGGACTTGTTTTGATTGTCCGAGTGGCTTTTTCTGATGAATCTAAGATTGTCCGACTTTGCGTGCCAGTACAATCCTAGCAGTTTGTTCGTGCAGTCTCCAAGCTGGTGCGGTTCATCACGTGCTCCAGCTGGTGATATGAAATTGAGTACTTGGCGAGTGGGAAACCGCCCGCTGTGCAGATTTCTTTTAATTGATTGGCGATTGCTTTTAGCTCAGAAATGTTATCAGCTCCGCCGAAAATATCGTCGACATATCTGCCGTACTTAAGTGCAGGTACTGCGAGTGGATAATTTTTTCCGTCGTCCTCCACGAGTTGTTGAAGGACTCGGACGGCGAAGAACGGTGCTGATCTCGTGCCGTAGGTGACTGTGGTGAGATGATATGGAGTAATCTCTTTATTATTATTGAAACACAGAAAGCGTTGCAAGTCCCAGTCGGCTGGGTGTACGTTGATTTGCCGGAACATTTTTTCAATGTCTTTAGAGACGATGTATTGTTGTTGTCGGACGAATAGAAGTACGTCGGTGATATGAAGTTGAATTTTTGCTCCGATGTGCAGAAAATCGTTGAGTGATTTTCCTTATGTGGTGACACACGAGCCGTCGAAGACGACTCTGAGTTTGGTGGTGACACTTTCGGGACGTAACACTCCGTGGTGTGGCACATAGTATACTGATTGAGTACGCTGGTGACATATAACAGCTGACTCACTGTTTGAGACCCTCAACCCTCCTGATACCGAAGTATCAGGTGCTAAGGTCATCTCGGTGGTGAAATCAGCTGATTTAATGTCTTTGTCAGTATTGAGTGAAGTTGGAGTGTTTGACACGGCAGTCATGTGTCCCATTCCTTCGTAGACTTGCATGAATTCTGTGTAGAGTGGCTTGTGTTCTTGATTGGTGTTGAGTTTCTTGCTAATTTGCTGTAGCCGTCGATGTGCTGAGTTGTACGAATTTCCCAGATTCAATTTTTCTGAGATGATTGGCAGTCGGATGATGTATCGCCCCGATTGGTCTCATTGATGTGTCGTTTTGAAGTGTTTTTCACATTGCTCTTCTTCTGGAGTCAGTTCACTGACCAATTGCTCTGGAACTCCTTTTTGAATCCAAAATCGAGTGAGCAACTCGTCGAGATTGCTTTCTTGTCTAGGGTTTGAGGTGGTGATGAGTGAAAGACGAGACTGCTGAGTTGATGTGAGTGCTGCTGGTCCAATGATGAGCCAGCTGAAAATTGAAAGTCAAGAAATTGAAGTGATTGACGGGTACCTGATCATGTTTGGTTCAATAATTCGACCGAAGAAATCAGCGCCGGTGATGATGTCCACTGATGAGGTCCACAGAAGGAAACTCGGATCTGCAAGCTTGATATGGGGTGGGTTAGTCCATGGCTCAGATGACTTGGGAGATAATGGTGAACGGACAGTAAGAATTGGTAAAATCTGAGCAACGATTCGCACAATTGTGTCAGAGTGACTTGACTTGAGTATGACTCCTTAGATGTGATGACATTCTTACCGCCGATTCCCGTGATGGAAACTGATGAGTGGCGTCTTTTTATTGAAGCTTGAGTGATGAGATGTTCAGAGACGAGTGAAATTTCTGACCCAGAGTCGATCAGAATTCTAACGTTGAATTGCTGAATCGGCGTGATGATTTGTGCTTTTGCAGTAGCTAGTAAAGTGACTGCAGTTGATGAGTGCGTGGCAGAGTTGAGCGATAATTGAATTGAGTGGTTGGATTAACATGAGTGATTGGAGGCTGCACAAACATCCTATTGTTGATTGTCGGTGAATTTGCGTGCTGTTGTAGCAGCTGGAAAACTTGTTTCTGAAGTTGCTACATGCAAAATTGAGTGGTGATTGCGATTGCAAGTCTTGCACCGCGCAGAACTTTTGCACGATGCAAGGTTGTGTCTGCCCATACAGTTCTTGCAGATGCGTCGTTGAATAACTACTTCACGACGATCTTGAGGTGACAGAGTGCGGAACTTTTGGCATGACCTGATGAAGTGCGCTCCAAAGCAGCAATCACATTGATAAAACGAGTCTTGCTGAGCTGGCTGAGTGGTAGTTTGCGTGCGGTGGCGTGAAGTGCGTTTTTTGATTTTTGTTGTTTGCGTGAGGTGCTTGTAGCGCTGGCAGTTGATTGCTGACGAGCTGACTCTGTGTTCTCGAGAGTGCGAGCACGCTGACTGATAAAGTCCTTGAATTGCGTGTAGGTTGGATATGTCGCTTGATTGCTAACTGAGGATTCCCACAGTTCGCGAGTGCAGCTTGAGAGTTGCTTGATGGTGGAATAAACTACCAGACAATCCAAATTCTCTGTTGATTGGCCAATGAGTGCGAGTGCGTTGAGTGCTGAATCTACCCCAAAGATGAGTTGCTGCAGAAATTCGGCAGATTCTTTCTGCTTTTGAGTGGCCGAGTGTTCTTGAAGTAGATGTGCAAGTAGAGCGTCGATGAGAAGTCGTTTGTTCCCGTAGCGCTTTTTGAGTGCGGATAATGGAGTCGTTCAAGATCTGTGAGTGTTGAATTGCTTATTACCATTGACTGGAAAAGAGTGCAGAACGAGGTCCAGTGCTGGTAACCACCGCCAAAGCTCGGCAGCGGCAGCTTTGGCAACTTTGGCTGAGGCTGTACTGCTTCACGATATGACTGAGGCGCAGTAGTTTCGATTGGCTGAAGACGGACTGCAGCGAGTTGACGAATATCGCAGATGATGCTTGCTTCTTGCGGGTAAACATCATCCGCAAATACTCGTGAGTAAGATGTGCTACTGGCCAGGTGATTTCCAGAAACGAGTGCTCTTTGAGGAAAACCCTCTGTACTTACTCAGCTGATTGCAGAGCTGTCCTTATCCCGGAAATCATTGATTTGCTTGAAGTGTAGAGTGAGTGCCGATTTGACGAGCGAGTGGATTTGACAAAACCTCTCTCATCCTCATCTGAGTGCACAGGTGATTGTCGTCCTGACGTAACAGGCACGTTGAGTGTAGGTGCTGAGAGCACCGTTGTCTTGCGACTTTGGTTCGATTTGACCGATTGCACTTCCAAATCTTTACAATTTGAATTGAGTGCCTCGCTATTTCCGTTATCGGACATGATTTGACCAGCAAAACAGTTGATGCGGTTTGAATTGTCCACACGCAGTTTGTATGAACTATACCAAAAGTCCCGAAAAAAACCACAAAAAAATTAACCGGTAACTTTCCGCGACTAATTAATGATTGTTGAGTGTAATGAGCGACACGAGAGTACAAGATTAATTAATAACCGAAAAGCACAAAAGCAGCGGAGAACGAACGCGAGATGATCTGGGTCGAAGAACCAAAATGTATAATATTGCAATGAAGTTCCGGTTTTGGGTGTTGCACCCCACGTTTATTACCACGAGGACTGATCTAGTAAATCAGCTCACACTTTATACACAGCTTTTGGACTTTTGATACAATTAATTTTGTGGTTTTCTTTTATAACGATTGACTTACAAAACAAAATGTATAATAATGCACGAGATGAGCCAATTAAAAAGACTTTTATGACTGCACCTGAAATGATGTGTTCCGAGTGACTTGCAATTAGCACGAGATGTCACATTTCTTTTTATAGCGTAGCAACAGTGTGACTAGAGTGTGGGCAATGCATTAGCAATCCGTAACATTATATTTCTATTATGTACTTTTACTTTATTTCCTAAGTCTTCTGCAACTATTTGTTGCCGATATGTACGATTTAATTTATTTATTTCTCCTATTACTTTTTCATAAATTATTTCTGAATACATTTGACTGTTTGACTTTTCGGGATCCTTTACCGAATAATAACCACTGTCAACAGTAATTTCTGAGCTTCTTTCACCCAATATCGAATAGATTGTAATTCATGTTGCCGGCAAATTCATCGGTTGGCGTTGTGAAACATTTTCGTTCCACAACATTTTTGTTATAACTATTATTTTTATTCTGCTGGAAGAAAGCTTAAGCTGGGGTTTTAGGATCGTTTTGTCCCAAAAGAATTGTGTTGCCAAGATGTTTAATAAAATTAAGTCATTGAGAAAATGTATTTTCTCCATTTTATTATTTCCCTAATTTCTTGGTTGCGCTGTGTGCTCACTTGTGCCTCTTTGGTATATTTGTTTGTTGGTAATTGGTTTGCAAATTGTATCTGTAACTCCAAGCTTGTGCGTGGTTTGTTTATACAGGTCTGGCTGTTTAAATGATTTAAGTATCCACCCACTCTATCCGGGATAAAATGGCGCACCCTAACAAAAACACTGTATGCATCACATAATCACCAATCCACCGCATCTGGGAACAAATTTGGAAATGACCAAATAATAAATATATATACATACACACGCTTTTACATACACATGGGGTTAAATACATAATAAAACAAAATTTAATGACAAATTATTTTAAACATACATTTGTTTACCCATATTAAAAGTGCCTTGTAAAAAAAAAAATAGTTTTAACAAATTAAACCCAATGTGCGCGAAGTCTAAAAACAAAACAGAAATCATAAATAAATAATATTCGTGAGCGAACATAAAAGAACAACAAAAAGGCGCGAAATTCAAAAGCGCCTACACAATAAAACACAAATCGGGCGCGAAAATAAAGCACCTTACAAAACTAAAAACAAAACAAAAAAAAAAACAGTCAAGCGCGAATAACACCCGAAACAACGATAAAATCAAAGACAACGAACTGAAAGTGGAGAAGAAGGAGTTGACATCAGAGGCCCGAATAAACGCAGACAGATATACGCACAAACAACATTGCCAGTCATACCAGTTGGAACGATTCGGAGAAGAGCACAGAAATTTAACCAAATGCACACACATAATCCCTAAAAACCCTTATTAGAAAACAAAGTGAGCGTATTATGTCCCTTATTTATTTAATTTATACACATATGAATGTCTATGCCTAAAATTAAAATTTTATCAAAAATTAAAAAAAAAAAAAATTTTAAATAACTTTATGTTCTCAAAACACACCAAATTATTAAAAACAAATCAAATATTTAATTGCAACATATTTTCGGCAGTCCTCCTGTTCATAAAAATATGAATATGAAAGTTTTATAACCTTAAGATAGAATTGTATATACAAAATTATATTTTTAACATAACTACATTAATACATAAAAATATACATGTAAACAATAAATTAAATAAAAAGTATATACAGCCCACTAAATGTCAAGTACAATGGTAAGCAACAAAATTGTAATATGAGACTTGCTCATAAAAATGTGAAAATCATTGCACATAAAAGAAAACTCATAAATTAGAGTATACATAATACTAATATTAAAATACAAAATGTACATACTCGAAATATTAATGCACACAAGCAACAGATAAGAAAGTATCAAGCATGTGTACGTATGTGTATAAGTGCGTTAGATGCACTAATCTAAAAAACTATAAAATATCAATGCGTTGGTATCTGTAAAAATACAATAAAAATATAATATATATTTACACATGTGTATGCACACTAAGCATACACACATATACATATATACATAGTTAAGAAATTAGAATTAAGAAATGTATTGAGGGAAGAAATTTTAATAATGAAAATCAGAGTCAAAAGTGAACTCTCACAGTACAGACTTAAGCAAAGACTGTTTTTTCTGTACATTTGGTCCTTCGATCCTCTTTTTGAAAAAGAATCGAGCAAGTGCAAGTACTAGAAGCCTCTTAAAAGAAAAAGAGCATTACTTAGCCAAGTAAAAATAAATGTAAGCCGGAATAGCAAAGACTACCCGCATTTATAAAAATTACTTTTAGTAAAAGTTAAAAAAAAATTTTTTAAAAGCGTCCTTGTGGCTATAACAACAAGAACAGTGCAAAAAAAAAAATATATATATATATATACAAAACCATCTATAAAGAAGCAAATATGAAGAATTTGCTAACACGACAGAAGGAGTTGGGAGATCTAGCTGCGTTGGAGGAGCAGAAAATCCTGAGCGGAAAAATAAGAAAGGCTTCATGTCTGGAATATATGGATCATATTCAGACTGTTATGAAAGAGTTTACTGCAAATCATAATAAAATAATGGCTAAGAAGAGTCAAGAAGCTGAGGAATACATTGCGAAGAACTACTTCGAGCATGTAATGCAAACAATGGAGAATTCTATCAGAATTTAAGAATTCAAAGTACTGCCGAAGGTGTTTCAGCAGTGAGCAGCATGTGGCAAATAGAATCTACGCCACAAACTATTCAGGTCGCACCACCTGAAGCCGCGTCTGGCGTTGAAAGAAAATATCAACGTCGAGCAAAAATGCTCAAAAACACGATGGATGAAATACGAAGAAATGCATTGGATTCTCTCGAGCAAATGAGAGAATTCAAAACCAAGCTTCAAATACAATTTGAAAATGTTGAAGAATCATATTTTGAAACTCAAAATATCAAATTAGTTGAAACAACTGAAGAATCTATTGAGGAACAAATAGATGTATTTCGTCAAGAATACAAAATCATCATCGAAAGGATAACGGAGAAATTAAATAATTATAATTCACCACAAACAATGTATTCCAATATAAAACTGCAGGAAATTAAAATTCCGATGTTTTACGGTGAAATGAAACAATGGTCGTCATTCCACGATCTTTTTAAAAGTTTGGTGCATGATTCGAAGCACTTTACAGAAGCTGGTAGATTAATTCAACATCTACCAGTAACAGCAACAAATTATGAAGCAGCTTGGCAAATTCTCAAGGAAAGGTATGAGAATAGAAGGCTACAATTTACAGCACAAATAGACAGACTACAGAAAGTGCACAAAGCATGAAGCAGCTGTTAGATACCACCAAAGAATGCATTTATGCATTAAAAGGGCTAAATCTAAATTTAAATGACGAACAAGCCATCATAGCTCGGATAGTGGTTCGAAAACTAGACAAAGAAAGTCTACGCTTATACGAGCAAAACGTAAAAAAAAAGTAGGGATATACAAAGCCTAGATGACGTCTTCAGTTTTCTGGAACAGCAATATCAAGCTCTAGAAGCAATACGCGACAGAAAACCAACTAAATGGAACAATCAAAAGCAGCCACAGCGAACACCTACATTTTATACAGCGGCACAAAATAATTGTGTATACTGCAAGGTTCCTGGGCATCAAATTGGTGAATGCAGAAAGTTTCAGACATTGACTACGATGAATCGAAGAAGATTCATAACAAACAACAAGTTATGCTACATTTGCCTTGATCACGTATATGAAGGAAAATGTAATAATAAAAAGAAGTGCAATAAGTGTGAAAGAAATCATCATAATTTATTGCACTTCAATGAATTCCAAAAAGGAAAAGGAGGAAGTGAAGAAAATGTCACAAAAACATCTTCCACAATGATGACGAAACATTCGGAAATGGCGATACTCCTAGCAACAGCACAGATAAGGGTGAAGGCAGCAAATGGAGAGTATGTGACATTGCGAGCTCTAATCGATCAAGGATCCCAAAAAACTACTATTTCCGAAGAAGCATCTCAAATACTTCATTTACCAAGAAGAAGAGAAGTAACTGAACTACAAGGTTTAGGAAATACCACAGTGGGAGTGTCCAAATTTAAAATCAACATTAAAATCAAGCCGAGATTCCTAAGCAACGAGGCGTACAATGTCGAAGCACTAATTTTGCCGAAATTAGCGAGTGCTCAACCAGACAAAACGTTTAAATGGGATGTAGAACAATTAAAAAAATACACTTTAGCTGATCCCAATTTCAATAAGTCAGATCGAATCGATATTGTCATTGGAAGTGACATATATGCCGACATACTAGAAGAAGGTATATTTAAAAAGGATCGAATACAAGGTCAAGCTACGAAATTGGGCTGGATATTGTCGGGAGTTTTACAACAACCGAGAAAAAACAATACAATTTTAGCAGCGGTTACTACAACATTGGAGAAGTTTTGGGAAGTAGAAGACACTACAACTCCAGCAGATACAGCAGATGATGATGAATGCCTAAGAATTTTTGAAAAAACAACAGTAAGAAATGGAAATAATCGATTTGTCGTCAATCTACCTTTTAAACAAGAAAAAGAATTGGGCGATTCTCGCAAACAAGCTATGGTGGGGTTTCTTAATCTTGAGAAAAGGTTCGCTACAAATAAAGAGTTAAAACAACAATATGTGCAATTTATGAAAGAATATTCAGAAATGGGCCACATGAAAAAAGCAAGTGAAAATAAATGCGGAAAATACTATTTGCCACATCAAGCAGTGATTCGAGAAGACAGTAGAACGACTAAACTACGAGTAGTTTTCGATGCGTCTGCAAAAACTACAAATGGAAGAAGTTTAAATGACATCCTCTTCATAGGACCGAGACTTCAAAGAGATATATTTGACATTATAATCAAATGGAGACTTTGGCAATATGTATTAACTAGTGATATTGAAAAGATGTTTCGACAAATTAAAATAACAGATAATGATCAAGATTACCAACGTATATTGTGGAGAGAAACAAAAGGAGAGCCGATAGAAGAATACAAACTACAAACAGTTACATATGGGACAGCATCAGCTCCTTTTTTGGCAACGAGAACTTTACAAGAAATTGCCAAACTATGCGAGCCCCTATTTGCTTTCAAACATCATTAAAAACGACTTCTACATGGACGATTTAATGACAGGAGCAGATTCAATAGATGAATTTAAGGCCATTCAGTATGAAATATCGAAACAACTACAAAAATATGGATTTCACTTAAGGAAGTGGATGTCAAACAACAGTGAAATCATAGCAACAATTCCGGTAAATAACGCGAATGAAGTAATAAAAATAGCAGAAGACGAAACAATAAAGACATTGGGTATTCAATGGGATCCTATCAAAGACATGTTTGGATTTAATACGAATCTTTCAACGCAAAAGCTGGTTACAAAGAGACAAGCTTTGTCTGATTTAGCGCGAATTTTCGACCCAATGGGATGGCTTTCACCAACAACCGTTATAGCAAAGTTATTTATACAGAAACTTTGGTTGATGAAACTCAACTGGGACGAGTTACTTGACGAGAATTTAACAAAAGAATGGCAAGAGTTTATGCAGCATATACCAGAGATAAAACGAATAAAAATTCCTAGATGGTTTGAAACTAAAAACAACTTTAAATTTGAACTACATGGATTCGCAGATGCTTCAGAGAAAGCTTATGCAGCAGTTGTATATGCTAAAGTTGGATCAGTTAAAACAATTGTTGCTGGTAAAACTAAAGTGAATCCAATTAAAAATAAGAAAACGTTACCAAAACTGGAACTATGCGCGGCTCACCTACTTGCTAAATTGCTGCAAAAGATAAAAACAGTCATCAACAGAGAAATGAAAATATTTGCTTGGAGCGATTCAACTATAACGTTAGCATGGATAAACAATTGCCAAAGTAAAGACAGATTTATTAGAACACGAATAGAAGAAATCAAATTACTTGTTTCCAATGCGAAATGGCAACACGTTGGAACAAAGGACAATCCAGCTGATATAGCAACCAGAGGGGCGAACAAACTAATAGAACACGATCTATGGTGGAAGGGACCAAAATGGTTGCGAGAAGAGGAACATCATTGGCCAATAAAGAAGATTATTCAAATCGATGCAACGTATGTGACAACCTCAGAAGAATTACATTTCTTGGATAAGGTAATACTTAAATATTCTAGTTTAAGAAAATTAATAAGGGTAGTAGCTTATATTTTGCGATTTGTAAAAAGAATAAGAGGGAAAAAATGCCCTGAATACTTAGTTAAATCTGAAATGAAGGAAGCTGAAGAAATGTTAATAAGATATCAGCAAAAATTACAATTTAGAGAGGAAATTCAGAGTTTAGAAATAAAAAAAGAAATTAATCATAAAAGTAGCATTGCAAGCTTAAATCCAATTTTGGATAATAAGGGAATCCTTCGTGTAGGAGATAGATTGGGTAATTCAAATCTTCAATTTAATCAAAAGCACCCAATAATATTAAATAAGTCACATTTGTCATCATTGATAATTGAAAATATTCATAAAATAACTTTACATGGAGGAAACAAGTTAATGGAATCAATGATTAGAAGGAATTACTAGATTATTGGATTGAAGAATTCTATAAAAAAGACAATTCGAACTTGTAGTAGATGCGTACGTTACCGCAAAGAAGTAGCAAAACAATTAATGGGAAATCTTCCAGAATTCCGAGTATCTATGTCAATTCCATTTACATACGTTGGTATAGACTATGCAGGACCGATTCATATGAAATGTTAAAAAGGACGAGGACAAAAAACATTTAAAGGATATATAGCTGTATTTGTTTGTATGGCAACAAAAGCTATTCATTTAGAAGCAGTAAGTGATTTAACAACCGAAGCGTTCCTAACTGCTTTGAAAAGATTTTTTGCTAGAAGAGGTAAAAGTCAACATATATATTCGGACAATGGAACAAATTTTGTCGGAGCTTGTAGAAGATTAGACCGAGATTTTAAAATGGTAATCAAAAATAATTCAGCCGTAGCTCCCATATTAGAAGCAGATAAAATTCAATGGCATTTCGGGCCCCCGGCAGCTCCTCACTTCGGAGGAATTTGGGAGGCAGGAGTGAAGTCGGTGAAATATCATTTAAAAAGAGTGATAGGCGAAACTAAATTGACATTTGAAGAAATGATTACTTTGCTATCACAGATTGAAGCAGTACTGAATTCACGACCTTTATGTGCGATAGATAGTGAAAGCGATATAGACGTTTTAACGCCTGGCCATTTTTTAATAAGATGTCCAATAATAGATTGTCCTGAAGCAATTAATGATAACCAAATAGGTTCATTAGATAGATGGAAATTAATACAAAAACTTAAAAAAGACTTTTGGAAACGATGGGAAAGCGAATATGTTGTAATGTTGCAACAACGCATGAAGTGGAAAACCAAACAAGCTAATCTCGTACAAGGACAAATAGTTATTATTAAAGATGAAGAAACTCATCCAGCCAAATGGCCATTAGGAAAAATTATTGAAACTCATCCGGGAAAGGATGGAAATATAAGAGTTGTAACTCTAAAATTACAAAATGGCATACTTAAACGGCCCGTTCACAAATTATGCCCACTGGAGGTAACAAACAGCAGTAGAGCAGAGGAAGCAAATCATGTGACAAGTTTGCTGACTTCGAGAATAACAAAAAATACTGCAACCTCAGAACGACCGAGTAAATCAAGCAAATTGATGATGTGGTTCTTAACGATACTCATGCTAGCAACACAAACTAAGTCATTATACATTAATGATACATCTAAATCAGGAGCTTCAGTGACTAAACTAAAAAATAATACAGCAATATATTTGGAACCGATTAGTAAAATGGACATAATAAATTCAAAATGGAATTTAATAGTCTATTACGAATTAGGTACTTATTATGATCGGATGCATAAAATACAAGAATTTATTAACAGACTTGAAAATCATACGAAGATGCCTGCAATATGATTACTGCAACTTTAAATGACAAATATAATAGTCTTACAGCAAATAATGAATTGTTTATGAAAAAACAAAATAGAAAAAAGCGAGCACTATTCGAATTCGTTGGTTCAATTTACCACATATTATTCGGAATTATGGATGCTGATGACCGAGAAAATATGGAATCAAATATTAGAAATATTTTCGACAACCAAAAAGATATAGCAAAATTGTTTAAAAGGCAGACATCGGTAGTTGATTTTACCATAAATATATTAAAAAAGACAACAGATGAAGTTAACCGTAATTTTGAGAAAATGAATCAACAACTTAATAAATTTTATAACGAACTAATAAAAGATCAAAATGCTGAACGAATGACCTTGATGTTTCAAATATTAACCATTTCAATAGGAATAGTTATGGACGAATGTGAAGAAATCCAAACTTCAATAATTAATCTTCTAATTGACATAAATCATGGTCGCATAAATCCAAAACTATTAAAGCCTTCGCAACTTAATAAAGAAATTGAATTTATTAGAAACAAACTACCACACAAATTAATACTACCTGGAAGACAATCGGGTAACGAATTAAAAGAAATTTATAAGTCGATGACTGCTAAGGGTTTAATTGTTGATTCACGGCTAGTCATAAACCTAGAAATTCCCTTAATATCGTATGAACCGCCAAACGTATATAAATTAAATCCACTTCCAATAAATTACAAAGGGAATATGATTATTCCAGAAATAAAGGCAGAATATTTAATATATACTTTTTAATTTTATATTTCAATATTCACTTATAAACCAAGTAGATCTAGATAAATGTTCTACTAACTCAGAGAATCATTACCAATGTCCTGGAAATTTAGCTTGGAAATCAGCGACGGATAATTCATGTGAAGTAGCAGCTTTAAAACAATTAGAAAATGAAGCATGTGATTTCAAACCTTCTACAAATGAAAACGTTTGGATAAAATTATCTTCTCAAAATCGGTGGCTTTACAAATTATTTAGCAAAGCAATGATATATCTAGAATGTGGTAATAATCAACAAATGCATATGGAAATCCCTAGTCAAGGCATTATGACAATAAGAGAAGGATGCACAGTCCGGCATGAAGAAGTAACTATAACAGCATCTCATCACGTACAATCTGAAATTAAAAAAGAATTGCTATCCTCTTCTTGGGTTAAAGATATTGAAGATATTCCAGAACTACAAATAAAACCTTTTGATTCAACATTAATAAACAATACCAAAGACATCGTACATCTTAAACAACAAATAGAACTCCTCAAAACAGAAAATATAAAATTAAAAAGTATACATTTTCATCACGTAAGTGGTCACGTTTCGCTAACATTAGTTTTGATAATAGCATTAATCATTACTATTTTATATATAAGATCCAAATGTGTAACAAGAACGGTGACTGTTCCATTTGAACTTCCAGTTAGACATAATTAAAAAATATTAATAATAAAACAAAATATACAAGTAAAGTTAAGATACAACTTTGGCCCCTGGCAGAATGTTCATAATGATATGAACATGAAAGTTTTATAACCTTAAGATAGAATTATATATACAAAATTATATTTTTAACACAACTACATTAATACATAAAAATATACATGTAAACAATAAATTAAATAAAAAGTATATACAGTCCACTAAATGTCAAGTGCAATGGTAAGCAACAAAATTGTAATATGAGACTTGCTCATAAAAATGTGAAAATCATTGCACATAAAAGAAAACTCATAAATTAGAGTATACATAATACTAATATTAAAATACAAAATATACATACTCGAAATATTAATGCACACAAGCAACAGATAAGAAAGTATCAAGCGTGTGTACGCATGTGTATAAGTGCGTTAGATGCACTAATCTAAAAAACTATAAAATATCAATGCGTTGGTATCTGTAAAAATACAATAAAAATATAATACATATTTACACATGTGTATGCACACTAAGCATACACACATATACATATATACATAGTTAAGAAATTAGAATTAAGAAATGTATTGAGGGAAGAAATTTTAATAAAGGAAATCAGAGTCAAAAGTGAACTCTCACAGTACAGACTTAAGCAAAGACTGTTTTTTCTGTACACCTCCTTATACTTCATAAAGCATTAGGCACGATTGCATACAACAAAGTCGGAAAAAAATAAACACATTATATCTGCATATGGGGTATTCCATACCAAATCGACCACTTTTGAACCCGACGCCTTTAGATTTTGCTGAAACTTATTCAACCTTTTCTACCCCATATATACTATGTATATAAATTTTTAATTTCTCTCTATTTTACGAAAAAATTAAAAACATTTACATATAGATCAAAAAACAAAAATAAAAAAAATATGACAAATATACATAATTTGAAAGAACTATGCAAAATATGTATTAACACATTTGTACACACACATGTTATAAGTCCACATTGGCAATTATCCGACAATACCTCTTGTTCTTTGGTAACAAGGAGGATTGCGTACAAAAAGCGAATTGATCTCTCTAACGAGCTCTCAACTGCTTACGAACAAAGCATAATCAAAAACACACAAACAATTCGTGCATACTTATGTACATAGCGCATTGATCTCTTCTGTGAGCTCTTAATTGCACAAAACATAAGTACCTTCATAAGCACATATGTACATACATTCACATAAGTCCAAGTATTAGGGTGTAACTAAATACTAATATATAATATGTACGTAAAAGGTGTTAATAAATTAAAAGTGCGGATATTTTCAAATTTAACACTGAAGTAAAATAAATAAATATTATAATTTTGCAAATAAATAGAAACGGTAATAATAACACGAAATAACATATTGGTTTTTTAGTAACCTAAACTGAAAATGAAAACTTATTTACCTAAAAAGTTTCAAGCAATATTCTGTTGCCTCATCAGGTTACACTGAGAAAAATTATTAATAATGACACAAAAAATACACCTACTGGAGCAACACACAAACAAGTTGTAAAATTTATTTCACAAAGTGGCAGTTTTTCAAGATACTGCATTAGATTTGCCTCCTCACCGTTTCATGAAAACTCTGAATCGTTATTATAAATCAAAAATCTTAAAAATTGTTTGACTCGCCTCCAAGCGACTCATGACGCCATAGTAGATTCTGACTATTCAGATCCACACAATTTCAAATCTTCGGTTTACGCAATAAACGAAAATTGCTTAGACCAGTACGAAGAAACGAAAGCGATAATCTCCGATCAATTAAAGCTAATGAAAGCAATTGCACCTACTCCACATCCGAGAGAGAGCTTCCACAAATACACAGTCAAAAGGCAAGTTCAGGCATCCACCTCGAGGCGCTCGCATGTGACACAGAAACATTTTATGGAGGTTGTGAAGAATGGCCGTCCTTCCGGGATATGTCTACAGCCGTTTACATCAACCATCCACAACTATCAAAAGCACAAAAATTGTATCATCTCCGATACAAAACAAAAGGTAAAGCAGGCGAAATAGTCAAACAGTTCGCTCTTAATGACGAAACGAAAGAATACTGGTCCATAAACAAGTAACGACACTAATGAACTTCCAAGAATAAAGAAAGAATAGTAGAGTTCATCACACTAGAATCCACTATTTCAAATGTTTGTCGGTTCTATTGACACTAAACATTCCCACAAACAATTGGGATCCTATTCTGGTAAACATAAGTAACGCAGCATTACCAGAAAATTCATTACTTTTGTGGGAGCAATCGCTCTCATCAAGAAGAGGATGCCCACCGTGGCAACAAATGAAAGATTTTCTGACTACCCAATATGAAATTGCGGAGAGGGTAGAAGAAAAAATAATCAAAACTAAAAACAGAAATCACGACCAAAATACAAGCTAGAAGCAACAAAAATTTAAACAAAAGCTTCCACAAAACGCACTCGTTCGTAATGAACGAAATAATTTTGTCAGGTCAAAAAGACTTTGCACAAATTGCCCGTCACATACCCATGCATATACTATACAAAAGCAAATTTAACTATTTATATTGTCACAAAAGACACAATTCAATGCTTCATTACATCAGATACCCTATCTCACCCCAAAGAAGCGCTTATACATAAAGATCTACGGGTTTAATTGCAAAAGCAAATCCCGAAAAGCAAAATTCGAAAAATTACCAAGAGACACCACGTTGCTCAAAGGCACTAAAAGCTCAAACACTTCACAGCGAAACACAAAGTGGACCAGTTACAGATCTAGTTACCACCATACCAACTCAAGTTGAGTACAATACAAACAAATACCTTAATTCACAATTAAGGAAATTTCAAAAGTTTAGGAAACTTCCCCCTATTACTAAAAAAAACTTTCGAAGATCAGTATTGTGAACTTCCCTAAAGCCACAACTACTCGATCAAATAATGGCCGGTACGTCGTACGATTACCACTAGAGCCACAATTTTCCAATACTCCACAAAAGTGTATAAAAAAACAGAGTCAGAGTTACCTCTGACAGTCCATATATTAAGAGCACATATAACTTTTCGGCCCGGCTGGATGGCTTTTGCCAATAATGAAAAAAAAAAAACGCACAATCCTGGACAAATACTTAAGCGGTAGCGCACCACTACTTGTCAAATTACAAATAACAAAATTTTCCAAAAAGTCGAAAATCGACACCTATAATACAATATAGGAAAACTCAAAATTGACGTTAAGGGATCACTATGTTCCCAATGCGATACTGTGACGCACCTAGTTTTACAAAAAAGCAAAGGTCGCTCATATCGCATCTACATAAGCGCTCCTCATATTGGTGATTATGGGAATCGGCTGTAAAAAGCTTCAAATTAATTGTGAAAAAAATGTGTCATTGTAAACAAAAGTCAATTCACGGTGCGCTCGCAAGATCCCTCTCATTTAACAGCCCTAGGCACAGGGTATGTTTCCAAAGGCGCACGCATTCTGGAACTACCTGAGCCAAAATAACAAATCAATCAATTGCAACAATCGGCAATAATACAGAAAATCAAATAATAAATAAACCGCACAATAAACTTGTAATGAATTATGGACCACCTTCACCGCACTCACCATATAATTTCACACAAAATTTTTATTAAAAAGAATTCGTTCACTTCACTTCAAGTGGTTATCAATTTAGTAATTTATTGTTTCACAAGGTATAAATATAAAGCTTTGAATTTTTGAAAAAAGCGAAAGGAACGTTAAAATTTATTTCTGAACGTACATATGTATATAAAATTTCAATTTTTTACAATGTGTTCGCGAAAAAAAGGTAGCCAAAAACACGGAATCATGTTGATCGGATGGATATCGAATCGCCAGACACTTTTTTCCTCAAGTTGTCTGTCCTTTTTGTAATTTTGTTCGGCGAAAGTTGATGATGGTGTGTGATGTCATTGTGTGCGTGTGTTAGAGTGTGGTGTATAATGTGAGGAAAATGATGATGAGTGTGGGGAATGTGGCGTACCAATATACATGTGGTGATGGACAGAGGGGGAAGGCTGATACCCATTTAGCCAAAACTGATAAAAGAAAAAATAGCAAAAATAATTTAATGTTTAATTTTAAAAAATTAAATAAATTAAATAAACAAGCAAAATAAAGATGATTACCTCAAACACCTACACGTATATTAAAATTCATAATAAACCTAAAGCTGCTTTCTACACCAAGGTGTAAATATGTATCAATTAGAACTCCATCACCAAATATCCGACGGTCGTCATGCTACCCCAGTGGGACTTGGAAGTAGGAAAGAATTGGATACTTCCTACTGAAAAAATAAGTAGAGGTACTTTGCTACAATAATACTATCTAATTTCGTTTTTCTGATCAATGTCATTGGAGCGAAGGACCTCCACTTCGCTTACGAATTCATATGACGGAAAGTACTTTCCCCACACCTAATTTTGATTAATTCAGTAGGTAGTTACTATAAACCTAATATTTTTTGTGCTTCGAAGTACTTTCCCCACACCAATATTTTATTAATTCGGTAACTACTTACTATAAACCCAGTATTTCGTATACTTCGAAGTACTTTCCTTCAAACTATTTTTTTATTACATACTAGTAACTACTTACTATAAACCTACCAATAGCAAAAACAGTAGACACCATTATTTTTATTTAAATATTTTATTTTTTAGATTTTAATATGGAGTTTGTTTTAAAATGACGATTTTTCGCCAGTTTTAAAGCTTGTCGCAAGTCTTTAACAAACTCCCCATGGGAATATCCTTCTTTCATTGATGCCTCTGAAATCATAAAAAAATTTAGAAAATATGTATATATTTTTTCCTTTCTAAAATTATTTACCAAACAAGCAGTCGATTAACCCCTTGCATTCCTTTAAGGAGTATTTGGAATGAATGCCATCGTAGTTCAACTGAACAATAAGACTCCTTTCGAAAATACCCTCAATAGATTTAATAATCCCCGTTGTGCCTATTATATTTTTAATGATTTTTATCTGTAGAAAAATAGGTATAATATTTATTAGTCAAATAGTGAAACTTAAGGGATTATATAGACAACTTACATAGTCTGCACTGGAACCTGCCACTATATCTGCCTATTATATTTTTAATGATTTTTATCTATAGAAAAATAGGTATAATATTTATTAGTCAAATAGTGAAATTTAAGGGATTATATATACAACTTACATAGTCTGCACTGGAACCTGCCACTATATCTGCATTCAGTTTTTTCTAATAAACACAAACATTTTGATCAAAAACATTGAAATTATGAACTTTGTTATTGACATTACCTTCTAATTTAGTGTTATTCGTTGTATTTATATTCGTAAACTCGCAAGAAGCGATAAAGAAATCAGAATCGGGGATTTGCGACTTAAATAAAGACATCTGCAATTAAACATAAGTGTAACAATTTTCATTTAAAACATATAAAATTATTAGATATCTAAAATTTATAAAAATATTACCAGATGACTTTATAAAGAATGGGCATCATGACGATTTGTTCTCCATAAGGCAAAGCTGTATATTTATAATTTATATCACTTATTTTGAATATTTCTAAATCAGAACATATATCTTTACTCGCTATTACTATTCCTAATGCTGACAAAGATTGGACTGGTTGCGTGAAAAAATTATCAAAGTTCAAAACTCTATTGCCCACTACATATTTCTCATCATCTATTTGCTTAAATTCCTTAATTTTGAAGGGAATGCAAGGAGTTATACAGCAGTAATTATTGGGTTGAATTGTTGATAAAAAAAAAATGGCTTTCAAAAGAAATTATTTCTCCCAAACGATTTGTTTTAAAACCAACCACTAGACTTTTTGATGACACTACTACTTCATTTACATATAAATTATTAAGCTGTTGAAGAACTCTTGTTGGGCATTTATTTTTGTTTTTTATGTCTTGCATGAAATTCTCAAACTTGTATGCAGTAAAGTCCATGATTAACCCTATTTCTCTTATGCACTGCGGTAAATGCAGCAAATTATGTACATTATAAGTAATTGCCTTCTCAGAGTAGAGCTGGGGAAACAGAATTACAAATTTCTTTAATAGCTGGTCGCTTACATCCAAGTTATCAAAATAGCTTTTTTTAGAACATAACAAACGATAGGCTCAATGCAAAATTAAAAAATGATTGTAAAGCTTATAACTAATAATGCCTTTCAAAACAATGGGGCCAGTATACAAAAGAAACTGCCTAAACTCAGTTGCCTTCCAGAATTTTAATTCATCGAGGCTTCTTGGTTTTCTTGAAAATTCTTTTGGCATAAAAGTACCTAAAGCAAGTAACCGTTTTGAAATCAGTTCTTTATCTTTTTTTTGCAATTTGAAATTATTTTGTTTACGGTTTATGATGCATATCAGCATTTTTTTTGTTACTCCTAGATCCAATAAATGCATGGGATCTAGAGGAAACTGCGATACCATTTTTTTTCCAAGCTTTTCGAGTTCTGAAGGAATATTTTTAAACATGTTATTATGATGTTCTGGGTGCACACGATTTTTAAAATCTTAATCCGTCCTTTCATCACACCGTTTTGTGCTATAAACCACAACATGTTCAATTGTTTTCACTTTCTGTGTGCATTTGTGGCAACCATAATGAAATGAGCATTGTGACCTACAACCCCTATAACATAAGCTCTTGCAGGGGCGTCACAAATAAATGCTCTTATCTTTACAGCTATAGGTTGTTTATTGATGAGAACTCCTTCTTGCATTATTTTTTTAAATCATTATTAAAATCATGTAGGTATTGATCTACACTTACAGGTTTAGAGCCACCGATAAACGCTCCTATTAAAAATACATATTTTTCTTGCATATTTTCTATAGAGCCTAATATTGGCCATAGCGACCTTTTGGAACTCTTAATTAAAGGAAGACCATCAATGCCTATATCTATCACTATTTCAGACATGTTTTTAATCCTATCAGAAATTTTTTTTAAATTATGGCTAATGCCTATATGGAAATATTCGCCAGGATGAACGCTTTTTACAATAATTTTTTCGTTTTGTCCTATTAGACCATGTAACGACAAAGGGACATCCAAGCCTTCATCTTGCAAAATTGATAATAATGAGTTTACTGAATTTCTGCTTGGGCTGTACTCAGAGTACCACTTATTATTATTATTTATGTTGAGTTTAATTTACTATCATCAATTTCATTGGAAATGTCTTCCATAAATATTTCGTTTTCATTGGATATGTTTTCCATAAATATATCATTGCTTGTAGATTCTGCTTGCACATTTTGTAGTTGCATTCTAGCTAAATGCGCAGCTGCTAATCTTTTTATATGACGTTTGCCGAAACCGCGTATCATCTGATAATATTATTAGTATGTACGATATGTACATGTATATAACATATTTAATAAAATTTAATGATTAATAAAATTTGATGTTAGTACTTACCTTGACAACTATATATGTATATATATCTCCACTTTAATTTCTATGCACTTTATATTTATTGCTTAATTTATTTGCAACACCCACAAATAAAATTCTTCTTTAAAGTGACAAATAACTTCATGGACGAGAACGTTTACCAAAAAATGCCGTTACTTCTTGAAAAAAAATTCAACATATCAAATACAACAACAGAAATTTGTACAAGCATACAATTTGCTAAATCGTATTGTGGTTGGTAATGAGTTTTATTTTTCAAGTGAAATTTAAATAAAATTTAACATGATCTGCTAGAATACAACAACAGAAATTTGTACAAGCATACAATTTGCTGAAATCGTAAGCGGCTTAATAGCGAGATTGAATTAAATTTATAAACCTTTTCTTCATTGGAGTACCATCAATTTACGAAGTAATCACTTTCATCTTCCATAGCCAATAAGTACTTTCAAAACTAATGAAATATGGAAGTACTTTTTCCAAGTTCCACTGGGACTCCACTAGCAGTACGCCAACATACTATATGTACATTCATACGTATAATACTAGGCAAAATATTCGCATAGGGGACCGAGGATTTTTAAATGAGTTAAGCATCCACCCACTCTACCCGATATAAAATGGCGCACCCTAACAAAAACACTGTATACACCACATGATCACCAATCCACCGCATCTGGGAACAAATTGGAAACGACCATAGTCAACGACATCACATTCGTACAAACCACAACTCACCACACTTGCACATCAACCCGCTCAACATAAAGGATATCCCCTGAGCAGATTCAACACATTCGATGAGATTACCGACACAAAATACACGACCGGCCTTCGTTTCGAGGAAGTGGATTCTCGCCGCCACGCTTGTCGACAATCGTTTTATTACAATATTATATATTCGTTGATTTTTATTATTAAAATACGAATAAAATTCATTTTTATTTAAGAGCGTGTGCTCTAAAGAAATTTTGTATTCATTTAAAACATTATTTTGAATTGATTAATTCACGTTCATTGGTTCTGGACGATTGGGATATGTTTGGTTCGCATTAGTATTCCTTTGCAGATACCTCAAATTATTTGGAAGTTTTTATTCAATTGTTGTATTCGAAATTAAATTTCTTGAATCTTTTTAGAAAAATGTAACGCTTTAGCAAGAGCAATAGGAAAATTGGTAGGCGTTAAAGCAAAAAGTATTTGGTTTAAAGGGTTATTTAAACCAGTTTTGAATGCTCTAAGCACGGTTTCCCGATTTTTAATATTTATGTGCTTTGTTATTTAAAATTTGTTCCATTTGTCATTATTGTTTTATTAATTAACAATGTCACTTAGTTATTGACATCGTTGTAATAATATATTAAGGATTGCGATCTTTGTCTGAGTATGCTCACTTCTTGGTCAATTATGTGTATTGGCCTGCTATCCGAATACGCGAAATCTAATACCAAAAATATGGTCTCTATATTTAAAACTGTGCTATGGTTTGTCTAAATGTCGTTATCATTACAAAATGTTTTTAGAAAAATGTATTGATACAGTTTTACTCTAATATTTATTCTAATAACAATGAATTAAACAAATTCATTATTTAACATAAAACAACAAATATATGAGAGAGAAACTCAAAAATTGCATTGACAAAATTCTACATACAGTACAAAGCTCATACTTTGTACATTGTTATGATAAAGGAAGGTATCGTTAGACTTTTTCTTCAATTTAATTATGTTTACTGTTAAGCGAAATTTCTAAAATTTTAAACTTGAGTCGAGCAACAATGCAGACAATTGTAAAAAACTTCGAAAATAGTGGTTCCACCGAAAACAAACCGCGCAATGGCCGCCCAAGAAAACTATCTCGTAGAGACGTCAGCCTGATCCTCAAAAAAGTAGACAAAAATCCAAAAGTAAATGCTCCAAAATTAGCCGAACACATAGCAATTACGTCACAAAAGAGTATCCGTCCAAGAACAATACAAAGAACTCTAAACGAAAATGGGTTCCACAGTAGAACACCAGGGAAGAAAGCACTTATTTCTGAAAACCGGAAACTTCGTTTAGAATTCGCCAAAAAAACACAAATACAAGGGGATGGATTTTTGGGAAAAAGTTTTATTTATGGATGATACTAAATTCAACATTTTTGGTATCGATGGAAGAGATAGAGTTTGGAGGAAAACTAATGCTGCGCTAGAACCGAAGAACGTAGTGTCAACTGTGAAGCACGGTGGCGGCAGCGTAATGGTTTGGGGAGTTGTTGCGGCCTCTGTAGTTGGAAAGTTAGCATTTATTGGAAGTAAAATGGATCGTTTTAAGTATAAATCTCTGTTGGAACATAATTTGAAACCTTCGGTGGTTAATTTGGGGCTCCAAGGCACAATCAAAGTCCAGATTTGAATATTATTGAACATGTCTGGGAAATTTTGCAGCCTAAAGATATAAAGCACCAAATTTCTAGCTCTGTTCTACTCAAAGACCGCATATTAGAAGCTTGGAACAGCATAACGTCTACAGAGTTGACAAATTTAGCCGAATCAATGCCACGGCGTCTTCAAGCAACTATAGATGCCAATAGGGGTTCCTACTACTAAAACGTCTTATTAACTACTACTTTGTAAAATTTTGCACCGAACTAAGTCATTTTTTACTGTGTGTAGGCTTTTGTCAACATAATTTTTGAGTTTTTCCTCCATAAATACATACATATATATGTTGTTTTATATTAAGTAAAGGATTTTGTAATTTTATTTTTATTAGAAAAAAGTTAAGAATAAAACTGTATTAACACATTTTCCTAAAAAGATTTTGTACTCTCATATGCAGTAAAACAGGAGGTGTATGTAGAGTTTTGTCTGCCACTGTACATATATGATATACTATCATATTATCCTAAAAAACCTAATACATATAATACAATAATAATATATGTAAATCACACCTTTCACCATTTTAACTTTCATGCACATACATATGTATGTATATATGTGCATATTTAGTACAATTCAAATTCAAATAAAGATATTATCATTTATCAGTAATAACATGTGCGCGCACCGTTCTATGCATATGTACGTTTGTGTGTATAACATTGCCCATCAAATAATGCATACACAAACTTGCATACATAAAATCGTGCACATGTAAATATGTAGAAAAACTACAAATATTGTTTTACAAAAACAAACACAACAATTCAAATAGCATCAGCAGCGTCTCAGGTCAATATGGCAGCCAAATAGTCGATGCCCAAATTTATAGAAAAACCTACAACAACAACACTTTCATTCATGAACGCAAGCGCACTTTCAACAGGCAAACTCGCTTCATTCATAAAAACAAAGATCTTTATATCTCCCAGAGCATGCCTTTTTTAACAAGCGGCTTTTCGGGACGATTGCAGAAGCTAAAAATCATAAACTGAACAATTTCTGATGTTTCTTCTAGAAGGTAAAAGTGTCAACCCCGCAAATCACAAAAATAAGCGATAAAAGTGCCAACATAGCTTTTGGCGATTTGAAATATTTTACAAATCTTAAATATGTAAATATGTATAGAAAGTTGTGGGTCGACAAATTTACAAACAGTTGGCGTATGCTTGGTCTTTTAACATGCTACACACATGTCACATTTAACATTAGGGGACACGCCCGTTCGTCTTGGCTTCTCAGTGGGGCCAGACTTTTCAGCTGAGCTCTAAGCTACCGGGGGGTCGGCAGGTCGCGGATAGCCGGACGGCCTGTATTAGCAAGTTGGTTGCGAAATAAGCCATGACGAATAAGCAACCCCCGACGAGGAGCGGCAGGAGTGGAGGTTGCGGTATAAAAGCCAGCTAAGCTGATGAAACCTCTGCGACAGGGGCGAGTCGATATCGCCTCTCAAAAATAGGTGCCCCCCATCATGCACGGGCATGGTGGATAATATAAAAATCCAGGCGCGACGGACTCATAATGAGCGGCTTCCTGGTCAGCGTCTGTTCACCATGTTGGGTGCGGCTCTTAGTTTTCTTTGATCGATGGCGATGTCCATGCACTGGGAGTCCCTTGAAGTCTTTTCAGCGACTTCTCCGCTGACGAGATGGATAGGGTGATGTGAGCTTGCTCTGCCGAGGTGTTAGCCGCGGTGTCCATCAGTAACTAGCCCCTTCGGACTCTGGTCAAGGAGTGTGCATTGGGCGCAAGATTAGTAGTCTGCGTTGCCCCAGGCCAGCTCTGGTCTGTCCGTGTTTTCCGGGACCAGTAAAGCGAAGAACAGTCCTCAGGGAACTGGGGTAGGTTCATAGCCACCGAGGGTACACCCGTTCCTGTTTATTTCGGCCCGCCCCCCTACACACGATGCGCTGGTACAATCAGTGGTGAGTTTACACCTGGGGCAGTCGGGGCTAGTGGCCAGGGCGGCAAATTTTCTAGGGCGGCAAAATTTGTAAAGTAGAAAAAAAGTGAGGTGTCAGTTGAGAGCTGGCAGATGTGAAACATCGAAATTATTTTATAAAAGTAATAGCAGAGAATGTATGTACATATATTTATAGAGAAGGTTCACGATGTCGAAAGTTTAGGGATATTTTCTGTTTTGGATGACCGTGTTTCACCACTTAACATCAGGGTAAAGAAAATAACAGAACTGAGCATTTTCAGTGTTCAATGAGAAAAATTATGCTATTATTATTATTTGGTATGTTAAGGAATGTACGATTACAGATTCGCATATCTACAAAGCGCCAAAGATTCTGCATATAATTTATATATGTACATACATATGTATGTATATTTTCTATATACATATGTATGTATTTTATATCAAAACACACAAGCATGTACGTACAAATTGAACTATTTCATGATGAATTCCTTAAAACCTTTTGAAATATGTATGTAATAAAGTAATGTTTATGTTGTTACCAAATATTTCATTAATTTAGGTTTGATAAGATGTGTACATATTTACAATACATACCTACTATACATATTTATTTGCAGACCTTTAAAAGATTTGATAACATGTTAAAAGACTAAGCGGTCGCACATATTCACGTATGTATGTAATTATGTGAGCATGTAAACAAATTTGCAAGAACCATACGCATAATGTTTGTAAATTCGTCTACTCACAACTTTGTAAATAAATATGAATGTACTCTCAACAGGAAATTTTTATTCTTTTAAATAACTATTTATTATTCAAGAGATAAATCAAGAAATATGCTTTTGAATCTAACCAACTTGTCACTGTGCAATACCGCTAACTGCAGTCTGTTCTAAAAATTTATCTAGGCTCTATCGGTATAGTCAGTACCACGACTTCTTCGTTGCCACAGAATATCCGCCATGGAAGCGAACTTCAAGATACAGTGATAAATATAGAAGATAATGAACATGGAAACATTAATAAGCGATGATCCAGGAGAATGGGTTATGAACTATTCCACAAGGGATTATGTAGCTACCCATGGGTGTAAACAAAATGAAAATTTGAATTTCTCCAGTATAAAATGTAATTACAGTGATGGAACTTCACGGTAGCTGTCAAAGTCACTATTTGTAAGAAAACTTATCAACGGTGAGAAAGTTCCACGCTCATGGCTCATTTACTCTGTTAAAAATGGGTCTGTATTCCGTGCAGCTTGTCTTCTTTTGGAGGGAGACTGTTCACTTAATGGCAAAAACGGATTTAATGACTGGAAGCATGCAGGCGTTCGTGTTAGTGAGCATGAGAACTCCAAACATTATAAAAAATGTATGTTAATCCTTAAGCAAAGATCGGATAATAAGAATAGAATAGACCATGACTTAGTCATTCAAACAAAGACAGAAATCTCCTATTGGAGAAATGTTTTAAGAAGAGTAGTCGCTGCTACTAAAGCCTCAGCCTCGAGGACTTCCATTCCGAGGATGTGATGAAAAGTTTGGGTCACCAAATAATGGAAATTTTTTTAATGCTGATTGAATTTCTTGCTTCTTTTGACCCATTCCTAGAGGAACATATTCGAAAATTTGGCAATAAAGGATCTGGCAGTACGAGTTACGTATCAAAAACTATCTACGAAGAATTTACACAGCTTTTATCAGAAAAAGTATCTTCTATCATAGTTCAAGAAGTCAAATCAGCGAAATATTATGCGATTATTGTAGATTCCACACCTGATACATCTCATGTCGACAACTTTCGTTTGTTATCAAATACGTGCAAAAAGATGGAACGCCTGTTGAACGTTTTCTGATGTTCATTCAAAAATTCTGGACATAAAGCTGAAAATTTGCTAGTGCATGTATTATATATTCTCGAGTTTTTTGATCTTGATCTCACCAACTGTTGAAGTCAGTCATATGATAATGCTAACAATGTATCAGAAATTTATTCAGGTTTACAGGCAAGAATTCACGAAATTAATGACCTTGCAGAACATGCTCCTTGTGCTGCTCATTCTATGAATTTAGTTGGAGTTCACGCAGTAGGATGTGCGCCAGAAGCTGATTCTTTCTTTAATATTGTACAAACTTTATATAACTTCTTTACTGCATCGACGCACCGCTGGGAAGTTTTACAATTTCATACTGGAAAAAGAATTGCGTTACAATCTTTATCTGCAACCAGATGGTCAGCTCGTTGTGAAGCTGTTCATGTACTTAATCAACATTTCGACGAAATAATCGACACTTTGATTATTATTGAAAAAAATATGGAAGCAAATGCAATTACAAGCCAAAAAGATAAAGGTTTATGAATTCAATTGGAGCGACTTGAAACAGTATTTATGCAGATACCTTGGCATTTTTTACTCTCACGATTCAATGCTGTTAGTCAAAGATTGCAGAAAGTTGGTTGTAGCATTGCTGACGTGATCGACGATTATCGTGGTTTGATCAAAGTTGTTGCTGATACGAGAAATGAATTCGAAATCTATGAAAAAACTGCTTTAAATATTTCAAAGATAAAAGAAAATAAAACGACAGTTTCTAGAAAAAGAAAGAGAAAATTACATGCTGATGAATCACGGGATGGAGATGTACAACTGTCAGGTCGAGACCACTTTAGAGTCAACACTTTTAATGTCATTCTTGACAATCTAGATTCTGAATTGCGAAAAAGATGTGTTGCATATGAAAAGATTCATGAAAAGTTCTCAGTTATTATTGAATTTGGCAATTTGGATAATAGACAGATTCGTAACCGAGCTACACGTTTACAAACTGATTATTCTTCTTATCTTGAGTCCTCATTGGAGGACGAATTTGTGCACTTCCATGCTTATTGCAGTGAAAAAAAGATGGAACAAAATTCACCTTCTGATATTCTGAAACTTTTGTGTGCAAACGACCTTTATGCAGAGTTTCCGAACGTGGGAATTGCATATCGAATATTTATTACTTTAGCTGTAACAAACTGTAGTCGTTTTCTTGTTTGAAAAGAGTTAAAAACTACTTACGTTCTACAATGAGTGCAAATAAACTCAATAGCTTAGCTTTTCTATGCATCGAGCCAGATGTACTTCAACGTTTATATTGTGAACATTTATTCGACCAATTAGCAATTCAAAAAGTCAGGCGTGTTTTCCTGTGAAAAAAATTATTGTAATACAATTATTAGTCAAGCTCAGAGAAAAATTTGTAGTTTTAAGAACAAAAACCTATATTTTTTATATTATACTGAAGTATTTTATATATAATAAGTTATTTGCAATACGTTAAATATTTTAATTTTTTAAAAACATAATATCAAATCTAAATAATTTTGAGTGAAATTTTGGTGCCGGGCGGCATTTTTTCCAGTGCCCAAGGGCGGCAAAAATTTAAATCCGGTCCTGGGTACAATAGAAAGGAATGGATGTGTAAATGAGAAAAAACAATAACATAAACGACAGCAGAAGTAGCAGCAACAGTAGCCGTAACATCTATGCTACTATACTGGTCAATGACACGGGAAACCCAAAAGACCCGAATAATACCAAAGCGGCAGGAACTGACTTGCAAAGGACACCTGTAATGGAAATAGCTCCATTCAACGCGTTCATCGCGACTTAGTAGATCCCTAATAAAGATGCTAAGCGTAGAAAAACCGACGCGGACAAGATCGTCGCCACCGGCGCTGCAAGACAACACGCCGCAAGCGAAGGCGGTAAAACCTCGCGCCGACTACATGACGGAGCTTGGTGAAGAAATTAAGAAGATGATAGATTTGATGCGCCCACTGCAGCGAACAATCAACAACAATCTTAGGGACCTCGTTGGCAATATAACGAAGATGTACGAAAAAGCCATAGAAGAAAACCAGAAGAGCAAGGAAGCAAGACGGAATATTCTAAATATGCCCGTAAAAACGAAAATAACGCCTAAAAGACCTCGCGAGGAAAAACAGGCGAAAAGGCAGACTCCTCCAAAAAAAAGAATAAAACCACCCATGGAGAAGAACCAAAGAAGACTAAAAATAACGAGGAAAAGGTAAATACGTTAACCTCAACTAACAAAGGAAAGACACCGGGAAAACAAGATGCCTGGACGGAAATATAAAAGAAAAGGAAGGCAGCATATAAGCATCAACCAAGGCCTGATGCGATAATGATCGAGCGAACTGGTAACATGACATGCAGCGATATTTTAAAGGCGGTTAAAAAGAAGATACTTTTCAGAAACTGGGTGAAAGTGTAACACGGATTAGAAAGACAGCCAACGGGAAAATTTTAATGGAACTAAAAAGCGCGCAAATGGAACACAGTGTTGACTACACCAGCGAAATAGGCAAAGTGCTTGGAGATCAAGCCAAAATTAAAGCCCTAACGAGTGAGACCACTATGGAAATCCCGGAACTGGATGAAATAACCAGAGAGGAAAATATTGCCAATGCTATTCGTACGCAAATAGGAAAACTAGAGGATTTTGATAAAGGTTCAATCAGAGACATTAGGGCGTCATATGCAGGCACCCACACAGCCGTGATAAGTCTCCCCGCCTTACAGGCTAGGCTACTTATTGAAGCCAAAAAAATCAAAATAGGATGGGTTGAGTGTAGAATTAGGGAGAAGCCTAACCTTAAAAAATACTTCCGATATTTGCAATATGGCCTCCTGGCGAGAATCTGCAAAAACTCAGACGATAGGAGTCAGTGCCGCCTCTAATATGGGGAAAAAGACATGCAGCAAGGAGCCATCTTACAGTGCATGTAAAAAACAAGGAAAAGAGAAGTCTGACCATCAGATAGGTAGCAAGAAATGTCCTCTTTACTAAGAAGCGCGCAAAAGAGCCAAAATATGAGAGTCCTACAGCTCAACCTCAACCACTGCGAAGCAGCTCAAGACCTACTTACGCATACAGTGTTTTTGCAGAAAATCGACGTGGCAATAGTCTGTGAACAATACAAAAACATTAGTGCAGCAACGTGGACCTCCGACCTAACGGGCAAAGTGACCATTTGTGCCTGTGGAGAAAACGTGTTCCAAGAAAAGCCACTAACAGAACAAGCCTATTACACCCGTGGGGTAGCGTGTACACAAATGGAAGAGGAGAAACCCTTCTGAAGGCTTTTTGGGTACTGAACAACGTCCTCCTGAATATTGGTAACAGAAATACTTTCGAAAAAACGGCGGCGGTTCTGTAATCGATATTACGTTCACTAGTAGCTCTCTAGTGCGGTCGAGTACATGCCAAGTGAGCGACTTGTACACACACAGTGACGACTTGGCAATACTGCATGAAATCGACAAAACGCACAAAATGCCTTAGTCTTTTAAAAGGGTTCAAATCAGAGGCTGGAAAGCCGAAACACTTGATGAGTATATCTTCAAATTAATGTTAGATGACAATCCGAACTACGCTATGGACATAGAACAAAAGGCTGAATGCCTAGTTAAACATGTCAGTAAAGCCTGCGATGCCGCTATGTGAAGGAAAAAAAGGCACATATAGGAAACTCGCATACTGGTGGAATGAGACTATTGAAGCCCTGAGAAGTGAATGGCACAAAGCTAGGCGCCAGTGTCAAAGGGGACGACAAACAGATTTTACAATGCTTAACGAGCGTTTAAAACGAACCCAAAATGAACTGAAGAAATCAATATAGAAGAGCAAAGCCGTTTGTTTTAAAGAGCTATGCAACAAGGTCGAAGAAAACCCGTGGGGAGATGCATACAAAAGCGGTTGTGACGTTCGACGTAAAAAATGCCTTGAATTCGGCCTATTGGCCGCATATCATGGAAGCCTTGAAACAAAAGAAGACACCTTTCTACCTACTAAAGATCATATCTAGCTACCTCTCCGAAAGATTACTGCTATATGACACAGAAGAAGGTCCTAAAAACTACATTGTAACAGGCGGTGTACCACAAGGCTCAGTACTAGGGCCACTACTGTGGAATGTTTTATGTTTAAAGAAATACAAATAATCGGGTACGCTGATGATATAGCAGTAACGGTATTGGCAAAAGAAATAAGCCAGATAGAGTACCTATACAACCACGCGATAAAAATAAACGAGTGGCTCACAAAAGATAATTAAATTTTTTTTCTCTCAGTGTAACTGATTTAAATAAGGCAAAATGGTACTGCTTGAAACCGAATACTCTTTTAGGTAAATAGAGTTTTGAAGTTCGATTATCGTGCTAAAAATTTTAGTTTTATTAATAACGTTTTTTATTTACTTGCGGTAGAACAAATTTTATTTTTATTATTATTTTTTTTTGCTTTATGCTTAATTAATTTATATTTCTTATGTCCGAATGTTGTGTAATTAGGCACGCCATAATAGGTGTGCGAGTATGTACATGCGCCAGGTTAGGGTGATTCAAAAAAAAAATTTTTTTTTCAATTGATACTCGGAAAAATAAGTTCCTAGACACCTCTAAGAAAGCTTCTCCAAATATGAGTTTTTAATTGTAACGGGAAGGTCCTCCTACATACAGTTTTCTATTTTTTCTTATTACCAGATAGAAAAATTTATATCTCGCTTCCAACTACTTGAAAAAACATCTTGTTCCTTAGCTTTTGTAGGAAATTGAATGCTTTACAAAAAAGGTCTCATGTGATTTTTTCGTAAACTCAACCGTACTTATGTTTTGTGCGATTGAGAGCTAGTTGAAGAGATCAATGCGCTATTTACATAAGTATGCACGAATTATTCTTATATTCTTTTTTATTTTTACATTTTTAAGCAATTGAGAGCTCGCTAGAAAGATCAATTCGCTTTTTTGAATCTTTTCTTTGCCGTATGTTCGTTTATAATTGTTATTAAAGGAGTGAAAGAGAGATTTAAACCGGAATTGAAAAAAAGGTGCGCACTTTTATATGTGAATATGCCCAGCAAAACTTGCGTGACCGAAATTCCAACACTTTTACACAATTTTTACTTGTCACTAACACTTCCTCACAAATCTTTGAAATGATTAAGAAGTCAATCTATTGTGTCTTTTGTTTGTTTTATATTATAAGCTCTTCACTCAACAGATGTTAAGCAAAAATAAAACGAAAGAAGACAAACAAATTTTTTAGCTGTCACCGCTTATTGAAAGCGATGGATGTAAAAGAGTACAGCATGATACCGTGAATTTGACGTTTGCTTGTTTGTTGTGACAAATTGAATTCGAAGAAAAAAAATTCGGTTACAAACGCGTCGATAATTGAGAATTGTGCAGATTTGTGCTTGTGCATATTTATGCAAAATTGTTTAAAATAAATATTTAAATCTATTCTAATTGTGTTTCGTTAAATTTGTGAACATTTTGTGTCTATAATATTCGGAAACAAGTAAGGAAGGGCTAAGTTCGGCGGTCACCGAACATTTTATACTCTCGCATGATAAAGGGATAATCGAAATTTCATTATCCGTCATTTACATATTTCTTATTTTGCTGTAAAATTAATTAGATTAGATCAATTTGTGTACTTTGAGTATTGAATTGTATTTTCATTTATTTTAACTGTATTGAAGACTACAAGTTTGACTTAGAAGTAATAAGTATTATATATATTTCAATAATCAAATGTTGTATTTTTAAATTCTAAAGATATGTTTTTACAAATAGCAAAATGTATCCTACGTACATTTCATTTATTCTTAAAATATTTACTTCTACTTTATATTTATACAAATTCATATATATTAACAAATAATATATTTTATTTAAAACAATATTTTTTTTTTCAAAAAACTGCGTTTCTCTTAATATGTAATAATATATATTTTATTACATAATATTACAGTTTTGAAAGATTTGTTAAATTATTTTAATTCTACCTTACGTTTATACAAATTCTTATATATTAACAAACTATACAAATGATTTAAAATTTCTCAGTTTAAATATTTATTTATTAATTCATAAAGTCATATTTTTAACCTATTCTAATGCCCTTATGTGTGAAAAAGATACTATTGTACATAGCCTTAGCCGAAATAGAGACACCATCATGATAGCTATCAACATGAGAATGATCCATGTTTGAAAATGCCCAATCAATTTGCGTCCCCGCAGGTGTAGTTGAATATCCTACACTAAGCTGGGAACTAAAGTTTTTACTCGTATCTTGAAGAAGATTTTTTATTGTAGACCTTGTAGACTTTAAACAAATGTTAAAATCTCCAACAATTAAGACATTTTGATTGCACAACTCTGTAGTAAGAATTTCTTGAAGTTCTGCAATAAAAAGCCTGAGGGGAAAAGCTGAGTTTCTGTAAAGAACCAGAATATTGTTGTTGAAACATTTAAACAAAACTGCTTCTAAAACCCTGCGGTCTGAATAAATTTTCTTTATAATCTTCGGTTCTATAGAGCTGGCAACACTAGGCTATGTATAAATTATAAGGCCCCGTTTATTTCGGTTGCTTGTCTCAGTGCTATCTATCCTCAGCTCGTTTAAAAGAGTAAATCCTGTTATCTCAAAATGTTCAACAGGAATGCTCCAGGTTTCTACGAAGCATAAAATATCTGAAGATAGCAGCAGACAGTCGCCTTTTATATCGTTAATGTGAGCGTGGAGACTCTGAGCATTATGAAATAAAATTTGAAGTGCTGATGATCGAGAATTCATAAAATTGAAACTTGTAATCAGGGCTTCAGATGTGCTCAATTCCATCATTTTCCTAAATACTGGATCCGATTCAGAAAATTTATTATGAGGAATAAAATTTCCAACAATAAAGAGACCTACTGCCGTAGAAGCTCGACTGCGAGGGACATATATCGAAGCTCTAGGCATTCTGGGTCGAGTATGAATGACAACTTAATTATATGTCTGGAACAACTGGAAACTGATTTCTTTCAATTATAATTTGCTCATTTCTTTTATATTGAAAAGATCTAATAACTTTTTCAATTAGGGTTCAAGAACTTTCTAGAGGATGAGGCTTTTTTGATCGTGCTATCAAACCAACAGAAGGTTCCAAGAGTTTGATCCAAATTATTACTGGATAATCAATTTGTATTAGTTCTCCAGTTGCCCCATTAACTAAACCATCACATGTGTTTATATTCACTGTAATCATGTATTTTGCAGTGGTTTTTAGTGTAAACTCATAAGGAAGTCCCTGTGTTTCAGAAGTTTTGAAAAGTTGAACTCTTACCAAAATATTCCCTTGTTGATCAGCTATACCCATTCCTCTTACAGAGTCTTTGGCAGTTGAAGAAATAGCTTCAGTTGTAATTCGACTGAGCTTAAGGGCATTGAAATTATTTGTCTCTTCGTTTGATCAAAATAAATGGATCGCATCATCGGGGACTTATTCAGAATTAACTACCCGAGTTTGAATTAATGATATATCATCATTTTTCATAGTGTCAGATGCCATACGGTTTAACGCAATAGCAAAAGCTTGATCGTCCCTTTGTCTCATTATTTCTGTTAATTCAAAATATTTGAACAAATCCCACAAAGGAGAACCAACTAAAGTGCTGTAAGCATCATTAAGGTTAAAAGAAAATATCCACCTATCTCCAACAGGTGAGAATTGCTTCAAATCTCCAAACACTATAATCGGTATGCCACCGAATGGGTTGTTTGTTTTAAAAATTTGTTTAAGCTAGTATCAACATAGCTAAACATTCGAGCGCCCACCATTGATATTTCATCAATTATGATTAGTTTTAAATCAGCAAGTTTGAAATACAAAGAGTTAACTGTGTCACTGCTTAGGGGCCTCAACTCTCTATTCAGCTGATTTACAGGAAGAGAAAATATTGGAGGATGGAGTCATGTGTAGAAGTTCACGCAAGTGAGGAAAGTTCTCTGATCGCCATTCACTTGGGAGTGGCCAGAAACGACTCTTTTACATATGACTCAAGCAGCTCACGACTTCCGGTCTCTGACCAAGTATCCTCTGGGTAGCCTAAGAACATCCGTTTGAAGGCGAGCTAAAGTGAGAAGGCGAAATATCCCCTACTTAGGGTTGTGCGCTGGGTTTGGGACCCGCCTCGTAAAAAAACGCACCAATGAAAACAACCAAACAGCCTCGGATGAGAGACCCCCCTTTTGATGACGACCATGTCAAGCGAAATAAGGACTACGAATTGAGGGCATGCACCTGGAATGTCCGGTCCCTTAATTGGGAAGGTGCCGCTGCCCAGCTGGTTGATGTCCTCGTGAAAATAAAGGCTGACATCACCGCCGTCCAAGAAATGCGATGGACGGGACAAGGACAGAGACGAGTAGGTCCTTGTGACATCTACTACAGTGGGAGAGAGACTCCGTCGCCGAGTACTATCATTCACTCCGGAGAATGAACGTCTAGCTACAATCCGCATCAAAGCGAGGTTCTTCAACATATCGCTGATTTGCGCCCACGCCCCGACGGAAGAGAAGGACGATGTGACCAAAGATGCCTTTTATGAGTGCTTGGAGCGCACTTATGAGAGATGCCCCCGCCACGATGTCAAAATCGTGCTTGGCGACTTCAACGCCAGGGTGGGCAAAGAAGGTATCTTTGGCACTACGGTCGGTAAATTCAGCCTCCACGAGGAAACATCCCCAAATGGGTTGAGGCTGATCGACTTCGCCGGGGCCCGAAATATGGTTATCTGTAGTACTAGATTCCAGCATAAGAAGATACATCAAGCTACCTGGCTGTCTCCGGATCGAAAAACCACCAACCAGATCGATCATGTTGTGATAGACGGAAGACACGTCTCCAGTGTTTTAGATGTGCGTGCGCTCCGAGGTCCTAACATCGACTCGGATCACTATATTGTTGCAGCCAAAATTCGCACTCACCTCTGTGCAGCAAAAAACGCACGCCAACAAACACAAGGAAGGTTCGACGTCGAGAAGCTGCAATCACAACGGACAGCCGAACGATTTTCTACTCGGCTTGCACTCCTGCTCTCTGAGAGCACTCGTCAACAACTCGGTATAAGGGAACTGTGGGACGGCATCTCAAACTCCTTACGTACAGCTGCAACCGAAACCATTGGTTTTCGGAAAGTGCAAAAGAACAGCTGGTACGACGAGGAGTGCCGTGTCGCAGCGGAGAGAAAACAGGCTGCCTACCTCGCAACGTTACAATCGACCACAACACGTGCGGGATGGATAGATACCGAGAGTTGAAGAGGGAAGCAAGACGCATTTGTAGACAGAAAAAGAAAGAGGCCGAAATGCGTGAGTACGAAGAGCTTGATAAGCTGGCCGACAGGGGTAATGCTCGAAAATTCTACGAAAAGATGCGGCGGCTTACAGAAGGTTTCAAGACCGGAGCATACTCTTGTAGAACCCCCGAAGGTGATCTAGTCACTGATGCCCAAAGCATACTTAAATTATGGAGGGAACACTTCTCCAGCCTGCTGAATGGCAGTGAACGTACAACGCCAGGAGAAGGCGAACCCGATTCCCCAATCGATGATGATGGAGCAGACGTTCCATTGCCCGATCATGAAGAGGTTCGAATAGCAATTGCCCGCCGGAAGAACAACAAAGCGGCAGGTGCCGACGGATTGCCAGCCGAGCTATTCAAACACGGCGGCGAAGAACTGGTAAGGAGCATGCATCAGCTTCTTTGTGAAATATGGTCGGACGAAAGCATGCCCAGCGATTGGAATTTAAGTGTGCTATGCCCAATCCATAAAAAAGGAGACCCCACAATCTGCGCCAACTACCGTGGGATTAGCCTCCTCAACATCGCATATAAGGTTCTGTCGAGCGTATTGTGTGAAAGATTAAAGCCCACCGTCAACAAACTGATTGGACCTTATCAGTGTGGCTTTAGACCTGGTAAATCAACCACCGACCAGATATTCACCATGCGCCAAATCTTGGAAAACTTGTTTTAATCTGATGCATCAAATGAGTCAAGTATGTTCTTTGATTAATATTTAAACCTTGAACTAGAGAAAATAATTCCTCAACCGAAATTGAAGGGGGTAGTTTAAAAAGCCTTATATTGCAATCATATTCAGTACCATTGTCTGTTGTATGTTCGCCATGCAAATCCAGCAAATTAATATTAGGGCTTATTTCTGGAAGTGCTAGCACTCGAAACTCATTTTCCACAACAGGTAGTGCTGTGCAAAATAGCTTCTTCCAAGTTCTTCCAAATCTGCTAAGCAAACAGTTTCTAACTGATCGGGCCGCTGCACATAACGGTCTAAAATACCAGCTACAAATATTTCAGTAGAATCTGAAGGAAGGTTCAGAAGTTCCGCCCTAGGTTTTACCATTCGAACACGTTTCTCCAGTCGTGAGGTATTTATCAATATTTCTCCATTACTAGCTTCCGAAAGATGAAGCCCAATGCAGCAATAAACAGCTTCTTGTGCAAATATTTCCGTGCCTGATATAAATATATGACCAATATGTTGAAGTTTTTGCTTTATTGTATAATTTCCGGCATTTACTTCTTATATAGCTTCATTTAAGAGCCTAGAAATTCCTCTGTTCGATTTGTTAATATAATTAATTATATAGAAACAGCAAGCATATGCATCCAGTATATATTGGATATCCATATTAGCCCAATGGAGTTAAAAAATAAGAGGATTATAAGCATTTATAAAATGATCTTGCATTTTTCTTTTCAGAAAATTTTTAGGTTTTGATAAGCTTGATCTCAGAGCTAGCAAATAGTCATCAAAAGGCATGTTTATTCTATTATCGCTCAAGAAATATTCAAAATTCGATATATTTTCTGTAGTCAGAGTTGAATTTAAAACATTTTGAATTCTAGAAAAGTTTTCCTTATGCCTTTCCAAATCTTGGGTTGTGTCTGGAAAAGGAAAAGGAAGGAAAGGAAAAGGAAGCAATATTTGTGTGCAAGGCATTGGTGGATATGGTATACTAAAACGACAAAATTGTTGTCCTCTTATTTCTCTAGTACACGACCGACTGTGATTATGCTTTTGATAATCTAAATAAAGTTCCAAGTGGCTTACTGAACCATCTGTTGAAACATAAGTGTCAATGAAATCAATGACTTCGGAGGATGTCTCAGGATTTTGAAGGTTGATCTTGGGAGCATTATTAAGCCAATACATGTCATGTATTGCGAGGAACCTCTCTGTTGAAACTCTACTCTCCAGTAATAGTTTTTTACAAAATGTGTTCCAAAAATTCCGGTATTATCCTTAAAAAGTTTAAGGATTTGCCGGTAGCTGTAATCAAAATATCTAGCACAAGTAACCGCATTTGAGCGGATTAAGCGATATCTATCTTGGGTTGATAAAATGTTGGCTTCTTCTTGTGAAATATCTTTTGAATCAACACTTTTCGACAGAATAACCAACAGCTCAACCCACTGAGATTCAGCAGCCGATAGAGTTATGAAAAAGGTTGGAAGCCCAAATTGGCGAATCATTGCAATTGCTTTTTTTTCTCAGCTTCCCAGTGAGCAGAAGAGGATCTAACATCTTTCAAAACTTTGTAACCGTCATCATGTTGAATCAAGTTTTAAACAAACGTTTCATTTAATCCATTTTGGACCGTAACACGGTTACGACCTGAAAACTTTCGAAGGCAAATGGTACTATTCTTAATTTTCAGTAGTTCTCATTTTTTATAGTTGTAGAACAACTTTGGAATGGTACACGCTCTGCGGTCAAAGCGGCGAATTTCGGAACGTACTATCTTACTATGTGTTTCAGAGCATGTACTTTTCTGTCCAACGTATATTGTTCCAAATAACAATTCTTCCGAATTATTATCTTGAACTATGTCAATTGGCCTTTGCCCTTCCCCTGGCGCTATAACTAAACGGTTATATTCCATGTTTTCTATAAGAATATTGTCAGAAAGAGTCTCTTGGCCACCTGGGTTCAGTTCTGCAGGTACGGGTGCTATGGGAATGTCTGAGCGATTATTATGGGAAGTCTGTTCCTCATAAAGAGATTAAACCAATCTATCATCTTCAGCAGATGCAACAAAGGGAACTTCTTCTTGGTTATTAAAGCCTGAAATCCAATTCTCATTTATGTGTATATTATGCTCACGATACAGAGGAGTATTCACTATGAATAGCAAAGCTTCCATAACCTTCGCAGGCCGAATAGTATCAGTCATATAATCATGATTGTATTCCATACGTCTTCTTAAGTGAATTTGTATCACATGAGTTTGATCAAAAGTCCTCGGTAGATATGTTACAAAATTATTAACAGAAATAGGTACATTGACAACGGCTCCTTTAATCGAGCTTTGGCCTTGATTAGTGTTGGGGACTATCGAATAAAAACAATCAAGTTATTCCATAGTTCAGTTTTCAAGAAATCACTCATTACTATTTTTTCGTTCATTCGAATTTTTTCGTTCATACCTATTTTTCGTTCAAAACGAATATTTTGTTCGATACTAATTTTTCGTTCATTACTATTTTTTCGTTCATTCGAATTTTTTCGTTCATACCAATATTTCGTTCAAAACGAATATTTTGTTCGCTACTAATTTTTCGTTCATTACTATTTTTTCATTCATTAGTATTTTTTCGCTATTGAATGATTTTTCGAATGAATGATTTTATGCAAGTAGATATCTAGCAAAGATTTTTTGTACGAACTCATTTATTCCATTTCAAGTAAATGGTATTATATTCAGCAAATGTACGAATAATGCTTAAATTGTGTGTATTTCAAAATTATATTGAATGATTTATGTTGAATTATATGTGATAATGAAAATTAAATTGGATGCATGTATGAGTGGTAGAAGTTAATAGATGCTTAAAATAGATTTAAGTGAAAAGTATTAATAATAATAAATATAGACTTATAAAGCGATAATGTAGGAGGCATCGCCAAATTAATAAGATGACTAAAGTAGATTCATATGGTCATCGGTATTTGGCAAGATTAAATGACAGTTTCTAGTCGGTTTGATAAAATCCAATGGCTTTGAATTAAGCAGGTTGGCAACTTGGTTATGTATTTCGATTCGAAATTGTAGCTATGTATACATTCACTTAACCGTTCTAACTGTTTGTATTATTTGCAGCATCAATAGTAAAACATTTGAATTGGGTCGCAACTTATATAAATATTGGTATTAGATTTTTAATTGCAGTGTTTTCTGTGGTAATATAAAATGTATTTATGTATTTTGTAAAGTAAATGCTGAAAATGTTTTTATACATAATTAGATAATACAAAAATGCGCCCTGGATTAAAGAGATCAGCCGTGTGGGAGTTTTTTTTTACTAATAATGGTAATAACGTCAACTGCAATATTTGTAAAAAAAATTTAAAGTTTGCTGGTAACACATCAAATATGAACGATCACCTACAACGAAGACATCCATCATCACATAGTGTGGAGGAGACTTCTTCGGCGATAGTCGAACGAGCACCTACTGTAAGTGACTAAGATATGCCAAGCTGTTCTTCAACGCAAAGAGATGTGAACTTAACAGTGGAAACTATTGAAAGTGAGATAAGTAGTGCTTCTTTGGTACCTCCTGTGAACGTAGAAACTACAAGTTCTTCAACAATACCCAGTAGAAATGTTTCAGGTGGTGGACCATTAAAAAGAAGGGCAATGCAAACAAAATTATTTGTTACAAGCACGCTATCTGAGCTTTCGGAAACTGAAAAGAGAAGTAAAGATGAGTCTCTTATTAAAATGGTTACAAGAGATATGCAACCACTCTCTATTGTTGAAAATGAAGGATTTCGAGAATATACAAAAAAGCTTCAGCCTTTGTATTCAATCCCAAACAGAAAACTTCTTTCCAACACAATGTTGCCTTCAAAATATAACGAGACACGGAAAAGCTTCATGCCATTTTGCAAAATATTTCACACCTTTCTATAACAACAGATATGTGGACTACTGACAGCCAGAAGTCTTTTTTGTCTGTAATTAGTCATTTCATTTGGAAAAAAAAATGAACTCAGCAGTCCTGGCAACTTAAAAAGTGTTCGGCTCACATCCTGCTCAAAATATAGCCACAGAATTAAAAACCATTTTTGACGAGTGGTCAATTTTTAACAAAATAGTGACGATAGTGAGTGATAACGATGCAAATATTAAAAAGGCGATAAGGGATATACTGCGAAAACACCACCACCCATGTGTCGCTCACACCCTAAATTTATGCCTTGTGGATGCTATAAAGACTGCTCCTCAGATTTTAGAGCTTATAACGAAATGCAGAGCAATAGTAACATATTTCAATCATAGCTCTCAAGCAGCAGAAAAACTTAAAAATATGCAAAAGCAAATGGGAGTAGCTGAACTTAAGATGAAGCAAGACGTTGCTACTAGATGGAACTCTGGCCTTATAATGATGGAACGTATATGCTTGATAAAAGAACCGCTCTCTGTTGTACTAACTTCCTTACCAAGTGCACCGAACTTTCTGAATGCATCAGAATGGGAAAGGTTACGTGATTCCATCACTGTATTGAAGCTGATAGAGCATATGACAACAGAACTTTCAGCACAAAACTACCCAACGATGTCACTAGTGGTGCCTATAGTCAGAGGACTGCAATATGCAATAAGATCCCAGCAAATGAAAACTACGGAGGGAGAATGCTTGAAAAGTAGTTTGTTGGAAATAGTTTCGAGACGACTTGGCCAACTAGAGTCTGACAAGATGTGTGCCAAATCGACCTTCTTAGACCCACGGTTTAAAAAGATTGCCTTTGGGAATGAAAGTAACTCTAGTAATGTTCAAAAATGGTTGGGAGAAAAGGTATCAGCATTCATACAGCGGAACCAAAGGACTGCTACAGCCCCAGTAATAGAATTACCCGCGGATAAAAGTAAATTATCTCTTTGGACTCTACTTGACCAAAAAGTAGCGGAAGCAAAAACTATTTGTCACAACGCCCCTAGTGTTAATGCACATATTTCTTTGGAACAATATCTTAGACAAGATTTCGCTGAGAGACATCAAAACCCTTTAAACTATTGGGACAGCAAAAAGGCAACTTTTCCAGAACTCTACGAGCTTTCCAAAAAATATTTATGTATAACTGCTACTTCAGTTCCTTCCGAAATGGTTTTTTCTAAAGCTGGGCAAATAGTAAATGATAGAAGAAATAGAAAAACTAGATCAAATAATATTTTTAAATAGCAATTTTAATATATAATTAATATTTTTTTGGGTTCTTCTGATATTTATATTTATATATATTTTATATGATATTGAATATCTTTTCTGTGCTTTACTATTTTTATGTTTTATTAAAATATTGAATTAAATTAAACCTTTATATTGGTTTAATTAAAAATAAATAAAATTCCAGTAATATTTTGTTGTTTGAAGAGCACGCCTTTGCTTAGTTATTGAATTTGATTAAACAAATGAATGAATGAATGAACGAAAAAATGCATTCGATAGTCAAAATCATTCAGTCATTAACAATCGATAGTTGAAATCACTCGATAGTTCCCATCACTAGCCTTGATATCCCAAAGGACGAATGGTCATAAAAGGCAATCGAGGTATTATAAGCCTTTCTTCAATAGGAGTCAAGTTTTTAAAACAATCTGGTATATCCGGATAGTCTAGACCAGTGTTTCCCAAAGTGGGCGATAACGCCCCCTTGGGGGCGCTGTATGTGTCAAGGGGGGCGGTAAGAGACCCAGAAAGAAAATGGGGGCGTTGTGTGGAGACCTGAGGGGGTATTTGTAATTTTATTTAGCTAGGAGGCCTCTTAGACAACGACTACATGAGCTCTCGACTCTCAACAACAACTTGTGAACATCAACTAATACGAATTAAAAGATTGCTCAAACTCGGTTCTATATTTCTCTTCGCGTAGTTCATATATCTGTCCTATTTATTGAATATAGAAAAAATTAAAATCATGTCTATCGGTCGCTCCGTTTCATAACGGGGCATCTCGACAGGATAGAATTTATAGAATACTTACTGTCAAACGTATTGTTATTGCCATTGCCAAATCTGTATGTGGGCATTTGCTATCATAATATAATCATTTGCGCAAAGGTGTAGGGTAGGTAGGTTCGAGCTGATGTAGCGCATGCTTTGAGCTCTTGAAAAATTTATTTTATCACTTTCGAAATGACATCGGGTAGGTAGCTGATGTAGCGCACGTTTTGAGCTTTTGAATTCCTTAAATCTTTTATGTGGAAAATAAAAATACAAATGTATTTCTGGGGAAAATAAGAAAAGGAGAAAGATCCTTTTATCACAAATGTATTTCTGAGAAAAATAAGAATTCATATTTTTGGACTACTATGTAATAATTGCTGCATAAATTTTATATAACAATGAAAATAATAAATTTAAATTGAGCAATAATATTTTGATTTATGCCTACATAATTTTATTAAATTTAAGACTTCGCTCATTCCCAACCCAATTGTCATAAACTTTCTGTAAATTAACAATAGCCGTGTTTTATTTGACCATCATAAGCTAATAGCTAATCCATGGACAAATAAAACGCATTTAGCTTATTTCACATTTTCGCTTTAATATGCATTATGTTGGCAACGCGGGCAATAACAATCAGCTGATATTCAATTTATTGCAACGAAATGTTTGACATGGAGAAAAGGTAAATATGAATTTTTAAATTTGTAAACGAACTTTTCACAAACTAAATAATTATTTATTTCGTTTATATACAGCAAAAGAAAAGTTTGGACGAAGGCCGAGACACTTCTATTCCTGAAGTGTTACAATGAGAGGAAGGATGAGTTCCTGCATGCGCGGAAGAAACAGTTCGCATATGAAAACGTCATGGAGGACATGATATATCAAGGATTCACAGAAAGCATATTTTAAAGTTATTTTGTAAAAATTTATTACATTTGTTTCCACAGGATACAACAATTAATGCGGCTGCCCTTGTTTCAAAAATGCGAACGGTTTTGAATGCCTACAAAGCAGCGAAAGACAACGAGAAACAGACTGGCACTTCTCCGTGCACAGTACCATATATGCGCGAGATGGACGAAATTTTTGGCGAAAGTTGCTTGGTGTTCAACAACCACACCTTAAACATTGGGACAGATCCTCAAGAGGCATTGGTTGAGTCTAGTGGTTAGTTAAAATTTAATGTTCATTATATATTGCTTATATTGCATTCGCTTTTTTATATTTTTAAACAGGTAAGGAGTTGTTAAAGGATTCAAAAGGTTTCAAACAATGCTCGACGATATGCCAAGTACTTCGAGGCAGAGCCGGTCTGCACTAAGCCGTAGCATATGCAGACCAAATGCTGTGAATTCACAGGAGCCGAACGCAGCAAATCCTGTTCCAAATCGGCATTATCGGAAAAGCGCTAAAGACCGATATTTTGATAAAAAAAAAATCGAACAAAAAAAGGAAAGTGCTGAAGTGCAGGCGAAGTTTTACGCGAATATAGAAAAACGAATGCAGGATTTGGCTGAAAAACAAAATATTCTAATAGAAATTGAACAAAAAAAAAAATAAAATTAAAATAGAAGAAGAAGAATTAAAAATTTAAAAGCAGTATTTCATGAATAAAAATTAGAAAAGCTACTTGATTTCATAACGAATATATGTATATTGTTTTATTTAACAGAAATATATAATCAAGCTTATCATAAAATAAACATTTTTTACATTCAAATCTTGAACAAATGCATACGTATATGTACGTGGTTATATAAAACAAATATGTCGTAAAATTATAAATAATTTTATTATTTGAGATTGAAAATGGAAAATGTTGCTCTAAAAGAGTATTTTAAAACTAAAAAAAATAAAATTTATTAATTTCTTCGTGTTAAAATTGTAAGCAACTGATTCCGGCGATCTCCACTTGCTTCTCTCGCCAGCTCATTAGCAGTTTCTGGCTCCGGTTCGGCACTTTTAATTTGATGGTCAATAATTGTATCGTCGTTTGTAATAATACATATATTGTGCATAATGCATGCACTTGCAACTAAATTCGAAATTGCACATAAATTTTGTGTTCCGTAAATTTAAGAAGCCTTCGGGAACGTCCTTTCAGTGCTCCAAATGCATTTTCAACAACTATTCTTGCTGAGGAATGTGTTTTGTTAAAGCTGATTTGATTAGGCGTTAACGAACCATAATCTTTAAACACCGGTATGAGGTAATAACTGCAAGGGTATGCCGAGTCCCCGAGAATAAATGTAGAATTGGGAAATAAACTTTCCATATTACTTTCCGCTTTTCTATAAAATGCTGACCTTTTTAGCACTCTAGAGTCATGATATGATCCGGGTTCACCACAATAAATATCAATCAATTTTTTATCAGCATCGACAATGGCCTGTATAACAACACGTTTCCGATCAAAATATATATGTTTGTCTTTTATTGGTGCATTAATTGTTATATGGGTACAATCAGTAGCACCAATAACACCTGGTATTTGTTTCCTTTGTAAAAACTTGCGAGTTGTTTCTTCCAACGCATCTCCAGCCAACTCATGACCTGTTTGACCTATTGGGATAACCCACGCGACAACCCGACGAACAATCGCCCATGCTGTGGACTTCGTTACACCAAACAATACGGCTATTTGTGTGTAGGTAATTGTGTTACTTAAATACCATATATACATGTACATAATTATTTTAGCAGGAATTTTGGCTTTTCCGGCCTTCGTAGCAAAACGGGTTTGTTCACTTTCTTCATATCTTCCTGCAAAAAATACTCACACAGAAAAGTCTCATAACAAAAACAAAGCATACCTATTAAGTAATCTAAAGTGGTGCGGCTCAAACGAAAGTGAGATTTGAAATCCTCATCTTCAAAGTTATCAATGGTGTCCACAAAATTAGAGCATTTTGGATGCTCTATCTGCTCTTGTTTTGAATCATCCGATGACGAACTTGATTCAGCAGCTAAACCAGTAAGGATGGTCAATATTTCGTTATACTCTCCAACATTTGAATTTGTGTACATAGTACCAAGCAACTGGAAAACACACAAATTTAATTTTGTCTTAATTTTAATTTAAAATCCCTACTTACCGCATCTTTCATAAAATTTTCCATTTCGTGCAGGTTTCTTCTTATACTTTTCATTTATATATTTTTCGTTTGTTTACATTTTTATCTGTCAAAATGAGGGTTGTCGCTATTGCCAACTACTTTTTTGGGGAAAAATCATAGCTATTGTGAATGAAAAAAGCATTTTAACTGGCAATGCCTCTATCCCAATATACAAGCTATGATAGCTTATGACAAGCCAACATAATTATGTTGGCTAAGTCTTCCATACAAAATAAGCTAATAGCTTAATTTGCTGGTCAAATAAAACACGCCTAATATTAAACTAAATATTAATTTTTAAGGTTATTTTGAAAATGTACTTTATTTTTATAATATAAAACAAACGTCTTAATACTCGCTCTTCTAATTTTCATATTACCGAATTTAAAATGCCGTCGGCATATGTGCAAATGGGATATGTTGCCTCTTCGAAATTTTCGTAGAAATGAAAACTGCGCTGTCAAACTGCTGAAGTGACAGCTTATAGCTATGATATATGGCAAACTAGTTAGTATTCTATATCTAGTAAGCGATGAGCAATGTGGGGTCTCCACAGGCAATCGGCACGGCAATACAGGTAGTATTCTATAAATTCTATCCTATCGAGATGCCCCGGTAGGGTAGGCAGGTTCGAGCTGATGTAGCCCATGCTTTGAGCACTTGAAAGAGGAGAAAGATGCTTTTCTACAAATGTATTTCTGGAAAAAATAAGATAATACGAAAAGTAGAAAGATAATTTTTTTACAAATGTACTTCTGGGAAAAAATAAGATAATACGAAAAGGAGAAAGATCCTTTTTTTACAAATGTATTTCTAGGAAAAATAAGAATTCATAATTTTGGACTACCATATAATAATTGTGCTTAAGCATTCCTATATAAACAATGTAATATTTATTTTATATTCATTTGTGGTTTTGCGCGCAATAGATGAGCATTACTTATGCCTCCTTTACACTACTCGCGACGTATTTCTCAAAGCAAAACAATGTCGGAAGTAAAAAAGAAGAGACGGCAATATTGTGAGGAACACATTAAATTCGGATTCATTGAAAATCCCACAAACCCATCCTCGCCTTTTGGTCTTCTATGTCTCAAAACATTTTCAAATGAAGCAATGAAGCCTTTAAGACTTCAAGATCATTTGAATAAAATGAATCCAGATAAGAAAGACAAGAATGTAGCATATTTTCAAGACCTAGAGAAGAAGCATAGTACTCAGCCAAGTGTAGCAAAACTATTTTCGGCGGCTGCTAAGCAAGATGACGACGGACTTCAAGCTTCGTACAATATCTCTTTGTTCATTGCTCAAAAAGGCAAACCACATAACATCGGAGAAGAGTTAATATTGCCAGCAATAAATGAAGTAATAACTACCGTGCTTTATAAACCGCGCGCAGATATTATCCAAAAAATTCCTTTGAGTAATAATTCTGTGCAAAGACAAATTGATGAAATGGCTGAAAACATTGAAGAATCATTGTGCGATCACCTGAAGACAAGCCAATTCTCAATTCAGCTCGATGAGTCCACTTTACCAACTAATGAAGCATTGTTGTTGTCTTACGTGAGGTTTATTAAAGATGAGAAAATATGTGAAGAACTATTATTTGCTAGAAATTTAGAGACCGATACAAAAGGCGAAACCATATTCAATATATTGGAAAAGTTTTGCGATGAGAAAGAGATTCCTTTGAAAATTATTATTTCAATTGCTACGGATGGCGCTCCGGCTATGATAGGGTGCCATAAAGGCTTAATAGCGCACTTAAACAATAAAATTCCAAATGTCCTTGGTGTACATTGCGTTATTCATAGACAACATTTAGTTGCTAGAAACTTAAGTGAAAAACTATTTATGCAATATGTCATCAAAGCAGTCAATAAAATCCGTAACAGCTCTTTGAATGATAGATTATTTCATCAGCTTAGTGTTACTAATGACGAGGATTTCAATCGTTTGTTGTTTCATACTGAAGTTCGTTGGCTATCAAGAGGCAATTGTCTGACTCGATTCCATAACCTGTTTGACTCTGTTATAGAGTTCTTGGAAACTAAAGATACAGAATTTCAAGACAAGCTCATAACATCAAAGAATGATATAGCTTACATGACAGACCTGTATAAATTGTTCAACGACATGAATCTCCAACTGCAAGGCGATAAACTAAATTTAATTAAAACAAAAAACGTCGTTGCTGTTTTCTCAGCCAAACTGCTTTTACACAAAAAGAATCTGGGCAGACGTGAGTTTCACAATTTTCTGAATTTATCAGTATCATGCAGTAACGACGAATTGTTTGCCTACTGCCAACATTTGGAAAACCTCGACGTTGACTTCACCGAACGATACCAGGACATTTTAAACTTGAAAATACCAGACTGGGTGTTGGATCCGTTTTCAAATGTCAACACAGCAATGTCACCTCAGCTGGAAGAAGAACTTATAGAATTGACAAAAAACGAGGAAATAAAAATCAAGTTCAAAAATGGTTACCAAGAATTTTGGCTACAAAAACCGATCTCGCAATTGTGCCCTGGATTGTGGTCAATCGTTCAACGATTTTTGATAGCATTCCCATCGTCATATTTGTGTGAACGTGGATTTAGTGCTATGACAACACTGCTTACTAAAAATAGAAATCGTTTGCTTGTTTCGAACGTGGCGACTTGCGACTGTTCTTGAGTAAATTGGAACCTGATATTAACAAACTTATTAAACAGCATCAGATTCATCCTTCACATTAGTTTTTATATATGGATCGATTATTTTAGTTTTATTTTTTATAAAAGATTCTCTGTTTTAATACTATAAAGTTGTGTTTCAATAATCATTCTTATTGGCAGGTGGAGCCCGTAAGAGTTAACTTGAGACCTAAGCGCCGTTGTATGTTACCTACTGCGCTCAGGTTTCAAGTTGCTGGTTATAGTAAAAGTTTCGTTTAGAATTCTCCGTTAATATACATATATAGGTCACAATAATTAATTTGAAGTTATAGTGGTTTTTAAATAGGTGAAAAAATGAGGGCGCTAAAAAAATATTTATGCTCAAAGTGGGCGGTAGACAAAATAAGTTTAGGAACCACTGGCCTAGAGCATTTAACAAACATATTTTTGGTATGTTATATTTGGCAATCCCATTTTTGCAAGTTAAGCAAAAATTGTAGTTTATATCTTCAGAAGGAAACTTTTGCTTTAAAAAGAAATCAGATGTAGCATCTGGGTGAACTTGAGTTATAGTTTCGAAATTAAACTTGCGTACTTGATGTGGAAACCATAATCCCACATAGCAAATACATATTTCGGTGGGACCTTTCTTTATATTTTCAAAATAAATGTTTCGAAAATCTCTTGAAATGCCACCATTTGCAAAAATATCAGAGACATTATTTTCTCTGTTTAATATATTTCGTTGGGACTGCCTTTCGTTTTGAATTTGCCTATTTGCCAAGTTTTCTCTATGAATACGGACCTGATTTTGTTGTTGGCGTCTCTGATTTAAAAGTTGTTCCCTTGCACCCCTCCTGATAAGCTGTCGTCGTTGCATTTCTCTATAACGTTCCTCTCTCCTTGTTTCAGGATTTCTTCTTGAACGTTCTCTTTGTATTTGATCACGTATGCGCTCTAAATGTCTATAGTTAGGATTTCTTCAAAGTTCTCGGTGTACTACGGTATTATGAGACTGCTCATTTGACCGAATAATAGGGCTTTGGCGTCGAATTCTATGTTGCCTTGAAATTCTACTTTGCTCAGCAGACCGAAGATCTGGGTTCTCCCGCCGGGACCTATGTTCTTGGGTGTTCCTATTTTGCTCTTCAAAGCGAAATTGAGGATTTTGTCGCCGGGTTCTATACTAATTGGTATCTACGATTGCTCTATGAAAATCATATTCTAGGAATCAAAATAAGATACTTTGCCGAAGGAACCATACCTCTGAAACGAATTCTGATGTCCCCCAATTTGGGTCGAACTGTTGGGTAGGGGCAAATTTTGAAAAATCCCACTTTGACCCATTTAGAGTGCTCCAATCGAGTCCAAATGTATGACCGACCCCCACCAACTTTGGACGGCCGATCCACCCATGCCAGTGGCACACCCCCTGGAACTCCCCTGGGGGGTTCTCCATACAATCATTTCAAAAAATCACCTTTTTTGGTGATTTACATGAAAAAATCAGCTAAATTGCTATGTTTTTTTTTATTCTTATTTATTTATTTATAATAATATCTATTTTTTCTCTTAAGAAATTTATTTAGTCAGAACATACGTAAATGAAAAAAATTAATTTAAGTGAGTTATAGAAAAGAAATTTAAAAAAATTATTGTTTGAAGTCTTTTTTACTTTCAAGTCTGGGCAATTTCGCACGGCTCTCTAATGTCGTCGCCATAACAGCCTCTACATTTTCCGGTATAACCCGTTTGGAAACGCTAGCTAGCAATTGAACATGTCGTTCCGTTCCTTGTATGTGTGATGGAATTTTTGGATCATTAAACGGTGGATCATCTTGATTTAAATATTCTTTCAATGTTCAAGGTTTAAATACGATATTTATATCATTCAAATTAATCATTTCCGTATAACTTGTGCAATTAAAATTTATATCTGGTTTTTTATAAACTCTAAGTTCCATTGGCTCGTCAACATCTTCTTGATGGCACAGTCGCGCTTTTCACCGGAACCACGCCGCTAGAAATTGCATGGGCCATGTCGTATAAATTCTTCGAATCGGTTGAAAATTCTTTTTTTTTCTGGAGCAGGGGGCATATTTTGCAACTAAATTTCCTGGAAGCCGTCCACCACCTAAAAATATATAATAATAAAATAATTAAAAATGGTTGACAATTATAATAAATGAGTGATAGCAGTAACTTACCGGAAGAGTTTCACAAGTTTCGATTTGACGGCTCAGTTTCCCGGTTGCCGATCTTGGTCCAGGGCTGGTTGATTTATCCAAAGCTTCAAACAAATGCCGAAACGGAAGTTCGTTGAAGTGTAGAAGGCAAACAAACCAATGCAATGGTCTTTTTAACAGCAATTCGAATCGTCGTATAATTCCACCGTGTGGGCCAGTGTTTGTTGGCTCACCGTCAGTGCACATTCCAATTAATGTATCCAGTGATATATTTTATCGTTGAAAAAACCATTTAATTTGGTTGTTTTGTTTTCAGCGGTTTCATGTTCCAGTCTTACGTAACCAATCAATTCAGAATTGGGTTCTCTCCAAATAACAAGATGAGTTTCTTTTACCATCCTAGTATGATACTTCTCATCAATTTTATCTATCGTTAAAGTATCATCTTTTCTGCCATCGAATGAAAACGCTAACAAATTGGTATCATCTAACCGTTTGCGAAGCACTTCTTGTCTGCATTTCTCTTTTTCTCTGCGAACTTTCGATTTATCCATGATGAGAGGTTTCCCATGCTTATCTTTAATTTTAAAATCTTGCAAAAGAGCGGTTCCCAATGCTGATGCTACTCTGTCAGGCACACCAAATCTGCAACATACCAAGGCAAAGTTAAAACAATCGTATCTCTCTGTGTATTGCGAACTTGTGCTTCTATCCATATCTTCTTGAACTTGTGGCGGTGCGTATGTTGAATCATCGGGATCTTGGTATGTTGGCATTGATGGCATAGACGTTGCTCCTTGCTCTTCAGTTTCCATCATAAATGCATTCATTGTTGGTCTTCTCTGATGCACATGGAGCTGCCTTCAAATCGCATTTACATGTTCCAATGTAAAAAATTGTTTCCAGAGATTTTACATACTCTGTAAATTGTTGGGTGTTGTTTCTTCTCTTGATTTGCTCTTGATACTTGTCAAGCAATTTATTCAATTTATTACACACACTTTTTTTCAGCATTATTTCCATACCAAGTTTCTCCCAAATTCCAATCAACTTATCTTTATGTTATGTTTTAGCACGTTCGCTTAAGTAAAAATAATATCTCAAGATATCCAGATGGGTTGGTAAATTAAGATCAGTCAAATCAGTAGACACACCAAAAACAGTAACATCATGCTTGGGTATATGACTCATTGGGTTTTCGATAGTTGTTGATGTAGTTGCTTCATCTTGCGGTGTAGAGGATGGTGGATTCATTGTAAACTTTTTGAGGTAATAAGAATGAAATGGTAATTGTAAAGTAAGACGCGTAGGGTTTCGGTTGTTAAATAGAACTCAGCTCTGGTTGCCCAGAGCTCCTTTATTTATAGCATTCCTTATCCTGATTTATGTATACACCACATGCTGAGTGCATACACACATCTTAACACTAATCTACACATATCTTAAGCATAAGTGTTTTCAAGGGCAAACACAATTGTCTATTGTTAGTTTAAGATCATTTGCGATCTTCAGGGCAAACATAATTGTTTCTTGTCTATTGTTAGTTTAGCATCATTTGCGATCTCAAGGGCAAACAAAATTGTCTATTGTTAGTTTAAGATCATTTGCGATCTTCAGGGCAAACATAATTGTTTCTTGCCTATTGTTAGTTTAGGATCATTTGCGATCTCAAGGGCAGACAATCCTTTATATTGCATACATTAAATGCTAAGGTCACTAATTAATATATCCGAAATGAACATTTATTACATTTTTGATATAAATGGGTATTTGTAAATACATATCTACGTTTAAGACTAGATTCGTATGCGCTGGCGATAATGAACATAAATATTTGAACTATGATATTTGTATCCTTACAAAAATATCTTCTTTAAAATTAATTAATTTCTTTTCTATAACTCAGTTAAATTAATTTTTTTCATTTACATATGTTCTGACTAAATAAATTTCTTAAGAGAAAAAATAGATATTATTATAAATAAATAAATAAAATTAAAGAAAACACATAGCAATTTAGCTGATTTTTTCATGTAAATCACCAAAAATGGTGATTTTTTGAAATGATTGTATGGGGAACCCCCCAGGGGAGTTCCAGGGGGTGTGCCACTGGCATGAGTGGATCGGTGGGGATCGGTCATACATTTGGACTCGATTGGAGCACTCTAAATGGGTCAAAGTGGGATTTTTCAAAATTTGCCCCTACCCAAAAGTTCGACCCAAATTGTGGGACATCAGAATTCGTTTCAGAGGTATGGTTCCTTCGGCAAAGTATCTTATTTTGATCCCTAGAATATGATTTTCATAGAGCAATGGGCGATTTTTTTGCCTCCCCACAAATCGACCCAGCCTAGTATTTATACTTTGCTCAGCAGACCGAAGTTCTGGGTTCTCCCGCCGGGACCTATGTTCTCGGGTATTCCTGCTTTGCTCTTCAGAGCGAAATTGAGGATTTTGTCGCCTTGTCCTATGTTGAACTGTATTGGTACTTTGTTCTGACAGGCGGACTTCTGGATCTAATCTACGATTAGCATGGCTTTGAGTATTATGTGATTGCTCACTAACTCTATATAATAAGTTAGCCCGAAGAATCTGCATACGTCTTCTATTTTCAAGTCGACTTTGTACAACAGATCTTTAATTTAATCTAGGCATAATTTCTTAAAATTAAATCTTACTAAAGAAAATAAATAATTTAATCTTAATCTATTAAAACAAGTGTGTAAATACTTTCTGATTTTTCTTCCGAATGACTCCTGTGTTCTCTTTTTAGGGTAACTTGCTGGTATTCTTTCAGTTTTCTTTTCAAGTGGATGTTAATATAGATTCGTTGTATATTTTATTAATTGATATGATTGATGATGCTAACACTACTATGGTAAATTTTCACTTAAATAATTAAAACTTCAGCTAAAAATGTAGACTTCACTACTCAAGTTATTTAGTGTAACTGAAAGTATAAACATTTAGCATAATAATATATATATCATACATATATATATAGTACATACAAATATATATATCTTAGAAATTAGTAATTTGCTTAATAGCCTTGAAAGTATTTACACGGAAAACTTCTACATAAATTGCATATTTTAATGCTTTCTGGTATGTGTTGTTATGAACAGACATAGGTAGGTAAGCCATTTTTGTTTTAAAAATATTTCAATAACATTTGAGTAAGGGGATTTGCAGCCAGATACATTGAAAACAATTTTAAAGAATAAATACTAGTTCCCATTAAATATATATGCTAAATATTGTAAATTATTACGTCAATGTACACATCTGTGTCTTAATACCTAAACCTTCCATAAGCTATCTATGGTGCCTTGTAAATCGCGATTTTTTCGCAAAAACCAAATTAAGACAATTAATAATAATTGTTAATTTGACTGAGGTTGAAATTTAGCTCAGTTTAACATTTAAGCGTTGCATTTGGTCCATCTGAAAACAGGTTATCTAATTGCGTGCCTTTGATACTAGACTACTATTAATTTACGTTAGTATTTGTTACTGATTTTCAAATATAGTTGGATTTTACATGTGCCTAAAAAATTTAATGTATAATATATTCTTATAATATTTTAAAGATATCTTAGGAAGTACGCAATATATTCGGCGTATAGTAAAAAGTAAAGGCAGAAATCTTTTTATTTCATATGTATATGGGGGCCAACACGTCGTTAAAGTGTGAACATATTTCCATGCAAATTTATTAAGGTAATTCAAAATTTGACCAATATATTCGGCACAAAGTCCACTGGAATTGTGAAAACCATATAAGAGGTATGTGGGGCAAGAAGAAATATTGGCTTGATTTTGCCCATTTTTGGCACAGATGAACACTGTTGGAAGGAACACACCTATGAATATGTTTAGAATATAAGAGATATTTAACGATATTTTCAATAAAATGGTCTGATCTCGGTGATTTTTATTCGGGCTATGCTACACTAGAAATACAGTTTTTGTGCAAAGTTTTGGTCCGTTCTTCTTCACTGGTGTTAAACTCATATACTATAACGTGAACGAATCAGATGGACTTCAAAATTGTGGTATATGGGAAGTAGGCGTGGTTGTGAATATATTTCGCCCAATTTCGAACCATAGACGCCACGGAAATGGTTCGAACCGAATTTCGCTGAATTTGGTCGAGTAGTTTTTGAGATATGGTTTTAGACCCATAAGTGGCGGAGACAAGCCCATTTTAAATTTGAATGTAACCCCTCTGTGTCATCTTTGCCATGAAATTTAAGGTTTCTTCTGTTTTTCCTTACTAAATTACAGCATTTTTAGTAGATTTCAACATAACATTTGTGTGGCAAGTTCGTTTCGTTAATATAGTTTTAGTAGTTTACGAGATATTCGCAAAAAACTTGGTAGGCGGCGGGACCATGCCCCCTTTTCCAAAAAAAAAAAAATACGTCCAAATATGACCTTTCCTAGTGCGATCCTTTGTACCAATTTTACTTTCGTATCTATATTTATGGCTTAGTTATAGCTCTTTATAAGTTTTCGGTTATCGCCATTTTGTGGGCGTGGAAGCGCTCCGATTTCGCCCATTTTCGAACTTAACCTTCTTATGGTGCCACCAAATACGTGTACTAAGTTTCATCAAGATATCTCAATCTTTACTCAAGTTACAGCTTGCACGGACGGATAGACAGACATCCGGATTTCAACTCTACTCGTCACCCTGATCACTTTGGTATATGTAGCCATATATCTGACGATATATACCGTTATTAGCAACTTTACTGCGAGAGTATAAAAGTGATGCCCTCTGAATTACATGAAAATATCTGTGAGACTTACCGATATTTTCGGTGAAAAATTGGGTTAGGTTAGGCACTGAGTTCTTCGTGTTCGATATCAAGTACCTTGAAAAGTTTTAGTCCAATAACGACAATTTTTCCACAAGGGATACCTCAGCTCAAATACCGTATTTGTGTAAAGTTTTATTCCGCTATCATCATTGGTTTCTAATGTAAATATTATACAGAGAAGGCATCAGATGGAATTCAAAATAGCGTTATATTGGAAGAAGACGTGGTTGTGAACCGATTTGAAATCGGTCGAGTAGTTCCTGAGATATGATTTTTGGTCCATAAGTGGGCGACTCCACGCCCATTTTCAATTTTTAAAAAAAGCCTGGGATCAGCTTCTTTCTGCTATTTCTTCCGTAAAATTTAGTGTTTCTGACGTTTTTTGTTAGTCGGTTAACGCACTTTTTCTCAATTTTTAAAAAAAAGCCTGGGATCAGCTTCTTTCTGCTATTTCTTCCGTAAAATTTAGTGTTTCTGACGTTTTTTGTTAGTCGGTTAACGCACTTTTAGTGATTTTCAACATAACCTTTGTATGGGAGGTGGGCGTGGTTATTATCCGGTTTCTTCCATTTTTGAACTGTATATTGAAATGCCTGAAGGAAACGACTCCTTAGAGTTTGGTTGGCAGAGCTATAGTAGTTTCCGAGATATGTACAAAAAACTTAGTAGGGGCCACGCCCAACTTTCCAAAAAAATTACGTCCAAATATGCCCCTGCCTAATGTGATGCTTTGTGCCAAATTTCACTTTAATATCTTTATTTATGGCTTAGTTATGACACTTTATAGGTTTTCGGTTTTCGCCATTTTGTGGGCGTGGAACTGGGCCGATTTTTCCCATCTTCAAACTTAGCCTTCTTATGGAGCCAAGAAATACGTGTACCAAGTTTCATCATGATATCTCAATTTTTACTTAAGTTACAGCTTGCAGGACGGACGGACGAACAGACGGACGGACAGACATCCGGATTTCAAATCTACTCGTCACCCTGATCACTTTGGTATATATAACCCTATATCTGACTCTTTTAGTTTTAGGACTTACAAACAACCGTTATGTGAACAAAACTATAATACTCTCCTTAGCAACTTTGTTGCGAGAGTATAAAAAAGGTAAGTAGAGAAAGTAATAATTCAGCATGAAGAAAAATACATTTCGTGCATATATGAGTCGGGAAAAAAGGCTTTTAATCTAAGTGCATCTAATTTTGTGAAAATTTATGAAACAGATGTAAATTTTGATTGTGATCCTGATGTGGAAGGATGCAGTTCACAAAGCTCCCTTGATTTTTCTTCCAATTTCAGTGATAGCTGTATTAATGATATGAATAATAGTGACAGTGAAATTTTAAAAGTGATAGAAAATAATTCACTTGGTTTAGAATTAAAAGCTTTAAGATATACATTGTCCCATAATACAGTACCCGATCTTCTGCAAACGTTGCAAAAAATAAGTTGTACAGACTTACCTCTAACGGCTAAAAGTCTCCTAGGTACCAACCGAAGAAAAGTAAATACTCAAAAGATTCCAAGTGGATCTATTTTATATAGAGGAATTCAAAATCATTCTTAATTAATTTCCTCAACTTGAAAATTAAAATAATATTGTGCTTGATGTGGGAATAGATGGCCTCAAATTATTCAAGAATTCGAATAAAGTATTGTGGCCTATTCTACCATCGATAGATAATTTTCCAAACGAATTGCCGTTTACAATTGCGTGCCTTCCTGGAACAGAAAAAAAGCATCAATGATTTTTTAAAAGAATTTTGTGAAGAAGTAAATTATTTAAAAAAAAATAATATTTTCAAATTACAGAAACAGTTTGTTTTAAGGATAAAAGGCAGTTCCGACAGTATGTGTGATGTGTTGCGGCATCTGTACACTGACGAATTCCTGACTTTGTGTAACTGGGACGGTAGGAGAGGCAAGCAACCGCTACGAAAATTTTTGTTGCCCAACATATTATATGGTAAATTTTATACATACATACTATTTACCTAAAAATATGTATTTTAAATTGATTTTTCGTTACATTTTTTATAGATTCTTTCATCACTTGTGGACTTGCAAATTTCGAGCAACAAATGCGGAAGACCATCGAAATGAGCCACCATAGATTTAAGCGAAAAGCTGAATAATGCCAACATTGTAATAGCTTTTTAGATATATGTATATGTATATATTATTTTTGTATCTATATAGTAATTTATAGAAATAATTTTTATATTATTAAATAAATGTGAAAAGATGAATTAAATTAATTTAATGTAAATCTAAATAAATTTCTTTTATTATTAAAATTAATAAAAAATTATTTTATAAAAAAAAAACTTTATATTTTTGAGTTTGGAACTTTAGGTTGAAGGAATGACAAGTGAGTGGTTTATCCACCAGGCTATTTTAGAATGCACCGTCACGCTTTCCTGAAAATAGTTTTGTTGATTTATTCCAAATTTAATGAAAGAGTGAGAAAGAAGGATATAGTTCTGTTACAGCAGAAAATATGTGAGCGAGAAGGTGATAAAAGATCACATGTATACAAAAGTTTAGGAGATTTTGCTATATACATATATAGTACATACATACATATATGCAGATATAATATATTTTTTTCCGTTTTTGTCTTTTATTTTATGTTTTCGACTATTTTTGCCTTTGCTTACTTGTTGTATGCAGTCGTGTTTAATGCTTTATAAAGCATAATGAGTACTGCCGGAAGATTGTTACAAATAATATTTGATTTTGTTTTGATAATTTTGTGCATTTTAGAACACAAAGTTACTATTTTTCTTTTTGAAAAAATTTTAATAGTCGTTGAGTCGGATTTTAATTATAGATATAACATAAAATATGACTAATTTTAGGCATAGACATGCGTGCATAAATTAAATGAATAGTGGACATAATACGCTCACTCTGTTTTCCAATGAGGGTTTTCGTGTGGGCACGTCCTTATACGACGAGTTTCCAAGAAAAAAGAGAACGATCTTCGAATTTTATTTGACATAATGGGAAATTGACATAAAAGGAAAAGAAAATCATACATAGCGAAATGTCAAATTAGCTGGAAGAGTTACCATGCTTAATACAGTTATAACTAACTCCGAAACGAGTGGCGGTGCTGTCACAGAACTCCCCTCCTAGTTGGGATCTGCGGCGATGTAAGCAGGTTTCAAACGGTCGATAGAAATGTTGACTGCTTTATCGTTAATGTCGACGGTGAAGTATTTTCGATAGCGATGAATAACCTTGTAAGGCCCTTTGTAAGGAGCTGATAATGATGGTCGTACCGACAAATCGCGTCGAAAATCTGGTCGAACGTCTTTAAATCTGTGTGCACAAAAGACTTCTGAATGGTATGTCAAGACGTGTTGACCGGACGTAGGTCGCGCATTATTTGTCTCAGTCAGTCTCATTATTTGGTACAGGACAGGCGATGAAAAATTCGTATGGCAAGCGTAGCGTCGTCCCAAAAACTAACTCAGCCGGTGATGCTCCAATATCCGGTTTGAATGAGCAGCGAAGTCCCAAAAGAATTATCGGTAGAAAATTTGTCCAATGTTCCTTGTCGTGACAAAGTATGGCTGACTTGAGGGTTCGGTGCAAACGTTCGACGATCCCGTTGGTTTGTGGATGGTAAGGCATAGTTCGTAGGTGATTGACACCGATACATTGGAGTGAAAACATGTACATTCAAATTAGCGTCCTAGGTCTGACGTTATGTCGGTGGAAATTCCAAGCCTCGATATCCAGCCGCTGATTAATGCTTTAGCTACTGTCGATGCGGTGCTGTCTGGAATCCGGAAAACATCTGGCCACCGTGTGAAACGGTCAATTACTGTTAAACGGTAGCGATTACCCTCGGACAGTGGGAATGGTCCCACGATGTGAATGTGTAAATTGGCGAAGCGTTCGCTAACGAACGTTCGGCATTGCAGAGGAGTGACATTGTGTCTGGTGATCTTATTACGTTGACATTGTAGGCAATGTTTTGCAAAATTCCGATTGTCGCGACTGTCCAGGGCAGGTGAAACGTTCGCTCATCATTTTCGATGTTGTACGTGTACCGGGGAGCGAAATGTTGTGGATTGTCCGAAGTACTACTTGACGGAATCGTTTGGTGATGAACGGTCGGATGCGATCGGTCGAAATATCACAGTACACCGTATTTGTGCTTGAAGGAAGAGCATACGAAATTAGTTTCAATGAATGCTTCACTTTCCTATTGAGATAGGATTAGAGTTCTTCGTCTGTCGCTTGATCGGTGGCTAAGTCATCGTAGTTGATTGATTGACGAGTTGTTTCCGAGGTTATTGCTTCGATGCGAGACATCATATCGACGACAACATTTTGTTGACCAGACACGTGACGGATGTCGGAGATGTCTGCGGTGATTTTAGCGATAAAGTCTAGTTGTCGCCCTTGACGGTCCGAAGCTTTTTCTAGTCTCTGATGAAATGCGAATGTGAAAGGTTTATGGTCGGTGTAGACATGGCATTCTCGTCCTTCAAACATAAAAGTAAGTACGTAAGTACTGTATCGCTGTTCTGCTTTTGTAAATTTTCGCTGGGAAAAACCCAGTGGTTGGAGCGTGTTGTTAACTACTTGGTGTAGCGCTGCACCGGCTGCACAGTCTAATGCATCAATCCACAATGAAAGCTGCGCGTTGGGAGTGGGATGCGTTAGCAGCGTACATTTAGCTAAGTCTTCCATACAGGCTTCGTAATGCTTTATATTTTCTTTGGACCATACGAGAGGTGAGTGACCATTGCGCTTGTTACCCGGAGTCATGTTGAATAATGGTGCTTGATGTTGAAGAGGTTTTTTCAAAAAAGGTCTATAAAAATTTTCCATGGCTATGAAACGTTTTAGATCTTTCGCAGTAGTTGGAAGTTTACGATCTGTGATAGTCTTGACACGATTTGGAAATGGTTGTATGCCGTCTTGGGTGATAAGAGTCCAAGGAATTCGAGTTTCAGTACTCCGAGTATCGACTTTGAGGTGTTTATTGTCAAATTGTGATCTCGCAATCGTTGAAGACCGTTTTGAAGGTCTTTACGGTGCTTCTCCGACGAGGTAGAAGCTATGCAGATGTCATCCAGGTAAACGAAAATATTATATACTCCGCGAAGGGCTTCATTGATGACCCTTTGAAATGTCTGTTCGGCGTTGCGTAGTCCAAAGGTCATGTGCTTTGCGTACATATGCAGGGGGCTCGCCCAGTTGCTACTAGACGGCCGACGTATGCCAAGTTTCATTAAGAGCTCAAATTCAGCACATGCTGCAGCAAGCTTCTCAGGTGATAATCGCCTTGGTCTGCTAAATGCTGGCTGTCCGGACGTTATGATTCGGTGGACAACTGTAGGTTTTGTTGAAACTTCTAGAGGAGGTTGATAAGTTATTTCCGGAAATTTTAACAAAATATCCGAAAATGGCATATTTATGTTGATGGTTGAAATGTTCGGTGTATTAATGGACTTTATCGAGCACATTGTTTTTAACGCGGTGCAACGGTCAATTAGTCGATGTCGATTGAGACCTGGTAGTAGATCGAAAAATGATAAGAAGTCTGCGCCGATAATCGCCTGAGAAACGTCGGCAATTACGAATTTCCACACAAACTCTCTACATAAGTTGAGATTTAATTTAAGTAGGACTTTACCAAACACTTGAATTGGTGAACCGTTTGCAGCAAACAATTTGGTATCCGATTTAGATGCTTCAGCCAAACTTAAGCATATCGGTATAATCGATACCTCTGCGCCGGAGTCGATAAGAAAACTCATTTTTTGCAGTATTGTCAAATATGTGAAGGCGTTTGTTCGTAAGTTTTTTGGAACGTTTGCCTGATTTTTAAAAACAATTGGATGAGCTGGCCTAATTTGAGTCGGTTAGTGGCTGTGGATGAACCATTTTGCACGGCTGTCTGCATTTACGGGCGTTACGACCAAATTTCGCGTGATACCAGCACATTTCGTTGGAGCTGTTGTGTGAATTACGGGTACCTGCTGGGATTCTAGATCTAGATCTAGGCCGGAATCTATGTCCTTGGTCGCCTAGTACTTGGTCGAGTCGTTGTTTGAGCGCTGCTATTTCAGCTCTCAGATTTTGGTCGGTAGATTGTTGTACGGTGCACAATTCACCGCAGTCTCCTCAGCGCAATTTAATGGACTCCGTAATGGAATCGGCGATTTTCAACTTCTCCATCATTGGCACATTTGTAGCAATGATTGCCGCTTGCGTATATGTGGGTAACCGAGTGATCCATAAGTCGTGAAGAATGCTCTCGCTTAACGTGGTTCCCGCAGCTCGCTTCATTTCGTTGTAAACACGCTGCAGGCGTCGCTGCTGGCTTTTCGTAAAATTTTCCAACAAATTTGTCCGAATGTAGCCGTATTTATTCGTACGCGGAGCAGCATCAACTATGGTGAGCAGTTTGAAGGTGGAACGCTTGCCGCAGCCACGATGCCCGCTGCATCAAACCAACAGTTTAAAGAATAAAAATAAGCCTCAATATTATCCTCTCGCATCTGGGGCAACGGCAGTCGTGGTACAAAATGCTGTGTTGTAGCATTTTCTAAGATGTTTCCTCCTTCAGAAACCAATTGACTTTCGTCGAGACTCATAATAAAAAATTAAGAAAATTAGTAATAAAAATGTAAAAATGTGCGGGTTCACCAATGTAGAGCGTTCGTGTGCGCACGTCCTAATACGACGAGTTTCCAAGAAGAAGGAAAACGATCTTCGAATTTTATTTGATATAAAGTTTTGACATAAAAGGAAAAGAAAATCATACATAGCGAAATGTCAAATTAGCAGGTAGAGTTACCATTGCTTAATGCAATTATATTTAACTCCGAAACGAGTGGCGGTGCTGCCAACTCTTTCTCCTCCGCTTCCACTTGGTTATTCCTGGTTTTAGTATGTTTGTTGTTGTTGTTTTTTTGTTTATATTAGTTTGGTTTAAAAATTCGCGCCCGTTTCTTTTTTTTTATTTATGCTTTGTTTTATCGTTTCGCGCCCGATTTTCTGTGTGTTATTGTTTTGATTTTTTTGTTTTTGCAATGTTTTTAGGTAGATTTATATTTTCACCTACGGTAATTTCTTTCTTGCTGTTTGTACTTTTAAAATTGTAACTAATTGTCCCCTCTGTTTTTGGTTTTGCACATAATGTTATTATTTTATATATACATTAGGGTGTGCCATTTTGAGGCAACCTTTTATTTTTCAACTGAAAAACAGGCTCAAAACTTTCTGAATGTGTAAAAAAAAAGTCACTTAAAAGATGAGCTCTTAATATTAATATTAAGAGGTGCCTCTTTTAAATTTTCCGTTTTCCATATAAATAACATGGAAAAAAAATCTTTTTTTTTGTGGTGGTTATTGTGCGGAGGTTTTACATATATGCGCACGCGATGGCTGCCAGTAGGGATGGTAAACTCGATTCCGATTCTACTCGAGAATCGAATTTTCTCGTTAAATAATCGATTTTTCGAAATCGATCTTCAGTAGTCGAAGTCGATTAAGAATCGGTTCTTGACATTCGAAAAATCGATTATTTTACGAGAAAACCACAATAACCACCACAAAAACAAAGAACAGAAAATTTGAAAGAGGCACCTCTTAATATTAATATTAAGAGCTCATCTTTTGAGTGACTTTTTTTTTACACATTTCGAAAGTTTTGAGCCTGTTTTTCAGTTGAAAAAAAAGGTTGTCTGAAAAGGGCACACCCAAATATACATATTAATGTGTACGTATACATATATTTTATATGTATATTTTTGCTGCCGCTCTACTGTTGTTGTTGTTTTTTTTTGTTTGTTCGCCACAGCTGGTCACCGCACTGCACTGGATTTTGTTTTATCTTATTTTGTGGTTCGTCTTTGGCTGTTAATTTATAGTGCCTGTCTTTGAGGGTCGAAGGACTATGAACATTTTGCTGCCAAATTTGCAGATAAATGCATTAATCACTTTCACTGTTGCTAAATAAAATTGCGTAAAGATATAAAGTGGCGCAATCCCTTTAACGTTTGTTTATAACTCGAGAAAAATGCAATTATATATTTGAATTGGGAGCACATATGTATGTACGGAACGGACAAACTCGCAAACCGGATCGCTGAGTGATCGTAGGAAGTATTTGTGACGCCGCGCAGGATCTAAAGTTTATTTGAATTTCTTGACTGATTAAGCCCAATGGCAGCTAGCAGAAACCGTATGAAGACAACGTTTTTTTTTTTTATTGAAATTGCAGCGAGAATGGTGATGTGCGAAATGTGTACACGAATTGAGCTAGTTTTCCCGTTGGCCTTTCCTTTTGTAGGTTGGGTTGGGGTACAGGTGTGGTGAGTTGGGTTGCGTATCAGCTGTGGTAAATTATGCTATCGCATTACAGTGCGCCAGTTTTCCGCGTAGAGTGGGTAGATGCTTAACTCAATTAAACACTGCTCTTTTTGCGGAAACGGGAATGATAACGCGTGGCACTTTGGCCATTAATTGTCTCGGAAATCAAATCTATGGGATACCGCTTCGTGCATTTCCCATCTTTCATACATGGCGAATTAATATTTAGAATACCACATGATCCATGAATCACACTTTTTGTAACAACATCAAATAAACCTGGATCGATTTCCTGATCAGGAATTTCTGCTGAGATGATGTCATCTATTTGATCGCTTGTTATTTTGTTGACTAACCATACCAAAATATGGGCATGTGGTTATCCTCTCTTTTGCCATTCCACCGAATACATCCAACGTCGAACTTCGCCGAAAACTTGATGTTTAACAATAAAATCCATCAATGACTTCAGCTTCTGTCTAAATACTCGTGCACTTATGTCGTGACGGTCTCTAGAAGATTGCCCTTCATATAAACATTGCTTGATTTCGTATCATTGTGGATTAAATGTAAATGTAATAAACAAATCTGGTTGACCATACAAACGAACATCTTGTAAATATTCATGCATGTGCCTTGGACTGCCTGTGTAACTTGCTGATAAAATAACAACCTGTCCAACATTGTCAACATTTCCATCATTATTGATTGCATCGCGGAGATGTACTCGTATATACTCTTCTGATCGCAACTTCCGTTGATTGAATCGAATAAAGTTCAAACGCTCTGTTTCTATCTTTGCATACATGTCTATGATATATTGATAAAAGATTCTTCGACATTTCAAAATATGATTTTCCTGATTTTGTCGTATCATAATTCTATGTGTAAATTATTTCAAAATGCCTATTTTGTTTTTATTGAATTTATTACGAGCATTCGAGTGGAGCGCGTCCAGCTCGAAGAGCACCAAACATTATACTGAAAATTATTCTAATTATAAACTACCCTCAAGCTACCTGTTGCTGTTGCTGCCGCCGCTGCTGCGTAGCAGTTGTGGTGTTGCGAGCTGGTATTTGCAGGCGTGAGAACGTATAATTGCTGACTTAGTCCACGCGTAACTTTTGGATGCAACTTAAAACTTGTTATTTCCGTTCCTGATTCTGAGTGCGCTACTTGTTGCTGACTCAGGCCACGCGCAATATTTTGGGGCTCCTTCAATTACATTCTTGTGTCGCGTGATAACTCCTCCCCTCCTAAGTGAGGGACGTCCTCAGACCTTCTCTTGACACCTGAGTGATGTTTTCTACTACTCTTATTATTGCAGCCTATCGCTTCAGCTTTTTATAGAATGTTATTATGGAAAAAAGCACGGCGATAATTATTATTACCATGAGAATTATTGACGTCGTTGTCAATGCTTTTTCATACCCATCGGTTAGTTGTTCCAATAGTTGGCGATTTACCAGCGCCCGGTGCCGCAAGTAAGGTAAGCTCATTATGTTCTCGTGTCCTGTTATATTTATCCGAGTCGGCCAAGGGATTTCAGCTTCTTTTATTTGAAGGCCATTCCGGTTAACGAAGGTTGTTTCATTTATACTTGCTTTATCAGGAAACATTACCAGGTAAGTACCTTTTTTTTAGCGAAATGGTCTCGCTCTCAGAAGTTACCGTGGCGGTGGAGTCGTTTATGATGACCATACCATCATCAATTTCTTGTAAGGGATCTAGTTCGCCAAATGTTGTTCTACACTCTGCGGTGACGCTGGCTACCAGTTGTTGAGCGCAAGTTGTTATGTTCGATTTTCTGCAAAACTGCATGGTAGTCCCTGCAAGGAATAGATGTCTTTACCACAAACCGCTACGGAGTTGTCGCGTAGTGATAGCATTTTGTTGTTGTGAGCTACTGGTAATACAATTTTTCTTTTACACATAAGCTTAGGTTTAGGATACTTAACTAGGAAGTGAAAAAGGTTATTATCATGAAATACTTTAAACTTAGAGACTAATAACAAATCAGTTACAGTTAAGTTGTTGAGAGACTCGGTCTTCAAGATTGAATCAATTTCAATGTTATCAAAAATGATTGGGTTTAATAATCCCAACTGTGCTAAGGCGATTGATAAGATAATGTTATCTAGGTCTGTAATAATAGCCCTATTTCGGGCCAAAAGAATTTCGTAAAGGTGTCCGGTATCTATCTGTTCTAGTTTTTTTATTCTTAAAACTTCATTTACTGTATTGGTTAAATTGGTAATCTGTTCCTGGAACTTTGAGTTTATTGCTACTTGGCGATTGTTATTGTCCCTAAGCCTATCAAGCTCTAAAGTTACTTTCTGAAAATCGTCGAAGTTCGGCGTGCCTGCCACAACCTTAAGAGCAGTTCCCAAGATGTTTAGGCTACGGAGTGAATGCTCTTATCATTTTGGAGGAGATCCTCTATTTCTGTTTTTACAAAATCAGCGACTCACATTGGGTATGGGTAGAACTTTGCGTAAATCGGCTCATTATCCCTAGTACGGCTTGTGGCCACAATATTAGTGTTGTATGGTAGTTTCTCGTTTGGGTCAGCAAAAACTCCTGAAACGCGCTCTAACCTACCATTAAATTCCCCTTTTATGATTACCGGGACTGACTCGGTATGGAGATGGAGATGACTAACATCTTGACCCTGGAGAAAATGTATAATTTCCTTACCAAAGTTGTATTCGATAATTTTGTTTTGCAAATTAATATTTGCTTGAACCTTGTTCAGCAAATCCAAACCTACTATTCCATCAAAGAGAGTTAGGCTTGGCAGGACGAAAAATTCAGATACCACTTCAAACAAGTGTACCTTGCATTTTTTTTCCAATATTGGTGAATCCATGAATGGATTTCACCGTGAATTCCTTATCAGCAGGCTTCACTGCTTTTAGGCCCTCTAGAGGCCTGATGTAGTTTTTGGAGGCACCCGTGTCGACAAGAAACTTTACCTCCCGCCCACCTAGTGACTTAGAAATCCAGGGCAGGAGGGACTTACCCCTAAATAATTCACTTCTTCTACCTCTAGGTCCTCAACAACTGGCTCAGATAACTCCTCGTAAGAGTCTGAGCTTAACTCGGTATTTCGATCTTCCCTCAAATTGTTTACCCTTTGCAGTTTTGGTCCTGTTCGACGGTCCGACGCTGCCTGACGCTTCTGATCACCGTCGTCTCTTACGTTACTTTTAAATTGCCATAGGTGAGAATATGAAGGATCCACATCCATTGATTCCTGTCGCGGCTGAGAGTTCCGATATCCTGTTTGACGGTTCTGCTGAAAATTTTGTTGGCGGTATTGGCCATTATTTTGGTTTTCACCCCGGTGCTGCCCTACGAAATGAGGATTTTTCTGATTATCCGAATTTGTTCTATTTAGCATGTTTTGATTATTGTTATCTTTTCCCCTTTGGCTGCTCTCTGCTTTTTTGGTCACATCAGATACTCTATTTGTAAAGCTTGCTGCGAAAATGTAACGTTCATGATTCGCATCGACTTCCTGAGCGAATGCCAGGGCGGATGGCAAGTCACTAGGTTGCGATGCGAAGAGAATATCGCAAAGGGGCTTCCTTAACCCAGAAATGAACACTCTAAGAGCTTTGGCCCTATATTTCTCGTTAATTGCGCCTGCAATACTTTCTTCGTGAGACATTTTGGTTTTATTAGCAAGTAAGGAGAGCTTTTTCTCAACCTCATCATAAAATTCGAGCACAGTGGAAGAGCCCTGCCTCAACGTCGACAATTCCTGCTCGACTAAGTAGATCGGCCGCTTATCGAAGTGAAATCTAAGCGGGCTATAATAGCGTTAAAATTTAAGACAGTGCTAAACGACGATGAAAGCGCATCGGCAGCGCCTCGAATTTTATTTCTTATAATGGTAACGGCTTGGTAGTGCCGTGAGCTACCATCGTAGTCCTTAAAAATCTCATATGCGTTATGTGCCGCTTCACGGCAGGACACATAACCTTCGGTTTGACCGGAAAATTCGGGTAGAGACTTTACAACGTCCAGCGATTCTTCGCAGGTTCTACCCGCTACTATCTAAATTTTTTCGTAAGTCGTTATAGTGGGTTTTTGGAATAAGTTATCAATTTGGTCCCGCATGACCATAAGCCTATTCTCAAACTCCTGCCTCTGCACCCCTAAAGCAGCAGTGACCGCTGCGTTCACTATCTGTGTAAGCTGGGTTTCTTTCATTTTGAGTTCTTCTTCTTCTGATAATTTAATATTTTCAAAGCTAGAGACTAAGTCAATTAAGTTGACGGTTGGCCTATTCATATACCGTGTAACCTATGCTCCTCACTATTCCTCAATTAATCATTGAAAAAGTTATTACTATTTCCACGAAATAAATACCGGGTGCACCGTAAACTATTAGAGTTTAAATTTCACTTTCTTAATATATTTTATTTTTTAACAAGAGGTACCTTCAATGTTTAGATCTTTGATTCTAAAATTGAAATTCGAGTTTCTCAACTTACATTAAATTTATGATTGCCGGCTGCTTCGATCTTCCTCCTGTCCTGATCCGCCAATGGAATAGCTGCTGCTCGTTTACGATAGCTGGTTGATTGCAGTTGCTGGCTGGTCCTTGATTCGATCGACTTTCAGCGGCATAATCCTGATTGTTTGTGGCAGCTGGTTGATTGTAGTTGCTCGTTTTTAACCGACAACGACAAACTACTTTATACAGCCCCACGTTGGGCGCCAAATATTTCGAAATGCCTATTTTGTTTTTATTGACTTTATTACGAGCATTCGAGTGGAGCGCGTCCAGCTCGAAGAGCACCAAACATTATACTGAAAATTATTCTAATTATAAACTACCCTCAAGCTACCTGTTGCTGTTGCTGCCGCCGCTGCTGCGTAGCAGTTGTGGTGTTGCGAGCTGGTATTTGCAGGCGTGAGAACGAATAAGTGCTGATGGTAATGGCAGACGTGAGAACGTATAATTGCTGACTTAGTCCACGCGCAACTTTTGGATGCAACTTAAAACTTGTTATATCCGTTCATGATTCTGAGTGCGCTACTTGTTGCTGACTCAGGCCACGCGCAATATTTTGGGGCTCCTTCAATTACATTCTTGTGTCGCGTGATAACTTGTATAATAGTTCATAGCGCTGACATTTTTATTCACTTCACGTTCTGAAGAAAAAAAAAAAACAATTGGAAATTTAAATCATTTCATACTAATTCTTGTTAAACAAAATTGGAAGAGTATATTAAACACATCGAAATTCCCAGAGCCGAAATTACCTTAAATGTCGGTATGAAATTATTTCGTATTATATTCGTCACTCCAAAGGAAGTCATTTTAAAGCACGAATTATACATTTGGATATTATCCAAAAAATGTTTCGATTGCGGCGTTGTTCCTGAAATTAATATTGCGAATGGTTCCGGTGGGTATTGTAATTCGGGTAATCTTACTTTGCCACTGGCACAACACATTCCAGGTGTTTCATTATGAAATTTCGAGATTATATCTAAATCCAGCACCATTTAAAGCAACATTAACGTAGATTTGTGCGGCACTCCTTTGAACATTTTGATTAATATTTGTCGGCCTACGATCTGAACGCTATCTTGCAACATGTTCCCTTGTATTTGCAATCTCTTGTTCTCGCTGTTCTTGCGATTGATTTTCCCTTTCGTTTGATCTATTTTGCGTTCTACGCGACCGACGTCCAATAAAAGCTCTTGCTCTTTGTGGCATTTTTAGAAGAAACTAAACTAAAGATAATAAAGAACTCCAGTAATAAATTGATGAAATCCAGCAAATTCTGGACTCGAAAAGCACCAAAAAGTCAGGAGAAGACACGAAAATTTTTAAAAATATGCTGAAAATGTGTCAAAATTCAATTAAAAATTGGCCAAAAAATCAAAATAATTTTTGTCTTACCGTTCGGAAGCGAAAATGAAACGTTCGAGATCGTCTGCACCCGAAAAGCACCAAAAAGTGACGAAAAGACACGAAAATCTGCTGAAAATGTGACAAAATTCAATTAAAAATTGGCCAAGAAATCCAAGTAATTTTTAGCTTACTGATCGGACATTAAACAAAAAAAAATCACTCAATTATTTAATTTTTTTCAAAAACTATCAAATTTGAGATTATGTCACAAAATCATATGATGCACTTGTAACAATCAGAACACTTGTTTAGCAAAACAAGTCGATTTTTATCACATTAATCATTGCTTTTTTTTTTAATTTTTTTTTTTTTAACAAAATATTCAACTTAAAACGATGATTAGAACGAAAATTAATTTATTTCTATCAAAATACTCATCGAAAAATGCGAAGAAATTATTATTTTCAAAAATCGATTATGATAAGATCAATCACCAATGACGTCCAAAGAGAAAGAGAAATGATAACATATTGCTATTTGCATCACTCCGTGCAATGCTCTCCAATACACAAACGACCAAAATGTATTCAATACTAATGAATGCTGTATGCGGTACAAAAAATGCCTGCGGCAAAAACACACTCACTTCACATACACACCGTACACACATGCGTTATCGGATTTCAACCAAACTTCATATAAACCATATATGGGCCACTGCCTACGTAGTGCATAAGTTTGGTTGAAATCGCACGACGCGTTTATGATTAGTTCGGCGACGTATGTACATATACGGACATATTTTTATATATATAGATTAACTCTTATTCACACATATACTACAAATAAATATTTTGAAAATAGCATAATTTAATTAGAATGTTATCAGTTCATAAAAATTCGCAAAAGGATATTCATATCAATTGAAATGTAGCATGTAAATGTATAAAAACATAAGCAAAAGGCCAAGATACCTCTGTAATAGCAATGCATATTTCTGAGCATAATTTTCATTGTTTCACTATTAAAATTTCTCCTTCTGAGCTTGCTGTGGTGAAATATGCTCATCGCATTTTGTTAGCCAAAAATATTTTTACGCTCTCCATGTCATGAACCAGAGAACGTGAAACTATAGCAGAGAACGTTTATCATAGAAAATGTTCACGTTTTAGATATCGTAACTTTACACAGGAGTACTCGGCAGAGATGAGGGAGTTTCACCACAGACAAATTTTACACATGTTTCACCACAGTTTTGCAGTAAAGGACTCGCAAATAGCAGAATTGAGCATTTTCGGTGTTAAATGAGAAATATAATGCCAATTTCAGTATATATTTGGTATCAAAGCATGTACTTAATACATAAGTATGTATGCATGTATAGTAAAATTTACCTACATACATACATATGTATGTATATCATGATGATTCCATAAAATCATTAAAAATATATAATAGAGTAAATTTTGTATTATTACTCAAATAATTAATAAGTTTAATCTAATTAGTTTTAAATTTATAGATTTACATTAAAAGTTTTGATATCATCTTAAAAGATCTAGCGGTCCCACATGTGCACACATATACTTATGTTATGTTAAATATTTTGTTATACAGTGTACTGTACCATGTAAACTTAATAATGCTCAGGAATGCAGGTACAAAATTTGGCAAACGCATCACGCCACTTTACCGCTACCCACTAAAAGAACGCCAAACTAAAATTACGGATTTTAATGATGCTACTAGCACGCCACTAATAATATGCGTCGCTGCCGACGTCTCGCTCTGCCGGCGCTTAGAATATTAAGCTTGATTTAAGTTTCACTTTTAATTCGGCTGTTCTTTAAGTTGATTGGACATTGCTCCAACAACTTAGAAATTAAAATTGAATAAGTATTTTATAATTGTACAGTTGTGATAAAACGTTTAGATTAAAAAACAAAAATAAAACTTAAAAGAAGTTAACTGGCGCCCAACGAATTGGATAACCACACATACAGCCTGAAGGAGCCTGCAGTGGAATTTTTTCAATCAACTTAGCCGAATTAATCGTCCATCTCATCTCTTACCATTTCTTGAGGAAGAGAAGCGTGGGAGAAAGTGGCCATCGGGGGAACCTTAGTAATGACGAAACGGATTAAACGGGACACTCCTCCAGTCATGCACGTTTTAATGTAAGATGTTAGTTTTAAGATTTATAATTTTGATTTTGAATTATCTAATTCAAATAACTAATTAAGTGAAAGTGTTAAAAAGAATATTATCTTTTATCAATAACGAAAAATTTTAATAATTTGTTCATTTCACAAAAAGTGTATTTGAAAGAGCATTCTTAGTTGAACACAAAAAAATTAATATAGTAAAAATTAACAATGAGGTAAAACTTAGTTATTACTAAAAATTCAAAAAAAAAGAGAACAGAAGTTCCTATACCGTTTTCACAAAAAAAATTTCCTTTTTTGACACAATCTTCACATGCAAAAATATATATTATATATATGTATGTACTAGAGGACCCGTCCACGCTTCACTTATTAGTTAATGAAATATAACATTTCTGTGAAGCAACTTGTGTTAGTTTACAAAAAAATGGATCATAGAGCATTTCGTTTGTTAATAAATCATTGCTTTTTGGAGAAAAATACTGTTGAATTTGGGCTGAGGGAAATCCACCGATGAAAAGATATTTGCTAAGCTTAAAGAGGCGAGAGCTCTGTGCAAAGTGGGTGCCTCGCAAGTTCATAATCCAACAAAAATAACGAATAACTGATTCTGAGAAGTGTTTAAGTGCTCTTTAGTCGTAATAAAACCAAATTTTTTCGGTAATACCCTCCCTATCAATAATGCCCAGGCTACGTAAAATTTTTTCTAAATTTAAAATTAAAAAAAAAAAAAGTAGAATATGTAAATGCAACTATTTAGGGTCGGCTTTAGTATACCATCCCACGATTTCAGGGTTAAAAGTGGTAGGATAGGGCTGATGCTCCAGATTAAGAAAATATATAATTGTTGCCGCCGCAAACTTAGAGTTTTCGAGATATTTGCATTTAAAGTTGAAAACTTTGCAAATTTCATCTTGCAATTTCTCGATTTCTAGTAATTATTTATTTTATATTATGTACTTTTTATGCACTTACACTTCATTACATTGTTTCTACATATTTATTTTTTATTTATTATTTACACATTTGCTTAAAAATTATAAAAATTTCATTACATGCACAATAACAAAAGTATTCGGTGTTGACAGCTACTAAGTGTTGCCATAATTACACATTGACCAAACGAATAAAAATTAATAAAAAAGGATTATACCCCAAATATATAAATCATTGCCCCTTTTCTTGATATATCATGATATTTGACCGGGCAGGCCGCCAACGTCTAAGTTGGGTTATAGGTACCGCAAACGCAATAAAACCACTTTATATCCAATCTTGAAACAAAATTTCAGTTTTCGTTATAAAATGGATAAATTTTGGTTATTATATCTGTCAGCGATTTCCATTTATTTTTGATGATACATTGGTTTGTATTTTAGGTAACAATATATATATTATTTAACTTTATTTATTTCACGGGTTGTATGTGATTTTCTCTTAAATTTAGAATATTGGAAGTCATAGACTCGTATAACTTTACCACAAATAATATAAACTTCAAACAACGCATTTTCATTTAATGTTTTTAGCAAGTGGCAGCTTTTGTTATGACAGCCTAAATTCATGAAAATTTACTGTTGAAATTGATAAAACACCGCCAGCTGCTAGAAATGTAGCGCCATCTACCGTAACATACCGCACTTACTCAATACCGCTGTTAGCGCCACCAACTGGTGGATAGCTCTTTGCTAATAACAAACAAATAATTTGCAATAAATAAATAATGCGACTATAAGGAGAGTTATAAACTATCCTATCTTTCAAGTTGGACCAAACTGCACACAGTGTTAAAAGTTTCATTAAAATCGGTTCAGTAGCTTAGGAGTCCATCGAAATCAAACAACGTGACACGTGATTTTTATATATTAAGATGAGTACTTACTAGTAAAAATAAAAAAAGTTCCTGTCCTACTACTTATTTAGAATTATTAAGAAATATGTATTTAAATTCAATACAAAATAAAAGCACATTTAGCTAACGAACTATAATAAAATTCTATAAAATAATCCTTATAATAAAATAAAATACAAAAAAAATTAAATTATACTATTATGTTGAAAAGCAATATAAAATAACACCACACAAAAATGGAATTTCTAGTCCTTATAACAAAATTAAAACTAAATGTCTCTGCGATTCACCACCTTCGGGGGGACCCTCCATAGATCGGATATAATACGAAATCAAAACAATAATAACGATTTTAGAGGCTTATACAGCTTTAACTAAAAATAGGCCGCGATTCACCATCTTCGGGGGGACCCTCCGGTTCTTATAATAAATACCAATATAACCTAAAAAACAACAAAAAATTAATAAAAAATATATAATCAAATAAATAACCAAAATGACTAACCCAAACAATCTTATTCGTCCACCAATAATAAATATCCCATCCGTTCCCTATCCTGCTAATTCACCAATTATAGAGCAAGCAAACGCAACGCCAGAATTAGAAGCTCTGATTAGAAGAATAGTGAGAAATGTATGCCTCACCGAGGACATCAGACAAACTAAACATAAAAAACTTAACTGTACAGATGAAGTAATTAACAGCGAATATAGGCATAATATTGATGAACTAGACAAGGTTCCTGACGTAGTTCGCTGCCCCAGAGAATTTTAGGGAAATCCAATCGAATACAGCTCTTGGAAGAAGAGTGTTGATAGAATTTTAAAGTTGTATAAACCTAACAGAGGAACAGCTAAATATTTTAGTATTATAAATTCTATAAGAAATAAAGTAACGGGAACTTCTGATAATGTTTTGGAGTCATATAATACTCCACGAAAATGGAACAGCATTTCACGTTGTTTGAATCTGCATTATACAGATAAGCAGAACCTGGGCACACTTGTACCAAATGATTACTCTCGTTCAAGGCAACAAAACGGTGGAAGAATTCTATCACGCCGTGTATGAACATTTGTCTCTTATTTTGAATAAAATTTCGTGTATGGATATAGGAAGTGAATCCATGAACGTCCTATTAGGCACATACCGTGATAAGGCTTTAGATACTTTTATTAGAGGACTTAAAAGTGACCTACCGCGATTATTTGGAATGAAAGAACCAGTAGACCTACCACAGGCTTTATATCTATGTACAAAATTACAGAATCAAAACTTTAGGGCTCAGGATGCCAGACATAATTGTAACATTGCAAAACCGTTACCGTTACGGAAATAATGACTATAAATTTCCTCCACCTAGGCCAACTGCCCCAAAACCACTGCAACCTATGGACATATATCCAAGTCTAAAAAGAGCAAATGTTAACTATGTGAACAGAACTTTTGCTCCTAAATACGCAGGGAAAGGACCAACAAGAGGATCTGCCAATAATCAAAATCCACCAAAACTACAAAGAAATTTTCACATCAATAATTCAAAAATCGAAAACGAACAAGATAATTATGAACAAAAATTAATTGAATACACGAACAAAACAAAATTTATAAACGAGACATTTCCTAATGAATCTGAAGATTTTACAGACATATACAAACATAGGTTGTCAAAAAATTCTTGCGGTATTTTCGCTAGTTGGCGCTGAAAGCACGTAGTTCTAGTTTTATTCGTCGCATCGGGTCATGCTATACCTTTTTGGAAAGCTCATTTCACGCGCTAACACGTGTTTGATTGATTGTCGTTCCTTTTAAGTCGTTCGTGAGTTATAGCGTCGCAAACATGGAGCAAAATAAAGAGAAAATACGGCATATTTTACAGTACTACTTCGATAAAGGCAAAAATGCATCTCAAGCCGCCAATAAAATTTGTGCAGTTTATGAACCCGATACAGTTTCCATTTCCACCGCACAAAGATGATTTCAACGTTTTCGTTCTGGGGTAGAGGTGGTCGAAGATGCGCCACGCTTCGGAAGGCCTGTCGTCGAAAATTGCGATCAAATCGCTGAATTGGTCGAAAGAGACCGGCATAGTAGTCATCAAACCGTTATAAACCATTTGAAGAAGCTTAGAGTCACTAAGATGTCGATGTATGGGTGCCACACGAATTGATTCAATACAAATACCGCAAGAATTTTTTGACAAGCCATTATATTTTTTAGACTTAGCAAATCATCACTACCATATTTCGAGTGCAAAACAACTACCGGTGAATTGCTCAAATTCCTTATTGATACTGGCTCGAGCAGAAATTATATACAATCAAAACATGTTCAAAACCCCATTCCTAATAAAAATATATTCTACGTAAATTTATTTAAACACCACCTTTAAACTGCTTCGACGGAATACTAGAGAATGAACTATCCGCCATCATTTATTCGAAAGAAAACTATAAGACTATTTGCAATAGCTATAAAATCAAAATTAAACAACAATCTGCGAATTTCTTAAATAATATTGGCATCAGAACAGAACACATAACTGAAAAAGAAAAACTTCATATCGAAAATTTAATAAGAAAATATATATATATTTTCCCGTAGTTCCTAGGTGGAACATAGGTCGACTTCCCGTTTCCAGGTGTTGGCTTTTCTCCCGCGTCTTCGGCTTCCTTGCGGATTCCAATCTAGCGCTGTTCTGCTAACGTCATCGTGAGGCTTTCGCGGAGTGTGGCCGATCCATTTCCATTTACGACGTCGAATTTCGGTGTGAACCGGTAGCTGTTTAGTTACGGTCCAGAGGTTAGCATTGCTAATAACGTTTGGCCAGAATATCCGCAAAATTTTTCGAAGGCCTCGATTAAAAAAGGAGGCGATTGTAAAACATTCGCTGCAATATTCCACGTTTCGCAATCATATAATACAATGGACGCTTGAATCGAATATATGTGTTGATCTCCTGAAAGATGATAATAACATAATTCGACCTTCACGGTCTCCTTATAACTCTCCGGTATGGATAATACCAAAGAAAATTGACGCTTCAGGAAAGAAAAAATGTCGACTCCTTATTGATTACAGGAAACTCAATACCGTCACCATTCCTCATTGTTATCCCTTACCCGACATCAGTAACGCACTTCCAGAACTAGGAAGAAGTAAATTATTTTCCGTAATAGACCGTAAAAGTGGATTTCATAAAATACCTCTAACAGAGAACGATATAAAGAAAAAATGGCTTTCTCCGTACGACACGAAAAATACGAGCTCACAAGACTGCCATTTGGTCCAAAACTGCACCATCAATTTTTCAGTGTGCACTTGACGATATTTTAAGTGAGCACATAGGGATATGCTCCATTTCCAAAATATCGAAAACATTTTCCAACTTTACAAAACGCTAATACGAAGGTGCAAATCGACAAATATGAATTCTTGAAAACAGAAGTCGAATTCCTTGGTTTTATTGTATCCCAAAATGGTATAGGAACCAACCCAAAAAAAGTAGAGGCAATTAAAAACATTACCTATCCAAGAACCATAAAAGATCTCAGGTTATTTCTAGGACTATCTGGTTTCTATCGTCGCTTTATAAAAGATTACGCCAGATTGACGAAACCCTTGACATCCCTTTTAAGGGAGGAGGAAGGACATATATCCAAAAGACTTTCTGGTAGGAAATAGAAGCCATTGATGCATTCCAAAAGGTAAAAAATGCTATCTTATCCCGATTATAATAAGGAATTTCACTTAACGACGGACGCATCAAAATACGCTGTTGGCGCAGTATTAACACAGGAAATTGGGCCCATTTCATATTAATTTGAGAAAACTAAGTAAAACAGAGAAAACATATGCCACTAACGAGAGAGAAACGCTAGCTATTATTTGGGCTGTGAAATCAATTTGAAACTTGCTGTACGGGACTGCCAAAGTAAAGATCTTTACAGACTATCAGCCATTAACATACGCCTTATCTAACAAAAATTTTAATAGCAAAACCAGTGAAAAACGTAAAATCGTGGCCCGAGTCAGCTGGCACGACCTATCTTATGGGCGCGCAATGTAACTGAACAGTGAAAAACGCTACTCCCTTCTCTCTTTGACGTGGGATGACGTGAGAATTCACGACATTTGGATTTTTGCCGCAGAAACGGCGCAGCTGATTGCTCTCTCACAACGCAGGGTTGCCAATATCGACATACTGCAGTAATTATCAACTTTTATAATTCAATCTGTTCAATATGTTTGAAATTTTCTTAAAATAACTCAAAATCAGAGTCGAATGCTATTATTTATAAATATACTAACTGACCCGGCGAACTTCGCCCCGCCCAATTTTTATTTGAAATAGTTAAAACGCTTTTTGAACTCTGTTCAAGGCCATTTATTCGTACGGAATGTTAATATATTCAGAGAATAACGTCTCTGATCAATTTAAATATTTTTGGCGAAGTTCGTTCTTTGTTTTGTTGTGTAGCGTGTAAACAAATAAAGAAGATGGCTCTCCAACACGCTAACATGCCACATACATACCTATGTAAGTACATATGAAACTGTAAAATTTTGAACTTAAACTATAAATCGGTTTGAATCATTCGAATTCTCAGAATGAACATTTCCTCACTTTTAGATTTGCTGTGTTGTAGTAAACTATTCACTACAGTGAAATTATTATTTATGAATAAAGACGGAAACCTTAGTATGTATCTGGTATACAAATCCACGGGATTGAGATTTGAGCTTGAGGTCAAAATTTTTAAAATTGTTGATGAAAATTTTCGTAGAGTTGATAATAAGCACAAATTTTCATAAAATAGTTCATTTTTGATTTTATATTCAAGTTTTTAACAAATAAGTTAATTACAAAATTGTTAGTTGATAACATGTAACATTTAATTTTATAATCTTAGGATAGATAATTCTTAATTTTTAATAGTAGTATTTATTTTTTTGAATTATAAACATTTTAATTTAACTTAATCGGTGCACAATATTTTTGGTTAACCTTTTTCGAGTTAACACAAATAGATTTGATGGTTTTCCCACACGTGAGCATGCAACCTATAATTGCCCATGGGAAAAACATGGATTATCCAAATCTAACCCACAAATGGACATTGTTTGGCCTTGAGACTTATTAATGGACATGGCAAAAGCTAAACGAATAGGAAACTGTAGTTTTCTGAATGGTATCGTAGATTCTGACAGTATCATTGGAATACGGGGCAACAGGACCACTTCTCCTTTAAACTTTCCAGTCAAAATGGTTGCTTCAGGAATATTCCCTGTTAACTTTTTGATGGCCAAACGTGTACCGTTGCATAACCGAGGTGTATTCCAATTACGCAGAAGAATAATATTTGAACCAATCTTCAACCGAAGAATATGTGGTGGCATTCCGGGTATATCTAGAGAGTTTAAAAATTCAGTTGGAAAATTTACACTTTCATTTTCATCAACAACAGTATCGATTGATTTAAAAGACATCAGATCGCCTGGCAACAACTGTTATATCTGGAAGTTAATTTCGTCAACATCAACATTTTTGGCTGCCAAAATAGCCCGCCCACTGAGCCAGTTATGATATAAATAATTATTTTGTATATCCGGGAAAATACTTTCAATCAATTCAATTTTTGTGTGAACAACAGTGCAGAAATTTTCTGGCAGTTTAATGCATTGCGTGTTTGGTTGCCGTTCTATTGTACCGTTCCCAATATCTAGCAATTGTTCCGAAAATATATGTGCTAATGGATCATTTAGTAAATTTACGCGCATGTTTATAGTCAATCGAAGTGTTTTAACATTTCTCCATAAAAATGATTGTTTTAAACATGCGTTAATCTCATCGGCGAAAGTAGAGCGAGGTATGACCGGCAACGTCTGTCGGAAATCACCAGATAGCAATATGACAGCACCTCCAAAAAGTTTATCATTGCCGTTCAAATCTTGCATAGTTCGGTGCAATGCCTCGAGTGAATATTTGTGAGCCATTGTGCACTCATCCCAAATAATGATAGAACTTCTTTGCAACACTGCAGCTAATGCGCTATTTTTTTTATGCAACATATTGCGTTTGGGTTGCTATTTCAACGATATTAAAAATGTCTTACCGGTTCCACCTGGTGCGTCCAAGAAGAAAAAGCCGCCTTGTTTAGCAGCAACAGTCAGCATAATCTGATTATAAATAATTTTTTGTTCAGCTGTCAATAATGGCTCACTGTTCGCGATAATTGTAGCTAAACTACCATGGTCATATTGTTTTTCTCGTTGTAAATCGGTGTTAATTAAGTCGGTGGTCGGACGATCAGGTGATGGCATACCATAATAATTTAGTGGTGAATTTGAAATTAAAATACATAAATCCTCGATCAACACTAACGATTCATTATATATCACTGGCGTGTAATCTATGTTTGGGCATTGCTCCGTTTGTCTAATTCGGTGCAATATGTCTTCCGTCATACAATTTTTGTATTTTTCCCACAAAGTGGTTGCTTGTGATGGATAACACGTCGTCAAAATAATTGCAAACAGGTGACGAATGTTATTTGGCGTTGATGTGAACGCAGCATCGGCAAGTGTTAGGTCCCAATGGTTATCGTCTTCTAGCAATTGCAGTTCGCGACATGCATCTTGATATGTATTAAATACTCGGGCATTAACTGTCCGCAAAAATGTGAAAGACGTTGGTCCGGGAACATTCACCAATAACAAACGTAAATAGAAGCATTCACGTTGTTTTGGATGTACCGTGTAAAGTCGTCCCAATGTCTTAGCTTTGAATATGCCTGTAATAGAAAGATGTGGTTTTCCTTGTTTCCGTGGCTCCCATTTTTTACCTGATTTGTTCCATGTAAAATAGCGTGGAACATCAGTGTATAGTAGCGTCTTTGCGAATTGGCCTAAAATACCAGGTTTTTGACACAATGTAAAAAATTCAGTTAGTGTCATTTTTGGAGCCTCAAGCGCTCTTTGGAGAACACTTTCTTCAGTGAAGTATACACGCTGACCGTTTTCAAGATGCGTGTAAAGCTAAGAGTATGCCAAATTGCTTCGTTGCTGCTGATGTATCTACCCATTTGGTATCGTGTTATTTCATCATTCTTATTTAGGTTTTGTAATTCAATTACGGCCAAGTCACTACCTTTGTTGACATATTTACATATGTACTTAATTGATTTTACGGAACTGCAAAGATCGGCATTGATATGAGCCTTATACGTTTTTGAAAGTAATGGTGAATATGGTACCACCCACTGATTGCCAATTTTTATTTGATTTGTATTATTTGATTGCCGGATTGTGAATGTGTGGCCACCATTCGCAACATTTCTGCGGCGATACATAGGATAACCGTCAGTATCCGTGATTGTATCATTCGTATAATTCTTTGGGAAATGCTTCTTACATTTTCCATTTTCCATGCATGGCGATGCCATGTTAAAAGTACCGCACGGTCCGTGGATCATTTGATTGGTAACAACATCAAACAATTCTCGATCAATTGATGGGTCCGGAATTTCGGCTGAAATTATTTGATCAATTTCTTCTGGACGGATTTTATCTTTAAGCCAAACTAAAATGTAGGCATGAGGCAAACCTCGCTTTTGCCACTCAATAGAATAAAGCCAACAACGTGTGTTACCGAAAACTGAATATTTAATGAATGAAATCAATTAAGGATTTCAGTTTTTGTTTGAACACACACGCAGTTATATCATGTCGATGTATTGCTTGTTGTCCTGGTAATAGTAACGTTTGTATATCCTCCCAATTCGGATTACATGTAAAAGTTATAAACAAATCTGGACGACCATAATTACGTACGTAAGTCATCGCATCCTGTATGTATTCCTGCATGTTCCGTGGACTACCGATGTAGCTTGAAGGTAAAATGAAAGCATTACCGATGGCATTGGGGTTTAAATTTCCATCGATGTTTCCGACAATAGCATCTCGTAAGTGAATGTATTCTTCTGATCGTAATTTCTGCTGGTTGTATCGAAAAAATCGCAAGCGTTCGCTTTCGATCCACAATGTATTGATGGAAGCTGACGATATCGAAGAATATAGTTATCCTGATTATTCCTAATCATCAATCGGCTTGCGTAGTAGTTCATTAAACTTACTTTTTTATCTCTTGTATTACCTAAAAAGAATAATAAATAAATTAAATAAGGAATTAAAAGTAATACATATGTAAGAAATTAAATAGTTAATTGTCAAATTTACCAGTATTTGGATCACACTGTTTGATGTTAAGGTGATATTCATCCTGTCCTTGCCAAAATATTAATGGATATTGGAGTGCGTCATATGAACGGTGCAGATCCGAAATCGTACTAATAGTGTTGTCCCGCCGTGTAATTTTTATAGCTCTATTTTCAACTGGATCACCAACTATAATAACAGCTACCTCATCAACAGTTGGCGCGTTAAATCTTCCAGCATGTTCTCCTGATGGAACTTTGTCGGCTTTGATGACGATATGATAGTTGTCACTTAGCAATTGTGGTGATACTCTTTTAAACAATTGATTGAGTTTATGCTGAGTTTCTAAAAAATTTTCCAACAATATCACAATTGCTCTTTCCTCTGCTTGTTCAATGAAATTATACTGGCACCGAGTTGTCACGCGTTCTTCACAACTGCCTATAAAATAAATTTGTAGAAACTTTGGATTATCATCAGGCATTGGCATCAATGACCCAATTTTATAGTACACCTGACCTTGTATTTTAAATGTAGGTTTAAAATTACGTCCATCGGATGCGAGATCGCAAATTTTAGTTGCCCCAAATGATGTCATTTGGAAGCAAGAATTAAATTTACGTATTTTTCGCAAAAATATTTTTGAATTATCTGAATCGCCAGCAAGAAGCGATATTAACGGTTCCGACGGAGTGGGAAGAGGTGGCAGCAGAACTTTTCCTGATGCACAACACATGCCGGGTGTTTCATTGCGAAATTTTAATGCATGACAATGGACATAGTTTATCCATTTTCCTGATAGCAATTTTTGAATGCGCAGAGTACTCAATATCTGCTTTGAAAATTCTCAAGCGTTTTTGAGAAACGAAAAATAGTTAGGGGTGCGCAATTTTAAATCACACCAATTACCTGTCACGAAAAATACTTATAAATTATTCCGGTAACGAAAAGCGTGCGTTCGGTTCCACGGTTCTAATACAATAGCAGTTCTTTATTTCTTAAACTAATTGCTAAGCCTAAATCTTAAAACTAACGGCTTAAACTAGTGGTAAAATAAATATGTATCAATAAGGGGTAAGTATAATAATCTTCAACTTTTCTTTCAATATTGTAACAGATTATGGTAATAGATTAAGGTGAGTATATTTAACATTGTTAGGGTAAGTATTTTATAATAGATTTTCTTAACTTAATTTATAACAATTCAATATTTCATAATTTTTATAATTCAATATTTTATAATTCATTTATTATTTTTATTTTAGGTATAAACTTGTAGATATGTCGCTTGACGCAACACCGGCCACCTTGACAGGATCAATTTCCTTCAACCTCCATTGGAAGCAAGGCCAGCTTGTGAATGGGACGCTTAATTGTGCCCGCCTTAGTCGCCACGTCTGCGACTCGCACCTTGCCGTCTTGCCCTTCGACGGTGGCGACGACGCGGCCGAGTACCCACTGCTGTGGCGGCACGTTGTCCTCGTGGACGAGGACGAGGTCTTTGAGCTGCAGATTGCGAGTGGGGTGCAGCCACTTGTTGCGTTCCTGAAGGCCCGTCAGATATGTTTTGGACCACTGTCGCCAAAACTGTTGCTTGAGAGAGCAAACAAGTTGCCATCTCTCGCAACAACGAACCGGATCCACTGGCACCTTCTCTGGGGGTAAAGCCCGCAGGGAGCATCCTATTAGTAGATGCGCTGGGGTTAGTGCCTCGCCGTCGTTGGGGTCCTGGCTCAACGGTGTTAGGGGCCGAGAATTGAGGATGGCCTCCACTTCTGCCAGTAGGGTTGACAATTCCTCTGCGGTCAGTAGCGCGTTGCCGATTACGCGAACGACGTGATGCTTGGCGGACTTCACCGCGGCTTCCCATAACCCGCCGAAGTGCGGCGCCCGCGGTGGTATAAAGGTGAAGCTGCACCCTTCGTCTGCTGCGAATCTCTGCAGTTCTGGGCCCATTGCTAGAAACGCCTCTTTCAGCTCGCGCAGCTTGCGGTCGGCGCCGACGAAGTTGGTGGCATTGTCGCTGAATATCTTCGTCGGCATCCCTCGGCGTCCAATGAACCTTTTTAGGGCGAAAATAAATGAATTAGAAGATAGGTCCGAAACTAATTCTAAATGTACTGCTTTTGAAGTGAAGCAAACGAAAACTGCAATGTATGTTTTTACGGGTGGTCGACCGCGTATTTTTAGAGTTGTGTATATCGGACCACAAAAATCTACGCCACATATAAGAAAGGGCCGTAGTGCTCGAAGTCTTTTGGCTGGCAAATTTCCCATTATTTGGTTTTGCAACTTCGGCTTGTAATGAAAACAATGTACACAGTTTCTTACGGTTCTACTGCAAGCTTCTCGGGCATTAATTAGCCATATGCGTTCTCGAAGAAGCGCAACCAACGCTTTAGCCCCAGCGTGGTGATTTCGAATATGCAGGAACCGTAAATACGTTATAACGAAGTGCGAACTTTTATTTAATAAAAGCGGAAATTTAGCATCGTATGGGAGAGGTGCATTTAATAAGCGACCTCCTACTCGGATTAGTTTGAACGACAGCGACTTATCCGAGTACTCATGCAAAAACGGGTTGAGTTTTTGCAAGTTTGCGGGTAGGGTGGTGCCTTTATGCAATTTTTGAATAACATCCGAAAATTCTGAATGTTGGACCACCTGTGCAATTTTTAGAAAGCTCAAGTTTAGCTCTTCTGAAGTCAGATCTTGGCCCCTGGAGGAATTTGGTGGTCGCCTGATCCATCGTAATATATATGCGACCACACGAAGCAATTTTTTATGAGAAGAGAATTTTTCAATGAGGTCCAATATTGAATTTTTCTCAGCAGTCGAAATTAATGTAAATGTGGTTTTCTTCTTCTCTAATGCTTCGTCTTCTGGTGAGAGCTGGAAGTGGTTATTAATTGGCCATAATACAGGGTCTTCTAGGAGGAACTGTGGACAGCCAAACCATATTGAATTATTCAATTCATCCACATTACAACCCCGAGACACTTGATCCGCAGGATTTTGTTTCGTTGGCACATGTCGCCAATGTACTTTTTCAGTCAACTCTTGGATTTCGGACACTCTGTTTGCGACGAAGGTTTGTAGTGAAGATGGATGTGTTTTAATCCAATGTAAAACGATTTCAGAGTCTGTCCAAAATGTAATATTTTCGAAATGTCGACTCAACATAGGCGCTACTCTTGACCATAATTTCGAAAGAAGATGTGCTGCCGAGAGCTCGAGACGCGGAAGAGATTTGGTCTTCAGCGGAGCCACTCTAGACTTTGCAGTAAGCAGCATGCATTTAATACCACTAGCAGATTGGCTTCGTATGTATATGCAGCATCCGCACGCCCTTATTGAGGCGTCGGAGAAGCCATGTATTTGGCAGATGGCACTCGACTCAACGTTTACGTAACGAGGAATGCTTATAGATGAGAGCTGCATTAGGTTGGCTTTAAAGTTCTGCCAGCTAGTGTCAAGGCGCAATGGAATCGACTCATCCCAATCTAGTTTTTGGATCCAAAGCTCTTGCAATAAGATTTTTGCTTTGGTAACTAGTGGGGCTAGTAATCCAAGAGGATCGAAAAGGCGAGCAGAAACTGACAATATGTTTCGTTTAGTGGCTCGCAGATCATTAAAATTGTCGTCTAAAACAAATCGAAACAAATCCTCTTTCGACAACCAATGGATTCCTAACGTTTTAGTGGAACTTTTGTCATTGAAGCTTAATGACTTTTCAGTGCAATCACTGTCGAAAAATTTAGGGTGGTTCGAAAACCACTTCGTTAAGGAGAATCCTGCCGAGTTTAATATTTTAATTACCTCACTTCTCAAAAGATCTAGAGACTCAAAACTTTCGGACCCTGTTAATAAATCATCAACATAAAAGTCTCTTTTGATGGCCAATGAACCGAGTGGATATTTCATTGTATTGGCATCACTGAGCATTTGCAAACACCGTGTTGCGAGAAATGGAGCAGGCGCAGTGCCGTATGTTACGGTGTTAAGACGAAAAATTTGAATTTGCTCAGAAGGATGCTCTCTCCACACAATAAGTTGACAATTTCTGTCTTCTTCATGCATCATTATTTGACGGTACATTTTAGTAATGTCCGCTGTTAGTGCATACTTATGTAATCGAAAACGAAGAAGAGTTGAATATAATTCTTCTTGGATGGTTGGACCTACCATCAAAAGTTCATTCAACGCTATTTGAGTTGAAGATCGACTCGAAGCATCAAATACAACACGTAATTTGGTTGTTGTGCTCTCGGGCCTTAAAACGCATTGATGCGGAATGAAGTAGTGTGGCTCACTCGGGATCTTATTGTTCGTTGGGCTCATGTGACCCAATGCTCTATATTCATTCATAAAGTCCAGATACATTTTGCGAAGTTCTGGATCTTTTAATGTCCTTCTCTCCAGGGCCTGAAACCGCCGAATTGCGGTTTCATATGAGTGACCGAGTAACTTACGGTCAGCTTTAAAGGGCATTCTGACTTGAAGCCGTCCTGAAGGCAATACTTGAGTAGTATTAACGAAAAAATTTTCACACTGTTGTTGCTCTGGTGTGAATTTGATGCCATTTGATTCTGAAGGTAATTCTTCTAGAGCCCAAAATTTTTGGACTACTGAATCGATTGACGTTAAGTCTTCTTCAGCTTGGCATAATGTGCTATGTAATCTGGGAGGAGAACTTATACTACTGGCGTATTTGCCAGACACAATCCATCCTAAAAGGGTTTTCTGAAGAGTTGGTTGGTTAGGACCATTTTTAATTTGACCAACAGCTAAAAGATCGAAAAATGTTTCAGCACCCAATAGGATATCCACTTTTTTTAGATTTGTGGAATTCTGGGTCCGCCAATTCAATATTGTGCGGAATTTTCCAGCCACTAACATTAATGTTATGGTCTGGATGATTTGCCGAAATGCATCGCATTACCCAGAATTCCGCCGAAAATTCAAAATTATTTAACCGGGACTTGACAAACGCGCTTAGTTTTGACCCCACTTTTGTATTGGAATTGCCAATTCCTATTACACTTAATGTTTTATGCTGACGTCGAATCCGCAACTTTTGTGCCAAGTCCTCCGTCATAAAGTTGACCTGGGAGCCTGAGTCCAGCAAGGCTCTCGCAGGCAGGTAATCTCCGCAGCTGGTCCTCACTAAAATTACTGCTGTTGCCAACATGACCCGATCCGGCATACTGGCTGTATGCATGGCATGTGTGGTGGATGGTTGCGGATGAGGTGCAGCGGGGAAAGAGATTGGATATTGGTACAACAGTGTGTGATGCGATCGATTGCACACACGACATCGATCCGCTCTGCATTTCGAAACGGTATGTCCCTTACGCAAGCAATTTATGCATAAGGGTACCGATTTGACGAACTCGAACCTCTGCTGCACCGGAAGCGCCTTGAAGGTGGGGCAGGCAGTCAAATGGTGATCCCTCGATTTGCACTGTTAGCAAAGAGGCTGCCTCGTATTTGCAGCAACCAGCGCCGATTTGGTCCTGTCCATCTGTTGTTGTTTCCCATGATGCGCACTGCTTGTAGGTATGGGCTTCGTCCTAGAGTGTGATGCTCCTTCCGCTGACAGCTGCTGGTATCGTCGATTTAAGGTGGCCTCACAGTCCTTCCACAGTGGCAGTTTGTCATAGTCCAGCGCTTCTTCCCATTTGGATCGGGTGGCAGGGTCAACCTTTGTCATTACCATGTGTATGATTATTGCGTTCGTTATTTGTTTTTCATCACCCAGCGATAGCAACGAATCATATACCGCTGACACTTCGTCAATCATTGAACGCAGGGAAGGCGCAGAAGGCTTTGGGATTGTTGGCAGCTCAAAAAGTTTAGATATTGTATTGAAAAATATCAAACATTTATTATCATAAACTTTTTTGAGACTTGCCAACGCTTTCGGATAATTTTCATCCGACATCTGGAACGCTTTAACTGTTCCCAGAGCCTCTCCAGATAGACAATTTACCAAATGGTTAAATTTTTCTATATCTGGGATATTTGGATCGTTATGAACCAAGCTCTCGAATAAACTCATAAAATTTTTGAATTCGGAATACTCTCCCTTGAATTTCGGCAAATTCATTTTAGGGAGCCTTGAGCTGTGAGAAGCTACAAAAGATGTTTCGGCAAGTGAATTTTTATTTTTTGCTAAAATTGACTTAATTATGGACTTCGTTTCAACGATTATGTCCTCTAACTCCCCTCGGGCCATGTCGTCCTCATCAATTTCTTCAATCTTTGATTGGCATTTCATCAATTTTTCACTATGTGAATTTAATATATCTAAACGACATTCCAATTCTATTGGATCTAAAGACATAGTCTTTTCAAGAAGGCCCGTTTTAATGCGCAAAATACTACTTTTCGCCACCGTTCTTTGACGTCTTAACGATTTTAAGTCCGTCAACTCCTTACTTGGAGACAGGTTTGCGAGAGTTGGCTTTGGCTTGCTCATTTTGCTTGTTTAAATTAAATTTCCGAAAAAAGACTATTACGGTTGGCAACAGATATACCAAGAATCGATATGGCGAAAACGAAAAAATATATGTATGTATGTCGATTCCCAAATATACGAAAGCCAAACCAATAGCAATAGAAGTTGGCAACAAATATATTTGGAATCGGTTACGAAAACGAGAAAAAAATAATATCGATTCCCAAGTATACGAAAGCCAGACCGATAAATGCGCAAAATGAGCAATAGCACAAAAAAGTAATTTAATCAAAAAATGTCCGAACGAAAATCGACAAAAATTGCGAAAAAACGACCGATAATTATAAACCGGAGGGTCCCCCTTGCGGTGGTGAATCGCGGTTTCAATATATTTTTATTATATGGCTGATCGAGCCTTTAATTACTGTTTTATTGAAAAAATTTTTTGGTTGGATTAATTTTTTTTTTTTTTTTATAATTCTCTGGAGGGTCCCTTGGGTGGTGAATCGCAGAGAATTTTAAATTGTTATAAGCTGGAGGGTCCCCCGAGGGTGGTGAATCGCAGCTTTTAATTATTTAATTTATTGGTTGTACAAACCATTAGTTATAGATTTTTATTTCTCGCGGATCGAAAAAAATTGCGAAAAACAAGATAATTTAATTTTGCAATTAATAATTTTTTCCCCTTTATTTCAAAATAAAGGGCTACCGCAAAATCCCAAAATCCCTTGATTCACTTTAAATTTATACATTTAGACATAAACATACGTGGGGTTCAAATATGTATATTAATTTTATAGTATATAATATATGTATATATTGTTATATATGTATATATGTCAAGACAGTGAAACAAAAGGGAGAGCCAAAAACTGAAAGTGTGCACTTTGTTGTTTATTCGAATTTTCGTTTGTTTGCACCACTTTCAATAATCCGCACTCGTTACCTGGTGCGTCGGCTGTTTGCCGGCGCTCACTTCCCTTTTGCACAGAATACAGCGGCAGCTCATTCCCACGACGGCAGCGGCTTGATGGCAGCAGCGGCTTGATGGCAGCAGCGGCTTGATGGCAGTAGCGAATTGATGGCAGCAGCGACGTTGTGGCAGCGGTGGGTTGATGGCAGCGGCGACGATGGCAGCAGCGAATTGATGGTAGCGTTGACGCGGCGTAGCAGCGGCGATGATGGCGTTGACGCAGCGGCAATTTTGGTGGTGACGTAGACGTTGGTGGAAATGTAGCAGTACTGGAGATGAAAACGTTACGTTATGTTTTCCTCTATTGCGGCACTGGACACGGCACTTTTGACACAACGGACACTTAGTGGCGATTGCGGTTATAGCGTTTTTTTTACATTAGCGTTAGACCGGCACTTTTGTCACGAAACAGTTCAAACGCTTTGGTAGAACTTTTTTGGAACTCACTGTTGGTGTGTTAACACAGCCACCGCTTCCTTATGCCCACAATATATTTGTATGTTTTTCTTGCTTGTTTCTTTTTCACTCTGCACTTGCACTCTCTTTAATTTGTTAATATGTATTTATATGTTATCTCCTTTAATCTCTTTTTTTTCGAAATTTGGTAGCACAGGTAAGTTTTGCACACACTCTTTATCACGTATGTCTGTATGTAATTTTGTATGTATATTTTAGTATTAATTTTCCCTTTTTTTTACAATTTCTTTTGTTTAGTTTTTAACGATTTTCTGCTGCACACATCACTTCACTCACTCGAATGTAGATATAAATATATGTATGTATGTATTTAAATTTTGTTTTCTTAGGAATCACTCCACTTTAAAGTAACACCTTTACTTTAACGTAAGTATATATGTACGTTAGTATAACTTTTTGTTTTTTAGGTTTGTATATATTTTGCTTTTTCAGCTTTTTTTTTTTTACCGTGTTTAAATATATAACACTAAATATATAACACGAGTGTTATATATTTTTTATATTTGGTCACCACTTTTACTTCGCCGAAAGCCGAACACCGAAAACCGAGATCCGAAAGAAATAAAAGACAGGTAATTGGTTTGAAAGAATTATTAATGCACTTGTTCTATAAATGTATTTTAGTTTTAACTTTTTAATTACGCACTTGTCCCTGCTCGGGCGCCATGAAAATTCTCAAGCGTTTTTGAGAAACGAAAAATAGTTAGGGGTGCGCAATTTTAAATCACACCAATTACCTGTCACGAAAAATACTTATAAATTATTCCGGTAACGAAAAGCGTGCGTTCGGTTCCACGGTTCTAATACAATAGCAGTTCTTTATTTCTTAAACTAATTGCTAAGCCTAAATCTTAAAACTAACGGCTTAAACTAGTGGTAAAATAAATATGTATCAATAAGGGGTAAGTATAATAATCTTCAACTTTTCTTTCAATATTGTAACAGATTATGGTAATAGATTAAGGTGAGTATATTTAACATTGTTAGGGTAAGTATTTTATAATAGATTTTCTTAACTTAATTTATAACAATTCAATATTTCATAATTTTTATAATTCAATATTTTATAATTCATTTATTATTTTTATTTTAAGTATAAATTTGTAGATATGTCGCTTGACGCAACATGCTTCATATTCGAACGCAAGACGAACAAATGTTGAACGTGTTAATGAGCGGCTGGTCCGCTGTCTCTGTCCATCTCGTAATCGTGCTGTAGCTATGTGTTGTTCACGCGCCGCTCTTGTTCTGGCAACAGTTTGTCGCAGACGTCTGTCACGCTGTTCTTGGGATTCTTTTACACGACTCTCTGCTGTCCTGATTCTTTGAGCTGAGTTTCTTGCTGCGATTTGTTCTGCAGACTGCTGAACTCTTTGAACCCTTTGGCATTGTGCCGCTCTACTCCGTGCATTATTGAGGTTAGATTTTTTTGGTGGCATTTTATTGAAAATATTACTTGAAAGTTCAAAATAAGATTTAATAAATAAAATGAAAAGCAAGCTAATAATACTTACTTTTATTTAATTCGTTTAAATAGTTTTAAATAATAAAAAGAAAGCAAAGCGTGGCCGAGTCTGGTAAATTTTAAACACACGTTTTACGTTTAATAAATTTTAGCTAAAGTAAACGTTTGGACTTTTAATATAACAGCATCTACTTCTATAGCGCCATCTAGCCTAATCCAGCGCACATATTCAATTACCTTACAACGTCAGCCGTTAGAATCACAAATAAGTGTCAATAAATGTATTCTCATGTAGCGCCATCTACTGCAATAGCACATATAGCTCTAAATTTAACTCCAAATGTACATTTAGCCATACAAAATTCTATACCTAAATGCAACTAAATGAAATTTTTTTTTGCATTTAGGAAATACATGCAGAAATCAACTCTGCGATTTCCTAAATTCCTCTGAAATATCCCAAATTCGAGGAAGATTTACTGGAAAAGAGTGGCAGCATTGCTTATTTGTCTGACCATACATATATACATAACTTTATTTATTTCACGGATTGTATGTGATTTTTTCTTAAATTTAGAATATTGGAAGTCATAGACTCGTATAACTTTACCACAAATAATATAAACTTCAAACAACGCATTTTCATTTAATGTTTTTAGCAAGTGGCAGCTTTTGTTATGACAGCCTAAATCCATGAAAATTTACTGTTGAAATTGATAAAACACCGTCAGCTGTTAGAAATGTAGCGCCATCTACTGTAACATACCGCACTTACTCAATACCGCTGTTAGCGCCACCAACTGGTGGATAGCTCTTTGCTAATAGTAAGCAAATAAATAAATAATGCGACTATAAGGAGAGTTATAAACTATCCTATTTTTCAAGTTGGACCAAACTGCACACAGTGTTAAAAATTTCATTAAAATCGGTTCAGTAGTTTAGGAGTCCATCGAAATCAAACAACGTGACACGTGATTTTTATATATTAAGATAAACTATTTTTAATAGTTTGTTTTCAGTTTTAATATTTTATATTGTAAAAAATTGTAATTGAAAACATAGATGTGCTCAAAACTATATATGCGTATTGGGCAATGGCAACATTGTTCAAATGAAAACAAACAAAGATGGCTGATTTCTGCGTTTTTACCACGTTTTTCGCTGTGCACACATTTTGCCGATGAGGAAGGAAAAGGAAGGAAGAGCCAGTAGCGTTTTTCACTGGTTCTGCTATAATTCTAAAATGAAGTGATGGAAATCAATTTTAGAAGAATACCATTACGAACTACAGTACAAACCAGACACTATGAATAAAGTTGAAGATGCTTTATCTCGCCCCCACGCAATTCACATATTAACTCTATAAAGTTGACCCAGAACAGCGGCGAGAGCTCCTCGCAGAATTTAATACCATTTGCCAATGTACCACTTAACGTATTCAAAAACCAAATCATTCTCAATGTAGGAAATAATACTGACTATAAGTTCGATATTCCCAACATATCATCGCCACATAGTAACTGACGTAATTTCAACGAAGAAAAATTAGCCAATATCCTTAAATCATATTTGAACCCATCGGTGACTAATAGCCTCATGACAGACTAACGAACACTAGGTATAATACAAAAGATTATTGCCCATCGTTTCAACAGATACAAAATACAGTTCACTAGAAAGTTAGTAAGAGATTTAACAAATTCAGCCCATCACAATAAAGAAATTATTAATGAACACAATCGTGCCCATCGAAATAGCGAAGAAAACAAGTTGCAAATTGTGACACAGTGCAGAACATGTAAGTTTAATAAATAGGACCGTCACCCTCATAAACACGCTATTCAAAGTACACCAATACCTGAGTACCCCGGACATATTGTCCATATCGATATATGTATACCACACAAAAAAACAGCTTATTCTTACCGCCATAGATAAATTTTCGAAATATGCTCTTATTAAACTAATTAAGTCACGAGCGGCAGAGGATCTGAAACAACCTCTTAGAGACATGATAATTTCATTAGGAATACCAAAAGTAATTATATTCGACAATGAAAAATCATTTAATTCCAGCCCAATCACATTCATGCTGTCCCATCAATTCAATATAGAGATTCACAAAGCTCCACCCTATAAAAGCTGTTCGAATGGCCAAGTTGAGAGATTTCTCCTTACTCTTACCGAATTAATACGTTGCCTCAAATCATTTGAGGAACTCCTTGACAAATCAATTTTTGAATACAACAACTCAATCCGTTCAACAACCGGTAAAAACCTTCTCGAGTTTTTCTTTGGACACAGATTCCAAACAAATAGAAATAAATAGGCAAGAAAACGTTAAGAGGCCACGAGAAAAACAAGAAGCCGACTTAAACCATCATAATAAAAACAAAACGCCCATGAAGAATTACGAAATAAAAGGTTAGGAAATAAACTAACTCCGCGATATAAAGAGGAAATAGTCGCTAAAAACTTTAGCAGTACTGTCCTCACCAAATCAGTTAAAACTGTTCATAAAAATTTAATTAAAAACTTTTTTAAATAAGAAGTTAAAATTATAACTTAACGAAAAATTACAAAAATAATATGCATCAGAATTAGAAAAAAAACATTTAAGTAAATAAAATATAACTTTACTAACAAAAATAAAACTAAAAAGTAAAAATAAAAATATTTAAAATTGAAATTGAAATTGTAAAAAGAAAAAAATTATTACATACACTTATGTTATTAACTGCGCCAAGGCCAATATTATAATTTCATATAAATTAAAAAAATGAGAATCTTTTAGAGTAAGAATCACTTGTAAGAATGAAAATGAATTGTAACATTTTTTTCTAATATTTAAATATTTAAAGCAATAAATCATGTAAAATATGTATGTACATTAGGGTAGGTTTTTCAAAATAAATTTTACATTTTTGGAAGTGCTCACTTCTAGAAATATGCCATTTAGTGTAAAAATACAATTGTGACAGTTTCAGCTCAATCGGATTTTGCCTTCCCGTGCCGAAAATGCCTTGAAGTTTGATAAAATTGCCATTTTTCGCGAAAAAGCGTTATTTTTCGACTTTAACTTATGACTGATTCCACCTATTACAATAAATTTATTATCAAATGAAAGGTAATTTTGTTGAAATTAAAGTCTATTATAATACATTTTCTTTAGAAATGTATGGTTTGGAAGATATTTAACATTTAATGGACCAAGTTCGTGTCAAATGCCTTAGTATAGTTCTTCGCAGTAACACTCGACGTTCTCCACGATTTTTGAAACTATCCTTACCTTAACCATAAACAATGCATACACTGAAGTCCTTTATTTTATTATAATAGAAAAAGCTAGAAATTAGTAAAATCTTTTAGTTATATATTGTATTTTCAGTTTTCGTACATTAATTGGTACAATGTTTAACAAAAAGATAAGACGATGGGAACAAATTTATTTAAAAAATAAACATGTAGAAAAGAAAATTCATACTAAAAACAAAAATTATAAAAAATTTATCAATTTATTTATATATTATTATTTCCAATATCATTCATCAGATAAAGGTAGAGAAAGGGTACTTTTGGAAGTATCAGGGTAAAGCCGACGACAATCCGCTACCACCTGAAGCAGGAATTGATTTTGCTCCTCATCTTTTGTAAGAATACTATTGAAGTCTTGAATTAACTTAACCCCTCTCTCTGCCGTGTCGTTTACTACTTTCATACTCCTAACCAAACTTTGAAGTTTCAAAAAGTCTTTATCTTCGGACCATTTCTTGGGGTCCTCTGTCAAAAAATCAGTTTTGACTTTGAAATATTCGAAAAAGGCCAGGTTTTGATCCAAAACAAAGTTCTGAAGCGAAATATTTTTAAATAGGTTCACAGCTTCATTTTCAGAAACTTGCACCCTCATTATCCTTGAAGACCGTTCTTCTTCTGTTAAATTCCTGTACGATAAAATCTTTTTTGAAATATTTCTTTATATTTCATTTGAAACATTTTTGTCAAATAAGCTAAGGCAAATCAGTTCCGGTTTCAGATACCGCAGGTGAAGTAAATATTTTCCCAATACCTTTTCTGATACACCTTGATCAATACGTCTGTACTTAATTACATTCTGAACAAATTGTAAATCATTACTAGGTGCACTTATTGCGATTGAAGCTTGACACCACATCTTCACATACAAATTAACAATAAATAAACAAATAGCTTTTAGTGAACTGAACTCCTCTTTGGACAAAGAAAACTGTTCTCTAAAAATGAACATTTTCAGAGAGTAAATGGCCTTTGCCATCCAACGGGCGTGATGATAAGCACCAGGAGTGTTAAACGAAACATCGTGAGAAGGGACTTTTCCTAAAAATATTAAACATAACTTAATAAGTTCTAAGTAATCATCCCTCGGCTTTTTTTCAGTTAACTGAAAGAGAAGAAATTCCGAAACCTCTCTTTCGAACTCTGCCACTGACTTCTTTACCGAATCATCCTGTACCCTTTCAATGTATTTAGACTGATCTATGTTAGGCCAATGTATTTGAAATCTTCTAAAAATGTCAGGTTGGGGAGCAGTCGTTGATCCCATTTTGTACTCAAATACTGACCGTAAAACGACTTCTAAAATGTGATGGCGGCAGGCTAAGTACAACAAACTTTTACCTAGCTGTTTTTCTAACAAGGTGCATGCGCCAAGAACTTCCGTCAGAGTGAGTTTTGCAGCATCACTAAAAGGTAATCCAACTTCACGAATGTTGTAAAACAATGAGTTTAACACTTGATGATTAGATGGCAGTTTACTCCCGAATATTTGATGAGATGAATACCCAATTAAATAAATTAGGGTTTTAGATCGAACACGAACATTAGATGAGGTAGTAGCCATTTGAATTTAATTATATAACTATGTATGTAATATCTTGCACTTTCTAATATCGAACTGTTCACTTAGCACAACAAACTTTAAAATAACATTTCTTTTAAAGCGTCAAAATCAAATAGGGGATTCCCCACTTTTTACTTACTACCTGAATACATAGCGGTAAATATGAGCACCAAGTCAGGCACGAGATGCCAGAAATATACAATACCAAATAATACTAGAGATGCCAGCTTATTGGAGAAAAAATATGTTTAGTGAGGTTGAAATATGAAAAAGTAGTAAAGTAAAGGTTAATAAAAGTTATCTGATCTTTTGTTGTTGTCGCTTTATTTTCGTAAAAGTATAGGATATACTAAAGTAAAGTTGCATAGAATGAAAAGTTAAGAAATTGGCGGCCCAATTATGGCACTGTCTTAGGCCAAGGCCAAACTCACCAAAATGTCAAAAAATACTTAAAAACAAGTAAGAAAGGGCTGTCTTCGGCCATGCCGAAGCCTTTATACCTTTCATGAATATATAAAATTCTAATTTAAAATACTGCATTGTTAGCGTAAAAAGTATTACATTTTAAAACACTACTTATTTTCTCATAGGAGTGTCAAATTGCACGTTCCTAGCTGCTTTAGTACCAAACATATAGAGCAAAATCTCATATCTGAACAATCAAGGTTATATCAGCTATATATGGTCCGATCTGGCCGGTTCCGACAAATGTCTAATAGAATATAGAAATACATCTGCCTACCAAGTTCCATTCGGATATCTCAAAAACTGAGGGACTAGTTTGCGTTCAAACAGACAGACGGACAGACGGACATGGCTAAATCGAATCTCCTACTGCTACTGATCATTTTGGTATACTTAGGTATGGGTCTATCTCTTCTTCTTCTTACACTTACAAACATCGGACCAAAGTTAATATACCATTTCATTTTCATGAAAAGTATAAAAATACTTAAGCGAGCCTTAAATCCGAAAAATATTATGTGTGAGTGTCACCAAAAAGGCACATAACACGAACTTGGTCCTTTAAATGTTAAATATCTTCCAAACCATAAATTTCTAAAGAAAATGTATTATAATAGACTTTAATTTCAACAAAATTATCTTTCATTTGATAATAAATTTATTGTAATAGGTGGAATCAGTCGTAAGTTAAACTCGAAAAATAACGCTTTTGCGAAAAATGGCCATTTTATCAAACTTCAAGGCTCTTTCGGCACGGGAAGGCAAAGTTCGATTAAGCTGAAACTTTTACAATTGTATTTTTACACTAAATGGCAGATTCCTAGAAGTGAGCACACACAAATTTCAGAAAAAAAAATTCACCTCTATTCACTAAAACCACCCTAATGTACATAGTTAAGAACTACACCACTTAATTGCGCAAAGGCGAATAAACAGCACTTATCATCAGTCCAAGGAATCAAGCCAATCGTCAGTGAATATGATACCAGTGCCAAATAAACTACATATGTCGCTCAGTGAAACATTTAATAAATAAAAGCTTACGGTACGAAAGAGGACTCTAGAGCTCAGCCATAGTACTCCTTACATTGAAGTCTCCCAGTTGTCCAAATAAAACTTTACAATCACTTGGCTGTCGAACGCCGACGTTCGAAAATAAGAAGGGAGGAGTTAACAATATAAATATTTTTTTTACACAGTACAGTGTACTGTATCATGTAAGATTAAGAATGCTCAGGAAAGCAGGTACAAATTTGGCAAACGCATCACGCCACTTTACCGCTACCCATTAAAAGAACGCCAAACTAAAATTACGGATTTCAATGACGCTACTAGCACGCCACTAATAATATGCGTCGCTGCCGACGTCTCGCTCTGCCGGCGCTTAGAATATTACGCTTAGATTTAAGTTTCACTTTTAATTCGGCTGTTCATTAAGTTGGTTGGACATCGCTCCAACAACTTAGAAATTAAAATTAAATAAGTATTTTTATAATTTTACAGTTGTGACTACGCTCGGCTACTTCTGCCGGCGCTCGTGTAGGCTTCAATGACGCTGTCCTGCTGTACACGTTGACAGGTTAGTTGACTGTTGACGCGGATAGACGTGCGTGCGCATCGTTGCGATATTTTCCTAGTGGTTTTTCGGAGATTTTTGCGATTTTCTTTTGTGCGATAATTTGTTTACTCGATTTGGCTGGCACCGTTATTGCCTGACGCGTGTGTGTAGCGGTTCGGTGAGTTTGTTAGGGCGATCGTGTTTAGCGAGGGTGAGTGACCGCGAGTGTTCTGTGCGAGTACACATTTTTGTGCAATTTTTGTGCATTTTTGTGTACTGACTCGGCGTGATATAACGGGTGAGTGGTCTTTTTTAATACTAACATATATACGGGCAACGTGGTCATCCACGTTGTTGTTATTGGCGGAAGCTTCGCACGGTTCCAGTGTAGCTCTGTATTGTTGGCATTCTTGCTGACTGGACTGCCTGCCAGTAGTTCTGTGCTGAGCATCTGGCGTTTAGTCGGCTCGGATTGCCCAAAGGGTGCAAGCGTCTGTCTAGCATTGGGGATTGCGACTCCTGTGTGGACAAACGGTCGTAAGAGCGTACCGTTTAGCCCACGGTGTGGTTCGGTTCAGCGCCACATCGATCGAGTCCGGAACGTTACGGGTACATTGTCCGTCCGGCGGCCAATTGAGTGGCCTTTATCCGTCCACTGGTTGGGGTTGTGGGCTGCGCCACTGCGATCACGCGATAATCGACCGCTTGGGTGGTCACTGTTACTGAGCGGGCCTGCGTGCGAGTCGCATTTTTCAGCGCGTTCAGACGCAAACACCTGGAGAGCAGCTGCTCCCGAATCGTTCTGCTGCGCTAGTGTTACGCCAGCGGATCAGTTCAACTGATTAGGTGAGTCGGGAAGCGAGATGCCTCCTGGACGGAACAGGAAGACAAAGACCTTCGCTGGAAGCGGAGAATCCGCCGGGAGTGCCAATGTGGCCTCCGCTGAGGAAGCGGTTGTTTAACCGTCCAGAACGGTTAGCCAAGATACGATAAGCGGGTGCGCTAAAGCGGCCGGTAGAAAAGGGGGCGAGACGAAGCGAGATTTTTCGCGGGGAGCGGTTGTTGTTGGGGGTGGGGCAATCAGCCATGTGGCCGCTGCCAAGAGGATAACGGCGGCATTGAACGAATTGATGTTCGATGCGAAGAATTTTGATGTTGCGACCGCGAAGGGGCTTTTGGAGCTTGCCTCAAAATATGAGGCGCTCCTGATGACGGTTATTACTGAAAATGCCTGCACCTCCGGCATCTGTGCTGGAGGAAATCGCACCGGTGATGCCGAAGCCTGTGGAGACCTGGTCGGTCGTTGTCAGGAGTAAGGTGCCTACTACTTCCTCTTAGGAAGTTGCTCAAAAAGTAGTGAAGGAGGTGGGTCCCTCACTTGGTGTGAGGGTCCACGAGGTTAGGCCCCTCCATTCTAGAAAGGGAGAGGGTGGCGAATAACAAGAAACTCGAGAGGTGAGGTTGAACGTGACTGTCAACCGGAAGTTGGGTCGTCGAGTGGTAGTCCAGGGGGTCCATATGGAGATCTCTCATGAGGAATTCATGGAGGAACTACTCCGTCAGAACCTCCAGGACTTCAACCCGGCGTCCCAGAGGTCGGACATGAGGATGGTTAGTCGTCCCTGGAAGGTAACCCCTGAGGGTAGCACTAATGTCGTCCTTGAGGGTACGGACAAGTTGATGTCCGCTCTCTTGGAGACAGGTCGTGCTACATAAAGTGGTTCTCTTTCAGGGTGCGACCTGATAGCCCCGTTGCAGGCTGCTTCCGTTGTATGGGATTTGATCACAGGGTGGCTGAGTGTAGGGCTAAAGCAGATGTCTGCCGGAGGTGCGGTCAGGAAGGCCACAAAGCTGCCAGTTGTGTCAATGCAACCCATCGCCGCAACTGTAAGTTTAAGGGTAGGCCAGCTGGGCATCTAATGATGTCAGCTGTCTACCCTATATATTGTGATGGGTGGGATCATCCAGCTTAACTGTCAGGGCTCCTATGCCGTGATGTGTGAGTTGCGGGGTTGTATGGTTGAGGGTGGGTGCGGTATTGCTCTACTCCAGGAGCCCTATGCCACCAATGATGTGGTTCGAGGTCTTCCTGGAGGTTTTAAGGTCTTCACTGATCTTAGAGCTAACGCCGCAATATTTAGGAATAATCAACGCTACGATTGCGTAGTCGTGGATTTTTCACAACTGGGTATATGTGTAGCGATAGAAGGGGAGTTCGGTAGGATGATTGTCGCTAGTTTATATTGTAAATATAGCGAGCCCCTAGAGAGAGCTACTGCTACTTGTAAGTAGTAGCCCATTTATCCTAGGGCTGGATGCGAGTGCCTCGTCCTCGATGTGGTTTAGTAAGGCATCCCGGCATTCGTCTGGATACCAAAGCCACAGTCGAGCGAGTGGTATACATTCGATGGGCCTGAGGACGTGAGCGACATTGACGTAACACTTATGAATGAGGCAGCAAGTAGGGTTTTCAGTGTTAGATGTGAGGTTAAGGGAGGGTGGGGATTGAGTGATCATAATTTGCTTCAAACTATGGTTACCCCTCGATCTCTTCCCTCACTTATGAGAGTCCAATGCGGCGATGGCTTACAGCTGGTATTGACCGGAACCATTATGGATTCTCGGTTAGGGATGCGCTGTTGGGAATGCTGCTTAGGGTTTTTGAGGAGTTGGGGGTGGACGAGCAAATTGCTCGTCTCTATGAGGGGGTTAATGATAGGGTTTTTGGTAGGTATGAGTATTTGAAAGTTAGAAAAATTAAGTGGTTAACGTTTAAGAGGAGGACTGTCAGGCGATTGAGGAGAAAGTTTCAATGCGCCCGACGTTCTAATTCAGATAGGTTGTCCCAGTTTAGGCATGAATTTAGTTGTGTGGATAGGGAATACAAGGAGATGTTGGTGAAAATTAAGAAAAATGAGTGGAGGAGCTTCGTTAGGGAAAATAGAAACGACCCTGGGGTCAGGTCTACAGGATCTGCCGGGGTCGTAGGAGGGAGGAGGTCACCCCTCTTGGCGTCGGTGAAACTCTGTTATCGTCGTGGAGAGAGCGTGCGGGGGTTCTGTTAGGTGCGTTCTTTCCTAGGTAGGAGGTACAGGTACCTCATGCCCAAGAGTCCAAGAGGTGCCTGTCCCTCCATTAGATGATGGGGAGTTGGGGTACGCCTTTGGTCTGGTTAGGTCTAAACGGTTCCCAGGTTTTGATGGTTTGAACGGAGAGATGTGGAAGTTCATTCCGGAATACTTGGAGACCATTTATAATAAGTGCGTCTAGGAGGGATACCTTCCACGCGAGTGGAAGAGTGCTACGGTTGTTCCTCTCCTGAAGTCCCCTGACAAGGTCAGGAGCGATCCTCGATCTTATCGGGGCATCAGCCTCCTTCCAGTACTTGGAAAAGTGCTGGAAAGAGGCATGATAGAACGGCTTCAGGAGCTAACGCGGGGTATGTGGTCGGATAGGCAGTTTGGGTTCAGGAAAGGACGCAGTATAGAGGATGCGTGGTTTTTCGTTCAGAATGTCGTTAGGGAGAATATCAACAATTATGTCCTTGGCATATTTGTTGACTTCAAGGGAGCGTTCCATTACCTAAGCTAGGATCGAGTGGTACAACGGCTGGAGGAGCTTGGCAGTCCGGAAATTACTCTTTGGCGGAGATATTTTTCGGACAGAAATGCCTCTCTTGTCGGCATGAATGGAAGTGTGGAGATCGGAGTTGTTCGCGGCTGCCCGAAGGGTTCCATCTGGGGTCCATATATTTGGAACCTAATGATGGACACTCTACTTGGGCAGCTCGAGCCACTCTGTAAGTGTTGTGCTTATGCGGACGACCTTCTTCGTGTTGTTGAAGGTCGCTCGAAGTCTGAATTCGAACTGGCGGGAGCAGATCTCTTGGAGATTGTTAATTCTTGGGGTTTAGGTGTGGGGGTTGACATATCGATGGTTAAAACGGTGGGAATGCTGCTGAAAGGTAGATTGTCACCGGTTTGTCCACCGATTGTCCGTGTGAATGGGGTCAGCATCAAATATGTGACGCAAGTCAAATATCTGGGGTTGACCATGAGTGAAAGGATGTGTTTTACTCCACACTTGGTGAATGTGAAGGAGCGACTGCAGGCAACCGTAGGCAAAATACGACGTATTTTGAGGAGCGATTGGGGTCTCGGACGTCGTGCTGTCCGCACCATATATTGTGGCTTGTTTGTGGCCTGTGCCACATATGGAGCCCCGGTATGGTGGGAGGTAGCCGCGACTGTCTTGGGATCTCAAAAACTCCTCTCAATACAGCGTTGTATGATGCTTGCTTGTTTGCCTGTGTGACGCACCGTCTCAACGGATGCGACGCAGGTTTTATTAAGTGCACCCCCTCTTGACCTGATTGTCATACAGCGAGCTGTTGCATTCAGGTTAGGAAGGGGCTTGAGTGCGTCATTGCTGCGGAACGATTGGATTTCCGACGATGATGATTCTAGATGATAGGGTCAGATGTAGGTGGCAAGAACGTTGGGACAATAGTCCTAACGGCCGAGTGACGTGCGAGGACATTCGGAACGTTGGGTTCGTTGAGGATAATCCAGACTTCAGATTTTGTCTGAGTGTGGGTTTTATGCTTACGGGGCATGGGCCTATGAATGCATTTTTGCAACAGAGGCACCTATCGGATACGTCGGGGTGTTTTTGTGGGGCAGTTTTAGAAAACTGGTCGCATTTAATTGCAGAGTGCCCGATGTACTCGGACATTAGGGATCTGGGTGGTATGGGGATTAGCTGGACTGATGGACGATTAGATGTTAGTAGGATACAGATAGGGTCGTTTGCGCGTGAATTATTAAAGCGGCGAAGGCGGTTAGCTGGGAATTAGGGTTAGTGTTTGTATGATTGATGTGTGCAAGTGATGTCAGTATGGGGTCCAACCCCTGGCCACCAGTCCAGAGTAGTATGGAAGCTCAACTGGTAGTAGTTTCGGCTACGAGGTCTGACCGGAGGCTGGTACCACGGGGAGCAGGAGCCCTTGGAGGTAACCAACCAGCTCATGCGGACTGGCCCCTCGGGGAGTATCGTGGTGGTTGTGGTTGAAACCCAAATGCGGGAAGAACTGACTTTGTCAGTTGAATGTGGAGTTGCATCGCAACCGGGTGACGGACCCAAAGCACGGCAGAGGTGTTAGATGGGCCTCGAACCCTACCAAAGTGATTAGTGTGTCCATTCCACACTGCCAATGGTACTGAAAATGCTTAGCATTCTCAGGGCGCTGATCAACGCATTGATTTGAGCCGCTGTGCTTTTGAGCGCCGTGGAGTAAGGCTGTCGGCAGCTGGTACCCACGTAAAACACACCGGACGTTGTCGCGTGCTACGACGACTACGCTCGACTATTTCTGCCGGCACTCGTGTAGGCTTCAATGACGCTGTCCTGGTATACACGTTCACACTCGCGTGCTACAACGACTACGCTCGGCTACTTCTGCCGACGCTCATGTAAGCTTCAATGATGCTGTCCCGGTATACACGTTGACGCTCCTCTGCTATGCTGGTGATGTCCTGTTCAACCACTTTAGCCGCGTAAAGATACCGGACCACGGACGACTGCTAAAGGTTGAGTTGGTCAGAGGATAAACTCACTACCAAGCTCACCCTTAACAGACGGCGTTCACAAGTCAGGGTACCAAGACTAGCCAGAGGATAAACTCACTGCGTAGTCTGATGCCGAACGTGCGTACGCTGTTACAGTCCCATGCTGACTCACTGTCTCACTGTCTGTTTCTCAATCTTCTTGTGTTTTTTAGAAGTGGCGTGGTTTTCCCGTTGTGTTATGAACAATAGGGTGTGCCTTTATGGGTTGTGTGGACTAAATTCTGTATAGATATTTAGTTCTCACAACGGACAACCAATGGCGAAGCTCACGTTTTGTCAAAGAGTCAATGTGTCGACGGACCGACGGACCGACGCGGCGACAAAGCGTCACAACATTGTATTGTTGGTAGAAAAGCCGAGCTGTGTCGAAAAAATAAGCGAACGAGCGCCGATTGTCGCCTTTTCGCTTGCCGCTCTAACAGCTTTAACAACAAACTTGCGTAAATATGTATGCATATGTATGAGCGTGCATACATCAACAGTATGCAGTAATGATGAGCGCTATTTCACTATCGGTGATTTTTTGACTGTGATCACATTTTATAAATAGCAGTTCGCTTCTATCAACTGCGATTGCAATAGCAGTTCAAACCTGTGAATTGCGATAGTTAGATTTTATGAATTGTGATTGCGGAAGTATTTCACAATAAACTTGTGAAACTGTGATTGCGATCATAGTACAGTAATTGCGATCACAATAGCAAATAGCAGAAAAGTAGCAGCCTTCTTCTGGGTATTGTATATATATAGTACGAGTATATGCGTATATGCTGTTTTTAGTCATAGCGGTTTGAAGTTTTGAGTGTAACGTTCTTATAATTTCTAATAATGGCAGTAAATGTATCAAGGAAAAGAGGTGAAGTATGGCAGATGTTTGAAGTGGTAGATGAAATATATGCAAAATGCAATATTTGCAAATCAAAAATTTCAAAACATCTTTAACAAATTTAAAAATACATGAAAACAGAATAGACATTCCACAGTGGAACTACCAGCTCAAAAGGTATATATATATGATAATTTAACATTTTTTAATATAAAGTTATTAACTTTTGCTTTACTAGTAGAAACAAGCAAATCATAATACAACTACTGTAATTCAAACACCCTCTAACTCGGAAGCTCCAATAGATATTGACAATGAGCCAGGAACTACGAGAGAGCCGAACCACCCCAACATTTGCGAAAATGTAGTGAAAAGAAAGGCGGAAAAACTTGACTCGCGTTACAGGACCCAAAAGAGATTTTTCCGCCAATAATGACAAAATATTTTCGCCGTTCCCACGACAGTTGGGTCTACGAAATTGAAACGGACCCAGAATTTTATTCAGCCAAACACTGTCAAATCGCCAGAACCTGTCGCTACAACAACAACAAAAACAACAGCCACAAATCGTTTCCGTTTAAACAACGACTTAGTTGCGATTGCAATAGCAATATAAAATCACAGTGATTTAAAAATAGCAATCACTGAAATCACAGATAGCGAAAAATCGCAATATCGCTCATCTCTAGTATGCAGGCTGTCTGTACGCGCTATACACATGTGTACGCATATCTGTATGTAAGTTTGTGTATACATTATTTGTGTGCCAATGTCATGCGAGCATATTTATGTATGTATGACAATTTGATTTGAATTCGCGAAAGCGAACATAAACACATATGGTCTTGATACATGTGAATATAAGTTTTAATTGATAAATATACGATTCATGTACATACATACCTTTATCACTATTGTAATATATTTAATTTTTGTAATATATTGTGATAGTTTGTTATATACTTACATATATAATGAAGTATACACATAAGCATGAATATATCAAATACGAGAAATAATAGGCCTTATTTTGACATTCATTACAAATATTGCTTTGAAAAAGTTAATTAATTCAAATGTATTCAGTTGCACCTGTATTCATAAATATGTACAAAAAGAATTCATTTAAACCGTTTAAAAATATAAGCAAAAGAGCTAACATGCGTCTGTAACAGCAATATAATTTTTATTCGATGCTCAGCTCTGTTCAAGCGCATCTGTTAAGATTTCTCCTGCCGAGCTGGCAGTGGTGAAACTCCCTCATCTCGACCGAGTTAGCCAAAAATATTTTTACGTTCTCCGCGCCGTGAACCTTCTTTATGATAAACGTTCTCTGACTATAGAGAAGGTTCACCGCGTTGCCATATCACGATATTTCATTTTTCGGAGCGGTACTCTTTTCTATAAATGGATTTCACCATGAAAATATTATTAGCATTTAACATGAAGGTGTTGAAAATTGCAAAATTGAGCATTTTGAGTATTAAATGAGAAAAGTTATGCTAATTTCAATGTACGCTTCCAGATTCGCATATTTAAAATGCGCAAACGGCTATGGATATCATATATAGATATTCTCCTTATATTTAATAACAAAGCACATACATAAGTGTATAAATAAGTATGCATGTGCAATTTGACCTATTTAATGATGAATTCAATTAAATCTGTTGAAATGTATAATAAAGTATTTGTTGGGTGAACTAACGTTACACCCTATTAGTTATTAAGTTATTTTAAGTTTAGTTACTCATATATAAAAGCACAGACTCAATTACACTAACAAACTAAGGTATTAAAAATTGTACGTGCATAATGCTCTCACATATGTAACTCATTTGCATATATACACGTATGCATGTCTACATATGTTCGCAACAACATAACAGCGAGAGCTTTTGTCACTCCTTTTGTGTGACTCTTTCGCATGTGCAAGCATGTGGACATCCATCGAAAATACTAGCATAAGCCTAATCATTGTACCTAATATCATTTTTTTTACATTAAATAATATAGTCTATTGCTGACCACCAAGGTGACAAGTTTTGTATTTTCTACTTCCTCTTCCAATTTAATTACACAGCCCAATTTCTCATTTAAATCATTGTTGTTTCGTTGAACTAACGCGGTTGGGAAAAACTCTTCCTGATCCTACATTTTTTGGCGCCAATTAAGAATAGTTTTTAATTATTCTTTAAAAATATATTTTCCTTCGATTCCTCGATAGTTCCTTTTATTTAAATGTTTAATATTAGTCTACACAAAATATTATAACTAATTATGTCTGAATTTCTATTCAAACTGAGGACATGAGTTGTATGCGCGTCACTCTTTCATAGCAGTGCAGTCAACTCGTGTCGTCTTCCGATTGGCTAATTCCGGTGGCGTGGCACCTGGGATAATGTCATGCTTGTTGTTGTTGGTCACGTGGTGGCTGTACATTCTTGTAAGATAATGTCCCTCCATGTGTCTGTATGTTGATCACGTTGTATATGCGTGATGTGGTATTGGCTTGTTGTTGTTGGTCACGTGGTGGCTGTACATTCTTGTAAGATGATGCCTCTCCATGTATTTATGTTTTGATCACGTTGCAAATGCGTCATGTGGTATTGGCTTGCTGTTGTTGGTCATATATGTATGGCTAGGTGTTAACTCCCTCCTCCTTTGGTGAAAAGACCTCCTGATCTTTTTATACGCTAGTTGTGGCATCCTTTTTGATGAGATTTCCATACCTTGTTGCTTTAATATTTCTTCGTATTGTTTCTGCTGTCTTTCTTGTTGTTTGAGTGTTTTACATTTCATAATTGCATAATACAATTTAAAATTAACATATAGTAGAATACATAGTGTGATTATTACAATAAAGTTATAGAAATATTTCGTATAGGATGCTCTTCATACGGGATTAAAAATTTGTGTAATTTTTGTATGTTACTGAATTGATATTTCGTATTTGTGGACATAATTTATAATATTTTTACATCTTCTTGACCGTGCGCTAAAATATACTTTTTTATTTCTTCATCTAGATTATGATATTTATTATTATTAATTTCAATTGTTTTATCAAATTGAACTAAATATGTTCCTTCATATGTTTTGTTGTTAGCATTATTTTTTCCATTTATTAATATATTTCCCCCGCTAATTTCTTTTATTTCCTCATTATTTTATTCTATAACATTACATTGTGATTGCAAATTTAATATAGGTATTGTCCAATTATTTGGTTTTTCTTCTTTGCATATGTATTTCGACAAAATATTTTTACATTTATTAATTCGTTTCATTCCATTAGCACATTTGGCAATTTTTGAGTCTAATTCTATCTTTCCGTGTTCATATGATATTGGGCTAATTTCGTAAGTTTCACATTTTTCTTTGATTATTGGATATTTATATACAACAATAAAGGTATCTCCAATTCTACACACATGAATGTCTGAGTATTCCATTAAATTTATTACGGGTATATCTGATCCTTCGGTTTTAATTATTTTTTCGATATCCTCTAAATTTATTGATGCAGAGTAGAAATTTTTATTCTTTGCAAAGTTTATAGTTAACGTTAAATCTCCTAATTCTTTATGAATTTCTTCTAACATTGTATGTTGATTAATAGTTTTGTAATCGAAGGCTTCCAACAGTTTCTCAAAGTGAGTAATAATCAATCTTTGTTTATCATTGTTTTCTATTATGTCATTTATTTTTTAATTTCAATAACATCATAATGGTCTGGTACTCCGATAACAAAGCTAAGTATTGAGCCTAAAAAATTTATACTCCTAGGTTTCCTTCTGATTAACAACTGAGTTTTTAATACATCTATTCTGTTTATTATAGCCGTTTCTTTAGCTAAACCTTTGCTTCCTTGAACCGAATCGCATAATGCATCGTAGTGTTTTAATATTTCTGTTAAATATACCATAAGAAATAAATAGTCTGATTTGTCGTAAGTGTACGTAGGATGTGTTTCTGTTAATAAATATTTTTTGTCCTTTACGTTAGTTATTTGTATCGCGAGTGCTTCCTTTAACAGGAGCGTCATTATGATTATTCGGTACATTTCTAAAATTATCTTTATGAATGACTTTATTTTTTGTTGTTATCACTGTATTTTCTTTATTTTCTTTCACAATATGTTTTATATACCTTTTGTTATATTTTTCACGTCCACTTGTTTTTCCGTAAATTGTTTGTCCTGGTGTATATCCCTTTAATATCCTTTTCCAGTCGTGATATTCTAGCATTCGCTGTTGACTGTCTTCGATGTTTTCCTTCACAGTTTTATCTGTATTCTTGTTAAACAATAAGTCTATTGGTTTCCTTTTGGTCACTGAATGTATTGTTTCGTTATATTCTTTTATTGCAGGAAATATTTGTTCCTCTGTTGTTGTTTTTTTATCTTCAGCTAAAGTTCTCGCAATTTCTAGAATTGTGGAGTGCAAACGTTCAACTTGTGCGTTCGATGTCGAATGATTGTTCGCAGTCTTTGTATGCTTAATATGTAGTTCGTTAAGCATCGCTGTTGTGCCTATACCTACGAATATACTTTCGTTATCTGTCATTACTTCGGTGCAGTTCGGGAATACTTGGCATAGTACCTCTTCAAATAAATATTTGTTAATATAAAATATGTCTGCATGTATAGATGTTCCGGGTGTATTTGGTGTTGGTGTTTTGCCTAATAGTTGCTTGACTAGATTTCTCTCGTATTTATTTTGAGTACAGTTGGTGCAATTTCTTGCTACTTTCTCCGTACCTTTTTTTAGTGTCTGCCAATAACATGTTTCTAGTATTTCTTTGTAGTTGTAACGCATTAATTCTATGCGCTCTTTTATGTGTGAATTCTAGTATATTCTCTCTGTCGATTATTTCGGTTATGTCTTTTAGCTTAATTTGCGTGAATACTTTGAAATAGCTAGAAAATAAATTTGTTATCATCTCTATGAACTTATTCCATGTTTCCAAGTTTGTATGAAAAGCTGTTACAATTTTTGGTTTCATTACTTGCTTCAGCGTTTCTATTAAGTATTCTTCGGTATTAAATTTTACTTGAAACCGTTCGTGTCGTGGGAATATAGTCGATGCAATTTTTTCATTCGTTTCTGACGGTATTAATTCAATTTGTGTACGGAAAAAATTTAGGGGTTTTGAAATCATTTTAATGCATCTGAGTGCTGAAGACTATGCGGAGTGGATTGATGTGTCTGACATCGTATTTACTTGTCTAGATAGTGCATCTGCGACCACGTTCTCGTGTCCAGGTTTGTATTTTAATTTAGCACCATATTCCTCTATTAGGTTTTTCCATCTTTTGAGTTTAGTGTTTGGATTTTTTTCTGATATCGAAAATATAAGTGACTGGTGATCTGTGTAAATCGTCGGGTCGGCTATTCCATACAGGTAATTTCTTAGTTTCTGTAGTGCCCAAATTATGGCTAACATTTCCTTTTCATTTGTGGAATGGTCTTGTTCTGTGGTTGTCAATGTTCTTGATATAAACGAAATTGGGTTTCTACCCTGACTCAGCACTGCTCCTATTGCGTGGTTACTGGCTTCTGTGGTTAGATCGAATCCCTTTTCAAAGTCTGGCTGATATAGCTCTACCTTTTCTTTTAGTTTTTCTTTTATTTCTTCAAGGGCCTTGATTGCCTATTCGTCTAATTTAATTTTCACATTTTTGCTTTTATTTTTCGATATACTACCGTTTTCTCCCTTTAAGTAAATCGTTAATGGCTTGCATATATGTGCGAAGTTCCTCACGAATTTCCTGTAGTAGGAGGCTAATCCTAAAAATGACCTTAATTCTTTCAGAGACTCTGGGGTTTTATATCTATCAATTGCATCTATTTTCCCTGGGTCTACTGTTATTCTAACATTATTTAAAATATGGCCCAAAAATTCCGTTTTAGTTTGGAAAAAATTTGATTTTTCCTCCGAGATTTTCATATTGGCTGCATGTAGCCTATGCAAAATATTTGTGATGTCTTTAATATGTTGCTCTGGGACAGCAGAGTAAATTAGAACATCGTCAATATATACATATGCACATTTTCCAATAAATGGTCTCAGAATATCGTCTACACATCTCTGGAATGTAGCTGGAGCGTTCTTTAGGCCGAATGGTAGGCGAAGGAACTCATATTTTGCCCCATTGACTGAAAATGCAGTCTTCTCCCTGTCTCCTGGTTTAATCATTGTTTGGTGAAATCCAGACTTTAGATCTAATGTTGTAAAGTATCTTGCCTTACCTAAATTCGGCAATGTAATTGTTATATCCGATATGGGATATCTATCTGGTATTGTCTGCTTGTTTAATTTTTGAAAGTCTATAACCATTCTTTTCTTTGGTTTTCCTTCCTCATCTACACCCTTTTTTGACACTGTCCATATTGGTGAATTATATGGGCTTTTACTTTCCCTAATTATTTCATTCTTTAAAAGTTTTTGTATTTCCTTCTCGACAAACTCCTGATCTGTATGTGGATAGGGATATTGTCGTACCCAAACAGGTTCTCTGGTTTCAGTCCTGATCTCTGCTTGTATTGTGGTCGTAAAGGGTAACATTTTATTATTATAGTTATTCTCCATTAACTCCTTAATTTCTTATTCATAAGTTTTGTCTCCTATCGTATAGTTTATTTGTTCTTTTTTTAATTCTATTGTTTCTTCAAAAGTTATTGAATACTCAAATAAGTCTAGTTTGGCTTTCATTTTTCGTAAAGCATCTCCTCCTAATATTATGTCGAATTCTTTTAAGTCTTCTGTTTCGTAAAAATCTATGTCAAACCCTACAAGATTGATTTCCCTCCTGTGAGTAACTGTTGACGTTCCATGCAATGTATTGAATTTAATGGGTTTTGTTAATTTAATTCTTTCCGCAAAGGGATAACTTCTATTCACGTAACTACTGGTCGCACCTGAATCTATTAAAATATGCACGAATCTTCCATCCGGTGCAGTACGTCTAAGCGTTGGAAGACCGTGGTATCTTATAAAAAATGCTTTTGCACCTTACGACTATTATTTTCATAACTTACGCTAGGCGCCTCGTTGTGGAGTGATTCTGCATCATTTCCTGTGCGTCGTTTATCTGGTTCACACGTAATGTCTTCCTTTGGTGTGCATTGGAGGTTTCGTCTCTATCCCGTTTAAACTGACTACCAATTCTCTGCATTGCTGTTCTGAATGGGTTTGGTGTCTGCCTTGGTTCCTGTTGTATATGTTGCGGTGCAGGATTATACGGTTGTCTTCTGAATCTTGTAGATGAAGAGTCTATCTCCATAGGTTCTACTGATTGCATTGCTTGTTGAGGTTGCATGTAGTTTGGCTGGAATCTTTGTTGGTTTTGTGGGTTTTGCCACTGCTGTTGATTACGTTGTTGCACCCTGGGTATGTATTCTAGTTGATGGTAGTGTAAATCGTGTTGCATAGTTCTGGCTATGCCGTAGGCTTCCATCAGGTTTGTACAGCTTCTGGAGTATAGCGCATTTTTTGTGGCTGAGCTCCTTAGTCCTGCGATAAAGGTTCCTACTGCTTTCATCTGGACTTCCTTGGATAGAGCACTGATCACATATTCGTTTTTCTGTGTCATCTCTATTTAGGACAAAACTACATTAAGTGCCTGATTTAGCTGCTCGTAGTATATGTGTAGAGGTTTCTCTGCTTGCCTGATTCTCATCATATCTTCCTCGAGGACATAGAGTGGACGTTGGTCGGCATAAAAATCATCCAAACAATCTATGATCTCCTCAAAATTTAGTTTGGTATTATTGTTGATGAGGATTTGTGCAGCTCGTCCCATAACCTTTCCTCTAAGCAAGATTAGGGCTTCTGTATAGATATTCTGTCCGCGGAATAATTTCACATTGTTCATTAATGTCACTGCTAGCTTTCTCCAGTTCCTGTATTCGTGATAATCTCCGCTAAAGTTCGTTAGGGCTGACTTAAAGAGCCCTAAGTCGACTTCCTTGGGATCTGTGTACGTACAGACTTCGTCCTGTGCCTCGATTACTGGTGTTATACCAACTTGGGTTTCGGCGAATTTTCTCTGCAAATCAAGTACCATCGCTTGGAGTGCTTGGATCTCTGCTGCTTGTTGTGCCATTTTATTTTGATTTTTTTTTGTTTTGTTTTTAAGTTTTTAACCGTTTTGAAGTAAACTCGAATTTTATCTCTGAATTCACTGTTATTTCTTAGTCGCGAAGGATTTTTTACCGAATCCTTTTATTGACCGGCCCCTGCTCGGGCGCCAATTAAGAATAGTTTTTAATTATTGTTTAAAAATATATTTTCCTTCGATTCCTCGAAGGTTCCTTTTATTTAAATGTTTAATATTACACCCCTATTCTGTGCACTTGACAAATTCAACATATTTATAATTTGTCAAACTTTGAAATTTATCAAGCATTTCGTATTCTGTGTCTGAAATAAAAAGCTCTTTTCTTTATAAGTTGTTAAGATGTCAAATGCTCTTGACAGTGCTCGTTATGAATTAAATATCTGCTTGTGCATCTTGTGAAAATGGAAAATATTTTACTTTTGTTATTGTTAAACGAAGATGAAAATTGTGAGAATAGGAATCGCGCGCGGCATTTAAAATCCATTTTCTGTGAGCGAGAATACCTTTGGGCATAAAATTTGAAAAAATGTATGAACTAGCCCCACACGATGATCAGAAAACGTCACTACCTTTAACTGTAATGGTTCCAGCAGCTTTGAACTTCTTTGGACACAGCTCATATCAGGAAATGTGTAGGTAACAACATCAACTTGCCCATGAGTCAGTCGGTCCTTTCGAGAAGTGTACGGGCTGTAGCAAAACTTATTGTGAAGGTGAAGGGAGGAGAAATAAAGTTTCCCAGTTCAAAAGAGGAAGAAATTTTTATAAAAACGGGGCAAGTATTATTGTAATACAAATAAAAATATACTAATTTAAGGAAATTTATTTGATATACTATATTCCAGATTTTTTAAAAAATTTGGATTAAAAGGCACCATAGGAGCAATTGACTGAACGCAAATTGCTATCAATATAATTTGAATAGAAATCAGCTGTTTATATTTACATTATTTTGTTCACCACACGTGTGGGGAAAAGCTTTGCGAATTGAAGCTTTTACTTTTATCAAGATTGGCACAGAATACCAAAATATTTCGAGCTTGATAAATATTTGAGTTAATTTTCAATATTTTACTAATTTGTCAAGTGCACAGAATAGGGGTGTTAGTCTACACAAAATATTATAACTAATTATGTCTGAATTTCTATACAAACTGAGGACATGAGTTGTATGCGCGTCACTCTTTCATAGCAGTGCAGTCAACTCGTGTCGTCTTCCGATTGGCTAATTCCGGTGGCGTGGCATCTGGGATAATGTCATGCTTGTTGTTGTTGGTCACGTGGTGGCTGTACATTCTTGTAAGATAATGCCCCTCCATGTGTCTGTATGTTGATCACGTTGTATATGCGTGATGTGGTATTGGCTTGTGGTTATTGGTCACGTGGTGGCTGTACATTCTTGTAAGATGATGCCTCTCCATGTGTTTGTGTTTTGATCACGTTGCACATGCGTCATGTGGTATTGGCTTGTTGTTGTTGGTCATATATGTATGGCTAGGTGTTAACTCGCCCAACGTGGGGCTAGTGTTTTAAATTGATTTAGAAGTTGCGATTAAATTAATTAAAAAGTTTAATTTAATTTAGTAAAAAAAAATTTGTACCCGGCTATCTAACATATATCTATCGTGATTCCTGCTCTTGGTGGTCATCATAAGGCTCGCGCATATTAATCAACTCCATCATCATCGCTGGAGGATCGTATCGTTGTACAACTTATTTGGACATTTCTTCACAATAACTTGCGGAGGTTTGGACAAAGGTCATTTTAGTCCATACAAAATACAGTAATACCTTACTGTTAGACCTAATTCAGTTATACACCGCTGCTCTGCACTGCTCAGAATTGAACGCCGTCGCTTCTGTCAATTCTGCCATCGTTGCTGTTCGCTGCCTCTGCGAACGTCTGTCGTCTCTGCTACTCTCGAACTGCACGGCAAATACTTGATTCGCTGTCGCTACTACTGCTCACTGCTACTGTTCGCTGCTTAGCTATCAATATCGCTGATACGCTAATACGTCGCTTGTATGTGATCACGCATCACATTGCATCGCTGCCGCTGCACTTGCAATTTTTTCGTCGCTCTTATTTGGTCACACCATCGCTATCGCTTACTCGCATTTGCTGCAGTTTCCAACGTATTTGTTTATACCCAACGAACCATTTGAGCGGAATTGTGGATTCAAAGCAATTTAATCGAAAGTATGAAACTATTTATATTATACTCAAACGTATAATTTATATTTGGAATTTTTTCGTAAATTATTGAACATTCTAAATATGTCTTTGGAAGAGCTCAAACAACAACGGGCTAATATTAAGAAAAATATTTTTCGCATTAAAAACATTGTCGAGGCCAGTCTACGACTAGGTGCTAAAATACTTTCAGCAGCCGAATACAAATGCCGACTTGGTATTCTGGAATCTTATTTCAAAAATGTGTTGTCTACACAGGCGGAAATCGAAAGGATAGATCCTGAGGATTGCGGTCGCATGGATCTTGAGGAGCTGTATATAACCACAAAGTTAATTATTCAGTCTCAAGTTACCGAGGATTCCAACACCACACTCTCAGACACCACTTGCGTAATGCAGGCAGGACCAAAGCTGCCCAAACTCAAACTTCCTACATTCAACGGCAAGTACTCTGGATATCAAAACTTCATAACTTCCTTTCAGCAAATTATTGATCGAGAATATAGCTTTTCTAACATAGAGAAATTTAATCATCAACGCAACTGTCTCAATGGACCGGCATTAAAAACTATTGACGCTTTTCAAGTTTCCAATGAAAACTATTTGAAAGCATTGGAGAGACTCAAAACTCGATATGGCAATCCAACTCTCATATTTTTAGAAAACATTTCCTCTTTATTTGAGCTTTCGTCTATTTTTAAGCCTAATGGCCTAATTTACGGCTCGTTATTGTCATTGGGAACTGAAAGCCAAATTTCACAAGCTATGCTTATTTATTTAGTTTTACAGAAGGCAGATGAAGAAACCAATCGCAAATGGAAGGAGTCTCTGGACTTTAAAACTTTGTCGAGCTGGAAAAATTGCACCCACATTTTGGACAGACATTGTCAGTACCTCGACTCAATTGATAACGCTCACACCGTTGGATATGTACACCAAAGCACTACCAACACGCATAAAGCAAAACCTTTACGTCGTAAAGGCTATTAATTTTCCTGTTCCAGCTCATGTTGTTCGATGTATTCCAGCAACAATCATAAAATACACAACTGCGACTATTTTAAGGCCCTTAGTGTGTCGCAACGCTTTGACCATGCAAAAAAGATGTGTCTATGTATTAACTGCTTATCACGGGGACATCAGTTATCGAACTGCGCATCAACGCATAAGTGTAAGATTTGTAATCGTCAACACCATACGTTGTTACACCAGATTCGTCAAATTCGGCTTCAACGTCCGCTGTTCATATACACATGAACAATTAATCGTTTGAAAACATCATGCTCGCCACAGCAGAGGTTTTAGTGCACGTCGTTTCCGCAAACTATCATCTTGGAGGAGCTTTGTTGGATTCTTGTTCACAAGTTAATTTCATAACTGAAGAATTTTCACAAAAACTGATGCTTCCACGTAGCAAACACAACATAGAGATTGAAAGTATTGGTAAGTCCTTAACCAATATAAAGTAGAAAACTTCCACAAATATTAAGTCGCAAGCAACAAGCTTGGAGTTACCTCTCGATTTTTGCATTACGTCGCACATCGCCTATCATGCAGAACCGGAGATAGATACATCTACTTGGCATAACCCTCCAAACATTGTACTCGCTGATCATCAATTTAATAAATCGAGGAAAATTGATTTACTTTTGAGGACAGAGAGCTTTTTTTAGTTTACTATCTGTAGGACAAATTAAACTTGGTAATAATCTTCCGATTTTACAGAAAACGCTATAAGGCTGGGTCGTTTCGGGACGCTATCGAGCAAACACTAACGCCCTTAATGCCAAGTGCTTGTTTTCACCTGAGGAGTCTATAGATTTAAAGTTGGAAAAATTGTGGCAAATTGAAGATATTGCAAAAAAGCCGAACGTGTGGACACTTGAACAGCATAGCTGCGAAAGGTTATATAATGACACCGTCTCTCGAAGTCCTAACGGTAGGATCATAGTAAATATCCCGTTCAAAGATGACCCTTCCTGCTTGAGTGAATCTTATAATACAGCTTTGCGACGATTTTATGCACTAGAACGCCGATTGCAACAGTCCCCTATGCCCAAGAAAGAATACGTAGCCTTCATGGATGAATATGAGAGTCTAGGCCACATGGAAGCACTGCCCAATCCAAAATTGAAGGAACCTCACTACTATATCCCTCATCACTGCGTTTTGAAACCAAATGGCACTAAAACGAAATTGAGAGTTGTATTTGATGCATCTTGTCGAACAACTACGCAAAAATCGATTAATGACATTCAAATGGTTGGTCCCACAATTCAAAGCGAACTTGCTTCGTTTTCGTTTACATCGTGGCGCCCTTACTGCACACATCGTTAAAATGTATAGGCAGATACTAATCAATGAGGAACATCGGAGGTTTCAGTACATTTTGTGGAGGAGTTCGCCTCATAAGAATATTCAGATATTTCAGCTCAAAACTGTCACCTACGGAATGGGAGCCGCACCCTATCTTATGTGTCGAAATTTGTCATCGGGTCAGATGTCCTTAAGTCACCATTCTACGTCGACGATTTGCTGTGTGGAGCTGACTCACTTGCGGAGCTATCAAGGATAAAACATGAGGTAACAGAGTTGCTAAAATGAGGTGGATTTGAGCTGTCAAAATGGCATTCCAACCACCAATGTTTCAGAGTCGAATACACTGACAAGGATTTAAATCTTGATACTTCTGTCACCAGTGCTCTTGGTCATTTTATGTTTTCATTTCTACCAAAGCAGCCAATAAATGGAACCATCACTAAAAGGACAATATTATCCATCGCCTCATCGCTCTTTGACCCGCTAGGCACCGGTAATCGTTACCGCTAAAATTCTACTTCAGGAGCTGTGGTTGCTGAAAATAGAATGGGATGAATCGGTCCCACAAAACATCGCATCGGCATGGCAAACATTTTTCAACAATCTCTCGGACTTACCTTCTGCTAGAATTCCAAGGTATTGTTTATCTGCTAACATGAAGTCTTTGCAAATACATGGATTTTGTGATTTTTCGATACGTGCTTACGGCTGCGGAATATATACACGCATAGCTGACAATTTTGGTAATGTTAGCGTTCGCCTATTTACGGCAAAATCACGAGTGGCACCAACTAAACGACAGTCACTCCCAAAATTGGAACTCTGCGGTGCACAACTACTTGCTCGACTTTCTGCAAAAATTAAGTCTACACTTTCTAATTACAATTTCGGTACATTTCTTTGGACAGATTCGCAAATCGTACTTCATTGGCTTCAAATACATTCGAGTACACTTTCAACCTTTGTTGGGAATAGAGTATCGGAGATTCAGGATTTGACTGTGGATGCTTGTTGGAGACATGTGCCAACGAAAAGCAATCCAGCCAGAGGAAGCACACCATTAGAACTCACAACTTCAAGTTTAATGGTCCTGAGTTTCTATACGAAGATGAAAGAAAATGGCCTAATGGAAAAAGTAATAACGTTAACATGGAAATTGTTAATGCAGAAATGCGTAAATGAGTTTTTAACGTAATTATAAATAATAATTATCTTCTTGAAGCGCTTGACAGGTACAGTACTCATACTCGTGAAGTGCGGATTGTCTCATGGCTGCTACGTTTTTAAAAAAGATAACACGAAAATGGTGGATGGACCACTTATTCCTGATGAACTACATAGCGCTTTGCTATGCATTGTTTGGAACGTTCAACAACAGCATTATGCTGCAGACATTCGATTGTTGCAGCGTAATAAAATGACAAATGGCATACTGCGAAATTTGAATCCATTCTTGGAAACAACTCAAGGATTTGAACTACTAAAGGTTGGAGGTAGACTTGAACTGGCCAATCTTCAAAAAGCCAGAAACATCCTATTCTACTACCAAGTAAATGTGGATTTGTTACGCGATATTTTCGATATTTACATAATAAAAACTACCATGCCGGACCTAAAGCGCAGGTGGCTTTAATTCGTTTACAATTCTAGATCGTTAATGCTCGTGATCTCACTAGACGTATTGTACGATCATGTATTCATTGTGTGCGCTACAAACCGATATTGCTCCATCATATGATGGGAAATCTTCCTGCTGAGCGATTAACACCAACACGCCCATTCTCTCGTTGCGGCGTCGATTTCTGTGGACCTGTCAACATCTATCTTCGGATCAGGGGCAAGGTACCCTATAAAGCTTATGTTGTCATATTTGTTTGCTTCGCGACAAAAGCTGTCTACATAAAAGTCGTTTCTGACTTGTCTATGGATGCACTTTTGGCGTCACTCAAACGAATTATTGGAAGAAGAGGTCTTCCATCAGATATTTATTCTGATAATGCAACCAACTTCGTCGGAGCTTGCAGCAAACTTTCAGAACTGAAAGCCTTTCTTTTCAAGAAGGAAACCAAAGATATCATCACAAATTATTGCGCTAATCAATTTATCAATTTTCATTTTATCCCTCCTAGGGCACCTCATTTTGGTGGCATTTGGGAGGCCGCCGTTAAATCAGCCAAAGGGCATTTGAATCGTAGCGTTATGAATACCAAGTTAACATACGAGGAACTCACTACAGCCTTGGTAGAAATAGAAGCAGTTCTAAATTCTCGGCCTCTGTCACCACTTTCGTCTGACCCCAGCGACTACGAAGCTTTGACTCCAGGTCACTTCTTAACTGGTAGTGCGTTGAAGAGTCTTCCGGAGCGAGCAGTAGCTGACAAGGTCAATCAAGTCAACAGATGGAATCAAATAACTGTCGACAAACAAATGTTTTGGAAACGTTGGTCACACGACTATATAAGCGATCTGCAAGCTAGAACAAAGTGGAACACTGACCATGGAAATGTTGGTAAGAACGCAATGGTTCTTATCCTTGAGGACAATGTACCACCGTAACGATGGCTAATTGGTCGTGTCATAGATGCTATCCCAGGAAAGGATGCACGAGTCAGAGTGGTTGATGTTCGAACTTCAAAGGGTATAATTCGTCGCCCAATCCACAAAATTGCAGTTTTACCTGTTTGAAAGTCCTTTCAACAGGGCCGGGATGTTGGGTCAACTAACGTTACACCCTATTAGTTATTAAGTTATTTTAAGTTTAGTTACTCATATATAAGAGCACAGACTCAATTGTACTAACAAACTAAGTTATTAAAAATTGTACGTGCATAACGCTCTCACATATGTGACTCATTTGCAATATACACGTATGCATGTCTACATATGTTCGCAACAACATAACAGCGAGAGTTTTTGTCACTCCTTTTGTATGACTCTTTCGCATGTGCAAGCATATGGACATCTATCGAAAATATAAGCATAAGCCTAATCATTGTACCTAATTACATTTTTTTTTTACATTAAATAATATACGAGGTGTGTTCAAAAAGTATCGCGAATCGTAACTGACAGTTTCCTTCGATTGCAGGGGCGTGGTGCATCATGAGTTCTTGCCACAGGGAAGAACGGTCAATAAGGAATATTGCCTGCAAAGAAGAACAAAAATTGGCTTTTGCACCACGATAACGCCTCTGCTCACACACATCGTTGCTTGTGCGTGACTTTTTGGCCAAAAACAACACAATAATGATGCCGCAGTCACCGTGTCCCCCAGATCTGGCCCCCTATGACTTTTTCTTGTTCCCTAAACTGAAGAGGCCCATGAAAGGACGACGTTACTCTTCTCTTGACGAGATAAAAACGGCATCGAAGGAGGAGCTGAAGAAGATAAAAAAAAATGATTTTTTGAAGTGCTTCGAAGATTGGAAAAACCGTTGGCACAAGTGTATAATATCTCATGGGGACTACTTTGAAGGGGACAAAATGGATATTCATGAATAAATAAATAATTTTTGAATTAATTTTTGAACACACCTCGAAGTCTATTGCTGACCAGTTTTGTATTTTCTACTTCCTCTTCTAATTTAATTACACAGCCCAATTTCTCATTTAAATCATTGTTGTTTCGTTGAACTAACGCGGTTGGGAAAAACTCTTCCTGATCCTTCAGTATTATTTGTATTAATACTTAAATATTTAATTAATATAATTATAATTAATATAGGGGTTTTGAGTTATATACTACACTCTAAAATCATTTTTTTCGGTTTTCATTCCCTCAAATGCAAAATGTTCTTTCATAATATAATTCATATGCAAATTGATTGATTATACTTCTAAATGAAAATGATAAATTAAAAAAAAAAAACTTTAATTGAACAAAATGTTTGCGTCATATTTCATCGCACGATACATATTTATACAATCGATATCTATTATTATTGTATTTTATGCGATTTATTTGTTTTGAAACTTAAAATCTAATATTTTGTGGGTCCACCATTTAGAGTTACCACCACTTGAGATGAGTTTAGCTGTATATGCAGTGGGTATTTGGTTTCACTCTTCTATTAAGGCCTTTTTTACAGTGGCCAATGACGAAATTGTATGATTCTGAAGTTACTTTTTCAAATAATCCCAAACGTCTTCTATAGAATTCAAGTTCTGGCTTTGTGGAGGAGTGCGGAGCTATTTTCTCGTCTTGTGTAGCAGTCTTTCGTGAACCAAATACGCAGAGTGCTTTAGGTCGTTGTGTTGTGGGAAAACATAATCATAAAGTAACCCCGATTTTTCAACCGACTGCTATAAGGAATTTTTCAACTTTCTAAATATTATAATTTGTCCATTTTTCCCCTAATAAAACCATGTTTCCAACCCCAGAAGCTGCCACACTACCCGGAACCATCACGTTGTCTCCCCCATGTTTGACAGTACATCGCAAGTTTTTAGTTTGAAGAGCTGTACCCGGTTTTCGCCAAACTTTTTAAGGTCCAACATATCCTAAAATATTCAATTTGCTTTCGTCTGTAAAAGCACTTTCTGCCCTTTTTCAAGTGCTGTTTTGCGAAATTTAGGCGTTTTTGTCTATTTGCGTTAACTTCGACGCGCTGTTCGTGAAGAATTTCCGTTAAGTCGTAATATTCTCTAAATTGTAGACTTGCTCACACACTTTTCCGAAACCCTTTCTATTTCGCTGTATATTTCTAAACTACTCGCACGTACATATATATTCTCGTACCATATCCACAACAGCTCCATCATTAAGTCTCGCGCGAGTTACATTCCTATACTCTAAACATGCTGTAATAATATATAGTAAATGTATGTAGTAAATGCTTAATGTCGTACTAACATAGAATTGGGTTCCACATTAGACTCAGTTGTGGAATAAGAGAGTGAGCACATTTCGGGTATGCTAACGCCAACTCAATTAAAGACATATATATATACATAAAATAAACAAGCTAATATGGAACCATAAAACAGTTAATCCTAATATTAGAAGAGAACTAATAAGGAATGTTAGTACAGTTAGCATTAGGATAAGTGGTAAGAAAACTAATAAGAAATGTAAAGTTAGTCAGTCTACTTTAATAAAAACGGTTGTGTGAAAAAAAAGGCCGAAACTCTTTTTTTTTATTTTTTCCTTAACCATAACTGACGCAGTCGGGTAAACTTTGATCAAAAGATCAAAGAAATCGAACAAATGCGTTGCCGAAAATATTTAAGAAGTTTAATTAAAAAAAGAATCGAAAGTTTTATGCCGGAAAGGAAAAAAGAATCAACATTAATATTACAAAAAAAAAAAATAGAAAATAGTATAAATTTCTATAAAAAAGGAAACAAAAGTGCAAAAAGTTTAAAATAAATACCTAAATAGACATTTTACAAAAAAAAAGGAAAATTGCGAAAAAGTACAAAATTCTATAAAAAACGAAACCAAAGTGCAAAGCTACAGTGAGAAAAATTCAGAAAATTTTTTGGTGAAAATCAAACCCAAATTTATAAAAAATCACATGAAAAATGTTTAGTGAAAATAAAGCGTTATACAAAAAGCATTAAAATCTTAAAGGAAAAGAGAAGTGAAATAAGTGCTAAAAGCGATAAAAAATTTACAAAAAGCTGCAAGTCGTGCTAAAAAGTGCTAGTGTCACGTATTACAAACAAAGTACAGTATACATATATATATAAAACACAGTTTCAAAAAAAAAAAAAAAAAACAGTATAATAATATTGTTTAATATAAAACATAATTGTTTGCTGTGAAAAGTACAGTATCGACAAAGCTAAAATTTACAGCTTGCAACACGCGTTAAACCAGTAACAACGGAACTTGCGGTATATACATATATACATTTATGTGAAAAAAGCAAGTTAAAAACAAATATTTTTGCGGAACCAACGAAACCAATTCACAGTAAAAAAAAAATAATAATAGGTAGGTAGGTAGGAGTGCAGCCCTATCGGGCTCAATTAGCACTGATGTGCCATTTTGGTACACTTTTCGTAGAAACCTCCTGTGTCTGCTATTACGTTTCACCTACTCTCTCAAACCATTTTGAGATTTCAATGAAACTACTTATATCCGATATGCTTTTGGTGGAAATCCATTCAAGATTTGGTGCTTGGTGGATTCCGAGTGCTTTGTGTCGGATCTGTGCTAGAGCTGGGCATTCGCAAAGAAAGTGGAAGATTGTTTCCTTGTTCCCTGCTACTCCGCAGCCACGGCAGATGTCGTTGTGGGGCATACCCATTTTGGACGCATGTTCCTCAAATGGCCAGTGCCCTGTTGTGGTAGCTGTTATTCTGTAAATACTTCTTCTTGACCTATTTAATAAGTCGTTGGTTCTTTTCCTGTCATATGTTGGCCATAATTGTTTTGTTATGACGCATTTTGTAATGTTTTTCCATCTGTTATTTGCAACTTGTTGAAATTGTCTATTGATCTCTCCTTTGATCGATCCTAGCGCGCTTGGTATTAGCACCGCCTCGGATTCGTTGAGGAAAGCTCCCGCCTTTGCCACCTCATCTGCTTTTTCGTTACCGAAAATGTTCCTGTGGCCGGGAACCCAGATCAAGTTTAGTTCGAGCTTGTCTTTTATTGAGCTTAGTGCTCTCTTGCAGTTTTGAACTATACTGGAATTTGTCAAGGGTGAAGACAGAGGGCTGCCTGGCTATCCGTAAATATAGTTGCTTTATGTATATTCCCGTGGTTTTCTAATAGAACTTCGCAGGCTTTTTCTATGCCTAGTACTTCTGCTTGGAAGATGCTAGCCGAGTTTGGTAGACGTATAGAGAGAGATATGCCCAGATCAGCGGAGAATACCCCCGTGCCCACTCCGCAGTCCATTTTGGACCCGTCGGTATAGACTGAGGTGGTATCCTCCTCTGCTATTGGACCTCTTCTCCATTCTCGTCTATATGGTATCTTCACCTGGAAGTGTCTATTGAAATCCAGCTTTGGGAGAATGTAGTCTGATTTATTAATAGTTAGCTTGTTTAGAATTACACTATGTCCGTAGTTCAGCTGATTCCAACCTCCCAATTCTTTTATTCTTATCGCCGCAATAGCAGCTGTTTTTTGAATAAAAATGTCCATTGGTAGTTGATGCAGGATCACATTAAGCGCATCAGTCGGACATGACCTGATTGCGCCCGTAACACCCGCACATGCTGCTCTTTGTATTCCATTTAATTTTCTAATGTTGTATTGTTTGAGCTCCATATGTAAGTATGGGCCTTATGACCGCCGTGTACATCCACAAGATTATACTTGGTTTGAGGCCCCAATTCTTGTTGACGATTTTCTTACAAGTATAGTAGGCCATGTATGCTTTGTTAATTCTTTTTCTATGTTTATTTTCCAGGACAGCTTGGTGTCAATCACCACCCCCAAGTATATAAAAACATGGTAAAAATAATAACATGGTAACAAAATTAAAACCAACTTTCAACATAAAGTCGTAAAGCGTGCTACCTACCTTATTCTTTATCATTTTATTCTTTTCTCGAAAAAAAACGTCATTTTCACATGTGTCTGAAAATATATATATATCTTGAAAAAAAAATTAAATAAAACAAATAAAATAAAACAAAAGCGAAAAATATTAAAAAAAAAACTGAAATATTATTAATGGGTTAAAAAACATATACATATGTATAAATTGGGAAAAAAATAAAACAAATGAAATAAAACGAAAGCGAAAAGAAATCATGAAAAAGAGTTAAAATATTTTTTTGTAAAAGTTAAACAATTTAACCAGTAATGCAAAAAAAACATCTCTAAAACATAAAAATATATACAGCTACGGACAATCGAATTTAATCATCAAAATATAAGAAAACATGCAAAGAATACTGGTTATAGTGAAAATATTGAAATCAGAAAAAAATATTTATGCGCTATGCAGAAGCTAATAAAAATAAAAAGCTAAAGAAAAAATTCTAAAAGCAAAGACTATATATACGGTTACGCGAAAAAATAATAAGAACAGCGGCCTAGAACTAACAAAGTTCATGTGTATGCAGAAATAGAAACAAAATACAAATAAAAAAGTTTTTAGAACGTTTAAAATTTTCTAAATAAAAGGAGAATACATCTTTATTTTTACGCAACTGGTCCAAAAAAAAACACTCCGCGGACCACATCTTCAAACCAAAACTAAAACAATTTGTTACTACTACAACTACTACAAAAATGGGGAATCTAAACCAAACCATCGCCGAGCTGGAGAGGGTTATCGCAAGGCAAGAAGAACTGCTACAAACCCAACAACAAGAAATGCAACAACAACATGCTCAACATCTACTACAACTACAAATGAACCAACAACCACAATTCTACAGATTTCACATGTCACCAAGGGACATCATGGACCAATTCCGGAGGATGAAGCCCATAGACGACCATCACAATCCAAATGCGTTTATTAAAGCGGTCGAAACCAACATTTCTCTCTGCGGCACAGACCAGAAACTCATCCAACATTGTATCAACATTAAAGCAAACGAAAAAATACTGGGCACCGCTGGAAAAAGAACGAGAGAGCTGGAGGACAACTCATCGTGGGAAGCGATTAAGGCCAAATTCTACAAGGATCTCGTCCAAGGAAGACATATGCAGAGGTATTAAATTTTTGTAGGACGGTCAAAGTAAGTAATCTTAATGAATTATTTATAATTTTCGAAAAATGTAAGGCAGACATAAATGAAATATACATATTTGACCCTCTAAAACCGGGCATTTATAAACCTGAAAATGTAGATAGGGATCTTGTTGATGTAATGTTAGAGAAAATCGATGGGCCTATAAGGGCACATATAACCGAAACGGAAACACTAAATGATATAATCGTAAAATATTCAAAATTAAAATTTCTGCAGGACAAAAGAGCCATAGATTATAGACATCGAAGGTACGAAGGTTTCAAGAAAAATTATAGATCTTATGAATTTTTCTTATTCCTTTTAAAGCTAAAATTGATGTAGAAAACACATTTATTAATATATTAGGAAACATAATTCATTTTGAGCAACGAATTTCTTATGAAAAAACGGAAATTTGCGCACTTGAATTCAGTGATATGGTTAACTTAAACTTGAATCATTTAAATATTGAAGAAAGCCAATCGATAAAAGACCTATAACAAGAATTTAACGAATTATTTTTCAAAGAAGGAGATAAACTTTCTTTTACGCATGAAATCAAACATCAAATTATTACAACAAACGATAGACCCATTTATTCGAAAATTTATAGGTATCCACAAGTTCAGTGTCATCACAAATTATTGCGCTAATCAATTTATCAATTTTCATTTTATCCCTCCTAGGGCACCTCATTTTGGTGGCATTTGGGGGGCCGCAGTTAAATCAGCCAAAGGGCATTTGAATCGTAGCGTTATGAATACCAAGTTAACATAAGAAGAACTCACTACAGCCTTGGTAGAAATAGAAGCAGTTCTAAATTCTCGGTCTCTGTCATCACCTTTGTCTGACCCCAGCGACTACGAAGCTTTGACTCCAGGTCACTTCTTAACTGGTTGTGCGTTAAAGAGTCTTCCGGAGCGAGCAGTAGCTGACAACGTCAATCAAATCAACAGATGGAATCAAATAACTGTCGACAAACAAATATTTTGGAAACGTTGGTCACACGACTATATAAGCGATCTGCAAGCGAGAACCAAGTGGAACACTGACCATGGAAATGTTGGTAAGAACGCAATGGTTCTTATCCTTGAGGACAATGTACCACCGTAACGATGGCTAATTGGTCGTGTCATAGATGCTATCCCAGGAAAGGATGCACGAGTCAGAGTGGTTGATGTTCGAACTTCAAAGGGTATAATTCGTCGCCCAATCCACAAAATTGCAGTTTTACCTGTTTGAAAGTCCTTTCAACAGGGCCGGGATGTTGGGTCAACTAACGTTACACCCTATTAGTTATTAAGTTATTTTAAGTTTAGTTACTCATATATAAGAGCACAGACTCAATTGTACTAACAAACTAAGTTATTAAAAATTGTACGTGCATAACGCTCTCACATATGTAACTCATTTGCAATATACACGTATGCATGTCTACATATGTTCGCAACAACATAACAGCGAGAGTTTTTGTCACTCCTTTTGTATGACTCTTTCGCATGTGCAAGCATATGGACATCTATCGAAAATATAAGCATAAGCCTAATCATTGTACCTAATTACATTTTTTTTTTACATTAAATAATATACGAGGTGTGTTCAAAAAGTATCGCGAATCGTAACTGACAGTTTCCTTCGATTGCAGGGGCGTGGTGCATCATGAGTTTTTGTCACCAGGGAAGAACGGTCAATAAGGAATATTACCTGCAAGTTATGCGCAATTTGCGCGAAGCAATCCGCCAGAAACGCCCGGATTTGTGGAAGAACAAAAATTGGCTTTTGCACCACGATAACGCCCCAGCTCACACACATCGTTGCTTGTGCGCGACTTTTTGGCCAAAAACAACACACTAATGATGCCGCAGCCACCGTGTTCCCCAGATCTGGCCCCCTATGACTTTTTCTTGTTCCCTAAACTGAAGAGGCCCATGAAAGGACGACGTTACTCTTCTCTTGACGAGATAAAGACGGCATCGAAGGAGGAGCTGAAGAAGATAAAAGAAGATAAAAAAAATTTCTTTGAAGTGCTTCGAAGATTGGAAAAACCGTTGGCACAAGTGTATAATATCTCATGGGGATTACTTTGAAGGGGACAAAATAGATATTCATGAATAAATAAATAATTTTTGAAAAAACACAAAATTCGCGATACTTTTTGAACACACCCGGTAGTCTATTGCTGACATGTTTTGTATTTTCTACTTCCTCTTCCAATTTAATTACACAGCCCAATTTCTCATTGTTGTTTTGTTGAACTAACGCGGTTGGGAAAAACTTTTCCTGATCCTACAGTATTATTTGTATTAATACTTAAATATTTAATTAATATAATTATAATTAATATAGGGGTTTTGAGTTATATACTACACTCTAAAATCATTTTTTTCGGTTTTCATTTCCTCAAATGCAAAATGTTCTTTCATAAATAAAAGAAAGCCTATAAATAATATAATTCATATGAAATTGATTGATTATACTTCTAAATGAAAATGATAAATTAAGAAAAAAATGCGAAAACAGTATAAATTTCTATAAAAAAGGAAACAAAAGTGCAAAAAGTTTAAAATAAATACCTAAATAGACATTTTACAAAAAAAAAGGAAAATTGCGAAAAAGTACAAAATTCTATAAAAAACGAAACCAAAGTGCAAAGCTACAGTGGGAAAAATTCAGAAAATTTTTTGGTGAAAATCAAACCCAAATTTATAAAAAATCACATGAAAAATGATTAGTGAAAATAAGGCGTTATACAAAAAGCATTAAAATCTTAAAGGAAAAGAGAAGTGAAATAAGTGCTAAAAGCGATAAAAAATTTACAAAAAGCTGCAAGTCGTGCTAAAAAGTGCTAGTGTCACGTATCACAAACAAAGTACAGTATACATATATATATATAAAACACAGTTTCAAAAAAAAAAAACATTATAATAATATTGTTTAATATTAAACAAAATTGTTTGCTGTGAAAAGTACAGTATGGACAAAGCTAAAATTTACAGCTTGCAACACGCGTTAAAACAGTAACAACGGAACTTGCGGTATATACATATATGTGATAAAAGCAAGTTAAAAACAAATATTTTTGCGGAACCAACGAAACCAATTCACAGTAAAAAATAATAATAATAACATGGAAACCAAATTAAAACCAACTTTCAACATAAAGCCGTAAAGCGTGCTACCTACCTTATTCTTCATCATTTTGTCTCAACATATATATGTATATATTGAAAAAAATTAAATAAAACAAATAAAATAAAACAAAAGCGAAAAATATTAAAAAAAAAGAACTGAAATATTATTAATGTGTTAAAAAACATATACGTATAAATTGGGAAAAAAATAAAACAAATGAAATAAAACGAAAACGAAAAAAATCATGAAAAAGAGTTAAAATATTTTTTTGTAAAAGTTAAACAATTTAACAAGTAATGCAAAAAAAGCATCTCTAAAACATAAAAATATATACAGCTACGGACAATCGAATTTAATCATCAAAATAAAACAAAACATAAATATATAAATATTAAAAAATATATAATAAAAATAAAAAGCTAAAGAAAAATTTCTAAAAGCAAAGACTATATATACAGTTACGCGAAAAAATAATAAGGACAGCGGCCTGGAACTAACTAAGTTCATGTGTATGCAGAAATAGAAACAAAATACAAATAAAAAAGTTTTTAGAACGAATTTTCTAAATAAAAGGAGAATACATCTTTATTTTTGCGCAACTGGTCCAAAAAAAAAAAAAAAAAATACTCCGCGGACCACATCTTCAAACCACAACTAAAACGATTTGTTACTACTACAACTACTACAAAAATGGAGAATCTAAACCAAACCATCGCCGAGCTGGAGAGGGTTATCGCAAGGCAAGAAGAACTGCTACAAACCCAACAATAAGAAATGCAACAACAACATGCTCAACATCTACTACAACTACAAATGAACCAACAACCACAATTCTACAGATTTCACATGTCACCAAGGGACATCATGGACCAATTCCGGAGAATGAAGCCACTAGACGACCATCACAATCCAAATGCGTTTATTAACCCTTTCGCCCCTACTGGGACAATATGTCCCAGCAAACTTCAAACATGTGTTTAACTTTTAATTTTGATCCAATTTCGCATTGAAATGTACCCAATAAAGCCTTGAAGTCTTCTTTGATGATCAGTAACCTCACCACGGTTTAGGTGTGAATAAGGATAATTCCTTCGAAATTGGAAACAAATTGGATTGAAAAAGGTAAGTTTTTTATATTTGTAACTACATTGGGACATATAATCCCAATAATGCATTTGTTTGGGATAATAATATCCCAATATTTGTTTATACCATTAGATGTCTACAAGGAAAAAATTGGGTGAGAACGAAATTGCTGATTATTTTTTACAAGAGGGCAGCGACGATATGGCCGATGATTTTAGTGCCTCTGAGTCTAGCTATGAACCATCGGATGACGATGACGAAGATGCGGAAGTTCCTGTAGCAAACGCTTAATATGTAAGCAAATCAGGTGATGAGTCTTCTTCTGAATCGGAGTTGGATGACGATGACGGTCAAGTTTTAGGCGATCATCTTAATTCTTTAGAGAACAGTGAGTATCAGCCATTAGGCAATAAATGTAGCTGGACAAAATTTGACGCCGGCGTCATTTTCGAACCGAAGTATATAATGCCCGCAGAAAAACCGGCTGAAGTTCTTATTGACTTTCCTCATGGTGCTTCCGAGCTAGACGTTTTTCGGAAACTCTTTCCAAAAAGTTTATACATACGTATTGCAGAGTGCACAAACCAAAGGATTCAAATACTAAACAGAGAAAAATCTGCAAAGCGTGCTCTTACCGACGAGTACGGAATTATGCTTTTTTTAGGAGTCACTTTGGTAATGCACTACAACCACTTACCATCAATTGCTAATTATTGGACTAAACATGAATCTATAGGAAACTATATGATAAAAAAGAGTGTTTCTCGCGATCGTTTCACTTTACTGATGGCCAAGATGTATTTTAATGATTGTAATAAGCTCGATAATGCAGCTAAGGATTATTATATATCGGAAGTTGTATCATGCATAAAAAAAACATTCCCAGCAGCGCGAAGTGAAAGTAGTGCGTAATCCATAGACGAGTGTATGGCAAAATTCAAGGGTCGCTCAAGTTTGAAACAGTATATGCCTTTGAAGCCAATAAAGAGAGGGATAAAATTATGGCTGCGGTGTGATGCCAAAACAGGCTACACTTATGACTTGACTGTATATACTGGAAAAGACACATCCTCTAATCTGAATGGAACTCTGGGAGAACTGATTGTAGAAAACTTGACAGCAGGCATTCATGAGCAAAATGTTGTTTTAGCGTTTGATAGGTTTTTCACCTCAATGAATTTGCTAAAGACCATACCATTCCCTGCGATTGGTACATATATACAAAGGCGTAAAGAGACTCCTGTATTTAGTGGACGTCTACAACGATCAGAAAGTCAATTCCAAATAAATTGCTATGGTATAATGGCTGTTCGATGGATGGATTCGAAAGAAGTCCTACTTGCTTCTAACTGTCATATGCCTACTATAACTAAAGTTAGCCGAAAACAAAAAGATGGTTCTAAATTAGAAGTTGATTGTCCACTAGCTATTGCAGACTACAATCATATAATGGGGGGCGTAGACTTAGCAGATCAGAAGGCTGTAATATACGACATGAATCGTAAGTCGCAAAAATGGTGGAAAAAGGTATTTTACAAGATTTTTATGCTAGCTGTGGTTAACGCTTGGATTATATTTACACAACGTCAACGCCGTAAAATTTCGTTCATTCAATTTATTGTGCCATTAACCGAGTCAATGATAGCTGAAGGAATAAAGCACAAAAAGCTCACAACACGTCAATGTGGGGGAAGACCAGCAAAGCGATCACGAACTGAACGTCTAAATAATGGCGATCATCTTCCTATTGCACAGCCTTCTCGTCGCCGATGCGTTCATTGCACTTCACAAAATAAGGAAACCAGGACTTATGCGTCCCACATATAAATGTTATTGGGATTATATGTCCCAGGATAACCGTAAGGATATCCGATTTTTCAGGTATGTCATACTACAATATATGCTGTCGTAATGATGAAAACCCCGCCTGATTTCGAAAAAAAACTCAGGGGTGAAAGGTTAAAGCGGTCGAAACCAACAATTCTCTCTGCTGCATAGACCAGGAACTCATCCAACATTGTATCAACATTATAGCAAACGAAAAAATACTGGGCACCGCTGGAAAAAGAACGAAAGAGCTGGAGGACAACTCATCGTGGGAAGCGATTAAGGCCAAAATTCTACAAGGATCTCGTCCAAGGAAGGCATATGCAGAGGTATTAAATTTTTGTAGGACGGTCAATCTAAGTAATCTTAATGAATTATTTATAATTTTCGAAAAATCTAAGGCAGACATAAATGAAATATACATATTTGACCCTCTAAAACCGGGCATTTATAAACCTGAAAATGTAGATAGGGATCTTGTTGATGTAATGTTAGAGAAAATCGATGGGCCTATAAGGGCACATATAACCGAAACGGAAACACTAAATGATATAATCGTAAAATATTCAAAATTAAAATTTCTGCAGGACAAAAGAGCCATAGATTATAGACATCGAAGGTACGAAGGTTTCAAGAAAAATTATAGATCTTATGAATTTTTCTTATTCCTTTTAAAGCTAAAATTGATGTAGAAAACACATTTATTAATATATTAGGAAACATAATTCATTTTGAGCAACGAATTTCTTATGAAAAAACGGAAATTTGCGCACTTGAATTCAGTGATATGGTTAACTTAAACTTGAATCATTTAAATATTGAAGAAAGCCAATCGATAAAAGACCTATAACAAGAATTTAACGAATTATTTTTCAAAGAAGGAGATAAACTTTCTTTTACGCATGAAATCAAACATCAAATTATTACAACAAACGATAGACCCATTTATTCGAAAATTTATAGGTATCCACAAGTTCAGTGTCATCACAAATTATTGCGCTAATCAATTTATCAATTTTCATTTTATCCCTCCTAGGGCACCTCATTTTGGTGGCATTTGGGGGGCCGCAGTTAAATCAGCCAAAGGGCATTTGAATCGTAGCGTTATGAATACCAAGTTAACATACGAGGAACTCACTACAGCCTTGGTAGAAATAGAAGCAGTTCTAAATTCTCGGCCTCTGTCATCACTTTTGTCTGACCCCAGCGACTACGAAGCTTTGACCCCAGGTCACTTCTTAACTGGTTGTGCGTTAAAGAGTCTTCCGGAGCGAGCAGTAGCTGACAACGTCAATCAAATCATATGGAATCAAATAACTGCCGTCAAACAAATATTTTGGAAACGTTGGTCACACGACTATATAAGCGATCTGCAAGCGAGAACCAAGTGGAACACTGACCACGGAAATGTTGGTAAGAACGCAATGGTTATTATCCATGAGGACAATGTACCACCGTAACGATGGCTAATTGGTCGTGTCATAGATGCTACCCCAGGAAAGGATGCACGAGTCAGAGTGGTTGATGTTCGAACTTCAAAGGGTATAATTCGTCGCCCAATCCACAAAATTGCAGTTTTACCTGTTTGAAAGTCCTTTCAACAGGGCCGGGATGTTGGGTCAACTAACGTTACACCCTATTAGTTATTAAGTTATTTTAAGTTTAGTTACTCATATATAAGAGCACAGACTCAATTGTACTAACAAACTAAGTTATTAAAAATTGTACGTGCATAACGCTCTCACATATGTAACTCATTTGCAATATACACGTATGCATGTCTACATATGTTCGCAACAACATAACAGCGAGAGTTTTTGTCACTCCTTTTGTATGACTCTTTCGCATGTGCAAGCATATGGACATCTATCGAAAATATAAGCATAAGCCTAATCATTGTACCTAATTACATTTTTTTGCATTAAATAATTAAATAGTAATATACGAGGTGTGTTCAAAAAGTATCGCGAATCGTAACTGACAGTTTCCTTCGATTGCAGGGGCGTGGTGCATCATGAGTTTTTGCCACCAGGGAAGAACGGTCAATAAGGAATATTACCTGCAAGTTATGCGCAATTTGCGCGAAGCAATCCGCCAGAAACGCCCGGATTTGTGGAAGAACAAAAATTGGCTTTTGCACCACGATAACGCCTCTGCTCACACACATCGTTGCTTGTGCGTGACTTTTTGGCCAAAAACAACACACTAATGATACCGCAGCCACCGTGTTCCCCTGATCTGGCCCCCTATGACTTTTTCTTGTTCCCTAAACTGAAGAGGCCCATGAAAGGACGACGTTACTCTTCTCTTGACGAGATAAAGACGGCATCGAAGGAGGAGCTGAAGAAGATAAAAAGAAAATGATTTTTTGAAGTGCTTCGAAGATTGGAAAACCGTTGGCACAAGTGTATAATATCTCATGGGGATTACTTTGAAGGGGACAAAATAGATATTCAAGAATAAATAAATAGTTTTTGAAAAAACACAAAATTCGCGATACTTTTTGAACACACCCGGTAGTCTATTGCTGACATGTTTTGTATTTTCTACTTCCTCTTCCAATTTAATTACACAGCCCAATTTCTCATTTAAATCATTGTTGTTTCGTTGAACTAACGCGGTTGGGAAAAACTGTTCCTGATCCTACAGTACTATTTGTATTAATATTTAAATATTTAATTAATATAATTATAATTAATATAGGGGTTTCGAGTTATATACTACACTCTAAAATCATTTTTTTCGGTTTTCATTCCCTCAAATGCAAAATGTTCTTTCATAAATAAAAGAAAGCCTATAAATAATATAATTCATGTGAAATTGATTGATTATACTTCTAAATGAAAATGATAAATTAAAAAAAAAATGCGAAAATAGTATAAATTTCTATAAAAAAGGAAACAAAAGTCCAAAAAGTTTAAAATAAATACCTAAATAGACATTTTACAAAAAAAGAAAAGGAAAATTGCGAAAAGGTACAAAATTCTATAAAAAACGAAACCAAGGTGCAGAGCTACAGTGGGAAAAATTCAGAAAATTTTTTGGTGAAAATCAAACCCAAATTTATAAAAAATCACATGAAAACTGATTAGTGAAAATAAAGCGTTATACAAAAAGCATTAAAATCTTAAAGGAAAAGAGAAGTGAAATAAGTGCTAAAAGCGATAAAAAGCTGCAAATCGTGCTAAAAGGTGCTAGTGTCACGTATCACAAACAAAGTACAGTATACATACAGTGGCGTCGCGAGGGGGGGTGTGGCATTTTCGGCCGTTTTAATATCATAACTAAAAATTTGAAAATTTTGATAACAATACACGTACATTAGCTTCTGGTCTGCTTAAAAAAATTCTGGATTTTGATTTTATTAGCTCGTTATTTTTTTGTAAAAATGTAATGTTTAAAGTAAAAAATTTGACAGAAAGTTTGGAAGCCGAGAAATTGAACGTCATTGACGCATTATTGCTGATTGAAAGCACATCAGCGTCATTCCAACAAATGAATGACAATTCACAAATTAACGCATTGCTAGCGAGTTCAGTTGCATTTGCTGAAAAGTGTCAGATCAACCCTGAAAATGACTTTTCGAAACACCACAGAACACGCCGTGCTCCGAAGAAATATGACGATAATCCAGCAACTGCTTGTAATTTTGATTTCCAGACATTTTACAGAAAAGAATTCAAAATTGTCCTCGAAAATTTCACAAATTGTATTCAAGATAAGTTGCAAGAAACTATGTCAACCTTCAAACCCATTCAAGAGATGTTCAGGATTCCAGCTAACAGAAGTAATATTACAATAGAATCTATACAATTTGTTGTGCAATTGGATCCTAAGTTCTTCAGTGAAGATCCAGATTGTATTTTTGCTGAAACACAAATTCTTTTTGATTCATGTAAAGAGTGTAAATCTTTCGATGACATTTCTATAGTAGCGTACAAATTGAGAAAGGTCATTCCTTCTGCGTACAAAATTGTTCATTACATAATGATTGCTCCTGTCACGTCAGCTTCATGTGAACGTTCTTTTAGTAAATTGAAATTTGTTTTCAACGATTTGGGTACAACAATGGGGGATGAACGTTTGAATTCTTTGATGCTGCTTTCTTCTTCAAAGGATAAAGTAGACGAAATCGATCTGCGCGATGTTGTTGGAAAATGGTCAATGCTGAAACATCGTAGAGTGAAAATATAACTTAGAAATTTATATTTTTTGCAATTCAATTTCTTAAGAAAATCTTGTTTTTTCCCGCGTAACACGTCGCTGAACAATATATGTATTTTATATTAAGAGAAACATATTAAATGATGATTATACTAATATGTACAATACTTATTTGAGAATAAAATAATGAATTATGCTATTATGTTGTCAAACTTCTCCGTAATACCTTATCAGAAATGAAGATATCCTTATTTTATATATATTTATAAACATATACATTAAATCGGCAAATTCTTGAAATGAGTCGGCATTTCAAAGGGACTCACCCCCCCATGATCTGGATCCTCGCGACGCCGCTGTATACATATATATATAAAACACAGTTTCAAAAAAAAACAGCATAATAATATTGTTTAATATAAAACAAAATTGTTTGCTGTAAAAAGTACAGTATGGTCAAAGCTAAAATTTAGAGCTTGCAACACGCGTTAAAACAGTAACAACGGAACTTGTGGTATATATGTACATACATATATACATATATGTATATAAAAAGCACAGTTTCGAAAAAACAAACAGTAAAATAATACTGTTTAATATAAAACAAAATTGTTTAAAAAGTACAGTACCGACTAATATACATCTCTTATCTCTTATCTCTTATCTCTTATATAAATAAAAATGAATCGCCAAAATGTATGTACGCTCATAACTTTCATACGACTGAACCAAATTTGATAATTATTTTTTTAAAATGTTCGTTGAGGTTCAGGGATGGTTTCTGCGGAGAAAAAAATTCGAATAATTGCCGGAAAACCCCTAAAAACAGCCCTTTTCTTTTTCTTATACAAACGAATTAATGTTTGTTCGTTAGTAACGCTAAGAGAACGGCTGAACCAATATTGATGAAATTTTAAGAGGTTGTTTGTTGTGGATCAAGGAAGGTTTAGAAATAAAAATATCTTATACTTTTCATGAAAAGTCGGCAAATTGGATAATTCCAAAAAGTAACTTTTTTCCATAAACATTTTTTTATTTTTCAATTTTTGTTTGTTTTTCAATATTTTGATTTGTAAATTATTTGAATAGTTCAATTTCGGTCGCTTGCTTTTTTATTCCGGCTATTCAAAAGAAAAATTATTGAAAATTATTCAGTGAAAACTTTACGTGTGTTTCACACAAAGAGGTCAATTGCAGATTGATTTGTTACGAAGCCACCAAGAGGTCGCCCTAATATCGGTCGGTGTTCTTTTTGCCATCAAAGTATGGCAGCCCAAGGCAAAGCAAGAAGTTCTCCCAGGATGCGGCAACATACGTGCGGAATTATGGATCGCGGTTAATCAGCAAGCGATCGTCACGATGTCACAGCACGACTTTTCAAACAACTGTTACGATGTTTGATTGACTTTATCTTGAAGCAACGTATATGTGGTGCTGTTGGATGTTTTCCACACGCACACATTCTTCTTTGGATGTTGGTTACACCAGATCAAATTGATGAAATCATTTCTCCGGAAATTCCTGATGTAGAGAAAGATCCAGTATTATTTGAAGTGGTGGAAACCAATATGGTGCATGGACCTTGCGGACACTACAATCCCTTTTCGATTTGTATGTCTGACAATAAATGCACGAAACACTATCCATATGCTTTTCTTTCGGAAACACAAACTGGAAATGATGGATATCAACTCTATCGGCGTCGCTCACCAGACGACAATGGCAGAACATTCAGCATTCAACTTAGAAAAGTGAATACCGAAGTTAACAACACATTGATCGTACTATATTCACCATTAATTCATATTCAAAACTCATATCAGTGTTTAGTATTGCAGTTTGGTGAAATCGATAAAAATAAGTTTGTAATTATGTCACCAAAGGAAGCAACATGGCGGTTATTGGTCTTAAACGATAAGGGCGATACGTGGACTGCAATAAAGCGCTTTGTAGGATATTTACTTTTGCAATTCATGAACGTTTTCCGACTGTTGTGCGTCTCGCAGTTAATTTGGAGAATGGCCAAAGAGTGTATTTCAGCCCAGAGAATACAGTATAGCCAGTGGAAACATCGCCAGCAACAAAATTAACATTGACGAGTTTTTTCTCAAATTTCGTCAGTCATCTGTTTATGAGAACAATGCTCTATTCGGACATACCTTGATATTATGCATGGAATGCATCGTCGAAGAAATAGTTACGCAGAAAGCAAGGTCAACCAGTAGATTGACATCCAGGTGTCTTATCAACTAATGCATTAGGACGATTTTACACAATCCACCCGAAAAACGACGATTGTTTCTACCTTCGGTTGCTATTGATTAATGTACGCGGTTCAACTTTATTTGAGTCATTGCGTACTGTGAATGGTTCGATGTGTGCAAGTTTTGGAGAAGTAAACCAGCAATTACAATTCCTGGAACACGTTAATCACTGGAATGAAAATGAAGTTCGTAACTTTTCGCGATAATCATTTCGACATATCAGCCTTCAAATCCGCGTCTATTATGCGATACGAACAAAAATCGAATTGCCGAAGACAGTTTATATAATCTTCGCTAAAAATTGGAAATGGTACAATTTCGGTTGATACTTCCGGTGGTTCGATATCAATTCCATCTTCCCTTTATCAATTCACGAAAGATGAACTCATCACAAATGTTCGGACATTTTCCAAATTATCGTAACTACGATTACTTAAGTGCACGCGCAATGTTAGCTGCCACAAATACCGATGTTGTTGACTTAAACTGGAAGTTTTGAAGTCAAATTCCGGGAGACTTGCGCTCATACATATCGATCGATCATCTTGACAATGAAGACGACGCCGTGAATTATCCAGTGGTATTTCTAAATTCTTTGGACAGGCTTGGTATGCCACCGTATCATTTGCGTCTCAAAGTTGGATCCGTCGTTATTATAATCCGCAATCTTCATGCGCCGAAACTGGGTAATGGAACCCGACTGATTGTGACGTACCTATCGAATACAAGGGGGAGAATGCTTGATTCTACGAGTTGCTATGAGCTCTAACGATTTCCCATTTCAGTTCAAACGTCTTACGTTTCCAGTGAAAATTGCATTTGAGATGACAATCAACAGGACCTAAAGATAGTCGCATAGTGTGAGGCATAAATTTGGAAATGCTATGTTTTTCACACGGCCGTGGCGTACTCACGAGTTGGAAACCATCTTTTCTGTAAACCTTAACAGAAACCCAAAACTGGTGTTTATAAAGCTGCGTTACATTGAAAACAAAAAAAGAAAAAAAACACCAAAAATTAAATGATTTATTTTCATTTCAAAATACATAATTTGACGCAGGACAACGGCTGCGGGTTCAGCTAGTATATATATAAAGTACAGTTTGAAAAATTTTTTTTTCACAACCGTTTTGTGGAAAGAGCAAGTTAAAAACAAATATTTTTGCGGAACCAACGAAATCAATTCACAGTAAAAAAAAAATAATAATAACATGGTAACAAAATTAAAACTAACTTTCAACATAAAGTAGTAAAGCGTGCTACCTACCTTATTCTTCATCATTTTGTCTCAACATATATACGTATATATTGAAAAAAATTAAATAAAGCAAATAAAATAAAACAAAAGCGAAAAATATTTAAAAAAAAGAACTGAAATATTACTAATGTGTTAAAAAACATATACATATGTATAAATTGGAAAAAAAATAAAACAAATGAAATAAATGAAATAAAACGAAAACGAAAAAAAATCATGAAAAAGAGTTAAAATATTTTTTTGTAAAAGTTAAACAATTTAATAAGTAATGCAAAAAAAGCATCTCTAAAACATAAAAATATATACAGCTACGGACAATCGAATTTAATCATCAAAATAAAACAAAACAGGCAAAGAATACTGGTTAGAGTGAAAATATTGAAGACAGAAAAAAATATTTATGCGCTATGCAGAAGCTAATAAAAATAAAAAGCCAAAGAAAAATTTCTAAAAGCAAAGACTATATATACAGTTACGCGAAAAAATAATAAGAACAGCGGCCTAGAACTAACTAAGTTCATGTGTATGCAGAAATAGAAACAAAACACAAATAAAAAGTTTTTAGGACGTTTAAAATTTTCTAAATAAAAGGAGAAAACATCTTTATTTTTACGCAACTGGCCCAAAAAAAAAAAAAAAAATACTCCGCGGACCACATCTTCAAACCACAACTAAAACGATTTGTTACTACTACAACTACTACAAAAATGGAGAATCTAAACTAAACCATCGCCGAGCTGGAGAGGGTTATCGCAAGGCAAGAAGAACTGCTACAAACCCAACAACAAGAAAAAATACTCCGCGGACCACATCTTCAAACCACAACTAAAACGATTTGTTACTACTACAACTACTACAAAAATGGGGAATCTAAACCAAGCTATCGCCGAGCTGGAGAGGGTTATCGCAAGGCAAGAAGAACTGCTACAAACCCAACAACAAGAAATGCAACAACATGCTCAACATCTACTACAACTACAAATGAACCAACAACCACAATTCTACAGATTTCACATGTCACCAAGGGACATCATGGACCAATTCCGGAGAATGAAGCCACTAGACGACCATCACAATCCAAATGCGTTTATTAAAGCGGTCGAAACCAACATTTCTCTCTGCGGCACAGACCAGGAACTCATCCAACATTGTATCAACATTATAGCAAACGAAAAAATACTGGGCACCGCTGGAAAAAGAACGAGAGAGCTGGAGGACAACTCATCGTGGGAAGCGATTAAGGCCAAAATTCTACAAGGATCTCGTCCAAGGAAGACATATGCAGAGGTATTAAATTTTTGTAGGACGGTCAAAGTAAGTAATCTTAATGAATTATTTATAATTTTCAAAAAATGTAAGGCAGACATAAATGAAATATACATATTTGACCCTCTAAAACCGGGCATTTATAAACCTGAAAATGTAGATAGGGACCTTATTGATATAATGTTAGAGAAAATCGATGGACCTATAGGGGCACATATAACCGAAACGGAAACACTAAATGATATAATCGTAAAATATTCAAAATTAAAATTTCTGCAGGACAAAAGAGCCATAGATTATAGACATCGAAGGTACGAAGGTTTCAAGAAAAATTATAGATCTTATGAATTTTTCTTATTCCTTTTAAAGCTAAAATTGATGTAGAAAACACATTTATTAATATATTAGGAAACATAATTCATTTTGAGCAACGAATTTCTTATGAAAAAACGGAAATTTGCGCACTTGAATTCAGTGATATGAATAACTTAAACTTGAATCATTTAAATATTGAAAAAAGCCAATCGATAAAAGACCTATAACAAGAATTTAACGAATTATTTTTCAGAGAAGGAGATAAACTTTCTTTTACGCATGAAATCAAACATCAAATTATTACAACAAACGATAGACCCATTTATTCGGAAATTTATAGGTATCCACAAGTTCACGAATTAGAAATACAAAAACAAATAAAAGAAATGTTGGAACATAATATAATTAGAGAAAGCAACTCCGCTTACAACAGCCCTTTGATGATAGTCCCCAAAAAAGCGGATGCAGACGGAAATAAAAAATGGCGTATCGTCGTCGATTACAGGAGATTAAACGAAATTACTATTAGCGATAAATTTCCGATACCTAATATCGATGGTATCATGAATAAACTGGGAAGAGCACAATATATATTTCATCAAATAGTGGTAGATGAAAACGATAGGAAAAAAACAGCGTATTCTACTCCGTTAGGACATTACGAATTCTTAAGAATGCCATTCGGTCTTAAAAATGCTCCATCGACATTCCAACGTCTTATGAACTCAGTACTTCGAGATTTTATAAACAAGATATGCGTTGTATACTTAGACGACATTTCGATTTTTAGGACTTCTTTGTCAGAACATATAAATAATATGCGAAAAGTTTTTACAAAACTAAAACAAGCAAAATTGAAAATACGTTTTAAAAAAAATCCAGTTTTTTAAAGAAAGAAATAGACTTTCTAGGCCATATACTAACTCCTGAAGGAATAAAACCAAATCCAAATAAAGTTGAAGTTATCCAAAAACTAAAGTTACCAATTTCTCAAAGGCAAATAAAATCTTTCTTAGGCATTACCGGTTTCTATAGAAAATTTATAAAAGACTATTCTAACATAGCTTATCTTATGGTCGCATATCTGTAAAAAGATTCAAAAATTAACGTTAATAACCCAAGTTATATAACCGTTTTCGAAAATATAAAAAATGTTATTACAAATCCCCCCATTTTAAGGTATCCAATTTTTACAAAAAGATTTAAATTAACTACAGACGCTAGCAACTTTGCTATTGGTGCAGTTCTCACACAAGACGATCACCCAATTTCATATGCTTCACGCACATAAAATACTCACGAGAAAAACTACTCAACCATCGAAAAGGAACTATTAGCAATAGTGTGGTCAGTAAAATACTACAGACCCTACTTATATGGAAGAGAATTCGATCTTAAAACAGATCATCAACCACTTAAATGGCTACAGAAGAAAAATTCTGGTAAGGATATAAATCCAAGACTACAACGTTGGCTAGTACAATTAGGAGAGTACGATGCAAAAATCGATTATATAACCGGTAAAATAGCAGATTTCCTAAGTCAAATTAACAGTGATGAAATAAACATGGTGAATTCCGAAAATTTGGGAATGAACCTTAAGAAAATGTTGCAAATAAAAGATTTAAACGCTGGTGAACAACAAGACCAAACAAAGCTTTCAATAGAAGTCCAAACTAGCCATTCTTATGAAGAAAATCTCTGTAATCACTTTAACATTCTCAATACAGTCGTAAATCGTTTCAATCAGCAATTAATTTTAGTCGAAACAAAAGAAAAAGAAGTAGAAAATATTTTCAAAAACAAACGCATTTGTATCGATATAAGAGATATTAACTCTCACAACGTCATTAATATTGTAAATAAACATTTTGAAAAAGGTAAGATCGCTATATATTTTGAACTTAATGAAAAAAAACATAATGAAGTGGAACAAATACTTTCAAATACTTTCGCAAACAATCAAAATATTTCTTTTGTAAATTCTACTAACTTTGCCAAAGACATCGAAGATGAATACGAAGTAAAGAGGCAAATTTCGTTTTTCCATAAAATTGAAGTAGGACATTCAGGCATTATTCCAACTTACGAGGGAATGAAGCATAAAATATATCATCCAGAACTAAAAATTAAAATCCATGAAATAATAAAAAATTGCGGCATATGTAATGGTGGAAAATATGATAGAAATCCGATCAAAGCTAAATTTCAAATTACCGAAACACCAAATACAGTTAATGAAATTGTTCATATAGATAATTATGTTAACAGTAAACAGTCATTTTATTATAAATCGATAAATTTTCACAACATGTCATTTCTTTGCATTTACCCGATAGAGTCAAACGATCATAAATAAAATTAATGAATTTTTGTCAATTAAAGGCCATATAAAAAAGTCTGTTTTCGATAATCAATTTAATTCAAGTCAAATCCGGGAATTTTTAAATAGAGAAAATATAGAATTTCATGCCACTAAACCACATAGCCATACGGGAAATTCAGATGTAGAAAAAATAAATAATTCTCTTACCGAACGTATCAGAACCCTAAATTTAGAAGAAAACGTTCCAATTACAATTCAAATGTGTAAAGCCGTAAAACTTTATAACAATTAATTTCATACCACAATAAAAGCTACTCCTTTAGATGTTCAAAACAACAAAGTTAACCATAACGTAATTAAAAATCGGTTAGAAGAAGCAAAATTGAAGATCATTTCTAAACAAAACACAAGAAAGGAAAATTACTTAGAAAAAAGGAGAAATGGTTTATTCGAAATTACAAAAGCGTTGGACACAAAACAGAACCAAAATTTATTAAAAGAAATCTAGAAAATGTACATACATCAAATATTAACGTCCTTTTAAATTTGCAAATGACAACAATGACAATAGAAACTCTAACGACAATTAGCCCATTTTAAAACAAAAATCTATCCCCTTCAGTGTAATGCGCAATATAAGTATATCTTTTAAAAGAAGATAAGAAAAAACAAAATATCCTTTTTTTTTGAATTCCGAATATATGTACCCGTATATAACCTATTTTCCCATCGATCGTCTCAATTTTAATAAATATATACTTACCATTGTTGAAAATAAAATTGTAAAAATATAAACCTATCATTATTTATATATATTATATTAAATGAAACAACGTTTCTTTTTTAAGCACTATACATAGATACGCTAAGCTATTAAAATCATATTTAAAACAACTCCAAATTAAAAATGTTTACAAATTACACATTTATAAAAAAAAACTACTGAATTAATTAAAATTTAATAAAATTGTTATATATTTCTGTAATGAGATCCAGGAGAATCTCAAATCAAAGGGTGGAGGAATTACATTCCTATACTCTAATCATACTGGAATAATATATAGTATATGTATATAGGAAATGCTTAATGTCGTACTAACATAGAATTGGGTTCCACATTAGGCTTAGTTGTGGAATAAGAGAGTGAGCGCATTTCGGGTATGCTAACGCCAACTCAACTAAAAACATATATATATATACATAAATATATATAAACAAGCTAATATGGAACCATAAAACAGTTAATCCTAATATTAGAAGAGAACTAATAAGGAATGTTAGTACAGTTAGCATTAGGATAAGTGGTAAGAAAACTAATAAGAAATGTAAAGTTAGTCAGTTAAGATTCACTTTAATAAATACGGTTGTGTGAAAAAAAAGCCGAAGCTCTTTTTTTATTTTTCCTAAACCATAACTCGCGTGTCCCGAAATTTTTTTTGTATTTGCAAGTATTATTTTTTTAACAAATTTACTATATGCTGTATAGTAAACTTAGATTCAGATGTATTTTTAACAATTTCGCTTAATGATTTTTCTTCTTTTTGTAATTTTATAACTATTTTTCGAAAATCTGAGAAAGCTTCTTTTCTTTTATTCAAAAAATAGGAAATAAACACTTGTCTATTTCACTGTACTCGATAAACTGATTCTACTTCTATGTTGAAGCTATTTTGCTTTGTAATCTAATATTTAAAACTAACAGAAAACTAACTAAAAATATGCCGTACGATAAATTATGACGCAACAACTTTGAACATTTAATATACTTTCAAGCTTTTATATTTATTTTCAAAGTAATATGAGAAACTGTCTTTTTGTCTTTTATTTTGATAGGTTTGTGAAATACCGTTTTTCATTTAAGTGGATTGAAATCAGAAAAATTTATTTTAAATTGCCATACGATGAAATATGACGCTGACTGTATTTATTTGCGTTGAGCATTAGAAGTTTTGATAACATCTTAAAAGACCATGGCATATGCATATAATTATGTGTACATGTAAACAGATTTTAAAAAACCGTACGCATAAAGTTCACATATTCACCTACTTATGTACACATGTATGAAATTTTGTGTGCACGTAAACAAATTTGAAAGAATCATTCGCATAAAGTTTGTAAATTTGTCTACACACAACTTTGTATGTAAATATATACACTCATTGTTTCACACAAATCTCCGTCGTCTCGGACAACCAATGACCGAACTTCACGTTTTGTGAAAGAGTCAATGTGTGGAAGACTTACGCGACGACAAAGCGCCAAAACATTAGGGGTATTCAGATCAGCCTTGCTAATTCGTTAGTCGTTATTCGGTCCTTTTTTACATGTACTTTGTTTTGATAAAATTAACAGACTATGGTTCTACCGAGTAACGAACTATCCATCTGGCAAGCTTGATAATTGATTCGTTACTCGGTAATATAATATCACCTCAGCTGTTCTCCTGCTCCTCTGTACATCAATTTGAAGTATTTACCAGTAATAAATTTAATCTGCTCCACATAATTATCAATTAAATGACTGACAACTTTTGATTTTGCACTTTGTTGAGGCATTTTTACTCTTTAATAAAATTGAATCAGCTGTTTCGGAATAAAATTTACCATACTACATAGGTAGAACTAAAAGTATGTTCACAGTTAAGCCCTTTAACGAAGTATCAACCAACGAATTACCAAATTAACAGGCTTCGGTCTGAATACCTCTGTTGGTCGTAAATCCAAGCTTTGCCGAACGATCGCCAATTGCCACCGCTTCCCTTGCCGCTGTAACAGCTTCACCAACAAACCAGCGTAAATATGTATGTTTATGTGTGTAAACTTGCATACATATCGACGTAGATTTTTGCGAGCGCGTAAAAATATTTCAGAATTACAAAATACGTATTTTTTACATTCCTTGACAAATACAGTGAATCCCGATTTTGAGCCACAATCAAAAATACAGATATTTGTAGTTAGTTAAAAATAAACATATAATATAGTACATAAGCGAATGCGAATACTTAAGCAAGTGATACTTAAAACAATAATTTCTATGTACATATTTCAAAAAACAAAACGTGAGATGCAGCAAGATATAACATAGGCTGTTAAGAGTGATGAGGGAGGGATTTGATTTTCATTTCAGCGGAGTATTACTTAACCGGGATTGAATGTACATATAATTCAGAGGAATATTGAATATTTTTTTTGAAACATTTCTTGGCTTGAAAATTGACAAATAAACTATGTTGTCAATTTTATTCTAATATATTTGAATATACTTATATTTGCGGGGTTGTCACTTTTTCCTTCCCTAAAATTTCGGAAATATGTACATATATTCAATATATAAATTTTAGCTTTTGCCAAAAGCTGCTTGTAGGCAAAGGTATGGCTTTTGGTTTATAAATGAATCAAATTTGCTCGTTGAATGTACGCTTGCGTTCATGAATGAAAATTTTGTTGTTGTTTAATTTACTATAAATTTTGACGTCGGCAAATTGGCTGCCATATTGATTTCTGATGCTATTGGAGATGATTGTTGTTTTTGTAGAACAATATTTGTAATTTTTGGTGGTTGACATACCTACATGCGAACGCTTATAAGTATGTATGTTGTGTAGGCATTATTTGTGTGGGAATGTCATGCGCACATATTTATGTACATGTGTACGCATATAAGTATTTTTTTTTTTTTTTTTGATTTTTGATTTTGGAGGGGGAATCTTCGAAAGATACCGTCATTTTTCCGGACGGTATGCACGATTCGTATTGGTCACTTAAACGGAGACCAGTACGCCTACGTACTAAACCCTTAACTCCATTGTCTTTGCTTGTTTATTTGCCCCACGGAACTGCCGTTAAGCATTACATCGTGAGGCCAAGCTTAGCCACTCGGCTCATCATTCACGCCATTCCGGCCTACTCCTCATTCATCCTCCTTCTAATTTCACTGCGTTGCCACTCATTCCTTCTTAGCTCTTTCAGAACTATAGCACACCATGCTCTCACACTATCCCACACTTGTTTCGAATCTATCATAAATCGCACTATGTTATCCGGTGTCACTCGTTCCGTTGTCAGTTTCTCTATATCGGCTCTCTCCTTTTCATACCGTCGGCAGAAAAAGAAGATGTGCAGCGCATTTTCTCCGCTGCTGTCACAGAAGGAACAATTCGTCCCGTTGTCATGTCCATATTTATAGAGATATTCTCTAAAACACCCGTGTCCCGTCAAAAATTGCGTCAGGTAGAAATCTGTTTCTCCGTGTTTCCTTTCTACCCATTCTTGTACCTTTCTAATTAGCGTATGTGTCCATCTCCCCGTCGTAGCTAAATCCCATCGCTTTTGCCACTCATTGAGGCTTGTTTGCCTCTCATCCTTCCGTTCTTCAGCCGTTAGTCGCCTGCCAAGTCTCGTAGATCTTTCGTATACTCGTTTGAGTTCCATGGCCATTACCTCTGGTGGCATGATGCCCGCTAATATCCCAACCGCTTCGTAGGATACCGTACGAAATGCACATGTCACCCTAATGGCACTAAGCCGCATTGCTACCTTCGCTTTCTTAGCATACGTTTTTTGCTGCAATGCTGGTCCCCATATGGGCGCCGCGTACATCAGAATTGATTGGCTCACCTTGGCCAATAGCGCACGCCTATTTTGGCTTGGTCCACCAATGTTGGCCATTATTCTCGCTAGTGCGGCCGTGGCACGTGCTGCTTTCTCACATGCCTTTTCAATGTGCGTCTTGTAGTTGAGTCTATTGTCTATCAGTACTCCTAGATACTTCATCGACTTCTGTGTCATGATACTATGACCGTCTATGTTTAGTTTGATGTCTTCGGGTTTTTTTCTACTTGTGATCAGCACAGCTTCGGTTTTTTGTCCAGCGAGTTGGAGGTTTGTTGCCGTGAGCCAATCTTTAATCATCGTCGCCGCATGATTGCAGAGGTTTTCAATTTGGCGAAGTTCTTTTGCCACTACGGTAATGGCAATATCATCCGCATATCCGATGATCTGCACCTGTTTCGGGAGTGGGAGACGCAACACCCCGTCATACAGTACGTTCCACAACAATGGGCCAAGCACAGAACCTTGCGGAACTCCGCCCGTTACCACATACTTCTTTTGCCCGTCATCCGTATCGTACAGCAACAGCCGGTCCGACAGGTAGCTGGATACAATCTTAATCAAGTATGCCGGGGTTTCGCAACGTTCTAGTGCTCTGATAATATGAGGCCAGTATGCCGAGTTAAACGCATTTTTGACGTCAAAGGTGACTACTGCGCAGTATTCCTTTGTGCCATACAGCCATCTGGTACCCTCTATTGCTTTGTTGGCTATGTCCGTAAGCTTCTTGATCGCATCAGTGGTTGATCTCTGCTTGCGGAATCCATACTGGTTGTCGGACAAACCTTTCTTATCTTGGTTTTCTAAATGCAGCTCTATTCGTGCACAGATTATCCTCTCTAGAATCTTGCCAGTCGTATCCAGCATGCAGAGTGGTCGATATGAGCTGGGCTCTCCGGCTGGCTTATTAGGCTTCTGCAACAAGACCAGCCTCTGCTTTTTCCAGGATTTTGGGAATACTCCTTTTTGTAAACACCGCGTGAACAGTTCCGTGAAAGGTCTCGTATTGTGCTTAATGGCAATCTTTAGGGCTTTATTTGGAATACCGTCCACGCCTGGTGCTTTGGCATTACCAAATCTCTCTGCCGTTTCTAAAACCTCCACATCAGTGACTGTGGTGTTTTCTGTTTCAGCTGGTTCCTGTATGTTAACCGTTCGGTTCTCCAGAGGCTGCGCAGGGAATAGAGTCTCCACAACTGTTTTCAGTAGCGCTGGGCACGTTGGTGCTTGCCCTTTACCACCTCTTATTTTTGCCATTACCAGCTTGTACGCATCACCCCATGGGTTTTCGTCGATTTTTGCGCAGAGTTCTTTAAAGCAGCAGGATTTACTCTTTTTAATAGCTTTTTTAAGATCGCTTCGTTTGATTTTAAAGTATGCACGTAGTTGCATTTGTTCCGTGAGTCCCCGACTCCTTTGACACCTCCTTCTCGCTTTGTGGCATTCTTTCCTTAATTTGTCGATCTCCTCACTCCACCAGTAAACAGGCTTTCTATACGCATATAAGTATGTATGATGATGTTTGAGACGATTGTTGTTTTTGTAGAAAAATTTTTGAAGGTTTTGCGGGCGACATATTTACATGTGTATACAGATATGTTTTTTTTTTGGTTTTGTTTGTTTCGAAAGGGGAATCTTTCATAGATACCGTCAGTCCTAGACGGCACGCACGTTTCATACTGCACGCTAAGGGTACACCTCTTTCGGGACCACACCCAGTATTGATGATATTACCATTCCTAACTTGCGTAACAGTACACCTACGTACTAAACCCTAACTCCGACTGCAGTTCACTAATTCTACGGTACTACCGTTAAGCATTTCTTCGAAGGAACAGGATCAGCCAAAATTGGCTCTTGAGGGGCTGCTTTCTGGATTACTCTTCCCTACTTCTTTCTTTGTCTCTCAGTTCCTGTAGGACAATTGCGGACCAATTCTTCACTTCATTCCACACGGTTTTGCTTTTTATCATGTGGCGCCCGATATTCTCTGGAGTCATACGTTCGTTGATAATAATTTCCAAATCGTTTCTTTCTGCATCAAATTTCGGACAGTAAGAGAAAAAATTATGCTGCACGTTTTCGCTATCATTTCCGCAGAATGAACATTCTGTCCCACTATCGTGACCGTATTTATAGAGGTACTCTCGGAAGCATCCGTGTCCGGTCAGGAATTGCGACAGGTAATAATCAGAATTGCCGTTCTTCCTCTCCTGCTCATTGCCCTGGCTTGGTCCTCCAATATTGGCCGTCTTTCTCGATAGGGCCACCGTTATTCGCGTCACTTTTCCACATGCTTTTTCAATATGCGTGTAATAGCTAAGTCCCGTGTCTATTACAACGCCGAGGTATTTTAATGACTGTTGAGTCGTTATACTATCGCCATCAATATTAAAAGTAGCGTTTTCCACTTTTTTCTGCTGGTAATAAGCACTGTTTCCGTTTTTTGGGCTGCTAGTTGGAGCTTTTTCGCCGTGAGCCAGCTCTTTATTTTTAAAGTGGTGTCTTCACATAAGCTTTCTACCTGGTTGATTTCTTTTCCTACCACCGTTATCGCAATGTCATCGGCGTACCCAATAATCTGGACCCCTCTTTCTAATGGAAGTCGAAGCACTCCGTCGTATAAAACGTTCCACAGCAGTGGACCCAGAACTGAGCCTTGTGGTACCCCTCTCTTAACCGTGTACTTTTTTGGTCCATCATCGGTATTATAGAGTAACAGTCTATTCGAAAGGTATTTGGAGATAATTCTCAACAAATACTTTGGTGTTCTTTTGAATTCGAAATACGCAGAGTTGAACGTATTTTTATGTCAAACGTTACGACTACGCAGTATTATTTTGTACCATACAGCGATCCCGTTCCTTCGATGGCCTTGCTTGCCACATTTGTCACTTTTGTGATCGCATCGATAGTTGACCTGTGCTTACGGAAGCCAAATTGGTTTTCGGCGAGTCCTGGATATTCTTGCTCCAGATGCTTCTCCAGTCGTCCGCATATTAATCTTTCTAAGATTTTTCTAAGCGTGTCCAGCATGAAGAGTGGACGGTACGAACTTGGTTCTCCAGGCGGTTTATTTGGTTTCTGTAAAAGTACTAATCGCTGCTCCTTCTAGCAAACAACGGGTAAAGAGATCTGAAAAGGAGCTCGCTTTGGGAGTTATTGCTGTTTTCAGGGCCCTGTTGGAGATTCCATCCAGACCCGGTGTTTTGGTATTTCCAAACCTTTTGGCTGCATCTATTACTTCATCGTCGGTGACGAATGGTGCCTCTAGTACCGTAGATATAATTGAAAGTATAGTTCCTTCGTTCCTCTGCGTAGGGAAAAGTGTTACCACGATGTTTTTTAGTAGGGTGGGACAGGTTGGTGTTCTCCTTTTGCTGCCTTTGAGTTTTATCATCACAACTTTGTACGCATCGACCCATGGATTTTCATAGGCATTTCCACAGAGCTCTTTGAAGCAGGAGAGTTTGCTTCTTTTAATAGCTTTCTTGAGCTCACGGCGTTTTGTTTTAATTCCTTCGTGCAGGATTCGTATTCTGGTGAACTCCGTCTTTGACAGAAACGCCTGGCTTTTTTGCAATCAGTTCTCAGGCTGTCGATTGCACTATTCCACCACAGTATCTTCCACATTTGCAGTGTTGTCATCCAGAAAAAGTTGAAATTTCGGCTTTCCATCCTTTTGTCTTCCTCTTTCTAAAATTTCCGACCTCCATTATGATGGCTAGGTGGTCACCATGCGTATAAAGGCACTTCCCAGCATGTTAATCGTACCAGCGGGCTACTAACAAACGTGATGTCGATCCGCGACCATTTTTTCTGAAAGTGTTCCTATTTTCAGTATTTAATAGCACCACTCCGAGCGATGAAAAGGCCTTGAGAAGAGCGTCTCATCGTTTGTTCGTACTAACCCTTCCCCAGTCCAAAGCCCATGCCTTAAAATCGCCTGCTACCACGTTATTCGTAGTTGTTAGAATTTCCTGTACTAGATTATCCAGTATTCTCTCAAACGCACCTTGTGGGATACTCGGTGGTATATAGAAGCTATAAAAAATGATTCCACAGATCCTGGATCGTGTGAAGTAGGGCTTTCCTAATAGTGGCTTTTCCTGGAAAGCTTTGCCTCCGCATGACCATATGGCAGTTTTTGTACTGTTTGCACAGTATTGCTACGTCCACCTTCTCTTCAAAGACGGTTTGTTTAGCAAATCTTGCACAGCTTCGCAATAATTCAGGTTTAGTTGGATAACTTTCATTTGTTGAATTTTTTATATGCATCCTGATATAGAGGGCATCTTTTACTACCTATTTGGTGGTTTGAGTTTTCCCTTCCCTTGCTCTTGCGAGCACCATAAGAGGGAGCCTTGTCGCACGTCTTTTTCGCCACATCTCAGACAGCACTTGCTCCTGTCGTCCGAATTTTTACATGCTGCTGCCAGATGCCCGTATTCCAGGCACCTAAAACACCTTTTTAAATTAGGTTTCTCTCTAACCCTGCAGACTACCCAGCCTATCCTAATTTTTCGCTCATCTAGCAGTATCCTTGCTTCCATCGCAGGGGGGCTTACTACCGCTACCTGTGTACCCGCATAGGCCGTCCTGAGATTTCTTATCGCACTCACATCAAAATTATTTAGTTTTTTCACCTGCTTCCGTATATCTTCCGAAATGTCCTCTTTGGTTGTGATTTCGTCCAGGTCCCGAATTTCTACTATGACTTCGTGGGTAAGCGCTTTGATTTGTGCCTCGTCTCCTAACAGTTTGCTTATTTCACCCTTTAGTTCGCTAGTACTTTCCATTTGGGTTTCTTTGAGTTCCAGCAATATTTCCCCTTTGGCTGTCTTCCGAATACGCGATACATTTTCCTCGAGTTTCTGCAGATTTTCTATTTTTCTCAACTTCAAAAGGATGTCTCTATAACACACATTTCCAGAGCGCGCTATGACTATAGCATCGGGCCGTAGGGGTGGCTTTCGGTCAATCTTTTTGTGGCTTGCGCTTGACGCTTACCCAGCCGTCATCTTTTTGTGCATCCTCTCTGCATTTATCGGTGCTTCCGTTTGGGCTGATTTTCCTCGCGCGGCCTCTTTGGTGTTGTTTCGGTGTTTGCGGTTCTGAGCTGCACCTTCCGTCTTCTATCATTATTGTGTGCTCCTCAAAGGCTTTTGATCACAGCTTTGCTATAGAACTGAGGATGTCTCCTTTGTTATTATTTATAGAACGCGCAGTCTTTTTATGGCACTTCCTAGTTTAGAGATGTAATCCACAGCATGTTGTGCTACTTTGGCTTGAGGTGTACTATCTTCTAACACCGGTCGTGAGGACCTCGCTCGCACCGGTTTACTGATTATGGGCGTCTGATTAGGCGATCAGGCTATCCTCGGTACACTTTTGAACGCGTGTACTTCCGTATTTGGGGTTCTCACAGTCAGATCTGCCTCTGATCTAGAGTTTTCAGCTCGGCTACTAATTAACATTCCGCTTTCATTATATACAGTGAATCAAAAAAGTTTTGGCACACCTCAGTTTTTCCACTTTGCTTCAATATAACTTTTAATTAACTGAACATACCACACAACAAACAAACATATTTGTTTAAATAATGTTTTTTTAATACATATACAAAAATTTAAAATAAAAAATTCATACAAGTATGAAATTATTAAGAAAATAATGAAAAAGAGCCATATTCATATCAAAAAAGTGTTGACACAAAATATGAAAATGGTAAAACAAAAGATGAAGGAAAAGAAATTGAAAATGTTTAATATTTTGTTGCACCTCCTTTGGCTTTAATAATCGCTTGCAAACGCCTTTGCATACTTGTGACCAAATGGGAAGTCTCCCGACTGGTAATATTGGCCCATTCTTCCTTCAGAGCACTTTTAAGGGACTCTTTCGAAGTTATTTGATTCTTGCGTATTTTTTTTGAAGCAAATTCCAAATACGCTCAATGGGATTGTGATCAGGGGATTGTGGAAGTGTATTCTGCTGCTTGCAGTTATAACTCTTGAACAAAACGACCAAACGCGAAGTGTGTTTGGGATCATTGTCTTGCTGGAACTGCGATTTCTCTCCATTTAAGCCCAATTTAGTTACTCTCGGAAGCAAATTGTTCTTCAAAAGGCTTAAGTAAACAAGCTTATCCATTTTTTCGTCGATAAAAAGAAGATTCCCAACTTCATTTGCCGTTATACACCCCCACACCACTACGTTTCCGATGCCACGCTTGATTGTTTTTAAGATGTTATTTTCTTGGAGCTCCATGTTGGGCTTTCGCCATATTTTTTGAGACCATTCCGATCCAAATAAATTGAATTTGGATTCATCGCTAAAAATCACGTTTTCCAAAAAGTATCAGGTTGGTGTAGGTGAGCTTTAGCGAAATCCAACCATTTTTTTGTTAGCTTTTGAAAAGTGAGGCTTTCCTCGAGGTACACGACCATGATAACCGGCCTTATGGAGGGTATTTCGGACTGTCTGTGAGCTAAATGTTTTCCCCAGTTGTTCCTGCATTTTTTCACTCAATTCTACAGCCGAAATTTTTGGGTCTATTTCCACCGCGCCAACAATGGATCGTTCCTCCCGATCAGAAAAAGTTTTTGGCCTCCCAGATCTGTAATTGCTTTCAATTAATGGGTTCATTCCTTACACTGAAAAATTACCTATTGACAATTTGTCCTATTTCGCGCAATGACTTTTTTTTCCCGGCACAGATTCAAAATGAGTTTCCGCACTTCAACGGTTATCTCCTTTTCGCGACCCGTTTTGCTCAATCTATGTCAAAGCTAAACACATTACTAAAAGTCAATTGCTCTAATTATTCATCAATATGCAATACCTAACAGAAGTCACCAAAACCGGGATCAAAGGAAGTCAACTTACAGAGGAATGTGCAAAAAACAAAATTTGTGCCAATACTTTTTTGATATGAATATGGCTCTTTTTCATTATTTTCTTAATAATTTCCTTTTTTTTGAATATTTAATTTTTAATTTTTGTATATATGTTAAAAAAACATTATGTTGAAGATAGTCGTTTACCTAACACTATGCATGTCATTATATTATTTACGTCATTACATTCTTTACATACTGTCATTCTTACATTTACATGTATAAGTATTAGTTATTACTTTGTTCTTTAATTCTTCTTGTAATATAACATTTTCTTCTGGATTAAAACCTCGTGGAGTGAACATCAACTTTTAGTTTGTCTCTAAATATATACTTAATTATCTCTGCAATCCTATCAGGTTATGGGCCCAGAGTCGCAAATTTGTTTAAATTTTGAGAGTTTGTAAGACTAATGAGTGATATTGAGAATTCAGAAGCGTTTTTGCCAAAAATTGAAATCAGTAAAGCTAGCAGGTGCTTTGATACGGCTGACGTAATGGCTACGGTTACTTCGTCAACATCTTCTCGGATCGAGTTGCTTTCCAAGGACAATTTCGACACTTGGAGCATGCAAGTGGAAGTATTGCTGACTAAAAATGATTTGTGGGAGTACGTAAGTGGTTCTAATTTGATGCCGGCAGAGACTGACACTGCAGCAAGAAGCGCTTGGTTGAAAGCTGACAAGAAAGCTAAAGCAGATTTGGTTTTGTCAATTCAGCCATCCGAACTAAAGCAAGTCAGGGGTTGTGAGACTTCGCGGGAAGTTTGGCTGAAACTAGAATCGATTTATGCGTCAAAAGGACCAGCACGTAAAGCAACATTATTGAAGCAGTTGATGTTGCAAAAGTTAGATGAAAGCAATGACGTGAAAGAGCACATGGCGAAATTTTTCGATGCGGTAGATAAGTTGGAGAGCATGAATGTACAGATAAACGGTGATCTGTTATGTATTATGCTATTGTATAGTTTACCATCTACTTATGAGAACTTTCGGTGCGCAATCGAATCACGCGATGCGCTTCCGTCAGCTGAGGTACTGAAAATAAAAATAATAGAGGAGAGCGAAGCACGTAAGCAATCGGCTGGTAATATAGTAATGGCTATGGCTGCGAAATCACATGTGCAAGATAAGCTGAGTAGGAAAAAGTTCATAAAGAATAAAAGAGAATTCCGATGCTTTAAGTGCGGCGCATTAGGGCACAAGGCGAGCTTCTTGTTCTGTTAGGTGTAATAATGGTGTTCACGGAAAAGATTCCAATAATTCCAAACATTTGGCATATTGTGTTGATGGAACGTATGCAGCATATCATTCTGCAAAAGAAGAAAAATTTCTTGGGGATATGCGTGGAAGACGAGCTTGGGTATTGGATAGTGGATGTACTGCTCATTTGTGTAGTGACGAGTGCATGTTTATGACCGTGGAAAAATCATCCAAAGTTAAGTTGAATTTGGCAAGTCAACAGGCGTGTGCAGATGTACGAGGTGAAGGTGTGGTAAATTTGTCAGTGACAGTCGCAGATGGCCAGCGAGTAGTTGAGTTACAAAATACGTTGTTGGTTCCGGAACTGCGCACAAATTTAGTTTCGGTGGCAAAAATTACTAACAAGGGACATAAAGTGACATTTACCAAAGATGGAGCGTTTGTATCCAACGCAAGTGATGAAATTACTTTGATTGCTGATCGCATGGGTGATTTATATTATATCAGAGAAAGCAGCGAGTGTGCTTCTATTTAGGCGAAGTGCTCCGAACTGTTGAAGTGGCATTATCGTCTGGGTCATCTTAACGGGGCTGATTTATCAAAATTGGTAAGAGATGGCATAGTTCCTGTCTCTGATATTGGCGAGGTGAAGTAACTGATGCAATGCGAAGTGTGTATATTAGGCAAAATGTCTGCGTTACCGTTTAATAGAGGCAGATTGCCTTGTTCAGAACCAATGAGAATTATACATTCTGATGTTGTGGGACCGTTCAGAGAAGAATCCATTGGACGAGCTCGATATTTTGTCACCTTTATAGATGATTGTACAAGGTGGTGCGAAATATACTTACTAAGGCAGAAGTCTGACGTTTTCGAAGCATTCAAGATGTACCAAAGTTTCATGGAAAGACAGACTGGGTTTAAAATTAAATGTTTGCAGTCCGATAATGGACGTGAGTATCTAAATAATGATTTTGATAAGTATCTTTCAGAATGTGGCATAGCTCGTCGGCTAAGTGTTCCCAGGACGCCTCAACAGAATGGAGTCGCAGAACGAATGAATAGAACACTGCTGGACATGACTAGGTGTTTGTTATTGCAGTCTGGCCTCAGTCATACTTTTTGGTCAGAAGCTGTGGCATCTGCCTGCCATATAAGAAACAGATGTCCATCCCGAACATTAGGTGGGAAATCGCCTTATGAATGTCTAAATAAGGTAAAGCCAAGTGTTAAACACTTCAAGTCGTTTGGATCAAAGGTAATGGTGCTTGATAGAATACCAGATAAAAATAAGCTGGCGCCTAGATGTCAAGAAGGTGTGTTTGTTGGGTATCCCAGAGACACAAAGGGTTATCGTGTGTGGATACCGAAAGCGCATAAAGTCATATGTGCACGTGATGTCCGGTTTGTTAGCGAACATCAACTGATTTCGAATCCAATAAATGAAGCAAGTGATCTGCTGCTACCACTTAAAATTCCTGAAGAGAATTACAGTAACTGTCGTAAATTTGTAGATTTTTCTCATTCTCAAACCGATGAAAATGGAATTAGCGAACCAACAGCAGTTGCGGATTGTGAATTAGAAGAAATTCGGAGAGCGCCAGGTAGGCCAAAATTGATGCGAATGGGAAATAGAGGAAGACCGCGAAAAGTTTTTCGTAGTCGTGTTAATTCAGAGCCATCACAGAAAACGGCACATTAAGAGAGCGACAACGATAGTGCAAGAGACGATGTTGTGTTTGCTGGTATGGCTGAGGTTAGCTTACAAGATGCTTTAAATGGGCCTGAGAGTGATGAATGGCGTGACGGATTGGAATGTGAAGTAATTAATATTATTAAAAATGACACATGGGATATTGTTCCGGTCGATCACAACAAAAATATAGTGGGATGCCGTTTTGTTTTGACAAATAAGTATGGGTCAGACGGTAAGATCGAGCGACGCAAAGCGCGTCTTGTAGCCAAAGGGTACGGTCAAAAATATGGTATAAATTATACTGACACTTATGCTCCAGTAGCACGTTTAGAATCGATTCGGTTATTACTTGCATTGTCGGCTCATTTTAATCTCACTATCTGGCAGTTTGATGTTGTAAGCGCATATCTGAATGGAACGTTGAACGAAAAAGTGCTCATGAAGGTACCAGACATGCTATATGATATTTTGCAACGAATAACAATGAAATTTGATAAAAATTGCGACATTGGCATTAAAGCATCAAAAATGATAAAAGAACTAAACGAAGGAGGTAATGCATGTCGACTTAAGAAAGCTCTGTATGGCCTTAAGCAAGCTGGTAGGCAGTGGTATGCCAAACTTAAATCGAAGTTGATAAGTATGGGGTTAAAGCCCACTGAAAATGAAGCGTGTTTATTTTATGGTTATTTTGGGAATAACTTAGTTTTACTCCTTGTATATGTAGACGATCTACTTATGGTGTCACGTGAAGTGAATATTATTCACAAATTAAAGCAACAACTTTTGAAATATTTTGACATTAAAGCCCTGGGTAGAGCAAATTATTGTCTTGGACTAGAGATTAATCAAATGGATGGTAAGATTACTTTAAAGCAAAGTGGCTACATAAAAGCATTATTAAGGAGATTTGGAATGAGTGAGTGCAACCCGGTTGCTACACCTTCAGAGTTAAAGATAAATTTAGTTGAAAGTAATTCAATTGATAAACTCTGTCCATATCGTGAATTAATTGGAGCTCTAATGTATGTGTCCATCGCATTAAGGCCAGACATAGCAAACACCGTGTCAAGACTAGCGCAGTTTGTCACGAATCCATTGAAATGTCATTGGAATACTGCCAAACGTATTTTAAGGTATCTTGCCGGTACTGCCAATAGAAGCTTGCTGTATCAAAAATCCGATTTACAGCTAGTTGGGTACGCTGATGCTGATTGGGGAGGCTGCACAACTGATCGCCATTCCTACACGGGATACGTTTTCTTGCTCAGCGGTGCTGCGATTAGCTGGAAGTCACAAAAACAACGCACAGTCGCTCTTTCGTCCACAGAGCTGAATATGTGAGCTTGGCGGAGTCAGCAAAAGAAGCAGTGTATTTGCGTAGTCTCCTAAATGAGATTGGTTTACAAAAACTCGCTAATGTAATAATTTATGTGGACAACAGAGGTGCGCAGTGTTTGGCTAATGATCCCGTTTTTCATGCGCGTACCAAGCACATTGATATCAAACATCATTTTGTGAGAGAGTGCATTAGCGCAGGGTTATTTTCATTGAGGCACGTATCTTCTCAAGAGATGACTGCGGATGTGATGACGAAACCATTGACGCGAGCAAGCCACGAGAGATGTCTTAACGGACTTGGTTTGTCCACCGAATGACCTGCATATTGAAGGGGCGTGTTGAAGATAGTCGTTTACCTAACACTATGCATGTCATTATATTATTTACGTCATTACATTCTTTACATACTGTCATTCTCACATTTACATGTATAAGTATTAGTTATTACTTTGTTCTTTAATTCTTCTTGTAATATAACATTTTCTTCTGGATTAAAACCTCGTGGAGTAAATATCAACTTTTAGTTTGTCTCTAAATATATACTTAATTATTTCTGCAATCCTATCACATTATTTAAACAAATATGTTTGTTTTTTGATTGGTGTGTTCAGTTAATTAAAAGTTATTTTGAACCAAATTGGAAAAACTGAGGTGTGCCAAAACTTTTTTGATTCACTGTATGTTGTTTGTATTGTTTCTCGCATTATTTTTCATTTACTTCTTTTATACGGTGCATCGCGTGAAGGGGGGTGGGCCGAAATAGACTGGAACGGGTATACCCTCGGGGACAATGCCCTTACCCCAGTTCCCTGAGGCCAGTCCTTCGCTTTACCGGTCCCCCGGAAAACACGTACGGACCGGCGCTCACCCGGGACAACATAGGCTACTACTCCTATGCCCAATGCACACTTCCTGACCAATGGCCGAAGTGGTTGTTTACTGATACACGCCGCAGCTGATACCTCGGCAGGGTCAAGTCGCCGGCGCGGAGAAGTCGCCGGCGCAGAGTTCAAGGGACTCCAAGTATGCTGCGTCGCGTACCGGTCAGGTAGATTTAATCAGCCACACCTAACATGGTGAGCAGACGCTGACCAGGAAGCCGCCCATTATGGATGGTAGGCAGGTTATGTACATATGTAATTATGTGTGCATGTAAACAAATTTGCAAGAACTATACGCATAATGTTTTTGAATTTGTCTACACACAACTTTGTATGTTAATGTTTACACTTATTGCTTCATGCGAAATCTCCGTTGTCGTGGGCAACCAATGGTGGCCGAAGCTCACGTTTTGTCAAAGAGTCCATGTGCTGAAAGACTGACGCGACGACAAAGCGTCACAACATGTAGGGTATGTATGTAATTACTTATGTGTGCAAGTTAATACCACCAGTTCATATTGCATGAACATATTATTTATCTGTCATAAATATGTAACATGACACTTACGACCCATATGGTCCATATTGAAGCATTGTATGTACTTTGCTAATACTGTCCGCCTTAAGTGGTCCCGAAATGTAATTCATAGATTGTAAAATGAATCTTTCCACTTGTAACATATGTCCTATCTCAAGTGGATTATAGATATACTTCCTAGAATGTAAGATTAATATTTGTATCTAGGCTTAAGCAAAATATTGTATTTAAGAAAACGTAATAAAGAAAACGAGACAGTTGACCACAGGCAGTTGCCCACGGGAGTTGCTCACGGGCAGTTGCCCGTGGTTGCTCACAAAATCCAAACTAAAAAATTTAGGTGGTAACCGTTTAAGGGGACAAAAAATCTCGTGTTATAAATCGAGTATCCTCAACTGAGGAGAAAAGATAAAACAAACAGAAATTGACGAGTGCTGTGTAATGAACATGATCTGACTGTGGCAGAGCAGCTACTTTACACATACGAATAAATTGATGTTTTCAAGGACGACAGCAAGAGCTCCAGTAAAAGAATACAGCACTTCATTAACAGCAACAACAACATCTTCAACAGCAGCAGCAAATTCAACAACAACAAAATAGTATTAAGCAGTTTTATATTGATTAATTGCATTAAGTACAAAATGTTTACTGTGAGTATTATAAAAATAATAATCATGCCACTCACAGCCACTATTCGCGTTTAAAAATAAAAATAAAAAAAGTATATCAAATATATACAAATTATATTAAATTAAATCTTAAAAATTTTAAATGAAGGCTCCACCAGCCAAATAATAAAATAGTTTTAAAACCGTGATTCATTACCGTAAGGAACCCTCCGGTTTATAATATAAACTCTATTCTGCGAGTCTGAACTCCAGACCCTCCAGAATAAAAGAGTATTTTTTTCCAGAAAAGATCAAAACAAATATTTAAATACAGATAGGCAACAAAATAAATGCCATTTAAATATTTTTGATAGGAAGTTATTACAAGAGATTTATGCAAAAAGAAATTTAACTATATTTTTGTGAGTATAACTATACATACATATATGCTATTTCATGAAACTCACAAATATATAAACAGAAAACGAAAAATAAAGTTACAGGGAAGAAAAATATAATTCTTTGGGAGCAGAAACTCCTGAAGCGCCTGCCGAAGATTTTTTCGGCAATATTTTGTTAACAAAAAAAAATTTTTTTGGGACAAAAAGGTCTTTAAACGCCAGCTAAAGATTTATACCAGCAGAGTAAAAAGAATAATTATAAAAAAATATTGCGGAACGAAAATGTTATACAACGCCAGCCGAAGTTCATACCGGCAAAATAAAACAAAAAAATAATGGTAAAAAATATAAAATAAATATATATATATATATATATATATATATATATCAAAATATAAAAATAAAAAATTTATAATATTTTGGAACAAAAATGTCCTTAAACGCCAGCCGAAGTTCATACCGGCAAAATAAAACATAAAATAATGAAAAAAAATATAAAATAAATACAATAATGGTACATATAAAAATATTAAAACACAAAATTTATATTACTTTGGACAAAAAAGTCTTGAAGATTCGTATCTAGTTCTCAAGTAATTGCTCAAGAAAAAGAAAAATACATTATTTCTTCAAGTAGTTCTGACAGCTGGTTACGCATTGTGAATGATCTACATTAGAAGAGCAAGAGGGAACAAACAAAGACAATAAACTTTGTGCGTAATATGTATGAATGTGTGTAGTAACATAAATATTTTCCTTGCGATTTATGGAATGTTGTTGATGATTGGTAAGTTTTATACAACATTTCAAAATGATATATACTTCATAATAATGATTTTAACTAATTTAGGACGAATTTAACCATTACTTTGAATTTCCTTCAAGAAACAATTGTTGATTTGATATTCTTCGCAAAACCAAGATTGCCATATACGCATTTTATTGAAAAAACGTATTATAAATTAGTACTGGATTACTTTAGAGCAGCATACTAGTACAAGTAAATTTATCGCAGGAAAGTTTCTTTTCCGTTACTTGAGCGTTTTTTTATATGAAGTTTTTACATTTCTTGAAAGCTGGATACTAAGCTTAAGGGGTATTCTACTCTACAAATAAGATTTTCTCTATAGGAATCAGTTTTTTGAATTTTATTTAAAAAAACCAAAAATATTTTTACCATCCATTTTTTTATGGTGTTTTTTATTGATATCTTAAGAATACAAAAAAAAAAAATTTACAAAAAATATTAAAAATTAAAATAATAAGAAGGGGGAGAGACAGGTGTAAAAAAAAATCCGCATCCTGGTGACATTGATCCTGACTCTCCTGGTGGTCTGAAAAAAAAGAATAAAAAAAAATTCTTAATCAGTAAGGATGCTGTTATAGTCCGGGAACACGAAAAAATTTTTTTTTGAAAAATGGCGACTGCCTGAAAATAAAAATTATTTTTTACGCTTTTTTTGAAATTCCTGAATTTTTTTTTAAATATTAAAAACAAAAATGTTGACAGGATGCTGGTAGGAACGATAAAGGATTATATAGAGAAGGTTCACACAAAATTTCAAGTAAATCGGTTGCATAGAACTTGAGATAATGCCGGTACCGTGTGGAAAAAAGTAGTTTCAGGAAAAACGCGTTTAAAGTTTAGGAGACAATTCTAAAGAACACGGACGCCACCTCACAAAATCAGCTGTATCTCCGAAAATAAGTCGAATTTTGTAAAATCCTTTCAAGGGCATCTTTTTGAAAGTCTAAACTTTAAATACATGAAAAAAATCGAATTCTAGAGTAGAATACTTCCTTAAGATACCAGCCGAAGAAAGTACCGGCAATACTAAAAATAAAAAATTTTTTTCCGCCAAGCCGAAGTTCATACCGGAAAATTAAACAGAAAAATAATGGTAAAAAATATAAAATAAATATAAATTTGTATACATATCAAAATATTAAAATACAAAATTTATATTATTTGGGACAAGAAAATCCTAAGACGCCAGTCGAAGATAATACCGACAATAAAATAAAAAAATAAATAATTTCATTAATATAAAAGAAAATAATTGCTGAGATTTATTCAGGCAATAATAAAATAAATGATGTCACATACACAAAGACTTCCATTAAAAAAGAATTAGAAGAATACAAAGACAAATGCATCGTATATTTATTTAGGATTCAGATTAAGCTGAATTGTAAATATAAGTATATTAACCAATCAAAAGTAAAATTATATAAATAGATACAAACCATATTTACGTAATCAATGCAAAAAATAAAATCATTTATGCACACAACTGAAATTCTAACAACTTTACTATTAACGGTAATTATTTAATACGATTTGAAAATTGTAATGTTCAAATTGATAATTTAATCTGTAGACATCGTAAGCCTCTCACAATGAAATTATTACCAAATCCAGTTAAGATTATTAATATTACACTCACAAAAAAATTAAGTATGGAGGAAATACATTTTCAAAACATTAAAAATATTCAGGAAATAACAGAACTCAGATATGAAGCAAAAAAAAAAGTAAAATGATAAATTACAGTATGATAACAATTGTCAGCCTTATAATAGTAATACTAATAATTTGTAAATACAAAAAGAATAAAAGCTTCTTCTTCTTAATTGGCGTAGACACCGCTTACGCGATTATAGCCGAGTTAACAACCGCGCGGCAGTCGTTTCTTCTTTTCGCTACGAGGCGCCAATTGGATATTCCAAGCGAAGCCATTTCCTTCTTCCTTTCACTTGGTCTTTCCAACGGAGTGGAGGTCTTCCTCTTCCTCTACTTCCCCCCGGCGGGTACTGCGTCGAATACTTTCAGAGCAGGAGTGTTTTCGTCCATCCGGACAACATGACCTAGCCAGCGTAGCTGAACTATGTCAATGTTGTCATATATCTCGTACAGCTCATCGTTCCATCGAATGCGATATTCGCGGTTCCCAACGCGCAAAGGACAATAAATCTTTCGTAGCACTTCTCTCGAAAACTCGCAACGTACACTCATCTGTTGTTGACATCGTCCATGCCTCTGCACCATACAGAAGGACGGGAATTATGAGTGACGAGTTTGGTTTTTGTTTGTCGAGAGAGGACTTTGCTTCTCAATTGCCTACTCAGTCCGAAGTAGCACCTGTTGGCAATAGTTATCCTTCGTTGGATTTCCGGGCTGACATTTTTGGTGGTGTTTACGCTGGTTCCTAAATAGACGAAATTATCTACTACTTCAAAGTTATGACTGTCAACAGTGACGTGAGTGCCAAGTCGCGAGTGCGACGACTGTTTGTTTGATGACAGGAGATATTTGGTCTTGCCCTCGTTCACTGCCAGACCCATTCGTTTTGTTTCATTGTCCAGTCTGGAGAAAGCAGAACTAACGGCGCGGGTATTGAGGCCGATGATATCAATATCGTCGGCATACACCAGCGGCTGCACACTCTTACAGAAGATGGTACCTTCTCTGTTTAGTTCTGCAGCTCGAACTATTTTCTCCAGAAGCAGGTTGAAAAAGTCGCACGATAGGGAATCGCCTTGTCTGAAACCTCGTTTGGTATCGAACGGCTCGGAGAGGTCCTTCCTGATCCTGACGGAGCTTTGGGTGTTGCTCAACGTCAGTTTACACAGCCGTATTAGTTTTGCGGGGATACAAAATTCAGACATCGCGGCACAGAGGCAGCTCCTTTTCGTGCTGTCGAAAGCAGCTTTGAAATCGACGAAGAGGTGGTGTGTGTCGATTCTCCTTTCACGGGTCTTTTCCAAGATTTGGCGCATCGTGAATATCTGGTCGGTTGTTGATTTTCCAGGTCTAAAACCACACTGATAAGGTCCAATCAGTTTGTTGACGGTGGGCTTTAATCTTTCACACAATACGCTCGATAGAACCTTATTTGTTATGTTGAGGAGGCTAATCCCGCGGTAGTTGGCACAGATTGTCTGGTCTCCTTTTTTATGGATTGGGCATAGCACACTTAAATTCCAATCGTTGGGCATGCTTTCGTCCAACCATATTTTACAAAGAAGTTGATGCATGCTCCTTATCAGTTCTTCGCCGCCGTGTTTGAATAGCTCGGCGGGCAATCCATCGGCCCCTGCCGCTTTGTTGTTCTTCAGGCGGGCAATTGCTATTCGAACTTCTTCATGGTCGGGTAATGGAACGTCTGCTCTATTGTCATCGATTGTGGAATCGGGTTCGCCTTCTCCTGGCGTTGTGGGTTCACTGCCATTCAGCAGGCTGGAGAAGTGTTCCCTTTATAATTTAAGTATGCTCTGGACATCGGTGGCTATATCACCTTTGGGGGTTCTACAAGAGTATGCTCCGGTCTTGAAACCCTCTGCAAGCATTTTTTCGTAGAATTTTCGAGCATTACCCCTGTCGGCCAGATTATCAAGCTCTTCGTACTCACGCATTTCGGCATCTTTCTTTTTCTGCCTGCAAATGCGTCTCACTTCCCTCTTCAAAACTCGGTATCTATCCCATCCCGCACGTGTTGTGGACGATCGTAACGTTGCGAGGTAGGCAACCTGTTTTCTCTCCGCTGCGACACGGCACTCCTCGTCGTACCAGCTGTTCTTTTGCACTTTCCGAAAACCAATGGTTTCGGTTGCAGCTGTACGTGAGGAGCTTGAAATACCGTCCCACAGTTCCCTTATACCGAGTTGTTCACGAGTGCTCTCAGAGAGCAGGAGTGCAAGCCGAGTAGAAATTCGTACGGCTGTCTACTGTGATTGCAGCTTTTCGGGTGCGAATCTCGGCTGCAACAATATAGTGGTCCGAGTCGATGTTAGGACCTCGGAGCGCACGCACATCTAAAACACAGGAGACGTGTCTTCCGTCTATCATAACGTGATCGATCTAGTTGGTAGTTTTTCGATCCGGAGACAGCCACGTAGCTTGATGAGTCTTGTTATGCAGGAATCTAGTACTACAGATAACCATATTTAGGGCCCCGGCGAAGTCGATCAGGCTCAACCCATTTGGGGATACTTCCTCGTGGAGACTGAATTTACCGACCGTCGTACCAAAGATACCTTCTTTGCCCATTCTGGCGTTAAAGTCGCCTAGCACGATTTTTACATCGTGGCGGGGGTAGCGCTCATAGGTGTGCTCCAAGCGCTCATAGAAGGCATCTTTGGTCACATCGTCCTTCTCTACCGTCGGGGCGTGGGCGCAAATCAGCGATATATTGAAGAACCTCGCTTTGATGCGGATTGTGGCTAGACGTTCATTCACCGGAGTGAATGATGGTACTCGGCGACGGAGTTCCTCTCCCACCACGAATCCCACACCAAACTTGCGCTCCTTCATATGGCCACTATAGTATATGTCACAAGGGCCTATTTGTGTCTGTTCTTGTTTTTCACGAGGACATCAACCAGCTGGGCAGCGGCACCTTCCCAATTAAGGGACCGGGCATTCCAGGTGCATGCCCTCAATTCGTAGTCCTTATTTCGTTTGCCATGGTCGTCATAAAAAGGGGGGTCTCTCATCCGAGGCTTGTTGTTCCTTTTCATTGGGGGTCTTTTTTTACGTGGCGGGTCCCAAACCCAGCGCATAACCCTATGCAAGGGATGTTTCGCCTTCTCACTTTAGCTCGCCTTCAAACGGATGTTCTTAGGCTACCCAGAGTCATATGTAAAAGAATCGTTTCGGGCCACTCCCAAGTGAATGGCGATCAGAGAACTTTCTTCACTTGCGTGAACTTCTACACATGACTCCATGACTCAGAATAAAAGCCCACAGGTTAAAATTAACATTGAACAAATTCCAATGCAAGATCAAGCCCAACCTATAGATCAAATGATGGAAAGGATCAGGCACTATTCCTTTTTTAATCGGGACGCCTCAATTTAAAGGTAGGGGAGTTAATACCACCAGTTCATAAGTTCATATTACATGAAAATATTCTTTATCTGTCAGAAGGATGTAACATGACACTTACGACCCATCTGGTCCGTATTGAAAGATTGTATGTATTTTGCTAATACTGTCCGCCTTAATTGGTCCTAAAATGTATTTCATAGATTGTAAGATGAATCTTTCCACTTGTAACATATGTTCTATCTCAAGTGTATTGTAGATATACTTCATAGAATGAAAGATTAATATTTGTATCTAGGATTAAGCAAAATATTGTATTTAAGAAAACGTAATAAAGAAAACGACGCAGTTGCCCACGGGAGTTGCTCACGGGTAGTTGCCCGTGGTTGCTCACAAAATCAAAAAAAAAAAATTAATTCGTACGAATAATTTTTTTAAATTTGTCTACACACAACTTTATATGTTAATGTCTACACTTATCGCTTCATGCGAAATCTCGGTTGTCATGGGCAACCAATGGCCGAAGCTCACGTTTTGTCAAAGAGTCAATATGCCGAAAGACTGACGCGACGACAAAGCGTCACAACATTGTGTTGTTGGTAGAAAATCAAAGCTGCGCCGAAAAAAATAAACGAATGGCCGCCGATTGTCACCGCTTCCCTTGCCGCTGAAACAGCTTCGCCTACAAACCAGCGTAGATATGTATGTTCTGTAAGAGCTAAAAATGTTTTTTACATTCCTTGACAAATAAAGTCAGTCCAGGTTATGTGCCACAATCAAAGATACAGATTTTTGTGGTTTGTTAAAAATTAAAATATAATATAGCACATAAGCGAGAGCGGATACTTAAGCGAGTGGTACTTAAATCAATAACTTCGTATTTCAAGAAACAAACCGTGAGATGCAGCAAGACATTGCTTTTTATATTAAGAGGGATGATTTTCATTTGAGCAGATTACTACTTAACCGGGACTCACTGTACACATAAATCAGAGGAATATTGACTATTTTCTTTGATATGTACATTTCTTGACTTGAAAATCAACAAATAAACTATGATGTCAATTATATTCTAATATATTTGAATACTTGTAATTGCGGGGTTGTCACTTTTTCTTTCTCATACAAATATCAGAAATTGTTCATTTTATAATTTTTAGCTTTTGCCATCGTCGCAAAAAGACGTTTGTAGGCAAAGGCATGCTCGGGGATATGTAATGGTGTTTTTTCATGAATGAAGCGAATTTGCCTGTTGAAAGTGCGCTTGCGTTCATGATTGAAAATGTTGTTGTTCTGTGTTTTTCTACAAATTTGAGCATCGACTGATGCTATTTGAGACGATTATGGTTTTTGTAGAACAATATTTGTAGTTTATGGGGGCGACATATTTACATGTGTACGCATATTTGTATGTTGGTTTGTGTATATATTATTTGTTCGACAATGTCCCAGCAAAATTTGCGTGACCGAAACTCCAATACTTTAACACAATTTTTACTTATCACTAACACTCCCTCACAAATCTTTGAAATGAGTAAATAGTCAATCTATTGTATCTTTTGTTTGATTTATATTATAAGCTCTTCACTCAACAGCTGTTAAGCAAAAATAAAATAAAAGAAGACAAACACATTTTTTAGCTGTCTCCGCTTATTGAAAACGATGGATGGGAAAGCGTACAGCATGATACCGTGAATTTGACGTTTGCTTGTTCGTTGTGACAAATTGAATTCGAAGAAAAAAAAATTCGGTTACACACTCGTGGATAATTGAGAATTGTGCAGATCTAACGGCTAAAAGTCTCCTAGGTACCAGCCGAAAAAAAAGTAAATATTCAAACGATTCAAAGTGGATCTTTTTTATGTAGAGAAATTCAAAATCATTTTGAGAAAAATTCATTTCCTTAACATGGAAAATGAAAATAATATTGTGCTTGATGTGGGAATAGATGACTTCAAATTATTCAAAAATTCGAATAAAGTATTGTGGCCTATTCTAGCATCCATAGTTAATTTTCCAAATGAATTGCCGTTTACAATTTCGTGCTTTTCTGGAACAGGAAAACCTTGGAGCATCAATGATTTTTTAAAAGAATTTTGTGAAGAAGTAAATTATTTAAAAAAAATGGTCTTCAGCTTGATACTTATCCTGTAAAGAAGAAATTTGATAATCGTTTGTTTTGCTGCGCCACGTAGAAAATCATACTAATGAAAAAGAAAAAGGATCCCATCACATTAATCCTTTTAAATTTAGAGAAAGCATTTTAGAGTCAGGAAATTTCAAAATGGTTTCCTAATTTCCTTTACCCCAATGCACCTTGTAGATCTTGGTGTATGTAAAAAGTTGCTTCGATTGTTGATTAAAAAAGGCAATATAAACGTAAGCAAAGTTAACGAAAAAATAACATTTCTTTCCAATTTAGTTCCTTCAGAGTTCGGTAGAATATGTAGAAGTTTAGATGAAATCAGCAATTGGAAGGCGACAGAGTTTAGGCAGTTCTTATTGGATACACATAGGTATATTTGTCCTAAAGGAGGTGATGTCTTGTTTGCTGTTCATTCTTCAATTCGATCTGAAGAAGTCGATGTTTCGCATGCAGACTTCATAGAATTTAAGTGCATTCGTATTTGTGCTAATAGTGGCCATATCTACTTAACTTTATCTTACATACCGCCTCACTCGGACATATCTGTATATTTGCAGCATGCTTCATTAATAAATAAGGTTTCCTCAATGGCTAATAATACTGATTCCATGATGGTTTTGGGAGATTTCAATTTATCGTGCGTATCATGGAAATCTATTGATGATTACACCATTCCTATTAGTACTCGCTTATGTTTTAACGAGTTCTTAGATGAAATGTCGGAGTTGGGTCTTAACCAAATTAATTTAATTTCAAACGAAATTGGTAAGTTCTTAGATCCAGTTTATGTTGATAACGCTTCAATGTTCTCCGTTGTCCGATGTGATCCTTTGGTTCGGCCAGGGGACCCGCATCATCCTGCTTTGGAAATTAACATCAAAATCATAACCAACTTTGCTCTTAACAATACACAAGACCTTTGTTTTTGGTTCAACTTTGCGAAAGCTAATTTTAAGAAGATTAATTACGAACTTTCTAAAGTATCTTGGCATGATTACAGTGGCAATATTGAATTTAGTGCTTCCTACTTTAATGAAACTATTTTAAACTTATTTGAAAAATATGTTCCGAAGTGTATTGTTACTCAAAAAAGGAGTTCTAATTTATGGTTTTCGAAAGAATTATGTAAATTAAAAAACAGAAAATCTCGTGCTTTTAAACTTTTTAAAAAAACTGGTATAGTTGCTGACTATTCAAAATATTCTAAATTGCGTCGACAATTTGCTGAACTTAACAAAATATGTTATAATAATTATATAAAAAAAGCAAAAAATAATATTATACGTAATCCAAAATTGTTCTATGGTTTCGTCAACTCCAAACGCAGGATTTCTAACTTTCCGTCCGCTATGAAATATAAGTCTAGTATGTCTAGTGACAATCACACCATTTCTAATATGTTCGCTGAATTCTTTAAGTCCAATTACTCTCCAAAATCTCCAAAAAATGTTCCGCATCAGCACAAGTTATGTCCGATTTCTGTCATTAATGCGCCTACCATTTCCGAAGAAGACGTCTTATATCAGTTGAACATGTTAGAACAATCATACAATTATGGCCCAGATATGATTCCCTCATGCTTTCTTAAGAAATGTGCCAAATATATATGCCAACCCCTAACAAAACTATTTTACTCATCTCTTATGCAAGGCTTATTTCCACCCATATGGAAAAAGTCATTAATAATTCCTTTACATAAGAGTGGATTTAGGTCATCTATTGAAAACTATAGCGGAATAGCAAAGTTGTCTGCAATACCTAAACTTTTTGAAGCAATTATAACAGACTACATAACCTTCCGGATCTCTCCACTAATTTCTTGTTCTCAGCACGGTTTTCGTAAAGGGAAATCTACAATAACTAACTTGCTTGAATTTGTATCACATGTATCAGCTGGCTTTAGGGAGAATAAGAATACTGATGTTATATACAAAGCTTTTGATAAAGTAAACCATTTCATTCTTTTGAATAAACTTGATCTTCTTGGTTTTCAACCAATATTTCTAAAATGGGTTGCTTCTTATCTTAGCAATAGAATTCAACAAGTCTTATTTAACGATACTTTTTCTGACATAATCAATGTTCCTTCAGGCGTTCCACAAGGTAGCCATCTTGGTCCAATTCTGTTCTTGTTATTTATTAATGACATATCATCTGTTGTTAAGTTTTCAAAAGTCTTATTATATGCTGACAATGTAAAACTTTTTAAAACGTATGCTACAAACAACGAAAGATGCCAGTTGCAAACAGACTTAAACAACCTAGTTTCTTGGTGTGATAGAAATGACATGCCATTGAACCTTAAAAAATGTAAAACAATGTGCTTTTCACGTAGATCTGTAGACCCAACTTCATACACAATACAAAACTTTGAGTTAAACGAACCATTCCGCCGTATATGTCATGATTTCAATTTTCATTTCAGCACATTTGATTTAACATACTCACTTTTTACAATTAAAAAAATTATTTTATTTACTCTTAACAAGTAAAATTATAAACTTTAATTTAATTCTTAATTTTGGCTGTAGAAATTTTTGTTTCTGTAGCTGAGCAGCTTAAGATCGCAAGGCTTAAAACTCTCTAGCCTTTTATGACTCGGCTAATTCCGCTCGTTCGCGGATTGCGCCCCTCGCGTCGGTTGGGCGGGAGGAGGGTAACCGTTGGGTATTATTATTAAAAAAAAAAACAAAAAAGGATTGCATTAGTGGTGACCTTTACTACCATTTCCTCTTATTGCACGCAGGTATAAGGCTACTATCATGCAAGAAGTCTTATAGCACTGAAGCCAATGTGTTGCCCAACAAATCTTGGAAGAATTCGTTGATTTGTTTGGAAATATATACGGTGACCATTTAGTTAGTTACAATATACATGGTTTACTCCATTTAACTGATTGTACCAAGCAATATGGTCCTCTAGATAACTTTCCGCTTACAAGTTTGAAAATTACATGCAATATTTAAAAAAACTTATAAATAAGCCCAATAAAATCCTGCAGCAATTACAATTAAGGCTTGAAGAAAAAAATATTTAAATTTTACTTGCATTAAAATATCCAAAATTAATTCGTTTAATATTGATTTTATAAAAGGAAAAGACTCCTATTGTTTTAGTCAAAAATTAGGCCCCATAAAAGTTACAGGCATGACAAAGGAATCTGGTATGGCTATTTTGTCAGCACATTGCGTCTTGGGTGTTGAAAACTACTTTCAAGAACTATTGGAATCGTCATCTGGTTTAAGTATTTTGTTGGCAAATACATTGGACCCACATTTGTTTAAAATAGAAAAAGACGATATAGTTTAAAAATATTTTTCTATTCCACATGAGGGCAAGTTTCTTCTAATTCCGATTTTACATCATCTATTTCATGAATTTTCAAATTAGTATCACTGTAATTATTGTATTGTCCCCACGGTATTTTATTATGTATATTATGTTAAGTTATTTAAAATGAATTTTGATGCTGCCAAATTTTTATTTCCTTATCAGATGGATTCACCAGCGCTTTTTGATGACACCTATTTGGAGGAATGCCCAACAACTTCTTCGACCCCCGTAAAAGGTACATGTAAAATTGTCATTTTAGTTTTCAATTTATTTTTACGCATTTATTTTGCAGAACAATTGACATTTAAACGGAAAAAATTCAAGATTTCTGGTTGCTACAACTCAGAGGCAAGCTTTTCAAAGCAACAAGGAAACAATTTGCCTGTGGATGGAAATGGTAATCCAAGATCTTTTTAAATGCATTTATTAAAAATTTTTACTTTGTTATGTTTACACCTTTTTCAGATGTCTTTGACATGTTAAAAACTATTTCCACCCAACTACAAGAATCGACTTTAAGAGTTGATAATATGGAAAGGAAGATGGACTGCTTTTTGAAAGAAAATGTAAGTTTATGTCGATAAAAGTTTTTATTGTTCTGAAGGTATTCATCAATACAAAAAAACGTATTGTTTAGATATTGTTGTTTAGGCATTATTTAAGTATTCTCTAACTACTCTTGTTCTCTTTTCAGAGAATTCAAAAAAGCGAAGAAATCGCCCAAAAAAAACCGTCCGCGAATGTAAAGTGTTAATTCGGAAATTTCACCAATCAGTATGCAGACTGACGAAGAAATCGACAACGCACAAACAGAAATTGCTTCCACCCTACCAATAACACACTAGCTGCAGCTTTGGAAATGGAAGAAAAACTGAAATGCGAAGTATTTGTTACAGCAACGGTTAGTAATGTATACAATTTCTTCAATAAACAATATTTATTTTGCATAATATTTTCAAATTACAGAAACAGTTTGTTTTAAGGATAAAAGGCAGTTCCGACAGTGTATGTGATGTTTTGCGGCATCTGTACACTGACGAATTCTTGACTTTGTGTAACTGGGACGGTAAGGGGTCAAGCAACCGCTATCAATATTTCTATTGTCCAACATATTATATGGTAAATTTTATACATATATGTAAATGTGGCGGCTATGCCATGCCAGTCCACAGCTGATTTTACCGACAACACTCATTTATCGTCTCAGTCCAACGAGTCACACTCACCAGCCACTACGCGGCGTGACGATTCAATGAGTCGGCCATTACGACACCGTAGAAGGCAGACGCATAGACGACTCTCTCACTTCTACTTCAACCACTCAAGGGAACGGACCACACGTATAGCTCTCCGCCGTACTTACATCCAACTTAATCATTCAAACACAATAACGCAAAAATAACTATTTTGGAATAAAATATTGTAATAAATATAGTGAGATTCTTAATAAATAGATAATTATATGATAACTCAGAACACAATTATACCATATATATTTACCTAAAAAGATGTATTTTAAATTGACTTTTCATTACATTTTTTATAGATTCTTTCATCACTTGTGGACTTGCAGATTTCGAGCAACAAATGCGGAAGCCCATCAAAATGAGCCACCATAGATTTAAGCAAAAAAAATATAGAAAGCGAAAAGCTGAAGAATGATAACATTGTAATAATTTTTTAGATATATGTGTGTATGTGTATATATTATTTTTGGATCTGTATAATAATTTATAGAAATAATTTTTATATTATTAAAAAAAATGTGAAGTTGAATGGAATTAAATTAATGTAAAACTAAATAAAATTATTTTATTATTAAAATTAAAAAAAAAAATATTTCATAAAAAAAAAATCTTTATACTTTTGAGTTTCGAACTTTAGGTTGAAGGAATGCCAAGCGAGTGGTTTACCCTCTAGGCTATGTAGAATGCACCGTCACGCTTTCCTGAAAGCAGTTTTGTTGATTTATCCCAAATTAAATGAAATAAAGAAGAATATAGTTTTATTACAGCAGAAAATATGTGAGCGAGAAGGTGATAAAAGATCACATCTATACAAAAGTTTTGGGAGCTTTTTTGATTCCCCCTTAAGAACGTGATAGGAAAAAGGGACAACCGGCACGCGTTACCGGCATGACACTAGGTAACATGGCCGTCAATGTTCTAATTGGGATCGTTCACATATGCATATGTATGTAGAAGCGTATGAAAATTTAAATGAAGAAATGTAATTTACATACAATATTATTGTAATATATTAAGTTTTTTAGGATATTATCATAGTATCTCATATAAAAATGCATATACCATATTTACAAACATATTCATATATGAAATTATATTATATTCTCAAACATAAGAAATATTTAATAAGTAAATTTTGTTCGCACATTAACTACAAATATTGTTTTGAAAATAGCATAGTTTAATTAGAATGTTATTAGTTCTGCATGTATTCATAAAAATTCGCAAAATGATAATCACAGAGAACGTATAGAACGTATAGAGTATGTTATAGAGAAGGTCAAACAACGGATAAGCGTGTGAACGGTCAAAAGCTAACAAAATGCGATGAGCGTGAATCACCACAGCTAGCTAAGGAGAAGGAATTTTAACAGTGCCACGTGAACAGAGCTGAGCATTCTATGAAAATTATTCTCAGAAATATACATTCTTACTTCACGTATGTTAGCCTCTTGGATATACAGTACGAACTCGGTAATCGCAACTAATAGATGTCTAGGTAGTTGTACTTATTGAGGTTGTTGCACCCAGCGAGGAAAAATATATAACAAAATATATGACAAATGAAAACCGTTTTATGATATAGAAAGCTTTTTTTTTAGTCTTTCATTGGAATATTGTTTTCCTCAGCCCACTGAAAGCATAAGTTAAAAAATTTTATAGCAACTGATCCTTTTATTTTAGGAGGTGGAATAACATCCGTTTCGCTATCATCAAAATTTTCAATTTCTACGTCTCCTTTATCCACTTCAATGCAAAGATTGCGGGTTTATTTTTAATTCCTCTTTTTAGAATGCTGAGAAGAATATCGTCCTCTTCACTCTACTCAACATTTGGTTTCATTAACATATTCCAGCACTTACGAATGGAGATTGCTGATAATTTTTCCCATGAACTTGCAAGAAGAATTTTTCTTCCAGATGAGTGGTATTATTCCCTATTAAATGCGCCAAAAGACCTTTTTATAATAGACTTTTGTTAAGTTAATAACATTTTGGTCCATTGGTTATAACGGTTATCATTCCATTATCACTTTTCATCTCATTGTCTTTAGGATGACACGGGGCGTTATCCAAAACCAATAGGACTTGTTTGGGAAGTCTCTTGGGTTCTAGAAATTTTACCTCTAAATATCCAAAAAAATACAAATAAATTTTAAACAAAAATTTAATACATTTCGTATTTCTCACCTCAGGAACAAATGTGTGATGAAACCAGTCTTCGAAAAGCAAATAAGTCATCCACGAGTTCTTGTTAGCCTTGTAAGCAACGGGCATTTTTTGAAAATTTTTGAACGCTCTAGGGTTTTTTGCTTTTCCAATGACAAATAGCTTAACTTTGTGCGTACCCGAAGCATTTGTGCATGCGAGAAATGTTATTCTCTCCTTACTAACTTTCCGACCAGGAGCAGATGATTCCTCGAAGCTCACCAACGTTTTATCTTTTATCTGCCTGAAAAACAATCCGGACTTGTCGGCATTATAAATTTGTTCTGCAGAAAGATCAAACTCCTTGATTTTATTTCTAAAACATATTACACGGACGCCGTTTTATGGGAAAGCTTCTCTCCACAAATTTTCAAGTGCGGAGGCCATATCGCGTTTTGAAATTAGATACCCACCATTAGTTGTATGAAAGCATTATACTTACATACTTTTCTTTTGTTTTCTCATGGATATTTGCGAGCTTTTGCTTTGACGGTGGACCATATGTTACTAGTGGAAAGATTCATCTTACAATCTATGAATTACATTTTGGGACCACTTAAGGCGGACCATGTTAGCAAAGACAATGTTTTAATATGGACCATAAGTGTCGTAAGTGTAATGTAACATATTTATTACAAAAAAAGATATGTTCATATAATATGAACTGGTGGTATTAACTTGCATGCATTATTACCTAAATATTTAATTAATGTAGGTTTAATAAGTTATATATTTAATTGGTTGGCATTATATGTTTGATAACATGTTAAGAGACCAAGCGGTCGCACATATTCACGTATGTTATTATATGTGCAAAGAAACATACGCAAAATGTTTGTGTAGTTGTCCACGCACAACTTTGTATGTAAATATGTACACTTATTATTTCATGCGAAATCTCCATTATCACGGAAAACCAGCGGCCGAAGCTCACGCTTTGTCAAAGAGTCAATGTGTCGAAAGACTGACGCGACGACAAAGCGTCACAACATTGTGTTGTTGGTAGAAAATCCGAGCTGTGCCGAAAAAATAAGGGAAGGATCGCCGATTGTCACCGCTTCCCTTCTCCCTCTAACAGCTTTACCAACAAACTTGTGTAAATATATATATTTATTTGTATGAGCGTGCATACATATCGACGCAGATGTGTGCAAGCCGCGTAAAAATATTTTTTGCATTCCCTGACAAATACAGTCAATCCAGGCTATGTGCCACAATCAAAGGTACAGATGTTTGTGGTTTGTTAAAAATTAAAATATAATATAGCACATAAGCGAGAGCGGATACTTAGCGAGTGGTACTTAAATCAATAACTTCGTATTTCAAGAAACAAACCGTGAGATGCAGCAAGACATTGCTTTTTATATTAAGAGGGATGATTTTCATTTGAGCAGATTACTACTTAACGGAGATTCACTGTACACATAAATCAGAGGAATATTGAATATTTTCTTTGATACATTTCTTGACTTGAAAATCGACAAATAAACTATTATGACAATTTTATTCTAATATATTTGAATACTTATAATTGCGAGGTTGTCACTTTTTCCTTCTCATACAAATATCAGAAATTGTTCATTTTATAATTTTTAGCTTTTGCCATCGCCGCAAAAAAACGCTTGTAGGCAAAGGCTTGTTCGGGGAGATGGAATGGTGTCTGCTTTAACGAATGAAGCAAGTTTGCCTTTGAAAAGCGCGCTAGCGTTCATAAATGAAAATGTTGTTGTTGTGTGTTTTCCTACAAATTAGGACATCGACTATTTGGCTGCCATATTGACTTGTGACGCTGCTGATGCTATTTGGACGATTGTTGTTTTTGTAGAACAATGTGTGCAGTTTTTGTGGGCAACATATTTACATGTGAACGCATATATGTAAGAATGTATGTTGTGTATGCAAGTTAACGGCTGCAGCCACACAAACACTTTATGATAAATAAAGCAAACAAATGGTATCTTCCCACGGAATTACTGCTTGGTCAGCAGAATACTTTAATTAATACATCATTTGTTTTGTTAAGTAAGCATAACTCAATATTCCATTATTTGTTCTGATAATGAGAATAATTGGAAATTCAATGCTCTGGCATTTCATCACTTAATGTAATGGCAAAGCATCTTTAGTAATAAGCCGTTGCACATAGAATTCTAAGAATATAAATATAAGTGATTTTACTAATAACGATCAGTGTGTAATCGGCGAGCGCAGTGAGTGATCAGCTTGAGATAAGAGCGTAGCAAGTATAACCGCACTCAAATCAACACTTTATGTTTTATTTCTACCAAGGGAAGTTACTTGGTGCCTAACGTTAAGCCACGTATTAATCTTATAAAGGGAGAGATATGTATCCCTAGTACCATAAGGGTCACGATTAGTGAACACTAACTGGTAAACGTACGTAAACCTCGAGCGAGAGGTAGTACATATGTGAATAACGCATTAAAAATGTTTTTTTTTTTTTTAAACAAGTATCCCAAAAATAGGGAGAAAAGCTAAAACAAAAACAAAAACTCCAAAACTACAAAACGTGTCGCGTAAATCAACAAAACGACTGTAAGTAACCAAAAAATTAAGCCAGAAATAAAAAGCAAAGACAAAAATAAAGTGCAAAAATTAAAACATCATTAGGCATTGCACGCCAAGCCAAACCAAAGGACTAGAAAATCACTAGAAACCAAAAGACTGAAGAGGAGAAGAGGCCAACATACCACAAAAGCCGGGGAGAGGAAGGAGTAAGATTATATTAATTAATATATATTAAATATATACATATAATATTTAAGCCAATCAATTTAAATAATTAAGTTTAAACCATTAAAAATAATTCAAGGCTCGACCAGCCAAGTACTAAAATATTTTGAAACCGCGATTCACCACCGCAAGAGGACCCTCCGGTTTATAGCATAACTCAATTCTGCGATTGTGAACTCCAGACTCCTCAGAATAAAATAGTCTCCTTCCCAAGAAAGGTTCAAAAAAAAATTATAATAAAAAAAAAAACAAAAAAATGACGGATGCTTTACCAACTGATTTGGAATATAACGAAATATACATAATAGTTAGAAATCTTGAAGAATTTATAGAAGTCAATAGGATTAACAAAAAAGAAAGGGATCTAAATAAAGATAAACTTAGAATTAAATGTATGGAGAAAGTTTTTCAATCTATAAGAAAAGATAAGAAGGCCACGCTTAAGGATTTTTATAATCAGGAACAATTATGTCTGAGACCATAGAGATGATACAAGTACTAAACACGGAAGATTTGTTTTAAATGGGAAGTAATACAAGTGCCCCAAAATACGAAAGGTTGCATTATTGCGATTGTTGTAAAGGCAACCATAAATTTGAAAATTGCTCATATTTAAAGGGAAAGAAAAGAAAAAATTAATTAATCAAAAATGGCTTTAAGTAGCGGAAATTAGACCTTAGTCCAAGACTAATTGCCGCAATGAACGCATCACTTAGGCTAACAATGCAGTGAGTTCATACGTAAGAGGCAGCCGTAGGTATTTGGCTGCATTGACTATATTAAGAAATAAAATTACTCACGACGCTAATGACATTTTGTCCAACCACAGTTTTAAATTTTAATGCTATTTTAGCACGATTATATTTCGCTTACGTCGATAAGCGACCAGCTTATGTAATTGAGCATGAAATGAGTATTCTGCGTCAAGGCAATTGCTCCACAATTGAACATTATTATAAAGTTAATGAGAAATTAACCTTGGTAATAAACAAAACCATAATGACTTACGAATCAAATAGTGTCGTAACTAAAGAGTTTAATGCCAAAAATAAGCGGGATGCCTTACGCACATTCATAACGGGACTAAACGGAAACTTCGCAAACATACTATTTTCACTATCGCCAAGTGATTTATTAAACGCTTTGGCAAAAGCACAAGAATTAGAACCTAACAGTATGCGAGCGACCTTCGCATTACAATTTGGAATAAATCAAAACTATTCAAATCCTAACTACAATAACAGGCAACATACTTTTAATAACAACAGATTCAATAACGGTAATTTCAATAATAATTTACGGTTCCCACAAGTCCAGCCACAAATTAATTACAACCAAAGAATGGGTTATCAGAAAAACCAACTACGACCTACACCAATGGATGTCGGTTCAAGCATCCATACAGGCAACCGTATGTTGCAAAAGCCAACAACCTTTAACCAAAACAATTTAGAAAAAAGAGGAGAATATATTTAGCTTAGGATGCGAATATGAGCATCAAAAAAGTAAGGATAATTTAAATATCGTTAAGGAGGACGAAATTACTTTGGAAGCAAAGACTTCTAAAGCGCCAGCCGACGGAAATACCGGCAAATATTATATAAAAAAATAAATACTGTGGAGCAGGAAAGCTCTACAACGCCAGCTGAAGATTTATACCAGCAGAGTAGAAGTAATAATTATGAAAAAAATATTGTGGAACGAAAAATTCTACAATGCCAGCCGATGATAATACCGACAAATTAAATAAAAAATATATTGTGGAACAAAGAAGTTCTACAACGCCAGTCGATATATTTACCGGCAATATAGAAAACGAAAACTATGTAAACAAAAATACTTCGGAAGAAAAATTCTCTAAAGCCAGTCGAAGGAAATACCGACATAAACGAAGATGAAATTGAAAATTTAAGAAAAGAAATTAGAAATAAAATAAATCAGATACATTCTTCAATAAATATGAATTTACCGTTTCCAACGGATATAAAAGCGGAAATAACGACAATTGTTGAATCTCCTATATGGAGTAAACAATACCCATATCATCTTTCTGCTGATTCCTTCATAAACGAAGAGATAAAAAAATTATGGAAGATAAAATAATAAGGCCAAGTAAGAGTGCATGTAATTCATCAATTTGGGTTCTACCAAAAAAAAGACGTAAATGAAGACGGTACGCCGAAATTGCGAATGGTAATCGATTATGAAAAACAAGAAAAAACGTTAACTTCGGTTGCATGGAAGCTAATATACCCTTCACATGAGCATTTCTTTTAGTAACTATGTGTTCAGTTTATATGGAAGCTATATGCTATAGTAATCCGATCTGAACAATATTTTTGGAGTATTCCATGTCAAATTTCGTGAAGATACCACGTCAAATGCGAAAGTTTTCCATACAAGCCATTGATTCCGATCGTTCAGTTTGTATGGCAGCCATATGCTTTAGTTAACCGATATGAACAATTACTTCGGAGATTACATTGCTGCCTTAGGAAAATAATCTATGCCAAATTTTGTGAATACATCTTGTGAAATGCAAAAGTTTTCCATACGAGATATGAGCATATATAGATATATTAAGTCGGAGATTACATTGTTGCCTTAGAAAATAATTTGTACAAAATTTCGTGAATATATCTTGTCAAATTCAAAAGTTTTCCATACAAGAACTATTTTCCTAGCGTTCAGTTAGTATGGCAGCTATATGCTGTAGTAAGCCGATCTTAACATTTTCTTCGGAGATTACGTTGTTGCCCTAAGAAATAACTTGTGCCAACTTTTGTGAAGATACGTTGTCAAATGCAAAAGTTTCCATACAAGAATTTGATTCCGATCGTTCAGTTTGTATGACAGCTATATGTTATAGTGGTCCGATATCGGCAGTTCCAACAAATGAGCAGCTTCTTGAAGAGAAAATGACGTCTACAAAATTTCAAAACGATATCTTCAAAACTGAGGGACTTGTTCGTATATACAGACTGACAGACGGACAGACAGACGGACATGGCTAAATCGACTCAGCTCAACATACTGACCATTTATATATATACTTTATAGGGCCTCCGACGCTTCCTTCTGGGTGTTACAAACTTCGTGACAAACTTAATATACCCTGTTCAGTGTATAATTAAATGAAGTAACAAAATCAGATAAATGTCCAATTCTGGATAGCAATATAATACTTTCAAATTTAGGAAGTTCAAAATATTTTTCCACAATAGATCTGAATCAGGTTTTCACCAGATCTTTATTAAAGAACACGATATTGAAGAAACTGCGTTTTCAGTAAATAACGGAAAATACGAATTTTTAAGAATGCCATTTGGTTCAAAAAACGCGCCTAGTATATTTCAAAGGGCGATGGACAATGTTTTAAGGGATTTTATTGGAAAATTATGTCACGTTTAAATTGACGATATAATTTTCAAAAAGCTCAAGGAACACAAAAAACATTTAAGGATAATAACAGGAGTACTAAAAAACGCAAATATGAAAATTTCATTAAAAAAAACTGAAATTCTACCAAGAAGAAGTAGAATTTTTAAGATATATTGTTGCAAATAATGTTATAAAGACAGATCCGGTTCCAACAACTCAACGACAGTTACGATGTTTCCTAGGATTGATTGGATATTACAGGAAGTTTATTAAAGGTTATGCCAAAAAAGCAAAACCATTAACAATACATTTATCAGGTGAAAACGGAAGAGTTTCACAAGATACGTCCAAAAAATTTAAATTAGACTGGAACAAGAAAGACTTTTGGCAATTGAGAAATAAAAGTCTATGTTAGTAGATCAAGTTGAATTCATTCAACCAAATTTTAATGAAACATTTACATATATTAATAACAGGTCCCTATACCTTCAGAGGAAGGAGTACAAATACACATGGATATATTCTATGCACAATCTTTAAAACTCCAAATTTTTGGTTATTAAGCAAATCGACGGTAAGATTAATTTAGAATATAAAGTGTTAGAAATAGAATAGAACAAAGTTTCCCTAATATAAAAAATTAACAATTGATAATGAACCAGGATTACTAATATAATGACAGACATTGTGGACTACACAAGAGAAGATTACGTATTATTAGAAGACGGATATGTAGCCCTGTATAATAACTGCGGAGATATTTTCCACATCACTTATTTAATATACTTTAGAGAACTTATAAGTTCAGACACAAATTATTATAATAAAAAATATATATACATATATATGATATAGAAATTTTAAACAAAATAATGAACAACGATTTAGACACAGATCTAGAAATGGAACTCATAGAAATTTTATTAGAACAACTACAAATTAAGGATACAAGATATAAGAGAGGAATAAATGAAATAGGTATACTGTGGAAGTGGATAGCCTGAACACCAGCCCATGACGACCTAGTGTTAATAAATAATAAATTAAACGAATTAATTGAAAATAATAATAAACAATTCACAACAAATTCTAGAATTTTTGAAATTATTAACCAATTAACTGAAACAATTAATAATATTAATGCAAACTCAGATATTAAAAATCTATCGAAATGAAAAAATCATTTCCTAATAACTAAATTAAAAAATATGATTAATACAATAGCTATAGGAAAAATGGGAATTTTAAACCCGACAATTTTAAATTTAGACGAGATTAAAAGCATAATTAAAAATGAATATGAACGATTGACAATAACTGATTTAATAGATATTTCAAAATTTTAAAATAGTACAAAATAAAGATGTAATAGTTATATATATTAACACCCCTATTCTGTGCACTTGACAAATTCAACATATTTCTAATTTGTCAAATTTTTAAATTTATCAAGCAGTTGGTATTCTGTGTCTGAAATAAAAACCTCATTTCTTTATAAGTTGTTAAGATGTCAAATGCTCTTGGCAGCAGTGCTCGTTACGAATTAAATATCAGATTGTGCATCTTGTTGTGAAAATGGAAGATATTTTACTTTTGTTATTATTGTTAAACGAAGATGAAATTGTGAGAATAGGAATAGGAATCGCGCGCGGCATTTAAAAAGTTTACGCGACGATAGCAATCCATTTTCTTTGAGCGAGAATACCTTTGTGCAAAATTTTCGATTAACTCGTGAAATTTGCCGCCGAATAATTGATGAACTGGCCCCAAATGATAATCAGAAAACGTCACTACCTTTAACTGTAAGGGTTCTAGCAGCTTTGAACTTCTTTGGACACGGATCATATCAGAAATGTGTAGGTAACAATGTCAACTTGCCCATGAGTCAGTCATCCCTTTCGAGAAGTGTGCGAGCTGTAGCAAAACTTATTGTGAAGGTGAAGGGAGGAGAAATAAAGTTTGCCAGTTCAATAGAGGAAGAAACTTTTATAAAAACGGAGCAAATATTATTGTAATACAAATAATAATATGCTAATTTATTTGAAATATATTCCAGATTTTTTAGAAAATTTGGAATAAAAAGCACCATAGAAGCAATTGACTTAATGTCGAACGTCTTCTTAATTTATATTTAAATAGAAAAGGATTCTACAGTATCAATGTTGAAGCAGTAAGTTTTGCTTTTGCATGCATATACATATATGCCAATGCAATTTTTGAATGCATTGTTTTTTAGGTTTGCGATCACCGATTATGTTTTACATTTGTAAATGCTAAATTTCCGGGTGCAACACATGACTCTGGAATTTGGGCAACTTCTGACCTACGAGAACATCTCATTCGTCAGCATACTAATACGTCTGAGCAACAATGGAGAGAATCTTGGCTTCTTGGCGATCAAGGTTATCCTCTAGAACCGTGGCTTTTAACACCAGTGGGAACACCTAATACCCATAAAGAGCAAAAATACAACAAATTACAGGGTTCTGCAAGAAACTGCATAAAGAGAGCATTTGGTGTTTTAAAATCTCGCTTCAGATGTTTGTTGAAGCACGGAGTTCTACATTATTCACACGAAACTTCCGCTTTGTTTGTTAGTACTTGCGTTATATTGCATAATATAATGACGAAAGCAGGCATTACGTTCAACGAAATAGATGACGGGGTTGCAGAAGACTTTAATTCCCCAATTAATGATTATAAATCTTCACAGTACATGCGCGAAAGAGAAAGAACAAGATCAAGATATATATCAACTCTTTAGTTATATATATACAGAAGCCAATCCATATACTTATGTATGTATGTACATATATAAATGTTCTCACAATTCGACTTTTGAAATACACTACTTACTTCCATTATTTATTTATCCTTTTTGTTAAAAGAAAAAAATTGAAATTTGCATTCCATTTTTTTTTATTCTATTATAAAACAAAAAACCAAACTTATTAAATTCAATAAATATTAATTAAATAAAAATATTAAACATACGTTATTTCAATTTTAATTAAACTTTAGATATTATTTTACATTATTAGAAAACGATTTTATTAGTTCTGTTATAGAACTAGTTAGGCCTTGAATGGCCTGCATCATTTCACGATGCTCCCGTCGCCTCTCTTCCTCAGCAGCATTCCTTTTTGATATATCAGCTATCAAAGTGCTGATAAGCTTATTTCGTGCTTTTCGTGATAGCACTGAAGTTGAAGCATCCTTAAAAGAAAAAAACGTAATAAGAAATTGCAAAAAAAGTATATATTTTGTAATTATATCATAATGAAAACTTACCTGGTTTTCCAAGCTAAGATGCGTAGGTGGTGTCGATGGACTTGCTGGATGGTGTTCGGGATTTGGGGTTGCATCTACCTGACTGCATATCTGTAGAGGACTACCCATGGGTGAAGAAATTGCGCATTCATCAGTTTGCTCAATTGGCGTTAAACCTAGGCTTTGTACCTTTTGTACCCCATCTACAGCAGCCGAACCGAATGTAGACAAAGCCATTTCTTCAAAGTTCGTCATCGGTTTGGAACTTGGACCTCCACCTGTGAGCCTTTGGTTCATTCTCAACCGCCTTGCACGAGTGCGCAGTCGGCTTTTCCAAACGCCTAACGTCTGCAAATTAACACAATATAATAAATAAACGAAACATAAACTAAAATGTTACCTCTTTCCATTTTGCAGCACTTCGTGTTGGTCCTCTGCACGAATTAAGCTCATCTTCCAGCTGCTGCCACAACTCCTTCATCTGTTGGGGCGTTTTTGGGCAATTTTTCCCCGTACCCATTTCTGGGTGTGCTTGGCAAAACGAAACATATGCCTCCAGTTGCTCGTGCGTAGCTCTGTCGTGTTTGGGTTTACTACCAAATAAAAGTTAAATTATACATTTTGTTAATAATTAAAATTTGAAAACTTACGTTGCAGAACAGTCCATTTTAACGAATAATTTAAATAGAAATCAGCTGTTTTCTATTTACATTATTTTGTTCACCATACGTGTGGGGAAAGCTTTACGAATTGAAGCTTTTACTTTTAACAAGATTGCCACATAATACCAAAATATATCTCGCTTGATAAATATTTGAGTTAATTGTCAATATTTTACTAATTTGTCAAAAGCACAGAATAGGGGTGTAAGTACCCAGAAATTATATATGATTGCAAATATTATGAAGTAAGAGCAATTACACAAATAGATGGTAAATTAAAATTGATAAAGAAATCGCGAAATACAAAAAAGAATATATACTAAATATAAAAAACTGCAAAAAAGAAATGATAAATACTTATTGTAAAATTAATAATAAAAATACTTGCCTATCAGATTTTTTGTCCAATAAAAAAGGAAAATGTAAAAAAATTAAAGAAAAACATAAAGATATACGAGTAGATGTACATAGTTAAAGACGAAGTAATATTAGTCTCTGGAAATCATACTAGATGGCTCTACAATAAATGGAGTTTACCTTGTAACATTTGAAAACTATACAAACATTGATAATATGATTTATGAAAATATTGATTGTATAAATTTTTAAAAATAATAAATATAAAAAATAATCATATTAATAATTTTGAAATTATAGAATATATGTACTATTGAAACAAAGAAAAAATGATTTAAATTTGAAAACTTAAATATTTTGAGTGAACGAATTAAAGAATTTAAAAATCATTCACTCTTCTGGTAAATGATTATAATACTTGTGCTATAAATAGTAATATATTTACATTTTTTTTTCAGGCCGTAAGGAGGGTTTAAAACGCTTTCGCACCATATAGGGATCGTCATCCTACGTCAGTGGTGTACCCACTAAAACACTCCCCCCTTCTATCATGGATTTTTTTCCCCTACCTCGGGACCGCTTTCGCATTACTTCAGGGCAAGGTTTCCAAGATGGACCCATTACAGGTCAATTTCTACTCTCCCTGCGTCCAGGGATGCCTACGATTTTGTAGCCAGCATCAAGCTATTTGGCTCGTCTTCTATTGGGAGTCCGCGTCCATGTCTCTTTTTATAGTGCGCAGAACATGTTCCTTTTACGAGGCAATTATTTTCCAGTTTTCGCTGCTAGATACCATTTTTTCTAAGAGATTTTCCGCACTTAGTTCTCCGAGTTTGTTTTGTACAGTCCTTCGGGCTTCTTTCCACCGGTGGCACTTGAAAATGGTATGGTTTGCATCGTCTCCATAAATACATGCTGGGCTTTCTGCTTTTCCCATGTTGTATAGGTATTTTCGGAAATACCCGCGACCGGACAGCATCTGTGTTATACAGTAGTTTACCTCGCCGTGTTTTCTACTGTGCCACTTCTCTATCTCTTTAATCAGTTTGGCGGTCCATCTTCCTTTGCTCTCCCTTGTCCACCGATCTTGCCAGAGTTCAAGAGTTTGCTTCCTCGCCTGTTGTCTTGTGGCCATGTGTATTTCTATTCCGTCTTTCTTCCATAGCCATAGTTGTCTTCTCTCCTTTGCGAGAAGGTCTATTGGGATGACGCAGCTTATCACTAGCACTGCGGATTCGGATACAGTGCCGAGGCGACTCTCAGGACTGCTGTTCTCTGCACTTTAGCAAGCACTTTCCGTCTATGTTCTGCATTTAATGTATCGGCCCATATTTCGCTACCGTATAGTAGCACTGACTGTGTTGTGCCCATAAGCAATTTCCTTCTACTTGCAAGTGGGCCTCCGGTGTTTGCCATGAGTCTTGATAGCGCCATGGTTATATTGGCTGACTTTTTTGCTGCATGTTGGATTTGAGCCCAGTACGTCAATTTGTTGTCCATTCTTATTCCTAATTATTTCAGGGTTTTCATCGTGTTAATAGTTTCTGAATGAACTTGCATGTTTACCTTCAGCGGGATATGTTTCCTAGTGAGCAGGATAAGTTCTGTTTTTTCAGCAGGTAGGCTGAGGCCGTGTGAGTCCAACAATGCCTGTGTTCGTATCATAACTTGTGTCAGTCGACGCCTGGCCATGTCGGTATTACGCGCGGTTATGACGGCGGCGATATCGTCTGCGTAGCCAACGAGGTAGCAATCGTCAGGCATTTCAACGTTTAAAATTCCATCGTAGCTGGCATTCCATAGATCTGGTCCAAGTATTGATCCCTGCGCTGCTCCAGAGGTTATTTCCTTACTTTGTGGGCCGTCACTCGTATCGTACAATAGTTTCCTGTCCTTAAGATAGCTTCGTATCATTTTCATCAAGTAGAAGGGCGTTTTGAAGCGACTTTCCAGTGCGTCGATCATATTTTCCCATTTTGCGCTATTGAAAGCATTTCGTATGTCAATTGTTGCGAGGAGGACTATTGTCTTCGAGAAGTTGTTCTTTCGATGAGCTTCTTCCACGCTGCGCACGACGTCTTCTACGGCTCCGATGGTGGACCTGCCTGGTCTGAAGCCATGTTGTCGCTCTGATAGGCCTCCAGCATCGTTTATGGCGGCTATGATGCGGGGTTTCAACAGTTTTTCTAATAGCTTTCCTGCTGTGTCTAGCATGCATAAAGGTCGGTATGCTGATGGTGTTCCTGGGTCTCCTTTGACTTTGCTTATTAGGATCAGATGCTGTCTCTTCCATATTTCTGGGAAAATGCCCTCGTTCAGACATGCGTTATGCATGGATAGCTTTAACACTTCCACTGGTATCCCGTCAGGCCCATGGGCTTTTTTGGTCTTTAAAGTGTTTGCTGCCGTGTTCATTTCCTCCAAGGTGAAAGGCGGACATGAGCTCTCTTGTGTTCCTTATGTTCTTCCATTCAGTTTCTTCCTCTTCTTCTAGCTCTTGTATATCGTCGTCTTTTGCGCAGGCAAGTTTGTCTAAGGTTTCGGATTTCGTCCGTCCACCAGTAAACTGCTTTCTTTGGATGTCCGCCTTTTATTTTGGGCATTGCTACTTTGCATGCCTCAGTGATGGTGCTCAGAGTTCCTCGGACGATCAGCCTAGCTGCGCTACTTGCGTGATATTTTGGAAGGAAGGTGGTGGAGAAACTTTTCTGAGTCTAGTAGTAGGATATTTATTGGTGGTCGCTACCAGTATATTCTTCCAAAAGTTTCCACTCGCGCAGCTGGCTTGCGAATCCTTCGGACACCAGCGTGATATCGGGGGTTGTGCCGTTGCATCCTGGTCTTCTGAAGTTAGTTTGGGATCCCCTATTTGCGACGATAAGGCCTAATCTAGCCGCCATGTCGAGAATTTTCCGGCCCCTTGAGTTTGTAGTCGGTGTGCCCCATTCCGTGGCCTTGGCGTTGAAGTCTTCGGCTATGATTAAGTGACGGTTTCTTTGTCGTGCAGCATCTTCTATAGCATCGAGCTTTGCTTGGAAGTCTGTGTTAGGGTCGCTCGGTGTCAGGTAGCAACTTATTACCGTAATGTTTTCGTTTTTTATCCAGAGAAACCCGTTTCCTCTCCCGCTGTTTGTTTTTTTGAAACTACTCCCTTCCGTTTGCCATATTGCCGCTGTTGCGGTGACGAGCCATGTTCCATCTTGCGCTATTTTGTATTGCTCGCTAATGATTGTTTCCTCTGTTCCGAGTTCCAACATGAGTTGCGGCAGGAGGTGGTCAGCCGTTTTGCTTCTGTGCATGTTGCACTGTAAGATCTTCATGTCGCATGACCGAGACCCTGGGATTGGGGATTTCTTTTCCTTACGGTTTTCGTTGTAGCGTCCCTCGTCGCTATGTTGCCTCCCTCTCATGGGTAGGTGATCCCTCGAGGCAGCCCTCTATGGGGTTGTGGATGCTTATTTTGAGGCGGCATCTGTTCACCTCGTCACCGGAGATTCGTAGGATGCTTCAGGTCTTTTAAGCCGAACCCTCCTCTCCTGTTGCTCTTGGTCAGGGCCTGCTTATTGGATGTTCGCCAAGCTGCGACCCTTGGTGGCCTGAGCTCAGCCAATAATATATGTACATAATCTATAAGATTTTAAAATTAAAAACTAATAAGCAAAGTAAAGAATTAAGATTCCAAGAATTGTCATATAACGCTATTTTAGGAAGAACTTACAATAGAGTATATCAAACAATGATATTGAATTGGGGACGATTCGTCTTAGAGAGGGGGGAGTTAACGGCAACGGCCACACAGACACTTCATTATAAATGTAAATATATTGTATCTTCCCACGGTATTACTCCTTGGTCAACAGAATACTTTAACTAATACATCATTTGTTTTGATAAGTAAGCATAATTCAATATTCCATTATTTGTTGTGATAATGAAAATAATTAGAAATTCAATGCTCTGGCATTTCATCACTTGTTTTAATGCCAAAGCATTTTTAGTAATAAGCCATTACACATAAAATTCTAAGAATATAAATATAAGTGATTTTACTAATAAAGTGTGTAATCGGCGAGCGCAGTGAGTGATCAGCTTGAGATCAGAGAGTGAGAGTGTACGCATGTATGTAAGTATGTATGATGCTATTTGAAACGACTGTTGTTTTTGTAAATCAATGCTTGTAGTTTTTGTGGATAACATATTTACATGTGTACGCATATTTGTATGTTGGTTTGTGTATAAATTATTGCCGATTATATTGAAACGGCTAAAAAAATTTTTATTTTTGGTCAAGATGACCTTTATTGTTAATTGTTATGCTAAGACTAAATTACAATTTCAATTATCAATTATTTATAACTTAAAAATTACTTATGCTAGCACTATTGATTTATTTATTTGTGTCTCATTATTCCGCGTGTGCCGGATGTTGATTGCAATTGTTGCATTATCGTTGGTCAGCATTAATTCCTGGCTGTAGTTTATACTGCGCGTGCCGGATGTTGATTTGTTAATTGCTTATCCAGCATTATCACAGTTAACTTTAATGTTGCTAACTCCTCCGCCATCAAAAACGAACGTTCTCGTTTGTTTAAATTATTAGGGTTATTGGCACTTTTGACGTGGGAGTTTCCGATGTTTCTTCTTTATTATTGGCCACATTCACGTTTACATTGTAGCTCGATGGTTCTATTAGTTTTGTCTTACAATTCTTCCTTATGATTGATGCAGTGCCTATTGTAGCTAGACTGATCAGGCAAATAACTACAAATGAAAAATTTGTTATTAGAGCTGCTGTGTGGGTTGTCTACAGTGTTTGTAAATGATTGGTGTTATTTATGTGGAGTTCCTTCATCATCTCAAGGCTGAGAATTTCTTCCTCTTTGTTCGAAGGGATATTTGACCGTAGGATTGCGGGTAATGGTTTACTAGTTAGTATTTCATTAAATGAGTGTTTTTAGTTGTGGATTAAAAATGTGGAATTACGATATTGAACGGCGTATGATCCCACAAGATTTATTTTTTGGTTATCGATTTCAATTGTGCCATTATACTGGTTTAGTAATATGATGCCATGGGAGATGTTTTCTATCGATGGGATGGGCTGGTTATTTATTTGAGTGCATTCTGCTGGTTCGCTTTTGAGTAGTTGTGGGACACAAGTAGTATTACTAATATCTATCATATTCTTATAGTTACAAATTCTTATATGATTATTCTCACGACATTTTGTTTTTATTCCAAATACCTTATGTTTACTACAGGTTACGATATCCTCATAGGCAATTTTATTAATATATTTATTTTTCTTTATGGGTTTGATAACAATTGAATCGCAAATTTCTTCGTTTGTTAATGGTATTCCTACCATATAAAATAACATTGTTTCATTTGAGGCTAGCAAGTTCTAGCGATTCTTCTTCATTATTTAGTGTGAAGATATAGATGAATTTTGCTTATGCTAGTTTTTCGTTTGATAAAATATACGAATTGACGATTCCGGCTTTGGCCCAATGAATCGCAAAATCGATATTAATAATTTCTTCTTTTACAATCTTTAATTTATATTTTAATTCTATAGCAAAATTGCATTGTACATCTTCATTAGATTGTACCGCTATTAAAATCTTATTCGATACTCTCGTAATATTGTTTATCCTGTCAAAAATTATTTTATTTATTACTACTTGATTATTGTTATTGTTTATTATATTATTTATTTGATTATCTAAAATTACTAAGTCGTCATGATCGGGATTTCCCGCCATCCATTTCCAGACTTTTCCTATTGTTTCTATAGATTTTTTAAATCTTTTGGGTCGGAGTCTATTTGGTTAAGTTTGTGTAAGGCTTAATTCATTTATCAAGATGGGTAGAAAGGAATTTTCTGATGTTATCTTGGTTTTAATAGTGTTGTCCATTTCGTCGAGTGTCATTTAAAATGCGTCTAGGTCTACTTTATGTATTATTCGGTAGGTTCATGTTTGTGTTCTTGTCAATCCTGTATCAAATGTTGCTAGTTGTGAATTTGTATAGTCTATTATTTTCAAGTCTGCGCACACTAGGTGCACAAAAAACCTGCAAAGTAAAACAGAAAAAAAATTACTATTGTCTGATGTTGCTTTTATGTACCGTTCGTCCTTTTTCAGTGATTACTACACTGGATTTGTCTTCCTTAACTGTTTCCTTTCTATATTTTGCTGTAAGTTTTGACCCAATTCGTTTGTTTATTCTGACAATTACATCTCCAGGAGTATATATTTTCATAGGTTTCCGTGTTTTATTATGGTTTTTTAAATCTTTTGCTGTCTTCTCCAAAGGGTTTCTATATTTTCCTGTCGTGCATTTTCATACTGCTCTGGGTCTACTGTAACACGTCTGCAAAAAATGTCTCTATAGGTCGTTTCCCTGTTTCGGAATGTATGGTGTAGTTATATTTGTATGTACATCGGTCTAAGAGTTCTTGGAGTGAGCAGTGTGTGCGTTCCGTTTGAAGGCAGCGCATAATTTCAGTCAAGGTAGAGTGAAATCTTTCTGCTTGTCCGTTAACTGTACTGTAAATATCTATATGCACAATTTCTCCATGGTATTGAGGTATTGGGGTTTTTAATTGTTGCGGTTTATTAGGGTTCCGATCGTAGTACTTGTTTTCCTTGCAGACTCTACATTGTTTAATTATATTTTCTATTTTTGTTTTCATCTTTGGAAAGTAACATCTTTGTATTAGTTGTTTTTTATTTTCGTCTCTACTAAATATAATTATATCGTCTACGTATACATAGTATATTTTGGCTATGTATTGTCTTAGTATGTCGTCAAGCGTTCGTTGGAATATGGCTGGGAAGTCGGCTGAACTCGTATTTCCCATTGTTCACCGAAAATGCTGTTTTTTCCACGTCATATTCCTTAAGAGGAATTTGATGGAAACCGCTTTTTAAATCAATCACAGAGAAAGTTCGGTTTTCTCCTAGTTGGGAGAGAACTTCATTTATTTCAGGTATTGGATACCTATCTGCAACTGTTACTGCGTTTAACTTCCTGTAATCTATAACCATTCTAAATTTGTTTCTGCCGGACGCGTCCTCTTTTTTAGGCACTACCCATACAGGTGAGTTATAGGGTGATCTTGATTGTCGTATGATACCGTCGTCTAATAATTTATTTACTTGCTTTTCAACTTCCTGTTTAAGGCTAATGGCATAAGGGTAGGACTTGGAGTATATAGGCGTGTCTGATTTTGTTCAAATTCCTGCAACTATTTTTGTTGTGTAGGTTAGTTGTTGGTTTTGGTTTCGGTGCTTTTGTACTAGTTTCCTAATTGCATGTTTTTCTACTGTACTCATATATTCGTCGCGGATATGTATTCAGTTAACGTCCTGTACACTATATTGTCTCAGATAGATTCTTTTCGTATTTGCTATTACCATGTAATTTTCTTTTGTGTGTATGATTGCCGAAAATGCTTTTAAGCTATCGTTTCCTAATATGGCATGGAAAGTGGTGAGTGTTGGCAATAGGAAAAATTTTAAGTTGTAATTTTCCAAATTTAAAAGATTTAGATATGTATGGTGAGTAATTTTTATTTTGCCGCTACTGAGTTGGCTAGAAACGGAGTATTGTTCGCTATTGCTTTTTCTACTAATCTTGATTGTATGTAATTTTTATTGGATCCGGTGTCTACTAATATTTGCATTATTTCGCCGCTCTTCGTCCTGCATCTGAAATAAGGTAGCGAGGAGCTATTTAGTCTAAAAAATGTACGTCAGTGAGGTCGAGTTTTTCTTCAATTGTGTCCTTGTGATTTGGCTCATTGTATGTTTGCTCATTGTAGTCGTATTGGTTATTGCAATTGCATTGGTCATTGTAGTTGTATACGCTGTCGTTGTATTGGCCCTCTGGTGGTTCGTTAGAATTTATGTGAAAGTTTCTTTGCATTTTTTGTGGGGGGTAATTTATCATTGAATCGTTTGATGGTCTTTTACTGGATTCTTGGGGTTTTGGCCGATTTGCGTAATTAACGGCTCTTGTCCTTATACTCTCATCCACGTCCATCGGTTGAGGTGGTTTAGGGGGTCCAGGAGGAGCATTGTTTTGCTGTGGACTATATAGATTCTGGTTTTGTTGCCGATATTGTTGACTAAATTGATTTGGATTCCGATTTGAATGTTGTTGGATGTTAGAGTGATTAAGGTTTAGTTGGTTGCTACGGTAGTTTTGTGGGTTGGAATATGTGAAGGGATTTGGTAGATAAGCTAGTTCAGGATAAAATTTGGATGTGGTTTGAGGGTTTAATGGTGGGTGATATCTGGGTTGGGTGTATTGCTGTCGTGGCTGTTGCTGATTTATGAGTTGTTGACGAGAAGTAGATGGTGTGATAGAGGTTCGGTTATTAGCGTGAGAAGCTCTGAAGCTTTGGTTTTCAAATTTGAGACAAGGATGGAGGGCTTTTTGGTTCTTTAATGCCAAGTAGCCGGGGAAGATCACCAGAAAGTCCTTTCGGTAATTCTCCATTAACAAGTGGACTGCTTCTTCTCCTATCTCCACACATCCTATCTTGTTCAGAAGTAAAGATAAGTGTCCATATACCTTTTGGTAAAATTCTTTAATTGTCATTCGTCCTTGTATGAGACATGTCATTTGGTACTCTAGAGTGCCTATGTCTCGTTTGTCTGCGTAGTGAGTAGTCAAGCAGCGGGAGATTGCTGTCCACTCTAGGGGGGTATTGTAGGATTCTAAGGCTATATCTGCCTTTCCAACTATCTTATTTTAGATGACATTTAAAATGCGGAAATATTTAAGGGGGTCTAATTAGATTGTTTGAATTTGCCCTTTTTAAATTTTTTATTTTTTTCAAACTTTTATACCACTATTTTAGTTTGAATATTCATATTTTTTGTCATCTCTCCTAGGAAGGGGGCTTTTTTTACCCTGGAGGGTCCGGTCAACTCCTGTGTTGGCTACGAAATCGCAGAATTAAGCAATATTATTTTCAGTTTAGTTTATGTTATTGGCTGTACAAGCCGTATTTTATTTTTTTTTGGTTATTTATGTTTACTTACACTGTAGCTAAAACGAGAATTCTGTTTGGTTCTTGATTTATTAATACACATAAATACATACAGTTTTTGGTTAATTTAAAAATCTCTCTCTTTTGTTTTTCGCAAAACTAAGGCAATATTTACGTTTCTTTTACAATTTTTTTATAGCTTAATAATTTATTAAAATTTTCCTTTCGCTTAATAATTTATTTATTATTAAGAACAATTTTTTTTGTTTTATTTTTTAACTGTTTTCACATTTTTTTCCTCTCTGTTTTTTTTGTTATTAATTATATTTCTTATGCTACTTACACTATATACAGCTTCATTATCCTCGTAACCTATGATTGTGTATTTATCCCTTTTCCTTGTTCGTACTGAGGTACACCTTCTCACACTGTTTTTGTCAACTTGGCTGTAGGCTTTCGCTGCAGTTTATACTGCGCGTGCCGGATGTTGATTGGTATATTGTTTATCCAGCATTATTCTGTTTTTCGCAGTTAACTTTAATGTTGCTAACTTATATATTATATTATTTTTTCGGCAAAGTCGTACACATATGCATATGGGGTATTCCATACCAAATCGACCACTTTTGAACCCGACCCCTTTAGATTTTGCTGAAACTTATCCATCCTTTTCTACCCTTTGAAAAACATTTTTGAGAATTTTTTAAAAATTTTTTGTCCAACTTCAAAAAAGTTATGAATTTTGCTATTTTTTGCTAAAAAATGGCTATTTTACTTTTGGAGACCTTCTTTTAAATTTTTGTTTTTGAATGAACTTTTCGAAAAAAATACACGAAAAAAATTTAACACGATCAACTATATAAAATAATCGGTCCCGGAGTGGGCCGATTTTTTTTTATTTATTAAAAAAAAATTAAAAAATTTGTTTTCCGTAAACTTTATTTCTATCGTATAAAAAATATAATTTAAGGATTTTATGATTTGACAGAAACAATACAAAAAATTATTTATTAACAAAAGTGGTTGTTTGTATGTTAAAAAATTTTCAAACTCTACCGAATATAAAATTTGTAAAATATTTAAACGCCAGAGAAAAAATTAATAAATTACTTTTTTTTTATTGTTTCTGTGAAATCACAAAATCGTTAAATTATATTTTTTATATGATAGAAATAAAGTTTACGGAAAAAAAATTTTTTCATTTTTTTTTTTAAATAAATAAAAAAAAATCTGCCCACTTTGGGATTAGCCGAGATAATTGTCAAATTAATTGAAAAAATGGCGAACTTCCAAAAAAAAATACGATTTTACTTAAAAAACCGATTGTTTTATATAATTGATCGTGTTAAATTTTGTTCGTGTATTTTTTCGAAAAGTTCATTCAAACACAAAAATTTAAAAAAAGATCCCCAAATTTCAATTTCTACAAAAGTTATGGCTATTTGAAAATAAAAAGCCATTTTTTAGCAAAAAATAGCAAAATTCATAACTTTTTTGAAGTTGGACAAAAATTTTGTAAAAATTCTCAAAAATGTTTTTCAAAGGGTAGAAAAGGATGGATAAGTTTCAGCAAAACCTAAAGGGGTCGGGTTGAAAAGTGGTCGATTTGGTATGGTATACCCCATATATACACATGTACATAACTATGTACTAATATGTAGATGCGTATGAAAATTTAAATGAAGAAATGTAATTTACATACAATATTATTAAAATATATTAAATTTTTTTAGGATATCATGACAGTATCTCATATACACATATGTATATATATAGCATATATACAAACATATTCATATATGAAATTTATTATATTACCAAACATAAGAAATTTTTAAATATTAACTGTTATTCACTCATTAACTATAAATATATATTTTGAAAATTTTGTTCTTCTTAATTGGAGTAGACATCGCTTACGCGATTATAGCCGAGTTAACAACAGCGCGTCAGTCGTTTCTTCTTTTCACTACGTTGCGCCAATTGGATATTCCAAGCGTAGCTAGGTCCTTCTCCACTTGGTCCTTCCAACGGAGTGGAGGTCTTCCTCTTCCTCTGCTTCCCCCGGCTCATACAGCGTCGAATACTTTCAGAGCTGGAGTGTTTTCGTCCATTCGGACAACATGACCTAGCCAACGTAGCCGCTCTATATTACGTTATTTCTCTATTATTTACGTTCTCTGCTTACAGGTTCGCATATTTACATTGCGTAAGCGACTATGTGTATAATTTATAGATATTCTCCATATAATCGGTTGTCAAAAAAGTCTTGCGGTATTTTTATTGAATTAATTCGTGTGCACCCATACATCGAGCTTCTTAGTGACTCCAAGCTTCTTCAAATGGTTTATAACGGTTTGATGACTACTATGCCGGTCTCTTTCGACCAATTCAGCGATTTGATCGCAATTTTCGACGACAGGCCTTCCGGAGCGTGGCGCATCTTCGAACCCCTCTACACCAGAACGAAAACGTTGAAACCATCGTTGTGCGGTGGAAATGGAAATTGTATCGGGTCCATAAACTGCACAAATTTTATTGGCGGCTTGAGATGCATTTTTGCCTTTATTGTAGTAGTACTGTAAGATATGCCGTATTTTCTCTTTATTTTGCTCCATGTTTGCGACGCTCAATTCAATCAATTAAACACGTGTTAGCGCGTGAAATGAGCTTTCAAAAAAGGTATAGCATGACCCGATGCGACGAATAAAACCAAAACTACGCGCTTTCAGCGCTAAGCGAAAATACAGCAATTTGACCTATTTAATGATAAACTTCACTAAATCTGTTGGAATTAAAAATAATGTCATATTTCCATTATTTCCAAAATAAATATACTCGTATATATATATATATTGGGCACTAGAGGTTTTGATAACATTTTGAAGAACAAACCGACGCCCATATTCGTATATGGATGTAATTATATATACATACGTATAAACAGATTTTAAAAAACCGTAAGCATAAAGTTCACATATGAGTTAATACAACACCTATCAACAATTCGACAACAAAACTTGCGCAACTACTACATAACTTGCTGACTTAAGCAAATCGCCGCAGCAGTTTCAGTAACAACGACTTGACTTCCGGCACGCGCACCCGAAATGCTTATGCACCTTCACAAGCCAATTCCTGGAAGTGCATCACGCCACCACACTGCAGGCTAGACGGAATTTAGGTATAAAATTATGTTAAGCACTAATTTTAGACACATTTTATGTCAATCAATAAAGTAACGCGGTCGCGCTGCCATCCATGCAGCACCGTTGTTAAACGCTAAAACAATTTTGTTTTTTTTAGCTTTCTCAACGAGAGAAAGCTTAACTTATGCATGTAATTTTGTATTCACGTAAACAAATTTGAAAGAATCACTCGCATAATGTTTGTAAATTTGTCTACACAAAACTTTGTTTGTAAATATACATATGTGAAAAAGTCAATGTGTCAAAGGACTGACGCGACGACAAACCGTCACAACATTGTGTTGTTAGTAGAAAATCCAAGCTATGTCGAAATAAATATAGTTAAAAAAACTGAAAAACACGCTTTTAAAGCATATCAAACTAAAAAGTAAAAAATAATTCTTTGTATTAACTAACAATAATAATGAAGGAAAAATTCCTGCATTACTGTGAAAATGGCGTGGAATGCTCGATATATGAAAAATATGTCACAAGGCACTAGATAGTGTTATCTGAGGTAATACACCGCGACCTAGGGTCTATTGTGCCCTAACTATATTTATTTAAAATTTTTTAGTTTAATGTGAGAAACCCCAAATTTGTTAAAATATGAACAATGACATGTAGTATTGGTTAAGTAAATCGATAATTATACAATAATGATATTAATGATATCCCGCAGGAACTAAAAAAGTAACGGTACAAACTTGACTTAATCCATTTCTATTGTTTTGTTCTCCCAGAAAGTAGGTAAACTAGGTAGGTGGGTTGGCTCATTTTTTCAGGTAGAGAGGTTCAGATATTAGGTAGGTAGAATATTTCTTTTTGTATTTTAAATTTTTACCAATTCTTATTTTCCGCGGGAACTAAAAAAATAGCGGTACAAACTTGGCTTAATCCATTTCTACTGTTCTTGACTAGCACTTATAATTCAAGTTTTCGACCCGGAAAGTAGGTAAACTAGGCAGGTGGGTTGTCTCATTTTCCATTTATTCAGGTAAAGGGGTTAAAATATTAGGTAGGTCGCATATTTCTTGGTGTATTTTAAATTTTTACGAATTCTAATTTTATAACGGTTGGACCATCTATCGTTTTAAATTTGAATTATCTATATTTCGATATTGGACACGTCAAACACCATTCGGAAAGTGACAGATATTCAGTAAAATGTCTATAATTTACGAAATGGGTCTCTATTCACTAGAAGAAAGCTGGGAAATATTGAAAAAAAAACCGAGGATGGTCAATTTTACGGAAAAATCATCTTTTCTGACGAGGCTCATTTCCACCTTTACGTTAACAAGCAGAATTTTCGCATTTGGGGCACAAGACGGCGCTACGTGTCATACAGCAAACGCTACAATCAATTTTTTACGCCCTATCTTCGAAAATCGCATAATCAGCAAAAGAGGTGATGTGAATTGGCCTCCCTGAAGCTGCGATTTAACTCCGTTGAACTATTTGCTGTTAAAGATAAATGTTACGCCAACAGTCCAGAAACAATTTAAGATCTAAAGTACGAGATTCAAGCTGCTGTCATAAGGCCTGAAACCATCGAGAAAGTACTCCAAAATTTGGTGGATCGGATAAGCTACTGTAGACTCAGCCGTGGTGGTCATTTGTCCGAAATTGTTTTCCACAAATAAATTTCATAAAACAACCTTTTAAATAAATTGTAGACCTTTGTAAAATATCAAGCTTTTTTTTTACTGACTTTTTAAATTTAAAATTTTATATGGCTCACCCTTTATTAAAAAAATATATTTTTTCTTTTATGAGATTTACCAATATTGTGAAATATAAACGAATATAATTTAAATCATATTCTCCGCCATTACATTCGGTGACAATTTTTGAAAAGCTCACATTGACGTGAGAGCCAAAGTTTAAAAAAAGGAGTTTTCTATTGCAGTTGCTTTTCGGAGGCGTTTTGAAAACTATTATCTGAATTTTTTTTACTACAAAAATTCTATTATAAGTATTAAATTTTTTTATTATCCAAAAGCTACATGTTTTGCATTATTTCATATTATTTCTTCTGGTGAGCGCTTATATATGCATATATCTATATAAATTATACTTTCTTTAGGGATATACATTTATTTCAGTATATAAATATGCTACTCAAATGTCACCAAAACTAATTTTATATAGATGTTGCATACTTTTAAGCGCATATTTCTGGTGAGCTGCTGAAACTTACTATCGCCTTCCTATAGTGTCGCTCAAATATTCTAGGTTTCAGTACCACTTAAAAAGTTACAAACAATATACATACATACAAGTGAAGCTAATAAATACGTACTAAAAAATACGCCGATTGTCACCGCTGCCCTTGCCGCTGAAGCAGCTTCGCCTACAAACCAGCGTACTTATGTATGTTAAGCTCACACGCACTCATATTAACGCAGATTTTTGCGAGCTGGGTAAAAATATTTCAGAAATAAAATTTTTTTACATTCCTTAAAAAATACAGCCAATCCTGGTTATGTGCCACAATCAAAGATACAGATTTTTCTGGTTTGTTAAAAATTAAAATATAATATGGTACATAAGCGACCGCGGATACTTAAACGAGTCGTACTTAAAACAATAATTGCTACATATTTCAAAAAACAAACCGTGAGATGCAGCAAGATGTAATATAGGCTGTTAAGAGTGATGAGGGTTTGATTTGATTTTCATGTAAGCGGAGTACTACTTAGCCGTAATGACTGTACAAGTTATTTTTGATCTTCTAGTTATCCTCCTTTAAAGTGGATCAATTCTGACGCGAGGTCGATAGTTGCTTCCACCTGTGTCAATAGGTCGAATCCAATTATGCCGTCAAAAGTTGTGAGACCGGGTAAATGGAAAAAAGGGCTATTTATGCCAAACATCGTAATGAAGCTTTTACTCTCGATTTTGTTAAATCCGTGAATTGATTTAACCACAAACGGGGTCTGTACTGGGACAGAGGATAAAAGGCTTATATTAGGTTTTATATAACTTTTTGACGCCCCGGTGTCAATTAAGAATTTCAACGATTTCTCTGCTACTCTTCTTTGGATAAACGGGAGCAGGGACTCTCCGCTTAAAAAATTAAGCGCATCTTCTTCATACTCAGCTTCATTTTCAGCTTCTATTTCTGCCGCTGCATCATAAACGGCTTGATCGTACGTTAATGGTTAATCCTCTGGCGTCTGTATTCCGACGTTCTTTGAGAATTCGCAGGTCTCTTGAACGCACCTTGTGGTTGACTATTGCCAGAGGGATGTGCTATAGGTAAGCTTGAGTTATGCGTAATCTGGTTGTTCTGGTTTGGAAAGTTAGTGCTCTGACGGAACCTCGAGGATGGATCGACTTCCACTTTCTCAACTTGGTCGCGCTTTGGAGGGCGAGCTCCTTGCTCCCTGATGAAATAAGGGTTTTTTCCAGTCCTGTACTGAATGTCGGACTGCTTCTGATAAGATCGGTTTTGAGGTTGTTTGAGGTTTTTTTCCTCCAACGATCTTGCAAACTGGGCCGCAAACGCGTGCCTATCGTGATTTCCTTCTATTTCCTGAGCCATTACAAGAGCCGAGGGCAAATCTTTAGGCTGGGCTGCAAAAAGATCATCCGTGAGGTTTCTTCTTAACCCAGAGACGAATACGCGCAGCACATCGGCCCTATGCTTGTCATTCATATACCGTGCCTGGTCAGTATTAAACGTCATTGTGGTTTTATTTGTGAGAAGTGTGAGTTTTTTCTCAACCTCCTCATAAAATTGAATAATAGTCAATTGTCCTTGCCTTAGCGTTGCTAGCTCTTGTTCGAGCAGATGCAATGGTCGCTTGTCTGAGTATGTAAAATCTAAACGGCTAATGATAGCGTCGAAATTAAGGACCGTGTTGAATGATGCTAAAACTGCATCAGCCGATCCCCTAATTCTGTTGCGAATTATGAGGACAGCCTGGTAGTGTTTTGAACTACCCACGTAGGTTTTAAATATATCATACGCGGCCATAGCTACCTGCCGCCAGGAGACATATTGCTCCTGTGAGCCATCGAACTCTGGAAGTGATTTAACTGCATCCAGACCTTCATGACATTCTACCCCGTCTATGACTTTTATTGGTTCATAAGTCTTAATTTCAGCAGCTGCCACAGTCGTGGCCTGAAACTGATTTGTAAGCTGCTCTAGCTTGGTTTCAAAGTCTTTCCTTTGTACTTGTAGTGCGGCGCTGACGGCCGCATTGATAATACCCTGCAGTTGTTGTTCATTCATGTCTTGTTCGCGCCTGAGACGTTTGCTTGTCAAAAGTTGGTTGTCTAATCTGTCCAAAAGTTCACTAGTCTCAAGTTTGCTCATGCAAGGTAGTTAAGATGGCACGAACGGGTAGCGGACGTAAGTGCACACAAAAAAACAAAAATGGGAAACAGGAGTTCAAAATGCAATCCCATTTATTACAACCACACTTAAATTGTCAAATTTTCACTGATATAATTGTAAACAGAAGGAGGAGAGAAAAAAAGTTTCTCTTACATTATTTATCGGTTGGTGTCTTGATTCCTCTGCCTCCAGGTGATGGTAGTGGTGGTGGTGTTCCTTTATTCCTTTCTGCGTGGATTTCCTCTGGTTGGTGTCTTGATTTCTCTGCCACCAGGTGATGGTGGTGTTCCTTTCTTATAACTCCTTTGGGGCCGCGACGGTGTTGTCGACAAGCCAGAGTTATTTTGAAGATGATATTGACAAGTCACTTTCACTTTACTATTATGACTCCTTTGGGGCAGCGACGGTGTTGTTGACAAGCCAGAGTTCTTTTGAAGATGATATTGACAAGTCACTTTCACTTTATTATTATGACTCCTTTGGGGCAGCGACGGTGTTGTCGACTACCCAGAGTTATTCTGAAAATGATCTTCACGCTTTGAGTTTCATTCTAAAACTGATTTTTTTTATAATTTGTAAGCTTATTGCTAGCTTACTATTTTTGCCGTCGCTGCTGCCGTTTGCTCGACGTTATTGCTTGCATAGGCACTTCCCACGCTCATGTATCGAACTGATCGAATTACCACAGTTGACCAAGCATTTTGTCTTGTTTACATAATTTGGTCGCGCATGAAGTGAACGATGCAGACTGTATGCTTTGCAATTTTTGGCAACATGAGCGCTTCAATGCGTTAACTATTGTTAACTACTCCCTCCTTCAAAACATGGTCGTCCTCGGCCATACCCAACCTTTCCATCACTTGACACACCACCTCAGAAGTTTCTCTTCGCCGCCTACGCTTTAGTAAGATGATTGATCCAGCAAGGATTACGGCGATTGTGGCACAAATTACTGCGGCTACTAGTGGTGCAGCAATCGTTCGTATGCGTAATTCAGCGATGTGCCGCAAGTTTACTTCACTTAGCTTGTGAAGAAATGGTAGGCTTAGTAGGGTATGATGAGAGGTTATGTTGATCCGCGCGGAGGCAGACTGTTGTGGGAGTCTCTTCGGGTATCCATTGGGAGTAACGTATTTGGTGCCATTGATAAAAGCGGTGCGATCGAATGTAACAAGATAAGTGCCATTAATAAACATTTCAGGGCCATCATCTATGCTAGCCTTGACTATTGCATCGCTTATCAAAACCGATAATAAAGCTTACAATTTCCGTGCTTGCTAAGACCTTAACTCTAGCTATCCTAAACAATTGGGTTATTGTAACTCCTGTGAAACTCTCCTTCATAACCGCCTCCAAATCATCTGCATCAATAATAGCAGGGTTTATTACATTAAATTTAGCCAGTGTGATTGCAATTATTAAATTTTGAATCTCTAGTGTTAAAATTCTGTTTCTAGCCAAAAGTGTTTCATAGAGGTGCAATGAATCTGTTTCTTCCCTTTTTTTTACACTCAGAATTTTATTGGCCGTATTCGTGAGGTCGTTAATTTGTTCCTGAGTTCTAGAAATAATGACGATCTGTCTATTGTTTGACCGTATTAGCTCTTGCTCCGTTACGTCTTGTTTGTAACAAGTCATCGAAGTCAGGTGTGCCGGCTATTACCTTCAGGGCGGACCCCAAAAAGTTTAGGCTCCGAGCATGCCTATGGTGTACTCCTAATGTCCATAATAAAGTACGTAAATGTCTGGTGTCTACCTCTATAATCTTCCTCATATGTGATTGTGAGAAGACGCTAATCAAGTCTGTGGTTTCTTGTAAGCACTGTCCATATTCCGTTAAATTTGATACGTGGCTTATGTACCTATCTCGTTCCAAATTATTGCAGTACCGTCCAGGATCAGTATGTAGTCCGCGTGCGAGTAGTCCGTAAATTTGGAAGTCGTCAGCGCAGCCCAAATCAAAAGAGCGAAGATGAGAGTATGCCTGAAATTCAAAAAAAATAAAAACTATGCAAAAAAAAAGGTATTATGTCAGGAGTTTCACTTGAGGTTGTCCTTGTGGACCACCCTCCCTTTAATAAGAACGGTTGTTCCTAGGTCAGCGTCTATCCTTTCCTCGACGTACAGTGGAGAGACCTTGTCGCCTAGTCTCTTGTTGGACTTTACCAGGACCTTTTCTCCAACTTCGAAGATTCTATTTTGGCGGTGGGCTTTACTCCGCTCAAGCTGTTCTTGTTGGGCTTTCTCTAGTCTGGCAGCAATATCCGGGAAAATGTCTAAGTTTGCATGGATGACCTTAATCGGCTTCATGCCCGTCACTGAATGGAACGTTCTATTATATTCCACGGCGGCCTGAAGAAAGAGTTCAACTACGTCTTGTATCTGCCTTCGCAGTTTTAGACATCTGGCGATTTTCACGAGGGTGCTGTGGAATCTTTCCACTTGCCCGTTTGACGTACTGTGCAACGGTGGCGCATTTACTATGTTGATGTCGTATTAGCTTTTCAGCAATGATCGAATTGTATCTGAATTAAATGAAGGTTCGTTGTCACAGTACATAGTTTCTATTTTAGGAAAAATGTTAATGATTTGCAAAATGCCCGCTTTTACGTCTGCGATAGTGCGTGACGCCACTGGCTGAACCAAAGCAAACTTGGAGAACTTGTCTAGGGCTGCTAAAAAGTGTTTTCCTGCAGTTGAAAAGATGTCAATGTGGATCAATTCTCCTACACGGTAAGGTATAGGCGTAACACCCATCTCTTGCTTCTTTGGATGCCTATCATACTTCGCCTTTCTACATACTTTGCAGTTTACAACAATTTCTGACGCAATTTTGCCCATTTTCGGGAAATAGTAATCGAGTAGAATCTGTTTTACATTATCCTGGGCGGCTCTATGTGCCCTATTATGCTCCATCGTTACTATCTCCTTTTGCTCGTCTTTGCTAACAACATCTGTTACCATATTCTTGCAGTGCCAGAATTTGGTGGCAGGGAAAACTCTGACCAAGTCATCCTGAATGCGTGCCAAAACGTGCAGGTCGCAGTGTAAAGCATTTACTACGTCCGGCTTTACGACTTCTTTCACTACCGCTAGCAATTTAAGCCAGTCGTTAAAGATGATCTGATGACGAGTCTTTGTGCCAAACAAGATAAATGTCCGTGTTGGGGGGGTAGAAGACTTTTCTATAACTATCTGATTCCTGAAGCAATTCTGGGGCTTATCGATAGTCTCAATCACATGAGTTAAAGATATTTCACTATGTGCTGTTGCTGCATCGAACTGTGCAGATTCTTGTAAAACGTTAATACTTTGACGAGATAATGCGTCTGCAACGTAGTTTTCTTTCCCAGGTTTGTAAAATACCTTTGCGCCACTCTCTTCAATTCGCGCTTTCCAACGTTTTATCTTGGAATTTGGGTTCCTATCCGAGACCGCGAAAACTAGAGGTTGATGATCTGTATAGGTTCGTAGATGTAGTGCCGGAGGCTGTCCAAGGCCCAAACAATAGCTAATAGTTCCCTTTCGTTTGCCGCGTAGTTTATCTCTCTATCCTTCAGCGTCCTCGAGATCATTGTTATGGGTCTATTTCCCTGAGATAGTACTGCACCTATGTCACTTGAGGAGGCATCAGTAGTCAAGTCGAATGGTTTTGAAAAATCTGGGAAATGAAGAATAACATCTTCGGAAGCAAGAATATTTCTAAGCTTATCAAACGCAGTCGTCTGGATTTCATCAAAGGATACTGGGATGGTCCCCTTTTAACAAGCTTGTTAAGGGCCTTGCTATTGCGAAGTCCTTTATAAAGCACCTATAGTAACTCGCCAGACCAATAAAGGATCTCAGCTCGAACAAGTTGCTTGGTTGCTTAAAGTCTCTGATTGCTCTGACCTTGTTTTTGTCCCCTCTTTTGTAACAACAAATCCCAGAAACTCTACACTTTCTTTAAAAAAACTGTGATTTCTCCTTATACACCTCATATTGGCTCTTTAGTACCTGTCTAACATGGTGTACGTGGTCTTCTTCGTTTTCGTAAAACACTATAACGTCATCGACGTAAACATAGCAGGTTTTACCAATCATATCGCGCAGAACATCATCTATGGCCCTCTGGAAAATGCTAGAAGCATTCTTTAGCCCAAAGGGCAAAAGGCAGAATTCATACTTCGCTCCATTTACTGAAAAGGAAGTCTTTTCCCTATCGTGCTCTGCTAACATAATTTGATGGTATCCAGATTTCAAATCTAGGGTGGTGAAATACTTTGCCTTTCCCAGGTTTGAAAGTATCATACTGATACTCAGCATTGGGTACTTGTCCGCGATGGTTTTGGAGTTTAATTTTCAGAAATCTACCACCAACCGCTTATTAGGCGCTCCTGTGAGGACAACCCATATGGGGTTGTTATATGGAGACCTAGATGGTCGAATGATGCCATTTTTAAGCAGATCTTTGATTTCTTGGCTCACAAAGTCAGCAGCTCCCATGGGGAATGGGTACATTTTGGAGTAGACTGGTTCACTGTCCTCTGTGCGAATGGTGGCAATAACATTGGTGTTAAACGGGAGTAATTTGCTCGAGTCGGCAAATGCCTTCAAATGCTTTGTCATCATCTGTAGAAAATCTGCACGGACGTTAGCTGGAACTTTTATGTCTTCAATTTTTGTGAAATTGACTTGAGCACATTTGTGGAATCTCAGAGTTTCAGATCCTCCCTTAAAGTGGATCAATTCTGACGCGAGGTCGATAGTTGCTTCCACCTGTGTCAATAGGTCGAATCCAATTATGCCGTCAAAAGTTGTGAGACCGGGTAAATGGAAAAAAGGGCTATTTATGCCAAACATCGTAATTAGGCTTTTACTCTCGATTTTGTTAAATCCGTGAATTGATTTAACCACAAATGGGGTCTGTACTGGGACAGAGGATAAAAGGCTTATATTAGGTTTTATATAACTTTTTGACGCCCCGGTGTCAATTAAGAATTTCAACGATTTCTCTGCTACTCTTCGTTGGATAAACGGGAGCAGGGACTCTCCGCTTAAAAAATTAAGCGCATCTTCTTCATACTCAGCTTCATTTTCAGCTTCTATTTCTGCCGCTGCATCATAAACGGCTTGATCGTACGTTAATGGTTAATCCTCTGGCGTCTGTATTCCGACGTTCTTTGAGAATTCGCAGGTCTCTTGAACGCACCTTGTGGTTGACTATTGCCAGAGGGATGTGCTATAGGTAAGCTTGAGTTATGCGTAATCTGGTTGTTCTGGTTTGGAAAGTTAGTGCTCTGACGGAACCTCGAGGATGGATCGACTTCCACTTTCTCAACTTGGTCGCGCTTTGGAGGGCGAGCTCCTTGCTCCCTGATGAAATAAGGGGTTTTTCCAGTCCTGTACTGAATGTCGGACTGCTTCTGATAAGATCGGTTTTGAGGTTGTTTGAGGTTTTTTTCCTCCAACGATCTTGCAAACTGGGCCGAAAACGCGTGCCTATCGTGATTTCCTTCTATTTCCTGAGCCATTACAAGAGCCGAGGGCAAATCTTTAGGCTGGGCTGCAAAAAGATCATCCGTGAGGTTTCTTCTTAACCCAGAGACGAATACGCGCAGCACATCGGCCCTATGCTTGTCATTCATATACCGTGCCTGGTCAGTATTAAACGTCATTGTGGTTTTATTTGTGAGAAGTGTGAGTTTTTTCTCAACCTCCTCATAAAATTGAATAATAGTCAATTGTCCTTGCCTTAGCGTTGCTAGCTCTTGTTCGAGCAGATGCAATGGTCGCTTGTCTGAGTATGTAAAATCTAAACGGCTAATGATAGCGTCGAAATTAAGGACCGTGTTGAATGATGCTAAAACTGCATCAGCCGATCCCCTAATTCTGTTGCGAATTATGAGGACAGCCTGGTAGTGTTTTGAACTACCCACGTAGGTTTTAAATATATCATACGCGGCCATAGCTACCTGCCGCCAGGAGACATATTGCTCCTGTGAGCCATCGAACTCTGGAAGTGATTTAACTGCATCCAGACCTTCATGACATTCTACCCCGTCTATGACTTTTATTGGTTCGTAAGTCTTAATTTCAGCAGCTGCCACAGTCGTGGCCTGAAACTGATTTGTAAGCTGCTCTAGCTTGGTTTCAAAGTCTTTCCTTTGTACTTGTAGTGCGGCGCTGACGGCCGCATTGATAATACCCTGCAGTTGTTGTTCATTCATGTCTTGTTCGCGCCTGAGACGTTTGCTTGTCAAAAGTTGGTTGTCTAATCTGTCCAAAAGTTCACTAGTCTCAAGTTTGCTCATGCAAGGTAGTTAAGATGGCACGAACGGGTAGCGGACGTAAGTGCACACAAAAAAACAAAAATGGGAAACAGGAGCTCAAAATGCAATCCTATTTATTACAACCACACTTAAATTGTCAAATTTTCACTGATATAATTGTAAACAGAAGGCGGAGAGAAAAAAAGTTTCACTTACATTATTTATCGGTTGGTGTCTTGATTCCTCTGCCTCCAGGTGATGGTAGTGGTGGTGGTGTTCCTTTGTTCCTTTCTGCGTGGGTTTCCTCTGGTTGGTGTCTTGATTTCTCTGCCACCAGGTGATGGTGGTGTTCCTTTCTTATAACTCCTTTGGGGCCGCGACGGTGTTGTCGACAAGCCAGAGTTATTTTGAAGATGATATTGACAAGTCACTTTCACTTTACTATTATGACTCCTTTGGGGCAGCGACGGTGTTGTCGACTACCCAGAGTTATTTTGAAGATGATATTGACAAGTTACTTTTCACTTTGTTATTATGACTCCTTTGGGGCAGCGACGGTGTTTTCGACTACCCAGAGTTATTTTGAAAATGATCTTCACGCTTTGAGTTTCATTCTAAAACTGTTTTTTTTTATAATTTGTAAGCTTATTGCTAGCTTACTATTTTTGCCGTCGCTGCTGCCGTTTGCTCGACGTTATTGCTTGCATAGGCACTTCCCACGCTCATGTATCGAACTGATCTAATTACTACAGTTGACCAAGCACTCTGTGTTGTTTACATAATTTGGTCGCGCATGAAGTGAACGATGCAGACTGTATGCTTTGCAATTTTTGGCAGCATGAGCGCTTCAGTGCGTTAACTATTGTTAACTTACACATGAATCAGAAGAATATTGAATATTTTCTTTGAAACATTTCTTGAACTGAAAATTGACATATAAACTATGTTGTCAATTTTGTTCTAATATATTTTAATACTTATATTTGCCGGGTTGTCACTTTTTCCTTCTCACACATTTCAAAAATATATTCAATTTACAATTTTTAGCTTTTGAAATCGTCGTGAAAAGACGCTTGTAGGCAAGACATGCTCGGGGAGATGTAATGGCGTCTGCTTTTATGAATGAATCGAATATGCTTTTTGAAAGTAAGTTTGTGTTCATGAATGAAAATTTTGTTGCTGTGTAATTTACAATAAATATTGATGTCGACAATTTGGCTGTTATATTGATTTCTGGTGCTATTTGAAACGATTGTTTTTTTTGTAGAACAATATTTGTAGTTTTCGCGATTGACATATATATATATATAAGTATGTATGTTGTGTATGCATTAATTGTGCGGGAATGTCATACGCACATATTTAAATGTGTCTTGGTTCCAGTGAGACCAGGCTTTTCAGCTGAGCTCTAAGCTACCGTGGGAGTCGGCAGGTCGCTGATAGCCAACGGCCTGTAGTGGCCGGTAGGTTAGTTGAGGAATAAGTTATAACGAATAGCAACCCTCGACCAGGAGCGGCAGGAGTGGAGGACGCGGTATAAAATCCAGCTAAGCCGATAAAACCTCTGTGACAGAGCGAGTCGATACCGACTTTTGAAAATAGGTGTCCCCCCATCATGCATGGACATGGTGGGTAATATAAAAACCCAGGCGCGACGGACTCACAATGAGCGGCTTCCTGGTCAGCGTCTGTTCACCATGTTAGGTGTGGCTGCGAACATGACCGGTCCATATTTGGTCGCAGGAGTCCCACGAAGCACCGTCAGCTGTTTCCTACTGATAGTGTGGAAAGAGTGATGCGAGCTTGCTCTTTCGAAGTGTTAGCCACGATTTGTTTCAGTAACCAGCTCCTTCGGGCCTTGGTCAGGAAGTGTCCATTGGGCGCAGAACTAGTAGTCTGACTCGTAGTAGACCGGTAAAGCGAAGGACAGGCCTCAGGGAAATGGGGTAGGGGCATCGTCCACGAGGGTACACCCGTTCCTATCTATTTGGGCCTGCCCCCCTGCACATGATGCGCTGGTAAAACTGATTTATGGAGAAATGTGGAGTACTCAGAGATGGATCCCTTTAAGAAGGCCGCGCGATTGGCCAGATCGCCTGTAAAAGTGCTATCGGTGGATAGACCTGTTCGAGCCAAATCTTCACCTCAGGCGCTGTAGGAAGATATGCCGTCTTTAATGGGAAGACTTGGCAAACGAGACCACATGACACATAAGGAGAATTCATGCAGAATATAGCTGATATGATGCGCCCGCCGCAGCGCTCTATCAACAATTCCATGCGGGAGCTACTTGGCTCTATCGCGAAACTTCACGCATGTGCAAAAAACGAGCATGCTCGATTGGGCGAACTAAGACGTAATGTGTCAAGCCAGACAAAGGTTGTCGAAACAACACCTAAAAGGCCACGTGACGGCAAGCAAATGGGGAGAAGAACGCCCCCAAAAAAACCAAAACCGCCCGTGAAATGCTATCGGCGAGAACTGAAGTCGACCTGACAAGTGAGGACAAATGTAGCTATCCTAAAGATGCTGGAGCGAAACCAGCGACAGAGGAAGACTGGGTAACGGTCCAGCGTAGGACACAGAGCAAAACGAATAGAAAGGATGCAAACACGGCAACATGACACTTAACAATCTTATCGCTTATAAAAAAGCAAACGCATTGTTAAGGAGAGAAGCAAAAGTAGCAAAACGAACAGCCCTCACAAAATTTACGTCCCAGATATCTCCAACATCTTCTTCAAAAAAAATCTGGACTGACATAAAAGGTCTAACCCGCACACCCAAATCTCCAATAAAATTTTTAAAAGTTCACCAAACACTCCTCACATCATCTAAAGATACATTTGAAGCTTTCGGCAAGAAATGGTCTAATTACTCAAACGACCAAAATTTCTTCTCGGAATACATTTCAAACAAAACTAACATATTTTCACTAAACTACTTTCCAGAGAATATTGCACCTTCGGCCAAACATCTTGAAGTCGATATTACTTACTCAGAATTTGAAGCCGCACTAAGTCAGATAAAAGGTAAAACACCAGGTTTCGACCGAATCTCCTACCCAATGATAAAAAATATGACGACTGATACCAAATACAAGCTCATTGAATTTTTTAATGATATACTAGAACATGGTAAATACCCACATACGTGGACCACAGCAGTGATCATACCCATTCCTAAACCCACCAACGGCACAAACAGCTTTAGACCTATATCCCTTTTACCATGCATGAGCAAACTTTATGAAAAGATTCTAGCGCGACGGATTATGTGGTTTGTAACCAAAAACAAGCTTATCTCGCACAATCAATCTGCATTTAAGCCGAAAAGCGGAACGATGGACGTTCTTTTGCAAATACATTATTTCGTGTCGGATGCTCTTTCGTCACGAAACCATGTCACTATTCTCGGGACTGATTTCGTAAAAGCATTTGATCGCGTTGGAGTACATGCAATTCTTCACCAACTAAAACTCTGGAAGGTTGGACCTAGGGTCTTTAACTCGATAAAGGCTTTTATGGCCCACCGTTCGTTCAGAATACGAGTTAACAACACTCTGTCAAAACCATTCCCACTTTTTAACGGCATCCCACAAGGTTCCCCTCTATCAGTGATCCTATTCATTGTCGCATTCGACAAACTTAACTCAATTGTACTGCATCATAAAAGCTTGCATATATCTGTCTATGCAGACGATGCAATAATTTATACCAAAATAAAAGATACCAACAAAATAAATAATACCTTTTCTAACGTCCTTCAGGACATACAAACCTGGGGAAGCTCGTCGGGTGCCTTGTTATCTATTAATAAATGCAAAGTATTACATATCTGCCATAAGCAGCATTGTACGATTAATAATACACTAACTAACAACATTAACATAGAACTCGTAGATAATTTAAGAATTCTTGGAGTAATATTTGACAATAAGTTTAACTTTAATCAACATTGTATTACCTTAAGGACTAGCTTAGAATCTCGGTTAAATATCATTAAATTTCTTAGTTCAAAATTCTCAGAAATACATGTAAATACTCTTATTAATACAACAAGAGCTTTGATTCCCTCCAAGTTGGAATACGGTCTCCCAATTTACGGATGGAGTGCCAATGCTAACAAAAAAAATTCAAGCCCCATATCACGCTGCTATCCGCCATAGCCTAAACGCTTTTCCCACTTCACCGACAAGATGCATTCTCGCAGAAGCGGGATTACCTTCAAGAGAGGATAAATTGTTTGAAACAACTGCAAAATTAATTCCAAAACTCAATACCACACCAAACCACCAATTAAATAAATGTTTCGCAAGCACACTTATAAAGTGCTATCCACCATTCATCGCTGTGCATTACTGCATCAACAACTCAACCTACACCTACCTACATTAACAAGAAGAAAACCCGGTTTTCCGGCATGGATACTGCAAGACACGTCGATAAACTTGAATCTTCATCTGCATAAGAAAATCCACACTCAAAATAATGTACATATATTGCAAACTATTTTTGGAAGAAAGTTATAAACTAAACCCATACAACCGGTTATTTACCGATGCAACAAAATCGAATACACACTATAATTTCAGGAGGCCTCCTTCCTGACTATTATTCCATATTCACCGACGAGGCTTTAGCCATACTAAAGGCATGCTAGTTTGCACGGAATATCTCAGGAAAATATGTAATATGTTCTGACAGTCTATCAACAATTTTTGCCGTAAAAAATTAAAACTGAAATAACAACTTAATTGTTCAAATTCCGAGTATAATTGTTGCAAAAAAATTGTTCTCTTCTGGGTGCCAAATCATCAAGGAATTATGGGAAACGAACTTGCAGATAAAACAGCCAATTTAATAGAACGGTCTCCCTCCATCTATTTCACACCATCGTCCGAAAAGTACCTCCAACACTATATATCCCAAAATATACAACAAAAAAAGCAGCTAATTGGAAAAATTTCTATCACCCAAATTCAATGTTAATGGCCTAGGCGCCATATACCCTACGAAGCTTACACACGAACATTTGATCACCAACAAAACACCGAAAAGATGCGACTGCGGCAATACTCTAGCAACCGAACATATCTTAGATCACTACTCAACTTTGCGAGAATCAGAGCAATGTTCTTTAATCAAATCACCCCTACAGATTGTTTAAATCATATTAACTCAAAAAACATTAATCAGATTTACTTTTTCATAGAACAACTTAGATTAATCAACCAATTGTAATAATATTAAACTTACTTATAAGATAGGCATTAAAGGCCGCTGCAGCTAGTTCGCCATACTATGTTAGATATAATATTTTACAATGTGTCTAATAAACAATAATAATAAAGAAGACATAGCAGAAGCAATCCAATCAGAAATTAAAGAACTTGGCCTCTTTAACGTAGCAGCGATAAGAACTAGCAGCCTACGCGGGCACCCAAATAGCAGTGATAAGTCTTCCTGCACAAGAGGAAAGATATCTACTGCAGGCCCAAAAGATCAGGATCGGGTGGACAATCTGCAGGATTAGGGAGAACGCACAACTGAAAGAAGTGCTTTAGGTGCCTCGAATATGGACATGTGGCGAAGGCGTGCAGCAACCTGGAAGACAGGAGTAAGTGCTGTAGGAAAACGAACAACGAATACCAAATAGGGAGCCGAAAATGTACCATTACGAAGTGAATATCCTGCAAATAAACCTGAACCACTGTGAGGCGGCTCAGAAGCTATTGACTCAAACGATATATGAAAATAGTATTGACGTAGTAATAATTTGTGAACAATATAAAAACAAACTGACTGACAAGTGGATCTCAATTCCCTGCGTGGTTGGGAAAAGAATATCCACGAGGTAAGGAATGCCTGTCGTAAAAGGCGACTAAAATTCCCATTATTCCCTGCGTGGTTGGGAAAAGAATATCCACGTGGTATGGCATGCCTGTCGTAAAAGGCGACTAAAATCCTGGCCGCCAGTCCAGAGTTGTGTGGAGACTCAACTGGCAGTAACTTCGGTTACAAGGTCTTACCAGAGACTTTAACCTGGTACCACGGGGAGCAGTAATGCCCTTGGAGGTAAAACTCCAATCTGCTCATTGGGTTTGGCCCTTTGTGGAGATTCGTGGTGGCTGTGGTTAAAACCCAAATCGCCGGAAGATCTGACTTTGTCAGTTCAAATGTGGAGTTGCATTGCAACCGGGTGCCGGACCCAAAGTACGGCAGAGGTTTTAGATGGGCCTCGAGCCCTACCAAGGTGGTTAGTGTGTCCATACCACACTGCCAATTGGTACTGGAAACTTGTCCCAGTTTTCAGGGCGCTATTGTTGACAAGTGGATCTCAAATACCACAAAAAAGGTAGCAATATGGATATGTGGAGACAAAACGTTTCAACACAAATCACTGACTGGAAGGGCCTATTACGCAAGAGCGAAAATTTATCGGATCTACTTCTACAGCTACTATATACCGCCAAGTATCCCGCTTGATGAATATGAAAAAATACTTGACGAACTTGTGAAGGATGCAACCACAACTACACCAAACATAATTGCGGGGGACTTCAATGCCTGGGCGATAGAATGGAGAAGCAAAGCAACTAACCGAAGAGGAAGGACACTGCTTAAAGCCTTTGCTGTGTTAGACGCTGTCCTTCTGAATACAGGGACAAAGAACACTTTTGAATAGAATGGGCGTGGTTCTATTATTCTCGTATCCTTTGCTAGCAGAACCTTAATTCGATCAACGGACTGGCGGGTGTGCGACATATATACCCAGAGTGATTACCTGGCTATATTAATAAACATCAGCAAACCAACGCAAGGGCTACGCAGAACAACTTGTCGCCAAAGAGTGCAGCCCAAAGGGTGGAGAATCGATAACCTGAAGGAAGATACTGACGTAGATATCCAGTCCAAACTGCTGGTAGACCACATATCCAAAGCCTGCGATGCGGCTATGCGGTGGAATCATGAAATCTCTTTACTGAGAAACTAGTGTCACAAAGCGAGGCGCCGGTTCCAACGTGCGATTTTACGAGACTGAGAGACATTTTCAAGAAAAAGCGTAGGGACCTCAAAGAGGCGATAAAGGCGAGCAAAACTTCTTGCTTCAATATGTTACGCGACAAAGTTGACGAAAATCCATAGGGCGAGGCGTATAAGATAGTAATGGGAAAGATAAGAGGGGCAAGGGGCAAGCTCCGACCTGTCCCTCTTCGCTAAAAAATATGGTAGAAACGCTATTCCCTAAACAAGGCCAAGAAGGTATAAGTTTACTTCTCGAAAATGCAGAGCCCATAGATGCAGTGCCAGTGAAGTGATCGAAGTGCCACAAGCAGCTGAACGGTTCGGCAATTCAAAAGGACCAGGCCTGGATGGAGTCCCAAACAAGGTCGTAAAGATTGCAGTCAATTATAAAACAAAACAATTTGTGGAGCTCTTTACACGGTGCCTACGAGAGGGGATCTTCCCCAAGATATGGAAAATGCAACGCCTAGAGCTATTGCAGAAGGTAAACAAACCAGCTCTTACCGTCCTCTATGCATGATCGACACAATAAGAAAAATGCTAGAGTGGATTATCTGTGTCCGACTAGAAAGCTACCTAGAAGGGGAGGCCTGCAGTCTATCAAATAACCAACCGCTCAACTGTTGACGCAACTAAGAAGCTCACAGGTATTGCAAAGAATGCCATAGAAGGAGAAAGATGGATGTATGGCAATAAAGAATACTGCGCGGTCAAAACCTTCGATGTAAAAAATGCATTCAATTCGGCATATTCGCCCCACATACTGCGTGCGTTACAGGCGAAAAAAACACCAACATCTATACTTGCTGAACATCATACAGAGCTATTTGTCCGAAAGACTGCTTCTCTACAACACAGACGAAGGTCCGAAAGAGTACACGGTAACTGGTGGTGTGCCACAAGGTTCCGTACTGGGTAAACTTTAATGGAATGTCCTGTATGATGGGATACTACGCCTTCCGCTGCCTAAAGAAGTACATATTATCGGATACGCCGACGATATAGCGGTAACCATAGTGGCCCAAGAACTCCACCAAATTCAGAGGATATGTGGTAAGACGGTACCAATAATAAAGCACTGGCTAGATAGCTCAAAACTCCAACTCGCGAAACAAGAAACGGAACCTTATTGTAATGATCGACACGAGACTCAGCTAAAAAGTCCACATTCAAAAAGTCTGCGAAAAAAATTCCCGTGTAAACGCGGCCTTATCCAAAACTATGGTCAACATAGGAGGTCCAAAACAAGGCGGCAGAGCACTTTTGGCCAAGGTTATCCAGTCAATCCTAATGTATGCTGCACCTGTATGGGGACCAGCACTAATGCAAAAAAGTTATGCAAGAATGGCACAATCAGTGTTCCTCCTAAGCGCAATTAGAACTATTGGCGCTTTCCGCACGCTATATCTGGAATAATGCCGCCAGACATAATGGCTCGAAAGCTGAAGCGGATTTATGGCAAGAGCAAAATTATAGGCAGAAAGCTGACAATTGTAGAGCGAAAAGGGGAAAGACAGGAAAGCATAGAGAAATGGCAAAATCGTTGGGACACAACAACAAAGGGAAGATGGACCCACTGATTAATCAGAAATGTACAAGAATGGGTGGAATAATGCCTCGACGACTTTCTTCATGAACGGAGCGCATTTGGGTTGCTGCCGCTTATTTTTGAATTTGGACATACAGATTTTGTAAGCAGTCCCCCAGGAATCTATACTCTCTTATAGATGCGTATACATGCAAATATGTCGCCCACAAAAAAAGCAAACATTGCTTTACAAAAACAACAATCGTTTCAAATAGCATCATACATACTTACATGCGTTCACATGTATGTAGATACTATATGTGTGTCACCCGCAAAAATTACGAGTATTGTTCTACAAAAACAACTATGGTTTCAAATAGCATCAGCGGCGTCACAAGTCAATAGGTATGGCAACCAAATAGTCGGTGCCCAAATTTGTAAAAAAAACACACAATAACATTTTCATTCATGAACGCAGGCGCACTTTCAACAGGCAAACTTGCTTCATTCATAAAAATAAACACCATTACATCTCTCCGAGCATGCCTACCAGCGGCTTTTCGTGACGATAGCAAAAGCTAAAAATCATAAATTGAACAATTTCTGATATTTGTATGAGAAGGAAAAAAGTGACAACTTCGCAAATATAAGTACTCAAATATATTAGAATAAAATTGAAAAATATTTCTACGTTCTCCGCGCCGTGAACCTTCTCTATGATAAACGGCCTCTGTTTATGATATACGTTCCCTGTGTCGAATGCTTTGTAATGTTGACAAACTACGGACATTAATCTAACATTAACTGATGCGTGCAAACTATATTTAAATGTATTATTATAATTGGACGCTGCTCGATTGAAATTTCCTAAAACATGTATCATACGTACATTGCCGATCAACTAAATTTTTTGGCAAATGCTGCAAATAATTTTCTTGTGCTCTCCTAACTGTTACCTGTGAAGCTGCACGCGAACGTCTCCCAATGCTATTAAGTTTTGGTGGCATTATTCAAATTTATTATTCAAAATCTACAAATCTGCGAATAACAATTTAAAATGTACTTAAAGCAATAATAACTATAATTTCAAGAAACAAAATCCAATCAACCATAAAAATGGATAAAATTGAAAAATGTGCACTCACTTGAAACCACAATATTCCGTTAAATTATTTGCTTAGTTGCCGTCTAATATTGTACTTAAAATAATTTTGAAAATAATTAAACAATTTTAACTTTTATTTGCAAAAAAAAGAGACGAAAGACGAAAAGAGAGAAAAGAGAAGGAATAAAAATGCATGATTGAATATAATAATGCAATATATTAAAATGAAACCAGCAAGGAAGAGCTAATTTCGGGTGCAACCGAACAATTTATATTGAATATATTTGAGTAGGAAGTAGTGCCGATCAGATTTTATCTATTTTTGCTCATCCCACATACTACTAATATGCCACATACTCAAACAAATGTTAGCTCGGTTTCATTTAGGTACCTTAGGGGCCATCCATAAATTACGTCACACGAATTTAAGGGCTTTTTAACCCCTCTCCCCGTCCTTGTCACAAGTAGTCACATTTTGGACTAGGACCACCCCCCCCCTCCCTTTTGTGACGTCACACATTGTCCAATTTGATGAATTTATCAAATAGGTTATTCTATTTATTCTTATATTTAGTGAATAATCTTTAACAAAATCAACATTTAGTTAAATATTAAAGTACAGACACAACGAATGACTAGTCAAGAAATAATAGATACTTAATCATGCTAATTAAAAATACAAAACTTAATCATATTGTGTCCATGGACTTTTGACCCACTCCTTTATATCATTTACTACTGGTAAATCAGGCACATCATTTTCGTTCTGAATTTGGATGTCAGGAACATCTTTCGTATCCACATCGTCTTCTTCCATCCATAAAGCATCGTCATCATTCATTAAACAGAGAATCTGTCGGACACGTCTAGCCGCAATTCTTTGAGGACGAATTTTCGCGATAGGTAACAGCTTTTGTTTTTTATGTGATTGTTTGTGTTGATTGGTGGCTTTATACAAAGAATAATATGGGCCACATATGCTACACGATCTTTTAAATAAGTATGACTCGACACTAGGGCAATAACTATGATATAGAACTTGTTTCAGATGGGATGATGCTTGGAGATTTAATAATATCTGTAGTAATAATGGAGCATACTTAGCGTCGTTGTCATCACTCCCTGTGACTCCATAACCTTCTGATTTCTGTTTCATTAACACACGTGGTGCTAAAAATCCTTCTTTTAATAATTTCCAAAGACTAGAACGTCTTACACCGCAACATGCAATAGTTTCACATTTAACTATTTGTAAAAAATATTGTGACTCACATACATGATTAGCATACCAAGTAGCATTATTTTTCAACATCATAGCCTGTTCAATATCCAGTCCAGTAACAGTTGGTGCAACACATTCAGCAACGACTGGAAAATTATCAATGACTAACTTGCTTCAAGTGTCAGCCAACACATCGCCCGCTTTTTCGAAGTTTCGTTTTTCTAGATCTAAGTCAGTAGTTCGATTACTTGAATCAAGATGTGACCCAAATCATCATGTTTTAATGGTACACCAGTAAGTTCCGACTGCGAGGTGCCATGCGTCGTTCAACTCTGTTAAATGCACTCCTTCCTGGGGCATTTGGAGCTATATAAATTGCATCTAAATGAAAATCTTTAAAATGTTGTAAAGCTAAAACTATAACGCGGGAGACAATTTTGTAACTTTGATTAAAATTATAATACAAAATAAAGTAAAGTACGATTCGCAGAAGAGCCCCAATGTTTACAAATTTATTTTAACGCACCCTGGATACGACGAGTATACCTCAGCAAGTTATACTTGTAAGAAGCAGGGGCAGTAAAAAACTTCGTTACAACTTAAGTATTGAAAAACAAAGATTGTGTTTATAAATGTTTAATATTTTTTGTTTACCTATAAATTTCACGCTTGTACATCACAAATTTTGAAATGTGATATCACAAAGCTTTAGACCCCCTCTGTCCCTTGTCGCACAATGTCACTGTCTGAATGATACCCTCCCCCCCTTCAAGGGGTGACGTAATTTATGGATGGCCCCTTACATACAATCACCAATCATATGGAGCAAGGTCAAGTGGATGTCCGAAAATCTTGGTAATAGTTATATAGGTGGGTGGGTTGTGTTGGAGGAGTCAAATTTTCGCGCAAAGATACACTGTTAGGAATAAAATATGTTCTGCATTTTTCATTGAAACTTGACTCAAATAATGGCGGATATATCCAACATAAAGTGACCTAGAAGTTCTAAAATCTTTATATTAGGTATATGGGGGCTCAGAAAAGTATTGACCCGATTCAACCCATTTTTGACACAATGAAATACTATTATCAGAAAAGGATTCTGTGTGAATTTCAATTTCATATCTCACACTTCTTCTTCTTCTTTACTGGCGTAGACACCGCTTATGCGATTATAGCCGAGTCAACAACAGCGCGCCAGTCGTTTCTTTTCTTCGCTACGTGGCGCCAATTGGATATTCCAAGCGAAGCCAGGTCCCTCTCCACTTGGTCCTTCCAACGGAGTGGAGGTCTTCCTCTTCCTCTGCTTCCCGCGGCGGGTACTGCGTCGAATACTTTCAGAGCTGGAGCGTTTTCATCCATCCGGACAACATGACCTAGCCAGCGTAGCCGCTGTCTTTTAATTCGCTGAACTATGTCAATGTCGTCGTATATCTCGTACAGCTCATCGTTCCATCGAATGCGATACTCGCCGTGGCCAACGCGCAAAGGACCATAAATCTTTCGCAGAACTTTTCTCTCGAAAACTCGCAACGTCGACTCATCGGTTGTTGTCATCGTCCAAGCCTCTGCACCATATAGCAGGACGGGTATAATGAGCGACTTATAGAGTTTGGTTTTTGTTCGTCGAGAGAGGACTTTACTTTTCAATTGCCTACTCAGTCCGAAGTAGCACCTGTTGGCAAGAGTAATCCTGCGTTGGATTTCCAGGCTGACATTGTTGGTGGTGTTAATGCTGCTTCCTAAATAGACGAAATTATCTACAACTTCAAAGTTATGACTGTCAACAGTGACGTGGGAGCCAAGTCGCGAGTGCGACGACTGTTTGTTTGATGACAGGAGATATTTCGTCTTGCCCTCGTTCACTGCCAGACCCATTTGAGTTGCTTCCTTGTTCAGTCTGGAGAAAGCAGAACTAACGGCGCGGGTGTTGAGGCCGATGATATCAATATCATCGGCATACGCCAGCAGCTGTACACTCTTGTAAAAGATTGTACCTGCTCTATTAAGTTCTGCAGCTCGAATAATTTTCTCCAGCAGCAGATTGAAAAAGTCACACGATAGGGAGTCGCCTTGTCTGAAACCTCGTTTGGTATCGAACGGCTCGGAGAGGTCCTTCCCGATCATGACGGAGCTTTGAGTGTTGCTCAGCGTCAGTTTACACAGCCGTATTAGTTTTGCGGGGATACCAAATTCAGACATCGCGGCATAAAGGCAGCTCCTTTTCGTGCTGTCGAAAGCAGCTTTGAAATCGACGAATAGGTGGTGAGTGTCGATTCTCCTTTCACGGGTCTTTTCCAAGATTTGGCGCATGGTGAATATCTGGTCGGTTGTTGATTTACCAGGTCTGAAGCCACACTGATAAGGTCCAATCAGTTTGTTGACGGTGGGCTTTAATCTTTCACACAATACGCTCGACAGAACCTTATATGCGATGTTGAGGAGGCTAATCCCACGGTAGTTGGCGCAGATTGTGGGGTCTCCTTTTTTATGGATTGGGCATAGCACACTTAAATTCCAATCGTTGGGCATACTTTCGTCCGACCATATTTTACAAAGAAGCTGATGCATGCACCTTATCAGCTCTTCGCCACCGTGTTTGAATAGCTCGGCCGGCAATCCGTCGGCCCCTGCCGCTTTGTTGTTTTTCAGACGGGCAATTGCTATTCGAACTTCGTCATGGTCGGGCAATGGAACATCTGCTCCATCGTCATCGATTGGGGTATCGGGTTCGTTTTCTCCTGGTGTTGTGTGTTCACTGCCATAATTTAAGTATGCTCTGGGCATCGGTGGCTAGATCACCTTGGGGGGTTCTACAAGAGTATGCTCCGGTCTTGAAACCTTCTGTAAGCCGCCGCATCTTTTCGTAGAATTTTCGAGCATTACCCCTGTCGGCCAGCTTATCAAGCTCTTCGTACTCACGCATTTCGGCCTCTTTCTTTTTCTGTCTACAAATGCGTCTCGCTTCCCTCTTCAACTCTCGGTATCTATCCCATCCCGCACGTGTTGTGGTCGATCGTAACGTTGCGAGGTAGGCAGCCTGTTTTCTCTCCGCTGCGACACGGCACTCCTCGTCGTACCAGCTGTTCCTTTGCACTTTCCGAAAACCAATGGTTTCGGTTGCAGCTGTACGTAAGGAGTTTGAAATGCCGTCCCACAGTTCCCTTATACCGAGTTGTTGACGAGTGCTCTCAGAGAGCAGGAGTGCAAGCCGAGTAGAAAATCGTTCGGCTGTCTGTTGTGATTGCAGCTTCTCGACGTCGAACCTTCCTTGTGTTTGTTGGCGTGCGTTTTTTGCTGCACAGAGGCGGGTGCGAATTTTGGCTGCAACAATATAGTGGTCCGAGTCGATGTTAGGACCTCGGAGCGCACGCACATCTAAAACACTGGAGACGTGTCTTCCGTCTATCACAACATGATCGATCTGATTGGTGGTTTTTCGATCCGGAGACAGCCAGGTAGCTTGATGTATTTTCTTATGCTGGAATCTAGTACTACAGATAACCATATTTCGGGCCCCGGCGAAGTCGATCAGCCTCAACCCATTTGGGGATGTTTCCTCGTGGAGGCTGAATTTACCGACCGTAGTGCCAAAGATACCTTCTTTGCCCACCCTGGCGTTGAAGTCGCCAAGCACGATTTTGACGTCGTGGCGGGGGCATCTCTCATAAGTGCGCTCCAAGCACTCATAAAAGGCATCTTTGGTCACATCGTCCTTCTCTTCCGTCGGGGCGTGGGCGCAAATCAGCGATATGTTGAAGAACCTCGCTTTGATGCGGATTGTGGCTAGACGTTCATTCTCCGGAGTGAATGATAGTACTCGGCGACGGAGTCTCTCTCCCACCACGAATCCAACACCAAACTTGCGCTCCTTTATATGGCCACTGTAGTAAATGTCACAAGGACCTACTCGTCTCTGTCCTTGTCCCGTCCATCGCATTTCTTGGACGGCGGTGATGTCAGCCTTTATCTTTACGAGGACATCTACCAGCTGGGCAGCGGCACCTTCCCAATTAAGGGACCGGACATTCCAGGTGCATGCCCTCAAATCATAGTCCTTATTTCGTTTGCCGTGGTCGTCATCAAAAGGGGGGTCTCTCGTCCGAGGCTGTTTTCGATTTTTCATTGGGGATGGTTTTTTACGTGGCGGGTCCCAAACCCAGCGCACAACCCTAAGTAGGGGAATATTTCGCCTTCTCACTTTAGCTCGCCTTCAAACGGATGTTCTTAGGCTACCCAGAGGATACTTGGTCAAAGACCGGAAGTCGTGAGCTGCTTGAGTCATATGTAAAAGAATCGTTTCTGGCCACTCCCAAGTGAATGGCGATCAGAGAACTTTCCTCACTTGCGTGAACTTCTACACATGACTCCATCCTCATATCTCACACATTGAACGATATTTTCGGTCAAAAGTCAACTATTGGTTTTGGGTTCACATATTCGGTACCTAGGTGCTTGAACAGTTTGGGTAGGATTTATTTATTGGTCAAAAGGTGACTTACTTTAAGGGAATTATTAAAGCAAAATTTTATTCCGTTATATTAATTAATTCTTTATTTGTGTACTGGAAAGTGAAAGAATCAAATGGAATTTTAAATTGTGTTATATGGCAAGCAGGCGTGTTTGTAGTCGGATTTTGCTCATTTTAACAGAGTAACATAGGAATATGAAAGGAATGTTACGTTCCAAATTTTATCGAAATCGGTCAGTACGGTCCCGAGACATGAGAATTCAACAGAAAGTGGGTGGTGCAACGCCAATTGTCCAATTTTCACACCGGCTCCGATGGAGCGCCTTTATACCATCTATATACCACCCGTATATAATAGTTTTGCAGGATTTCAGTATTTAATTGAAAAAAATATATAAAACAGTACTCATTTTATGCAAGTGATCAACCTAATTCAACGTGCTTTTTTTAAATGGGGGGAAAGACGGGGAAAATGTGTAAGCTTATATGATAAGTAGAAACCCTGTAGTTTACTAAGAAAAATAATTCAAAGCTCGACCCCACCCGACGCTATAACAAAAACACTAATTTCCAAAAAATTAAAAAAAAAAATTAGTTTCTTTTAATGATTCATTCTTTTTCAAAAAAAAAATTGTAATAATAATACATTAACCAAATTAATCTTTATATCATTGATATTAAATATATACCATGTTGTCCAGAATCCATAAAATATATTTTCCAGAATTCACTTCACGCAACACAAAAAACCACTTGCAGTTTCGAGAACAATAGAAAGTTTCGCGAATAAGCACGTGTGTTCTGAACGAAATCTAGGGTCCGACTACGTGTGTGGCAATAAAGAGGGCTGAAGGTCATTCATTTCATCGGTTCATTGTAGAACGGTTACTTAGGTACTAAAAAAAAATCAATTTTGAGTACCATCGCTGAAGTTTGTAATTTTCATTTTTGTCTGGTTTTTGAAGGAAAATGCTCCTATGTGCGTGGGTTAAAAATTAACATTTCATAATTTTTTTCTTTTTCAAACCATCCGCATTGGATTCCCTTCAAAGTGGTTCAGGCCATTTTTCATTTCATGCAACGGTTTTGTCAGATATAGCGAACAGACAAAAACCCAGCTATCTAGTAGTAGACCACAAGAAGAAACAGGAGCACCGATCCGTTCCCATTCTACCGGTAATGATTCAAAGGTACCTTTCCTTGCTAACTCATCAGCTTTGCAATTGCCTGCAATTCCGCTATGGCCTGGCACCCACACCAGTCTAATCACAAAAACTCTATCTACTAGAGATAGCGACGTTAGACATTCGAATGAGTTCAATGCTAATATAGCCGCTCTACTATCTGAGTGAATAATCACTTCTCTAAAAGTGGATGCACTCCGTAGCAGCAAATCAGCTGCTACCTTGATGGCTGCGACCTCAGCCTGGAATACACTACAGTAGTCGGGAAGTTTGAAACAGGATTTAATGGAGAGTTCCCGACAGTAGACCCCTCCACCAACCTTCGCCCCAAGCTTTGACCCATCCGTGAAGAAGCTTGCTGCCCCCTCCTCCAACGGCTTCTTCCCACCCACATCTCTATCGTCGGTATATGGGCAGAGAAGGAGCCGCCAGAGTTCGGTATGGCGACTCCATGATCCAGATGATCCGGTATGCGGTCAAAGTTTGTAAGGATATCCGAATGACCAGATGCACGTTCCTTTAAGAAACCAGATTCTCTGAGTCTGATATCCACCTTCGCGGCTATGCACCTACCGGCAATGTCCACCGGCGTTATATTTAAAATTTCATTAAGTGCCATGGTTGGGGTGGATCTTAATGCACCACATATGCTAATTAGCGCAGCCCGTTGAACGCTTTCGAGTTTCTTGGCCAGTGTGGTCTTCCCTAAAGCCCTCCACCGCATGAGGACACCATAGAACAAGATGGGCTTTACTATGGTGTCATAGAGCCAGAGGACTACTATCGGTGAGAGACCCCATCTTTTTCCAATAGCTCCTCTGCATCAGTATAAGGCAATAGATGCCTTTTTTGCTCTCCCCTCGATATTCGGTTTCCATGAAAGCTTCTTATTCAGGATGAGCCCTAAATATTTCACTGTATCCGCCGGTTGCAGGCGAATACCTCCCATCTACGGCAACGGTGCCACCGGGATTTTATATTTTCGGCTGAATAAAACCATTTATGTTTTGGTTGGATTAATGGCGAGTCCACTTCCGACCGCCCATTTTGTTACAACGCTGAGGTATCCTTGCGTCAACTCGTACACGGTGTTAAGGAACTTTCTTTTGACCATAAGTGCTACATCGTCTGCGTGGGCAATCACCCGACAGCCGCGATTCTCTAATTTTTTGAGCAATTCGTGAACGACTAGGATCCATAGAAGAGGAGAGAGAACCCCACCTTGTGGTGTCCCCTACTCACACTACGCCTCGCACGCGCGCTGCCCCATTCCGTTTCGATCACTCTGTCACACAGAAGACTGAGAATGAGGTACTTGACATTGTTGAAAGCTCCCTCGATATCAAGGAAGGTCCCAACAGCGAAGTCCTTGGCTTCAATGGCTTCCCTCGAGCCATGACGCGATAGTATCCAAGGCAGTGTCCACTGACCTGCCTTTGCGATAAGCATGTTGTGCTCTGGACAAATAGTCTCTCGAAATGCTCTTCCTTATGTACTAGTCCCTCAGTCTCTCCAGAGTCTTTAACAAGAAGGAGGAGAGGCTGATTGGCCTGAAATCCTTGGCCGTGACATGGGAGCCCCTGCCAGCCTTCGGGATGAACGTAACCTTAACTCGTCTCCAAGCTTCGGGATGTAACCCGTGAGAGATCCCCTCACTGAGGACATGTTGCTCGGTAAGTGAGCCTCGAGAAGCATCTGAAGTGTTTCTTCACTACTAAGGGCCCACTTCAAATTTGCGTCCCTGAGATACCCCAGGGACACTGGGGTTTTTGTGAGAATACGCCTGAATCTCGAGGACTCGTGACAGCTTTCCACTTTTTCACAGAAGCACTTCCACGAGGTCTTCTTGGCCTTTTTTAACTCGGACTTATATATTGAGAGTCCTACTTTATACAAAGCCCAGTCATCAGATAACCAAATTCTGCGGGCCTTGTTGAATAGCCGTCTACAAGACGCCCTGATATCAGAGAGCTCCGTAGTCTACCATAGAAGTTTCACTTTGCCCTTCGGTGATCTTAGTGGACAAGACCTCTCCAGCGCAGCATTGCACGCCAAGCTGAAGACTTCAACCCACTTCTCCACCGCATCGGTAGTGGCCAACGAGTTCTCCCCAGTGCGCGTGGGAGAGTTTGCCGAAGCCTCCTGCGGAAACCTTCCCAGTCCATGTTCTTAGAGTTCCTAAAAGATTTCCTAGCGGACCTTCTCCGACTAGACTAAACTCGATGTACCTGTGATCCGAAAAGGAGTGATCGTCGAGGACCCTCCATTTCGAGATCAGCGGGGCAATCGCTTGCGAGGTTAGGGGGAGGTCGACGACCTCCTCCCTGCCTGCGGTCACAAAAGTAGGAGTTTCCTCTATTCCAAATGCGAAGATCTTCGCCCATAATGAAATCAAAAAGCGACTCTTCTCTACTGTTAGTATCCGAGCTTCCCCAGTTCTGGTGCCGCGAGTTAGCGTCGGAACCGATGATGACGCCAGTGCCAGTGTTTGACTCTTCGGCTAAGGTCCTCCTCAGCAGTAAGGGTGGTGGGGTGGCTCCACCACATCATCGTGTGGCATGTATGCGGAGATAAGCCAGAAATATCCGGTGTCACACTCCAATTTTGCAGTCATCACCAGTCAGCCACGGTTCCTGGATCAGGACGACATCAGCTCCTTCGTGTTCGAGACGGAACAATAGATTGGCGGAGGTCGCCTTCGCATGCTGGAGGTTAATCTGGAGGAATTTCATCCTTCAGACTTTCCTCCAGGAGCGCTATTTCAGCGCCCAAGTCGTGATCGACTCGAACCTCCTCAAACAGTTGTTCGAGGCTGAAGACGGAGTCGCCAATTGACGAACCACCCCCAACACTCGCCACATCCGAGATATTCGGATCGACTTCCACGGTCATTTGACCGTCGGCGCCTTCTGTCGCATCGATTTTCATGGTCGTTTGACCATCAGCACCCTTTGTTACATCCACCGCGGTCACCGCAGCTTGGGGGCCATCAGCTCTGGCATCTCAAGACCATAGCTAATGGCTCCCTTTATTTCGCTGAGAGGATCGATGGATTCCATGTTTAGCATTATCAGCGCTTACCGATACGGTTCATCAGTTCTCTCCAGCCTAAAGACTCTCTAGTCCTGCGTTGGAAGTGAGGGATTGCAATATCTGAGGATTTCCTCAATCTGACTCGGAGTGGAAGATTCGGCCGGCAGCCAAACGCGAGTCCTAGGACGAAGAGGAAGATCCTCTTTGGCCACGGCCTCCAGTCTGGCTCCCTTCCAAACCTCCCCCACCGGAGAGACTGCCTTCTAGTATAAGATGGCCGATCTCTCGTCAGCACAACTTATGGGCTTGTGCAGCCCCTGGTGCCAACCGTCACTCACACATTTCGGGGGTGGCCCCGGGTTTTCCTTGACCATCCTCAGGAAGACCAGCGAGATAGCCGCCGCTACCCTCTTCCATTCATCGTGGGAAATGGCACCGTCGTCCCTACTACGGTCGAGCACCCCCAGTGCTATGGCCCCAGCGCCTTTAGCGATTTCGCTAAAGGTTGGCGCCTTTCCCGTTCCTGGTTTCTTAACAAGGGAGGTTTCTCCCTAGTGCGACCTCTACCGCTTGACCGCCGGTTCTGTCCTGCTGGTTTCCGGTCCTACCCTATCGTCCTCGTTCAGCACGTTCAGCCCACTCAAGTGTACTAGCGAGTCGCTCAGAAACCTGACCAACATGCTTGTCCCCGTAACGTTCCACGATTTTGGCCGCCAATCGACGGTCTGATTTTAGCTTTCTTGCTAAAGCTGCTTTGCTTTTACCCCCTGTGGATCCCTTCATAACCCTAGCTGAGGTTCCCCTGCTAGTGCTGTTGATTCCGCCACATATGAAGGATCCACCCTTCCCTACTTCTGTTGCCGGGGGGTTAGCGCCGGTTACGCCCAGTCTGCTACCTGAGGAGACTGGAGTCTTTGTCGTATTGCTGCCATTTCTCGGCGACGGTTTCGACGCCATAGGAGCAGCATCCCCGCTTGGGTTGGATCTAGTTGCCGATTTCGACAGCCCTTCACCTCCCTCCGTCGTTCTTCCGTAATTTTTGTTGTTACTAAAATTGTCCATGCAAAAAGGGTTCCCACTCAGAGCCGCTATCCGTCCCCCGGAAAGGTAGTCGCCTTTTATGGTCCCAAGGTTATCTCAATGACGAGGCCAAGGCGAGGGTTGACGTACGCCCTTATGAAGCAATACGTTCAGAACCGACCAGCGCAAAGAAGGAGCCAGCTCAACATACACCAACCACGCCAACTTAACAACGAAGGGGGGGAACGTTCTCTGAGGCTTGTCAGAGTTTTAGCGGGACGGAAGCAGTTGCGACATAAGCCTGTCAGCCATTTCTGATGAGTGTCACCTCATCGTACTCAGGTATCAGAATGCCGCCACCACCAGCCCAGGGTTTTACCAAATCAAATAAAAAGTTTCTCGAAAATCAGTCCAAAGCCAAAGTCGTCCAGGGAGTTATTAGGCCGTAAAGCCCGCAGATCATTTAGCGTTACCCAGGATGCACCAGCTTGGAGGCGACCTGCCTTACATCCCAAAACCCAACTTATTTTTATATATAAGATTTTTGAAATACATATACAACCTCCTGATGGCGCCATCTATATATCTGGTGCGTTAGAATCAGATCATATTGTGCAGTGAGAATTCATGACATTTCATCCAATGGAAGTGAAGTTATTGCGTTTTAAGTGTCAGTATGTTTTTGTTATCGGTGAAATTGAGCTTCGAACAAAGAGCCAACATTATCTCTATGGCGATGATGGCCCGTCTCGTAGCAGAGTGCACGAGTGGTTTTAACATTTTTAAAGTGGTTGTGAGGACATAAATGACGATCACCATAAGGCCCAATCAAAATCCGTGATCACCGGAAATTCCATCAAAACTGTAGTGAATTCATTAAAAATCAGCCGAAATCATTATTGAAATTCATGGAAATGGAAATCTAAACATCGATTTATCGTATTTTGACCGAACATTTGGGCTTACGAAAGGTGTGTGCACGGTTTGTTCTGCATAAATTGACTGAGGACCAACATTCGAATGACATATTTAAAGAGATCAAAAAGGACAAAAACTTCCTTCACAATATGTGAGTAGCGACGAAACGTGGTGTTTCTAATATGATCCCGAAACGAAACGCCAGAGTGCTGAATGGAAGGCACCGGTCGAGCTGAAACCTAAAAAATCACGCATGCAGAAGTCAAAAGTAAGACATTGCTGACGCCGTATTCGACGTGTTCGGCCCGAATATCGCGAAAATGAAAGTTGGCGTTGGTTGCACGATAATGCGCCGTCTCATCGATCGACGCTTCTGACCGATTATTTCACCAAAAATCTAATTTTAACCATTAACTACTCCCCGTATTCACCTGATATGTCATCGTGAGACTTCTTTCTTTTCGGAAAAATGCATTTGCCCATGGAAGGAAAGCGTTATGGAGACGTAGAGGTCATTCAAAGGCTTGCACCGGCATACTGGCCAATGAGCTAAAACACTCGTTCGAAATGCTTTTGTATTGAACGCACCTTCTAAAAGTATCAACAAAATATGAAAAATGTCTTCATTGTGCCTATAAGATAATGAATTAAAATTTAATATTGTTTTTATTTATTATTATATTTCTATTATGTATTTTTACTTTATTTCCTAAGTCTTCTGCAATTATTTGTTGCTTATATTTAGGATTTAATTTATTTATTTCTCCTATTACTTTTTCATAAATTAACCTGATTTGCCTGAATACATTTGACCAATTTTTTACATGTGTTTGAAGCTCAGTTCACTGTTTGACTTTTCGGGATCCCTTATCGAATAATAACCAATATCAACATTCATTTCTGAGCCTCTTTCACCCAATATCGAATGGTTGATCATACATGTTGCCGGCAAATTCATCGGTTGGCATTTTAAAACATTTTCGTTCCCAAATATTTTTTTATAACTATTATTTTTATTCTGCTGGAAGAAATACTAGGCTGGGGTTTTAGGATCGTTTTGTTTTTTAATACTAGGGGATCCGGCCACGCGTTGCTGTGGTATAAATTTTATACTATTATTCATATAATAAACTATTCAATGCTATTCAGCAGGCTGGAGAAGTGTTCCCTCCACAGTTTATATCACCTTTGGGGGTTCTACAAGACTATGCTCCGGTCTGGAAACCTTCTGTAAGCCGCCGCATCTTTTCGTAGAATTTTCGAGAATTACCCCTGTCGGCCAGCTTATCAAGCTCTTCGTACTCACGCATTTCGGCTTCTTTCTTTTTCTGTCTACAAATGCGTCTCGCTTCCATCTTCAACTCTCAGTATCTATCCCATCCCGCACGTGTTGTGGACGATCGTAACGTTGCGAGGTAGGCAGCCTGTTTTCTCTCCGCTACGACACGGCACTCCTCGTCGTACCAGCTGTTCTTTTGCACTTTCCTAAAACCAATGGTTTCGGTTGCAGCTGTACGTGAGGAGCTTGAAATACCATCCCACATGCGAATCTTGGCTGCACCAATATTGTGGTCCGAGTCGGTGTTAGGATCTCGGAGCGCACGCACATCTAAAACACTGGAGACGTGTCTTCCGTCTATCACAACATGATCGATTTGGTTTGTGGCTTTTTGAGATAGCTTGATGTATTTTCTTGTGCTGGAATCTGGTAATAAATATCACCATATTTCGGACAGCGGCGGATTTGGGGATGTTTTCTCGTGGTGGCTAAATTTAGCGACTGTAGTGCCGAAGATACCATGGCATTTAAGGCGACAAGCCCGGTTTTGACATCGTGGCGAAGGCAACTCTTATAGGTGCCCCCCAGGCGCTCATAGAAGGCATCTTTGATCACATCGTCCTTCTCTTCCGTCGTTGCGTGGGCGCAAATCAGTAATATGTTGAGGCGGACGTTAATTCACCAGACTGAATGATAGTACTCGGCGACGGAGTCTCTCTCCCACCATGAATCCCACACCAAACTTGCCCTCCTTTATATGGCCACTGTAGTAAATGGCACAAGGACCTATTCGTCTCTGTCCTTGACTCGTCCATCAACCAGCTGGGCCCAATTAAGGGACGGTGCATGCCTTTAATTCGTAGTGTAGTCCTTATTTCGTTTGCCATGGTCGTCATCAAGAGGGGGGTCTCTCATTCCAGGCTGTTGTTGATTTTTCATTGGGGAGTGTTTTTTTTTACCTGGGTGGTCCCAAACCCAGCGCACAACCCTATGCAGGGGATGTTTCGCCTTCTCACTTTAGCTCGCCTTCAAACGGATGTTCAAAGGCTACCGAAAGGATACTTGGTCAAAGACCGGAAGTCGTGAGCGTTTCTGGCCACTCCGAAGTGAATGGCGATCAGAGAACTTTCCTCACTTGCGTGAACTTCTACTCATGACTCCATCCTCCAATACTAAATAGAAAATATTAATTTACTAACTCTTAATACTTACACAATTTGCACATATTTAAGCTAACTTAATAATATTTTAAAATAATTAATGGAGAACTATTAATATAGAGAAATGTAAATAAATCATAGAAATTCGGCTTGGCTGATTGGTTAAGTTTTACCCATGATTTTCGAGTTTATGTTTACTATAATAGATCCATTCTTCATCACCAGTCACAAACACGTAAAACTGAGTTATTTTTATTGCGTTCAAACAACATTTATGGCTGCCTGAGTGACTCCCAAAGATTCTGTTAATGTTTTTTATATTTGCAGCAATCTTTATCGCGTAAGACGTTGTTTGTCTATTAAATCAAAATCACCACTCATGCATCACTTTTAGCCGGCTCGCTCAGCTAGTATATACTTACCATAAACATCCACCGAAATAGATGACTTTCCGTATATAATCCAAGTTTTGAAACATTCGGAATAACGGCGAATAGCTGAAATGAGAAAATTAGTTGGTTGAACATACATATATGTAGTAACCTTAAATAGTTAGATGATTTTTACGCAACGATTGATAAATTCAAATATAATAATAATAATAATGTTCAAAATTGAACATGTTCGTTGCTACCAAAAGGCGAAGTACAACAATAGGCGTGTTTTATTTGACCAGCAAATTTGGCTATTAGCTTATTTTTTATGAAAGAGTTAGCCAACATAATGCTGTTGGCATTGCCAGTTCATCGCTTTTTTTTCATTCACAATAGCTAGGTTTTTTCAAAAAAAAAAGTAGTTGGCAATAACGAGAAACCCCATTTTGACTGATGAATATGTAAACAAACCATAAATGCAGATTTCTTGGATGAGTATTGAATTAAAATTAAGACAAATATGAACACTTATTTTCAGTTTTTTGTATTCTAGACTTGAAATGAATAATATGCATACGTAGAAGATTTTGTTCATTGATGATTCTGTAGAGGATTTGCTTGTTGATGACTCCATATCACTTTACGACATTAGGATGGCAGTAGAGTTGACAGTAGAGAGATGAGGTAGAGTGGTGTGCCACATATATGTAAAATATTAAATTATTCTCAGCTCTAACAAATCTGACGCCAGTTTACGAATAAAAGCATAAAATAGCTCTATTATATCATTTGTAATAACAATTGATAATTTCAAACAAATAAATTTTAATATTTACTTATTTTTTGCATAAAAATTTTCACTTTGAACAAAATATTAAAATTTCATTGAAGTGCAAGCTAATACCATGCCACAACGAAATTGTGTTCATGCAAAATGGACAACTGTGTTTCCTTGTGTACATGCCGGCCATTGTTTTGCTGCTGCCTTGTCACAAATGTTCATGTAAAAGGATTCACAACGCCATTTTCAGTTCGCTGTCATACTGCCATGTCGTCTCGCGCTCAATGTGTTCAGCACATCAGTAACAGTTTCTCTAGTCCTGAGGCCTATTTCACTAAACTACAAGTTCACAATTACAAGTGTTTTTGCATGTGAAATTGTGAACTTGTGAATCATTGTGTTTCATAAAAATACAATTACAAGTTTGTAGCTACAATTGAATTCTACAAGTCACAAGTCTACAAATGATACTTTTACAAGTGATCTTGTTTCACTAAACAAAATTTGCACTTGTACACTTGTAGAATTGTAGAAAAAAACCTTAGGGTCGACGGAGACCCTAAGAAAAAATTTTACAAGTTATAAGTGAATGATAAATTGATTTAGAATTTGATTTATAACAAATTGTTCTTAAAAATTAGTTCAAATGAACACAAAATCAAAAATATTTAATATTTTATGACACACATTAATCAAATCGCATTGTTGGTTTATTACAAATTATCGATATGCGGCAACACCACTAATCATATATTATAAATAAATGAACACGTGTGCAAGTGAAACTTATATTATATTAAGAAGCTCATATTTTATGTGTGTGTGTGCAAAATGAACTTATTATACGATTTTAGTGATGAAAGCGATAATGAAATCACATTAAATAGGAGAAGACTATTTAGCCCACGTCTGGAATATAAATTCCTGGAATCCACGTTGGAGTATAATGAGCGTTTTAGGTTAAAACGTGAAAAATTTGTTTTGTTGTTAAATTTGTTGTGTCCAATACTGGATAGGAAGACAAGTAGGAGCCATTCTCTAACGGTGCAACAGCAGCTGCTGATTACGTTACGCTGGATAGGAACAAGAACCACATACCATGCAATAGGTGACTTGCATGGTGTGAGCAAAGCCACTGTGTGCAGAGTGGTAAAAAGCGTAGTTACTGCAATAAATACCGCCTGGTTTGCAACGTATGTAAGATGGCCAGAAAATGTGGATCAAGTGGTTACTAAATTCTACGCCATCAGAGGCATGCCGTTAGTTTGCGGCTGTTTGGACGGCACTTTAATAAAATTAGATGCACCCAAAGAGCATGAAGAAGCTTATGTTGATAGGCATGGTAATCACTCCATTTCGTGTATGGTGGTTTGCGGACCCGATCTCCAGTTCTATTACTCCTATGCAAATTGGCCTGGAAGTACTCACAACTCTCGCGTCTTGCGGAATAGTTGTTTGTTCCGCAGAATGGAAAACGGCTGGCGTCCAATTCAGAATGGAATCATTCTAGGTGATTCAGCATATCCGCTGAAAGATTGGGTGATTCCTCCACTATCTAATAGTAGAAGATTCCTCAATGCTCATAAATCAACCAGAAGAGTTGTGGAAAATGCAATTGGTATTTTAAAGGAAAAATTATTTGCGGGTGAGCCCAGAAATGGCCAGCGATGTTTTTACTTGTGCGGTCACACTTTGCAATTTTTCACGCACTAAAGAAGATGAAAACTACACAATTACTAACCTGCGTGACTCCGATAATGTAGAAGAAGACAGCCAAACCATAACAGACATTAGAGGCCAAGCTAGGCTACAAACTATTTTAAATTATTTTAATTAATTTACAAATAAGAAAAATATTAATAAAAAAAGTATAAAGAACAAAAAGTTGTAACTAAAAAAAATAAGGAGGTGTACGCCCCCTTACGGCGCATACATTTTTCCTCCAAAATTTTAATCTGAAGAGCTTTATTTTTCAAGTAAAAATTTTTATTCTGCAGCTTCAAGTTTTCGATCTGGCACTCCACCTTTTCATCCATCGTCAGTTTTTTAATTTCTGCTTCCCCGTCGGCGGAAGAACCATTTTCCATACATCGCTCTAAATTAAAAAAGAAGATAGGACAAATTTTAAATATAATTTAATGGTACTCACTTCTTTTTCGGGAGCTCTCAAGCATAGGCACTGGCTTTTCTTCCTTCTTGGTAGCAGTCACTTCCGTAATTACCAACGGTGAGTTACTGTCATTGCTTTCATTTAATGTGATGCCAATCAAATCTTGCAATTACATATCCTCACCATCATTCCCTTGGGGCCGAATACCATCGCAGGTTGGTGACTCCTTCCCAATCACTTCTAAGACCAGGGTATCCAACTCGGATAATTTACAGCCCCTGCCTCCAGCCGCCCCTGTCTTTCTGGAGTTGTCCCTTTTAGCCTTAATTTGAAAAATTGCTATATAAATTTTTAACACTTTTTTTAAGTAAACTCACCAGTGTCGCCCGTTTGATGTTTGCCCAAAAAACATCACGTACGTATTTGTCGTCTTTTGCCCTAAAAACCAGTCCAAGTGCAACACACCTAATACGCATGTTCTCCCACTCTTCCATTTTCATCACTTTGGTAAGTTTATGTTCATTTGCCATTTTTACAAATAAACAATTTTTAACTTTTTTATAAATACAACAAGTGGGCAAACAACATTAAGCACACAACATGTGTTTTGATTGATTAGAGATGTGATAACAATCAAAACAAATTATCGATATACATTTATTTACACATACATATGTATAAGTTTTGGTTATGCTTTTATCAACTTCTGGGCATCACAATCCATACGAAAGGAAGCCAACATACACACACACGCACCGTATAATAGTCTGACGCACATTTAAAGAATAGGAAGGGCCTGAACTACTGTTCCACTTCCCTTAACTAATAATTTTGGTCCCTTCTCATTTTCCATGCACTTAATTATGATTTAATACAATGTCGTTTCCACTTTGTATTTCGCTTTACATTTTTTTAACTCTATACTGGATTAGGATTAACGTTAAAGTTCAGGTAAATCAATTTCGACATTACCAACCAACCACAACTTTTACTAACAATAGTATGTACATTCAGCTCCAAAGTTAAATCAAAATGGAACGGTCTCACCTGAGAATTGTACCACAATCCTTGGGGAAGCTAAAGTGAAAATATCTAATATCTCTTCTCTCTCTCACTGGTATGCATTTCAGGACATGAAGTAACGAAATGTCCCATTTCGCTGCTCTTGAAATATCGTAAATTAGACCGATCTTACACTCCAGAATTGCTGCTCCTTTTGTGAATATTTCCCTTTTGCGTTCTTTCCCCTTTGCCGGAATTTGTCAATTTTATGCCCAATCTTTCCGTATTGGTGACATTTAATCTGGAATTTGGACTTCTTCCGCTCTGGGCCGGTTACATCGTCCTCCGTATTACGCTTTTTAAAAGCGTGAGCCTGCAGCTGTTGTTATAGCTCGTTGCGGCTTGTTACGTTGGTGGTATATACCCACCGCAACAAACTGTTATCGATTTGCGCCATGTGTGCCAACGCTACCGACACTGCGATTTCCTCCAAGTCTTTATTTTTCAACTTGGACATGAGTAACGTAACAATTCGGCTACCATATTCTGCAAACCTTTCTCCATATTTAGGACGACCATTCATAACGTTCAATAAAATTGCTGTTGTTGTCTCTCTTCCCACGAAACGTTGAACAAATAACTCATTAAATTGGCTATGCCTGCGAAACATATTTGTGATAACCGTTGAGTTGCGCTGCCGTCTAGCGCCTTACTTAACGCTATCACAAGTGCGCCTCCTTCGAGGGTATTTTCCTCAAAAATAAGGTCCACCGTTGTACACTCTGCAGAGGCATCCGCTCCAACACAATCGGAATTGAACTTTAGCAAAGCAACGTGGACAGGCCTTGTGTCTGTTACCGGTCTTGGTATCTGCATGGACTTCATTATGTCCATTAGATTCCGGTGCTGTGCTTCTAGCGCTACGAGGATCTGGCACGAATCTCGACTTGTAGGGTTAGCCGATCGCACTTCTGATGTAGAAGATTTCGTTCGTTGATGATTCTGTAGAGGATTTGCTTGTTGATGACTCCATATCACTTTACACTTCACACTTTTACACTTGAGTACTCAATAACATTATTTTCACTACACGAGCACAGCAAGTTCTGCTCCTATCAAGATCACTTCTTGAACTGATTCTGCGAGGACAAAGTGCCTTATTATATACGCACCCCTTCATTGCTCTAAAAGTAGCTAACGACTCCTATCTCTCTTCACTCTGTTCGCAGAATACGATCAGATCTCACTCAGTAACAGTTTCTCCAGTCCTGTTACTATGCTTATTTGCGCAATTACAATCTATAGTACCGTAATATATGCCGCCAATGCGTCGCCTACTTCAAACGACGCTATGCCACACACAGTTACCTACAAAATATTAGCACTCGGACATACGTACGTACACTGACATACAAAATACAAGTACTACCTCGGATATATATATATTAGAGTGTATTAATATTCCGTTGACAAATTTGAATTTCCAAACGAATTGAATATCAGCTGATTGTTCTTGTTTGCATTGCCAACGCATTTTATTTTTAAGCTAATATATGAAAGTGGTGTGTAGAAGTTCACGCAAGTGAGGAAAGTTCTCTGATCGCCATTCACTTGGAAGTGGGCAGAAGCGATTCTTTTACATATGACTCAAGCAGCTCACGACTTCCGGTCTTTGACCAAGTATCCTCTGGGTAGCCTAAGAACATCCGTTTGAAGGCGAGCTAAAGTGAGAGGGCGAAATATCCCCTACTTAGGGTTGTGCGCTGGGTTTGGGACCCGCCACGTAAAAAAACATTCCCAAAGAAAACCAACAATCAGCCTCGGATGAAAGACCCCCCTTTTGATGGCAACCATGGCAAGCGAAATAAGGACTACGAATTGAGGGCATGCACCTGGAATGTCCGGTCCCTTAATTGGGAAGGTGCCGCTGCCCAGCTGGTTAATGTCCTCGCGAAAATAAAGGCTGACATCACCGCCGGCTAGAAAATGCGATGGACGGGACAAGGACAGAGACGAGTAGGTCCTTGTGACATTTACTACAGTGGCCATATAAAGGAGCGCAAGTTTGGTGTTGGATTCGTGGTGGGAGAGAGACTCCGTCGCCGAGTACTATAATTCACTCCGGAGAATGAACGTCTAGCCACAATCCGCATCAAAGCGAGGTTCTTCAACATATCGCTGACTTGCGCCCACGCCCCGACAGAAGAGAAGGACGATGTGACCAAAGATGCTTTTATGAGTGCTTGGAGCGCACTTATGAGAGATGCCCCCGCCACGATGTCAAAATCGTGCTTTGCGACTTCAACGCCAGGGTGGGCAAAGAAGGTATCTTTGGCACTACGGTCGGTAAATTCGACTTCGCAGTGGCCCGAAATATGGTTATCTGTTGTACTAGATTCCAGCATAAAAAGATACATCAAGCTACCTGGCTGTCTCCGGATCGAAAAACCACCAACCAGATCGATCATGTTGTGATAGAAGGAAGACACGTCTCCAGTGTTTTATATGTGCGTGCGCTCCGAGGTCCTAACATCGACTCGGACCACAATATTGTTGTTGCCAAGATTCGCACCCGCCTCTGTGCAGCAAAAAACGCACGCCAACAAACACAAGGAAGGTTCGACGTCGAGAAGCTGCAATCACAACAGACAGTCGAACGATTTTCTACTCGGCTTGCACTTCTGCTCTCTGAGAGCACTCGTCAACACCTCGGTATAAGGGAACTGTGGGACGGCATTTCAAACTCCTTACGTACAGCTGCAACCGAAACCATTGGTTTTTGGAAAGTGCAAAAGAACAGCTGGTACGACGAGGAGTGCCGTGTCGTAGCGGAGAGAAAACATGCTTCCTACCTCGCAACGTTACGATCGTCCACAAAACGTGCGGGAACACAGAAAAAAGAAAGAGGCCGAAATGCGTGAGCACGAAGAGCTTGATAAGCTGGCCGACAGGGGTAATGCTCGAAAATTTTACGAAAAGATGCGGCGGCTTACAGAAGGTTTCCAGACCGGAGCATACTCTTGTAGAACCCCCCAAGGTGATCTAGCCACCGATGCCCAGAGCATACTTAAATAATGGAGGGAACACTTCTCCAGCCTGATGAATGGCAGTGAACGCACAACACCAGGAGAAAACGAACCCGATACCCCAATCGATGACGATGGAGCAGACGTTCCATTGCCCGACCATGAAGAAGTTCGAATAGCAATTGAGAGAAAAGTTCTGCGAAAGATTTATAGTCCTTTGCGCGTTGGCCACGGCGAATATCGCATTCGATGGAACGATGAGCTGTACGAGATATACGACGACATTGACATAGTTCAGCGAATTAAAAGACAGCGGCTACGCTGGCTAGGTCATGTTGTCCGGATGGATGAAAACACTCCAGCTCTGAAAGTATTCGACGCAGTACCCACCGCGGGAAGAATAGGAAGAGGAAGACCTCCACTCCGTTGGAAGAACCAAGTGGAGAAGGACCTGGCTTCGCTTGGAATATCCAATTGGCGCCACGTAGCGAAGAGAAGAAACGACTGGCGCGCTGTTGTTGACTCGGCTATAATCGTGTAAGCGGTGTCTACGCCAGTAAAGAAGAAGAAGAATATATGAAATAAGCGAAGTTAGTTTTATTTGTCCATGATTTAGCTATTAGCTTGTGATGGTCAAATATAATACGGCTAATGCATTTAATTACATATTAATAAGACTAAATAAGGGTCAAACCACGTCAAGTGGTCCATGAAAATTCCGAAAACTCTTCGATTTTGAAAATTAGCAGTTCATTAGAAGGGAATCAGACGAATACCTTGTGATATGGAAGGTTGAAATTTAGAGGATGATAAAATTGTAAAATTATTTTGTCATAAACTACTGGAGATAAATCGATGAAATTTTGTGAAGTCAAAGAAAAGTGTTCGTTCTACATTATACATATATTTTTTACGATACATTTGTTTAAATTATAATATTTTACATAATTTTATGTTAAATAATTGAACATTTTCACGTGTTCTTCACGCTAAAAAACCTGAAAAGTGCAAAAAAAAACGTTTGTTCATTCATACCATTCCAAAGATATTGAATTTTTTCTATCCCCCTACCGCTCTTAAAACGTAAACATCCATTCTTGCGCAATGCTATTATGCTTTTCTTGCGGCTAAGATGTCAGGAGCTTAAGAGCGCATCGCGCAACGATCGATCTATCACTTACTCCAAATCTTTGGGCAGCTAAAGCAGTGTGTTCTAATGCTAGTGTGTTTTGTTTGGTTTTAGAGGATGGAAAAGAAAATTCATCATCAGCATCGTTTTTGGAAGAATCCATGTGCGACGCACCAACATTGTTGTCGTCTGTATGAGAGTCTGGCTGATCTGAATGGTCACGTGTTCTAGCTGATACTTTTCTGGGAAGTGTTGATGTTGAATGACGTTTTGAAAGCTTTTCTTTACGTTCATTTTTCTTTGTAATCTTTTTCGTTTCAGGTAGATCAACACTTCCAATGCGACCAATTCTTCTGGATCTCTGGTCCAAGAGAAATGGTTGTTCATTGATAGGAACTTTCCTTTCCTTTGGACAAGTGCAAGAAGAAAAATAAATGCATTTACAAGCAGCAATGTCAAATAATTTTCCGGCAGAAGAGGCAAAGTCGTCTCGTTTAGAGCTCAAACCTATTGGGTTCCTTAAAAACATTTGTTTAAGAGTCAGAAATTTCTTATGGTACACATACAACTCTGGTGTGTGAAACTATCGGTATAGGTGACTTTTTGAAAGTATTTTCAACCTTTTTTGCAACTATTTCTGTAACCTCTTTACCCCTAGGTTCATAGTTATCGCCTCGGAGTCGACCTATGCGAAATCTTTCAAACTGATAACACAAAAGAACATCCTGGTAAGTAGGTAACGGGGACTCAGAGAGATAGTATGGATATATGCCAAACACAGGACATTTCTGTCTAAATTTAAATTTAGATACAGACATTTTGAGTTCTGTGTTCTGTTGAGAGAATATAAGTGATAGCACTCGGCGAAATCAACGACAAGAGTGAAGGAACTCGATGAAAAAATATTTATGTGGAGACCAGTCCGAACGTGTCGTATGGCGCAGGGAAATGAATGTAAGTGATAGAACTCGGCGAAATCACCGACAAGAGTTAAGGAACTCGATGAAAAATAATTTATGTGGAGACCTATCCGAACGTGTCCTTTGGCGTAGGTGAATGAATGTGAGTGATAGCACTCGGCGAAATCAACGTCAAGAAGTGTGGCCGCAAGCCGATTTTCACCTTGCGCTGTGGCGCGCCGCATTTTCGCTCGTATCTCGGGAACGGTTCGTCCTACGGCCATGATCACGTACACCATTTCGATAGCAAATGACGTGACAAATAACTTTTGTTTTATACATTTTGCCATGAGATGCGTATTTCAGGCGCTAGGTAGACAATTTCACGATTTTAGGCGAATTTCCGAAATTTCAAGGCCGGAGTTGGGGTTGAAGATGCAATCCGATCTCAAAACAAAAAGTTGCATTGGAATCAGAAATACTAAGGCAACTTTTCCGCACTATTAGAAATCCCGAGTCGAAAAAAGTCCGGAATCGACCCACCCTAATGTACAGCAATGAAGCGCTTTGTAGGGTATTTTTTTTAGCAATTCATGAACCTTTTTCTACTATTGTCAAAGTATGTATTTCAACCCAGAGAATACAGTACAGCCAACGAAAACACCGCCAACAACAAAATTGACATTGACGAGTATTTTCTCGACTTGCGTCAGTAATTGCCCTATTCGGAAATGCCTTGATATTGTACATAGAAGGCATCGTCGAGGAAATGTTTACATAGAAAACAAGGCCAACCAGTAGATGGACATAGGTGTGTTCTCAACTAACGCATTATGATGAATTTACACAATCCACCCGAAAAACGATGATTGCTTCTACTTTGGGTTGCTATTGATTAATGTACGCGATTCAACTTCATTTGAGTCATTGCGTACTGTGAATAGTACGGTTTGTGCAACTTTTTGAGAACCATGCCAGCAATTAAAATTGCTGGAAACTGGTAATCGCTGGGATCAAAGGATGGACAATGCGGTAATCATCAGCCTTCAGATCTGCGTCATTTATGGGATACGTACAAAAAATACATTGCCGAAGAAATTTTACATCGTATTCGCTAAGAATTGGAAATGAGCAAATTCCGATCATCTTTCGGTTCAAGTTTGCGAAAGCTAATTTTAAGAAGGTGAATAACAAACTTTCTAAAGTAACTTTTCCAGACTACAGTGGCAATATTGAATTTAGTGCTTCCCACTTTAATGAAACTATTTTAAACTTATTCGAAAAATATGTTCCGAAGTGTGTTGTTACTCAAAAAATAAGTTCTAATTTATGGTTTTCGAAAGAATTATGTAAATTAAAAAATAGAAAATCTCGTGCTTTTAAACTTTTTAAAAATACTGGTTTAGTTGCTGACTATTCAAAATATTCTAAATTGCGTCGACAATTTGCTGAACTTAACAAAATATGTTATTATAATTATAAAAATAAAGTAAAATATAATATTATACGTAATCCAAAATAATTCTATGGTTTCGTCAATTCCAAACACAGAATTTCTAATTTTTCGTCCGCTATGAAATATAAGTCTAGTATGTCTAGTGACAATCACACCATTTCTAATATGCTCGCTGAATTCTTTAAGTCCAATTACTCTCCAAAATCTCCAAAAAATGTTGCACATCAGCACAAGTTATGCCCGATTTCTGTCATTAATGCACCTACCATTTCCGAAGCAGACGTTTTTCAGTTAAATATGTTAGAACAATCATACAATTATGACCCAGATATGATTCCCTCATGCTTTCTTACGAAATGTGCAAAGTATATATACCAACCCCTAACAAAACCATTTAATTGTATGTAGGACTACTCAAAATATTGTAAATTGCGTCGACAGTTTACTAAACTTAACAAAATATGATATAATAATTGTTCTATGGCTTCGTCAACTCTAAACGCAAGATCTCTAAATTTCCGTTCGCGATGAAATATAAGTCTACTATGTCTAGTGACATTCACACAATTTCTAATATGTTCGCTGAATTCTTTAGGTCCAAAATCTCCAAAAAATGTTCCGCATCATTTCATTCTTTTTCCCATCCATACGAAAAAAGTCATTTTTAATTTCTTTACATATGAGTGGATTTAGGTCATCTATTGAGAACTATAGGGGAATAGCAAAGTTGTCTGCAATACCTAAACTTTTTGAAGCAATTATAACAGACGACATAACCTTCCGGATCTCTCTACTAATTTCTTGTTCTCAGCACGGTTTTCGTAAAGGGAAATCTACAATAACTAATTTGCTTGAATTTGTATCACATGTATCAACGGGCTTTAGGGAGAATAAGAAATGTTATATACACAGATTTTAGTAAACCTTTTGATAAAGTAAACCATTCAATTCTTTAGCATAAACTTGATCTTCGTGGTTTCAACCAATATTTCTAAAATGGGTTGCTTCTTATCTTAGTAATAGAATTCAACAAGTCATATTTAACGATCATTTTTCTGACATAATCAATGTTTCTTCAGGCTTGGTCCAATTCTTTTCTTATTTATTAATGACATATTATCTGTTGTTAAGTTTTAAAAAGTTTTATTATATGCTGACGATGTAAAACTTTTTAAAACATGTACTTCAAACAGCGAAAGATGTCAGTTGCAAACAGACTTAAACAACCTAGTTTCTTGGTGTGATAGAAATGACATGCCATTGAACCTTAAAAAATGTAAAACGATGTGCTTTTCACGTAGATCTGTAGACCCTACTTCATACGCAATACAAAACTTTAGGTTGGAACAAGTATGCAGTTTAGTTGATCTGGGAGTAACTATGGACCCCAAACTCAATTTTAATCTTCACGCATCTTCCACGGTTTTTAAGGCTAAAGGCGCTCTTAGTTTTGTTTAACGTTGGTCTAAAGAATTTAGAGATCCGCTTGCCACAAAAATTTATTTTACATCTCTGGTGAGGCCTATATTAGAGTATGCTTCTGTGGTTTGGAACCCTAGTTACCAAGTCCATTCAGATAACTTAGAGTCCGTTCAAAAACAATTTTTACTTTTTGCCTTAAATCATTTGCATTGGGATTCCAATTTAAATCTTCCCCCTTACACTAACCGCTTAAAACTTATAAATCTCCCCACACTCGCTAGTCGTAGGGAGATGCTTGATATAATATTTATTGTAAAACTCATGACGGGGTCAGTCTGTAGCCCATCTCTCTTATCTGATATTAATTTTAACGTTCTCGCTCGCTCTACCAGGCAGTTTAGACCCTTACTTTTAAAATTGTCTAGAACAAATTTTGAGTTAAACCAACCATTCCGCCGTATATGTCACGATTTCAATTCTCATTCCACCACATTTGATCTAACAGACTCACTCTTTACCATTAAAAAAATTATTTTATCTACTCTTAACAAGTTACATTTAAAAATTATAAACTTTAATTCAATTCTTAATTTTGGCTGTTGAAATTTTTGTTTCTGAAGCTAAGCAGCTTAAGATCGCAACGCTTAAAACTCTCTTGCCTTTTATGACTCGGCTAATTTTGCTCGTTCACCGATTGCGTCCCTCGCGTCGGTTGAGCGGGAGGAGGGTAATCGTTGGGTATTATTATTATTTTGTTATAAAATTTTATATCTGAATTTTTTTATACAATAATTTGTGGCTGAACTTATAAGTTCTCTAAAGTATGTTAAATTAGTGATGTGGAAAATATCTCCGTAGTCATTATACATGGCTACATCTACGTCTTCTAATAATACGAAATCTTCTCTTGTTTAATCCACAATATCTGTCATTACATTAGTAATTAATGTTAGAATAATTAAGGGTATCATCCTCTAAAAATATATAATCAAGATTTAATATTATCTTTATGTACTATTCTATTCCTGTAGTTAATTCTAACTTTATTCCCTAAGTCTTCTTTTACTACCTGTTTCTTGTATCTAGGATTCAGTTTATTTCTCTCTCCTTATATTTTTTCATAAATTATTTCTCCAGAATGAAATGGGAAGCTTGTATTATTGCCTGAATACATTTGAGCAATTGTATCTTTTACATGTGTTTGAAGCTCAGCTAATTCTTCGAAACTATTTTCATCGGTAATATTGAAATTATTTATTTTTAAGATATTAGTACCTCCTTTTTTTGGAGTATTATTTTCTATTTTATTGTCGGCATTATCTTCGACTGGCGTCCTAGGATTTTCTTTTCCCAAGTAGTTTAAATTTTGTATTTTTATATTTTTATTTGTTTTGTCATCATTCTTATTTTGATTTATTTTGCCGGTAAAATCTTTGGCTGGCAGTGTAGAACTTCTTTGTTTCACAATAAATTTTTTATTTAATTTGCCGGTATTATCATCGGCTGGCGTTGTAGAACTTTTTCGTTCCACAATATTTTTTGCATAATTATTACTTCTACTCTGCTGGCGTTGTAGAGATTTCCTGCTCCACAGTATTTATATTTTTATATTTGAAGGTATTTCCGTCGGCTGCCGCTTTAGAAGTCCTTGCTTCCAAAGTAATTTCGTCCTCCTTAACGATCTTTAAATTATCATTACTTTTCCGATGCTCATATTCGCATCCTAAGCTAAATATATCCTCCTCTTTTTCATTATTTATTATTAACTTCTTTTTTTCCAAGTTAATCACCGCATTAATGTCCTTCAAAAATTTTTATCTTATTAATAGGTCTGCTTCCAAATTTTCGATTTCGTAGAATATTTGTTTTTTACCGAATAATGTAATAATGTGATAATAGCGTATTATCGAAAATCCATTAATTGTTTTTACTCTCTTTTGTATGTCCAATTTATTTTTATTTTTGTATATTCCTGATTTAATATAGCAACTAGTTGCTCCCGTATCTATTAATATTTTAAAATTTTGACCAGTAACCCTGTCATTTAGAAAAATATATGGCAGAGTTAATTTTGGTCTAAAAAATGATTCTCCTTAATATTATTAATGCGCTGAGTCTTAATGGGTGGCTGCACTTTCTCTTGTGTACTTCCATGTGGCCTTTTTTCTAAATTGTTTTGGTTAAAAGTTATTGGCTTTTGCAACATACGGTTGCCTGTATGGATGCTTGAACCGGCATCCATTGGTGTAGGTCGTGGTTGGTTATTCTGATAACCCATTCTTTGGTTGTAATTAATTTGTGGCTGGACATATGGGAACCGTAAATTATTATTGAAATTACCGTTATTGAATCTGTTGTTTTTAAAAGTATGTTGCCTGTTATTGTTGTTAGGATTTGAATAGTTTTGATTTTTTCCAAATTGTAATGCGAAGGTCGCTCGCATACTGTTTGGTTCCAATTCTTGTGCTTTTGCCAAAGCAAATCGCTTGGCGATAGTGAAAATAGTATGTTTGCTAAGTTTCCGTTTAGTCCCGTTATGAATGTGCATAAGGCATCCCGCCTATTTTTGGCATTAAATTCTTTAGTTACGGCACTATTTGATCCATAAGTCATTATGGTTTTGTTTATTAGCAATGTTAATTTCTCATTAACCTTATTATAATATTCAATTATGGAGTAATTGCAGAATACTCATTTTTTGCTCAATTATATAAGCTGGTCGCTTATCGGCGTAAGCGAAATCTAATCGTGCTAAAATAGCATCAAAATTGAAAACTGTTCCGTGATTAGACAACATGTCATTAGCATCGTGAGTAATTTTATTTCTTAATATAGTCAATGCAGCAAAATACCTACGGCTGCCTCTTCCGTATAAACTCATTGCATTGTTAGCCGATTCCCTCCCGCTAACATATTTATTCTGTTTTCCTCTAAATTCTCTTAAGGACTTTACTACTTCTAGGGATTCGTCACAGCGAATCTCTGAATTTATTACTTCTGGTTTGTAATCGGTTATATATGTAGACTTCGTTAAATCTTCTATTTGCCTGCACTTTTCAGATTTTTCTTATCTAAGTGATGCGTTCATTGCGGCAATTAGTCTTGCGATTAAAGTCTCATTTTCGCTACTTAAAGCCATTTTTGATTAATTAATTTTTCATTTATTTTCCTTTAAATATGAGCAATTTTCAAATTTATGGTTGCCTTTACAATAATCGCAATAATGCAACCTTTCGTATTTTGGAGCACTTATATTACTTGCCATTTGAAACAACTCTTCCTTTTTTAAACTTTTATCATCTCCATAGTCTCAGACATAATTGTCTTCTGATTATAATAATCCTCAAGTGTGGCCTTCTTATCTATTCCTATATATCGAAAAACTTTCTCCATACATTTAATTTTAAATTTATCTTTATTTAGATCCCTTTCTTTTTTGTTAATCCTTATGACTTCTACAAATCCTTCAAGATTTGTAACTATACTGTCTATTTCGTTATAGTCCAAGTCAGTTGGTAAAGCATCTGTCATTTTTTTTTTTACATAATTTTTATTTTTGATCCTTTCTAGGAAAGGAGACTCTTTTATTCTGGAGGGTCTGGAGTTCAGAATCGCAGAATTGAGTTTTTATTATAAACCGGAGGGTCCCCCTTACGGTTGTGAATCGCGGTTTCAAAATATTTTATTACTTGGCTGGTCGAGCCTTTAATTATTCTTAATAGTTTAAATTTAATTGCTTAAATTAAGTGACTTAAATATTATATCTATATATTGAATATACATATATTAATTACATACTAGAGCATTGAACTTCCAATCATTCTCATTATCTAAACAAATAATGGAATATTGAATTATGCTTACTAATCGATTTCTTATTAATTAAAGTATTCTGCTGACCAGGCAGTAATACCGTAGGGAGTTACAATTTGTTTACATTATTCATGAAGAGTCTGTGTGGCTTCTGCCGTTAAATCGCATGCTTACCTTTGTTTATGCAAATTCTCACCAAAATGAGAGTATTATCTCAGTATTCAAGTATTTACCTTTAAATTTCCCGGCAATACTCCTTCTGCTTCTTAAAGCAGAAATTGCTCAAATTAAGCAATAGGCGCAATAAAAAATCCTTAAGAAAGCATCAAAGAGAGAGAGAATATAAATATACATATATACATACAATTATATAAATATCATTGTTAATATACATCAGTGTTTCCCAAAGTGGGCGATAACGCCCCCTTGTGGGCGCTGCAAGTGTCAAGGGGGCCGGTAAGAGACCCAGAAAGAAAATGGGGGCGTTGTGTAGAGGCCTGGGGGGTTATTTGTAATTTTATTTAGCTAGGAGGCCTCGCACAAAACGACTACATGAGCTCTCGATTCTCAACAACAACTTGTGAACATCAACTAATATGAATTAAAAGATTGCTCAAACTCGGTTCTATATTTCTCTCCGCGTAGTTCATATATCTGTCCTATTTTATTGAATATAGAAAAAATTAAAATCATGTCAATCTGTTGCTTCGTTTCATAACGGGCATCTCGACAAGATAGAATTTATAGAATACTAACTGTCAAACGTATTGATATTGCCATTGCCAAATCTGTATGTGGGCATTTGCTATCATAATATATTCATTTGCGCAAAGGTGTAGGGTGGGTAGGTTTGAGCTGATGTAGCGCATGTTTTGAGCTCTTGAAAATTTTATTTTATCATTTGCGAAATGCCGTTGGGTAGGTAACTGAAGTAGCGCACGTTTTGAGCTTTTGAACTCCATAAATCTTTTATGTGGAAAATAAAAAAAAGATCTTTATCCTTTCTTACAAATGTATTTCTAGGGAAAATAAAAAAAGGATAAAGATCCTTTTTTTACAAATGTATTTCTGGGAAAAATAAGATAATAAGAAAAGGAGAAAGATCCTTTTTTGCAAATGTATTTCTGGAAAAAATAAGATAATAGAAAAGTAAAAAGATTGTTTTTTTTACAAGTGTATTTCTGATAAAAATAAGATAACACAAAAAGGAGAAAGATCCTTTTTTTACAAATGTATTTCTAGGAAAAATAAGAATTCATATTTTTGGACTACTGAATAACAATTGTGCTTAAGCAATAATATACTAGCTGACCCCGCAGCCATTGTCCTGCGTGAAATTATGTATTTTGAAATGAAAAAAAAGTTAAATTTATCATTTCATTTTTGTTTTTTTTTTCATGTAACGCAGCTTTATAAACAACATTTTTTGGTTTCTGTTCCGGCGTACAGAAAAGATGGTTTTCCAACTCGTGAGTACGCCACGTATATCTGGCCGTGTTAAAAACATAGCATATCCAAATTATGCCGCACACTATGCGACTATCCTTGTATCCTGTTGATTGTCATCTCAAATGCGATTTTCACTGGAAACGGAACACGTTTGAACTGAAATGGGAAATCATTAGAACTCAAAGGAACTCGTAGAATCAAGCATTCTCCCTCTTGTATTCGATAGGTGCGTCACAATCAGTCGGGTTCCATTACACAGAAACATAATAACGACGGATCGTACTTTGAGACGCAAATGATGCGGTGGCATACCAAGTCTGTCCAAAGAATTTGGAAATACCACTGGATAATTCACGGCGTCGTCTTCACTGTCAAGACGATCGATCGATTTGTATGAGCGTAAGTGTCCCGGAATTTGACTTTGAATCTTCCAGTTTAAGTCAACAACATCGGCATTTTTGGTAGCTAAAATTGTGCGTGCACTCAAGCAATCACAGTTACGATAATTTGGGCAATGTTCGGATAAACATTCGTGATGAGTTCATCTTCCGTTGAAGGGAATTGACAAAAGGGAGGTCAACCGAAATTTTCCCATTTCCAATTCTTAGCGAATACAATGTAAAATGTCATCAGCAATGTCATTTTTTCGTATCCCATAATTAAAGCGAATTTGAAGGCTGATATGTCGAAATGATCTTCGTGAAAAATATGCGAACTTCCGTGGTTATCATGTTCTAGCAAATGCAACTGCTCTCATGCTTCTCAAAAAGTTGCACACACTGTACCATTCACAATACGCAATGACTTAAATGAAGTTGAACCGCGAGACGCACAACAGTTGGAAAACTTTCATGAATTGCAAAAGTAAATATCCTACAAAGCGCTTTATTGCAGTTCACATATCGACCCATTTGATACTGCTGATCTCATATCGTTCAAGGCCAATAACCGCTATGTTGCTTTGCAAACGTGTTTGATCGATTTCACCAAATTGCAACATTCAATATTGACATGAGTTTTGAATGTGCTTTAGACAACCATATTCGCCATGGTACGACCCATGTGTTGTCGACTTCGATATTCACTCTTCTAAATTGAACGCTAAATGTTCTATTATTTTCGTCTGGGATTGTGATGTCCGCAAGGTCCATGAACCATATTGGTCTTCACCACTTCGTATAATACTGGATCTTCCTCTGCATCAGGATTTTCCGCTGAAATGATTTAATTAATTTGATCTGATGTAATCACCATCCGCATCCAAAGAAGAATGTGTGCGTGCGGCAAACCTCTTTTTTGCTACTCAACAAAATACATCCAGCATCTAACAGCACCATATATAGTATGTATAGTATAGGTTGCTTCAAGATAAAGACCATCAAACATCGCAGCTATTGTTTAAAAAGTCGTGCTGTGACATCGTTACGATCGCCAGCTAATTGACCGCGATCCATAATTCCGCACGTATGTCATCGCATTTTTGGAGTACTTCTTGCCTTTCCTTGGGCTGCCATACGTTGATGGCAAAAAGAACGCCGACCAATATTAGCGCGACCTTTTCGTGGCTTCGTAACAAATTTCAATATGCAATTGATCCCATTATGTGAAACACACATAAAGTTTTCACTGAATAATTTTCAATAATTTTTCCTTTGGATAGCCGGAATAAAAAAGCAAGCGACCGCAATTGAACGATTCAAATAATTTACAAATCAAAATATTGAAAAACAAAACAAATAAAAATTGAAAAAAATTTGTATTGAAAAAGTTACTTTTTGGAATTGTCAATTTTCCGACTTCTCCTGATGAAAAATATAAGGTATTTTTTTCTAAACCTTTCCCGATCCCCAACAAACAACCTTTAAACATTTCATCAAGATTGGTTCAACCGTTCTCTTAGTGTTACTAACAAACAAACATTTTTTTTGTATAACGTTTGTATGGGGAAAAGAAAAAGGGCTGTTTTTAGGAGTTTTCCGGAAATTATTCGAATTTTTGTCGCCGTAAAAACCATCTTTGAACTTCAACGAACATTTAAGAATAAGAATTGGCCAAATTGGTTCAGGCGTTATTGAGTTATGAGCGTACATACAGTTTGACGATTCTTTTTTATTTATATATGTATGTAGATTAAGTATTCTTTACACATATCGAGTTTTCATTGTTTTTAATATGTATTCTGCTATTCGGGGTGGAGACAAATCCAACGAATCAATAACCATGAAAATTGGTTCAACAGATCTCGGGTTATAAGTGTTCGAACAAACCCGTCTTTGTTTTATATATATAGATATATAGGAATATTTAATTTATTTTCATTTGTGATTTTGCGCGCAATAGATGAGCATTACTTACGCCTCCTTTTCACTACTCGCGAAGTTAAACGTATTTCTCAAAGCAAAACAATGTCGGAAGTAAACTTCAAAACTGCAAGATCATTTGAATAAAATGCATCCAGATAAGAGAGACAAGAATGTAGCATATTTTCAAGACCTAGAGAAGAAGCATAATACTCAGCCAAGTGTAGCAAAACTATTTTCGGCGACTGCAAAGCAAGATGACGACGGACTTCGAGCTTCGTACAATATCTCTTTGTTAATTGCTCAAAAAGGCAAACCACATAAAATCGGAGAAGAGTTAATATTGCCAGCAATAAATGAAGTAATAACTACCGTGCTTCATAAACCGCTCGCAGATATTATCCGAAAAATTCCTTTCAGTAATAATTCTGTGCAAAGACGAATTGATGAAATGGCTGAAAACATTGAAGAATCATTGTGCGATCACCTGAGGACAAGCCAATTCTCAATTCAGCTCGATGAGTCCACTTTACCAACTAATGAAGCATTATTGTTGTCTTACGTGAGGTTTATTAAAGATGAGAAAATATGTGAAGAACTATTATTTGCTAGAAATTTTTAGAGACCGATACAAAAGGCGAAACCATATTCAATATATTGGAAAAGTTTTGCGATGAGAAAGAGATTCCTTTGAAAAATATTATTTCAATTGCTACGGATGGCGCTCCGGCTATGATAAGGTGCCATAAAGGCTTAATAGCGCACTTAAAAAATAAAATTTCAGATGTCCTTGGTGTACATTGCGTTATTCATAGACAACATTTAGTTGCTAGAAACTTAAGTGAAAAACTATTTATGCAATATGTCATCAAAGCAGTCAATAAAATCCGCAACAGCTCTTTGAATGATAGATTATTTCATCAGCTTAGTGTTTCATACTGAAGTTCGTTGGCTATCAAGAGGCAAATGTCTGACTCGATTCTACAACCTATTTGACTCTGTTATAGAGTTCTTCGAACCTACAGATACAGAATTTCAAGACAAGCTCATAACATCAAAGAATGATATAGCTTACATGACAGACCTGTATAAATTGTTCAACGACATGAATCTCCAACTGCAAGGCGATTAACTAAATTTATTTGAAACAAAAAACGTCGTTGCTGCTTTCGCAGCCAAACTGCTTCTACACAAAAAGAATCTGGGCAGACGTGAGTTTCACAATTTTCCGACTTTATCAGTATCATGCAGTAACGACGAATTTTTTGCCTACTGCCAACATTAGGAAAACCTCCACATTGACTTCACCAAACGATACCAGGACATTTTGAACTTGGAAATACCAGACTGGGTGTTGGATCCGTTTTCAAATGTCAACGCAGGTGTGACATTGCTGGAACAAGAACTTATAGAATTGACAACAAACGAGGAAATAAAAATCAAGTTCAAAAATGGTTACCAAGAATTTTGGCTACAAAAACCGATCTCGCAATTGTACCCTGGAATGTGGTCAATCGTTCAACGATTCTTGATAGCATTCCCATCGTCATATTTGTGTGAATGTGGATTTAGTGCTGTGACAACACTGCTTACTAAAAATAGAAATCGTTTGCCTGTTACCGAACGTGGCGACTTGCGACTGTTCTTGAATAAATTGGAACCTGATATTAACAAACTTATTAAACAGCATCAGATTCATCCTTCACATTAGTTTTTATATATGGATCGATTATTTTAGTTTTATTTTTAATAAAAGATTCTCTGTTTTAATACTATAAAGTTGTGTTTCAATAATCATTCTTATTGGCAGGTGGAGCCCGTAAGAGTTAACTTGAGACCTAAGCGCCGTTGTATGTTACCTACTGCGCTCAAGCTTCATGTTGCTGGTTGTAGTAAAAGTTTCGTTTAGAATTCTCCGTTAATATACATATACAGGTCACAATAATTAATTTGAAGCTATAGTGCTTTTTAAATAGGCGAAAAACTGGAGGCGCTAAAAAAATATTTACTCTCCAAGTGGGCGGTAGACAAAATAAGTTTGGGAACCACTGTTATACATTAACACAAATACCTTGAATTATCTATATGCACATATGCTTACAAATAAGTGCAGAGGTTAATTACCTGCATATTACAATTTCTCTCTTCTTCTGTTTATTTGTAACGCCAAAATAATAAAATTACAGACATACATATGTACATATGGCATAGATGCGTCCTGCACTTATCTGTATGTACAAACGTCTATACATATATCCCACACAGAGGATGAAAAATTAAAAGTAGGAATAAAAACTATAAATTTGAGGGAAAAGTATTGCAATATTTCGCAAAAATAAACTGTGCGGCAATTTTAACAATTTTTTCTAAAAAAAAAGAACAAAAAGGTTTATATACTTAAACCATATATTTTACTAGCTGGCCCGGCGAACTTCGCCCCGCCCAATTTTTATTTGAAATAGCTAAAACGCTTTTTGAATTCTGTTCAAGGCCATTTATTTGTACGGAATGTTAATATATTCAGGGAATAACGTCTCTGATCAATTTAAATATTTTTGGCGAAGTTCGTTCTTTGTTTTGTTGTGTAGCGTGTAAACAAATAAAGAAGATGGCTCTCCAACACGCTAACATGCCACATACATACCTATGTAAGTACATATGAAACTGCAAAATTTTGAACTTAAACGATAAATCGGTTTGAATCATTCGAATTCTCAGAATGAACATTTCCTCGCTTTTAGATTTGCTGTGTTGAAGTAAACTATTCACTACAGTGAAATTATTATTTATGAATAAAGACGGAAACCTTAGTATATATCTGGTATAAAAATCCACGAGATTGAGATTTGAACTTGAGGTCAAAATTTTTAAAATTATTGATGAAAATTTTCGTAGAGTTGATAATAAGCACAAAAAATTCATTTTCATAAAATAGTTCATTTTTTATTTTATATTCAAGTTTTTAACAAATAAGTTAATTACAAAATTGTTAGTTGATAACATGTAACATTTAATTTTATAATCTTAGGATAGATAATTCTTAATTTTTAATAGTAGTATTTATTTTTTTGAATTATAAACATTTTAATTTAACTTAATCGGTGCACAATATTTTTGGTTAACCTGTCTCGAGCTAACACAAATATTTGATGGTTTTCCCACACGTGAGCATGCAACATATAATTGCCCATGGAAAAAACATGGATTATCCAAATCTAACCCACAAATGGACATTGTTTGGCCTTGAGACTTATTAATGGACATGGCAAAAGCTAAACGAATGGGAAACTGTAGTCTTCTGAATGGTATCGTAGATTCTGACGGTATCATTGGAATACGGGGCAACAGGACCACTTCTCCTTTAAACTTTCCAGTCAAAATGGTTGCTTCAGAATATTGCCTGTTAACTTTTTGATGTCCAAACATGTACCGTTGCATAACCGAGGTGGATTCAAATTACGCAGAAGAATAATAATTGAACCAATCTTCAACCGAAGAATATGTGGTGGCATTCCGGGTATATCTAGAGAGTTTAAAAATTCAGTTGGAAAATTTACACTTTCATTTTCATCAACAACAGTATCGATTGATTTAAAAGACATCAGATCGCCTGGCAACAACTGTTGTATCTGGAAGTTAATTTCATCAACATCAACATTTTTGGCTGCCAAAATAGCCCGCCCACTGAGCCAGTTATGATATAAATAATTATTTTGTATATCCGGGAAAATACTTTCAATCAATTCAATTTTTGTGTGAACAACAGTGCAGAAATTGTCTGGCAGTTTAATGCATTGCGTGTTTGGCTGCCGTTCTATTGTACCGTTCCCAATATCTAGCAATTGTTCCGAAAATATATGTGCTAATGGATCATTTAGTAAATTTACGCGCATGTTTATAGTCAATCGAAGTGTTTTAACATTTCTCCATAAAAATTATTGTTTTAAACATGCGTTAATCTCATCGGCGAAAGTAGAGCGAGGTATGACCGGCAACGTCTGTCGGAAATCACCAGATAGCAATATGACACTTATTTGTCTGACCATACATACATATTAGGGTGTGTCATTCTGAGGCAACCTTTTTTTTCAACTGAAAAACAGGCTCAAAACTTTAGAAAATGTGTAAAAAAAAGTCAATCAAAAGATGAGCTCTAAATATTAATATTAAGAGGTGGCTATTTCAAATTTTCTGTTTTCGATATAAATTACATGGAAAAAAAATCAGTTTTTTTTGTGATGGTTATTGTGCGGAGGTTTTAATGTGCACGCGACAGCAGCCAGTAAGGATGGTAAACTCGATTCCGATTCCACTCGAGAATAGAGTTTTCTTGTTAAATTTTTTTTCCATGTAATTTATATGGAAAACAGAAAATTTGAAAAAGCCACCTCTTAATATTAATACTAAGAGCTCATCTTTTGAGTAACTTTTTTTTACACATTTTCGAAAGTTTTCAGCTTGTTTTTCAGTTGAAAAAAAAGGTTGCCTCAGAATGACACACCCTAATACATATGTACATAACTTTATTTATTTCACGGATTGTATGTGATTTTTTCTTAAATTTAGAATATTGGAAGTCATAGACTCGTATAACTTTACCGCAAATAATATAAACTTCAAACAACGCATTTTCATTTAATGTTTTTAGCAAGTGGCAGCTTTTGTTATGACAGCCTAAATCCATGAAAATTTATTGTTGAAATTGATAAAACACCGCCAGCTGCTAGAAATGTAGCGCCATCTATTGTAACATACCGCACTTACTCAATACCACTGTTAGCGCCACCAACTGGTGGATAGCTCTTTGCTAATAATAAACAAATAATTTGCAATAAATAAATAATATAAGTATAAGGAGAGTTATAAACTATCCTATCTTTCAAGTTGGACCAAACAGCACACAGTGTTAAAAATTTCATTAAAATCGGTTCAGTAGTTTAGGAGTCCATCGAAATCAAACAACGTGACACGTGATTTTTATATATTAAGATTTACATGTATTCAAAGTCCTAATAGGCAAACAGATTTTACTAAAATCCCTCTCTCTTCGTGAAAAAGAACAAGAGAAGCGCACTTAACACAATCACATGAAAACGTACAAACGTACTTATATACAAAAGGTGTTGACCCATTCCGTCACATAAGTACGAGGGCATACCAATAAATCTGGAAAACAAAAAATGCTCGCAATACATAAAAAAAAATTATTATTATATGTATTATATTCTTCTTCTTCTTTACTGGCGTAGACACCGCTTACGCGATTATAGCCGAGTCAACAATAGCGCGCCAGTCGTTTCTTTTCTTCGCTACGTGGCGCCAATTGGATATTCCAAACGAAGCCAGGTCCTTCTCCACTTGGTCCTTCCAACGGAGTGGAGGTCTTCCTCTTCCTATTCTTCCCGCGGTGGGTACTGCGTCGAATACTTTCAGAGCTGGAGTGTTTTCATCCATCCGGACAACATGACCTAGCCAGCGTAGCCGCTGTCTTTTAATTCGCTGAACTATGTCAATGACGTCGTATATCTCGTACAGCTCATCGTTCCATCGAATGCGATATTCGCCGTGGCCAACGCGCAAAGGACCGTAAATCTTTCGCAGAACATATCTCTCGAAAACTCGCAACGTCGACTCATCGGTTGTTGTCATCATCCAAGCCTCCGCACCATATAGCAGGACGGGAATTATGAGTGACTTATAGAGTTTGGCTTTTCTTCGTCGAGATAGGACTTTACTTTTCAATTGCCTACTCAGTCCGAAGTAGCACCTGTTGGCAAGAGTAATCCTGCGTTGGATTTCCAGGCTGACATTGTTGGTGGTGTTAATGCTGGTTCCTAAATAGACGAAATTATCTACAACTTCAAAGTTATGACTGTCAACAGTGACGTGAGAGCCAAGTCGCGAGTGCGACGACTGTTTGTTTGATGACAGGAGATATTTCGTCTTGCCCTCGTTCACTGCCAGATCCATTTGCGTTGCTTCCTTGTTCAGTCTGGAGAAAGCAGAACTAATGGCGCGGGTGTTGAGGCCGATGATATCAATATCATCGGCATACGCCAGCAGCTGTACACTCTTGTAAAAGATTGTACCTGCTCGACTAAGTTCTGCAGCTCGAATAATTTTCTCCAGCAGCAGATTGAAGAAGTCGCACGATAGGGAGTCACCTTGTCTGAAACCTCGTTTGTTATCGAATGGCTCGGAGAGGTCCTTCCCGATCCTGACGGAGCTTTTGGGTCCGCTCAACGTCAGTTTACACAGCCGTATTAGTTTTGAGGGGATACCAAATTCAAACATCGCGGCATAAAGGCAGCTCCTTTTCGTGCTGTCGAAAGCAGCTTTGAAATCGACGAAGAGGTGGTGTGTGTCGATTCTTCTTTCACGGGTCTTTTCCAAGATTTGGCGCACGTTGAATATCTGGTCGGTTGTTGATTTACCAGGTCTAAAGCCACACTGATAAGGTCCAATCAGTTTGTTGACGGTAGCCTTTAATCTTTCACACAATACGCTCGACAGAACCTTATATGCGAAGTTGAGGAGGCTAATCCCACGGAAGTTGGCGCAGATTGTGGGGTCTCCTTTTTTATGGATTGGGCATAGCACACTTAAATTCCAATCGTTGGGCATACTTTCGTCCGACCATATTTTACAAAGAAGCTGATGCATGCACCTTATCAGCTCTTCGCCGCCGTGTTTGAATAGCTCGGCCGGCAATCCATCGGCCCCTGCCGCTTTGTTGTTTTTCAGGCGGGCAATTGCTATTCGAACTTCTTCATGGTCGGGCAATGGAACGTCTGCTCCATCGTCATCGATTGGGGTATCGGATTCGTTTTCTCCTGGTGTTGTGCGTTCACTGCCATTCAGCAGGCTGGAGAAGTGTTCCCTCCATTATTTAAGTATGCTCTGGGCATCGGTGGCTAGATCACCTTGGGGGGTTCTACAAGAGTATGCTCCGGTCTTGAAACCTTCTGTAAGCCGCCGCATCTTTTCGTAGAATTTTCGAGCATTACACCTGTCGGCCAGCTTATCAAGCTCTTCGTACTCACGCATTTCGGCCTCTTTCTTTTTTCTGTGTTCCCGCACGTGTTGTGGACGATCGTAACGTTGCGAGGTAGGCAGCATGTTTTCTCTCCGCTACGACACGGCACTCCTCGTCGTACCAGCTGTTCTTTTGCACTTTCCAAAAACCAATGGTTTCGGTTGCAGCTGTACGTAAGGAGTTTGAAATGCCGTCCCACAGTTCCCTTATACCGAGTTGTTGACGAGTGCTCTCAGAGAGCAGGAGTGCAAGTCGAGTAGAAAATGGTTCGGCTGTCTGTTGTGATTGCAGCTTCTCGACGTCGAACCTTCCTTGTGTTTGTTGGCGTGCGTTTTTTGCTGCACAGAGGCGGGTGCGAATCTTGGCTGCAACAATATTGTGGTCCGAGTCGGTGTTAGGACCTCGGAGCGCACGCACGTCTAAAACACTGGAGACGTGTCTTCCGTCTATCACAACATGATCGATCTGGTTGGTGGTTTTTCGATCCGGAGACAGCCAGGTAGCTTGATGTACCTTTTTATGCTGGAATCTAGTACTACAGATAACCATGTTTCGGGCCACGGCGAAGTTGATCAGCCTCAACCCATTTGGGGATGTTTCCTCGTGGAGGTTGAATTTACCGACCGTAGTCCCAAAGATACCTTCTTTGCCCACCCTGGCGTTGAAGTCGCAAAGCACGATTTTGACATCGTGGCGGGGACATCTCTCATAAGTGCGCTCCAAGCACTCATAAAAGGCATCTTTGGTCACATCGTCCTTCTCTTCCGTCGGGGCGTGGGCGCAAATCAATGATATGTTGAAGAACCTCGCTTTGATGCGGATTGTGGCTAGATGTTCATTCTCCGGAGTGAATGATAGTACTCGGCGACGGAGTCTCTCTCCAACCACGAATCCAACACCAAACTTGCGCTCCTTTATATGGCCACTGTAGTAAAGGTCACAAGGACCTACTCGTCCCTGTCCTTGTCCCGTCCATCGCATTTCGTGGACGGCGGTGATGTCAGCCTTTATTTTCACGAGGACATCAACCAGCTGGGCAGCGGCACCTTCCCAATTAAGGGACCGGACATTCCAGGTGCATGCCCTCAATTCGTAGTCCTTATTTCGCTTGCCATGGTTGCCATCAAAAGGGGGGTCTTTCATCCGAGGCTGATTGTTGGTTTTCTTTGGGAGTGTTTTTTTACGTGGCGGGTCCCAAACCCAGCGCACAACCCTAAGTAGGGGATATTTCGCCTTCTCACTTTAGCTCGCCTTCAAACGGATGTTCTTAGGCTACCCAGAGGATACTTGGTCAAAGACCGGAAGTCGTGAACTGCTTGAGTCATATGTAAAAGAATCGTTTCTGGCCACTCCCAACTGAATGGCGATCAGAGAACTTTCCTCACTTGTGTGAACTTCTACACATGACTCCATCCTCCATACAATAATAATATTTTCGGTTGATAAAGTTATCAGTATAAACTGAAAGAAAATATATACAAATATTTTACAAATTTACATTCTCTAAATGAATATAAATTCAAAAGAATCTAAAACATCTCAATTCTTGAAAATTCCAAAATGATTTCTGACGATAAGAGTCCATGTACACCTGCAGAAGCTACACGCTCTAAGCAAAGTGCTACAAAACAAAAAGGGGAAAGACATATAATACTTTAAATGCATTTCTGAGACTGTCTAATAAAATACCGCACTCGATTTGCTTCTTCGCCGATTTAAGACAATTCTGAATCGGCGCTAGAAATAAAAAGCCAAACGATTGAAAATTTTTGGACACGTCGCCAAGCTGCATATGACGCAATTGTAGAATTTTGTGTCTTCATACTGGTTTAAGCAGTTTACAAATTTGGCGTGTGCAGAAGATTTAAAGTTTTCTGGTATATCTGACTAGTCAAGTCAGGTGGCGTATGCAGAAGATTTAAAATTTTCTGGTATATCTGACTTGACTAGTCAGACTTGACTAGTCAGATATACCAGAAAACTTTAAATCTTCTGCATACGCCAAATTTGTAAACTGCTTAAACCAGTATGAAGACACAAAAATTATGATCGCAGATCAACTAAAACTTATTAAATCAATCGCACCTACTCCCGATTCGAGAAAAGAGCTGCCACAAACACAAGCCCAAAAGCAAGTTCTGGTATTCACCTCGAAGTGACAGAATGCGATACAGAAATATTTCATGGAGGTTATGAACAATGGCCGTCCTTCTGGGACATGTTTACTGCCGTGTACATAAACCATCCAAAATTATCGCAAACACAAAAATTGTATCATCTCTGATATAAAACAAAAGGTCAAGCAGGCGTAATAGTAAAACAGTTCGCATTAAGTGATGACAATTTCAATTTGGCTTGGGAAGCTCTGAAAGCAAGATATGAAAACAAAAGAATATTGGTCGACAAGCAAGTAAAGATACTCATGAACTTGCCGAAAATTCAAAAAGAAACAAGTGAAGAATTCATAACCTTAGAATCCACTGCTTCAAATTGTTTGTCGGTTCTATCGACACAAAATGTTCCGACAGACAACTGGGACCCTATTTTGGTAAACATATGCACCACAGCAATCTGAAAAATCATTACTTTTATGGGAGCAATCGCTCTCATCAACAAAGACTGCCCAACGTGGCAGCAAATGAAAGATTTCTTAACTACCCAATATGAAATTGCGGAAAGGGTAGATAATCAAACAGTCAGAACTAAAAACGTCCAACACGACCTAAACAGAAACTTCAATAGACCCCAAGTCAATAACAAAAACAATTTAATTGAAGCAAATCACAATCGTTCACATCTGAACAGAACAAATATACGTCATGCGAAATATGTACAGGAGGGCATAAACTCAAAACTTGCGAGAAGTTTAAAAAAATTAAATATAAACGAAATGAACAACTTTGTTAGATCAAAAAGACTCTGTACAAACTGCTTGTCCCACGCCCACAATTTTACTAATTGCGAAAGCAAACTTAACTGCGTATATTGTCATAAAAGATATCATTTCATGTTGCATTACAACATGTCTCCCAATACACCTCAAAGTAACGCATTCTGAAGAAAAGCCACGGGTTTAGTTGCTACAGCAACTTCTGAAACACAATATCTCGAAATTTGCCAAGAGACACCATGCTGCTCACAGGCATTAAAAACTCAAACGCTACACAGCGAGAATCAAAGTAAGGTGATACTACCAACAGCAGTTGTCTCCATCGAACACAGAGGAGAACTGTTTAAACTTAGAACCTTAATAGACCACGAATCACAACGATCCCTTATAGCGTCTAAGGCACAAAATAAATTAAAATTGCCAACAGGGCAAGCAATTTTTAATCTACTAAACCAAAAGCCCACATACTGTCAAACTGTTACAGCAGATCACATCACAACCAATAGAGAAAATTGACAACGGCCTGATCGTGAATGGAACGTTTGTATACAAAAAATGTGACTATTACACTAACTGGCGGAAGATTGTACGTGCTTATCCAGAAGCCGCGCCCGCGCAATTTTTAAACCTGACCAATCATACAACATTATTATCGCTTCCGCACTTGCACAATTTTAACCAAAAAAACCTAAGGGCTTGTGAAAACTCAATCGTCTAGGTGGCTAATAGCTTACGCCTTTTTTGTTATTTTCTTACAAGCCCACATAATCAACAAGCGCCGAAAGTGCAACGTTAGTATTGCAATATTAGGCAACGTTCTTAAAGAATCCGTGGACGTCTCCTCTTCTAGCGAGGGAGTATCACAGTAGCCCACAACAACAGATGCAGTTATGCCTGTGATTGCAGCGCTAGCAAAAACATCGAAGGTGCGAGGCTCAAGTTGCAGACATAACAACGGAAACGCTTGCCAGTGCAAACGACACCAATAGTCGAAAACTGTAGGAATTGCCGAATCAGCATTTTGGAATCACGCGGCAGTCCACTTGAGGTGATGGCAAGTAGATTTGATAGGTGTTAGGTATTCAGGTGCAGCACCGAAAAGTTAGTTGTAATAACTCGATCGTCGCGAACGGCTGACTTACATAGTAGGGAAATACAAATAATTTAAACCAAACCTTTTGTTTTATTTACTTACATAAAGCACCTTTATAAGATGGAAGAGTACAGAAAAGACGCAAAGCTTGGAGATTGTGTCATCATTCATGGTGACTGTCTACCCCTCAACGAATGGAGGCTTGTCCGCATAGAAAAACTACACTGCGGTCAGTTACGAGTCGCACTCAACTAAGTCTTCTGTCATATATTAACGAAACCGCAAAAAATTAAACAACTGCCCATACTACAACATAACGCAAATTAAATAATCAAATAAGGAATCAATAAACCCTCAAATAAAAAACTCCTTGAAACTAATATGATCGTCGGAGCTGTAGTAAAGCTTCTCTATGCGGCCAAGCCACCATTCGGTAGGGGAGGGACAGTCGTCATTGATAAAGACACAATTTTCAAGCTGAGGCGCTTTTTCTGGTGTTTTCAACAGATACCTTCTGTGGAGGTCCGTGAGTTGAGAACGGCTTCAATTCTAGTTAACAATGTTGTGAACTCTTCTTAATTGAATTTATAGTTGCCAGCTAGCTTCTTGAAATGAGGTTTGAAGCTTTTTACAGCTGATTCCCTTAAACCGCCCATATGAGGAGCGTTTGGGGGAACGAACTGCCAATTGATACCTTGCGGAGCGTATTTTTGGACAATGTCAAGTGAGACTTGTTTTATGAAATCTACAAACTGCTTTTATGTAGCTCGTTGTGCTCCGATTAAGGTTTTGCTATTATCGCTCATTATTTTTGATGGAAAGCCACGTCGTCCGACGAAGCGAGCAAACGCCGCGAGAAAAGCCTCCGTCGTCAGACTAGTACACAAGTCAAGGTGTACTGCTTTTGTCGTGAAAAAGACAAAGACAGCCACGTAGCCCTTCATTAGGGTGGGAGATCTTAGCATGGACGCCTTTATCTGAAAAGGCCCAGCAAAATGAAGGTGAACGGCAGAGCGAGATTGCAGCGTTCAGGTGGAAGTTCTGCCATAATCTGGGTTCGCATTTTCTGCTTATGCATAGTGCAGATCTTGCACGTGAAAATGCACTTCCTTATTTGAGGCTTAACTCTTGGCGAACCATATGTTGCATGAGGCGATGTTCGGCATGGAGCAGTAGTGTGTGGATACATGCGATGAATAAAGTGGCAAGTGGACACCTCTCAGGTATAATTATAGGATGGCGTTCATTATACTCGTATGTTAGGCTTGAATTTGCAAGCCGACCATTCGCACGAAGCAAACCCTTCGTGTCCAGAAATGGATTTAATACTAGGAGTGAGCTCTTTTTATCAATCGGCTTCAGTTCTCTTAACAATGATATGTCGCGGCTGAGGTAGCGCGTTTGGGTTGATGCAATAAGGGCGACTTTTGCCTTTTGCAAGTCTTGGTGCGTCAAGGTATGGCATTGTGAATAAGTTTCCCTTTTATTTTTATGCTTGAGTCGCTCTACGAATCTGAGCATATAGGCGACTACTCTGAGCGCTCGGGGGAACGATGAGAATCATTCAAGGATGTCGGTATCATCCAAGGTTGTATGATAAGTGTCAGTTTTTCGACTTTCTGGGGCAACTATGTATCGCATGGGCGATTGTGGCCAAGGAATCGGGAGATTCTGTTAACCATTGGGGGCCATTCCACCATGGAAACTATCTTGGCTAGTAGCAGAGCCCCACAGAGTTCAAGTCGTGGTAGACTTATCGTTTTTAGAGATGCGACTTTTTCTTTTGCCGCCAGTAGGTGGCTTGTGGTTTCAATATCGTTTTGTGTGCGCACATAAATAGTGGCACAATGTGCCTTTTCAGAGGCGTCGCAGTAGCCGTGCAGTTCCACTTTGTATTCCCACCCACTAAGCGAAGAGGTTTCACTTGTTCGTCTCAGTCAGTTCCGTCTAGTCATAATTCATGGATCAGGATAAAATTTGTCACTTTGTTATGGCGGATAATGCGGATATTGACTCTGTAGTATATGAAAACTGGTCAGATATCGCATTCCATTGGATGCCCAGTGTTTTTGTGGTACTTTCCTTTTCGAATATAAGGAAATTAGTATCCAACAAGTGGTCTATAGGAATATTTTTTAAGATATTTGGGTGATTGGCTGTGATCTTTTTTAGGGGAAACCCTGCGGTGTTGAGGGCCTTTATCACTTGTGATAAGGACTCGTATGCTAGTGGAAGACTGTGGCTTCCAGACAGGATATCGTCAACATACGTCTGTGTTTTTAACACTTGTGTTGCCAAAGGAAATTCTGACTTTGTGTCTTCTGCCAGTTCGTAAAGTGTACGAATGGCTAAGTATGGAGCACAGTTTACGCCAAAGGCTACTGTTTTTAATTTAAAGTCGCGTTGTGGACTATTGGCAGATTTTCGGAAAATAATTCGCTAAAAATCTTGATCGTCTTTATGTACGACTATTTTTCGATACATTTTTTCGACATCTCCATTGAATACGTATTTGTATATACGCCAATTTAATATGAGGAGCTTTAAATCTGGTTGGAGTGTGGGTCCCGTAAATAGAATATCAATTGTTGTTTAAGTGGTAGTCGTCCGACATACCGACCATTAGCTAATCGAGTAGTTGTGGCTTTATAAAAGTCTTCACAATAATAATCTTCTGGTGTTGTAATCGAAATGGGGGAGCGCTTCTAACTCCTAAAATTTCCTAAATTGTGAATTAAGGTATTCGTTGGATATTTCTTCAACTTCAGTTGTCATGGTAGAAACTGTTTTAGAACCTAGTCCACTTAGTATCCAACCGAAGATAGTGTTTTGAGCCAGAAGGGTGTTTGAGATTTTGCTAGAGTCAGGTGTGAAATCTTATCCCAATGCTTGCTATTTATTTGATAGCTTGGAAGCATGTTTTTTAGTTTCGGTAAGACAATAGCATTTGCTTGAATACGCTTATCCGCTTGGGGGGAAATTAGGGTAATGAGGCATATTTTGTTAGAGTTTTGTACTACTCTTCCGCCCATTCTTGTAATTTAAAATTTTAGTTCTTGTAGAGAAGCTTTACTACAGCTCCGATGGTCATATTAGTTTCAACGAGTTTTTTATTTGAGGGTTTATTGATTCCTTATTTGATTATTTAATTTGCGTTATGTTGTAGTATGGGCAGTTGTTTAATTTTTTGCGGTTTCGTTAATATATGACAGAAGACTTAGTTGAGTGCGACTCGTACTTGACCGCAGTGTAGTTTTTCTATGCGGACAAGCCTCCATTCGTTGAGGGGTAGACAGTCACCATGAATGATGACACAATCTCCAAGCTTTGCGTCTTTTCTGTACTCTTCCATCTTATAAAGGTGCTTTATGTAAGTAAATAAAACAAAAGGTTTGGTTTAAATTATTTGTATTTCCCTACTATGTAAGTCAGCCGTTCGCGACGATCGAGTTATTACAACTAACTTTTCGGTGCTGCACCTGAATACCTAACACCTATCAAATCTACTTGCCATCACCTCAAGTGGACTGCCGCGTGATTCCAAAATGCTGATTCGGCAATTCCTACAGTTTTCGACTATTGGTGTCGTTTGCACTGGCAAGCGTTTCCGTTGTTATGTCTGCAACTTGAGCCTCGCACCTTCGATATTTTTGCTAGCGCTGCAATCACAGGCATAACTGCATCTGTTGTTGTGGCCTACTGTGATATGTTAACTACTCCCTCGCTAGAAGAGGAGACGTCCACGGATTCTTTAAGAACGTTGCCTAATATTGCAATACTAACGTTGCACTTTCGGCGCTTGTTGATTATGCGAGCTTGTAAGAAAATAACAAAAAAGGCGTAAGCTATTAGCCACCTAGACGATTGAGTTTTCACAAGCCCTTAGGTTTTTTTGGTTAAAATTGTGCAAGTGCGGAAGCGATAATAATGTTGTATGATTGGTCAGGCTTAAAAATTGCGCGGGCGCGGCTTCTGGATAAGCACGTACAATCTTCCGCCAGTTAGTGTAAGTAGTACTATTAATAGTCACATTTTCTGTATACAAACGTTCCATTCACGATCAGGCCGTTGTCAATTTTCTCTATTGGTTGTGATGTGATCTGCTGTAACAGTTTGACAGTATGTGGGCTTTTGGTTTAGTAGATTAAAAATACAAGAACTATTTCTACTTGACTTTTGACAAAATATGGTTGACATTGAATTTTTACAGTTAACAAGCTGTTGATATTTACTATTACATTTTGATATTATATTAGTTTCTGTCTTAATTATTTTAGAAATTTTTACAACTGGCTTGATTCGTATTTTCTTAAAATTTTTTTTACTATTGGATATTTAATTATAGTATAAATGTTATTATTTTCTTGTAAAGTTTTCAATTTAGAGATTGTTAGTAAATCGTTACGTATTGACGGTAGATAGCAACATCTCTCTCCGATATTGGTATGTATGTTGAATTAGTACAATTTAAAATTTCCAACCGTACTAATGCAGTAAACATTAGGATCAGGAGCCTAATGATAGAAACAAAATTTATCTTAGATTACTTTTATGGATTTTTTTACCGTTAATTAAAACGGTTGTGCCCAAATCCTTTTCTACTAATTTTTCCGTGTACAGTTCGCTTAATTTGTTTCCTAATCTTTTGTTAGATTTAAGAAAGACTTTTTCACCTAGTTTAAAAATTTTGGTTGCCTATGTCTATTATGGTAATTAGGTTCGGAGTATTGTGCTTTTATTATGAGGTTTTTAATTTCGTTAAGGTTTTTTGATGAAGCAGACTGAATCACGTCAATAGGGTGTTGCCCAGTTACTGAATGTATCGTCCTTTTGTATTTCAGGCTGCGAGTAGAATAAGGTCATTAGTGTCCTTAGATACTTGGCTTAGTTTACTACAACGACTAATCTCGGAGAGTTCCATGAAATCGTTCTAACTGCCCATTGGTTGTGCTATGATGTGGGGGTGTCGTAAATATCGAAATACTAAAATGATCTTTAAGCAGACTTTTTATCGTAACGGAACTCACTGATTTTTGGTTGTCACAAACAAGGCTTTTAGTATCTTTGAAAAAATGCATGATTCCTATTAAGGGTTCTTTGATGTCTATTATTGCCCTAGATAAAATTGATTGAACTATTGAAAATTTCGAAAACTTATCTATGCAAGTTAGATAATGTTTATTGTCTGTAGAAAGAATATCTACATGCAGAATTTCTCCGGGTCTGTTGGGTATTAGTGTTTTTCCTGATATTTAGCTTCCTGGCAAATTTTGCAGTTAAATATAATTTTCTTTAACATTTTTCGCATGTTTGGAAAATAATAATCCCTTAATATTTGCATAATATTTTCTTGAGAGACCGGTGTGCTCTATTATGTTCCGTATGAAGTTTCTTTCTGATCATCTTCGTTATAGATGTCAGTGGCCAAAGATTTTGTATGAATGAATTTTACTGATGGGAAGGTGCTTTTAACTTTGTTTTGAATTTTTCCTAAAAGAGATAGGTCACATAACAAACTAACATTTGGGTTGATGCAGCTGCGTAATTGATCAAAAATTTCGTCTTTATTTTGAAAAGTAATATGGTGTCTTATTCGTGATTGAAATAGAATTCTTGTAGTTTTTGAATTTGTATCCCCACATTCAAAAATCTGATTTAAAAATGAATTTATCTGATTTATAACCGCTGAAATTACTTCTGTGGATGAATTTTCGCTGTTAACCGTTTTCATCGAATGAGCGGGGCGTATCCTAATCTTCTAAACTGTTTATGTGTTGCCTTGACAACGCATCTGCAACAAAGTTTCCTTTGCCGGATTTGTAATGAAATTTAGGAGAGAACTCTTCTACAAATGCCCTCTATCTTTTCAATTTTGCGTTAGGGTTTTTACCTGATATCGAATAGATATGAGGTTCGTGATCATTGTTAATATTATTTGCTCCATACACATTTGAAAGAATTACGGATGTGTCAGGAATCGGGTATTTGTCGCAATAGTCTTTTCGTTAAGTTTCTTGAAATCTATGACCATTCGAAGTTTCTTTTTCCCTGCGTCATCTGTTCCTTTCTTGTGAACAACCCATACTAGACTATTGTATGGTGAGCGAGATTGTCTAATGATGCCGTCTCGCAGAAGATCATTTACATCTTTGTTAACAAATTCAGACGCTGCCATAGGATATGGATAAGATTTAGAGTAAACTGGATCACTGTTAATTGTTTTCACGGTTGCTATGATGTTTGTATTGAACGGCAATGCCTCGTTCGGTTCAGAAAATACGATGCGTATTTCGCCTTTAGTCGTTCAACATCTCCTTTTAAAACTATATTATTAACGTCGCTACAATGGAAATACATTAGTTCTTCTAAACCCCCTTCAAAAAAAGAATTCCCTTCTTTATGTCCAGCTTCGCATCGATTTTCCTAAGGAGGTCATAGCCAATAATACCGTCAAACGTGTTAAGTATAGATAAAATAAAAAAATCGAAATTTGAATTGAAAATGTGTACGGTGCACTTTTTCTGTAATTTTATCTACCCCATGAATAGAACTTACTAAAAATTGGGACGAAAAGGGTCTTATACGCCTCCAGTTTGCTGGTTTTAAATAATTTTTGGATGTACCGGTATCAACTAAAAATTTCAATGATCTTCCTTGAAATGCCCTGCCAACATATGGTAGCAGGGACCTACCTCTAAAAAAATTAATCTCGTCTGAAATTTCTTCTGGGTTTTCATCAAATTTGGAGTCATTATCGATATCTATAAAATCATTATATTCATCTTGTTGATAATTTTTATTGACTTCGATGGAAGGATATTGGTCCAAATGGTTTATGCGTTGCAATTTATTATTAAAGCGGTCGCTATCGCGATGTTTTTTTTTGGACTACCTGCATTCCGGAGCTTCTTGGGTGTTGATTCCCGAAAGCTGTTCCACCTGAAGGAAAATCTCTGGTAGTAGGATTCGATGGCGAGATTCGTTAAATCGATCCTTTCTTTGAAGGACTCGAAATCTGGAAAGATTTGGATCTACTTTCATAGCCGTTGGTCGTATCTGAGGTTGACCGTTTTGTTGTCTAGGAAATGGTACACTGTTTCTCACAAGGAATCGACTGTAGACGGAAATTCTATTATCAGAACATGAAAATCTGTGAGCAAATAACGAACGCGCCTGATGCCATATCTGATGGCCTAGATGAAAGTAAAATATCACAAAGATGACGGTTTAGTCCGGATATAACAACTCTTAATGCATCCTGGCGATATTTGGAATCAAGGATTCCAAAACATCCTTCTTATTTTGATAGGTCATTAATGTTTTGCTAATAATGGCTGTTAGTTTCTTTTCTACTTCATCATAAAATTCGGTTATTGTCTGTCTTCCCTGGCGAAGGGTAGACATTTCCTGTTCCAGTATGTAAACGGGTTTCTTATCCACGTAATTAGGATGGTATTAAAGGAAGACAGGATTGAATCTGCAGTTCCCACTATTTTATTGCTTATTATGGCCACTGCCTGATAGTGTTTGGAACTACCTTGAGCGTTTTGAAAGATTTTATATGCCGTGTGAGCTGCCTGACGCCACGACACGTATCGAGTCTGGTCGGTGGCGAACTCGATCAAGGATTTGACAACGTCCAAGGACTCGTCACACCTAACTGTCGGGTCGATTCTAACCTCATTATATTGCTCTACTTGAGATGGTCTTTCTATCTGCGTAAGTCTATCGGTCAGTGAGTCAACTGTTGCCTGAAATTCCCGTTTTGTCTGTTCGTTTGCTGCTCGAATGGCGGCACCCACTAAGATCGGAATTGTGTTTTCGTCCATTTTAGGTCCTAGTCACTTTGTAATAATTTTCCTGCAGCTAATATTCTTAACTTTTTCTGTCACTTTGTTACAATATTGTTGCATACCTTTCTTATTCTAAATATTACGGTATGAGCACTCTACTTACAGCTTCATATCCAAATAAGTGTGTCTCTGAAGTTATCTTCTTGCTTCACAAAATCTCCTTGATGCTGGGTTGCAATTTTTCTCTTTCTAGTGGAATCGCTTTGATTTCGAATAATATTTTCTGCTAGCTTGCACTGTTTTTCCCTTCACATGAATATTTTTGAAATTAAAGTTTCACATAAACAGGTTTTTATTTTTTGATTTCAAATAAACGGTTTTGTTTATTATTCTTTCAGTTCCACATAAATAGCTTTTTATTTTTTGATTTTAAATAAACGATTTTGTTTTTTATTCTTTCAGTTTCACATAAATAGTTTTTTATTTTTTGATTTCAAATAAACGGTTTTGTTTTTTATTCTTTCTCTCTCAGTTTCACATAAATAGCTTTTTATTTTTTGATTTTAAATAAACGATTTTGTTTTTTATTCTTTCAGTTTCACATAAATAGCTTTTTATTTTTTGATTTTAAATAAACGGTTTTGTTTTTTATTCTTTCTCTCCATACGAATTTTATTTTAAATTCACGTAAATAGTTTTTTTGTTCAAAATGCGAATTTTACTTTAAATTCACGTAAATAGTTTTATTTCTCAAACTACGAATTTTATGTTAACTTTACGTAAATACATTTTTTGTTCAAAATACGAATTTTATTTTAACTTCACGTAAATAGTTTTTTGTTCAAAATTCGAGTTTTATTTTAACTTCACGTAAATAGTTTTTTTGTTCAAAATGCGAATTTTATTTTCCCACAGTTTGGGACTGTTGGTGTCGTTTGCTACTGGCAAGCGTTTCCGTTGTTATGCAAAGCATACACGCACCAATTATTGTACCAATTTGATCGAATTGTACAACTGATTGTTACGTATATGGGGCAGTTGTATGAGTTGTACCAACTGATTGGATGAACATCAAAATTTTTTGATATTTTGTCAAGTTGGTTGTGTTAGTTGAATAGTGTTTGGGTTGGTCGTGCGATTTCAAACGATTTCGCCATTTTATTTCGGCTGTCAAAGAGAGCGCGTCATATATAATATAATAAGTAAAGCAACAACTTCCGAGCTCATGTTTAAGCAACGAAGTGAATATTCAAAATGAAGTTGGCTTCAAAATTGTGTTAAAAGTTGTGTCATATGTAGCGACAAAAGCAATTTCGAGCCCAACTCAAACAACCAACTAATTGGTGTATGTATGCCTTCCATTATGTCTGCAACTTGAGCTTCGCACCTTTGATGTTTTTGCTTGCGCTGTAATCACAGGCATAACTGCACCTGTTGTTGTGGGCTACTAAAAGGATAACAACCCCACGCCAGGCTCAGGTACAGCCTGAATGGGTGCTCCTTGGAGAAAATGTCCTGGAGTCAGGGCTTTAATTCGAGCTAACAGTGTGGTGAACTGTTCATAATTAAATTTGTAGTTTCAAGCTTCTTTTTTGAAGTGGGATATAAAACTTTTTAGTACTGATTCCCCAAAACCACGCATATGAGGAGCACTTGGGGGATAAATTGCCAATTAATACCTTGGGAAGCGTATCTTAGTACAACCTCAGGTGAGACTTTTTTGCTAAAATCCACAAACTCCTTTTCAGTGGCTCTTTGGGCTCCAATGAGTGTTTTCCCATAATCGCCGCTCATCAGTTTTGGTGGGAAGCCGCGTCGACCAAAGAAGCGAGCAAATGCCACCAGAAAAGCCTCCTTTTACAGATTCGAACACAGCTCGCATTGCTTTTGTCGGACGCCTTTATCTGAAAAGGTCCAACAAAATTTACAACTGTAATTGTGAAAGACAGAGCAAAGTTGCAGCGTTCCGGTAAAAGTGCTGTCATTATGCATTTATTTATTTTGGACTTAAGACTGAAGCATAAGTAAATGGATATAACTGAGGAGTAATGTGGTAAATTAGGACTTCCCGGGTAAAACTAGAGGGTGACCTTTCGTATCTAAGAATGGGTTAAGAACTAAGAGTGAACTCCTTTTATCAATAGGTTTTTATTCTTTTATTAATGAGATATCGTGGCTGAAGTAGCGTATTTGAGTTGATGTGAAGTTCTAGGTGCGTCAATGTATCACATTGGGGAGATTCTGGGAGAACTCCCTTAACTTCACTTTTGAGTCGCTCTGCGGAGTTTGGTATATAAGAGACAATTCTAAGGGCACGAGGGAACGATGAAAATCGCTCGAAGATGTCACTGTCATCCAATGTTATGTGAAAGAAGTCGATTTTTCGACTTTCTGGGGAAATTATATTGCGCCAATTTTGGTGGTGGCAAAGTGCAGCGGCTTGCATCCTCTTGTACCTAAATCGGCAGGAATATCAGCACTGGCTACGTGTCGCCAGGTGGCTGATCCGACTAGGACAAGTATTTGTGACGTACGATTAGATATGTACTTCTTCCATGCATGTAGTGCTTTTTCTAACCAGGCTAAATAATTTCAGATTCAGACCAGAGATGCCATCTGTATTTCTTCATGTTTAAGTGGGTCTGCACCATGGAAACTAATTTTGGGAGTAGTAGGGCACCACAGAGCTCAAGTCGAGGTAGACTTAGTATTTATTATGAGTAATATGAAATATTAAACTAATTTGAGTAAATACACACTAGCTACCAGGGCCTACGGTGCGATTAAATGTTTACAATTTTCTATTTTTTATATACGAATGCTGTTCTTATATGCCGGATTTAACATATTGATATTATAATATATTTTATTTGGTTAAAATTGGTTTAAATTTTGTTGCTCAGATTAATATCGTTGATATATTTTATTACTTTTTTAACGTTTCCGATGTTAATTTCATTTAGTAGAGTTGACGGTATAGTGGTACCAAAAACTTTGCTCGAAGCGCCGATAGGTTTGGGCAATAGTCGGGGATGTGTTGGACAGTTAGGCGGTTTGGACAATACAGGCATACAGGTGGAGTCTTACATTGAAGAATGTGGCTATGCGTGATCACTGTGTGGCCGAGCCTCAGTCGAGTGAAATAGGTAATTTCTTTCCTTGACAAATCCGCTGGGTAAAGCGCTTTAGCACATTCACGATTAATGGTGGAGTAAAGATGCTGATAATGGGACCAGTTTGAAATTTGTTTGTTACGGTGGTATCTATTTATCATCTTCTCTAAATCCTTGCTCGGCGATGCATTAGAAGTTAGACATGGTGATGAGACTGCGTTTTTGGCCGCTTCGTCGGCAAACTCGTTGCCTGGGATGCCCTTATGCCCAGGAACCCAAAAGATTTGGAGTTTCTTTTTGTATTTTATAAGTCTATCCCTAATTCGGTTGATAATAGAGTTATCGTGGTAAATATTTTTAATTGCTGAGACCACAGACATACTATCTGTGCAAATAATGAAGTGCCCTTTGTTTTTAGTTGCAAATTCTGCGGCTTATAGTACCGCGACTGCTTCTGCTGTATAAATAGAACAGTGCAATGGGAGCCAACCGGCTGTTATGAGTGTTCCATTTTGGTGCACTACAGCGAACGTTGTACTGTGGTCAGTTTTTGATCCATCTGTAAATATGGGGATCCAGTTGATCATCTGCCTACTGTTAAAGTGCTCAATGAATAGTTGTTTAAAGCATTCGTTACTGGTGTGTGCTTTAGGGTAGGTGTGTAAAAGCTCGGATACAGAAGATTATGGTAGCGACCAAGGCGCTTGCTTACAAATTTCATTGCCCATTGAGGGTATTTGAATCTCTAATTCTTTGCAATAGGATATGCACCGACGAATAGTAGATTTGGTGGAGTAGTTGCGTTTGTGGGATGCAGCGAGACAGAATATGTTGAATAGCGTTTTATTTGTGGTATTAATAAACTTTGGGATCAGTCTCTACGTAGCGAGGTCGCGCCTTTTAACAATGGAGGGGATACCTGCTTCTGCTAGCATACATTTAACTGTTGAAGTGGGGAAAGCGTTCAAACTACGTCGAACCGCTGTATGGTATGGCGCTTGCAAAAGTTGTATATGTGTGTCAGCGCACCACCCGTAAATAGGGAGTCCATAATCTATTTTTGATAGCATTATTGATCTTGTTATATTAATTAAAGTGTTAGTATGTATACAAAGGTTTTTTGATGATAAGTATTTAATAATATTAAGCCTGGTAGCTAGATTTTTTCTTAACTGCTGACAGTGCTCTTTGAAAGAATATTTAGAATCAAATATAATGCCTAATATTTTTAAGTTTTTTACATTTTGAATGTTAGTGAGCTCAACATTGATATCAATTGCGGGGCAGCCTTGTTTTCGACAGATGTGCAAAATTATGCACTTTTCATAAGCAAGGGTGGCTCCAGATCTTAATCCTCATTGTTTGAGTTCGAGTAGTAGCTTTAAAAACGTATTTTTAGTGCTTAGTAAGTCCTTATTTTTAGTATAAAAAAGGCGTCGTCTGCATAAATATTTATATTGATATTTTTGTAGTTTATTGTTATTCTATTTATTTGCTCAAAGGCTATCATAAATAGGACAACCGATAAAGGGGAGCCTTTAGGTATGCCGTTATTGAGTGGAAAAGGTTTTGAAAGCTGTCCGTTGATATTAACTTGGAATGCCCGTCCAGTCATAAACGATTTTTTTCTTCTTCCCAGTTTTCCACTCTTTGAGTTGATTTAAAATGACATGAATGCCAATGCGATCATACGGTTTTTCGAAGTCAGTGGCTAACATGATGATGTGATTTTTGGTGGAGAGCGCATCGGCGATAAAGTGTTGTAGGTGGAGGAGTGCGTCGATGGTTCCATGTTTCTTTTTAAATGCTGACTGGTTGTGACTTATTAAATTATTTTTCAAGAAAAACCACATTAGTCTTTTCGTGAGCATTTTTTCAAATATTTTGCTGAGACAGGAGGTTAGTGAGATTGGGCGATACCCACTTGTATTGTCTTGGGGTTTATTTGGCTTAGGGATTGGTAGTATGGTGGCCGATAGCCACGTGTGAGGATAAAGCCCCCCGTTGAGGATGTTGTTGTACAATGACAGAAGGATACGTTTTGCCGGAAGTGGTAGATTGCGGAGCATAGCGTAGGTTATGCGGTCTTTTCCTGGAGCCGTCCCTTTAGCGTGTTGCAGAGCGACATCTAACTCTATTTGGTAGAATTCTGTTTCTAGGTAGAGAGCGTCTTTTGAGACTGTGCTGGGGTAATATACTTCGGCCAGTATTGTCTGCTTTAACGTATTATATTCTTCGGAAAAGTTAGTGTCTTGGGCGTAATTACACCAGGTAGAAGCAAAGGCATTTGCAATTTCGGTGGAGGAAGAAAGAAAGGCGTTATTATAACGTATCGCAATAATGGGAGCTCTTGGAATACCAGAGAGTGTCTTGATTTTTGCCCAGATCTTTTGTGGCGAAGAGTTTGGATTAATAGTTTCGGTGAATTCAGATATATATTTCCGTTTTGCTTCTTTAATGCGTTTTTTGAACTGGGCGTTTGCATTTTTGTAAGCGATAAGGTTGACAATGTTAAAAGAGTTTTTATAAACCTGCCAAAGTTTTTGTTTATTTGTACGTAATATACTAAGCTCGTTATTCCACCATGGTGAGCGTGATTTATGCCCCTTTAGGTTGCTTTGAGGAATCGTTTTGTTGGCTGCTGTTCTAATTATCTTGGTAATTGTGGGTGCTTCTTGGTGAATGTTTACAGGGTGCCACTCTTGTATCGCCTCTAGACAGTGTGTCTGGAATTGATCCCATTTTGCAAAGTCTGTCAAGAATTTTGGAGATCTCTTCGGGTTCTGTACGTTCAAATTATTTTGTAATTCTGTCAGAATTGGGTAATGGTCGCTTCCATAAAGGAAGTTAAGGATTTTCCACGAACATTTAGGACTTAGTTGAGGTGAAGCCATAGTGATATCAACATGGGTGAACGTTCTGTGTGTAGAAAAGTGCGTGGGTGACCCGGTGTTTAGCACAATCAGATTCTCCGCGAATATAACATTTTCTAGTTGTGTACCTCTAGCATTGGTAGTGACTGAACCCCAAAAAGGACTCCACGCATTGAAATCACCTAGTAGTAGCGTTTGAGCCTGGGTCTGATGGAGGAGATCTCTTATGTCTTTGAAACGGAAAATGTTTGATTTGGTGGGATGTATGCATTTATTATTGATAAGGGTGTAAGGAGATGCAGTTCTATGGCTATTGATACTATATTTGTATGTATAGCTATACGTTTGTGCGGAATATTCCGTTTTATTAGTATTGCGACACCCTGCTTCGCATATCTGTTTTTACTGTCATTATAGAAGTAACCAATATACGTCTTGGGGATTATAGTGTTAGTTACTTGAAAAGGGATGTGGGTCTCTTGAAGGCAAATTATATGGGGGTTAAGATCTTTTATCAATTGCTCTAACTCATTGTAATTGTTGCCATATCCTTTCAAATTCCACTGTATGATTTTTAATGACATTTCAATTGTAAATAAAATATCAAAAATAAATTTAAACACTTGATTCTAATATAATATAACTTATAAAATAAATGATAATTGGGATGTCTAAAGCATGTTTAAGTTTAAGTTGTTTACTTGGCACTGTTGTTTTTTTGATAGGTGAACGTCTCAGTACGCGGGGACTCCCTTTGCTTATTGCCCTATTCATGGTATTTGTTGTAGACGTAGACATGTCGGTATCCATGTGGTGATCTGCTTCTTTTTCAGTTTCTGTTTTCGACGTTTTTTCGCTACCGTAGTTGTTGTGTTGATTTAATGTAACAATAGTATGATCTTTTGTTGAATTAGTTGTTGTTGTCAGATTAGTTTTATTTGTTGGCTGAGCGTTGAGTTCTGTTAAAAATTTTTGTATATTGTCTTTGCTAGTAGTTGCTTTGGCGGTTTCTTGCGTAATATTAGGAGCTTCTGAAGTAGAGTTGTTGGAATCAGGCGGATTACGTGTATTTACTTGTGCTGTAGAATTGTCTTGTATTTTTGTTGTTTGGGCGAATGAAATGGAATTTGTGACGGCGATTGGATTTTGTATTTTGTGTAATTTTAACGCTTCGCGCTTATAACATTTCTTCTCAGTTTTTATTTTAAGAATAGCTTTGGCCTGTTGATATTTGGGGCATGTGTTGGCCGAGGCTGCGTGTTCTCCAAAACAATTTGCACATGATATTCTGAAGCAGTTTTCTGGTTGGTGGGGAGGTAGGTTGCAAGAGACGCAGGCGGGTGCGTTTTTGCACATTTTCATTGTATGCCCAAGTTTCTGACACATTTGCATCGCATCGGGTTTGGGAAATATGGCCGCACAGTGCATATTTCCCAGGCTATGTTAATTTTTTCCGGTAAAAAATAAGTGTCGAATGATAGTAGTACTGCTCCGGTTGGCTTGACGACTCCTTCCGTTATGCGCGTGAATTTGTGGACGGCAGTGACGTTGTATTGCTTGAGTTCTTCAATAATCTCGTCCTCTGGAACTTGATTTAAGAATGGCGCGTATACTGTCCCTTTAACACAATTTAAATTATGGTGGAGTTCACATGAAACTTGACAAAGGCCCGGTAGAGAATGGGTGTTAATAAACTTTTTTGCTATTTCTTTATTTTTCACCAGCAGCAATAAGCCTCCATCACGTAGAGGAGTTATTTTGTTTATTTCTATGCTTATAGCCAGAAGTGATTTGTGCACCGCAAAAATGGAGTAGCTACTTAGTGGTTTATTTTCGTTTTTAGATTTTATCACAAGAAATTTGGGGCTATCTTTTTTTGTTACGGGAAATTCTGGGAATTCTTCAATAGCGTTTGCTGGTTTTTTTCTTTTTGCACGAGGGCTCGGTGACAATAGTGCAAATCTATTGTCCCCGAGATATTGGGGCCCGGGGGCAAAGCACTAGATGTATAGAAGTAGCGAAAAAAAAAAAACAAATACACTATGCACTGGTGCGCGACGCGTGAGAAAAGAGAACTGATGGTAGAGAAAAACAACTTATGAACTGTTTAACAAGCATGACCGATCACGTTGACTGCTAGTCGGTGACTGAGACTTAGTATTTTTATAGGATAGACCTTAGACTTTGCTACTAATAAGTGGCTTGTGGTCGCGGCATCGCTTTGTGTACGCACGTAGATAGTAGCACGGTATGCCTTCTCAGAAGCGCCAAAAAAGCCGTGTAATTCGACTTTGTATTTTGAGAAATAGTTTATTCACCGTGGGATTTTTGTCTGTGAGATATCGTTGAGATTACTCGCGAACTAGGACCACTTTTCCAAACGTAGTGCTTTTACTTGTTCGTCCCAGTCGGTTCCATCGAGCCACAATTCTTGTAACAGGATTTTAGATTGTATCATGATTGGCGAAAGCCATTCGAAAAGTTTTATCAAAGAAGATAGAATTCGGTGGTTTGTAATGACGGATAATGCAGATATTGACTCAGTAGTGTATGAAAACCGGTCAGGTATCGCATTCCATCGAATCCCCAAAGTTTTTGTTATACTTTTCTTTTCGAATTTAAGGAAATTGCGGTAATCTTTTTTAGTGGAGCACAGTTGACTACAAAGGAAACTGTTTTTAACTTAAAGTCGCGTAGTGGACTAGTGGGGGATTTTCTGAAAATACTTGTAATTCGTTTGAAATCTAGATCGTCTTTATGTACGACTATTTGCCTATACATCTTTTCCCTGTTGAATACGTATTTGAAGATAAGCCAATTTAAAATAAACAACATTAGGGCTGACTGAAGCGTGAGTCCCGTAAATAAAATGTAATTTAGGGAATTTCCACAACTTGACACATTGAAGACAACTCTTACCTTTGTGGTTTTTTTCTCTGATTTTAACACTGCAAATAAAAAAAAAATAGTATTTACTTTGTATGATTTTTTTTTTACTTGAATCCACTTGGGGGAAATTAGGGTATCGGGGTAGATTTTGTTTTGAACTACTCTTCCGCCCATTCCCGTAAATTTAAAATTGTTTTGTTTTGTAGGCAGTTGCAGCCTATTTTGTGCCGTAGACACAATAAAAGATCGCTGTGATCCTTGGTCTTTTAAGGGCCTGAGCTTAAACAGTTCTCCTCGGTGTGCGATGGAGATGACTGCTGCGGATAGTAGTATTGTGATTTTCGCTGTGTAGAGTTAGGGGCTTAATGCCTTTGAGCAGCATGGTACTTCTTGACAGTTTTCTGGATTTGTTGTTCCAACTAAACCTGTTGCTCTTGTTACATTTACGCTGTTTGGGGCTGAGGTGGAAGAATTTGTAATATGTAACATCGAATGATGTGTTTTATGGTAATAAACACAACTAAATTTGCTTTCACAATCATTAAGCATGTGCGCATGTGATACGCACTTTGTGCAAAGTCAATGATATTTAAATTTTAAAATCTCTGTGCATAGTTCGCATGACGCTTGTTTGAACTATTCAGATGTGAACGTTTGGTTTTTGAAGAAGCTTCTATTTAAGTTGTTGTTGTTACTGGTTTGGGGTCTTTGGAAGCTTCTATTAAGGTCATGGGATTTGGTTTAGTTATCTTTTTATCTACCCTTTCTGCGATTTCATACTGGGTAGTTAGGAAATTTTTCATTTGTTGCCACGTGGGGCATTTTTTCCTTGATGAGAGAGATTGCTCCCATAGAAATAACGATTTTTTGGTTATGCTGCGGTACACACATATATACAGTGGTCTGTGGAAATGTTTTGTGTCGATAAAACCGACAAACAGTTGGAAACAGTGGATTGAAGTTTACTATATTTTTCATTTGTTTTCTTTTGAATTTTTGGCAAGTTCATTAATAACGTTGTTTGCTTATCTACCAGTATTCGTTCGTTTTTGTATCTTGATTTCAGAGCTTCCCAAACCATTTGGAAATTGTCGTGATTTATTGCTTTTGCTTTTGTTTTGGATGGCTTATGTAAACGGTTGTGAACATATCCCGGAAGGACGGCCATTGTTCAAAGCCACCATGAAAAATTTCAGTGTCACATGCGGGAACCTTGTGGTGGATACACGAACTTGCCCTTGACCTTGATTTTGTGACAGCTACTCTCGGATGTAGAGTAGGTGAATTTTTTTTTAAATTATTTTTTTACATTGTACCTAGTATATAAAAGTAAAATACTAACAACAATTCTGGTCTAAATAATTAGGAGAGATACTTAAAAGCTAAATGTTAAGAAATACATTTGCTGCTACTGTTTTCTTACTAGGTCGGAAGGCTTCTTGCGTTTCAACCGGATTTCTCGCCCAGCAGTTTCAATGAGTCTGGAGGTTTCCTTATTAACGTGCTGTCTAAGACTCAGTTCGTGAGACTTTGCTAACTTAGAGATTGCATTTACCACTGAACTCACGTCTAGATCACGGTGCAGGTCATTAACCAAAGTCCTTAGAACCTTACTTTGAAAGCGCTGAATGCTGGCAATACAGCTTTGACTTGAGCAACCCCGTAGTAGGGCTCCGTAGGCCCAAACTGTCTTCAAGACTCGATTATATAAGTAAGCAACATTATAGTTAACTACGATAATGCTGGATAAGCAATTAACAAATCAACATCCGGCACGCGCAGTATAAACTACAGCCAGGAATTAATGCTGACCACCGATAATGCAACCACTGCAACAATTGCAATCAACATCCGGCACACAAGACACAAGTAAATAATTCAATAGCGCTAGCATAAGTAATTTTTAAGTTATAAATAATTGATAATCAAAATTGTAATTTTAGTCTTAGCTGAACATTTGATAATTAAAGGTCATTTTGACCAAAAAATAAAAGTTTTTTTAGCCGTTTTCATTTAACCGGCAATAATTGGCGCCCGAGCTTAAAAAAGCTTGTTCGGTTCGTGAAAGTCTAAAAGTCCCGTTAAAAAATATAGAATAAAACGCCGCGAAAAAGACAGTGAGTGTGAAAAGGATGGGAAAAGAGACTTCCTGGATGCTCCAACGACGAGGAATAACAGCGAAAGCTTACAGCCAATAAAGCCTACAGTAACAAAAACAGTGTGAGAAGGTGTACCTCAGTGCCAACAAGGAAAAGGGAGAAATACACGATCATCGGTTACGAGAACTATGAAGCTGCATATAGTGTAAGTAGCTTAAGAAATATAATTAATTATAAAAAAACATAGAGAAAAATTGTGAAAAAAGTTAAAAAAAAAAAATCTTAAATTATTAAGTAAAAGGAAAATTTTAATAAATTGTTAAGCTATAGAAATATTGTAAAAGAAACGTAAATATTGCCCTAGTTTTGCAAAAATCAAAAGAGAAAGATTTTTAAATTAACCAAAAAACTTTATGCATTTATATCAGTGGTTCCCAAACTTATTTTGTCTACCGCCCACTTTGAGAATAAATATTTTTTTAGCGCCTCCATTTTTTCACCTATTTAAAAACCACTATAACTTCAAATTAATTATTGTGACCTATATGTATATTAACGGAGAATTCTAAACGAAACTTTTACTATAACCAGCAACTTGAAACCTGAGCGCAGTAGGTAACATACAACGGCGCTTAGATCTCAAGTTAACTAATAAGAATGATTATTGAAACACAACTTTATTGTATTAAAACAGAGAATCTTTTATTAAAAATAAAACTAAAATAATCGATCCATATATAAAAACTAATGTGAAGGATGAATCTGATGCTGTTTAATAAGTTTGTTAATATTAGGTCCCAATTTACTCAAGAACAGTCGCAAGTCGCCACGTTCGGTAACAAGCAAACGATTTCTATTTTTAGTAAGCAGTGATGTCACAACACTAAATCCACATTCTCACAAATATGACGATGGGAATGCTATCAAGAACCGTTGAACGATTGACCATAATCTAGGGTACAATTGCGAGATCGGTTTTTGTAGCCAAAATTCTTGGTAACCATTTTTAAACTTGATTTTTTTTCCTCGTTTGTTGTCAATTCTATAAGTTCTTCTTCCAGCTGATGTGACATTGCTGTGTTGACATTTGAAAACGAATCCAACACCCAGTCTGGTATTTCCAAGTTCAAAATGTCCTGGTATCGTTCGGTGAAGCCAATGTGGAAGTTTTCCAAATGTTGACAGTAGGCAAACAATTCGTCGTTACTGCATGATACTGATAAATTTGGAATATTGTGAAACCCATTCCTGCCCAGATTATTTTTGTGTAGAAGCATTGGCTGCGAAAGCAGCAACGACGTTTTTTGTTATACTCTCGCAACAAAGTTGCTAAAGAGAGTATTATAGTTTTGTTCACATAACGGTTGTTTGTAAGTCCTAAAACTAAAAGAGTCAGTTATAGGTTTATATATACCAAAGTGATCAGGGTGACGAGTAAAGTTGAAATCCGGATGTCTGTCTGTCCGTCCGTCCCTCTGTCCGTCCGTCCGTGCAAGCTGTAACTTGAGTAAACATTGAGATATTATGATGAAACTTAGTACACGTATTTCCTGGCTTCATAAGAAGGTTTAGTTCGAAGATGGGCAAAATCGGCCCACTGCCACGCCCACAAAATGGCGAAAACCGAAAACCTATAAAGTGTCATAACTAAGCCATAAATAAAGATATTAAAGTGAAATTTGGCACAAAGGATCGCATTAGAGAGGGGCATGTTTGGACGTAATTTTCTTTGGAAAAGTGGGCGTGGCCCCGCCCCCTACTAACTTTTTTGTACACATCTCGGAAACTACTATAGGCATGTCAACCAAACTCTATAGAGTCGTTTCCTTCAAACATTTCCTTATACAGTTCAAAAATGGAAGAAATCGGATAATAACCACGCCCACCTCCAATACAAAGGTTATGTTGAAAATCACTAAAAGTGCGTTAACCGACTAACAAAAAACATCAGAAACACTAAATTTTACGGAAGAAATGGCAGAAGGAAGCTGCACATAGGCTTTTTTTAAAAATTGAAAATGGGCGTGGCGTCGCCCACTTATGAACCAAAAACCATATCTCAGGAACTACTCCACCGATTTCAATGAAATTCGGTATATAAGATTTCCTTAACACCCTGTTGACATGTACGAAATATGGGTGAAATCGGTTTAAAATCACGCCTTCTTCCAATATAACGCTATTTTGAATTCCTTCTGATGCCTTCTCTGTATAATATGTACATTAGGAACCAATGATGATAGAATAAATGAAATGTACGTAGGATACATTTTGCTATTTGTAAAAACATACCTTTAAAATTTAAAAATATAACATTTAATTATTAAAATACATAATATTTATTACTTCTAATTCAAACCTGTATAATCTTATTCATGTAAGAAATGAAATGTGCACTAACTTTGAAAAACGATTGTTTTTGTTTTTTTACATAGTCCTCAATACAGTTAAAATAAATGAAAATACAATTCAATACTCAAAGTACACAAATTAATCTAATCTAATTAATTTTACAGCAAAATAAAAAAATTTGTAAATAACGGATAATGAAATCTCGATTATCACTTTATCATGCGAGAGTATAAAATGTTCGGTGACACCCGAACTTAGCCCTTCCTTACTTGTTTTAATTAAATTTAGTTTATCGCCTTGCAGTTGGAGATTCATGTCGTTGAACAATTTATACAGGTCTGTCATGTAAGCTATATCATTCTTTGATGTTATGAGCTTGGCTTGAAATTCTGTATCTTTAGTTCCCAAGAACTCTATAACAGAGTCAAACAGGTTGTAGAATCGAGTCAGACAATTGCCTCTTGATAACCAACGAACTTCAGTATAAAACAACAAACGATTGAAATCCTCGTCATTAGTAACACAAAGCTGATGAAATAATCTATCATTCAAAGAATTGTTGCGGATTTTAATGGCTGCTTTGATGAGATATTGCAGTGATTGAAATAGTTTTTCACTTAAGTTTCTAGCAACTAAAGGTTGTCCATGAATAACGCAATGTACACCAAGGACATCTGGAATTTTATTTTTTAAGTGCTATTAAGCCTTTATGGCACCCTATCATAGCCGGAGCGCCATCCGTAGCAATTGAAATAATATTTTTCAAAGTAATCTCTTTCTCATCGCAAAACTTTTCCAATATATTGAATATAGTTTCGCCTTTTGTATCGGTATCTAAATTTCTAGCAAATAATAGTTCTTCACATATTTTCTCATCTTTAATAAACCTCACGTAAGACAACAATAATGCTTCATTAGTTGGTAAAGTGGACTCATCGAGCTGAATTGAGAATTGGCTTGTCCTCAGGTGATCGCACAATGATTCTTCAATGTTTTCAGTCATTTCATCAATTCGTCTTTGCACAGAACTATTACTGAAAGGAATTTTTCGGATAATATCTGCGCGCGGTTTATGAAGCACGGTAGTTATTACTTCATTTATTGCTGGCATTATTAACTCTTCTCCAATGTTATGTGGTTTGCCTTTTTGAGCAATTAACAAAGAGATATTGTACGAAGCTTGAAGTTCGTCGTCATCTTGCTTAGCAGCCGCCGAAAATAGTTTTGCTATACTTGGCTGAGTATTATGCTTCTTCTCTGGGTCTTGAAAATATGCTACATTCTTATCTCTCTTATTTGGATGCATTTTATTCAAATGATCTTGCAGTCTTGAGGGCTTCATTGCTTCATTCGAAAATGTTTTTAGACATAGAAGACACAAAGGCGAGGATGGGTTTGTGGGATTTTCAATGAATCCGAATTTGATATATTCCGCACAGTATTGCCGTCTCTTCTTTTTTACTTCCGACATTGTTTTGCTTTGAGAAATACGTTTAACTTCGCGAGTAGTGTAAAGGAGGCGTAAGTAATGCTCATCTATTGCACGCAAAACCACAAATGAATATAAAATAAATATTACGTTGTTTATATGGGAATGCTTAAGCACAATTATTATATGGTAGTCCAAAAATATGAATTCTTATTTTTCCTAGAAATGCATTTGTAAAAAAAAAGGATCTTTCTCCTTTTCGTATTATCATATTTTCTCCAGAAATACATTTATAAGAAAGGATAAAGATCCTTTTTTTATTTTCCACATAAAAGATTTATGGAGTTCAAAAGCTCAAAACGTGCGCTACATCAGCTATTTACCCGTCGTCATTTCGCAAGTGATAAAATAAATTTTTCAAGAGCTCAAAGCATGCGCTACATCAGCTCGAATCTTCCTACCTTACACCTTTGCGCAAATAATTATATTATGATAGCAAATGCCCACATACAGATTTGGCAATGGCAATAGCAATACGTTTGACAATTAGTATTCTATAAATTCTATCCTGTCGAGATGCCCCGTTATGAAGCGGAGCGACCGATTGACATGATTTTCATTTTTTTTATATTCAATAAAATAGGACAGATATATGAACTACGCGGAGAGAAATATAGAACCGAGTTTGAGCAATCTTTTAATTCATATTAGTTGATGTTCACAAGTTGTTGTTGAGAGTCGAGAGCTCATGTAGTCGTTGTCTAAGAGGCCTCCTAGCTAAATAAAATTACAAATACCCCCCCACGCCTCTACACAACGCCCCCATTTTCTTTCTGGGTCTCTTACCTCCCCCCTTGACACCTGCAGCGCCCACAAGGGGGCGTTATCGCCCACTTTGGGAAACACTGATTTATATTAATAAATCAAGAACCAAACAGAATTCTCGTTTTAGCTATAGTATAAGTAAATATAAATAACCAAAAAAATGAAATACGGCTTGAACAGCCAATAACAAACTAAACTGAAAATAATATTGCTTAACTCTGCGATTCCGTAGCCAACTCAGGAGTTGACTGGACCCTCCGGTGTAAAAAGCACCCTTCCTAGAAGGGATAACAAAAAATATAAATATTCAAACTAAAATAGTAGTATAAAATTTTGAAAAAAATAAACAATTTAAAAATGGCAAATCCAAACAATCTAATTAGACCCTCCGTTCTCTGGATTAATCCTCTTGCTGCATCAACAGCACCGTCAGACCCTAGTAACACAATTCCGCCAGAATTGGCGAAGATGATAAAAAATATGGTAACTTTAGCAATAGAGGCAAGTGTACCTAATATAGTACATAATATTCTTAATAATAAAATAAACTCGGTCATTACGGACCAAACAATCGACGAACAATTCGAAAACAACATGAATGAAATGGATAAGATTCCAGACGTTGTGATATCCCTAAGGGTATTTTCAGGAAATGCCTCAGAATTTAGTTCCTGGAAAAAAAGTGTCGAACGCATTTTAAGAATCTACGAACCCTTGAAAGGGACACCTAAATATTTCGGCATTTTAAATGTCATCAGAAATAAGATAATTGGAAAGGCAGATATAGCCTTAGAATCCTACAACACCCCCTAGACTGGACACCAATCTCCCACTGCTTGACTACTCACTACGCAGACAAACGAGACATAGGCTCTCTAGAGTACCAAATGACATGTTTCATACAGGGACGAATGACAATTAACTAAAATTAACCAAAAGGTATATGGACACTTATCTTTACTTCTGAACAAGATAGGATGTATGGAGATAGGAGAAGAAGCAGTCCACTTGTTAATGGAGAATTACCGCGCCGAAGCAATCGATACTTTTATAAGAGGACTTTCTGGTGATCTTCCCCGGCTACTTGGCATTAAAGAACTAAAAAGCCTACCCGAAGCCCTCCATCTTTGTCTCAAATGAGAAAACCAAAGCTTCAGAGCTTTTCACGCTAATAACCAAACCTCTATCAAACCATCAACTTCTCGTCAACAACAGCCACGACAGCAATACACCCAACCCAGATATAATCAACCATTAAACCCTCAAACCACATCCAAACATTATCCTGAACTTGCTTATCTACCAAACTACCATAGCAACCAACTGAACCTTAATCACTCTAACATCCAACAACATTCAAATCGGAATCCAAATCAATTTAGTAAACAATATCGGCAACAAAACCAGAATCTATAAAGTCCACAGCAAAACATTGCTCCTCCTAGACCCCCTAAACCACCTCAACCGATGGACGTGGATGAGAGTATAAGGACAAGAGCCGTTAATTACGCAAATCGGCCAAAACCCCAAGAATTCGGTAAAACACCATCAAACGCATCAATGATAAATAACCTCCCACAAAAAATGCAAAGAAACTTTCACATAAAGTCTAGCGAACCACCAGAGAACCAATACAACGAAATTTTATACAACTACAATGACCAATCCAACTACGATTGAAGATCCACTCGACCTCACTGACGTACATTTTTTAGACTAAATAGCTCTTCTCTACCCTACTTCAGGTGCAGGACGAAGAGTGGCGACATAATGCAAATATTAGTAGACACCGGATCCAATAAAAATTACATACAATCAAGCTTAGTAGAAAATGCAATAGCGAACAATACTCCGTTTCTAGCCAACTCAGTAGGCGGCAAAATAAAAATTACTCACCATACATATCTAAATCTTTTCAATTTAGAAAAGTGCAAATTAAAAATTTTTCTATTGCCAACACTCACCACTTTCCATGCCATATTAGGAAACGATAGCTTAAAAGCACTTTCAGCAATCATACACACAAAAGAAAATTACATGGTAATAGCAAATACGAGAAGAATTTATCAGAAGCAATATAATGTACAGGACGTTAACATAATACATATCCGCGACGAACATATGAGTACAGTAGAAAAACATGTATATATTAATAAAATTCCCTATGAGGATATCGTAACCTGTAGTAAACATAAGGTATTTGGAATAAAAACAAAATGTAATGAGAATAATCATATAAGAATTTTTAACTATAAGAATATGATAAATATTAGTAATACTACTTGTGTCCCGCAACTACTCAGAAGCGAACCAGTAGAATGCACTCAAATAAATAACCAGCACATTCCATTGATAGGAAATATCTTGCCTGGCATCAGATTATTAAACCAGTATAATGGCACAATTGAAATCGATAACCAAAAAATAAATCTTGTGGGATCATACGCCGTTCAATATCGTAATTCCACAGTTTTAATCGACAACCAAAAACACTCTTTTAATGAAATATTAACTAGCAAACCATTACCCGCAATCCTACAGTAAAATATCCCTTCGAACAAAGAGGAAGAAATTCTCAGCCTTGAGATGATGAAGGAACTCCACATAAATAACACCAATCATATACAAACACTGCAGACAACCCACACACAGTAGTTATTTGCCTGATCAGTCTAGCAACAATAGGCACTGCATCAATCATAAGGAAGAATTGTAAGACAAAACTAATAGAACCATCGAGCTACAATGTAAACGTGAATGTGGCCAATAATAAAGAAGACACATCGGAAACTCCCACGTCAAAAGTGCCAATAACCCTAATAGTTTAAACCAACGAGGACGTTCGTTTTTGACGGCGGAGGAGTTAGCAAAATTAAAGTTAACTGCGATAATGCTGGATAAGCAATTAACAAATCAACATCCGGCACGCGCGGTATAAACTACAGCAAGGAATTAATGCTGACCAACGATAATGCAACCATTGCAACAATTGCAATCAACATCCGGCACACAAGACACAAGTAAATAATTCAATAGTGCTAGCATAAGTAATTTTTAAGTTATAAATAATTGATAATCAAAATTGTAATTTTAGTCTTAGCTGAACATTTGATAATAAAAGGTCATTTTGACCAAAAAAAAAAAAGTTTTTTTAACCGTTTTCCTTTAACCGGCAATAATTTATAATAACAGTTTGTGTTGTATTGACAGCTTTGATTTCCTGCCAACTTGGTGGTAAAGTTTACCACGTTTCATATCAAGCTCGCTCCTTATTTTTTTTGACATGCTTTTTCCAGCGTAGCTTAGCATCTAAGGTGATACTTAGGTACTTAGCTCTGTTATGGTGTGGTATAGGAATGTTATTTATATAAATTGGACAATATGACGGCTTTTTCAATGTAAAGTCGACATGAATTGATTTGGTATCATTTAATTTGATGCGCCACTTAGATGCCCACTTAGTAATTGCGTTGACTGCTGTCTCCACTGTCGACTAGATACTGAAGTTGACTCTCCAGCTACTAACAAAGCTGTGTCATCCGCAAATGCCGCTGTCATATAACTAGAATCAGATGGGAGGTCACTGGTAAAAAGCAAATAAAGCATTGGCCCCAACACGCTTCCCTGGGGAACACCGGCTTCTATCGGTTGCAAGTTTGAATACACATCCTCTTGCTTAATGCGGAAGTATCTGTCTTTTAAGTATGAAGCTATTATTTCACAAAATTGTTTGGGTAGCATGTACATATTACAATTTTTGAAATTAACGATTCGGTTCGATTCGTGTACCTGGTCAATTATTGAATGGTGGTCACGAAAGCCAAATTGATGTGTTGGTATTAGGTGTTTCTGAGCGATTATTGGCTTGAGCCTATTTATGAGTACATTCTCAAAGATTTTAGATAAGGCTGGCAGCAGCGAAATTAGTCTGTATGATGTAACATCGTGTACTGGCTTACCCGGCTTAGGTATCATTATGACCTCAGATACTTTCCAAAGCGATGGCACGTGTCTTAGGCATAAAGCACTGTTTATAATGTTTACAATTTTTTTTATACAATTCTTTGGTAAATTGCGTAATATTTCTCCAGTTATTAAATAGTACCCATGTGCTTTTTTGAGTCTTGTGTTAACGATAAGATTTTTAATTTCTTTAATAGTAACAGGAGAAATGCTAATGAGTGGATCCATCCAACTATTTTCACAGTTTATCTCATACCCATCGTTAGGCGTAAATGTGTTTCTCAAATGATTTGCAAATACAGCTACTTTCTGTTCATTCGTTTTGGCCCATGCAGTTTGGTTTAGTTTTAATGGTGCTACATGTTTTATTTGTTTATTAATATTATGGATACTTTCTAAGATGTGTTTTGTGTATTTGGTACCACTTATTTGGTGTACTCTTCCACGCAGCGTTTTGAATTATTTTTGTGAAATTTTCAACCTCACAGTCCAACTCGATACCAGTCGACATGTGCTTAAGCTTTGGGTCGACTTTATTCAATATACTTTTAAATTTATACCAATTAGTGTGTTTATTACATAATTTTGGCTTGGCGGCCGAAATTATTGGCTTTTCATGCAGAGTTAGTAGCACTGGAGAATCGTTAGAGCTTAGCAATCTGTAATACATGAATTGAGTTTTGGTATTTTATTGATTATAAAAAAGTCCAGAAGGTCTGGCAATTTCTGTCTATCTGTAGGCCAATAAGTGGGTTTTCCTGTAGAAACAAAATTGCATCCAACTGTTTGTATAGCTTTGAGAAGTTCTTGACTTTTGGTTGTAGTTAAACGAGATCCCCAGTGAGTGTGCTTGCGTTAAAGTCGCCACCAATGATATACCTTCCGTCATATTTTTTTAATAAACTCATATTCGTTTCTATTTTTATATTATGTCTAGGTGGACTATATAGAGCAATAAGATACAATGGGTCATTGTGCAATTTAACTGAAATTGTTGTAGCTTGAATTTTTTCCATCTTAATCGGATCTTCCTCGCAGTGTTCAATATTGCTTTTGATAATTATAGCGCTCCCTCCACGTGCTGAGTTTGCCGAGTGTGGTGTGTGATTTAATTCATAATTTTTAAATTTTAAAAATGATTGGTTCGTAAAATGCGTTTCTGATAACAGACATATATCAATATTTCTGTCGTGTAGAATAACTTCTAATTCATTTTTACTTTTGGAAAGACCATTAGCGTTCCATAGCATTATTCTCAAAAAGCTACTGTTCATCAATAGATTGTAGATGGTACTCAAGGTCGTTGAGCCGCTGATTAAAGGACTTAAATAGTTTCTCTTGCTCATTTAGGTTATCCGAGATTTGGGATAACGGACTACTTTTTTGAATTGTATTTGAATGGCCTTGTTTAGCTATTTGCGCAAATAAAGCTTTAGAACTGGAAGGAAGGGATTTTACTTCTCCTGTATTCACAACGGGTTTGTTCGTCAGAGCATTGGCATTCTCCACAACTGAATTACCATTCTTTTTATCTCTAAGTTTTTGCAGTTCTTTTGCGACGACACAACCACGGTAGCTTGCAGGATCAGGATCGCCGCAGTTGCAACATTTAGCAGGGTCTTTTACAACTTTGCGGCATTCAATAGTAGGATGTTTGCCTCCACATATCACAATACCTCGATGGCTTACCACAAAAGTTTGTTGTATGCCCAAAAGATTGACAGTTTTTGCACTGTGGAATTAATTTAGATGCTTTAACTTAAGGCTCAACTTTGACAACGGTACTAAGAATGGTTTTGATCTGGTGAATTTTCTTAGGTGCAATTGCCTTAATTAATTTTTATACTCTTGAAACCAGTTGCTACAGAGTATTATAGTTTTGTTCACCTAAATGTAAGCGTAATAGATATAGGGTTATATATATATAATATAAATGATCAGGGTGACGAGAAAAGTGGAAATCCCGATGACTCTCTGTCTGTCTGTCCGTCCGCGCAAGCTGTAACTTGAATAAAAATTGAGATATATTAATGAAACTTGGTACAAAGAAAATTTCGAGTTCGTAGACGGGCGTAATCGGACCACTGCCCGCCCGCAAGTCGCCATTACCCGAAAACATATAAAGGGCCATAACTACATAGGCACTTGAATAAAATATAAATCTGTTATTTGGTACAGATGATCGCATTAGAAAGTGACACCTGTGGGAAAAGTTTTTGGATAAATAGGCGTGGCCCCACCCTCTAATAAATTTAACGTAGTATATATCTTCTAGTCTTAGTCTTACTGTATGCCACCTTAAAACCAAAAATTGTTCGAACCCGTTACCTATAGTTGACGTTTGCTAGAAAAAATTGGTCAATGTCTGAGATATATAATTGAAATTCAGGGATATTACTTCTCTGACAACGGTATGTTAAAATGGGCTAAATCGGACGAATACTTCCTTATAAAAGATCTTCAAACTTCCGGGTGACTTTTTACCGCATATATTGGCCAATAAGTGAGTTATCCCAATGAAAGTAAAAGAGCGTGTTTTATTCATGACAATATATCTTTGTGTAAATAAATTTGAGCATGAACTTGAATTACTCCATATAACTAATATCAGGATTTTCGAACATCCGACTTACTTTACTCTACGATACTACCCCAACTTCTATATATTACAGACATATGTATAAGGATACCGAGGATTTAAAATTTCCTGGTAGATCTGAGTTATCAGATTCTACTATGCCGTCATAAGAAGCTTAGAGGCGTATCCAAAATTTTTTTAAATTTTTCCTTTTGATTTCTAATGCCGATTCAGAGTTGTCCTGAATCGGCGAAGATGAAAACCGAGTGCAGTATCTTATTAATCTGTCACTCTCAGCAATGAATTTACTGTATGTTATGTATTTCCCCTTTTTTTGTTTCGTAGCACCTTTATTTGAGCGTGTAACTTCTGCAGGTGTACATGGACTTTTCTTTGGAACTTTTAGCAACTGTGTTGGTTTAGGTTTTTTGAGTCTGACTTCATATAAAAGATGTGACGAATAAATAAAAAATGTTTTAAAGAAAAGTAGATTAGTATACTTTTAGGAAAAGTTTCGTATATATGTGGGTTTGTATAACATGTTGAAACTCTTTTGTAAATTGAAATTTAAAAGAAAATCAGTAAAAACGGTGGCTTTTGATATACCGAAATTACTTTTTAAATTTCAAAAATATTTTCGTATATATGTATGTATGTATGTGTTTGGACGAGAACACATAATGTAACAAAGAGTTTTGAATAAGATTAAGAGTTTTTCTAATTGGCAACCCTAGCTGATCAATGGCGGCGAACGTGCAGCCTACGGAAAAATGTGACGAAACATTCAAATATCATTCTAATATAAAAGTACCTAAAATTGTAATTTGTATTGTTTGTGAAAGTGTTTTTCATGAAGGAGATTTTAACAAGTATTAAAGTAAAAAGGGTCTATATGTCGGAAAACGATTAGTGGTGTGTTCTGATCATAACATTGAAAACATAACCTCTGCCGACCACGCCAGACTTGATGAAAACGCTAAGAAAATTATCGCACATGTAAAACTGCGTGAAAAAGAGGAGCTTAAAACATGTCTTAGTGCTAGTGTTTTGTTGGATACATCAAACCCTCAAGAACTACTAAATAAAACAGTGAGGAATACTGATGAAGCCCAACTGATCAACGACAAAGTGGAAATTGAACTATTGCGGGACTTAAACTCATCTTTTAGAACTGCGCAAAGCTGAAGTAAACAAAAGTAAATCTCATGCTGAAATTCTAAAAGAAAACACTAAAGAAAAATTTATGGTTATTTATGGTATTGTTATAAGAACTAAAAACAAGTCAGTAAATAAAAATTATTCCCAGATCTTTAAAAATAATATTATAGCGAATACCAGTGCGCAGATAAAAAACGTCTATCAACAAAAGCAAGTGATATTTTTTTAAAGTGAAAAAATAAAGAAGATGTCTCCAGAACCAAGTCAGTGCTTCCTGAAAAACTTGGTGATAATTATGAAGTTGATCAGGAAAAACTTAACTCGCCTAAAATAAAAATAAGGAATTAGGAAGAACTGGTTGAAGACTTATGTAATAGAAACAGCGCTTTCTTTGACGGTGATTATAATATCGTTGCTGACTTTAATAGTGGTAAAAAAAAGCGTAGCATAATATTAGAAGTGTCTCCTAATATCTATATTAGTGTCATGACATCGAGAGTAGTCCACGTCGGATATAAAAGCTGTCGTGTCTTTGATGCTTTTGACTTAAGTATGTATTACAACTGCGGCCGCGCCAATCACTGCCACAAAAAATGTAATAATGAAACTGTGTGTCTAATCTGCCCTGGAAATCATGACACCAGAAAGTGTACCAGTACTGTCAAGAGATGCGTTAATTGAATGTATTACAATAAGCAGTATAATAAGAGTAACTGTATAGCACGAAGCAACTGATGTCAGGGCCTGTGAATGTCTTAAATTTAAATATAATAAAATTATTAAGTGTACTGATTATCCGATGAGCCCATTGATACTGACACATATTGGTAAATTACCAGTGCCGGAGAGGGCGTCAACATAACAATACTAAACTAACTACTACTAATACTACTATACATGGATACCGACAGTGATTAAGAGGTAAACTGTGTAATTGAAGAATCTGTGGTTAGCTTAGAAGAATTAAACGTAAAAATTAGTGATAGGGATGTATTGATACTACATGTTAATATTAGAAGCTTAAATGCTAATTATGAGAAACTTGAGTTATTTCTTAACAGTCTACAATCCAAACCACATGTTATAGTATGTACAGAAACGTGGAATTTAATAACTTATCAATTTTTTGCATTAAAAGATTATAGCATACACTATAATCACAGTATGGTAAATAGAGTGGATGGGGTTGTAATTTATGTACTAAATTCATTGGTACAAACAATAACGGTAGATATTAACGGTCGCTCCAATTTTATCTCTACCAATATAAATATTAATAATAACTCACATTTAAAAATAACTGGAGTTAATACTAGATGCCATGATAAAAGTAAAGATGAGTTTATAGACAACTTAAAAAACTATGCTGAATCTAATGTGAAAGTCAAAAATCACATAATAGTTGGCGACTTCAATATAAATTTAAAAGACATGGACTATCACGCGGACTTACTCATATCTGAACTCTTAAACTTAACTTACATTTCATATTTCAATGATACCACTAGACCAAACAACGACAATGGAACTTGTATAGATAATATGTTCGTTAAGACTAACATTAACAATATTAACTCAATTACATATAAACATACGCTTACTGATCACTTTCCAATATTTTTATCGCTAAAATTGCAATATGTTAAAAATAATGTTGTAGCTTGGAGTGACATTTTATGCATACAGGATCCTAATATAGCAATTAACAACTTCATAGATAAAATTCAAACCAACACACAAAATGCTCATATAAAATCTAATAACAATAAACATAAACTTAAACCTCGTAAAAATTGGATCACGACTGGCATTATGAAGTCATGTCGTACCAACGAAAAACTATATAATAAATGGAAAAGGAATTTTGATAATTTTGAACTGAAAAAGAAAATATCTAAATTACAGTAAAAATCTAGATAAGGTAATTAAAATTGCAAAGTGCAAGCAAGCAACTATGGAAATATATTAATCAGAAACTAGGTAGAAATTTAAATAAATTAAATAATATATATCTAATAATTGACCATGGTTTAAAGATTACAAATCAAACCCGAATAGCTGATACATTTGTAAATTTCTTTAGTAATGTTGGTATTGACTTAGCGGCTAAAATGAAAACCACAGGAAACAAAACTAATACTAGAATAGAGAATAATGTAAAATCAATATTTTTAAATCCAACAGATGAAATAGAAATACGGAAAATAATTAACGGTCTAAAAGACAAAGCTGGAGGTCTTGATGGTATTAATGCAAAAGTTCTAAAATTAATAAGCAATTTCATTAGTAAACCACTAGAATATATAATGTATTTAACAGCTGTATAATTACTGGTGTTTGGCCATATACACTTAAATGTGCAGAAATCCTACCAATTTATAAATCAGGTGCCAAATGTAAAACTATTAACTATCGTCCTATCTTTTTAATCTCTAACTTAGCTAAAATTTTTGAAAAGATAATACATGAGCGTCTCTATAACTTTATAACTGATTGTGAAATTATAAATAATAATCAATATGGCTTTTTTGAAAAGTAAAGGCACCAAAGATGCTATTGTAGATATTACTAATTTTATATACACAAACCTTGATCAGAATAATAAAACAGTAATAGCTTTTCTTGATTTAGCCAAAGCATTTGACACGGTAGATCATAAGATCTTAATTGAAAAATTGTACAAATATGGAATCAGAGGCATAACAGCTGACTTAATGAATAATTATTTATCAAACAGATACCAAGTTGTTAAATGTATGAAGGTAAAAATTAAAGCATGTAAAGTTCAAATTGGTGTACCACAAGGCACGGTCCTTGGGCCACTGTTATTTATATTATACATAAATGATATTTTCAATCTATCATCTGAAAATAATATAGCAGCATACGCTGATGATACAATAATAAAATGCTCCTGTAAAACTTGGGATGAGGCTCAAACCAAAATGACTGAATTAATGGATAAGATTGGGAATTGGCTGTGCAATAATTATCTAACTCTTAATGTTGATAAATACAATTATATAGCATTTGGTATCTATAAAGATAGTTTACCAAATAATTTTGAGATAAGGATTATGATAAGGTAATTAGCGGGGTTGAGCATTGTAAATATTTGGGCCTAATTTTTGACTACCACATGAGATGGTATGAACACATCAAAGAGGTCATGAAAAAAACTAGATACTTTATATTTATGTTCTCTAAGTTCAGAAACATAATGAATAAAAAAACACTGAAGAAGATTTACTACGCCCTATTCGATAGTATTGTTAATTATGGTATCATTGCCTTGGGCGGTAGTTATAAAAATGTAATGAACATTCTTGAATTCAAACTAAATTAATTAGTGCTACTTGTGAAAAAAATGATAGACAAATACTAGGTATTAAAGACAAATTCATAGCAGGATTATTATTCTATCATTACGATTCCTGTAAAAAAGAATGTTACAATTACGAGGGTATAACCAGAGCTAAGTCTTTAATATTACCAAAGATTAATTAGAACATAGCATATAAGAACTCAAAATATATAGCAGTTAAGTACTATAATAAATTACCAATGGAATTAAAGTCACTAAATATTAAAAGAAAAAATGATAAAAGAAAAATTGTAAAGTGGATTGTAACGCTATAGATTAAATATTAGAACGCAAAGTCATTGTATAATTTTAATGATACTTGTAAGGAATAAGATAGAAAATTGTGATAACTAGATTTCCAGGCCTATGAATAGGTGTTAACTGTAACACCTCTATAGGTGCATACTATGTATTTATATACTTTGTATCCTGGTGATTAAATAAAAAAATAAATTATATGAGAAAATTTTGCGTATTTCATTTAATTTCAATTTAATTTTATTGAATTACCAGCTGACTCCGCAGGCGTTGTCTTGCGTGAAATTATGTGTTTTGAAATGAAGAAAAGTTGAATGTACTATATTTTTTGTTTAAGGGAGTATTCTAGTCTAAAAATTTGAAAAAATCAAAATTTTTTTTACATAATTCGATAATTTTGATATTCAAAAATATCTCCCTAAAAGGATTTTTCAAAACTCAAATTATTTTCAAAATTATAACCATTTTAGTGACGTGGCAACTAGACCGTTGAGCGAACATCTTATAACGTAAAACCTTAAACGCGTTTTTCTCAAAACTCCTTTTTTTGATGCGGTAGCCACAATATCTCAAGCTCTAATCAGTCGATTTATTTGAAAATTTAAGAAATTTTAAGAAATTTGGCATGAATATTCTTTAAATATATCTTTATCACTGGATCAACAAAAAATAAAAATTTGAAATTTATAATACTTAAAAAAAAAATCGAAAAAATTGAAAATCTAGTGACAAAATCTGCCTTGTTTTTTGAGTAGCCGCCATATTATGAAAAAAAAAAATATTTTTAGTTTTGCTGCTTCATGACATAGCGACATTCGTATTCATTAAGAATCTGTCATTGTTTTTTTTTTCAGATGACGACAAGGGTAGAAATCATGGCGATGAGGACACGGCCTCTTTTTTCTCCCTTTCCTTCAAGGACGCATAACTCGATGGAAAAAAAAAATTTTAAGAAATTTATTTTGCGTACTCTTCTAAGTTTAATAAGCAAATGATAAAAAACGGATAGTAAAAATATCTAGTGCTTCTTTTTTATTAGTTGTTGAAAAAAGCTCGAAATACGAGCCTCTAGACTAGAATACCCCTTTAAATCATTTATTTGCGATTTTTCTAAATTTTATTCAATGTAGCGCACCTTGATAAACAACAGGTTTTGGTTTCTGTAACTGTATAGGTTTAAACTGAAATGGCAAAACGTTGGAACTCAAAGGAATTCGTAGAATCAAGCATTCAGTCCCCTTGTATTCGATAGCTGCGTCACAATCAGTTGGGTTCCATTACACAGTTTCGGCGCAGAAAGATTGCGAAACATAATAATGACAGATCCAACTTTTAGACGCAAATGATGCGGGGCATACCGAGCCTCTCCAAAGAATGTAGAAATTCTACTGGATAATGCACGGTTCCGTCTTCATTGTCAAGATGATCGCAATTTTCCCATTTCCAATTCTTAGCTAATACGATGAAAATGTCTTCGGCAATGTATATTTTGTACGTATCCCATAAGTGACGCAGATTTGAAGGCTAACACGTTGAAATGATCATCGCGAAAAGGGTGCGAACTTCAGTGGCATGCGAAGTAGTTATCGCATCGTCCATCTTTTGATCCCAGCGATTACCAGTTTCCAGCAATTCGAATTGCTGGCATACTTCTCAAAAAGTTGCACACACCGTACTACTCACAGTACGCAATGACTCAAATGAATTTGAATCGCGTACATTAATCAATAGCAACCGAAGGTAGAAGCAATCATCGTTTTTCGGGTGGATTGTGTAAATTCATCTTAATGCATTTGTTGAGAACACACCTATGTCCATCTACTGGTTGGCCTTCTTTTCTGTGTAAACATTTCTTCGACGATGCATTCTATGTATAATATCAAGGCATTTCCGAATAGGGCAATTACTGACGCAAGTCGAGAAAATACTCGTCAATGTCAATTTTGTTGTTGGCGGTGTTTCCGTTGAAATACATACTTTGACAATAGTAGGAAAAGGTTCATGAATTGCTAAAAAAAAATACCCTACAAAGCGCTTCATTGCTGTTCATGTATCGACCCATTTGATAATATCTCGTTCAAGGTCAATAATCGCCATGTTGCTTTCTTTGGTGACGTACTTACAAACGTATTTGATCGATTTCAATACTCAACATTGGTTGATATGAAGTGGGATTGTGGTGTCCGCAAGGTCCATGAACCATATTGGTTTTTATCACTTTGTATAATACTGGTTCTTTCTCTGCATCAGAAACTTAAGCAGAAATGATTTCATCAATTTGAGATGGTGTACCCACCATCCACCATCCAAAGAAGAATGTGTGCGTGTGGCAAACTTCTATTTTGCCACTCAACAGAGTGCTATATGCAGCATCACATACATATGTATACGATGCTTCCATATAAAGTCCATCAAACATCGTAGTTGTTGTTTGAAAAGTCGTGCTGTAATATCGTGATGATCGCTTACTGATTGACAGCGATCCATAATTCCACACGTATATCATCGCATCCTGGGAGTATTGATGGCAAAAAAAAAAACGCCGACCGACATTAGCGCGATCTTTTCGTGCTTTCGTAACCAATTTCAATCTGTAATTGGTCACTTAGTGTGAAACACATACATATGTATGTATAAAGTTTTCACTGAATAATTTTCAATAATTTTTCTTTTAAATAGCTGGAATAAAAAAGCAAACGACCGAAATGGAACGATTCAAATAATTTACAAATCAAAAAAAAAAAAAAAAACAAAACAAAAAAATTTGTGTGGAAAAATGTTAATTTTTAGAATTGTCCAATTTGGAAAATAGATAGTAGCCGATTCTCAGATCTACCGAATACGCATATAAAATTTGGTAAAAATCGGTAAAGCCGTTTCGGAGGAGTACGGGTATTAACATTGTGACATGGAAATTTTATATATTGGATACAAAAGCTAGTAATTTCCGTATCGTTTGAACAAGTCAAAAAGTGTATTTCTAAAATCAAGCACATCAGATGTTTTACCTGTAGTTAGAAATATGTCAAGAAAATCTTTAGTCCCTTATCACACGCGGCAACTTTTGTTGCGGCAACTCTTGGTTTATAGGCGAGGGGGCGACGAGGAGAGGAGAATCGCGCCGAGTTTCCAGTGTTCAGCAACTCGCTTTGTGTTCTTATTCGTAACAGTTCGCTGCGACGTTTTTCGGCATTCGTGTCCTTTCTTTCGTAGTACATAGTTGCATTTGCGTATATTTTTTTGAAAATAATATTTTGAATATATTTAAAAAATTTAATTTCATCTTTTGGTAAGTAATTTGCAAATATGTATGCAGATATACATAATATAATATAAATATTTTGGAAAATGAAGTATGACAAAAAAATCGAATTAATTAAGGATATTGTGAAATGTATGGAAAAAGCCATACAAGTTGATTCAGACGATAGTAAAAAGGGTGATATATGTGAAAGTCTGTCATATAATCTTTGTTTTAATTTTGAATTATAAATAAAATGTATATCTTAATTGACAGAACTGATTAATATATGTGTTAGAGCGGCCCAAATACCTATAAGGAAAAAGAAACCACAATGGGTTAAAGTAAAGAGTAGACAATGGGTTAAAGTAAAGTGAAAGAGAATGAGAAAAAAAACTCGAACAGAGTTGCGCAACACAAGTTGCTCGTGTGAAGGTACTGGGCGACAGCAAAAGAGAATCGCCCGAGAATTAGCAACAAAAGTTGCTGCGTTTGATAAGGGAATTAGGAACAACATATAATCAAGTACTTACATACATATAAACACAATGTTATTATAAATTTTTTGATAACACACCATCAAATTATAAAGTGTTGAGTGTCATCTAGAAGCACATAAAATCACTAAGGGAATAAAAAAATAGTTTATTTAGTCATTACGTCCACCTGTGTAGCAGGTTCACACAAACTCTGCGCGACCTTTTTCGCCAAGATCCCTAATGCGTGCTGTAACGCGTATCACGAATCAATCATTCATATACTACCCATGTTTTGTTATAACTGTTGTCGAACCAAAAAACGAAAACAATAAAAACGCTTTGAAATACCAGTTATATTAAGCCACAATCAATAATGATGGTAGTGTTAATCGCTTTGCATACATTTTTCACTTACAGGTACTCTAAGTTATAACAAATCGAATCCAATAAAATTTTTTGTGAGATTAGTAGCTGGATTCTCTAATATGTAGGGTTATCACATTCCCTGATTTGTCAGGGAATTCCCTAGTTTTGACCTTCGGCACTGATTCCCTGATTTTCGTGAAAAATGCACTGATTCCCTGGTTTCCTCCTGAATCGGCGATTTATTTAATTATTATTATTTTTTGAGCGAATGCTTGAAAAAAGTGAGCGTTTCAGTCTACTTGGGCGTTTTGAATTTCATACCATAAAATCTTTTTTCAATTCTCAGAAATATTAAGGAAGCACAGTTTCCACTTGGTGGTCAAAAACTTGTGATAAATAACCAGTGATCATGGCACCGCCAGCCAAAACGAAAACCAGAACCGTCCACACATTCAGTAGAACGCTGCGAAAAAGATTTCCAAATTTCGAAAAAAGTAAAAAACTGACTTATCAGCGCACTGCATTATTTGTGATTCTGAGGTTTCTGCCTTTTACAGGGGTGGGTTTCTATTCAAATTCTTTTTTTTAATTTTTCAAAACATATAAATGACAGAGAAAGTATTTTTTCTTGCTTATTTGGGATGCATGATTGCATGTATGCTTTTATATTGAATTTTTTATATAATAATCCTTACCCTTATTAATGTTTTTTTCTTCAATTTTTGTATGAGGGTCTGATCTTAAAAAACACAACAACTCTGAGAAGCATCGAGAAAACGTCAGATCAGCATCGTCATCGAAGCCCTTAAACTCCTACTTCGTCCAAAAGACATCACCGCAGGAAATGAAAGTGTTGGCAGTAGAAGGAACCATGACATTTCATACAGTAAAGCATCCTTATAGTTTTGACTCAACGATTCTGAGATAGAAATAAAAATTTTCTATTTTTTTGTTTTGGCCCCCATTGTGTTGATGTCGTGGTAAAAGACTTGAAAGAAATCTTTTTTGTAGCATTAGTATATATGCCTCCAATCATGGAAATCACAAACTTTTTCCTTTAGTTACTCAATATTTCGATTACCAAAAAGATGGCATCCGAGTTAGGTTATTAGACTTGCAAAAAACTAAAAATGAAGCAGACGCCATTGTAACCAATTAATTACGACAGTTTTAAGAAAAAAAAAGGATTGGAAGAACAAATATCAGCTTTTGTAGCCGATAATGTCCCTTTCAATTTCAGTTCATATTGTTTTTTCTTTGTTAAAAAGAGATTTCAATCCTTGAGTTGATGCTTGTTGATACGAGCCTATGTTGTCCCATTCCAAAATCAGGTAGCTTTGTTTATTTCCAGTAGTTGAAAAAATCTTGAAAAAGTTTGTTCTGTTGAAGTCATAGTTTTTATCGATTGAGAAACCCCCGCATTTTTGCATTATTTTTTCCAATGACTTTTCTGTAGGTTTTTTGCTGTTTGTACATGCTCACATGTCTATTTTTCAATCGAAATTTGAATCGATCGAGAAAGAAAAAAAATATAATTGATAAAGTTGTCAAAGCTTTGCAAAAGAAAATTGAACAAAATTTCATTCCTTTCTCTTTAACCACCAAACTCAATGCTTTGAATGCTAAGGGAAAATCTGAAGAATGTGCAAACTTTCGAGAAAATGTTTTTATGATTTATCAAGAATCATTGCACTATTTACTGAAGTGGACTGCATCACTTTTCGTTAGTCATTCCGGACATTTTGCAATTTTCATCAAAGCCTGACTCAAAAGTGAAATATGAACAAGTTGTTGAGACGATTAAGTTTTTAGATTCGAAAAACGTTCATATTGACAAATTGATCGATCAGTTGGCTTGAATGCATTTTTGAAATCGAAAAAAGAGGACTGAAAAATATCCGACGAGTTTTTTTTGCCCAATATGTTAATGACCAACTGTGCCAATTTTTCAAAGCTAATAAAAGCTGAGTCGTTTTTTTCCGAAATCTTGATAATAGTTCAGTATTTATAGTCCATCCCTGGTCACAACATAAATTGCATTTACATATGCAACGGGACTGATTTTGACTGAGACCGATATGGTAACCCTACTAATATGCGACGCGTTTGTTATTGCCTATCCATCTTTGGTATAGCGCGTTGTATTTTACACTGAGACTCACCCAAATCTAACTGCATATGTCATATTGTTGGTATTCGGAGGATCCACAATTTTTTAGTAACTCAATTAACTGCATCCTTAAGATTTTTTAATTAACTCGCCTGTGAATCTGTTATTTTTTTTCAAAACTTATTTTTATTTATTGGATCTGATTTTTCTTAAAGCCTAACAATCTACACTAATATTATAAAGAGGAAAGATTTTTGTATGTTTGTATGTTTATATTTTATTTATTTATTTATTTAAATGAGAACTAATTATTAATAATTAATGCACAGTGATTAAGCACTGGCTACTAGGGCCTTCGGCTGTCTATTACAATAGTTATGTCTAATTAAAATTAAGTGTATAATTAATACTTAGTGTTTATTTGCTTATAATATTTAAATGTTATTTATCTTACATATCTTAAGAAAATTGTTGATAGCATTGATGTTGTCAATATTTGGTGTTTTCAATAGACGGGAGGGTTCCCTGTTTCCAAAGATGGTTTTCCTTTTTTGTGCTAGTGTAGTGCAGTCGTTTAGGATATGGTTAACTGAGTCGTTTGGATGATTGCAAAGTGTGCAGCTAGGTTTTTCCGTTTTGTTCAACAGATAATTGTGTGTTCTTAAAGTGTGACCTAATCTAAGGCGCACAAATATTTTTATGTATTGACAGGAACAGTCGAATGGGTAGTTTGGCTTGACACCAGTGGTATTGTGTTCCTTGTATTGGTGTTGAAAGTTTATCCAGTCTCTAGAGTTTGACTCGTAAAGCTCTTTTTGTACTAGGTTGCGAATATCTTTTGATGTGACGTGTGCGTACGAGAAAACTGGTTCTCTACTCGCCTTTTTGGCGCGATCGTCTACAAGTTGGTTGCCTCTAATACCAGCGTGTCCAGGGATCCACATGATCTTGATTATGTTTTTGTGTTTGTATAAAATATCTTTTATATTCTTGATCAGTACTGAGTTATTTGTATCATTCAACAGCGCGGTAATTGTCGATTTGCTATCACTGCATATGATGTGTTTTTCTTTAGATTGTGCAATAAATAGCACCGCTTCGTATATCGCAGCCGCTTCAGCTGTAAGTATAGAGCAGTACGGTGGTAAAACACCGACGGTTATAATGACACCTTGGTCGTTTGTCACTGCAAACGAAGTGTGGGTGTCCGATTTTGATCCATCGGTGTAGATAATTTTCCACTCTGGTTTGTAAATGTTTACTGCGTCGTTAAATAGCTGGTTATATTGTTCTGCGTTGGTGCTTGATTTTTGATACTTGAATAACGTACTTATTATGGATGATTTTAACGTCAGCCAGTGAGGATGAGTGTTCTCCTTTATTAATTGTGGTGTTGATATTATGTCAAGTTTTTCTATAATGTTTATACATTGTACGATCGTGGATAGTTTTTTGGTGGTACGATATGTTTTCATCGCATTAAACAAAAGGGAGTTTTTGCACTGGAGGAGCTTTGGTATGAGCATCATTGTATTCTGCTTTGTTCGGAGATGGATGCTGGGTAGACCTGCTTCAATTAAGACCACTTTGGTTGGAGAAGTAGGGAATGCGCGAATGCTCCTTTTTACCGCTATGTGATAAGGGGTTTCAATGAGTGCGAGATGGGATTTAGCACAGTGTCCATAGATTGCGAGTCCAAAGTCTATTTTTGACAACATCAATGCTTTTACAATATTTACGAGAGTTGAGGTATGGATATGACAGTGTTTTGAAGAGAGAAACTTTATAATGTTTAGTCTATTAAGTAAACTTAATCTAAGATACTTACAATGTTCCTTTAATGTTAGTTTTTTATCAAAAATTAAGCCAAGTATTCTTAAAGTTGTAGTGTGAGGAATTTGTGTGTTTTCGAAGGATAGGTTAGGGAAGGTGCATTTTCTTTTTCTGCAAACGTGAAATGTTGCGCTTTTGCTTGCAGAAACTTTTGTTCCTGAAGTTTTAGACCATTCTGCTATTTCGGTTAGGATGTTGTTAAAAATGATTTTTACTTGGTTTAAATTTTTTAAAGCCGAAAAAATTAAAACATCGTCTGCGTAGATGATATGATCTACACATCGGTATGAGGTTATTAAGTTGCTTAATTGGTTAAAGGCAATAATAAATAGTGTTGTTGAAAGGGGAGATCCTTTTGGTATGCCATTATGTAGGGGGTATATGTTGGAGTTGTGGTTACTAACACTTACTGTAATCTTACGATTTGAAAGGAATGACTTTATGAAATTATACATTTTATCTCCAATGTCCCATTTTTTTAATTCTTGTAATACCGTATGAGCTCCAATTCTATCGAATGCTTTCTCAAAATCTAGACTGAGGACGGATAAGTGATTTTTGGTAGATATTGTTGTTGTAGCGTGGTGTTCAAAGTAAAGAAGTGGGTCAATGACGCCAAGACCACTTTGAAAACCAAACTGGTTGGGGCTTATCAGTCCTTTTTGTTTTAAATACCACATGAGTCTTTTTGATATAATTTTTTCCAAAACTTTGGCAATGCAGGGTATCAAAGAAATACATAGGTCTGAAGTCTGAAATTGAAGCACTCGATTTGTTGGCTTTAGGGATGGGAATAATTGTAGCTTTTTTCCATTCTTGAAGTACAATACCCTGCTTTAATATGTTATTGTATAGGGTTATAAGTCTGATTTTTAAAGAGTATGGAAGATATTTTAGGAGGGGGTAGGAAATTTTGTCTGATCCAGGGGTTTTTCCGGACATTTTGCTGATAGTAGAATCGAACTCTTCTAATGTAATGGGAGATTCTATCAATGTAGCTTCGAAACAAGGGGATGGGTTGTGGTATGTTTGGGAAATGATTTGATTAGAATGTGTAATAAAATTCGGGTGAAAGTTGAAATTTTTGGAGTTGTTTGACCATGTTTGTGCAAAGTTTTCTGCAATATGCTGCGGATCGTAAATGGGACCTATGGGAGATTGAATAAAATCAATTTTGTTTTGTTTATGTCCTCCTGAAAGAGATTTGATGTCATTCCATATTTTTTTAGAGCTTGAAGTGGGTTTTATATTAGCTGTTAGTTTTTAGGGCTATGCGTTTAGCAGACTTTAGTTCTCTTCTGAAGTTAGAGTTTGCTTTTTTGTATCTAATTAAGTTTTGAGTTGTTACGTTCTGTTTGAATTTATACCAAAGAGCTTGTTTTGTATTTCTCAAGGTAGTTAATAGATTGGACCAATATGGCAGTTTGGCGGAAAATTTTTTTGTGCTAGTTTGGGGAATGGAGATATGTGCAGCGGATCGAATAATCCTTTTTATTTTTGATGCTTCTGCGTTTATGTTTTCTGATATTATTTCAGCACTTGTTGATGTGTTGAGCAGGGAGCAATATTTTAACCAATCAGCTTTATCTGTAAGAAATTTTGATCTCGGCTTAATGATGTATTGCATCGATGTAATGAGGGTAGTTATGATAGGAAAGTGGTCGCTATTGTGAAGGTCTTCTAGAGTATAAGAACAGAGTTTATGGGCTATGGAAGCTGAACAAAGAGCGCTGTCTATATGAGTGAAAGTTTTATGGGAGGAAAAGTGAGTTGGTGATCTATCATTAAGAACAAATAAGTTTTTTGAGAGAATAACATCTTCCATTATTTGGCCTCTTCCATTTGAGAAGATAGATCCCCATAGGGGGCTCCAAGCATTAAAATCTCCAATTATTATTGTGGGTGAGTTTCTTGTAATGCAATTACGTGTGGTGAGAATTCATTTATGAGTATATTTAAATCTGGATAATTGTTAAATAGACCTTTCAAATTCCACTAGAGAACTTTCATAGTCTATTTTGTGATGGGGGTTGTGTGGGTAATGGGGCGGCGGGAGTGCTACTGAGTTGGGTGATCAAGTTTGAAATGAGTGAGGTTGTTGCGTTGTAGTCAAAAGGTGTTACAGTTGAGTCTTCGACTGCACTTGTTGTTGGAAACGAGTGAGTTGAATTTATTTGATTTATAGTGGTTGTTACATTTTCTTCGTTGTTTATGCTGATTGTTTTAGAGTTGGAAGTTGTAGGTGAAGTAATAGAGGAGAGCGAGATTTGCTCTTTTGTTTGAGTGTTTTGTTGATTGTTTGTGGGAGTTATGTTTGTCGGGTTGTTAATAACGTTAGCGAATGAAGGAGATGAAGAATTGAAAACAGGTGGTATTTGTGCTTTATGGATATTTACTGCTTCGCGGAAAGAGCATTTGTTGTCTGTTTGAACTGTTATTATATTCTTTATTTGGGTGAACTTTGGACACAGTTTACTTGAGGCTGGGTGTGATCAGCAGAACAGTTTGCACAGAGAGTGCGAGTACAGGGTGAGGGATTGTGGGTTGGTAATGCACATGTATCGCAAGTAGGGACCTTATTGCAGCGTTTTTTTGTGTGACCAAGTAATTGACAGTTTTTGCATCTCATAGGATTTGGATAGTATGGTCTTACCTTTGTTGTATACCATGAAACATCAATTTTTTCCGGTAGGGAGTAGCGATCGATAGTTAGGAGGACTACACCACTTGGAGTTGGTTGGCTATTTATGTATTTCGGAAATTTATAAATTGATATGACACCCTGTTCTTGCAAGTTTTCGATTATTTCATTCTTTGGAATATCGTTAAGGTACGGAGCGTAAGTGGTACCTTTGCATGAGTTTAGATTTTTGTGGAGCTCAATTTTTACACTGCATATCCCAAAGAGTTGCTTTGTTGTAGTGAATTTTTTTGCGATAGTGCTATTTTTAACTAGGAGTAGCAAATTACCGTCCCTTAGTTGACTGACTTTTATTATTTCAGAGCTAATATGTTTCAGGGCTTTGTGAAGGGCGAAGCAGGAAAATTTATTCAACGGCTTATTTGCATTACTTGAACTTACCACTATATATTTAGGACTGTCTTTAATTGTTGTTGGTAGAGGAGGAAATATTTCTTCATTCGATATAGGTTTGGCTTTTTTTTTCTTTTTGGTTGAGGACTAGAAGATAATAGGGCGAACCTATTATTTTCTAGAGCGGGGACATGTTTTCACAATTTGATTTAATTAATAGGAGTCAGTAAATAAGAGCAGGCTTATTGAAAATAAGGTGCGAAAAGGGAATGCGAAAATGTAACTTGCACTAGCGAAATTGATTAACACAACGAAATTAGTGATAGCACAACCGTATGCGTCGAGTGACAGTCGGAGACTGTGTATGTTTATAATGAATAGGCTCAAAAAGTACTGAGCCGATTTAAAAAATTCTTTCACCAATAGAATGCTACATTCTTCCAACATAGGCTACATTTCGTTTTGAAAAAAATTAGGGATCCTTGGTAAAATTTGAGCAATGTAACCGAAGGTGTAGAAAAATGTGTCTTAAAATGTCTTTCGTCGAATGTGCTGCCGAAACTATTAGCGATAGAACAAAATAATGTACAACAATATTGAAGAACGTCATAATGTCTACAAAAAATCCGCGGTAGCATATATCCAACTATTGTAGTTATGTCACTACAACAACTTTTTTCATTTTAAACATTAATGAAAATTCTAACCAAATTCAAACCATGCTATTTATGTGTTTATATTAATCCTTATCCAAATAAATTATTTTATGGTCAAGACCATTTAACCACCTATAAAATAGTTTTTAAATTATTTAAATTGGACTTTCCATTCAAAAGATATTACGAATTAAAAAACTCAAACAGTAAACAAAACCGCCATAGCGCCGTGGCCGTTGTTTGCGATGCAGTCTGAAAAGCGCGCCGGGCCAGAGAATGAAAAGTATAGAAAAGGTGCAAATTGAATTCTGTATGATGTTCGATTTGGCGGCTAACAGAGCCGATAGAATCAAAGTAAGGAATTCGCCGTTGTCGCTGCTATTTAGCAGAAATGAACGTGCTCATGGCAAAATATATGTAAACGACTGAATTCATGCCAGAATAAATAAAGAGAAATGCTTTGAAGAAAAATATACAAAGCATTGTCTGAGTCACATATGCGTGATTATTTTGTATTATATGAACCATTGTTTTCTGGAAAATGGTAAAATTTTTAATTATTTTTACAAAATCGGGAAAATTTAGGAAACGTTATTTTAATTTTATTTTTCTTTAATTTAATTTTTAAATAAATTAATATTTCAAATAAATTACATTTATTTCGACTATTAAAAAGTGAAGAAGAAAATTGATGACCTTCATGAAATATGCATATTCGCATTATTTCGTTATCATTTCCATATTTGTACCAATAGAATTTCTATGACACATGCATATGTACATACATATATTATTTCTTTGGCACATTTGTCTGTATGTTTACGAAAGCAAATGCGAGCCATATACATATGTACATACATTCATAATAACAAGTGGCGCACGCTTCTTTCGCATCTCCGTTGTCACGGTCAACCAATGGCTGAAACTTGCGTTTTGTCAAAGAGTCAAGTGCTGAACACATTGAGCACGACGGACTGCAAGCGACATCTGTAATTAATGGTACAATTTCGGTTGATACTTCCGGTGGTTCGATATCAATTCCATCTTCCCTTTATCAATTCACGAAAAATGAACTCATCACAAATGTTCGAACATTGGCCAAATTATCGTAACTACGATTTCTTAAGTACACGCGCAATGTTAGCTGCCAAAAAAAACGATGTTGTTGACTTAACTGGAAGATTCAAAGTCAAATTCCGGGAGACTTGTGCTCATACAAATTGATCGATCGTTTTTACAGAGGCTTGGTATGCCACCGCATCATTTGCGTCTCAAAGTTGGATCTGTCGTTATTATGTTTCGCAATCTTCATGCGCCGAAACTGTGTGATGGAACCCGACAGATTGCGACGCACCTATCGAATACAAGGGGGAGAATGCTTGATTCTACGAGTTCGTTTGAGTTCTAACGATTTCCCATTTCAGTTCAAACGTATTCGGTTTCCAGTGAAAATTGCATTTGAGATGACAATCAACAGGACCTAAAGATAGTCGCATGGTGTGAGGCCTAAATTTGGAAATGCTATGTTTTTCACACGGCCAGATATACATGGCGTGCTCACGAGTTGGAACACCATTTTTTATGTACCAAAAAATGTTGTTTATAAAGCTGCGTTACATTGACAAAAAAAAAACAAAAAATTAAATGATAAATTTAACTTTTTTATTCATTTCAAAATACATAACTTCACGCAGGACAACGGCTGCGGGGGCAGCTAGTAAGTTATAAAATATTAAATCTATTTAAAAACTAGACAGGCTGAAGCTAGAGATTGAGCTGTTTTGGTGATACGTCGCTCTTTAGTACGCAAGTATAACTCTTATTTTAAGTCGTGTTTGATCGCAGGAATGTACCAAAGTATTAGCCAAAGGGTTTGGGTGATCTCGGAGTTTAGATATATATTTAATTCTGCTGTCTTCTACTTCTTTCTTTACCATAGGGATACCACGGTCTTTATGGATATTTTCGTTACGCATGTGCCATGGTGAACATGTGATTATTCTAAGCATTGTTGATTGAAACCTTTGTAATATATCAATATTAGTTGCACAGGTCGTACCCCACAGTTGAATGCCATACATCCAAATCGGCTTTATAACCGCATTATATAAAAGCACTTTGTTGTCTAGGCTAAGGTTAAAGTTTTTATTTAAAAGCCAATTAAAATTTGCAGCTCTAATCTTCATACATGTTATTTTACTAGAGATGTGTTTTCTCCACGTGAGCCTTCTATCTAGGTGAATACCAAGATATGTTACTTCGTTCGCTTGGGGTACTAAAATATTGTTTATTTTTACTGCCGGGCACGTCTTTGGTCTTAGCAAAAATGTAATGTGCTTACACTTCTGTTCATTCACGTTTATACGCCAGGATGCTAAAATGTGGCATTTGTTACGGTTCACTATAGCTGTGTCATCCGCAAAAGTAGAAGTTAATACAAACATTGCCCTGGGGTACTACACCAGCCCTATCTGTCGTTCAACAGATATGAAATCTCTCACTTTTATTATAAATCTTTTATTTTTCAAATAAGACTCCAATGTTCAATACAATTCTAAAGGTCGAGTTTTTTTTAACCTTGTATAAAAGACCTTCGTGCCACACATACTCGAGCGACTCTTTAGCTGTGTTGGGTAAGATTGACAGCTTAAAGTTGTTCTTTGGCAAATTGGGTTGAAATACCTTTTCTAGGTGATTTGCAAAACAATTAGCCTTTTCCTCGTCACTTCGAGCTTAATTTCCACCCAAGTCTCGTATTGGCATGTTGGAGTCAGTAGGTGGCTTCATGGACTTTTGGGGTTTTCCAAAGGGAATTTCGCTTGTTTGAATTTGGACGCAGCTTCTTTATATACATTTCGGTGTTCAATTCTTCCTCTCGTTTGAGCGCTTTTTTTAATTTGCGTACAGCAGCTTTCAATTGAAGCTGAGTGGAAGGGGAGCGATTTATTTGCCATTCGCGTCTTGCACGCCTTTTTTCATTTACAAGCATTTATATTTCTTTGTTAGAGATTTTTCTAAAACCAAGCGGATTATAGCTTTTGTTTGGTGTTGCTAAGAAAGCTGCGCTGGTTATTATATCATTGAGTTCTCTTATGTTTTCGTCAATATCTCTTCCTGTATTTATTTTGTACTCAATATTAATGTGGCTACTGACGTATTTTTTATATTTTAGGCAATTCGTTTTATAAGAAGTTAGACCCACTTTTGGATTAACGAATATGGGTTATTCACATAACTTTATTGTTACAGGAGAGTGATCAGAAGATAGATCAGTACATGCATCAGCTGTTATGTGCGATTTATCTATATTTTTGATTACAGCGAAATCAATTAAATCTGGTATTTTCTTACGATCACTAGGCCATTATGTCGGCTTACCAGGATATATTATTTCAAGGTTATTGTGCCTATTTATAACAGTTTGATACAGCTGTCGTCCTTTCGGATTAGTAAGACGTGAGCCCCAGTACGTGTGTTTTACGTTTTAATCTGCACCTGCTAGAAATCTTTGACCTAGTGTTCCAAAAAAGTCCTTAAATTCGATTTCTGTAATTTTAAAACGAGGTGGATAGTATATAGTCGTAAGGTTTAAGTCACAACCCCGATTTTTTAGTGATATTGTTGTAGCTTGTAACTGTGGCGTAGCATGAGAATCCAGAGCATAGTGGTTTAAACGATTTCTTATGAACACTGCCGTACCACCATGCGCTTTTCTATCCGGATGATTTGTAACATATAGTCTAAATCCCCGTATATTGAAATTATTTTTATTTGTTAGATTAGTTTCTGAAATAAGCATTTCATCTATATTCGTTTCAGACAGAAATCTGATAATCTCTAATTTATGTTGGTTAACACCGTTAGCATTCAATATACAGATATTTAGTAAGCTCATTTTTTACTTCATACATCTTGCAGCATTTGATTTTGTGATTTTATTAAATCTTGGATCATGTTTTGCATGGTAGACATAAATTGTGTCATACACTGTGTAAGATTTATAATCATAGTTTCAATAAGAATAGGATTTGAACTTTTTTCTGAGGTTGTTATAATTTCATTACGGTTTGTTTGTAACATTTGGTTACTACGAGCTTGAATGCCCTGTGACAACTTCGATTTAAAATCTTTATATACGGGGCATCCTCTGTACCTGTGTACCTCTGTGTTATGTGTTTCCTCAACGGTAATTCTGCGATGGGTGTATTTCTTGTAATTCTTGTTATTGTTTCACAAGTACCTTATAATATCCATGAAACTTTTTCCAGTGTATGTTTGAATTTTTGTTTCATCTGTGTTTCCTTTTTTCAAGGGCACAATATGAAAATTGTTTGTGCCTATTAAATTGCTTAGTTTGGAGACAAGTGCATTTGAGCTACGCTCACGCAAATAAATTGGAGGGGGTTTTGCTTTAACGACTGTGGTGGTACCCTTCGCATTGTCGGCTGAATTCTTGCTCAGTAAGGCAAATCTGTTGCCATTTAAAACTTCCGTTGTATTCATATTTGATGTGCCGACTTGAAATTTTTTAGAACTGACCGCTGACTTTGAGAGACTTAATTTACTTTTTATATTGACGTAGCGGTCAATGCCAGTTTGCACAGATTCGCCTTTTTCTTAATGGTACACTCTCACCTTGCGTTATGTTATTCTTCGCTGTCTGCGTGCTTGCTGGTACCTCCTTAGTTGTTGGTGTGGTCACGTTTGTTGCTGGCCGTTGTTGATTGCTGTTCTCTGCTGCTTTTTTAATTTGTACGCTCTGCTTATGCTGCTGCTCAGTTGTTCGCTTCGATGACTCATCTTTGCACCGTTGCCTTGTTTGTTGTTAGGAACTGAATTCGCAGACTCGACAAAGCTGAAGTAGGCATTCCTTGTTTGTGGGGCTGCGCTGCACTCATGTTATTTGCTTCTTTTATTGTTTATTTCGCACTTAGATATTAGTTTTTTTTTAATTATTTTATTGTTTACAAAAGGTATAATTTTTAGTGTTTTTTATGTTTTTATTAACACTTTCGACGTTATTGCCTAACACTTGCACTTAATGCACTTTTTTGTTATTTGTTTATTTTTTTTTTTTTTTTTGTGTTTAGAAAGTTTTTTACGGAGCTCATCACTACACGTCCGTAGATTTGAGTTAAGTTGTATGAAGACTTCCACAACTGCTGACTGAGGGCAATTTCGTAAAATTGTACAAAGATTGCCAGTGCAGGATTTTAGATTTACCGAGGAAATATGTGTGGCTGAATGAAATTTCAAGAATACTATATATTGAATATATTTAATGCTTTGTCTTCCAATTATTCAATTTTTTTTAGTTTTTTCTAGTTCTAAAAAAATTCTAAAGCAATAAATATTAAAAAAAATATATATTAGAAATTTACCTACGCTCTTTTTCTTCGAATTGTGATTCAATTGCGGTAATTTTAACAGAGAATATACTGGCAATGTATGTTCGTCTCATTCCTACACATTCAAAAATTATGTATGATGAATTTTGCTACTCTTAAAACAGAACTTGTGAGAACTTAATATCTATACAGAATTTTGTCCTCACAACCCATAAAGGCACACCCTATTGTTCGTAACACAACGGGAAAATCACGTCACTTCTAGAAACACAAAAAGATTGAGAAACAGACATGCAAATGAAATGACAACAAGAATGCATACGCAGCGGTAAAACCACGCCACTGCCAGCAACACACGCCATCCCAACGCAACATGTTGCGAATGTGTTAGCACGCAGCACAGGCTTGGTGGGGAGTTAGATGGCCGATGATCAGTGAGTCAGCACGGGACTGTGACAGCGTACGCACCTTCGGCATCAGATTAGGCAGTGAGTTTATCTTCTAGCTAGTCTTGGTACCCTGACTTGTGAACGCCGTCTGTTGAGGATGAGCTTGGTAGTGAGTTTATCCTCTGACCAATTCAACCTTTAGCATCGCGGTCACTAGCGCGGTCTTCCGTGGTCCGGTATCTGCTAAAGTGGTTGAACAGTACATCACTAGCGTGGCACGCGAGTGTAAACGTGTATACCAGGACAGCGGTATTGAAGCCTACACGATCGTCGGCAGAAGTAGCCGAGCGTAGTCGTTGTAGCACGTGAGTGTAAACGTGTATAACAGGACAGCATTACTGAAGCTTACAGGAGCGCCGGCAGAAATAGTCGGGCGCAGTCGTCAAAGCAGAGGAGCGTCAACGTGTACGCCAGGATATGAAGCCTACACGACCGGCAGAAATAGTCGAGCGTGGTCGTCGTAGCGTGGGAGCGTCAACGCACGCCGAAGGATATTGTCAGCTAAGCCTACGCGAGCGCCAGCAGAAGTAGCAGAGTGTGATCGTCGTGGTACAGAGCAGCAAGTCGTCTAGCACCCAGGAGCGTAGCAGAGCGGGAAACGGTATTGCCCTAACGGACCACACTGAACCGTTACCCTGAGAGCACTTCCCTCGGGCGACGACATTACAACGCGAGAGACAATTTTTGTAACTTTAACTAAAATATATGTAAGTTAAATTAATTAAAGTACGATTCGTAGAAGAGCCCCAATGTTTACAAATTTATTGTAACGAACCCTGGACACGGCGAGTATACCTCAGCAATTTATACTTGTAAGAAGCAGGGGCAGCAAAAAGCTTCGTTTCAATTGGCGCCCGAGCAGGGACACTGCGGATCGTATAATATCAGGAAAACGTATAACACAGAAATAGCAGATCTCATGTGGTTAGATAACGTGTCCAAGGAGCAACTAATCTCCTTCGCGCAGAGTCTGGAAGTTGACCACGTAGGCACCACGTGGGAGATTCGTAAGTGCATAACTACACCGGCAGCCAAAACGCATGAAGACCCCGAAATAGAGGAAAAAATTTAAAAAATGGAACTTACATACAAAACAAGTGAGACCGCTTCACGACGAAGGCAATCAGAAGACAACATTCTTACCAGAGCAAGACAGAGGGACCGCGAGCACTTTCGTGGAATCATTACGGCTACAGCCGCCACAATAAGCAGGTTACTTCAACAGAACCAAATAGTTACATTCGCACCCATCATCGACCAGGTGATGAAGTTGTCCGTGAAATACGACGGTGAGCGACCATTAGCGTTCGTGGGGAGATTAGAAGAGCTCTCCGAAGTGTACATAATAAATGTGGACATCCTTCCGAGAACCATGTCCGAATTACTGTGCGGTACAGCTCTGCAGTGGTATCGCAACAATAACGAACATTGGGAGAGTTGGACCACTTTCAAAAAGGACTTTCTGGGCTTCTTCTTACTGGCACGTTACTTCGAACGCCTCGAAAATATCATACTGCAACGAAAACAGCACGTGCGAGAAAAATACAAAGTCTATGTTCCGGATATGCAGACACGCTGGGTACAATCCGGAGGAACGACTGGAAAGGATTTTCCGAAATAGCCACACCTATTATCTGCTCTACATTCGGCGGCGAGATTTCGAGACCCTAGCCGAACTCATCACACTGGCAGAAGAGTACGAAGGGATATATGAAGGACAACGACGAGGAGTATAGCCACCTAGACGCGACATGACGAAACACATCATAGGTGACCACGAGGTGAGAAATGCAAGAAGGCCATTACCTCGTCCACCACAACACCACGCGACTTTAGATGCGCATCGTCAGCAACCATCACGAGCAGAGCCTTTAGGCCAGGAAATATATGCTTGAGTTGCGGTCAGGAAGGTCACTATGTTAGGAGATGGCGTAATCCCAGGAAGTTATTTTGCAAGGAGTTTGTCCGAGCGGATGTGCTAACCAAAGAATGTTGTCATCAACAATAAGGAAACGACCAAGGGTTTCGCCAAAGACAAGGCGCGGCGGACCCACGGCACTCAGCGCCGAACCCCCAATAATTATGCATCAGGAACGAGGCCGGCTATACGCCTTAATCATACTTGGCGGAGAAACGGCGGAAGCCGTCATTGACACCGGTGCCTCGAAAAGTTTCGTATCACCACGAGTTGCAGTACGTATGGACGCAACTGTGAATGGTAAGAAGGTGACCGTAGGTATTAAAATACAAATGGCCGATGGCACCACCAGCAAGATTTTCGACGCCGAGGAAACCAACATTCAACTCGGACAGACATCGCTAAAGGCAGTGTTACACGTGATGCCCGAAGCGACTGATGACGTCATTCTCGGATTGGATACACTGGAGGACATGGTAGGTATAGCATCCTGCGGAGATCACCAGGTAGTGCTGAAAGCATAAAATCACCATGACCGACGACAGACCCATCAAGCAACGATATTTTCCGCGGAATCCAGCGATGCAGGCCATTATTAACGCCGAGATCAACGAGCTGCTGTCGAAGGGATGTATCGAGCCGCCTCACAGCCCACATAGCCCGCCGATTGTATTGGCATGGAAGAAGAGCGGTAACTGGCGTTTATGCGTGGATTATCGGCAACTCAACGCCCGATCTGTACCCCACGCATACCCCTTACCTAGGATACAACACATACTTGACAAGTTACGAAGAGCAAGGTACGTTAGTAGTCTGGATCTCAAGAACGGCTACTGGCAGATAGCTTTGCAGCAAGGCAGCCGCCCATATACAGCCTTTACCGTACCTGGGCGTGGCCTATTTCAATGGCGCGTCATGCCATTCGGCTTACATTCGGAACCAGCGACGTTCCAGAGAGTACTCGACCAGGTCATAGGCCCTGAGATGGAACCACACTCCATCGCCTACCTTGACGATATAATCGTCATAGGCTCTACATTCAAGGAACACATACAGAATTTACGAAAGCGACTGCAGAGACTACAGCAGAGCAACCTTCGAATTAACCCTGACAAGTGCGAGTTTTTCAAGAAGGAACTCCGATACTTAGGTCACATGATCAGTGACAAAAGTATCCACACCGATCCCGAGAAAGTTGCAGCAATCCAGGAGCTGAAGCCCCCAACTAACGTGAAAGAAGTACGTCAGTATCTTGGGATAGCCTCCTGATATCGCCGCTTTGTACCCGACTTCGCGACCATGAGCCAACCGCTCACAACTCTCTTGAAGAAAGGGAAACACTGAAAATGGGGATCTGAGCAACAGTCAGAATTTGAAAGCATCAAGCAAAAGTTAACGGAAGCTCCCGTCCTGACATGTCTGGATTTCAGCCAGACATTCACTTCGCAGACGGACGCTAGCAACATTGGCCTTGGTGCTGTGCTGACACAGGATCTGGAAGGAGGCGAACGCGTAATAGTCTACGCCAGCCGAAAATTAAACGAGGAGGAGAAAAACTATTCAGCTACCGAAAAGGAGTGCCTCGCCATATTCTGGGGAATTCGGAAAATGAGACCCTATCTGGAAGGATATCAATTTAAGGTAATAATACGCAGATTACATGGAAAAGGATGGCCAACTTTATCGCCACATTCTGTGTCGATCACAGGATGAAGAGGCTGTACCCTGGAAGCTATGTGTGCCTAAACCCCTCCGCATAAGAGTGCTACAAGAGAATCATGATATACCTAGCGCCGGAAACATGGGCATACGCCGGACAGTAGTCCGAGTTAGCCAGTACGTACGCCAGTGTGAGTCCTGCCAGAAATACAAGGAAGGACAGCAGGGAAGATGCTTTCACAGGTGGCACAGGAACCGTTTGCCACAGTTTGTACCGACTTCATCGGATCTTTACCGCGATCAACCCATGGCAATTCAATGCTACTTGTATTTTTTGACCGTCTTAGGCAAAGAATCCTCGCAAGATTTTGTGTTGCGACGATCCTTATTTCGGACAATGGTGTTCAGTTTACTAGTACACTATGGCAACATAATCTAAAGGAATTAGAGCTACGCCAGTTATTCACCGCACCTTATACCCCTCAAGAGAATCCCACGGAAAGAGTAAACCGTACGATCAAGCGAATTATTGCACAACTCAGCAAATCACGTCATCAGCAATGGGACAATTTTCTCCCCAGAGATTGAGCTCGCAGTAAATTAAACCATCTCGGCCTCCACAGGGTATAGCCTGGCATTTCTCGTACAAGGACGAGAACCGTGATTGCCAAAGGCCCTTTTCGACGAAGTTAATATCAGCACAGGTTTAATGCCCACGACGGCTGAAGAGAAGTACAACAGGATGCAGGAAGCCTTCCGAATTGTTCGACAAAACATGGAGAGAGCATCCACGAATCAAGCCAGCCATTATAATCTGAGGCGAAGAAAATGGACCCCCGCGATCGGAGAGCAAGTTCTCGCGAAGAAACATCATCTCTCTAAAGCCGCGGACGGTTTCGCCGCAAAGTTAGCCCCGAAGTATGATGGTTCTTATAAAATCGTTAGTTACATTTCACCAGTGATCGTACAGGTTCGAAGGATCGACGGTGACAAGGAGAAAACAGTGAACATCAGCGAATTGAAGCTGTATAACACTCCCGCAGCAGTGTAAAATAAAAAAAAATGTGTGAGAACTAAATATTTATACAGAATTTAGGCCCCACAACCCATAAAGCCACACCCCATTGCTCGTAACACAACGGAAAAATCACGCCATTTCTAGAAACACATGAAGACTGAGAAACAGACATGCAGATGAAATAACAACAAGAATGCATATGCAGCGGTAAAACCACGCCACTGCCAGCAACACACGCCATTCCAACGCAACATGTTGCGAATGTGTTAACACGCAGCACAGGCTTGGTGGAGAGTTAGATGGCCGATGATCAGTGAGTCAGTACGGGACTGTGACAGCAGAGATAAAGAGATGTTTAACTCCTCTCTCACTGGAAGTGAGAGAGCAATTGCCAAACGTCAAAACCTACTGAACTTTGACAGCTAATCGAGTTCAGTAGGGTTTGACGTTTATCAATTGGAAACGGCCGATGGTCAGATTGAAATCTTACCAAAAACATATGTAAACGGAGGAATTTGGTGCATCGCTCAAGACCACTTATAAAACATGTAAAACAATGAAAATTTAATAAATTTATAAAATTTGTAAAATTTAAAGGTATTTGATGAAACGTTTTGAAGCATCATGGTATTATTTTCAATAGCAAAAGATGAAAAACATTTAATGAATGAGAGCTAACAAGCTTAAGTCTTTTTATTGGGTATTGAAAGGTCAAAAGTCAGTTGTTCTAATATACTTTAAAAATATTTGAATAGTTTCTTCATATAATAAATAACCACTATATAATAATTTTCATTCGTGCTAAATGTTGGGCGTTGGGTTGATAAATGCCCAAAAATTATTATTTCGTTCAATCTGGCCATAATGGAAAATGTTACAAAAAACGCTAATTTTGAGGTGCTCTCACACTGGAATAAGTTGTACATCCCTTTATTCCTGGTGACAGCGTACGCACGTTCGGCATCAGGCTACGCAGTGAGTTTATCCTCTGGCTAGTCTTGGTACCCTGACATGTGAACGCCGTCTGTTAAGGGTTAGCTTGGTAGTGAGTTTATCCTCTGACCAACTCAACCATTAGCATCGCGGTTATGCGGCTAAAGTGGTTGAACAGGACATCACCAGCGTGGAACGCGAGTGTAAACGTGTATACCAGAACAGCGTTATTGAACCCTACACGAGCGCCGGCAGAAATAGTCGAGCGTGGTCGTCGTAGCACGGCAGCGTCAACGCACGCCGAAGGATATTGCAGAAGTAGCCGAACGTGATCGTCGTGGCACAGAGCAGCAAGTCATCTAGCACCCAGGAGCGCAGCAGAGCGGGAAACAGTAGTGTTCTAACTTCCCTCGGGCGACGACATTACAACGCGGAGACAATTTTTGTAACTTTAACTAAAATAAACGAAAGTTAAGTAAAATAAAGAACGATTCGTAGAAGAGCCCCAATGTTTACAAATTTATTGTAACGAACCCTGGACACAGTGATTTATACTTGTAAGAAGCAGGGGCAGCAAAAAGCTTCGTTTCAAACTTTCCCCTTAAAAAAAATGTTAGATATGGATATGTAGTAGTATAAGCGGGTTTACTTTGCAAATGTAGTTGTAAATTTGTTACCTCCTTTTTTATGTTGGGTTTTACTTTCATACTAAATGTTATGCTTTCCAATATTTTTTTGCAAAACTGCTAAATTGAAGCTTTTACTTGAGAACAAAGAAAGAACACTGTTTGCCATCTTTCTTCACAGAAGTTTGCGACTTTCTTACTTTTTGTGTGTTACAGTGCATCTCAAACTGCTCGCTACATTGGTGTTACCTTTGATAACCAATTATTTTTATTGCATTTATTTGTTATAAATATTTTTGTCATTGCTCTTTTTACTTTTCTTCATTTACATTTTTTATATTTTTATTTTATTTTGTCTTTTATAATTATGACTTGCAATTGCCGGAACCGTTCTGTCAAAGGCGAGTCGGAACGCTTTGTTTCTTACTGGCTATGTGACGGGCTTGTCCATCTTAAATGTGCTGGATGGACAAGCAGAAAATTGGATTCTATTCTTGATAGTAAAGGCTTGCGTTGGTCTTGCATAATATAAATTATTTAAAGTATTGAACTTGAAACCCTCCTTTACTCAAAATTTTTGGCTTTATGAAACGTTGTTTCAATCATTTTTAATTTCATGCCTAAAGGTTCAAGAAGAGAATCCAAAACCTTTCTCTAAACGTAAACGTTTGTCTGATAAACAGAATGCTTCCACCCAAGATCGACCTCATCAATCTTTCTTCCCCTTGTCTTCAAAAAAAGAGGGTTTCGTCCGCTCAGAATACAGAAAAAACTGTTACTGAACATGGTAAGTGAAAAACATTTCAGGATCCGGCGCCAAATAACTGTAAGCCAGGTAATAAAAATTTTGTCGAAATATCGCGGAAAAAGGTAATTTTTATCTCAAGACTTGCTGCGGATACCACAGTCGATGACATAAAGTGTCGTCGAAATTAAAAACGGACGATACAGATATCTGTTAATTTATTTTAAAATACGATCGTCTTTTAAATCGACATATCCGCTGACAATTTTCAATTGGTACTTGACAACTCATTCTAGCCATCTTTGTGCGTGAATTCGAGTATAAATGTGATAAACCTCCTGTAATGGTTGATACAAAAAACTGAATTACAATAATTCGTTGAGTAGTTATTGTCAAAATGTTAGAGGTTTTAATACAAAATTTACTGATCTGTATTTAAATAGCATTAATTGTAGTTTTAAAATCATTGTTTTGACAGAAGCTTGGCTAAAGCCCCACATTTTTGATAATGAAATATTCAATAGCGAATTTGAAATCTTTAGATATGACCGGCTGAGTAGAATTGGAGGTGGTGTCTTGTTTGCTGTTAATTCTTCAATTCCATCTGAAGAAGTCGATGTTCCGCTGCAGACTTTATAGAATTTAAGTGCTTTCGAATTTCCGCTAATAGTGACCATATCTACTTAACTTTATCTTATATACCGTCTCAATCGGACTTATCTGTATAAGTACATATACTCTGCATGCTTCTTTAATACATAATTTTCTCTCCATGGATAATAATGCTGATTCCATGATTGTTTTGGGAGATTTCAATTTACCAGGTGTATCACGGAAATCTCTTGATGATAACATCATTCCCCTTAGTACTCGCTTATGTTTTAACTAGTTCTTAGATGAAATGTCGGATTTGGGTCTTAACTAAATTAATTTAATTTCAAAAAGGTTTGATAAGTTCTCAGATCTGGTTTACGTTGATAACGCTTCAATACTCTCTGTTGCCCGATGTGATCCTTTGGTTCTGCCAGAGGACTCGTATCATCTTGCTTTGGAAATTAATATCGAAATCACAGCCAACTTTTTTCATAATAATACCCAAGACCTTTCTTCTCGGTTCAACTTTGCGAAAGCTAATTTTAAGAGGATTAATTACGAACTTTTTAAAGTAAGTTGGCCAGGTTTCAGTGGCAATATTGAATTTAGTGCTTCCCATTTTAATGAAACTATTTTAAATTTATTTGAAAAGTATATTCCGAAATGTGTTGTTACTCAAAGAATGTGTTCTAATTTATGGTTATGTAAATTAAAAAATAGAAAATGTCGTGCTATTCAACTTAAAAAAAAAAAACTGGTTTAGTTGTTGACTACTCAAAATATTGTAAATTACGTCGACAGTTTACTAAACTTAACAAAATATGTTATAATAATTGTTCTATGGCTTCGTCAACTCTAAACGCAAGATCTCTAAATTTCCGTTCGCGATGAAATATAAGTCTACTATGTCTAGTGACATTCACACAACTTCTAATATGTTCGCTGAGTTCTTTAGGTCCAAAATCTCCAAAAAATGTTCCGCATCAGTAATTAACGCAACCACCATTTGCGAAGCAGACGTCTGATATCAGTTAAATATGTCAGAACAATCATTTAATTATGACCTTTAACAAAACTATTAAATTCATTTCATTCTTGTTCCTATCCATACGAAAAAAGCCATTTTTAATTTCTTTACATATGAGTGGATTTAGGTCATCTATTGAAAATTATAGGGGAATAGCAAATGTTTAAATGAGTTAAGCATCCACCCCTTCTACCCGGTAAAACTGGCGCATCCTAATGCAACAGCGCAATTCACACCAGCTGATGACATTTCAATGCAACTCACCACACCTGTGCTCTTATCCACTAAACAAAAAGGATAGACAACAGGAAAGGAGACTTTTTCGCTCATCTACATTCGTCTACAACACTTTCGCTTGTACAATGCGCAGCATTAGCACTCTACGATAATTTTACTTCGCTACATCGGTTCCTGCGCGCTTACTTCTTTCTCCAAATATTTAACATTTTCGCAACAATAACTCGGCCACGATCGGCAACAATTCGAACGCCAGCGACGCAGAGTTGGAATTGGATTCCCGCCGTCCTATTCGTCGACATTTCATTTTAATTAAATTCATTGTCCTATCGTTGATTAAATGATTTCAAAACAAACAAAATTAATTTTTTTATTTTATATAAGGCAGTGGGTGGAGCTCTATATAAATTGTGTACTATTTGAGACATGGTCCTTCGAGCCATTCCGAATGGCACTATTGGTTTCATCCAATAAATTAAAAATGCATTAAAATCGTGAAAATTTTAAAACAAAACAAAACCTGGCGCAGTGCGGTGATGTGACAAAATAATAACTAACAGATGCACAAACATAAGTAACACATACAACAAAAGACAAAAAATAAAAAAGTATAGTGGAGCAAACAGAAAAGTTTGGTGACTCGGCAAAAATATACGTATGCGTATATGCAAAACTGCGGAGACAAAAACAAAATATACAAAACTTACAAACACAAAAAAAAAATAAAGCGGGCGCAAAAAGTAAAAGCCCTAAACAATAACAAAGAAAAAAAAAACAACCAAATCGAAAGACCGCAGCACAACAAGAAACAAAAACAAACGTGTCGCGAAACTCTCAAACTAAAAATAAAAAACATAAAGCAAAAATCCACATAATCGGGCGCGTTAAAAAAAAAAAAATTAAAAGAAATAAATAAAACGGGCGCGAAACTAAAACTATATAAAAATTAAAACAACGATTTAAAACGGGAGCAACAAAATACAGCTGGACATCGCAGAGACCTGCATACACCAACGAGGGACAAGGTAGCTGGAGCAGAGAAAGAGCGACAAACGCAGAAGGCAGCATTATTACATGCATAAAAAGCCCCTGATGGAATAGAGTGAGCGTATCAATTTCACTATGTATTTAATATATGCATATAAATATGTACATATGTATGTTTTGAGTTACGATTTTCCATACTTAAAACCTAACCTAATGAAAAATCAGTACCCAAACTGTAATGATACATGTCTGTAATTCAAATTGCCGCATTATTTAAAATAGTTTAATCAAGTACATATGCTTGATATTCCAGCAATACCCCTTTTTTTAATAACAACAATAAGCAGGATTTCACAAATCCAAATATCAACTCAAATGCGAAGAGAGAAAAACAAATAAAAATAAATACAAACATACATATGTATATGCATAGTAAAATACCATATAAAAAGTAAACGTATATACACCTATACTTCACTTAATTATCTAACAAGTGTAATTGCTATATTTATATATTAAATTACATACATACATAAGAGGACAACGGAAAATACAATTTTTTTCTCTTCCGTTTTCGCGTCCTCTCTCTATTGCGAAAGAATATAAACATACGGCATACAAACTGCCTATGCCTAAATAAATGACGCAGGAAAATTAGCAATATTAAACATTGTTAAAACATATACATACATAATTTATTCAAATCTAAGAAAAAAACAAACCCAATCCCAACAAATTATTGAACATATATATGCATGCATATTCGCATATACACACAATACATTTACATATTCAAAGTCCACATTGGCAATTAACCAGCAATACCTCTTGCTCTTTGGCAAACAAAAACAAGCAGGATTGCATACAAAAAGCAAATTGATCTCTCTAACGAGCTCTCAATTGCTTACGAATAAAACATAATCATAAAGTCACACAAACAATTCGTGCATACATATGTAAATAGCGCATTGATCTCTTCAACGAGCTCTCAACTGCACAAAACATAAGCACATACAAGTCCAAGTATTAGGGTGTACCTAAATTCAAAATATTCGGACATCAAATATTTTGATATATAAAAAACGCGGGTTAATAGTAATTCTCAATTCAAAATAAAATATAAATAAAAATAATACAATTGCAAGTAAATACAAAACGATATTAATAAAATATATATTTTTACCCGATATAATCTGAAAAAACTCTTATTTATTTAAAAAGAGTATACAATTACACTATATCGTTTCGATTAAATACTAAAAATCGGTTTACACTGAGAAAAATTTAGTTCATTTTGACAAATATTTTAATATATAATATAACAAAAATGGTCAATAACAAAAATCAAAATACACCCGCAGGAGCTACACGTTCAAAACAAGCTATTAAATTTATATCAGAAAGTGACAGTTTAACAAGATACTGCACTAGGTTTGCCTTTTCACCGATTCATGAAAACTCGGAATCGTTATTAGAAATAAAAAGCCAAAGTCTTAAAAACTTTTGGACTCGCCTCCAAGCGGCTCATGACGCCATAGTAGATTCTGACAATTCAGATCTACCACAAAATTTTAAATCATCGGCTTACGATATTTATAAAAACTGCTTAGACCAATATGAAGAAACAAAAGCTATGATCTCCGATCAATTAAAGCTCATTAAAGCAATTGCACCTACTCCCCACAGTAGAGTAGAGCTGCCACAAATAGACAATCAAGAGGCAAGTTCAGGCATCCAACTCGAGGTGCCTGCATGTGATACAGAAACGTTTTACGGAGGTTATGAAGAATGGCCGTCCTTCCGGGACATGTTCACAGCCGTTTACATCAACCATCCACAACTATCAAAGGCACAAAAACTGTATCACCTCCGATACAAAACAAAAGGTCAAGCATATAAAAATTGTAAAAGCAAATTCAATTGCATATATTGTCACAAAAGACACAATTCTATGCTTCATTACAGCAGATATCCCCTTTCACCCCAAAGAAGCGCTTATACACAAAGAACCACGAGTTTAATTGCAAAAGCAAAACCCGAAACCCAACATTATAAAAATTGCCAAAAGACAACATGTTGCTCAAAGGCACACAAAGCTCAAACGCTGCACAGCGAAAAACAAAGTGAACTAGATACAGAACTAGTTACCATCACAACAACTCAAGTTGAGTATAACACAAACAAATACCTTAATTCACAATTAAGGAAATTGCAAAAGTCAAGGAAACATCCAATAACCAACAAATCTACAAAAGATCAGTATTGTGAGCACTTCTTTAAAGCCACAACTACTCGATCAAATAATGGCCGGTACGTCGTACGACTACCACTAGAGCCACAATTTTCGAATACCCCACATAATGGTATAAAAACCAAAGTCAGAGTTACCTCTGACAGTCCAAACTAATTAAAGCACATACAACTTTTCGGCCCCGCAGGATGGCTTTCGCCAATAATGAAAAACAAAGAGTTCTGAACAAATCTTAGAGCGGTGGCGGGCTACTAAACGCCAAATTAGTGTATACGCACTTAAATACTACATATACAAAATTTTCCAAAAAGTCGAAAAATAGACACCTATAATACAATAGAGGACAACTCAAAATTAACGTTAAGGGATCACCAAATTCCCAATGCGATACTGTGACGCACCTAGACTTACCAAAAGCAAAGGTAGCTCTTATCGCACCTAAATAAGCGTTCCTCCCAGGGGTAGTTGGTGGGAATCTGTTGTACAAGTTGAACATACCACTTAAAAAATTATTATTCTAATGAAGCCGTTCGCAATAACCGGCCACTCTCTCGCAAGAACCCTCTAATTCCACAGCTCAAAACTCAAGGCTAAAGAGCACGCACTCTGGCCATATCTGAGTCAGACGTGGCGTCGCTATATTTCAAAAAAATAAAAAAAAATGAAAACCATTTCAAAAAAAGCAGAGAATATACAACCGATATACCAAATCAATAAAATAAGAAATTGTAAATAACCGCAAAATATAGTTCCTTGCCATACGCACCTAAAGGTAAATAAATACCAAAAATTATGTTTAAAACCAAAGGCATTTCAGGATTTACAGCATGTATTCTGAGCCCTCGGCAACTCTACAAGCAGTACGCCGAAATACATGTAACAATGCGTTATACTAGGCAAAATATTCGCCTAGGGGGCCCAGGATGTTTAAATGAGTTAAGCATCCACCCCTTCTACCCGGTAAAACTGGCGCATCCTAATGCAACAGCGCAATTCACCCCAGCTGATGACACTTCAATGCAACTCACCACACCTGTGCTCTTATCCACTAAACAAAAAGGATAGACAACAGGAAAGGAGACTTTTTCGCTACCAACATTCGCTATATACTCATCGCACATCTACATTCGTCTACAACACTTCGCTACATCGGCTACATCGGTTCCTGCGCGCTTACTTCTTTCTCCAAATATTTAACATTTTCGCAACAATAACTCGGCCACGATCGGCAACAATTCGAACGCCAGCGACGCAAAGTTGGAATTGGATACCCGCCGTCCTATTCGTCGACATTTCATTTTAATTAAATTCATTGTCCTATCGTTGATTAAATGATTTCAAAACAAACAAAATTAATTTTTTTATTTTATATAAGGCAGTGGGTGGAGCTCTATATAAATTGTGTACTATTTGAGACAGCAAAGTTGTCAACAGTACCTAAACTTTTTGAAGCGATTATAACAGATGACATAACCTTCCGGATTTCTCCACTAATTTCTTGTTCTCAGCACGGTTTTCGTAAAGGGAAATCTACAGATACAATTCAAGCAAATTAGTTATCATATGTATCAACAGGATTGAGGGAGAATAAATGGGTTGCTTCTTATCTTAGTAATAGAATTCAAAAATCATATTTAACGATACTTTCAATGTTCCTTCAGGCGTTCCTCAAGGTAGCCATCTTGGTCCAATTCTGTCCTTGTTATTTATAAATGACATATCATCTGTTCTTAAGTATTCAAGAGTTTTATTATATGCTGACGATGTAAAACTTTTTAAATCATATCTTCAAATAGCGAAAGATGTCAGTTGCAAACAGACTTAAACAACCTAGTACTTAGTGTGTTAAAAATGACATGCCATTGAACCTTAAAAAATGTAAAACGATGTGCTTTTCACGTAGATTTGAAGACCTTACTTCATACAAAATACAAAACTTTAGGTTGGAGCAAGTATGCAATTTTGTTGATCTGGGAGTAACTATGAACCCCAAACTCAATTCTAATCTTCACGCATCTTCCACGGTTTTTAAATCTAAAGGCGCGCTTAGTTTTTTTTTTTTTAAGTTGGTCTAAAGAACTTAGAGATCCGCTTACCACAAAAATTCTTTTTACATCTCTGGTGAGGCCTATATTAGAGTATGCTTCTGTGGTTTGGAACCCTAGTTACCAAGTCCATTCAGATAAGTTAGAGTCCGTTCAAAAACAATTTTTACTTTTTGCCTTAAATCATTTGCATTGGGATTCCAGTTTAAATCTTCCCCCTTACATCAACCGCTTAAAACTTATAAATCTCCCTATTCGTGGGTATAATATTTCTTGTAAAACTCATGAATGGGTCAGTCTGTAGCCCATCTCTCTTATCTGATATTAATTTTAACGTTCCCGTTTGCTCTATCAGGCATTTTAGACCTTTACTTTTAAAATTTTCGAGAACAAATTTTGAGTTAAACGAACCATTTCACCGTATATGTCACGATTTCAATTCTCATTCGAGAACATTTGATCTAACTTCTCTAACACTCTTTTTTTATCTACTCCTAACAATTTACATTTAAAAATAGTTAACTTATTATAGCTAAGCAGCTTAAGATCGCAACGCTCAAAACTCTCTTGCATTTTATGACTCCGCTCGTTTGCGGACTGCGCCCCTCGCGTCGGTTGAATGGGAGGAGGGTAATCGTTAGGTTTTATTATTATTATTTACACTGTATGGCGTCACGCAAGAATTTTTGCGCTCGAACGAATAGCGATTAAAAGCGAAATAGAACAAAAAGGCCGAATGCGTGTTGTTTTGTTCTCGTTATGAAAGCAAATGTAATTTATTTAGGAAATTGCTACAACTAATGTTTAACGGATTGCAGTGTGCCAAAATTTACAAAAAGTAATAAGTGATGCCACTTAATTATCAGCTTTCTGAGCCCTCTGAACGTATTCCCCCCGATGGCAAGTCATACCGCCAGCTAAATGATCATCGATGGGAAGAGTGCACAGTTTGGAGATGGCTCGTTTGCAAATACCATTTACCGTTTTAACTTCAGCAACACGAACTTTAGAATCGTTCCCCAGGAAGGCCTTAGTAACTTTACCAAGCAGCCATTTGACTGGTGGCAATGCTTCATCCTTGATAAGGACAAGAGTCCCAATTGGGAATTGTTCCTTGGATATCACCATCATGATCATTGATCTGGGAAAACGTTTACAGAAACATTTCAAATGATGAAAAAAGTTTATGGTGATCAGTGCCTATCCCGTAGTAATGTGCATGAGTGGTTTAAGCGATTCCAGGAAGGTCGTGAGGACCTCTGTAAAGATCAGAAGTCACCGAAAAAAAGTCGTTTTCAGAAGTCAAAAATAAAGACAATGCTGATTTGTTTTTACGATTCCGAGGGTATTGTACGCCGAGAGTTCGTCCCACCTGGCCAAACGATTAATGCTGTGTTTTACCTTGGTGTTATGGAACGTCTTTTGTCACGAATTCGTCGTGATCGACCACAATACCGTGAGGCAGGGTCCTGGCGCCTGTTGCACGATAATGCGCCGTGCCATCAGTCGACGCTTGTCACTGATTTTTTGACAAAAAACTCCATATTAACCATTAATCACTCACCTGATCTGGCACCCTGTGATTTTTACCTATTTGAAAAACTTCATTTGCCTATGAAAGCACACTGGTTTCAGGATATTTCAGCTATCCAAAAGGCGTTGACCGATATTCTCAAGAGCCGAAAATTGAACTTAAACACTCATTTGAAATGCTAATTGACCGGGCTAAACGCTGTATCGAAGCGAAGCACAAGGAAACTTTGAAAAAAAAAATATCACTTTTGAAAAATATTAATTTTTTGTTCTTCTTTTTTTAACAGTCCTGATTCTTTTGCGACAGATCTTGTATAATCGGATCTACACCTCTTCCAAAATGTCTGTTGCATGAATTGTATTCGCTGCCAGTTGCAAGTCGACTGGTAATTTTTCTTGAAAGTTCCGGGATAGACGTTAGTAGTGCACCTTTCAGGAAATGGCCTGGTGTGAGAACATCTATGATTTAGATTTTGGATTTTCTGTAATTGGACAAAGTGGTCGAGAGTTAATAACTGCTGAGATGTGACATACGAGTGTTCTAAGTTCATCAATTTCGCTAGTTTTATTAAAGCCTTCCAAAGGCCTCCGAAATGAGGAGATCGAGGTAGAATAAACTTCTAGTCAATTACTTCAATAAGACACCGCCGATAAACTGCTTAAACCGGTTTCTGTTTGAGAAATTGTTGCTGTAATTCTGCCATTTCATTTCTTGCTCCAACAAAGTTTGTTGCGTTATCAGACCAAATAACCTTTGGTTTTCCACGAGTATAATAGAAACCACGCAGTGCTGATAGAAAATATTTAGTTGATAGATCCTTTAGGACTTCTATATGTACTGCCTTCGTAGTAAAACATATGAAGAGACTTATGTAACATTTCGTTGGTCTGCTTCTTGTTTCAGATCGGTAGTAGAGCGGTCCGCAATAGTCAACTCCGGTGATTAGAAAGGGCCGACTTTGACGGACACTGCGGTCTGGTAAGTTTCCCATAAAATGTTCGCAAATCAAAGGTCGTAATCTGAAATATCGCACGCACTTGCTTACTAAGTGAGTCACCACCTTTTGGCCTCCCAGGAGCCAATATTGTTGTCGTTTTGCAGCAGTCCGACATGTGGATTCTGATTGTGAAAATGTGTTATAATAGATTCTGTTGATAGGATGATAGGATGTCATGAATGGTAATCTAATAATGCATTTTCTAAACGACTACCTACTCGAATAAGTCCAAATGAGTCTAAAAATGGTGACAAGAACGCTAATTTACTCGACGTACTTAATGGCACCTTTTAACATCCTTGTATTCAGAAGAAGTATTCACTCTTTGCACCATGCGAAGTAAATTTCGCAAGCGTTTTTGAGAATTAGAATTGTTCCTGGATGTGTGTTGTTCAATATTTTTAGAATGTTCACTTAATGAAACTTTACCAATTGCCTGTACCGGACACTTGATTTGCGGAAAATTGCGACGGCGAGATAAGCGAGAAAGGAAAACGCGTGCGGATTCGATTGCGGTTCAATTACAATTATTTATTTATTCCAGTTCATCACAGTTTGAATGTGTTTAAATGACTTTCGCCAACACGGTTCGATCTGAACAACGCAACAAGTCAATTCGCTACCAAAATTCGATTCCCCACTGCGCAGAGTAAACATAAAAGTTTTTAATACATTCTGTTCTGCATTGCGCCGTAACAATAGTGCTAGAAACAACTTCGCGTCAACCCAATTCCTGCGAGCGGCATTTTATTTTCAACCCAACAACATTTGCCGCTGCGTTTAATTAAATATATTATCACCCCTATTCTGTGCACTTGACAAATTCAACATATTTCTAATTTGTCAAATTTTTAAATTTATCAAGCAGTTGGTATTCTGTGTCTGAAATAAAAAGCTCTTTTCTTTATAAGTTGTTAAGATGTCAAATGCTCTTGACAGCAGTGCTCGTTACGAATTAAATATCAGATTGTGCATCTTGTTGTGAAAATGGAAGATATTTTACTTTTGTTATTATTGTTAAACGAAGATGAAAATTGTGAGAATAGGAATCGCGCGCGGCATTTAAAACGTTTACGCGACGATAGCAATCCATTTTCTTTGAGCGAGAATACCTTTGTGCAAAATTTTCGATTAACTCGTGAAATTTGCCGCCGCCTAATTGATGAACTGACCCCACATGATAATCAGAAAACGTCACTACCTTTAACTGTAAGGGTTCTAGCAGCTTTGAACTTCTTTGGACACGGATCATATCAGAAATGTGTAGGTAACAATGTCAACTTGCCCATGAGTCAGTCATCCCTTTCGAGAAGTGTGCGAGCTGTAGCAAAACTTATTGTGAAGGTGAAGGGAGGAGAAATAAAGTTTGCCAGTTCAATAGAGGAAGAAACTTTTATAAAAACGGAGCAAGTATTATTGTAATACAAATAATAATATGCTAATTTATTTGAAATATATTCCAGATTTTTTAGAAAATTTGGAATAAAAAGCACCATAGAAGCAATTGACTGCACGCATATTGCTATCATTGCTCCACCATCAAATAATGTCGAACGTCCTCTTAATTTATATTTAAATAGAAAAGGATTCTACAGTATCAATGTTGAAGCAGTAAGTTTTGTTTTTGCATGCACATACATATATGCCAATGCAATTTTTGAATGTATTGTTTTTTAGGTTTGCGATCACCGATTATGTTTTACATTTGTAAATGCTAAATTTCCGGGTGCAACACATGACTCTGGAATTTGGGCAACTTCTGACCTACGAGAACATCTCATTCGTCAGCATACTAATACGTTTGAGCAACAACGGAGAGAATCTTGGCTTCTTGGCGATCAAGGTTATCCTCTAGAACCGTGGCTTTTAACACCAGTGGGAACACCTAATACCCATAAAGAGCAAAAATACAACAAATTACATTATTCTGCAAGAAACTGCATAGAGAGAGCATTTGGTGTTTTAAAATCTCGCTTCAGATGTTTGTTGAAACACCGAGTTCTACATTATTCACACGAAACTTCCGCTTTGTTTGTTAGTACTTGCGTTATATTGCATAATATAATGACGAAAGCAGGCATTACGTTCAACGAAATAGATGACGGGGTTGAAGAAGACTTTAATTCTCCAATTAATGATTATAACTCTTCACAGTACATGCGCGAAGGTGAAAGAATAAGATCAAGATATATATCAACTCTTTAGTTATATATATACAGAAGCCAATCCATATACTTATGTATGTACATATATAAATGTTCTCACAATTCGACTTTCGAAATACACTACTTACTTCCATTATTTTTTTATTTATCCTTTTTGTTAAAAGAAAACAAATTGAAATTTGCATTCCATTTTTTTTTATTCTATTATAAAACAAAAAACCAAACTTATTAAATTCAATAAATATTAATTAAATAAAAATATTAAACATACGTTATTTCAATTTTAATTAAACTTTAGATATTATTTTACATTATTAGAAAACGTTTTTATTAGTTCTGTTATAGAACTAGTTAGGCCTTGAATGGCCTGCATCATTTCACGATGCTCCCGTCGCCTCTCTTCCTCAGCTGCATTCCTTTTGGATATATCAGCTATCAAAGTGCTGATAAGCTTATTTCGTGCCTTTCGTGATAGCACCGAAGCTGAAGCATCCTTAAAAGAAAAAAACGTAATAAGAAGTTGCAAAAAAATTATATATTTTGTAATTCTATCATAATGAAAACTTACCTGGTTTTCCACGCTAAGATGCGTAGGTGGTGTCGATGGACTTGCTGGATGGTGTTCGGGATTTGGGGTTGCATCTACCTGACTGCATATCTGTAGAGGACTACCCATGGGTGAAGAAATTGCGCATTCATGAGTTTGCTCAATTGGCGTTAAACCTAGGCTTTGTACATTTTGTACCCCATCTACAGCAGCTGAACCGAATGTAGACAAAGCCATTTCCTCAAAGTTCGTCATCGGTTTGGAACTTGGACCTCCACCTGTGAGCCTTTGGTTCATTTTCAACCGCCTTGCACGAGTGCGCAGTTGGCTTTTCCAAACGCCTAACGTCTACAAATTAACACAATATAATAAATAAACGAAACATAAACTAAAATGTTACCTCTTTCCATTTTGCAGCACTTCGTGTTGGTCCTCTGCACGAATTAAGCTCATCTGCCAGCTGCTGCCACAACTCCTTCATTTGTTGAGGCGTTTTTGGGCAATTTTTCCCCGTACCCATTTCTGGGTGTGCTTGGCAAAACGAAACATATGCCTCCAGTTGCTCGTGCGTAGCTCTATCGTGCTTGGGTTTACTACCAAATAAAAGTTAAATTATAAATTTTGTTAATAATTAAAATTTGAAAACTTACGTTGCAGAACAGTCGATTTTAACGAATAATTTGAATAGAAATCAGCTGTTTTCTATTTACATTATTTTGTTCACCATACGTGTGGGGAAAGCTTTACGAATTGAAGCTTTTACTTTTAACAAGATTGCCACAGAATACCAAAATATATCTCGCTTGATAAATATTTGAGTTAATTGTCAATATTTTATTAATTTGTCAAAAGCACAGAATAGGGGTGTATATCTATATGTACATACATATTTAATATTTATTGTGCTTTAATTATAATAAAATTGAAGTGATTGTGCATCAAATTTCCCGAGTATTTTTATTAATCGCGGGTGTAAGTTGGTTCTGAATACCCTCAAATTAAGTGGTTGAAACAGAATGAAAGTATACAGGTATGTACAAAAAGATGTGAGTAATTCATTTTGTTAACTTATAGTAATAGATTAAGGTAAGTATATTTAACATTAGAAGGGTAAGTACAATTAAAGGAAAACTTTATAATTCAAATATAAAATGCATTTCAGAAAAGTACTTAATTTTCATTTCATTTTAAGTTGAAAATATACATATACATAAGTCGCTTGACGCAACACCGGCCCCCTTGACAGGATCAGGATCCTTCAACATCCATGGGCAGTAATGTAAGTTTATGAATTGGGCGCTTAATGGTGCCCGCCTTGGTTACCACGTCTGCTACTAGTACCTTGCCGTCTTGGCCTTCGACGGTTACGCCGACGCGACCGATTACCCACTGCTGCGGCGGTACGTTGTCCTCATGAACGAGGACGAGATCGCCTGGCTGCAGGTTGTGTTTGGGGTGGAGCCATTTGTTGCGCTCCTGAAAGCTCGTTAGATATATTTTGGACCACTCTTGCCAAAACTGTTGCTTGAGGCAGCAAACAAGTTGCCATCTCTCGCAGCAATGAATTGGGTCCGTTGGCACTTATGCTGGGGGTAGTGCTCGCATAGGACAACCGATTAAAGGTGCGCTGGAGTTAGTGCTTCTCCGTCGTTGGGGTCCTGGCTCAACGGTGTTAGGGGACGCGAGTTCAAAATGGCCTCCACTTCGGCCAGTAGCGTTGAGAGCTTTTCCGTCGTTAGTAGAGCGTTGCCGAGTACGCGAACGATTAGATGCTTGGCGGACTTCACGGCTGAATCCTTCTTCGGCTGCGAACCCCATTAGTTCTGGGGCTTGCGCTAAAAACGCCTCCTTCAGCTCGCGCAGCTTACGGTCAGCGCCGACAAAGTTGGTTGCGATGTCGCTGAATATTTTCTGTGGCATCCCTCGGCGACCAATGTACCTTTTGATGGCGAAAATAAAATAATTAGTAGATAAGTCCGAGACGAGTTCTAAATGTACTGCTTTTGAAGTGAAGCAAACGAAAACTGCTATACAAGTCTTCACGGGTGGTCGACCACTTATTTTTAACGTTGTATATATGGGACCACAAAAATCTACGCCACATATCAGAAAGGGTCGTAAAGCACGAAGTCGTACAACTGGCAAATTTATTATTAAAGCAGTGTGTACAATTTCTTACGGTTCTGCTGCAAGTTTCTCTGGCATTAATTAGCCATATGCGTTCTCGAAGAAGCGCAACCAACACTTTTGCCCCAGCGTGGTGATTTCGAAAGTGCAGGAACCGTAAGTAAGTGATAACGAAATGCGAATTTGTATTCAGTAATAATGGGAATTTGGCATCGTATGGGAGAGGTGCATTTAATAGGCGACCTCCTACTCGGATTAATTTAAAAGAAAGCGACGTATCCGAGTACTCATGCAAGAACGGGTTGAGTTTTTGCAAGTTGGCGGGTAGCGTCGTGCCTTTAGTCAATTTTTGAATTTCGCTAGTAAACTCATAATGTTGAATCACCTGGACAATTCTCAAAAAACTCAAGTTTAATTCGTCTGCAGTCAGAGCTCTTCCCAGAGTAGGCATTTTTGGTCGTCTGATCCATCGTAATAAATATGCGACCACACAAAGCAACTTTTGATGAGAAGAGAATTTTTCAATCACCTCCACCATAGTGTTTTCCTTCACATTTGCAGAAAACCGCACCGATTTCACAAACTCGAACCTCTGTTGTACAGGAAGCGCCTTGAAAGTGGGGCAGGCAGTAAAAAGGTGTCCCTTTGACTTGCATTTTTGACAAGTTGGCTGCTTTGCATCTGCGGCGACTAAAGCTGATTTTGTCCGGTCCATGTGTGGCTGCTTCATGTGGCTCATGCTGGTTGTGGCTCCAGATTTCGTCCTCGAACAAGATGCTCCTTCTGCTTGCTAACTGCTGAAACCTTCTATTTAAAGTTGCTTCGCAATCCTTCCATAATGGTAAGTGATCGTATTCAAGTTGCTCTTCCCACTTGGATCGGGTAGCAGAGTCAACCTTTGTCATAACTATATGTATTATAATGGCGTTTGTTATTTGCTTCTCATCGTCCAGAGATAGCAAAGAGTCATAAACAGCAGACACTTCATCAACCATTGATCGCAATGAAGGCGCGGATGGCTTTGGGATGGTTGGCAGCTCAAAAAGTTTAGATATTGTATTGAAAAATATCAAGCACTTATTCTCGTAAACTTTTTTAAGACTTGCCAACGCTTTCGGATAATTTTTATCCGACATCTGAAACGCTTTAACTGTTCCCAAAGCCTCTTCAGATAGACAATTTACCAAATGGTTAAATTCTTCTATATCTGGGATATTTGGATCATTATGAACCAAGCTCTCAAACAAACTCATAAAGTTTTTAAATTCTGAATATTCGCCCTTGAATTTCGGCAAATTCATTTTAGGGAGTCTTGAGCTGTGAGAAGCTACGAAAGATGTTTCGGTAATTGACGTTCTATTATTGGCTAAAATATTTTTAATTATTGATTTCGTTTCAACAATTATGTCCTCTAACTCCCCTCGGGCCATGTCGTTTTCATCAATCTCTTCAATTTTAGATTGGCATTTCATTAGCTTTTCGCTATGTGAATTTAATATGTCGAGCCGACATTCCAATTCAATTGGATCTAACGACATGGTTTTTTCTAGAAGGCCCGTCTTTATTCGCAAAATACTATTTTTTGCCACCGTCCTTTGACACTTTAATGACTTTAAGTCGATTAACTCCTTACTTGGAAAGATGTTGGCGATAGTTGGCTTTGGCTTGGTCATTTTGCGTGTTTAAATTGAATTTCCGAAAAAAGAGACTACAAAAGTTGGCAACAGATATATTAAGAATCGATAACGAAAACAAAAAAAATATATATATCGATTCCCAAATATACGAAAGCCAAACCAATAGCAATAAAGGTTGGCAACAAATATATTTGGAATCGGTTACGAAAACGAGAAAAAATAATATCGATTCCCAAGTATACGAAAGCCAAACCGATGAGTTATGCAAAATGAGCACTAGCACAGTCGAAAATTTAACGCGAAAAAATATTGTCCAATAATTAAATTTGCGAAAACACGAGATAGTATGCGAAAAAACTGACCGAATTAAAATTTTAAAATTATGCAATTTAAAAAAAGGTCGCACCTTAATGTAGGCGAATCCGCAATCCCAAAATCCCTTCACATTCACTTCAATATATGTATATAATACGTATAATATGTATGATATATAATATATGTAGAGAACGATAAATAAGCGTGTAATGTGAAAAGGGAGAGCCAAAAACTGAAAGTGTGCGTTTGCAGTTTTATTATTATTGTTTTTTGTTTGCACCACTTTCAATAATTCGCACTCGTTACCTGGTGTGTCGGCTGTTTGCCGGCGCTTACGTCCCTCTGGCACAAGATGCAGCAGCAGCTCATTCCCACGACGACTTAAGTAGCAGCGGATAGACGGCAGCAACGAAGTGATGGCACCAGCGAAATTGGAGGAGCAGCGGCTTGGAACCAGTACTGGAGTGATGACAGCAGCTGTTGAATATCAACAGCGATGGCGGCAGCGGAGTGATGACAATAGCAGATTGATGGCAGCAACAGAGTTATACCAGCAACGTTTGAGCCTTTATTTGTACCGGATAAATAATTCACCTTGCGCTGTACTCAAGTACCACCTTTTATTTTAATTCTTAGTTTGGTGAATTTCTCACTTTGCACTTTGTATAGGTATACGCACACACTCCACAATACTTTCCTTTTCCTCTTTTTTGATTTTTTACACTGAGGTAAGTATACGGGTAAGTATTTCAGCACTGAGCTTACACTGTATGTATGTAAATATGTATATTATTTTTTACAGATTTTCATTGGTCACGTATGTATATATGTATTTATTCTTTTTTACAGGTTTCACTGCACGCAATTCGTATATCTCTATATGTACTTGCACATATATATGTATAATTGGATTTTTTAATCCTTTTTATAATTTTTTTGTGTTATTTTTTGTTTTATAATTCGTTGTTTTTTTTCACCTTCACTGAACCGTGAGCACCGAGTCTACGAAAACCGAATACCGAAAAGGGTACACTTGGCAATTGGTTGCGAAAAAGAAATCTTTGTAGTACGAGTAATTATTTCACTGAGTGTAAATTTTGATAAAATTTTTTTTTTGCTTAAACACGCATTTGTCCCTGCTCGGGCAATTGAGAATTAGAATTGTTCCGGGATGCGTGTTGTTCAATATTTTTAGAATGTTCACTTGATGAAACTTTACCAATTGCCTGTACCGGACACTTGATTTGTGGAAAATTGCGACGGCGAGATTAGCGAGAAAGGAAAACGCGTGCGGATTCGATTGCGGTTCAATTACTATTATTTCTTTATTCCAGTTCATCTAGTTACTTAGCCTAAGTCTTAAAACTAACGGGATAGAACAGTTTGAATGGAAGTATACAGGTATGTACAAAAAGATGTGAGTAGTTCATTTTGTTAACTTATAGTAATAGATTAAGGTAAGTATATTTAACATTATTAGGGTAAGTACAATTAAAGGAAAACTTTATAATTCAAATATAAAATGCATTTCAGAAAAGTAATTAATTTTCATTTCATTTTAGGTTGAAAATATACATATACATAAGTCGCTTGACGCAACAACCAGGTTCCTTGTTGAATATGTGTTGTAACGAGAATGTCAGAATGATCCTTTTTGATGAACATCTGTACGTAACCATACATGCGCTGCATTAATGTAAAGGAGTTTATATATTTACAATCACGCGAAATGTCAGTTGTTGAAGTTAGGTAAATTTGCAACGCGAATTCTGGTTTTTAGCCAATTTATTTCCGAACTAAGCAAAAATGGGGTAAAAATTTCCAAAGTGGAGAGTATGATAACTCTATGGGCAAGATGTCTGCAGGGTTCAGATGTGTTGGTACATATCGCCATTCCATGCTAGTATTTGTAAAATGTTGTATACTTGTAATGCAACTGGCGACACAAATATTAAAACATGAAGGTTTTTTTTGAAGGAAGATTTTTGCCTTGCACTCTACGAGTCCAATTAATCGCAATGGATCATAAATTTGGGCAATAACCGATAAAACTGAACGCTTAGTAATTTTTTATTGATTTGGCGAGAAGTAAACGAAAATATGAAAATATCAGCATCCATTTAAGTCCAAGCGTCTTTGTCAAAACGCCTCCATCTTGGAATTTGATTAATTTCTCCTTATCTGTATCCGGCACATTGCTAAGAACTGCTGGTTTATTTGAACACCACTTCCAAATTTTCATATTTCCTTTTCCTAACAGATCAGAGGTTTGTTTCATTATTTCTTTTACTTCTTCGTTGGTATAAGCACCAGTGATTAAGTCATAGACATAAAAATCGCGTTGAATTATTTTCGAGCCAATGGAGTATAAAACTGCTTCATCGACCGCAAGTTGAAGTAGAATTAACAATAAATTCCGAATCTCTGATACCGGAAACTGCGAAAGACAATTTAGATTTTTTAAATTTGTAATTGATTTGCTAATTTCGGCGTTATAAAGTTGAGTTATGAAGAATAATCAAGAATCGTGCTCCGACACTGCGCACTGTTACTAACAAAAACAATAGCAGTTGCAAAAAGCACATATTCAGTTGTACAACAGCGTGGCTAAGGTGAAGGGGAGCGACTTTTTGACGTCCTTGGCTTGGTTGGCTTGGTGGACTTGAGTAAAGTGTAGCAGGGCATGATGCTTTATTGAGCAACATCGACATGTAGAAGATTTGCATTGCTGCACAAATGTGTTTTTATGGCTTCCTTTCACCTGTCACTTGGGCTCAAACTTGCGAATAGTGCGCAAGTTTACACAATATGGTCATGTTTTCGACAAATCGCACAAATTTTGGTGGAAGTCCTAGAAACAACAAATGCATTTTTACGATACTTTGTATTGCTCACCTGCCTGCTAGGTGTTTTTGTTACCATAACATGAGTCACATTTTCTAATGTTTGACATCTATTCTGCAAGAACGTAGCCATGTCTGTCCAATGCATGTGTTTCGAGATCCAACTTCCGCGCAGCGATGTACTAAAGCAGGCTCAAACATGCGATACCAATTTGTCCACCAGCGAACGCAACTCTCCTGATTTATTGTCAGTGCTCACTCTCTGCAATGCAAATAGCCTTTAAATATGTGCCTGTGAAATCAAACGTCGATTACTGAATTATCGACTAAGTAATTTCATAGCAGTTGTGTAGTTTTCGTCACGCATTGCAGTGATTGGATAGTACCCAATGCAGCTCCCTTTAGGCTTGAACGAAGATGCTAGAATTTTTCCAAGTTTGAAAATTCTGTGTCATCGTGTCTTATTGTTTGAAACATGCCAAAAAAGTTCGGCCAGTTCGTATATGCTCCTCCACACGAGGGTAGCTGCAACTGCTGTTGTTTCATCACAATAACAGATGGCTGATTTTGTAATGGTTGATTTCTAGTAGATGACATTACTTGAGGATCCAACTTGTTTAACTCCCTCTTGAACTCTACCTTAACTCTGATGAAAGTCGCAGCGAATTCAACGCGAGTGCTGGTTTTAAGCTCATCAGGGTTAGTCAAACTGATGTTGAATACGATCGAGCTATTTTGATCTGACTGACAGCTCTGCATGATCCATGGAATTAAGTTCTTCTACACCAAGTAGTATTGAATTTAACTTGCGTAAAATGGATTCACTTTTTTCTTTTAAGAATAATATTTCTTAATGAAACTGTTTGACTAAATTAACAGTTGTAGTTCATGATTTGCACAATGTATATTTTTGCAGAGCAAAATAGGAGAAAAACCACGAACAACAACACTAATAACCGCGATGAGTTAACTGTAGGATATGGTATAGCAACAAAATAAGCAATGTAACTGCACGCGGTATCACATCGGGGTCACCAACAAATGTATGTCGTCGCGCAAGAATTTTTGTGCTCGAACGAATAGTGATTGAAAGCGAAATAGAACAAAAAGGCGCATACGGCCACGGTGTTGTTTTGTTCACGTTATAAAAGCGAATGTAATTTATTTAAGCAATTGCTACATCTAATGTTTAACAGGATTACAGTGTGTCTAAATTTACAAAAATTAGTAAGTGATGCCACTTAATTATCAGGTGGTGCTCTGAGCGCTCTGAACAAACACAAATACAGTTTCATGAATGGTCAAGTACAGACAGGTCTGTTCAAAATTTAATGGAAATAGAGTATTTTTGCATATAAAAAGATAATGATTAAAAAAATAAGGAGTAGTTTCAAATAAACGATGGTGAAGTAATTTAAATTAATCGAGTACACATACATATGTATGCAAATTCGAAGTTATATTTTTTATTTATCCTGTAGAACCAAAATACGTTCACTGTAGGACCATTGAAATTTTGAATTGTTTGGCAGGTGTTCAAACAAACAAGTGATTTTTTGAAAAGTCAGAGGCTTCACGACAACATTCTAGGAGCGATTGAGGATATTTTTGAAAAAGGCGCTGACGATCAATAGCTTTTCTTTAAGCTTGACGTCCAGCATAATGTTCACATAAAATTTAAAAGTTTAAGTAGAAATAACTAAAATGAACGCCAGAGATTTTACATAAAGTAAGTACAAATGAAATTTGGAGTTGGATGTAAAATGTGATATATTGAATTAGAAAATTTATGTATAAATGTTTCATATAAATTTAGAATCTGATTCTATACAAATAAAATGTGAACAAAAGGACAAAAGCGGTTTCAAATAGACCATAATTCAATCTATCTAAATGTACATAGGTCGCGTACCCAAAACTTTCGTTTTTCGCGTTTTGTTTCATATATTTTTATTATTGAAATAAAAATCCTTAAAATATTTACGCTGCTTTTAGTCAACATCGGTTTCTTTTCTCCAACTTACTATTAGTTGATTCTTTTAACAGGGTTCAAAGCGCTCATTTTTTCATACACCCATTAAAAGTATGCCAAGGAAAGAAAGAAAAACCTGCCAGCATTGGGTCAAGACTTTTACTGCGGAATTAACTTAAGAAGTAATGTTTTAATAAAAAAGTGCAAAGAAATCGCTGGTAGTAAAATAAACTTTTTTTTAGTTATTTTCACAAATTGAAATTATAGAATTTGGAATGCCGAAAAATACAAAATATACCACGCTATGTTCGCCGGTTCGATGCTCATACTATAAGAGTATTATTTTTTATGGTGCCTTTTTACGAAGTCTTGCAGATAAACGAAAGTTTCAGAAATGGATGATAAATGTCTGGTATCTAGGAACGAAAGTCTAGTAGTTTAGTATTTTAAAACTGATTGATCTCAGAATAAATAGTTTTGTTTTTTTGTTTGTTGGATTGTATTGTTGATTTTTTATAAATAAATGTTTAATTATTATAAGTAATGTGTATTATTAGCCAATTATTTAATGTAGCATACTAGTATTGACATAACATTGATTCAGTGTTCAGCAATGTCCACGGGTAAAATACACCCGGCCACAACGGACAAGTTCTATTTAGTAGCCACAATGACGCCGGGTTAATAGAACAATATCTTTATTCAACAATAAATAACACATTTTAAAGCGGAAACAAAGTTAAGGAACATAGTAATAATAATATAAATTCTGCAAAATAGTTTATTTTTAGTTTATTTTTAATTTTATATATATATATATATGTATATATTCACTTATTGCAAATCCTTGTTTACGACCTGAAACTCTTTGAAAAAATAATTGGAGCTGTGAGACTGACTTGTAATCGACATAGAAGTTTTTGAAACCTTTTTGGACAGATCTTCTGGTTCACTTTCATAGTAGCTCTGAATGTTGTTTTTTGTTTTAAAAATGCACTCTTTCATGTCTGTTTGAGATGTACAATTTTTTGAATCACCACCTCCATGAACATAAACTGGGGTTGGTTGTAGTGTAGCAGCAGTGGCTGCTAAGGTCAAAAAATTCAAACTTGCGTTGAAAACTTTACACCACTGAAGTAATCTCGAATCATTGCTGCACTGGATACTATTATTGTGATCAATAATGTTTTTATCATTATTTATGCCGTCTCTATTGGTAATACCTAATATATTGTAATCGTTCCATTCCGTATTGTGAGTACTTGTTTTATTAATTTCAGTATTAGTACCTGCTAAAAGAATGTTGTACCAATTGTTGTATATAATTGAATTATTTTTTTCATTAAAGGGATCTATAAGAGCCGATTTGTCAATATTTTTATTAATAGCATGTTGGTGTTTTGGTTTGCTACGTTCAAAACTTGAACTAACTGCACTAGATTTCGCTGACATAAAACTAGAATTTAACTTTGAATAATAATTTAAATTGTAGGGACTAAAATGATATTCTTTGTAATTCGTTGATGTACTAATGGATGACAAAGTCTGGCCTATTGAACACATGCCAGGTGAAATTTGATTGCCTTTAATCACCAACTTTTGCTTCATCATTTCGTTCGAATCCGGCAAAGACTTATTTCTTAGAAAATCTCTTAAGGTTTCTTCAAGTAACGCGTTTTCATAGTTGTAATCGTTGGTATCAAAATGGATATTATTTAAATTGGACATTCCATTGAATTCGATCAAATTCTCAATATTAATGGCCGAGTTAAAAGAATCCCTTCCATCTAATTTATATCTTTTCGCAGCTGGTTGAAAATTGTCTAGTTTGTAAATCGGAATTAGCTCGATTTCATTTTTTTCATTCATCTGGCTACACATAAATCGAAGCTTATGTTCATTTTTACACCAGCCTCGAAGTGTTGACTCTGGCACTCCAATGTCCCTTGAAACAGAAGCTTTAGTCTCCCCTTGATGAATACGTTGAATAGCCCGAATTTTGTCGTTAGGTGTTAGATTGCGCAATGGCCGCTTACCACGTGTACTCATGCGAATATTTAATTGTTGAAACGCAGGTAGTTCCATAGTCGTACTCGATGTTGCGCTCAAATAATTTTTAAATTATAACGATCAAGAAATTAGATCAGTATTAAAAAAGAACACATAACCCTCTAGAAGCACGAGCTTGGATTGTATCGAAAGATAAGATTATATTTCAATATTTTTCAGTAGTATCAGAAATATTTGAGCAGAAATACAGACATTAAAAATCGAAAACCAAAAGTCTATGTGCTTCCGCGTTTAAAATTTTCCCAAAAGTGACAAACAATGCTTGTATTTCGATGATAATAATTTGACGTTTACGAAAATATTTCTTTGTATTTTTCTTTCACGATTTCGCGCAAAAGGCACAGTGGTTTTGGCAGTAGATGTATATTTATATGAACTTAAACTTAAAAGTTATGGTAATACATCACTTAGTAGAGCGTAAATAGATTTCTAGTTTGCTTCATTTCTGCTACTACATATGCATTTTAATCACATATGTATTTCTAGAAGAGGATTCCTTTTTCGTAGCAGTATAATTAGAATATTATAATATAAAGGGATCCGTATCCACAAACAAAAAAATTCTAAAATTATTTACGAAAAAAATTTAATCTTATTTGAAGAGGAAACATGATGTTTTTTACTTGAAGCTTTTACAAATGAACATTTTTATACGAAATTTGGCATATTACTTATGCTGGGGATTAAAATTTGTGTAGTTTTGCAACATATTGATAGGATTGCAAAGATAATTAAGTATATATTTAGAGACAAACTAAAAGTTGATGTTCACTCCACGAGGTTTTAATCCAGAAGAAAATGTTATATTACAAGAAGAATTAAAGAACAAAGTAATAACTAATACTTATACATGTAAATGTGAGAAAGACAGTATGTAAAGGATGTAATGACGTAAATAATATAATGACATGCATAGTGTTAGGTAAACGACTATCTTCAACACGCCCCTTCAATTGCAGGTCATTCGGTGGACAAACCAAGTCCGTTAAGACATCTCTCGTGGCTTGCTCGCGTCAATGGTTTCGTCATCACATCCGCAGTCATCTCTTGAGAAGATACGTGCCTCAATGAAAATAACCCTGCGCTAATGCACTCTCTCACAAAATGATGTTTGATATCAATGTGCTTGGTACGCGCATGAAAAACGGGATCATTAGCCAAACACTGCGCACCTCTGTTGTCCACATAAATTATTACATTAGCGAGTTTTTGTAAACCTATCTCATTTAGGAGACTACGCAAATACACTGCTTCTTTTGCTGACTCCGCCAAGCTCACATATTCAGCTTCTGTGGACGAAAGAGCGACTGTACGTTGTTTTTGTGACTTCCAGCTAATCGCAGCACCGCTGAGCAAGAAAACGTATCCCGTGTAGGAATGGCGATCAGTTGTGCAGCCTCCCCAATTAGCATCAGCGTACCCAACTAGCTGTAAATCGGATTTTTGATACAGCAAGCTTCTATTGGCAGTACCGGCAATATACCTTAAAATACGTTTGGCAACATTCCAATGACATTTCAATGGATTCGTGACAAACTGCGCTAGTCTTCACACGGTGTTTGCTATGTCTGGCCTTGATGCGATGGACACATACATTAGAGCTCCAATTAATTCACGATATGGACAGAGTTTATCAATTGAATTACTTTCAACTAAATTTATCTTTAACTATGAAGGTGTAGCAACCGGGTTGCACTCACTCATTCCAAATCTCCTTAATAATGCTTTTATGTAGCCACTTTGCTTTAAAGTAATCTTACCATCCATTTGATTAATCTCTAGTCCAAGACAATAATTTGCTCTACCCAGGGCTTTAATAAAAAAAAAATATTTCAAAAGTTGTTGCTTTAATTTGTGAATAATATTCACTTCACGTGACGCCATAAGTAGATCGTCTACATATACAAGGAGTAAAACTAAGTTATTCTCAAAATAACCATAAAATAAACACGTTTCATTTTCAGTGGGCTTTAACCCCATACTTATCAACTTCGATTTAAGTTTGGCATACCACTGCCTACCAGCTTGCTTAAGGCCATACAGAGCTTTCTTAAGTCGACATGCATTACCTCCTTCGTTTAGTTCTTTTATCATTTTTGATGCTTTAATGCCAACGTCGCAATTTTTATCAAATTTCATTGTTATTCGTTGCAAAATATCATATAGCATGTCTGGTACCTTCATGAGCACTTTTTCGTTCAACGTTCCATTCAGATATGCGCTTACAACATCAAACTGCCAGATAGTGAGATTAAAATGAGCCGACAATGCAAGTAATAACCGAATCGATTCTAAACGTGCTACTGGAGCATAAGTGTCAGTATAATTTATACCATATTTTTGACCGTACCCTTTGGCTACAAGACGCGCTTTGCGTCGCTCGATCTTACCGTCTGACCCATACTTATTTGTCAAAACAAAACGGCATCCCACTATATTTTTGTTGTGATCGACCGGAACAATATCCCATGTGTCATTTTTAATAATATTAATTACTTCACATTCCAATCCGTCGCGCCATTCATCACTCTCAGGCCCATTTAAAGCATCTTGTAAGCTAACCTCAGCCATACCAGCAAACACAACATCGTCTCTTGTACTATCGTTGTCGCTCTCTGAATGTGCCGTTTTCTGTGATGGCTCTTAATTAACACGACTACGAAAAACTTTTCGCGGTCTTCCTCTATTTCCCATTCGCATCAATTTTGGCCTACCTGGCGCTCTCCGAATTTCTTCTAATTCACAATCCGCAACTGCTGTTGGTTCGCTAATTCCATTTTCATCGGTTTGAGAATGAGAAAAATCTACAAATTTACGACAATTACTGTAATTCTCTTCAGGAATTTTAAGTGGTAGCAGCAGATCACTTGCTTCATTTATTGGATTCGAAATCAGTTGATGTTCGCTAACAAACCGGACATCACGTGCACATATGACTTTATGCGCTTTCGGTATCCACACACGATAACCCTTTGTGTCTCTGGGATACCCAACAAACACACCTTCTTGACATCTAGGCGCCAGCTTATTTTTATCTGGTATTCTATCAAGCACCATTACCTTTGATCCAAACGACTTGAAGTGTTTAACACTTGGCTTTACCTTATTTAGACATTCATAAGGCGATTTCCCACCTAATGTTCGGGATGGACATCTGTTTCTTATATGGCAGGCAGATGCCACAGCTTCTGACCAAAAAGTATGACTGAGGCCAGACTGCAATAACAAACACCTAGTCATGTCCAGCAGTGTTCTATTCATTCGTTCTGCGACTCCATTCTGTTGAGGAGTCCTGGGAACACTTAGCCGACGAGCCATGCCACATTCTGAAAGATACTTATCAAAATCATTATTTAGATACTCACGTCCATTATCGGACTGCAAACATTTAATTTTAAACCCAGTATGTCTTTCCATGAAACTTTGGTACATCTTGAATGCTTCGAAAACGTCAGACTTCTGCCTTAGTAAGTATATTTCGCACCACCTTGTACAATCATCTATAAAGGTGACAAAATATCGAGCTCGTCCAATGGATTCTTCTCTGAACGGTCCCACAACATCAGAATGTATAATTCTCATTGGTTCTGAACAAGGCAATCTGCCTCTATTAAACGGTAACGCAGACATTTTGCCTAATATACACACTTCGCATTGCATCAGTTACTTCACCTCGCCAATATCAGAGACAGGAACTATGCCATCTCTTACCAATTTTGATAAATCAGCCCCGTTAAGATGACCCAGACGATAATGCCACTTCAACAGTTCGGAGCACTTCGCCTAAATAGAAGCACACTCGCTGCTTTCTCTGATATAATATAAATCACCCATGCGATCAGCAATCAAAGTAATTTCATCACTTGCGTTGGATACAAACGCTCCATCTTTGGTAAATGTCACTTTATGTCCCTTGTTAGTAATTTTTGCCACCGAAACTAAATTTGTGCGCAGTTCCGGAACCAACAACGTATTTTGTAACTCAACTACTCGCTGGCCATCTGCGCCTGTCACTGACAAATTTACCACACCTTCACCTCGTACATCTGCACACGCCTGTTGACTTGCCAAATTCAACTTAACTTTGGATGATTTTTCCACGGTCATAAACATGCACTCGTCACTACACAAATGAGCAGTACATTCACTATCCAATACCCAAGCTCGTCTTCCACGCATATCCCCAAGAAAATTTTTCTTCTTTTGCAGAATGATATGCTGCATACGTTCCATCAACACAATATGCCAAATGTTTGGAATTATTGGAATCTTTTCCGTGAACACCATTATTACACCTAACAGAACAAGAGCTCGCCTTGTGCCCTAATGCGCCGCACTTAAAGCATCGGAATTCTCTTTTATTCTTTATGAACTTTTTCCTACTCAGCTTATCTTGCACATGTGATTTCGCAGCCATAGCCATTACTATATTACCAGCCGATTGCTTACGTGCTTCGCTCTCCTCTATTATTTTTATTTTCAGTACCTCAGCTGATGGAAGCGCATCGCGTGATTCGATTGCGCACCGAAAGTTCTCATAAGTAGATGGTAAACTATACAATAGCACAATACATAACAGATCACCGTTTATCTGTACATTCATGCTCTCCAACTTATCTACCGCATCGAAAAATTTCGCCATGTGCTCTTTCACGTCATCGCTTTCATCTAACTTTTGCAACATCAACTGCTTCAATAATGTTGCTTTACGTGCTGGTCCTTTTGACGCATAAATCGATTCTAGTTTCAGCCAAACTTCCCGCGAAGTCTCACAACCCCTGACTTGCTTTAGTTCGGATGGCTGAATTGACAAAACCAAATCTGCTTTAGCTTTCTTGTCAGCTTTCAACCAAGCGCTTCTTGCTGCAGTGTCAGTCTCTGCCGGCATCAAATTAGAACCACTTACGTACTCCCACAAATCATTTTTAGTCAGCAATGCTTCCACTTGCATGCCCCAAGTGTCGAAATTGTCCTTGGAAAGCAACTCGATCCGAGAAGATGTTGACGAAGTAACCGTAGCCATTACGTCAGCCGTATCAAAGCACCTGCTAGCTTTACTGATTTCAATTTTTGGCAAAAACGCTTCTGAATTCTCAATATCACTCATTAGTCTTACAAACTCTCAAAATTTAAACAAATTTGCGATCCTGGGCCCATAACCTGATAGGATTGCAGAGATAATTAAGTATATATTTAGAGACAAACTAAAAGTTGATGTTCACTCCACGAGGTTTTAATCCAGAAGAAAATGTTATATTACAAGAAGAATTAAAGAACAAAGTAATAACTAATACTTATACATGTAAATGTGAGAATGACAGTATGTAAAGGATGTAATGACGTAAATAATATAATGACATGCATAGTGTTAGGTAAACGACTAACTTCAACACATATTGCTATAGAAAATAATAGTTTTGTTCACCTTACGGTTGTATGTATCAGCTAAAACTAATGAAGATGTACAGGATCATATGTACATACATATATAAATGACCAGGATGAAGAGACGAGTGGAAATCCGAGTGACTATCTGTCTGTCTGTCCATCCATACATCTGTCCACGAATGCTGCAACTTGAGTAAAAATAAGATATCTTGATGAAACATGACATGTAATCAAATAAGGGATATTAATCAAAAACGTATAAAATGTCTTAACTATCCTCTAGTAAGTTTAATGCACATCTTACAAGACCATATGGACGCAATCGGATTTCAACCACGCTTACTTACAGCATCACTTTAGATCCCACTTTTTAGTATACAAATCAAACATCAATGAATATAACGGAATAAAACCAAATAAGCAAAAAGGCTGGCTGAATTAGGTCACTACTTCCATACTTCTTCTTTACTGGCATAGACACCGCTTACACGATTATAGCCGAGTTAACAACAGCGCGCCAGTCGTTTCTTCTTTTCGCTACGTGGCGCCAATTGGATATCCCAAGCGAAGCCAGGTTCTTCTCCACTTGGTCCTTCCAACGGAGTGGAGGTCTTCCTCTGCTTCCCCCGGCAAGTACTGCGTCGAATACTTTCAAAGATGGAGTGTTTTCGACCATCCAGACAACATGGCCTAGCCAGCGTAGCCGCTGTCTTTTAATTCGCTGATATCGAACGGCTCAAAGAGGTCCTTCCCGATCCTGACGGAACTTTTGATGTTGATCAACGTCAGTTTAAACAGCCGTATTAGTTTTGCGGGGATATCAAATTCAGACATCGCGGCATAAAGGCAGCTCCTTTTCATGCTGTCGAAAGCAGCTTTGAAATCCACGAAGAGGTGGTGAGTATCGATTCTCCTTTCACGGGTCTTTTCCAAGATTTGGCGCATGGTGAATATCTGGTCGGTTGTTGATTTGCCAGGTCTAAAGCCACTCTGACAAAGTCCAATCAGGTTGTTGACGGTGGGCTTTAATATTTCACACAACACGCTTGATAGATGTTGAGGAGGAGGATTATCCCACGGTAATTGGCGCAGATTGTAGGGTTTCCCTTTTTGTGGATAGAGCATAGCACGCTTAAATTTCAACTGTTGGGCATGCTTTTGTTCGACCAAATTTTACAAAGAAGCTGATGCAGTTCTTCGCCGCCGTGTTTTAATAGCTCGGCCGGCAATCCATCGGCCGTCGCTGCTTTTTTGTTTTTCAGGCGGATATTTGCTATTCGAACTTCTTCATGGTCGGGCAATGAAACATCTGCTACATCATCATCGATTGGGGAATCGGGTTCGCCTTCTCCTGGCGTTGTACGTTCACTGCCATTCAGCAGGCTGGAGTAGTGCTAATTTAAGTATGCTCTGGGCTTTGGGGGATGTACAAGAGTATGCTCCGGTCTTGTAATACTTCCATACACCTAATATACAAGGTCTGTCGCAAAAGAAATAGAACTTTTTAAATATAACTGTTTCTGGTCACGCCACCTATTGGTGGGTATATAAAATAAAAAGTTTGATCTCTTGTTGACATTTCGTAAAAATTTGAAGACAATTGGATAACTACAATCGAAGTTGTCGATCAAAAAGTGACAGCAGCTTTTGGTCATCGGTCGTAAAATGCATTTTGAACAAAGAGCAAATATTAAATTTTGTTTTAAACTTGGTAAAACTTTTACCGAAACGTTTCAATTGATGAAACAAGTCTATGGCGATGATTGCCTATCCCGTAGCATAGTGCAAAAGTGGTTTAAGCGATTCCAAGAAGGTCGTGAGGCCCTCTGTGACGATCAGAAGTCACCGAAAAAAAGTCGTCTTCAGAAGTCAAAAATAAAGACAATGCTGATTTGTTTTAATGATTCCGAGGGTATTGTACACCGAGAGTTCGTTCCACCTGGCCAAACGATTAATGCAGTGTTTTACCTTGGTGTTATGAAGCGTCTTTTGTCACGTATTCGTCGTGCTCGATCACAATACCGTGAGGCAGGGTCCTGGCGCCTGTTGCACGAGAATGCGCCGTGTCATCCGTCGACGCTTGTCACTGATTTTTTGACAAAATACTCCATATTAACCATTAATCACTCACCCTACTCACCTGATCTGGAACCATGTGATTTTTACCTATTTGGAAAACTTCATTTGCCCATTTGAGGACATTTCAGCTATCCAAAAGGCGGGCTGTTGCACGAGAATGCGCCGTATCATCCGTCGACGCTTGTCACTGATTTTTTGACAAAATACTCCATATTAACCATTAATCACTCACCCTACTCACCTGATCTGGAACCATGTGATTTTTACCTATTTGGAAAACTTCATTTGCCCATTTGAGGACATTTCAGCTATCCAAAAGGCGACGACCGATATTACCAAGAGCATTCCGAAAAATGACCTTAAACACTCATTTGAAATGCTAATTGACCGGGCTAAACGCTGCATCGAAGCACAGGGAAACTACTTTGAATAAAAAAATATAACTTTTGAAAAATATTAATTTTTTGTTGTTCTTTTTTTAACAGTCCTGTTTCTTTTGCGACAGACCTTGTAAATATTTTCGAACTTCGGAGTGACTCTATGCCCTTCCTTACTTATTATTTTTTAGTATTTCGTATAACCTCCACAATAGTTGGTTTGCATCAATTATTTTTAGAGTGTCGACGTAAATGCAATTGTTTAAATTGACAGCGTTTTAATCTGGCCAAAATAATATTGTTAAATAGGGTTAAAAGTAATGTATCGAAATAAATTTGAGTTTTAATGTATACATTAATGATAAATAAATAAACAATAATCTTGAGCTTATTCGAAAATGATAGAAAGAAAAATAAAATATTGGCCACGAAAAGTTTTGTTATCTTATAAGCGACATAATGGTAAAAATATTCAAAAAAGAGAAAAGTATCAGGGAATAGCCAAAATTATGAACTACTCCAAAAATAAAGCTAATACTTTTCACGACGTGAATACCCCTGAAACTAAGGATACAAAAGGTAGAAACTTAAACCGTTTCAACTAAATGTTGTTACGCTACGCCCAGAAAATGCTTTTCAAACTTCTTATAACTTAAAAATGGAATTGAATTATACTTTAAATCCTACATTGGGGGAACAACTTTCTGAGAATATTTAAATAATCTAGTACACACTCTCTTTCCAATATCCATATAACGCAACCTTATACTAAAATCAAAAGTTAAAGTATTGTCTTTCGCGACACCTACCATAATGCCTTCCGTCAAATCCAATAAGGGTATACTCGTATTGGTTTCATCCATCATTTTGGCGAACCAAAAGCGAACTGCCGAATTTAGGTCTTTCCTGTATATGGAAATTAAACTAACTCTGTGCACTTGTCTCCAAGCTATAGGACTTCTAACTGGAGCATTCAATTTCATTTTCAAGTCATTGGCTTAAGCACAAATCTTAAAATGAATTAGATTCATACCAAAAACTTTACATACACCAATGATTATTTTTATAAATCAAAAGTAATTACAATAGTTTTAGCGGTTTTTGGTCTACATTTTGTTGCAATTATTGACCCTAGACGTAGACGTCCCCACTCGATTTCTAGTATTATTTCCGGATATTTTAACCCACTAAGCCGATGACCTAGTTTTTTTGGCCTTATTTTAATGAAATTCAATGTTTTCGAATACAGTTTTCCAAAAGGTTCCAGATATTTTGAATAGAATTAATGTCTGCTGATTGCGGGATCTAAGGATTTATTTTTAATTCCATAACAACCATTCACATACAAGATAAGTTGTGTGTTTTGGGTCGTTATACTGTGGTGAATAGAAATGGCTGCTATTAACAGCCGATTAAGCAGACTTAAAGTTTAAATTATTTTGTTAAAATGTTCAAAAATTTGTTAAAATGCTATATTTATTGTTAAATATACATATCTTAAATGGACAGAAAAAAACAGAAAAGTTATTAATTTTAAACCAAACAATCGTGTCGTATTTTAATAGAACTAGGTGTGTGTAAACTTTATTGGTTCACTGTATGTTAGAGGAGACTCTGTTTTACCTTAGAGGAAACAAATAAATTAGTTTTGTATTTTATTAAGGCCTATTTTAAGGAAATACAAATAAAATATTAAAGTATTTTAATGATTCTTTATTGTTCATGTTTTCTAGTGCAGAGGTCGTACTCTCCCGTTAAGTACCTTGCGATACACGGTATTTTCTGTTTAATTATCAGGCGCAAAATCAAACAACGCAGATGACCTTCCGTCCCTTCAACATGCCACATGTGCAGATATGTACAGTGTGCAAACTCCATATTCGTACACTACTGGTTTTTCTATATTATCACCACTCCTTCTACATTTAATTGAAAGATTCAGTTAATTTTGTGTTAATATATTACACGTTAGAAGTACATCTCTGATTGCCTAAATTTTTTTTGTATTTAAAACGTAAATGCTAATTTATGGCAATCATTACGAAATTTCGAAGCAAAATTCGTATTCGTACAATATGGCATCCCCCGATAATAAAGCTGGGAATGTACCGTTACTTCGAAATTTGCGAATTCCAGATACGAATTTGCTTGTGTTTGCTCTATTTCTTGAAGTGTGCTTTATTTTGTGTGAAAAAAGTGAAAAGCTTAAAAAATGGGACGGAAATCAAGTGAATTAACAAATGAAATGAGAAATTTAGTTATAAATTTATATAAAGATGGGAAATCTTTTCGAGATATCGGAAAATTTACGAAACGGAGCTGCTCCACTATTCAATCCATTATTAAAATATATAAAAAAAGTGGAAAAATTAATAAAAAAAAAGTCAGAAATCAAAACAGATGCATTTTAAATAGGCGCCAACAATCTTTTATTCTACAAGAAATTAGAAAAGATGTGACTATTAGTGCGGTGAAGCTTTTTGCTCTTTTGAATTCAAACTTTGGTATAAGTTTGACAGCACAAAATGTACGAAATTATATAAAAAAAAATCGGATTTCAGAGCAGAGTCGCACGAAGAAAACCATTTATCAATACAATCAATCGAAGAAAGCGTATAATTTTTGCAAAAACATATAAAAATAAGGAGTATCGTTTCTGGAAAAGGGTGGTTTTCAGTGAAGAATCAAAATTCAACTTGAAGATGTCCGATGGAAGAGTAAAAATATGGAGGGAGCGAGTAGGAAACTTGCATTTTATTGATAGGATAATGACTAAAACGAAATCTACACCAAAGCGCTGAAAAATTGGGTCTGGGAAGTCGCTTCATCTTCCAGCAGGATAATGACCCCAAACATATGGCATTAGATACAAGGCTTTGGATATTATATAACTATCCAAAATACCTGAAAACGCCACCTCAGAGCCCTGACATAAACCCAATTGAGAACTTATGGTCTATCTTGAAAAACTCGTTAAAAAATTATAGCATTAGAAATCTTCAGGACCTTAAACAAGCTTTACGAAAAGAATGGGAAAAAATATGTCCAAAACTTACCAAAAAATTTGTGAAATCGATGTACGACGCTTACATTCTGTTTTAAAACAAAAAGGTTATCCAACCAAATATTAATTTTTACGTAACATTAATTTATTTTGTACTTTAAATAGTGTACGAATATGAACTTTGTTTTATAGAAATGTTAAGTTTGCTTAAAAATGTGAAATTTTTTCAGAAAAATTAAAATAATAAAATGAAATATATATACGTGTATACTTAAAATAACATATAACTTTTTTTATAATTAATTGAAAATATTTTTTTATGTGCAAAATTGCTATAAAATACGTAGTGTACGAATATGTATTTTGTATACTGTACATATAATGGACCATGCGAAAAGCATATTCCAGACCACAAACTTTAAAAGATTGACTTAGTAATTTGTTAATGATCTTTACGATTGACAGAATCGGAAATTAAAGTATTTTAACATCAAACGACATATCAGTTGGGATCATCGGCATACTCCGAATCAAAACTTCCTCACCTTCGAAGGTAATCAATTACCACCAAACGCGTACCGTTAAATAGTTTTGCTTGGTTTATCTTTCGAAGAATTATTTCCAAGATATGTAGATGAAATTATTTGCACCCATTTGAAGAATTATTTGGTGTTGATACTGGTTCAAAGATAAATGAAATTATTTAAACCCATTTGCTTCGCTTCCCTATCCATTCTAGAGAAAGCAGAACTAACGGCACGGTTGTTATGGCCTATATCAAATCCTCCAATGTCATGATGCGTGTGCAGTAACGCCAGGCCGATCCAGCTTTTTTGAAGCATGTTCGTCTTTAGCCACGTTTTCATGCGACGAAGTGCCGTAAAAGAGCGTTCGAAGCTCGTATTCATCACAGGAAGTGTACAGAATATGCGAAGAATGGGGTATAGGTTCAATTCAAACTTGTTGTGTTTTGATGTTTGCTTCTGCAGTCAATAAGACTTTCCATTTCTTTGGTTTTCATACATTTTTAGAAGCAGCAAACTTAGTTGGAATCCATCCAATACTTCTCTAGAAAAGCGCGTCTTCATATCTTTGCTGATTGTATCCAAAAGTGGAACGTACACTGAGCCCTGTAGTATTCTTCGCATGCTCTGACGCAAAAATTTTCGTTTTTTGTTTGTCGACCGCAGATTCTTGGTTCCTTCGTCAACTTTCGGTTCTACCACCATTTCACAGGTATAAAGAATTTCATGTTGCCAGAGTATAAAAATTACTACATATTCGTACAAACAAATACTCGAGTGTGCATTTCAGCGATTTTCTAATATTTTTGGACCCAAGGAAAGACTTGGGTTGCAGACCAAAATGTCAGTTTGTTGAAGTGTCCATCCTTTTCCTCTGACCTTAATTTAATGAAAAACGTTTGAAGGATGTACGGCAAGGTTTAATGTAAGCCGTCAATTCGATGATCGTGAGTCAAAATTGTATGGAGTGAGATATCCTTGCACTACTTAAAAACCTTTATGAAAGCTTTCAGAAAGTAATTCTTTCTATTATTGAATTCTTTCTTGTATTGAGAATGCTATACTTATTCAAGTGACGGAATTTTAAAAGCACACTTTTTGAGTTATTATTTAAAACATCGCATTTAATAAAAGTTATGAAAGGTTCATTTTTTATTTTCGCAACAGTCGAACAAAATATATCCGTTTTTGAAACCAAGCTTTAAGGAAGCTTCTGCGAAGTTTAAATAAAGAAATATTGGCTTGTGTCTTATATAATAAGATATAATACATAATATAAATATTTTCGAATTTCCTGGTGGCTTTATACCGTCTATATCGGTTAATATGTGAGGTATGTCAATTAAAATGAGTGAGCGTGTTTTACTTACAACTGTGTACTTTGTTACTAAAATGTGTAAAATTGCGTGGAACTTGACCTATGCTCTATATGACTAATACCGGAAATTTCGAACATGCAGCTGGCATTAATCCACATGTTGGTGAAGGTATATGAGGTACCAGAATTAAACCCGGGGCGCTTTTAATTAGCATGTGATAAGTTAATAGTATGTGTTGTTGGCAACAATTTATAAAATCGGGTCGAAACCATCTGCTACATTTTCATATAAAACTTTGCCAGCACCAGCTTCACCTTCCGTACAAGCTACCCCTAAATGACGCGCTTAAAATTTTCACAAACTTTTTTTTTTGATGCAATCCACAGGTTCCCAACGGCTCAAATTTCCAAAATATAAATAGGAAACAGTGCCAAACTACCAAAAAAACACAAAAAATAGCTTCAAACTCATCTCCCAGAAGAAGTGCGACACTATAAAGCACATTCTACACTTACGTGCGTCAAAAAATGTCGGACTTTTTAAAATGCTTGGCTGTACGAAAAATTTAATTGAGCATGTTTGAGCTTATATCATGAAAAATCAAAGTTACAATGCATAAATATGTAATATATATTTATGCAAAACATGCTAACTACAATTAATCTATATAAATAAAAATGGATTGTTGTTCGTTAGTCTGATTAAAACTCGAGAACGGCTGGGCCGATTGAGCTGATTTTGGTTTTAAAATGTTTGTCGTAGTCCAGGGTAGGTGTAAGCGGTGAACAAATAAGGAAAAATTGCGAGTAAGATAGAGTAAGACGACATTTCCATTTTCCCATATAAAAGTTGACCACTTACTTTCTGTCAAACATTTGACGATATTGGTACTCTCAGTTCCACTCGAATTGAAGAACGCATTAAAACAAGACTTTTGAATCAACAACATAATATCAACTTTGCTCATAACATCGTGTATTTAAATTTCAAAATATAAAAATAACAAGAAATGTGCTGTCGTGGGACACCAGGTAGGAACGAAGTTCCTTCGAATAATGTAGAATCGATACAATTTGCAAAAAAAAGTGTGCTTAATATTATTTTATGTAGGTTGTCCTGATTTTTCTCTAAAATTTCGCTGATTAGTTTTTATTTAAGTACAGATAAGTATTAAGAAAATTTAGTATTTTAAGAAATAATGAATTACGTAAAAAAAAAAATAATTCAAATTATACCTATCTAAATAAAAATTGGTAAACATTTTTTTGTTTTAAATTATCAATTGTCATTACAAATGATATAATAGAGCTATAATAGAGCTATTTTATGCTTTTATTTGTAAAATAACGTCAAGTTTGTTAGAGCTGCGAATAATTTTACATTCTACACATTAGTGGCATCACCACTCTACCTCCTCTTTCTATCTTCCATTCTACTGTCAACTCTACTGTCGTCCTACTGCCGTTGGCAAATATAGGAAATATTCAAGTTAGCGGGAACGACAACTGTCGGCCTGCAGTCGCGTTGTCGTGCAGCTGTCAAAATAACAGTGTCCATAAGAACGTCTGTATTTTAATATTTGACAGATGTAGTTTGCAGTCTATCGCGCTCTATGTGTTCCGCACTTCACTCAAAACTAATTTGCATACACAATAATTTTACAGATTTTCATGCCTAATTATTTTGCAAAACCTAAAGGTAGGCTATAACTAGCGATCTTACAGTCTTTTTCTTACGGGTTATTTCCTCAAGGCCTGCGCAAAAAAATATGCAACAATTCAACTCCCCATAAACGTACTTAGTGCAAGCACAATTCTCAAGTGGTGAACACAATGACTGCGACAGCATGGCCGGCATGTACAAGTTATCGTGAATTAACTCTCACGATGACCATTCAGTCGACGACACATCCGTCGACGCAACCTTCACTCAGGTCGCTCACACTAATGTTATCCGATACCTTACACGAGCCGCTGAGGCAGCATATTTATGCTCAAATATTCCATGTGAACCGCTATGTCAACATAACAGCGTTCATACGGTGAACGACTAAACATTCCACACGAGCCGCTATGTCAGCAGAATAGAATTCGCACAGGCTGAGCGGTAGCAGAACAGCAGCAGCGCAGCGCGACGCGATAGTTAGTTGTAGGCTAATTGTAGGCTAAGAAATTATTGTAAACTTCAGTTTAAAGACTCATGTCACCAGAACAGCCAGTGAGCTGCATTAAATAAAGAATCATATTAAAGATAAATCGTTTAATTTACACAAGACAACACAGCTGTCCATTTTGCATGTACACAATATCGTTGTGGCCATACTAATACCTTTCACTTCAATGAAATTTTAATATTTTGTTCAAAGTGAAATTTTTTATGCAAAAAATAAGTAAAAATTGGTAAATATTTTTTTGTTTTAAATTATCAATTGTTATTACAAATGATATAATAGAGCTATAATTGAGCTATTTTATGCTTTTATTTGTAAAATAACGTCAAGTTTGTTAGAGCTGTGAATAATTTTACATTTTACATATTAGTAACATCACCACTCTACCTCCTCTTTCTATCTTCCATTCTACTGTCAACTCTACTGTCGTCCTACTGCCGTCGGCAAATATAGGAAATATTCAAGTTAGCGGGAACGACAACTGTTGGCCTGCAGTCGTGTAGTCGTGCAGCTGTCAAAATAACAGTGTCCATAAGAACGTCTGTATTTTAATATTTGACAGATATAGTTTGCAGTCTGTCGCGCTCTATGTGTTCCGCACTTCACTCAAAACTAATTTACATACACAATAATGTTACAGATTTTCATGCCTAATTATTTTGCAAGACCTAAAGGTAGGCTATAACTAGCGATCTTACAGTCTTTTTCTTACGGGTTATTTCTTACGGTTTTACTACCACTTTTTTTCAGTTAGGTCCCGCAGCAAAATTCCTATCTTCTCCAAGCCTGCCGTAAGGAACTTCGCTCCAATAATTAATGTGTTGACATGTTTGATGGGTGCCAATCTTACAGTCTCATTACATCTTGAAAATTAGTATTACGTTCGAATCAAGTTAATGAATTGGCTGCAAGAGCGACATTGGATCCTTTAGTATCCTCATCAGAACAATACGCATCAACGTCTTCAACTTCAGTCTATTATTATTAAACATCTTTATAATTGAACATCTTAATAGTTACTATTGCCATATCTGAGAATATTGTGCTAAAATTTGTTCCCGTATTTGTCGTTCTTCTTCAGTATACTTTCGCGCCTTTGAGTTTGTTGGTAGCTTCTGCACTTCTAATATTTTAGCCAATTGCTCACTTACATCAATGTGACCATCCGTTTTCTTTTCTTCTTTAGGATGCGCTGATTAAAATTTTTCGAGAATAAGACTTATCAAGGAATCAGTACCGTTTGTCTACATGGCAGAGAACGTATAATATAGAGAAGGTTCACCGCGTTGCCAAACTTACGACATTTCATTTTTTGGAGGGGTACTCTTTTCTATTAGTGGATTTCATCACAAAATCAGGGGTACTATTTTCTATAAGCGGATTTCACCAATATTTTACAGAAGCGTCGAAAATAGCAGAATTGAGCATTTTCAATGTTAAATGAGAAAAGTGGTGCTAAATTCAATGTACGCTTACAGATTCGCACATTTACAATGCGCAAACGGCTATGGATATCATTTATAGATATTCTCCATATATCTGATATCAAAGCACATAAATATGTATGTGCAATTTGACCCATTTAATGATGAATTGCACTAAATCTGATGAAATGTATAATAAAGTTATATTTTTATTATTACTTAAATATTTAATTAATACAGGTTTGATAAGTTATATTTTTATATACATATATATGTATATATGAATTTATTTGTTTTGGGCATTGGAAGTTTTGATAACATCTTAAAAGACCATATCATATGCATACAATTTTGTGTACTTGTAAAAAGATTTTGAAAAACCTTTCGCATAATGCTCACATATTCACATATGTATGTACATACATATGTAGTTTTGTGTTCATGTAAACAAATTTGAAAGAATCATTCATGTTTGTAATTTTGTCTACACAAAACTTTGTTTGTAAATATACAGACCCATTGTTTCATACAAAAACTCCGTTGTCATGGACAACCAATGGCCGAACTTTACGTTTTGTGAAAAAGTTAATGTTTCGAAGGACTGACGCGACAAATAAAAAAAAATAAACGAATGGCCGCCGATTGTCACCGCTTCCCTTGCCCCTGTAACAGCTTCGGCTTCCAACGTGCGTCAATATGTATGTATGTATATGTATGAGCATGAATACATATCGCCGCAGATTTTTGTCACGGAAAAATATTTTAGACAAATATAATATTATAAATCGACAACTCCTATGAATACACCAGAAGATGTTCAATTTATGATTTTTAGATTTTGCCATAAAGTAAAAGGCAAAAATTAAAAACAAATTCTGTCGAGATTCGAACCCGTACCCTCACCTCGGCTTTTCAAGCGCTTACCACCAGCACCACCATTGACACTCACATTGCGTTGTCCTAATTATGGTTTGGTTATGCATGTAAGAAATATACAATGGATCGCCGATTGTTACCGCTTTCCTTGCGGCTGGAACAGCATCGCCTACAAGGTAGCGTAATTATGTATACATATGTATGAGCTTGCATACATATCGACGCAAATTTTTGCGAGCCATGAAAAAATACTTATTTTAAAATTGACAAATATTGTAAATCGACAAGAGCTATATTGCCACTTTTCTCGCTTCTTTCTGTGAAGAAGCATCAGAAAGTTGTTCAATTTATGATTTTTAGCTTTTGCCATCGTCGCGAAAAAACGCTTCTAGGCAAAGGCATGCTCGGGGAGATGTTACGGCGTCTATTTATATGAATGAAGCGAGGTCGCTTGTGGCATATGCGCCTGCGTTTATGAATGAAATCGTTTTTGTTGTAATATTTACTACATTTGGGCTTCGCCAATTCGGCTGCCATATTGACTTGTGATGCTTCTGCTATTTAGACAATTGTTGTTTTTGTAGAACAATGCTTCAATTTTTTGTTGGTGACATATTCACATGTGTACGCATATGTATGTTTGTATGCTTGTGCATTATATGTTCGGAAGTGTATACAAATATATGTATCAAAGCAAGCCTCATGCACATCATGACATATCCACATGTTGGCAGCAGATATACAAACCATCGCGGGCGCCTAGTCCAAGAATTCCTTAGTCAAACGAACCTAACAATAATAAACAGTGGAACGCGAAACACGTACCAAAAAGGAAACAAAGGATCCATAATTGACATTATTTTTGCAAATGATTCACTCAGCAGGTATATAAATTGGACAGTGTCAAACACATACACATACAGTGATCATATGGCGATTATAGCACAAATTTCGTACTCCCGAGAACAGGAGCTTCTTAGCAGAAACCCCTCCCAAAGGCGAAGTTGGAAACAACAAGAGTTCGACTCAGACCTGTTCGACCTAGTCTGGAGTGCATCAAAGGCATCTGGTGACAGCGCCGCCCACTTGGTATCAGCAGTTCGAAAAGAACTGGTGGCAGCATGCGATACAACGATGCGTAGAACGTCACATCACCACAAGCGGCGGCCTGTATATTGGTGGAACGAAGAAATTTCCATGCTGAGAAAGCTTTGTCACTCAGCTAGACGGCGTCTACAGCGTAACTGGGGCGAAACGAACGAACATCGCCTTAGGGAGGAATTTAAAAGCCACAAGAGGCTCCTGAAGTCGGCAGCTACACGAAGCAAAAAATCATGTGAGGAAGCAAACGATTTAAAAACAAGCAGCAGCAACCTAAAGATGCCTCTTTTATGGGAAAGGTCGTCGAAACACTATTCCCGAAACACGACCGGATTTCATATGCCAAGCGACGAAACGAAGCTGTAGAGTCACCCCCGTTAGTCACGGAAGACGAACTATCGGCAATAGCAAGGAAAATCAAAAACACGAAAGCGCCTGGATTGGATGGCATACCAAACAGAGCTCTGAAGGAAGCCATAAGCTTAAAACCCCGAGTTTTCGCTAAAATGTACAACGCTTGTTTAAAGGAAGAGGTATTCCCCGACTCGTGGAAAGTACAACGTTTGGTTCTGCTCCCAAAGCCAAAGAAACCACCTGAAGAACCTTCATCGTACCGACCTTTGTGTATGCTCGACACAATGGGTAAAGTGTACGAAAGTATAATACGAAACCGCTTGGAGTTAGTAATCCAGAAAGCCGGCGGACTATCAGAGAGACAATACGGCTTTATAAAAAAGAGATCCACTATTGACGCACTACGAGAAGTCGTCGATACTGCGAAATGTGCAGTAAGTGGGAAAAGATGGAAAGGTGGCACAAAAATGTACTGCGCGCTGATCACCCTGGATGTCAAGAATGCGTTCAACACGGCAAAATGGGCACACATAATCAAAGCCCTGGAAAAAATTTGCGCTCCAGAATACCTCATAAATATTATAACGAGCTATTTTAGAAACAGAAGGTTGATTTATGATACGAACGAAGGAGCCAAGAGCTACTCTATCTTGAGTGGAGTACCCCAAGGGTCAGTTTTAGGCCCGCTGTTATGGAACCTAATGTATGACGGGGTGCCAAGAAGGCAGCAACCAAAAGATGTGAAACTAATAGCATATGCGGACGATCTCATGGTGGTAGCAGTGGCAAAACAATTAGTCGACCTAAGAAGCAAATGCAATGAGTGCGTAAATGATCTACGGCACTGGTTCTCTTCTGTGAGTTTGGAGCTGGCAGAGCAAAAAACTGAAGTTTTACTTATAAGCACCAGGAAGGTAGAAGAACAAATAGAGCTCACCATAGGGGAGTGCGAGATTACTTCGCAGCCGCAGCTGAAGTATCTGGGGGTAATATTGGATTCTAAATTAAAATTCAAAGAACACCTGGAGTATTCCCCCAATAAAGCAAACAAAATTTATAACGCACTATCGATAATGATGACCAACACAGGCTGTGTGCGTTCCAACCGGCGATTCTTAATAGCGAAAGCAATGAGTTCCGTAATACTGTACGCAGCACCAGTATGGATACAGGCAATGAATATAAAAGCGTATGCTAAACAAATAATTGCAGTTCATAGGCTTTCTGCAATGCGAGTAATAAGTGCTTTCCGCACTACATCAACCGACGCTGCTGAAGTATTAGCCAGCATGCCACCCATTGACATCCAGGTTGATGAACTCGAGCGTTTATATCATCTATCGACGCCTAAACCAGTATCGGCAAAGACCGAGGAGAGGAACAAGAGCGTTAAAATGTGGCAGGAGCGGTGGAATTCCTCATCCAAATGGCGTTTGACCCACCGACTTATACCGGGCATCCACTCGTGGATAGACAGACGACATGGGGACCTAGACTTTAATCTGACCCAAATACTTAGTGGACATGGGTGCTTTAGAAGCTACCTCTTCAGATTCCACAATGACACTAGAGCAGATAGAAGACTCTAAACATGTATTGTTTTATTGCCCTAGATTTTCAAATACAAGGGAAAGACTAAAAACCACACTAGGTCGATAATTTAACGACACTCATGTGTCAGTCGACTGATAAATGGAAAGCTGTCAGCGAAGCGTCAGCATCCATAATGACAAAACTGAGACTTTTTGAACAAAATAGGCGTCCGTTAGTCCGCACGATAGAGGAGACTTAAATGTCCTGTCCCTCCCACGAAGTAATACTTAATCGGTGGTCCCGTGGGAGAGTCTTGAGTTGGGAGTAGGTTAGGTTTAGCGGATTAAAGTTCCGTACTACGGCTTTCGATGCTTCCCCCTACTATAAAAAAAAAAAAAATATCCACATGTGAACGCATGTAAGTATGTACATATGTTGTGTATGCATTGTTTGTGTGGGAATGTCATACGCACATATTTACATGTGCACTCATATTGAAAGTATGTATGATGATTTTTGAGACTATTGTTGTTTTTTCAGAAGAATGTTTGTATTTTTTAATTTACATGCGTACGCATATATTATTTGTGTGAGAATGCCATACGCACATACATACATATGAGTGTACGTACATAAATATAGAGAAGCCCGCGCTTTTTATATTACTGATAAATGATAATATCTTGATTTGAAATTCATTTGCACATATCTGCAGGATAGATGCGTATGAAAGTTTTAAATGATAAGAGGTGTAATTTACATATATTATTATTGTAATATATTATGTTTTTAGGATATTACGATAATATATCATATGTATGCATATATACATGTATATGAAATTATATTATATTATCAAAGATAAGAAATATTTAAAACGGAGCTTTTATTTGCACGTTAGCTGCAAATATTACATTGAAAATAGCATAATTTCATTACAATATTATCAATTTTGCATGAATTCACAAAAATTCGCAAAATGATATTCATATCAATTAATATGATTGCATGTAAACATATAAAAATATAGGCAAAAGAGCGATGTACGTCTGTAATGGCAATGTATATTTCTGAGCATAATTTTCATTGAATGCTCAGCTCTGTTCGCTCAGCACTGTTAAAATTTCTCCTTCTCAGCCAAAAGTGGTGAAATCCACTAATAGGATTTTGTTAGCTCTTGACAGTTCACACGCCTGTCCGCAATTGAATCTTCTCTATATTATACGTTCTCTGTACATGGTTTAAAAATATATAGGAAATTCGATATATAAGCCCTTAAATCAAACTAACTTCAAGTTGTTGTTTTCCGACATACAATGATTTCACTAAGTATATCATTGAGCGCTTCACGCTTCTCATCAAGTGTTTCTTCCCCGTCAAGAAATCCTGCTATATAGGAACCAAAGATATCAGGATCCCTATTGAGTTTGATCAGCTTTTTTTGTAGCCACGAGGTGAACTCATTGCTTACTTTTCTGCATATTTTAGTTTTAAAATTTTACGAATATTAATTATCTACATCTATAAATAAAAATGAATCGCCAAACTGTATGTATGCTCATAACTTTCATACGACTGAACCAAATTTGATAATTCTTTTTTTAAAATGTTCTTTGAGTTTCAAGGATGGTTTTTACGGAGAGAAAAATTCGAATAATTTCCAGAAAACTCCTAAAAACAGCCCTTTTCTTTTTCTCATACAAACGAATGAATGTTTGTTCGTTAGTAACGCTAAGAGAACGGCTGAACCAATATTGATGAAATTTTCAGATGTTGTTCGTTGTGGATCCAGGAAGGTTTGGAAATAAAAATATCTTATAATTTTCATGAAAAGTCGGAAAATTGGATAATTCCAAAAAGTAACCTTTTTCCATAAAATTTTTTTTTAATTTTTGTTTGTTTTGTTTTTCAATATTTTGATTTGTAAATTATTTGAATAGTTCAATTTCGGTCGTTTGCTTTTTTATTCCGGCTATTCAGAAGAAAAATTATTGAAAATTATTCAGTGAAAACTTGACGTGTGTTTCACACAAAGAAGTCAAGTGCAGATTGAAATTTGTTACGAAACCACCAAGAGGTCACCCTCATATCGGTCGGTGTTCTTTATGCCATCAAAGTATGGCAGCCCAAGGCAAGGCGGCTGAACCAGTCTTGATGAAATTTTCAGAAGTTGTTCGTTGTGGATCGGGGAAGGTTCAGAAATAAAAAAAAATTATACTTTTCATAAGGAAAATTTGGGAAATTGGATAATTCGGAAAAGTACATTTTTTCCATACAATTTTTTTTTTTTCAATTTTTGTTTGTTTTGTTTTTCAATTATTATTATTTGAGTCGTTCAATTCCGGTCGCTTGCTCTTTTATTCCCACTATTCAAAAGACAAATTATTCAGGGAAAACTTTTTGTATGTTTCACACAAAGTGATCAATTACAGATTTAAATTTGTTACGAAGCCACGAAGAGGTCGCTCTAATATCGGTCGTCGTTTTTTTTTTTTTGCCATCAACGTATGGCAGCCCAAGGCAAGGCAAGAAGTACTCTCAAAATTCGATGACATACGTGCGGAATTATGGATCGCGGTGAATCAGCAAGGGATCGTCACGATGTCACAGCACGACTTTTCAACCTTCAATAACTTTACTGAACTGTTAATTTTCAAAATCGGAGATTTTTCGAAATTTTCATGGACCACTTGACGTGGTTTGACCCTGCTGTTAGATGCTGAATGTATTCTGCTGAGTAGCAAAAAATGGATTCGCCGCACGCATTCATTTTTCTTTGGATGCGGATGGTGGTTACATCTAAAATTCCAGATCTAGAGATAGAACCAGATTTATACGAATTGGTGAAAATCAATGTGATTCGTGGGCCTTGCGCACACTACAATCTCACTTCGGTTTGTATGACTGACAATAAATGCACGAAACACTGTCCACATGATTTTCTTTCGAAAACGCAAACTGGAAATGAATGATATCCACTTTATCGGCGTCGCTCATCACATGGGTCAATACTTGAACTGCAATAAAGCGCTTTGTAGGATATTTTGTTTTGCAATTCATGAAGTTTTCCGACTGTTTTGCGTCTTGCGGTTCAATTTCATTTAAGTCATTGCGTATTGTGAGTGGTATAGAGTGTGCAACTTTTTGAGAACCATGCCTGCAAATACAATTGCTGGAACATGTTAATCAATGGAATAATATAATGGACGATTCGATATGTACTGCGCATGCCACTGATTTTCGCATACTTTTCGCGATGATCATTTCGACATATCAGCCTTTAAATTCGCGTCAATTATGGGATAAGAAAAACATCACATTGCCGATGACATTTTACATTGCATTTCCTTTAAGAATTGGAAATGGGCAAATTTCGGTTGATACTTCCAGTGGTTTCATATCAATTTCACCTGCCTTTTGTCAATTCCCTTCAACGAAAACTGAACTCTTCACGTATGTTTATCCGACCAAATCATCGTAACTGCGATTGCTTGAGTGCACGAGCAATTTTTGCTGCCAAAAATACCGATGTTAGTGACTTAAACTGAAAGATTCAAAGTTAAATTCCGGGAGACTTGCGCTCATACAAATGGATCGTCTTGACAAGGAAGGCGATGCCGTCAATTATTCAGTAGAATTTCTAAATTCTTTGGAGAGGCTTAGTTGTGGCATACATCATTTGCGTCTCAGAGTTGGATCTGATATTATTAGGTTTCACATAATACGCGCCGAAACTTTGTAATGGAATCCGACTGATTGTGACGCAGTTATCGAATACAAGGGCACAGCCATTTCAGTTCAAACGTATTCAGTTTCCAGGGAAATTTACATTTGCGTGGCGTGTTCACGAGTTGGAAACCCATATTCTCTGTACATTTCTGCACCAGAACAGAAACCAAAAAATTTTGTTTATCAACCTGCGCTACATTAAAAAAATGAAGAAAAATCGCAAATAAATGATTTTCAACACAATATAAATTCAACTTTCTTCTTTTCATTTAAAACACAAGTAATTTCACCTAGGACAACGGCTGCGGGGCCAGCTAGTATATTAATAAAATGATTAAGTTTAACGAAAAAACTAATTTCATATAAAAAAAAATATTGATTGTCATATTAATAAAAAGAACATTAACATATAAGTAAAATAGTTTGCAGAAAATTTTATTGCAAACTTATAATAAGTAATATAAAATAAGTAGTTGATTTTAACGAAAGGATTAATGCCTATTTGCGCTTAGCTTTTTATATAGTCTTCAGCTCTTTCATCGCTGCGCTTTCGATGTCATCTCTACTTGTGGAATGCCGGTCCTTTAAGGGGTCAGAGGCACGAAAATATGAGAAATTTCAGTATTTTTTTTGTTTTTGCTACTAAATCATGTTATTTTACAAAAGTAGCAATATGGCCTATATATCCTATAATAAGATGTGTTGACTTAAATTCACGAAAATTTCAAAAAGAAAAAATTTTAATTTCCAAAGTTATAGTTGTTTGTGTTGACCCTGTTCCAAAAAAAGATACTTGCGTTGACAAGCATAAGTCCTTGGAGATTCATCTAAAAACAATCGGACGAAAAAAACTAGTTTTATAAATAGATAAGCCCGGGCCTGACAGAAGGATTTTATTTTGTTTTCAAAATCAACAAAATGGCGGCCTCAGGAAATTTTTTTCTAAATTTTTGTGAAAAAATCAACAGTTAATTGGTCTTAAAAAATCGAAATTTTCGAAAAAATAAAAATCCTTCGATCAGGCCCGAGTTTATTATGTATTCTAAAAGCTGTATAAATTTCATTAAAATCTGCTAAACGGTTTTCGAGTTACAGTTGTCACCGATTCAAAAAACATAGTTTTGAGAAAAACGCTTAAAGTTTCACACTAGCGCTTTGAAGTGCCCAAGCTCTCTTTTTATTTCTCGAATAACTCAAAAACTAATTATCGGATCAACGTGAAATTTTCAGGGAATATTTTTATGATATTACACTTAACGAAAATGCAAAGAAAAAAAATTAATTTTTTTGAAAATTCTAACTACCCCTAACCCCTTAAGGTTCGCTTTATTTTTGAAATGGAAACGGGTATCGGTACGGTACTGTTTTTTGTTTTTGGCTAACTTCAACAAATTTTTTTATATATTTCTATTAACAAATAAAAGCGGCTAGGCTCATAAAAATAATTTAATGGCGTCTAAATACAAAGTAAACAAGGAACACAGCAACGTTCAAAGAATACAATGTCATAAACCGAACATCGGCATACCTATAGTGGGACGAATTAAAAAAACTGTTTTTATTCTCTTGCAATCTATTGCTACAGAGTATAAATGTTTTGTTCGCCCAACGCTTGTATGTATCACCTAAAACTAACAGAGGTAGATATAAAATTATATTGTACTTACAGTGGCTCAAAGTTATAATGGAACAGTATGATTAAAATACTTTTATCTTAAATTGAAAAAATTTAAATTGAAAGACGGCTATAATTTTTTTTCTTTTAAATTCTGTTTAATGTTCATACATATCAACCCAAAAAACTTTAAAATATTTCATATTTAAAACGAAAAATATAACCATAATAAGAGATACACAGAATTCAGGCTCAAAGTAATAATGGAACACTTATAAATAAGTACAAAAAAATTAAGTAAAAAATTAAATATTGATTTTTTTAATATTTAGTGGGCAGTCCTTTTTGTTGTAAAACAGCTTTCAAGCGATTTGGCATAGATTCCACCAATTTACGGCAGAAGGAAGATGGTATATTGTCCCACTCCTCTTTCAAGGCTGCTATCAACTCTGGTCTCTTCGTAAAGTGGCGACTATTTAATTTTTGTTCCAAATAATGCCACACGTGCTCGATTACATTCAAATCGGGGGATTGTGGCGGATTTTCAAGCACGTGAGGGCAATTGTACAGCAGCCAGCTTCGCACAACGTAAGCCTTGTGCTTTGGATCATTATCCTGATAAAATATAAAATCTTTTTCTATGTCCAATTTTCGAGTACTTTGCTTCGCACTCGCTTTCAAAATGTTCAAATAAGCCATCTTATCCATATTCCCTTCTATTATATGCATTATTCCTGGTCCATTAGCAGATATCGCGCCCCATACCATTACCGACCCCATGCCATGCTTCACAGTTGGCCGTAGGTTAATTTGTTTGAGCTCTGTGTTAGGCTTTCTCCAAACATATGACTGCCCATCTGACCGAAATATGTTGAATTTACTCTCGTCCGTGTATAAAACATTTTTCCAGAAGGAAAAATCTTTGCGAATATGCTGTCTGGCAAAGTTGATCCGTTTCTGCTTGTTGATCTTGCTTACAAAAGGTTTTTTCCTCGCAACTCTTCCATTATAATTGTGTTTCCGCAGCACATTCCGTACAGTTTCTGGATCCGAACCTTTCCCTTAATACTTTTCCGCTAAGGAAGCTAGTTTTGGAGCACTTGTGTGAGAATCTTTCTTAATTTGTGCTAAAAGCCAACGCTCATCGGCCTCAGAAAAAATTTTGCGTTTACTCGGCTTTGGTCTATTGCTGAAGTTACCATTATTTTTGTAGCTTTTTATTATATTAAATACTGTTGTCGGAGCTCGATTCACAATTTCACTTATATCACGGATAGATTTCCCCGATTTTGATAACCGAATGACAGTTTCCCGTTGTTCAACTGTGATTTGCTTACCCTGTGGAGCCATCTTACTTATAGCACTTAAACACAGAACTAGTTTAACTTGAATACCGAATTCTTGGGATTCCCCTTACTTGTTATGTTCTAACTAATAAGAAATTTAAGTTAGTTGCGATTTCTGCAATGCATAAGTAGAGTTGCCATATAGTGTTCCATTATTAATTTGGGGTCAAAATATATGTTTTTACGAAAAAGTAGTAAATTAAAATATAACAAATGTGGAACTTACAATCTTTTTTATTAATTATTTAAGCATATGATATATACATTTTAAAATAAAATATAAAATATTTGTACTAAATCTTTATGACCAATTATACCGATCGAAACTTCTGCCTTTTTACTGTTCCATTATTACTTTGAGCCACTGTATATGTAGGATTTGTACCCAAACTCTTATATGTTAACTTCGTTTTAAAATGAAATACTGAAATTGCGGTTTAATACTATTTTAAAACAGTTTAAAACGTTCAAAGTTTTATTAATTAAGAAAAAACAGTTTTCTTAAAAGAAAAAGAATTAAATGATTAAATAAACAGTTTGTCTTGAAACAAAAACACTTCGCTTATAATCAAAGGCTACGCGTCCTGTGATCAAATCGTCGTCTATAGTGTACATTTTCTGGTTCGGAGTCCATTGTTCGAAACATTTTGCGAAAAAGGGTTTCCCCACAACTCGGTTTTCATTATAAAAATTCGATCACTGTTTTATTAATTCTACACAAGCCGTCGTTTGATTTAGACCTTCAGCTACGCCAACTTTTTTAACATCATAGGTATTATTACTTTGACGGACGGAAGGATACGGATCCAAATACTTTGGCTTCAATTTGAGACCGCCACCAAAATGTGCTCTTTTCTCGGCGACGAAATCGTTTACTGAATATTCTTTAGTTTCTTTGCGTCTAAGATTGTATGTATTTTTTATTTCTGTTTGCATCTTTAATAATTGTTCTTTTGCATATTGTGGTATTTCGTTTCTTCCTTCTGGCAGTTGTGATCTCTATCTCTATTTCTTCTTCGATAAGTTCTTTTATATTCAAGTCGTCAGCTGTACGACACTGTTTAACACCAGTTAGTAATTCAAAAGGTGTCATGTCAATACTTCTGTTGTATGTAGAATTTATTACTTGTTTAACTTTGTCTGTGAATTTGTGCCACTTCGTCGAGAAAGAATGCTCAGTTTCGTTAAAACACTAATAAAGATCGCGATGAGTCGCTCTACTTGCCCATTGACACAGGGTAAGCCAGTGGTTATTTTAATATGCTAAATGTTCTCGTCTTTACAATAACACCGAAAGTCGTCAGACGTGAAAGCTGATATTCTCTAACGGTTGATAGCTTTGTATGATGAAGTCGTTTTTGTTCGAATTTTGTAAACGAATCAATTACGGCGAATATAAGTATATAAAGTTTATTGGTTGACTCTAGTGGACCAAGAAAATTTACGTGAACGTGGAAAGAGGACTCGCTCCTTTATGAAGCGGACGAAATTCACCTTCTTTCTACCCAAATTTATTTTTGACACACTGCATGCTACACAATTGTCGACATACATTTTTAGTTTTTCTTACAGCTTTAGAACAAAATAATTCTCGACAAGTTAAGCCTTTCGTTTTTTAACCCTTTTCGTGAGCACGAGTTAAGGAACGTATTCCTTATGATATAAACGGAATGTATCCAAACAACATAAAGAAAAAGCATCAAAACAACCCTGAGTTTGAATACCACAACAAATTTATCTTAGAACACAGGGGTTGTACCCTACCAGCCACGGCTAACCACTTTTCTCAAATATTTCAATAAAATTATATATTTTTTCTTTGTGGACTAACGCCAATTCACATGTTCGGGATATTTTTTTTTAAGCTATATTATTTCTTAATTTATTTGAATGAATATTTGAGTTGGAACAATTTAAATGCACTATCACTACAACAATAAATCTAAGCAAACAATATACATATATGGAAAAACCTAAACAAAAATTAAATGGTATTATATATAAACAAACTAAACACTAGTAATAAGTAAACATACTAATTAGTATAAACAGAATTAAGAACCATGTAATAAGTAAGTCTTCTTCCTCCTTTTTTACTGTCGTTGACAACAGCGAAGCCAGGTCCTTCTACACCTGTAGAATCCTGCGTTGGATTTCCTGGCTGACGTTGTTGGTAGTGTCGATGCTGGTTTTTAAATAGACCAAATTATCTACAACTTCAAAGTTATATCCGTCAAAAATTACGTGAGAGCCAAGTCGAGAATGCGACAACTGTTTGTTTAGATGACAGGAGATGTTTCGTCCTGCCCTCGTTCACTGCCAGACCCATTTGCTTTGCTTTCTTATACAGACTGGAGAAAGAAGAACTAATGGCGCTGGTGTTGAGGCCGATGATATTGATATCGCCAGCAGCTGTACACTCTTACAAAAGATTGTACCTGCTTGATTAAGTTCTGCAGCTCGAATTATTTTCTCCAGCGGCAGATTGAAGAAATCGCACGATAGGGAGTCGCCTTGTCTGAAACCTTGTTTGATATCGAACGGCTCAGAGAGGTCCTTCCCGATCCTGATGGAACTTTTGGTGTTGCACAACGTAAGTTTACACAGCCATATTAGTTTTGCGGGGATACCAAATTCAGACATCGCGGCATAAAGGCAGCTCCTTTTCGCGCTGTCGAAAGCAGCTTTGAAATCGACGAAGAGGTGGCGTGTGTTGACTATTCTTTCACGGTCTAAGATTTGGCGCATGGTGAATATCTGTTCGGTTGTTGATTTCCCAGGTCTAAAGCCACACTGATAAGGTCCAATCAGTTTTTTGACGATGGCATTTAATCTTTCACACAATACTCTTGATAGAACCTTATACGCGATGTTGAGGAAGCTTATCCCACGGTAGTTGGCGCAAATTACCCCACAATTCCTTTTTGTGGATTGGGCAGAGCACACTTAACTTCCAATCGTTGAACATTCTTTCGTCCGACCATATTTTATAAAGAAGCTGATGCACGCTGCCGTGTTTGAATAGCTCGGCCGGCAATCCATCGGCCCCCGCTGCTTTGTTGTTCTTCAGGCGGGTAATTGCGATACGAACTTCTTCATGGTCGGACAATGGAACGTCTGCTCCATCGTCATCGATTGGGAAATCGGGTTCACCTTCTCCTGGGGATGTACTATAACTGCTATTCAGCAGGCTGGGGAAGTGTTCCCTCCATAATTTAAGTATGCTCTGGGCATCGGTGACTAGATCACCTTTGAAGGTTCCACAAGAGTATGCTTCGGTCTTGAAACCTTCTGTAAGCCGAAATTTTTAGTAGAATTTTCGAGAATTACCCCTGTCGACCAGCTTATCAAGCTCTTCATACTCACGCATTTCGGCCTCCTTCTTTTCTGTCTGCAAATGCGTGAGTTGTGGACGAGTGCTCTCAAAGAGCAGTCTTTTGTCGAGTAGAAAATCGTTGTGCTGTCTATTGTGATTGCAGCTTCTCGACGTCGAACCTTCCCTTTGGCCAATGCTTTGGAACATTCCTGTGATCAAACACGCTTTCAACGAAGAGATATGCCAGCGTATTAAGGAGCAGCGTATCACAATCACAGCTCAGTCAGATTTAAGATTTTATAACTTATTGTTAGGCTTAAAAAAAGCAGATATTATAAAAAAGATAACTGCACAAATTTAAATTAAATATTTTTTTTTGTGTATTTGATATTCTTGGGGGTCTAGTCAAGATCTTATCTTGGCTACGGAATCGCAGCATTATTTGGGTGTTAAATAATATTAATTTTATTTATTTGTTCGCGAAGAGATCGTTTCACTGGATCCTTTACTTAGGATCCTACCGACTCACATAGGAGCATTGGTCTCAAAAACCGGACAAAATTATTTAAAGTGATTTTATGAGTGAAAATGAATAAAAATCTATGATTAAATATTATATAACGTATTTGAGAAGGGGGTAGTGCCGACCAGATATTATCTATTTTTGCTCATCCCACATGCTAATAATATGCCACATACTCAAAAAAATTTTCCCTCGGTTCCATTTATGTACCTTACATAGAATCAGCAATCATATGGAGCAAGGTCAAGTCCAAAAATCTTGGTAATAGTTATATAGGTGGGGGAAGGGTTGTGTTGGAAGAGTCAAGTTTTCGCGCAAAGATACACTGTTAGGAATAAAATAAGTATGTTCGACATTTTTCATTGAGACTTGACTCAAATATTGGCGGATATATCACACATAAAGTGATATAGAAGTTCTAAAATCTTTATATTAGGTATATGGGGGCTCAGGAAAGTATTCACCCGATTCAACCCATTTTTGACACAATGAAATGCTATTGTCAGAAAAGGATTCTGTGTGAATTTCAATCTCATATCTCACACATAGAACGATATTTTCGGTCAAAAGTCAACTATTGGTATCGGGTTCACATATTCGGTATCTAGGGGCTTTAACAGTTTGGGTTGGATTTAGACAATGATTGGTCAAAAGGTGGCTTACTTTAAGGAATCATTACCGCAAAATTTTATTCCGTTATACTAATTAATACTTTATTTGTGTACTGGAAAGTGAAAGAATCAAATGGAATTTTAAATTTTGTTATATGGGAAGTAGGCGTAGTTGTAGTCCAATTTCGCTCATTTTCACAGAGTGGTACAGGAAAATGAAAATAATGTTACGTTTGAAATTTTTTCGAAATCGAGCTGTCGGGTCCCGAGATATGGGATTTCACCAGAAAGTGGGCGGTGCCACGTTCATTGCCTAATTTTCACACCGGCTCCCATAGAGCTCCCTTATACCATCTATATACTACCCGTACAGAACAAGTAAGCAGTTTTTAATAAAAAAAATAAATAATGCAGTACTCATTTTATGCAAAGGACCAAATTTTTTCAACGCGCTTTCTTTTAAGGGGGGAAAGACGGGGAAAATGTTTAAGCTTATATGTTAAGTAGAAGCCCTGTAGTTTGCTAGGAAAAATTATTCATAGCTCGACCTCGCGCGACAATATAACAAAAACCCAAATTTTTTTCGAAAAAAAAAACATAGTAATACGTTAACTATATTAATTTTTATATCATTAATATTAAATAATTAACTATATTAATTTTTATATCATTAATATCAAATACAACATACAGTTGTCCTGAATCCCTGAAAAATATTTTCAAGAATTCCGTTCACGCAATAAAAAAACCACTTGCAATTTCGAGAACAATGGAGAGTTTTGCGAATAAGCACGTGCGTTCTGAATGAAGTCTAGGTTCCGACTACTTGTGTGGCAATATAGCGGCCTGAAGGTCATTCATTTAATCAGTTCATTGTAGAATGGTTATTTAGGTACCAAAAAAAATAAATTTTGGGTACCATCCCTGAAGTTTGTAATTTTCAATTTTGTCCGGTTTTTGAGGGTAAATGCTTCTACATATGTGCGACTGCAACAGTTTTATTTCACGTGGTTCAAAAGGGTTTTGAAATAAAAGACACAAATTTGATAAGCATCAAACTATTGATGTGGAAAACAAACTGATTTTATTGAATTCTATTTATTTAAAAAAAAGTTCACAATTAACAAAAATGCTTAGTAAGTACTTTGCATTAATATGGTATTATCGAGTTCATTTTTTTTTTGTTTTATTAGCGTTGTAAGTATTTACTTATGTAACTCGTGTCAATCTATGATCATTTGCATTGTATAAACCTACAAGTGAAAAATCCTATCATTTTCACCCATACATACACAGGCGAAAGCTCGTAGAATGACAGAAACTACATTAAGAATGCAATAGAATTAGGGAAGACTCAGGGCAAAAGCCCAGGAAGTTCGTTAGGGTTTCCTAAATATTCTACTACTAAAACGGCCAAATGCCTTAGAAAAGGCACTAGTGTGTTGCCCTGTTATGCTATCCAATTTATTATCTTGAGTACGTTTTGTTAAATTTTCAAATATATTTAGATTATTAAAATTCATAAAGATTAAATTTACTTAGTTTTGATTAAAATTTTATTTATTGAATCAAAATATTGGTAAATATTTTCTATTTTATTAAAAATATTTGAAGAATCTATCTATTTTTGTTTAAATTATTACAAAGATTTTTGTTTAGTATTGTATATTTTATATGTGTGAAAATAAGCCTCTTGTGGAATCTAAAACCCAAAAAATATTGCTAATGCGCCTATATGATCTCAGCTGTCGACGACCATATGATTTTTTTTGTTACTTGTATGTTTCTACAATGATCATTTGCATGACGCATTCGCCGACCTACATATCGTCCCATAAAATGCAAAATAACGTGTCATCAAAAAATTCGAAATTGAATGTCTTGTGGATTACGCTTCACTACTTCAAATTACATACATAATATTACATATATTCAACATTTTCAGGTTCTGCGCTGAATCATAAACCAGTTTTAACCAATATTAAATTTTTTTTTTCACTCATGTTCCATTTTATTTCGGATTTCATTCATGCCACTGTAAATTTCCGAAAATGTTGTTACGTTATTTTGCATTTCAGGTGACGATATATTTGCTGGTATGGCTCGTGGCATTTTTCCTTCATATAAAAAAGAATAAACCAAATTAAAAATTAGTAACGAAGTGCTATGTTCGGGCGTCAACAACGTTAAAAACTAATCACATGAAGTAAAGTCAGCCGAATGTTCGAAAAACCTGATAATAGCTACATTGGGGGTAATGTAAGTTTTCGTTCAAATTTATCTATTTTTTAGACACATAGACAAACTTTATGAATAAAACACGCTCTGTAATTTTTATTGAGATAACTCAAATATTGGCCGATATATCCAGTATAAAGTCACCTGGAAGTTCGAAAAGCTTTATTTTAGGTATAAGGGGCCTCAGGGAAATACTGACATACCATTGTCAGAGAAGTACTATCCCTGAATTTCAATTATATAATTCATGCATTGACCCATATTTTCGATCAAAAGTCAATTATAGGTACTCGTATCCAAATATTCGATATCTAGGGGCGTGAACAGTTTTGTTGGATTTGAAATAATGTATTTTCGATCATAAGGTGGCATACACTAAAGGCATTATTCCTGCAAAGTTTAATTCAGTTATATTAATTTTATCTTGATTTGTGTACTGGAAACTGAACGAATCAAGTGGAATTTAAAATTGCGCTATGTGGAAAGTATGCATGGTTATTGTCGTGACTTAGAAATATGAAAAGAATGTCGAGTTCTAAATTTTGCCGAAATCGGTCGGACGGGTTTCGAGACTTGGGATTTCGCCAAAAAGTGGGTGGTGTCACGCCCATTGTCCAATTTTTATCCCGGCTCTTAAAAATTCTGTCATATAAACTTGTTGCCAAATTTTTACGTTTCTGGCCTATTTAGTTATTGAGTTGTAGCGCTTTTAGTTGCTTTGAACAATACCGTTGTATGGGGAGTGAGCGGGGTTTTCATCCGATTTTATTAATTTTTACGCTATTGGTAGAAGCTCTTGTAATATTCGTGCACGGCGAATTTGGTCGTTGTAGCTATAGTGGCTTAGGAGATATGATTATTAAACATGTTCGGGGTCGGGGCCACTCCCCCTTTACAATTTCTTTTATCCACAGGTGCCCCTTGCTTCTGTGACGGCCAGTGCCAAATATTAGTTTTATATATCAGTTTAGTGCTTAGTTATGGGGCTTTAAAAGTTTTCGGTGAATGGCGATTTGTGGGCGTGGCAGTGGTCCGATTACGCCCTCTACGAACTCGGACTTTTTTTGTACTAAGAAACCTGGGTACCAAGATTCATCAAGATATTTTAGTTTTTACTCAAGTTACGGACGGACGGACGGACGGACGGACGGACAGACAGACAGTCATCGAAATTTCAACTTTTCTCGTCACCGTGATCATTTATATATATATGTATGTATGTAACCCTATATCTATTACGCTAATACTATGTTCAGACCGACACTTAATCACACGATTTCGGCTGTTGAGTGGTTTATTCCACTAATCTTATAAATTTATCAAGATTTCACCATACAAAAATAACAGTTTCAAATCACTTCATTGAAATGATTTGAAACTGATCCACGCAAAATCTCTCTGTGCGACTCTGATTTTGCGCAATCTACTTGTCAGCACTGGAAATCTGTTACATTATCACAGCTGATTTCGACACTACAAAGGGAAAAAAATGTAAACAAACAAATTTTTTTTAAAGCAATGAATCTAATTTCACCTGAAAATCGACTGAACAAATGAAAAAATGCATCCATTATTTCTATTATATGGAAAATATTTGAAAAAAGACTGCTTTTATTTCAAAATACTATATGACAATCTTTTCTTTTGATAAATATTAAGCGTCACATCGCTTCATGAATGACAATAACAGCTGTTTTTTGATCTTTCTAACGGCAGTGAGAACACTTTTGGGTTATGTAATGCTTAAATGTAATCTAATCTTTTAAATTTTCGGTCTGAACATAGTATAAGGTTTTAGTGATGCGTACAACCGTTAGGTAAACAAAATGTGTATAATACTCTGTAGCAATTGGTTGCAAGAGTAAAACAAATTGCATGCACACAATCTACACATGCATACATGTATTTCACTTGAGTTGGAGCTCGTTCTTATTGAGGCATCTCGACAGGCAAAAATTTATGGCATACTAACTGTGAAATCTATTTCTATTGCCATTGCCAGATCTGTGTGTGAGCATTTGTTATCATAACATAATCATTTGCGCAAAGGCGTAGGGTAGGTAGGCTCGAGCTGATGTAACACATGTTTTAAGCTCTTGAAAATTTTATTTTATCATTTGTGAAATGCCGATGGGTTGTTAGGTTCGAGCTGATGTAGCGCATGTTTTGAGCTCTTGAACTGTTTAAATCTTTTATGTGGAAAATAAAAAAGGGATAAAGATTATTTTTTTACAAATGTATTTCTAGGAAAAATAAGAAGTCATATTTTTGGATTACTATATAATAATTGTGGCATAAATTTTATATACCAATTAAGATAATAAATTTAAAATGAGCAATGATATTTTGATTTATGCTTGTATGAGTTTATTAAATTTAAGACTGCGCTCATTCGCCAATCCAATTTGTATAATTTTTCCGCAAATTAACAATATTAAGCTAAATATTATTTTTTTCAAAAATGTAATAATTATTTTGAAAATGTACTTTATTTTTATAATTAAACAAAATTCGCTCTACTAAATTTAATATTACCGAAATAAAAATGCCGTCGACATATGTGTAAATGGTATATGTTGCCTCTTCGAAATTTTCATACAATTGAAAACTGTGCTGTCTAACTGCTGAAGCGACAGCTTATTGCTTTCAATGTATGGAAACTAATTAGTATTCCATATGTTGAAAGCAATAAGCAATAGGGAGTCTCCACAAGTAATAGGCACGGCATTACAGTTAATATAACATAAATTTTATTCTGTCGAGATGCACCGTATGTTATAAAATGGCAACGAAAAGTAGCATTAATTTATATATACAAATTGTACATGGATATGCAAGTTAACATTGCCCGTAGCTGAATAGCATAACGGGTAATATAAACAAAAACTCTAATAAGAAATCCGTAAAGCTTTAATTGAATTAAATAAACAAAGCTGAGTCAGCTTCAATTTATAAACATATCTTAAGAAACTCGAGTTCTTTCCAATAAGGTCTGCACTACGCAGTTAGTATTAAGTAAATAATATTGTAACCTCTAAATAATTGCATCATGAAATAAAGAACAATGTAAGAGAAAGATAATTTCTTTTTAAAAACGCTTTCCGCGTTACGAAAAAGTTAATTGGCGCCCAACGTGGGGCACACGTCTATAAATTCACTAATAAAGAGAGAGTTATTGTATCTCTAGACGCGAGTTAATTTACGTGTGTTTCCCGAGGAAAAAAACTCAATCAAGTATCCTCAACTAAGGAGAAAAATAAAAAACTAAAAATCAAAAGTCGGCGAGTTCAGTTAATTTATGTGTGTTTCCCAAAAAATTAATCAAGTATCCTCAAATGAGGTGAAAAAAAAATCCAAGCAAAAAAAAAAAAAACAAACGGCAAAAATTGGCGAGATAATGCAAATTTTTTAAAACAATAAACTGAAAAGTGTGGTCGTAAAATTTGGGCAATACACTTAATATTCATTTATTTTTAATAACGAGTGCTGATGAACTGACTGTAGCAGAGCAGCAACCGTACACATACGGATAAATTGATGTCTTCAAGGACGACGGCAAGAACTCCAGCAAAGAATCAAGAAAAGAATAGTAAGACTATATAAATGTATTAGTATATATGTATATTGTTAAGTATTCATAGAAATGTTATATTTATAAGCAGGCAATAAGTTTATAAAAAATAAATTCAACTGTAGTGTGAAAAATCTTGTGTACTGACTTATATATGGACAGTATTAGAAATTCCCTTATTAAAAAAAGGGTGCGACAGACTTTGCACTTGTAGAAATTGTAGGGGTAACCACCAAACACAAAATTATAATAAAAATTCAAAATAGACGGGCTAATTATTAAATTTTCCAATATGTCATTAGAAAACGGGAACGAAGCAATTATCACGAGAATAATTGCAGCGACAAATGCTTCCCTTAAACTGGAAGTAGAGGAGTTTCGAAGGCAATTAGAGAGGTTAACAAATTCAGCTACGATCACTTGATTAGAAAGCAGAGGTGATTGATCCACAGATCAGGTGCGAGAAGTCGCTTGAGATGATCAAGTCACTACCAGAATTCTGTGGTAAACAAAATATATACGTTAAGCTTAGTACGCAGCTCTCAAGAAACGTAAAAACTTCATATAAAAAAACGCTTAAGAAACGGTCCAGAAACGTTCCTGCGATAAAGTTACTTGTGCTAGTACGCAGCTCTCAAGAAATCTAGTACTAATTTTTAATACTTTTTTTCAATAAAATGTGAATATGGCAAACCTGGTTTTGCGAAGAAACATCAAATCAACAATTGTTTCTTGAGGGAAATTCGAAGTAATCGTCAAATTCATCCTAAATTAGTTGAAATCATTATTATAAAGTATATTCCATTTTGAAATGTTGTATAAAACCAACCAATCATCAACAACATTCCTTAAATCTCAATGAAAATATTTGTGTTACCATACACATACATACATACATGCATACGCACAAAGTTTGTTTACTTTGTTTATTCTCTCTTGCTCTTCTAATGTGGATCATTCACAATGCGTAACCAGCTGTCAACATTACTTGAGAAATAAAGTATTTTTGTTCTTGAGCAATTACTTGAGAGCTGCGTACCAACCTTTAGTTGGAAGGAGTCTGCAGGTAATACGATGAGCCCATATGTGACAATATTACGGAATAAAATAACATATGACGCAAATGACCTATTGTCTAATCATGAGACAATACTGAGTATTGAGGCATCTTAGCACGCTTAGATTTTGCGTATGCTGATAACGGCCTGCTTATATAATCGAATAGGAAATGAGCATATTGCGGCAGGGTAGTAATACCATTATTGAGTATTAGAATAAAGTTAATGAAAAATTAACTTTACTAATAAATAAGACGATCGGACGATACGGATCGGACTGACTGTTTATTCTCGAACTCTCGACGAGTCACTCAAGGATGACGATGCCTCGATTGTTAAGAATAGGAACAAAAAGAAAAGCAAATATATATATTAAATATAAAGAAAATCACCAAGTTTTTTGTTTAATATAAAAACGTTTGGTTCTTTATTATGACTAATAAATGGTTATATATTATCTTGTTATAATAATGGTGATGATGGCCGGTGGACATGTTGATGATCTCCCTTCTTCTTTAAAAGAGAAATAAAAAGGCTAGCAGGATTGCTTGCTAAGCTACTGAGTAAAGTGTAGCGGGAGATTTTAACGAAACTATTGCCAGTTGAGTGAAAGTTATTAGCGGTTTATGTCAACAGCTAACTGGCAATAGTTTGTTATATACTCACTAGGGTTGGTGATAAGAAATTAGGCATTGGCCTAAACATATCGGCCCCCCTGCGGTGAGTAACAAAAAAAAAAACATATCCATCGACCACCATAACCATGTACAAATTTATAGCACAATATTTCCCTAAATTACTATAAATTCAAGTAAATTACATGGTTATTCCAATGCACTTTATTTCATGTATGACTTTTTTTGTTCATATAGATAAATAAAAATACAAATATACAAAATCATATAATATAAATTCATTTGTGATATTTTTCATTTTTTTTTTAATAAAAATCAAATAGCGATAGACGAAAATTATTTCCAGTACCGGGCCGTACCCGAAAGCACCCAGCTGTAAATGTAGCCCTGCGCGAGAAGCTGCCCAAGCATTTGTGGCATCACCTGTTGGGTCATGATGCGGGTATAAACATCTGCGCCGAGCAGCAAACGTATCGGCGTCGACTTTAAAATTGGGATCCGCGAGCTTTATGTGTGTGTACGGGGCAGCGATATCGGAGTCCATCGTGGTTGTCGGGCTGATGCGCATATAGGTGTGCACTACCCTTGCATGCGTGGATATGCGGGCATTCGTACCATGTCTGCCTCGCAGTACGAAGAGGCAACCGTGTTGACCACCGACATGAGTCTGCACTAGTTGCAGTTCCCTTCCGAGATCGCGTGCAATTAGCGATGTAGGTGCGCAGGCGTCTATGAGGGCTCTCGCGAGATGTAGGCATCCTCCTGCCTCAATTTTTACAACCGCAGTGGGTGAAATGGCTGTCGTTGGCAGCAAGGAAGTTGTTAATATGCTGGCTCGATCCGCTAGCCCGGCTCTGAAGGAGCTAGCTCGGTGAAGCTGAAGAGACCTGGTCTCCAGTCTGGTCGCGTTGTGCGCTTGGCGGAGGTGATGACGACGATTGCGCGAGCGACGTTCATGTCGCAGAAAGGGCCGGAAAGTCTGGGTTTCCACTTCCTCTCGCGGTGATGGGCGGAAAGACCGCGTTACCGCTCCGGATTCAATTAACTCTCCCTCCTCCGATTCTGGTTGAAGAGGCCTGGTCTCCGTTCCAGAGTCTGAAGCATGGATTGAGAGAGCATCGTCGGAGCTTGAGGTCAGTTGTTCGCTCCATGGACGGTTTTGAGGTACTGCGGGGCGGCGACGGGAATTTACCCCGATGTGCAGCATCGCATTGGCACCGTGCGTCGCTGGAGCAATTCGCTGCACTGTGGTTGACCACAAGGCAGTTTACGCAGTACTTGCCTATGAGTGCCTCCCGTAACCGCTCTTCCGGTGTCTTGGCTCGGAAGGTCGAGCAGAGCCGCAATAATTCCTTAAAATACCATGTTGAAGATTTTGTTGTTTGTTTTTGCCTATCATCTGAGACTGATTGGGTGGCGAGAAAAAGTGCATAAATTATTCGATCGTGTGAACGCCATATTAAATTGCATAGTGTGGAGGTGGCCTTATGTGGTGTGAAATGCATTACACTAGCATAGTGTTGTAAATAATAATAATTAAATAAAAATATTTTGCCCTTAGCATCAAATTTATGTAGCATTATCTTTTAGATGAGTAAATCAGTCCTATCTATTGATTATCCTTTACTCACCCAAAGGAATTTGTCGGATAATTTGTTACCGTTATTGTTTCATTTGTCGTATGTTTTCGACAAAGTGGCCTGCCACCAAAGGAAATGTTAAATAAAATTTGTTTTAATAATTATTTTCAATTCTTACTTGTTAATAAATTACTCCTTGCTCAGTAAGTTCAAGGGCAATGCATACATGTACTGCTGTAGAAGGAGACTTTCGGTTCGCAACTTCGTTATTTGCTAGCAAAATATATTTTTCAAATATGACATTTGCAATGACTATTACAAAAGAAACAAGAAATGCGCTGTCGTGGGACACCAGGCAGGAACGAAGTTCCTTCGGATAATGTAGAATCGATACAATTTGCAAAAAAAAATTGTGCTTAATTTTATTTTATGTAGGTTGTCCTGATTTTTCTCTCAAATTTCCCTGATTAGTTGTTATTTAAGTACAGATAAGTATTAAGAAAATTTAGTATTTTAAGAAATAATGAATTACGTAAAATAGAAAAATAATTCAAATTATATCTAAATAAAAATTGGTAAATATTTTTTTGTTTTAAACTATCAATTGTTATTACAAATGATATAATAGAGCTATTTTATGCTTTTATTTGTAAAATAGCGTCAAGTTTGTTAGACCTGTGAATAATTTTACATTTTACATATTAGGTGACATCACCACTCTACCTCCTCTTTCTATCTTCCATTCTACTGTCAACTCTACTGTCGTCCTACTGCCGTCGGCAAATATAGGAAATATTCAAGTTAGCGGGAACGACAACTGTCGGCCTGCAGTCGTGTAGTCGTGCAACTGTCAAAATAACAGTGTCCATAAGAACGTCTGTATTTTAATATTTGGCAGATATAGTTTGCAGTCTGTCGCGCTCTGTGTGTTCCGCACTTCACTCAAAACTAATTTGCATACACAATAATGTTACAGATTTTCATGCCTAATTATTTTGCAAAACCTAAAGGTAGGCTATAACTAGCGATCTTACAGTCTTTTTCTTACGGGTTATTTCCTCAAAGCCTGCGCCAAAAAATATGCAACAATTCAACTCCCCATAAACGTATGTATTTAGTGCAGCATGGCCGGCATGTACACAAGACAACACAGCTGTCCATTTTGCATGTACATGTCGGAATACAATGGTCTTCGTTGGACATTGTTAGAGCGCAGCGCGTTTCGGTTTCACACTTACTTCACAATAGTTCCTCACTTCACAATATTCCTCACTTCTCACTATTAACTTTTTAACACGACTTTACTATTAACTTTTTAACACAACTTCACTAGATCAAGTCCTCAACTCGACTGACTCTATGTACGTCGTTTTCTTCCTTTTAAACCTACCACCGAACCACGCTCGACGATAGCGACGCCACGCAGTCGTCCCGCTATAACGGTACTCCTTAAAGAGACGACATGCAGCAAACCACACTCGACGGTGGCGACGCCACGCTGTCGCCCCGCTAAAGCGGTACTTCTTGAAAAGACAACCAATCACAGCACAACTAACGGCTGATCGAATAATGAGGAACTTAGACTTCTAAAGAAATTCCCTAAACTGTATACACATACACTCACACACGCATACCAATATCCACACACTATTAGGGTGCGCCGACATACACAATATCGTTGTGGCCACTTACCTTTCACTTCAATGAAATTTTAATATTTTAATAAAAGTGAAATTTTTTTTATGCAAAAAATAAGTAAAAATTGGTAAATATTTTTTTGTTTTAAATTATCAATTGTTATTACAAATGACATAATAGAGCTATAATAGAGCAAGACCTAAAAGTAGGCTATAACTAGCGATCTTACGGGTTATTTCTTACGGGTTATTTCTTACGGATATTTCTTACGGGTTATTTCTTACGGTTTTTACTATCACTTTTTTTTCAGTTAGCTCCCGCAGCAAAATCCTATCTTCTGCAAGCCTGCCGTAAGGAACTTCGTTCCAAAAATTAATTAAAAATGAACATGAAATATGCCTCATAGTTTGAAAAACAGTTTTACATTCACTGTTGTAAAATTTTAAGGCAGTGAATTGAAAACTGACGACATAGCAGCACCGTATGTCAATAATGACATTTCATATTTTAGGTTATGTGCACAACATGTGCACAGACAAATTTTGGCAGCAGAAAAGGTAAGTAAGTGAACATAATGAAATTTGCATATTTATTTAAATATTTTCTTTTACTTTCAGACTCGTGAGCATGCCCTTCTTGCTTTCACCCTTGGTGTGAAACAACTGATCGTTGGTGTCAACAAGATGGATTCGTCTGAACCACCATACAGTGAGGCTTGTTATGAGGAAATCACGAAAGAAGTATCCTCATACATCAAGAAGATCGGTTACAATCCAGCTGCTGTTGCATTCGTGCCAATCTCTGGCTGGCATGGTGATAACATGTTGGAAGCATCCACCGACATGCCAAGGTTCAAGGGATGGAAGGTTGAACGCAAGGAAGGCAATGATGAAGGTAAGACACATATCGATGTTAGCCAGATATAGTTGAGGTTAACGCACAAATTTCCGTAATACAATGAAATGTATCTGTGTAATGTTGCTAAGTTGTAATGTAACTCGTCGTATGTAATACTTAAAGTCAATAACTAATGATCAAGCTGCATTTTTTTTTCGTATTATTAAAATTAGAAGAGTCTCATTATGCTTATTATAATGATATAAAAGATAATTATTTAAATGGTTCCGACGCATTTATTGTAATGTTGGCACTTTTATACACATACATACGTATTTACGCTCTTCCAGTTGCTGAACACAAGTGCAAGTATTGCAATTGAGTTGAATATTTCTTTTCTTCTGCGAAGCTAATATGCTTTTCTATTTAATTGCTTTATTTGCATTACCTATGCAAGCGTTGCAAATGTACGTAGGTTGCTATATATATTTCTGGACTAGGCAACACTAAGGGTTGCCAGGTGCAATCTGACATTTCCATTGGAAAGTTTGACATTTTTTAGCATAACATCACTTAGAACGTTTTGTCATTTAATCGTGAATTGTTTTATTTACAGGGAATTAAAAAATTTATCTCGGCCAAAAAATGGAATTAACTCGTGAACATTTTCGTGCGATGTTTTTCACAACTTTCGACGTGGATTATCACGACAAGAGTGCATCGATGAACTAAAATTTTTGTATGGCTGTGAAGCACCATCCTATAGCACTGTGAAAAGCTGGTACAACGAATTCAATCGTGGCCGACGCTTGCTCAAAGACGAATTCCGTGAAGGTCGTCCAAAAATAGCCGTTGTGCCAGAAAACGACGATGCCGTACGTGAACTGATAATGCAAGACCGTCATGTAACATACCTTCAGATAGAGGCATGCCTACGCATTTCTCCACCAAGCATACATTTGATATTGCATGAACACCTGGCCATAAAAAAAGGTTTGTTCTCGTTGGGATTGGTGTAAAGAAATGCTGAAAAAATACGATCGCGGTGCTTCAAAAGACGTTTATAAGATCGTCACAGTTGACGATTCATGGATCTATGCGTATGAGCCCGAAACAAAACAGCAATTGACCGTGTGGGTCTTCCAAGACGAGCCAAATCCAATGAAAAAAAAACATTTTCGTTGATAAATATTCCTATTTTCATTATTAGGCCAGAAATATATATAGCAGCTCACGTATGTTACTCTATTATTAACGTAAATTTCCATGTTCATGTCCAGCTATTGAAAAGTGAAGCAATATAATATGAGAAAGTACATAACTAAATATTTAACTTTTTGGCCAATTACAATTAAAACTATTAATGAATAAATGTGCGAATACACTGAAAATAAATTGTGTGAAGAATGTGATTCTTTAAGAGAATTGAATAAAATCAAAGTGAAAATTTATATAATTCGAAAATAAAAAAATTAATTTCATACATAAGTGCACAATTAATTAGAACAACGTAAATTCGCGTAAAAATGCCAACTTCGACTAGAGTCTATTTGAAATATTTGTATGGTAGTGAGTGTATCGGAAAGCTAGGTTTCCGATGTGGCTAGGGAACTGTTGCGGTGAGTAGGGTGTGCATCCACGTTTTTCTCCTCGTAGGGTGGTAGTAAGACCAATTTGGCAAGCGGTCTTGCCACTTGGCCTTTTTCCGTGATGATGTCAACTACTCGCACTCGGGTATCCTACCCAATCTCCACTCGTTCGGTGGCAAATTGTCTTCCTTGATGACGACAAGCTCACCTGTCTTTAAATTTGTTTTTAGATGTTTCCACTTTATGCGTTTTTGCATTTCGTTCAGGTATTCGGTTTTCCACCTCTTACAGAAGTATTGATGTAAGGCCTTAAGTTTTTGCCATCTATTTCCGATAGAGGCACTGTTCTCATTTATATCCGGTTCTGGTGGGGCCAACAGATGTCCACCGACCAAAAATTGTCCTGGAGTAAGTGGCTCCAAGTCAGTAGGTTCGTTTGACTTAAGGCAAAACTCAATTCGGCATAAGAATGTGTTGAACTCTTCAAGAGTGTATTTGTGCCCCGAAAATGACTCTTAAAGCTTTTCACACCTGCTTCCCAAAGTCCGCCCATATGAGGAGCTGCAGCAGGTATGAAATGCCATATAAGAGCTTGGTGGCTATAGCTTGAGATAGTATTGTTGCGAGCATCGGCTATGAAAGCTTTAAGTTCGAACCTTAGGGATCTTGATGCTCCAACGAAGTTTGTACCATTGTCCGAATAAATATTCTTGGGGCAACCTCCTCTAGAAACGAATCTAGAGAGGGCTGCTAAAAATGATTGTGTCGATAGATCGGCAGTGGCCTCTAGATGGATGGCCCTTGTTGTAAAACAAACAAACAGACAGATATACCCTTTGGATACACAGCATCCTCTTCCACGGTAGCTTTTTATTTCGAACGAACCCGCGAAATCTACACCCGTATTCGTAAAAGCGCGTGAAAATGTGGATCGTTCGGTCGGAAGTGCACCCATAAGTTGCGTCTGAGCACGTTTTTTGAAGATCGTGCACGTCTTGCAGTTATGAATAATGGATCGTATCAAGTTTTTTACCCTTGGAATCCAATACTGAGCCCGCGATAGCCGTAACATAAGCTGATTTTCTCCATGCAGAGAGACTTGATGAATGAGCTGGATTATTCGACGATATAATACGCAGTTGTATGGAAGGATAATTGGATGGCGCTCATTGTACGAAAAATCGAGAGACGCACCGAGACGGCCACCTATTCTCATAACTTCATTTTTATCGAGGAATGGATTAAGAGAGAGTATTTCACTTTTTGCATCAATAAGCTTACCGGATTTCAAACAATCATATTCTTGACCATATTTCTGCTTCTGCGTAATTATTATCAAACGTCTTGTCGTTGCTTCAATTTCTTCGGATGAAATTAAGCAAGACTTTTGTTGAAAGGAAGCTTTTGTGATTGGATGAGTTCTTTGAGAGAATCTCATAACGTATGATAACACTCTCAAAGCTCTTGGCAAATTAGAAAAATCATGACATCAAGAATGTCGTTAGAATTCCCCTGTATAGCTGTACAAGCATGTACACGTACCAGTTTTTCCTCTATTGTCGTCTCGTAGTCGTTTTGTTGTAATGGCCATTTAGATTGATTTTCTTGCAGCCAAGAAGGTCCCTGCCACCACAAGGTGTTTTCCACCAATTTCTGTGCCAGAAGTGCCCGACTGGCTAAGTCTGCAGGGTTAGACCCTTAATCGACATGATTACAGTTTGCGTTAGCGACCTTTTCTACGATTTTTGTCACTCGATGGGATACAAACGTTGACCATGAACATGGTGGCTTGCGAATCCATGCGAGAACGATGGTCGAATCCGTCCATAGTGTGAGATTAAGATGTGTTAGCTCCATGTTGTTGACGACAGATTCAACTGTTTCGGCCAGTAATACGGCGCCGCACAGTTCCAGACGCGGTAAAGATATAGTTTTGACAGGTGCTACTCTGGTTTTTGCCAATAGTAGGCTGACGAAAACTTCGTTGCTTGTCTTTACGCGCAGGTAGACAGTTGCTGCGTATGCTTTCTCTGAAGCATCGCAGAAACCATGAATGGACACATCGTCCGTTGGCGAAAAGTGGACCCATCGTGGAATTTTAATGTTATTTATGTACCTGTGGTTGTCCATGAATGTTTGCCAACGATCCAATGTGGTAGGAGACACAACCTCGTCCCATTGTGTTCCTTCTAACCAAATGTGCTGCATTATCATTTTGGCTATTACTATAATCGGTGCTAGCCACCCTAGTGGGTCAAACAATTTGGCAATATCTGATAGGATAGCTCTCTTTGTAAAGGATTCTGGGCTAAGTATTGGTTTTGTTTTGAAGTAGAAGAAGTCAGTATGTGCATTCCACCTTATCCCAATTGCCTTGATTGGGTCTTCGAAATCTAAAAATTATTTGTTGAGCAAGTGGTCTTTTGGTAGGCCTTGTAAAATTTTTCCACAATTGGCTGTCCATTTTCTTATTGGGAAACCTGGCGACTCCAATACTGGTCTTATTTCATATCTAGCTTTAATTGCAGCCTCTATAGAGTGTCCACCTGCTAAGACATCATCAACATACATGCATTTCCTGAGTATGTTTGAGGCTACTGGTAGTGAGCTTTCAACGTCGTCAGCTGATTGAAGTAACGTCCCTATTGCCAGATAAGGAGCGCAGTTGATTCCGAACGTTACCATCTTTAATTCGAAAATACTAGTTTGCTCGGTCAGACAAGTGCGAAAAACGATTCGCTGGTACTTTGTTTGATCAGCCTTCACTAGGATTTGGCGATACATCTTCTCAATATCGCTATTGAAGACATATTTAAATAATCGCCATCGCAGAATTAAGATGGTCAGATCTGGACCGGGGAGAAGGATGTCATTCAGCGAAGTGCCGATACTTGTCTTCTTCGCTTAGTTTCCTTTCCTTGGTCATCTCTTCCAATTCTCAGAACGAAGCTAACTGCTTTTCCAGCGATATTTCGTTGTAATATGAGACGCAAGTGTTGGTTAGCTTAATTATATTAGCACGCTCCGTGACTATCCAACCGAACACTGTCTCTTGCGCAAGAAGTGATCCCAGTACGTTCTTGCGTATGCCATCAAGCATAATCTGTGGACAAACGTCGCCACCGAGTATGACGTCCACGGGTTCATTGACGAAGAACCTTTTGTCCGCCAACGTGAGATCTGGCAAAGCCCGGCAAGTCGGCGAGTTTCCTGTTAATTTCGGCAGAACCATCATGTTCGTTGTTATCGATATAAGTGGGTCAATTGGTGACCGCAATTCGACACAACATGACTCCTTTACCTGCGCAGATACGGTGTTGTTGATGCATGACACCTGGACATTTATCTTCCTAGCTGGCAAGTTGATTCTGCGCTTCAGCCTTTCTGTGATGAAAAAGCACTCTGATCCGGAGTCGATGAGTGCTCTTGCGGCATAAGTAACGCCGCTGTAATTTATGTTTATTTGTGCCGTTCCTAATAAGACACCTTTGTCGCTGTTAGCAAAGCACGACTGTACTTGAGTCGTTGGCTTGCCTTCCGATTTGTTAAAGTTGCGTCTCTGTTGCGCTTGCCTGGACGTAGACGGAATCTCGTCTGATGGCGTTGATGACCCTCTTTGGCTGATAGGCTGCACTGTCCTCACATGTAAAAGTGTGTGATGCCTCGCATTGCGACACCAAATGTCCAAAGCCGAGGCAATTAATGCAGCGATTGTTGCGCTTAGCGAACTTTATCCTGTCCGCCGGTGCGATGTTAAGAAACATGGGGCAAGATCTTAACTTGTGATCTGCGCTTTTGCACATTAGATATGTTGATTTCTCAACGCTTACTTGGAAGACGCCGAGTCTGTTCTGATGGCTATTATTGTGGTATTTATTTTGTGTGAGTGCACTGCCAGGCTTTGCAGAATTGGACGATTTCTTGGCACGTCCTATTGCCTCTAAATCACGGTATCTATCCGTGAGGAAGTTATCCAATTCCTCCCACTTTGGTGTCTTCGTTTTGTTCTTGACAGACTGTTCCCAAAGGGCCAATGTTGCTTGTGGCAATCTCTTTGAGCAAATGCGGATTATAATTGGGTCCCAGTTCCCAATGTCAATTTTAGTAGCTGTCAGGCAGGAGATGCAGCTGTCGATCTCCCGTTGTAGCCATTTTGTCGAGCTTGAACACTCTTTGTCGATTGACGGTAAGTCGAGCAGTATGTCGACTTGGGTTTCGACTAGTATTCGGTCATTTTCGTACATGTCCGTCAAATTTTTCCATGCCGTTGCAAAACCTTCATTTGTATGATGGCATTTTGACACAATAACCTTAGCCTCCCCTTGAGTCTTTTTGTTGAGGTGGTATAGTTTCTCAACCGAAGACGCTAACCTTAACCTCCCCTTGAGTCTTTTCGTTGAGGTGGTATAATTTCTCAACCGGCGCTTGCTTTTGATGTATACGGCCGTGAACATATCTCGGAATGTTGGCCATGAAAGGTAGTTCCCTTTAAACAAATCTGTATCGTAGGGCGGAAGGGAGTGGTTATTATCTACCTCAGCAGATTTTTCTATGTCTTTGGGGGTTGAGAAGATCTCGGACATATCCTTCATTGCCTCCATGCAACGCATGTAGCATTGACCGCCTAGCTTGAACTTCTTTTTTATGAGGGCATAATCTTTTGAAGACACGTCCCCTCTACTATTGAGGTCATCATGGGCAGCTTTCGCTTTACACCAAATTTCTCTCAACTCGTCTTGTTGCGTCACAAGAGCGTTTTTCGAGATGTCCTTTGATGCGGCACTGAAATCAGACTCGTATTCTATAACGTAGTCTACTAAGCGCATGAAAGCTTCCATGTTTTGTTGATAGTAACCAAGAAGAATTGAAAATAAGGACTTTCTAAAAGAAAAGAGAAATACTCAAGACTGAGCCGACTATGGCCTACGGGAATCGCTTTGAAAATAATTCCCCAAGATTGAAAATATTAATTGCAGCACACCACTGCCAACCAAACGAGAATATATAATTGTACATATATGCCACTTTATTATTTTTTATTGAATGAAAAATTTTGACTATTGTAGCCGATATCGCAATATATCTGGCTTATTAATATTACTTTATTTGAAAATATTAATTGCAGCATACCACTGCCAACGAAACGAGAATATATAATTGTACGTATATGCCAATTTATTATTTTTTATTGAATGAAAAATTTTGACTATTGTAGCCGATATCGCAATATATCTGGCTTATGAATATTACTTTATTTGATATATGTTGTTAAGTGTTTGCTAAAAATATATTTAATACATATATATATATATATGTATATATATATATATACGTGCACAAGCACACTAAATCGGCAACATACATTATACTATAGCTACACTTTATATGGCTCGCCACCCAAGATACTGCTACGCCAACGAAAATCAGTGTGTCAAAAAAAAAGTGTCTCAAAGTGAAAAAGTGAAGTGCCTTAGTGAAAAATTAAATAAACTTAAATTTCCGAAAAAACAGAAATTTTGTGAAAAATTTGAGGAAAATAAAAAAATCAGTGCCGTAAGTAATTTGTTGTAAACTCAAAATCGAACTAGAAGTTGCACCATTGCAATTAACTGCTGTGAACAAAAGTTTAATTTAATATCACCGAAAAAGAGTTAAGAGAAAAAAAAAAAAATATGTGAAAATGTGTCACCGCTAAGAAGTATGTTCCGTCGTGCACTATTACGTTTTGTGCACTTACGGATTCTTTTTTTTTTTTTTTTTGTTTTGTAATATTTTCACTAAAACACTTTTATTCACTTTGTTTCTTTTTTTTATATATAAAGATTTATACCGAGTCTCACAAATATCGAAATGTGCTATTAAAAAATAACCACGTACCTTTGATTTGAATGTTAAAATTTACGTGTTGAAAATAAAGGATCCGGTGTGCGGTGTTTGCTGGTGTGCAGCGCCAAAAATTTATGTGAAGAAAATAAAGACTCCGGTGTGCGGTGTTTGCTTGTTAAATTGTGTGCAGCGCCACAAATTTATGTGTTGACAATAAACGATTCCGGTGTGCGGTGTTTGCTAGTGTGCAGCGCAAAAAATTTATGTGAAGAAATTATGAAAAAAATCCAATGTTTGTTCTCGAACTCTCGACGAGTCACTCAAGGAGGACGATGCGTCGATTGTTAAGAATGGGAAAAAAAAGAAAAACAAATACTTATATTAAATATAAAGAAAAACACCAAGTTTTTTGTTTAATATAAAAACGTTTGGTTCTTTATTATGACTAATAAATGGTTATATATTACCTTGTTATAATAATGTTGATGATGGCCGGTGGATGTGTTGATGATCTCCCTTCTTCTTTAAAAGAGAAATAAAAAGGCTAGCAGGATTGCTTGCTAAGCTACTGAGTAAAGTGTAGCGGGAGATTTTAACGAAACTATTGCCAGTTGAGTGAAAGTTATTAGCGTTTTATGTCAACAGCTAACTGGCAATAGTTTGTTATATACTCACTAGGGTTGGTAATAAGAAATTAGGCACTGGCGTAAACAGTGCTGTTAACAAAGAATTAAATATCAAAATAGGCGTTAGTAACGTGTGCCACTACTAGTATACTTACTTGGTATATACATACATTTAGTATACTTATGAGCTGGATAATAAAATGCACTGATTTTTGATTTTCACACTCGTTAAATTTATCGTAATATTTATTCAGTTTATCATATATGGATCGGTACACTTTTTATTGGTTGTTTAGTCTTTTTCACTTGGCGGTTTGTTGGAAGAAAAAGGAAATTGCGGTTTGTTGCGGTGCGAATTAAAAAAAGAATATCGCGAACGACTACCTTGTTTCACGGATGAAAACGGTAAGAAGCTAATCCTGGTCGAATCAATCCCTTTTGATGGTTTGGGTGGTGAATAGTAGCTGACATTACGAGTCATCTCGTGGATAATCGTATGGTTGTTGTGTTGCAGTGTTGTAGTAATGATCGGTGTTTGATGCGTGTGTGTGTATTGGGGTGTGCTGTGAGCTGTTGTGTGATGAGGTGTTGTGACGTGACGTGATGTGATGTGTGGTGATGCGATGTGAGATGTTGCAGTTCATAACTCATGTGAACATCCCGGCCCCCCTAGGCGAGTTAATCGGCTAGGAGCCTCTGCAGCTGTTGCAATGTGTTTAGTACAGCGCTCAACCCTGTTGAGCGTCGTTGTTGCTGACGATGAGCGTGGCGTGGCGGAGATGGCCGTCTACGTGTTGTGGTTGATTGGCTGCTTCGTCGTCGCCGGATAGCATCGCTGCGTGGCCTGATACGGGTGTTGGTGCTACTTTCCGACGGATTGGCTCGGCGGGGAAAACGATGAAATAGAGTGTGATGGGGTCTCTGGCAATATTGACAGGCGCCGTCGGCCCAGCACTCTATGGTGGCGTGGTCATCTGCCAGGCAGGTCATGCAATGCCCATGGGCTCTTGCAACCTGTTGCCGTTGAGCAGGCTTCATGCTCTTAAAAATGGAGCATCGTTTCAGGGCGTGTGGGCGATGACACAGGCTGCAACATGGAGGCCCCTGTGGCTCCAATAGCTGCTCTTCTCTCATCTCCCTGACTGCTTCGGCGGATGGCGGTGGTCGCATAACCCTGGTCCTTGGAGCGGCAACGGGTGCAGCCGACGCTTTGGGTATAGCGATTTCGCACCTTATGGTGTTGGAGGTGGTTTGGGTCTCCTCTACGTCCATTTCTATGGGAATATAAAATTGTATTAAATTGATTTTGTTTATAATATTAGCATGTAGTTGTTATAGCTACATATCTATACATATGCATGTATATGTTTGTATAATATGTTTGCGGGTTTTTTTCGAATTAGCGGAATTGTTTTATTATTTTTCGATTACTTTTGCGTGTTATTTTGCGGTTTTGGTTGAAGTTGTTCTTCGCCGTTTGGAAGAAAACACAGTTTGGTGACTGGTCGAGTTAATATGCCGGTTTGTGTTCGCACGTCGACTACTCTTATGTGACCATCTGATCCTCAATGAACCTTTTCAATGCGGCCTAGTCGCCATTCTGTTGGAGGAAGGCATTCGTCCTGTATTATTACGCATTCTCCTGCCTTGGCTTCCTTCTGGGCCGTTTTCCATCGATATCTCTTATGGAGATCTTTGAGATAGTCTTCCTTCCATCTGTGGCTGAATTCGTGATGGAGAATCTTGATTCTTTCCCATCGATTGATTAAAGTGAGTGAGTCTCCTTCTGTCTCAGGTATGGCGAGAAGGGGAGCTCCTCTGAGGAAATGACCTGGTGTAAGAACTGTGAAATCGGAGGGATCTTGCGAGAGTGATGATATAGGTCTTGAATTTAATACGGCTTCGATACGAGTGAGTAGTGTCGTAAACTCCTCATAATTGAATTTATGATTACCAGCCGTTTTCTTTAAATGGGACTTAAAGCTTTTTACTGCTGATTTCCAAAGTCCGCCCATGTGTGGAGAACATGGAGGTATGAATTGCCAATCGATCCCTTGGGGTGCATATTTGTTAACTGTTTCAGGGGAGACTTCTTTCATGAAGTTTATAAACTCCTTCTCTGTTGCTCTTTGGGCTCCGACAAAGTTTTTCCCATTATCGCTCAGTATTTTTGCAGGAAATCCGCGTCGTCCGACAAAGCGTGCGAATGCTGCAAGAAAAGCCGCAGTAGTCAGATCTGAACAAAGCTCAAGGTGTACTGCCTTTGTCGTAAAACATACAAAGACAGCCACATATCCTTTTTTAAATGAAGAAGACCTTAACATGGAGGCCTTTATCTGGAAAGGTCCAGCAAAATCAACCCCAGTGATGGTAAAGGGTAGAGCATAGTTGCAGCGTTCAGGTGGTAAAGCTGCCATGATCTGCGTACGCATTTTGTGTTTGCACATGGTACATGGTTTACACATGAAAATCGTCCTTTTGATTTGTGGCTTTAGTCGCGGTATATAAAATTCTTGACGGACCATTTGTTGCATTAAGCGATGCTCACCATGCAGTGTAAGATGGTGCAGATATGCTAGAAATAGGGAAGTAAAACGGGATTTCTCTGGAATAATGATGGGATGTCGTTCGTTATAACTAAGGCTGGAGTTCGCCAATCTTCCATTTGCCCTTATTAATCCCTTAGAATCCAAGAATGGATTTAATACGAGAAGTGAGCTTCCCTTTTCGAGAGGTCGCTTTTCGAGCAACTTTGATTTCTCTTTGCTGAAATAGCGAGTTTGTGTATATAATATTAGACTCACCTTGGCATGTTGCATGTCGGAATGCGTTAGTTGTACGCAAGGATCATTAAGTGCTCCTTTCATTTTTAGTTTAAGTCTTTGAATGAATTTGTGCATGTAAGCGACTACTCTTAGTGCTCTAGCCAATGACGAAAATCGATGGAGAATATCATCCACTTCTGGAGTGATATGAAAATTTTCACTTTTTCGACTTTCCGGCGGTATTATATTACGGGCGGGAGACTTTGGCCAGAATTCTTGTGATTCTGTTAGCCATGTTGGACCATTCCACCAGAGTGTAGTGCTGGTGAGGTGCAGTGGCTTGCAACCTCTTGTCCCAAGATCCGCTGGGTTATCTGCACTTGCAACATGTTGCCATTTTGCTGGGCCGACTAAGTCTTAAATTTGGGATATTCGGTTAGATACATAGGTCTTCCAGCAATAGGGTGGTTTTTCTAACCATGCTAAAACTATCTCTGAGTCTGACCAAAGATACATTTTATGATCGTTTAATTTGAGATGGGTTTGGACTATAGAAATTAATTTTGCTAACAGAAGAGCACCATTCAGTTCAAGCCGTGGCAGACTGAGTGTCTTCAAAGGTGCAACTTTGGCTTTGGCTACCAGGAGGTGTGAAGATATTTTATTATCGTACTGAGTGCGTACGTACACTGTTGCGCAATACGCCTTTTCGGAGGCATCACAGAAACCGTGTATTTCTGTGTTAATGTGAGGGGTGAAATTTACCCATCGAAGGATTCGAATTTCAGATATAGTATGTAAATTGTTTGCAAATCGAACCTATTTCGCTAAACGTAAAGGTTTTACCTGTTCATCCCATTCAGTGCCATCTTGCCACAATTCTTGAATGAGGATTTTTGCTTGAATCATTATTGGCGAAAGCCATCCTGCGGGGTCGAAAAGTTTTGCCACCGAGGAAAGTATTTGGCGTTTTATAATGGCGGACATTGCAGATATTGACTCAATTGTATATGAGAATTGATCTGTTATCGCATTCCATTGAATTCCTAGAGTTTTAGTTGTACTAGCCTTTTCAAATTTAAACAAGTCTGTATCTAATAAGTCTTCTTTTTTAATGTCTTTTATTATATCAGGGTGACTTGAAGTAATTTTCTTTAGGGGAAAATTGCTGATTTTAATGCTTCGATCACTTGCGATAGTGACTCGCATGCTAATGCGATACTGTGGCTACCTGATAGTATGTCGTCCACGTATGTTTGTGTTTGCAACACAGAAGATGCTAAAGGCAAATTTGTTGCATTTGTTTTTGTCACTTCATGTAGTGTCCTGATCGCCAAAAAGGGTGCGCAATTGATGCCAAAGGTGACGGTTTTAAGTTTATAGTCGCTGATTGGACTATTACTTGATTTGCGGAAGACTATACGCTGGAAATCTTGGTCATCTTCATGTAGTAGATTTTGTCAGTACATTTTTTCTACATCCCCATTGAAAACGTATTTAAACATGCGCCAATTTAGAATTAGCAACATGAGATCAGGTTGTAATGTTGGCCCTGTGTATAGTACATCATTGAGTGATTTGCCTGAGCTCGTACACTTTGAGGCATTGAAAACCACTCGTACTTTTGTTGTAATTTTATCAGGTCTTATTACCCCATGATGTGGCAGATAAAAAGATAAATATCTACCTTTAGATACCTTTTCATATGGTACAGCTTCTTCCATATGATTGAGGTCAAGATATTCGTCCATCACATTATCGTATTCCGATTTAAGCTCGCTTTTCTTCATCAGGCTTTTTTCCAGGCTTAGAAATTGCTGGACTGCTGATACTCTAGAGTGGCCTAGAGCTATGGTTTTAGGGAAAGTTGGTTTGAAAGGTAATCGCACAATATAACGACCATGTATGTTTCTTGTTGTTGTGGATTTGTAATAGGCTTCGCATGCCTGGTCTTCTTCTGAAAGCTGGGTGATTTGGGGTAATTCTTCTATTTCCTAGAATTTTTTAAGTTGATTATTCAAAAACTCGTTTGAGAGATTTTCCACTTGTGTGGTGAAAGAATTGATTTTTTTCAGGGACTTGGCCACTTATAATCCACCCAAAGATTGTATTTTGTGCTAACAATTTATTGGAGATTTTCTCAATACCTTCAAGAATTATTTGAGGTATTAAGTCACTGCCTAATAATATGTCGATTTGTGATGGGGTATGACAATTGGGATCTGCTAATTTAAGATGTGAGCATTTTTCCCAGTGTATTTTATTTACTTCATAGCTTGGAAGCAAATTTGTAAGTTGCGGTAGAACGATGGCTTGCGCATCTATTCTAATATCCGCATTTGGAGATACTATGGTAATTGGGCATATTTTGTTCGAATTTTGGATATGGATTTATGGATTTTATTGGCAATTTGAGCCGATTTTGAGCTTTTGATGATATAAAAGATCTTTGAGATCCTTGATCTATTAATGCTCTTAATTTGAATAATTCTCCTCTATGTTCAATAGCGATGACCGCAGTGGGTAAAAGAATTTTGCTTTCATTCTCTGAATGAACAGCTTGAATTTTTGCTGCTTTAGAGCAACATGGTTGTTCTTCCCTTTTTTCGGGATTTGAAATTTCGGGATTATCACTTTTGGTTGTAGTGACTAACCCGGTGGTTTTATGAAATTGATTTTGCTTCATATTTTGAAAGTTCGTAATATGAAGCAGTGAGTGATGTCTTCGTTGACAATACACACAATTAAATTTGCTTTCACAGTCTTTTGTCGTATGAGCATTCGACAGACAGTTGATGCAAAGTTTATGTTGTCTGACAAGATTGTTTCTGTCAGGTACGGATAATTTTTTAAATCTCTCGCAAGATCTTATGTTATGACCTCCTTTACAAATTTCACATACTGGTTGCCATTTATTAGTTTGGTTTGACACGAAAGTGTGACTTTTATTAACGTGTCTATTGTATTGCATATTGTTGCTTGCTTGAGGTTTGAACAAGTTTTTACTTGAGTCATTTTGATGACTTTTTAGATTTATATTTTTGTTGTCAATTCGCTCAGCTATCTCGTATTGAGCAGTGAGGAATGCTTTCATTTGTTCCCATGTGGGGATTTTTTTTCTTTCCACAAGTGATTGTTCCCATCGTAGTAACGCAGCGTCAGGGAGTGTTTCTGCACTAATAGTTACTATGATGGGGTCCCACGATTCTGTGGAGATATTTTGTGATTTTAACACTGATATGCAATTAGTCACTGTCGAGTATAAATTTTGAAATTCCTGGCTGGTTTCTTTTTGAATTTTTGGTAGATGTAATAATGTTTTTATTGGGTTTTCTATCATAACCCTTCCATTTTCGTATCTTTCGACTAGTGCTTCCCAAGCCAGCTTAAAATTTTCGTCATTTAAAGCGAATCGCTTGACGATACTGCCTGCTTCCCCTTTTGTTTTGTACCTTAGATGGTATAACTTTTGTGCTTGTGAAAGTTTAGGATGGTTTATATAAATGGCAGTGAACATGTCCCGGAAGGACGGCCACTGGTCATAACATCCATTGAAAACTTCAGTATCACAAGCTGGTACCTTTAGATACATGCCTTTATCTAGGTCTTCTTTTGGTGTTGTAACTACTCTGGGAGGGGGAGTAGTGGCTTGGCTTGGCCTTACTAAACTTATTTGTTCATTTATCATTCCCTTTGTTAACTCATACTGATCGCGGCAGTTATCACACTTGGCTGTAGCCGAAGCTTTTGCGTTTTCTGGGAGTTCTGCGTCGTCAGTATCTAGTACTGTATCGTACGCTGCCAGAAGGAGTGCCCATAAATTGTTTACACTTTCTAATTTTATATTTAAAACTGATTCCGTAATGTCAGTAATAGGGAAGCTTGAAATCTTGTACAATATCTTATAAAACTGTCACTTTCAGTGATGAATCTAGATATTGTCTGATCCTTTGATCTTTTTTGTTTTATACTCTGCTTTGAGCGTGTAGCTTCTGCAGGTGTGCCTTGTGGCTTATCTTCATCAGCCATTTTAGGGATTTCTAATGATAGAGGTGTTTTTGGCTTAACCTCTCTTGACTTGTCAGATTGCATTAATTTGAATAGAGTTTGAAGCTTTTAGCTTAAAGTTTTGTCAACTAAATAATTGTTTCAAAATTAATATTGCTACAGCAATGTTGTCAAATAGAAAAAGAATAAATTAAAATTTTTTTTTTTTTTTTTAATAGAAGATTTATTTTTGTAAAAATATATATATTTTTGTAAAATATATAATGTGATCAAATTTTCGTTTCGCTACCGCAAAGATTAATCCTTTTTTTTTTTGAAAAAGTTAGATATTTTTTTTTTTTTTTATGTGACTGAAAATTTTTTTAAGTGTATCAAAGTATCTTCAGTTCACTCGCGCTTATTTTTGTATAATTGTATCTGCACGAATCAAGAACGCGAAAGAAAAATAAAATACGTAAAATTGTCTGTATGTATCTATGTATGTTTTATTACCATATGTTTGCACATGCATATGCTTTATATGTTTGCTTTTGTTTAGCTTTTCTCGTATCCCTTGTAGTTATGTATTCGCTATATATGTATGTATATATGTTATAAAAACTTAACATATAACTCTTCGCTAATCGAACATAAATGTATATGTAGCGCGGAAAATATAGAATTAAATAATATATGTATGTTTATATATTTATGTAACTATGTATATAAATTGAATTATATACATAAATGTGTATGTAATAAATAATAAGCTCAAATGAGGAATGAAATGTAATGTGCAAAAAAAAAAAAAAATATTGTATGTACATATGTTACGCGGAAGCTGCACACATTGGTACATACATACATAAATGTAATGCCTTTTTTTCCTCTTTTTATTCTTTTATTCTTTCTTTGCTAGGTTTTTATTACCTACCTTTGCTCGAATGTTATAAGCGATCCAGCTTGTTGCTTTATAGCTCAAGGGGTATCGCTGAAAATTTGCAAGCAACGAGTACTTGTCTTTGTGAATTGTTTTTGTTATAGTTTTTGGGTGTGTGTTTGGAGACACGATTTGAACACCCAAGCAGGTAGTTTAGTATTATTATGCGTTATAACTTTATGCTAAATTATGTTATGTATGTACCATGATAGCGTATGCATATAAATATGTACATATGTATATTAAAATGGAAGAATTGCAATTTTCGGGGAATATGCTTATATATATGTATGTTTTCTTTTTTATATATGTATGTGGGAATCTATGGTAAATGGGCATTTGAAGAAGAGGAAGATAAGACAAACCGGCAAGAAAAGTTATAGTTAAGTCGCGACAGCCAAATTGTAAAGACGTGCTAAGTTGTAAAGACGTGCTAATAAACCTATTTCTATTAAATAAACAATAAACCTACATTTTGGGGGCTCGCCCGTGTTTGTGTGGAAAAATGGCTTGTTTAAATGATGTAATTTGTGGAAATCTGCGTTTTTGTAAAAAACCAAGCATAGTAGCTTTGCATAAATTTGTGTTCGGGTGCGACGGTGACCGAAATAATCGAAAGCGGTTGCGCGAGTTTATTGGTTTTAATTTCGCCGAGCAGAGCGCGGAGTATGTCGAAAAAATGAAGTACATTGAGAACAATTTAACTCAAGCAGATCTGGTGTCGATTTGCAATGTCTTGGGCATGAGGCATAATGGTGAACAATTGGCTGGTAATATTTTTCGTAACTTGCAAGAGGGCAATTTGTTGAAATACGACGTAAATGACGACGATGCTTCAAACGACGAGTCGGATGACGAAACCGACAACGAGGCATACGAAGATGTAAGAAGTACAAATCACTCAGTCACAGCAAACCAGCGTTCAACACCAAAGAGGCAAGTGCAAGACAGAGCAACACGATATAACGCAAGCGTCAACGACGACAGAGGCGACAGCGTTAGACGAGAACGTTGTGAACAGAACGAAAGCGATAGAATGACGACGGCACGCTTTGCAACAAACTTTCGCGACGTACAAGACAGCATTCGTAACTTTGATGGTACTAATTCTATGCCTATTGAAGTGTGGGTAAATGAATACGAAGAACAATCCGAATTAATGCGATGGGATGATTTTCAAAAGTTTATTTTCGCAAAAAAGGCATTGAAGGGAATTGCGAAATTATTTGTAGCAAGCGAACGAGGATTGAATTCATGGAATGCGTTGAAAACAGCGCTGCTAACAGAATTCAAGTCCACTGTAAGCAGCAAGCAGATACACGAATTGCTCGCTCAGAGCAAACGAGGTAAAGCCGAAGATGTTTTTGAATTTTTTTATCGGTTGAAAGACATTTCGTCAAGAGGCCATATTGACGACGATGCTCTAATGCAATATGTGATAGACGGAATAGACGGTAAAGCAACAAATAAAACAATTTTGTATAATGCAAAAAATATGACTGAATTCAAAGAAAAATTGAGAGTGTACAAAATAGTGAGCGAAAAAGAGAAGAGTGAGACTATAGTGCGGGTAGAGGACAATTCAAAGAAGAAGTTAAAAGAATTGCTTTGTTTTAATTGTGGTGAAAAGGGACACGTATCAAAGAATTGCCAAAATAAAGAGAAGGGTAGAAAATGTTTTGATTGTAACTCGTACGGCCATATTGCAAAAAATTGCAATACAAAGAAAACAAGTGACCCAGTCAGAAAAGTAAACACGATTGATGCAAAAAGCAATATAATGCATAAGACGGTAAACATTGGTGGTTGTAATTATTTGGCTCTGTTTGATACAGGCAGTAGTGCGAATATTATGAGCAGTGAAATTTATAATAAATTCATTCATCCACGGCTGAACAGTTGCTCAGTACAATTGACAGGTTTTGGCAAATCAGCTAGTGTTAAGCCGTTTGGTCAATTAAATCAAACCATTGTAGTAGACAATGAACAATTTGACTTACTTTTTTATGTTGTGCATGCCAATCACCTTGATGTAAATGTAATAATAGGTGCGGATTTTTGTTTAAAGGCCGAAATTTTAATAAATCCATCTGGTTTAAAAATAAGAAAACTTTTAGATACAAGTCAACATGAAGAACTGTCAGTGCTTAATATTGACGTGGCTGATGAGAATGAATATATTGACATAGGCGATACGGTGAGTGCATCGGCCAAGCAGGAAGTGTTTGAACTTATTTCAAATTATAAACCCTTAAAGTCGAAAACAACAAACATTGAAATGCGTATTATTTTAAAAAACGATTTACCAATATTTTCGCGACCACGTAGAATGGCGTTATCTGAACAAGATATCGTTGACGATCAAATCGATGAGTGGCTAAAAAATGATATTATTGAAGAATCGAACTCTGAGTTTACTAGCCCAATAGTTCTTATTAAAAAACGTGACGGTTCTCCGCGACTTTGTGTAGACTTTCGCAGAATCAATAAGGTAATTGTTAAAGATCGTTTCCCTTTACCATTAATAGAAGCGTCGCGTCGCGTAAAGGTATTGCTTTGCCTTACGTTGACGATGTTATTATACCTTCTAAGGACGAAAACGAAGCTGTACAAAATCTCAAAGAAGTCATCAACGTATGTAGAGACTATGGCTTAGAATTAAATTTGAAAAAATGTAGTTTTTTAAAGACGCGAATACAGTTTCTTGGTCATATCATTGAGAATCAAAAACTGTACCCATCTACAGAGAAAATTGATGCAGTAATTAGATTTAGAACTCCACAGACGTTGAAGCAGTTAGAAAGTTTTTTGGGCTTAACCGGATACTTCAGAAAGTTTATCCCAAACTACGCAGTAATTTCAAAATCGTTGACGAATTTAACTAAAAATAACGTAAAGTTTGTAATCAATCTTCTGAAGAAACTTTTAACTGAGAATCCAGTACTAAACATATACAACCAATCGTACGAAACTGAGGTGCATACAGACGCTTCAATAGATGGATTCGGTGCAGTTTTATTGCAGAAATTACCAGACGACTCCCAGTTACACCCAGTATATTTTATGAGCAAAAAGACGACAGATACACAGCGAAAGTATACTAGCTATGAATTAGAAATATTGGCGGTGATTGAAGCTCTGAAAAAATTTCGAGTTTACTTGTTGGGAACACATTTTAAGCTAGTAACCGACTGCAACGCTTTTACGAAAACCTTAGAAAAGCAGAATTTGTGCACTAGGGTAGCACGTTGGGTTCTTTTCTTACAAGAATTCGACTATACCGTTGAGCATCGTGCTGGACGGCGTATGCAGCATGTCGACGCGCTCAGCAGATACCCGATATTGACGATAACTAAAGATGACGCTTGTGTTGGCATTGGTAGGGCACAAGCAAACGACGAAAAATTAAAAGCTATTAAAGAAATTATTAGCGATGAAACAAAAACAGAAACGAGAATTACTTTCTTAGAGGTGATATTTTATACAAACTAGTAAACGACGATGAGTTGCTAGTAGTTCCAAAAGCAATGCAAAGGCAGATCATTAGCAATGCGCACGACAGAGGTCATTTTGCAGCAAAGAAAACAAAAGAATTGATTTGTAGATCTTATTATATCCCACAATTGGAAGACAAGATTAAGCAGTACATCGAATGCTGCATACCCTGTATCATGAGTAACCGTAAACGAGGCAAACAGGAAGGGTTTTTGCATCCGCTGAAAAAAGAAGACGTTCCATTATATACTTACTATATTGATTTCTTGGGTCCGTTAGATTCAACACATAAAGACTATAAACACATTTTAGCCGTTACAGACTCTTTTACTAAGTTTTGCTGGTTATATCCAACGAAGTCAACAACGTCAAAAGAAGTAATCACACGGCTTAGCAATCAAAGTTCATTGTTTGGCAATCCAGCGTATATTATATCTGACAGAGGTTCTGCTTTTACCTCTCAAGACTTTATTAAATACTGCGATGACGAAGGTATCAAGTTGGTTAAGACGACAACAGGTTTACCACGAGTTAATGGTCAAGTGGAGAGACTGAATGCAGTCATTATTTCAGTCCTCTCTAAGCTAAGCATCAACGATCCGTCTAAGTGGTAAAAGCACGTTAGTAAAGTACAGCAGGCGATCAACTCAACATTTTGCAGAAGCATAGACGCTACTCCTTTTGAATTATTGATTGGTACAAAGATGCGAACTCGAGAAGATATTCAGTTACGAGACTGTATCAGCAAAGAATTTTTAACCACGTTTTATGACAATCGAGATGACTTACGAGCAAAGGCAAAAACAACTATTTTGAAGGTACAAAACGAAAACAAGAAGGCATATAATCTACGGCGTAGAGCAGCACGACAGTATAAAATCGGAGAACATGTAGCTATAAAGAGAACGCAGTTTGGTAGTAACCTGAAGCTGAAGCCAAAATTTTTGGGTCCCTATCAAATCGTTAAGGTCAAGCACAACAATTCATATGACGTTCAGAAGATAAGCAGTGGCGATGGTCCAAAAAATACAACGACTTGCGTAGAATGTATGAAGCCGTGGTCCACATCCAAAGACGACGCAGATAGCAACGAAGCATCCGAGACGGATACTTAGTCAAAATGGCCGAATGTGGGAATCTATGGTGAATGGGCATTTGAAGAAGAGGAAGATAAGACAAACCGGCAAGAAAAGTTATAGTTAAGTCGCGACAGCCAAATTGTAAAGACGTGCTAAGTTGTAAAGACGTGCTAAGTTCCACACCAATTAATAAGACTACATTTATTGTATAAACCTTTTTCTATTATTAATAAACAATAAACCTATTTCTATTAAATAAACAATAAACCTACATGTATGTATATATTTCGTTTTCTTTTCGTATCTTCCGCTTTTGCTTAGTGTTTGAGCGATCCTGCTTGTTGCTTTTATTTATAGCCCAAGGGGTATCGCAAGAATTATCGCAAGTTATACTTGACTCAGGAAATTTTTTTTTTTTTTTTTTGAAATTATAATGGGGTGCCTAACGACACAAGCTAAGCAAAAAGCGGGTACTGTACTTTTTTGCAGTTATTATTTTTTTGTAGATATACATATATCGGACTGTTAAGAACAGTTAACGGTGTCCCGAAATACCGTCAAAACTGTACCTTAACATACATACATATATATGTGCATAAAAAATGGAATTTATATATTTGTATATATCAAATTATATATGGAACGGACTCACTTTATTTTCCGCCAATGGTTTTGGGTCATTGAACTTATACCCTTTTTTTGCTTATTGCAGTTCCTTTCCCTTTTATGTATGTATGTATGTCCAGCGCTGTCCCTGTTGATTTGTTGTCTGTTGTTGTTTGTCGGTGTAGTCTCCCGTGACTATTTATGGTAATTGTGATTTGTACAGGGTAGGCCTTTTAAAGTTGACCCATTTGTTTCTAAAAAAAAAGAACAAAAGAAAACAATGTTTTTTGTTTATTTCAAAATTATTTATTTTGGTCCAAGGGGATTTGTTTCAGCTAATATTTAAAAATTAGATCGCGTAAATGGGCACCTTTAGCTTTGACAGCTAAATGCACTCTTTTTTCGACATTTTCCATGACTTTGGCCAATGTTTCGGATGATATGGCGGCTGTTTCACGTCGAATGTTGGCTTTCAGTTGAGCTAAGGTCTTTGGCTTATTAGCGTATACCTTGGATTTCAAATAACCCCACAAATAAAAGTCTGGTGGCGTCAAATCTGGTGATCTCGGTGGCCAGTCAACATCACCATTTTTCGATATCAATCGCCCGGGGAAAAATGGTCGCAATAAATTGATTGTTGGTCGAGCTGTATGGCATGTAGCCCCGTCCTGTTGAAACCAGAAGTTATCCATGTCATTTTCGCGAATAATGGGTATCACAAAATCCGTTATCATGGCTCGATAACGCTCACCATTGACTGTTGTCGTGGCTCCATCATCGTCTTCGAAAAAATACGGTCCGATGATCATATTCGCGCAAACACCGCACCAAACTGTTACTTTTTGGTCGTAAAGAGGCTATTCTTCAATTAATTGAGGATTTTCGGTGGCATAAAATCGGCAATTTTGCTTGTTTACGCCTCCATTCAACGAGAAATGTGCCTCGTCTGACATGATGAGTTTTCGCCAAAAGTCAAGTTCGTTTTCAGCCATTTCGATGGCCCATTTGCCAAAATTAAGGCGTCGCGGATAATCAGCTGGGTTTAGTTTTTGTGCCATTTGAATTTTATATGGAAACATCTTCAAATCTTTATGAATTATGCGTCGGAGAGTGGTGCGAGAGATGTCTAATTCCTGAGAGCGGCGATAACTCGATGTCGATGGAGTCTCCTCAATACTGGCTCGTACAGCTTCGATATTTTCATCAGAACGTCTTGTGCGTTGTCTGGATGCATGACTGGCATTACTGAGATTACCGGTGTTCACATATTTTGCGTATAAAGACTTAATTGTGTTCTTAACTGGAGCACTTTTCACTTTATTTTTTTTGCGAAACGCACGTTGAGTTAACACAATTGAAAAGTTATTTTGAATATAAAGCTGAACAATTTCAGCGCGTTCTTTTGGAGTGTACTGTTCCATGGTATAAATTGTCTTCGAATGACGCTTCTAACGCGGTATGACATTAGCCGATTTGTCAGCGCTGTTAAAAGTTACAGCGTTGCCAGATGGGTCAACTTTAAATGGCCTACCCTGTATATATGAGTATGTTATTACACCGCGCCCGTTTGCTTATTTTAATGTTTGTATATTTCTTACACTTTGTACATAACTATACTGCGCCCGATTTTGATTTTAGTAGGTTTGGTTTTTGTTAGTTTATTTCGCGCCCGGTTTTGATTTTAGTGGGTCTTTTTTTTTTTTTCTTTCACTGTTTCTTTATATTTCAATTTCTTTTTGTATCTTTTTCACATCACTTTCTATTTTCTGTGCGATTGTGGTTTGTTTCGTTTTTCACTGTAACTTTGTTCTTTAATTTGTTCACGTTCACTTTTTTCACTTAAACTCTTCTTCTTTTTGCTGAATTTTGTGCTTCAAAACCTGCACTTGCGCACTTGTCCGGAAGTTATTAAAATTTGTATTTAATTATTATTGTGTTTTTTTTTTTGCTTAGGTGCCTTTCTGAAAGGCTCGAAGGACCATTTAGTAACGTGTGCCACTACTAGTATACTTACTTGGTATATACATATATTTAGTATACTTATGAGCTGGATAATAAAATGCACTGATTTTTGATTTTCACACTCCCGGTCGAATCAATCCCGTTTGGTGGTTTGGGTGGTGAATAGTAGCTGACATTACGAGTCATCTCGTGGATAATCGTATGGTTGTTGTGTTGCAGTGTTGTAGTAATGATCGGTGTTTGATGCGTGTGTGTGTATTGGGGTGTGCTGTGAGCTGTTGTGTGATGAGGTGTTGTGACGTGACGTGATGTGATGTGTGGTGATGCGATGTGAGATGTTGCAGTTCATAACTCATGTGAACAGGCGTGACGCTTTGCGAATTTTTATAACACGGAAATTTATCCCATATTTTATTTTCATTGTCACCAAGTGTTTTGCCAAATGCGTTGGCAAAGGCTCAGGAATTAGAGTCAAACACCATGCGAGCTAATTTGGCATTACAATTTGGAAGAACTCAGAGTTCTTCGGCTTCTGATAACAATAGGCGGTATGACTGTTTTAAAAATTTTAATAATAAGTAATTTGCGTTTCGCACGAAATCAAGCATCAAAAGGTCTATAACAACAGGTCTACAACAACAGACCGACTCAAAATGTTGATGCGAGTATTAGAATACAGAATCGGCAACAAACGCCAATAAGTTGTGAACAGGGATATACACCAGAAAAAAGGCCACATAGCAGCACACAACGGATGTAGCCGCCTAACAAAACACAACGAATTAATAATATCAAAGAGGACCATTTTTTAGGTCAAAATTAACTCAACCATACATTTTCCTGTATGACAAAGTAATGGAAAAAATTTTAAAATGCTGGTCGATAAGAGGGCAAAGAGCTGCTGCATAAAAGCAGGAATTTACGAAATAAAAACGAGTTGGATATTTACAAAAGAGTAAAAACAATTAAGGGATTTTCAATAAGACGATAATATCATTTAATTACATCGTTTGGGAAAAGCAAATTTTTTACGAAATTGAAAATTTCGAGGCAGATTTATAAATTGGTTAAACATTTTTAAGTAACTTCGGGGTGGTAATAGTTTTGAGAATGAGAAATTAATAATAAAAGGTGATAGAGAGGTGGATTTATTTAATTTAGGAAGTGAATATGAGCAATCGGAAAATAAAGAACTTTTGAAAAATAAAATTAGAGAAGATATAATTACTTTGGGAGCAGAGACTCCTGAAGCGCCAGCCGAAGTTCATACCGGCAGAATAAAAAAAAAAAAAAAATAAAATAAAATAAAATAATAATGGTAAAAAACCAAATAAGAATATCAAAATATAAAGTTTATATTACTTGGGACAACGTCCGGTGTGCTCAACGTGGGTACCTCCTGATGACAGCCTTACTCCACGGTACACAAAAGTACAACGGATCAAATCAATGCGTTGATCAGCGCCCTGAAAATGCCAGGCATTTCCCGTACCAATTGGCAGTGTGGAATGGACACTAACCACCTTGGTAGGGTTCGAGGCCCATCTAAAACCTCTGCCGTACTTTGGGTCCGGCACCCGGTTGCAATGCAACTCCACATTCAACTGACAAAGTCAGTTCTTTCCGCGATTTGGGTTTCAACAACAACCACCACGATACTCCCCGAGGGGCCAGTCCGCATGAGCAGGTTGGAGTTGCCTCCAAGGGCTCCTGCTCCCCGTGGTACCAGAATTAAGTCTCCGGTCAGACCTCATAGCTGAAACTACTACCAGTTGAGTTTCCATACTGCCCTGGACTGGTGGCCAGGGGTTGGACCCCATACATATGTACATCACTTACACACACCAATCATACAAAAAACTTAAAACCCTATTTTCCAGCTAACCGCCTTCGCCGCTTAAATAATTCACGCGCAAACAACCCTAACTGTTCGGTACTCCGACTAGTGGAGATCACACCACTAACATCTAATCATCCATCAGTCCAGCTAATCCCCATACCACCCAGATCCCCAATGTCCGAGTACATCGGGCACTCCGCAATTAAATGCGACCAATTTTCAAACCCCGCCCCACAAAAACACCCTGACGTATCTGATAGGTGCCTCTGATGCACAAATGCATTCAGAGGCTCATGCCCCGTAAGCAGAAAACCCAGAATCAGACAAAATCTGAAGTCTGGGTTATCCTCAACGAACCCAACGTCCCGAATGTACTCGTACGTCACTCGGCCATTAGGACTATTGTCCCAACGTTGTTGCCACCTACACCTAACCCTATCATCCAGAAGCCTCTTGCTCCCTAGACATCCCTCCCTCTCCACATCATCGTCAGAAATCCAGTCATTCCGCAGCAATGACACACTCAAGCCCCTTCTTAACCTGAATACAACAGCACGCTGTATGATAATCAGGTCAAGAGGGGGTGCACCTAACAAAACCTGCATCACATCCGTTGAGACGGTGCGACATACAAACAAGCAAGCAAGCATCATACAACGCTGTATTGAGAGGAGTCTTTGAGACCCCAAGACAGTCGTGGCTGCCTCCCACCATACAGGGGCTCCATATGTGGCACAGGCCACAAACAAGCCACGATATATGGTGCGGACAGCACGACGTCCGAGACCCCAATCGCTCCTCAAAATACATCGTATTTTGCCTACGGTTGCCTGCAGTCGCTCCTTCACATTCGCCAAGTGTGGAGTAAAACAAATTCTTTCACTTATGGTCAACCCCAGATATTTGACTTGCGTCACATATCTGATGCTGACCCCGTTCACACGGACAATCGGTGGACGAACCGGCGACAATCTACCTTTCAGCAACATTGCCCCCGTTTTGTCCATCGATATGTCAACCCCTACACCTAAACCCCAAGAATTAACAATCTCTAAGAGATCTCCTCCCGCCCGTTCTAATTCCAACCTTGAGCGACCTTCAACCATAATAAGAAGGTCGTCCGCATACGCACAACGTTTACAGAGTGGCTCGAGCTGCCCAATCAGAGTGTCCATCATAAGGTTCCAAATATATGGACCACAGATAGAACCCTGTGGGCAGCTTCGAACAACTCCAATCTCCACACTCCCATTCATGCCGACAAGAGAGGCCTTTCTGTCCGAAAAATAACTCCGCCAAAGAGTAACTTCCGGACAGCCAAGCTCCTCCAGCTGTTGCATCACTCGATCCCAGCTTAGGTAGTCAAATGCCCCCTTGAAGTCTACAAATATGCCAAGGACATACTTGTTGACATTCTCCTAACGACATTCTGTACAAAAAACCACGCACCCCCTATACTGCGTCCTTTCCTGAACCTAAACTGCCTATTCGACCACATACCCCGCGTTAACTCCTGAAGCCGTTCCACCATGACCCTTTTCAGCACTTTTCCAAGTACTGGAAGGAGACTGATGCCCCGATAAGATCGAGGATCGCTCCTGACCTTATCAGGGGACTTCAGGAGAGGAACAATCCTAGCACTTTTCCACTTGTGTGGAAAGTATCCCTCCCAGACGCACTTATTGTAAATGGCCTCCAGGTATTCCGGAATGAACTTCCATAAGCTTATACACATCTCTCCGTTCAAACCATCAAAACCTGGGGACCGTTTAGACCTAACCAGGCCAAAGGCGTACCCCAACTCCCCATCATCTAATGGAGGGACAGGAACCCCTTGTGCATGAGGTACCTGCACCTCCGACCTAGGAAAGAACGCACTTAACAGAACCCCCGCACACTCTCTCTACGACGATAACAGAGTGTCACCGACGCGAAGAGTGGTGATATCCTCCCTCCTACGACCCCTGCAGATCCTATGGACCTGACCCCAGCGGTCATTCCTTTTTCCCTAACGAAGCTCCTCCACTCATCTTCCTTAACTGTCGCCAACATCTCCTTATATTCCCTATCCGCACAACTAAATTCACGCCTAAGCTGGGACAGCCTATCCGAATTGGACCGTCGGGCGCATTGAAACGTTCGCCTCAATCGCCTGACAGTTCTCCTCTTCACGGTTAACTCATGCGTCCACCATTTAATTTTACTAACCTTGGAACACTCATACCTACCAAAAACCCTATCGTTTACCCCCCAAACAACCTCATAGAGACGAGCAATTTGTTCGTCGACCCCCAACTCCTCAAACTCTCTAAGCGGTATACTAATTACCGCTTCTCTAACCGAGAGTCCATATTGGTTCCAGTCAGTACCAGCGGTATGCCATCACCGCAATGGACTCCCATAAGGTGAGGGAGGGGATCGAGGGGTAACCACAATTTGAAGCAAATTATGGTCACTCAATCTCCACCTCCCCTAACCGCCCAACTAACACTAAAAGCCCTACTTGCTGCCTCGTTCATAAGCGTCACGTCAATGTCGCTCACGCCCCCAGGCCCATCGAACGTATACCATTCGCTCGGCTCATTCAAAACGTGGAGGCTATTAGCCACCACCCATTCGCTTAATGCCTCGCCTCGACTGTGGCTTTGGTATCCAGACGAATGCCGGGATACCTTACTAAACCACATCGAGGACGAGGCATTCGCATCCAACCCTAGGATAAATGGGCTACTACTCGCAAGTAGTAGTAGCTTATCCATGTAGCCCAGGTAGGGCTCTAAGGGATCGCTATATTTACAATATAAACTAGCTACAATCATCCTACCGAACTCCCCTTCTATCGCTACACATATACCCAGTTGTGAAGAATCCACAACTACGCAATCGTAGCGTGGATTATTCACAACTATCGCGGCGTTAGCTCTAAGGTCAGTAAAGACCCTAAAACCTCCAGGAAGACCCCGAACCACACCATTGGTGGCGTAGGGCTCCTGGAGTAGAGCAATACCGCACCCACCCTCTACCATACAACCCCCCAACTCACACATCACGGCATAGGAGCCCTGACAGTTAAGCTGGATGATCCCACCCATCAATGTCTGGCGAGGGCGCGCTCAACAATGCCACAATATATAGGGCAGACAGCTGACATCATTAGATGCCCAGCTGGCTTACCCTTAAACTCACAATGTGGTGCATTGACGCAACTGGCAGCTTTGTGGGCTTCTTGACCGCACCTCCGACAGACATCTGATTTAGCACTCAGCCACCCTATGATCAAACCCCATACAGCGGAAGCATCCAGCGACGGAGCTATCCGGTCGCACCCTGAAGGAAAACCACTTTATGTAGCACCGACCTGCCTCCAAGAGGGCGGACATCAATTTGTCCGTACCCTCAAGGACAACATTGGTGCTACCGTCAGCGGCCACCTTCCAGGGACGACTGACCATCCTTACGTCTGTCCTCTGGGATGCCGGGCTGAAGTCCTGGAGGTTCAGCCGGAGTAGTTCCTCCATGAATTCCTCATAGAGGATCTCCGTATGGACCCACTGAACCACCACCCGACGACCCAACTTCCGGTTGACAGAGACGTCCAACCCCACCTCCCCGAATTTTTTGTTATTCGCCACTCTCTCTCACTCTAAAACAGAGGGAGTGCGAATGACCGCCCCACCACCCTTGATCGGCCCACTCTCGCCCAAGTGAGGGACCCACCTCCTTCACCACTTTCTTAATTACCTCTTTGGAGGAAGTTGCAGGCCCCTTACTCCTTACAACAGCCGACCAAGTCTCCACAGGCTTCGGCGTCACCGGAGCAATTGCTTCCAGCACAGGTGCTGGAGGCGCAGGCATCGGTGCCGACGGAGCCGGCATCAACCTGCTCGGCGCCGAAGAGTGTCCCCCGCAACTTCCCTTAAGGGCATCGACTTGACCGCGAAGATGGGAATTCTCGGTAATTACCGTCATCAAGAGCGCCTCATACTTTGAGGCAAGCTCCAACAGCCCCTTCGCAGTCCCTGCTTCGAAATTCCTAGCCTCGAATACTAGCTCATTGAGCTCCCCCGTTATCCGTTTGGCAGCCGCAACATGGCTGACTGCCCCACCCCCAACAACAACTGCCCCCCGCGAATACTCCCGCTTTTTTGCGGCCTCTTTGGCACGCCCGGCACCCGTTTCCTTGCCAACCGTCATAGACGGTTGGGCAACCGTTTTCTCTGTGGTGGCCGCACTGGCACTCCCACCGTTCCCTCCCTCAATTTCCCCTACAAGGCGCGGCGACCCCGTACGCGCAACCGCTTTGACAGCGGTGGCCACACTGCCACTCCCGCTCCCTCCCTCATTTCTCCCAACGTTACGCGGCCCGCACGCGTAACCGCCTTCTCAGCGGAGGCCACGTTGGCACTCCCGCCACAACTCCACCTTCCTCCCTCGCATCCGTCCTCTTTACGCGGCGACCCCAAACGCGCCTTACTCCGCGGTGGAGACCTTACCGCTCCCGACGTTTCACCCTCGCCTCCCGACGTGGAATCATCCACAACTGTTGAAGCGGTGGATTCTCCGCTTCCAGCGAGGGCCTTCGTCCTCTTTATTCCTACACGAGGCATCCCGCTGCCCAACTAACCTCTCAGCCGAACTGATCCGCTGGCGTACCACTAGCGTAGAAGGCTCACGGACAGAACGAATCCGGAGCAGCTGCTCTCCAGGTGTTTACGTCTGAACGCGCTAAAAAATGCGACTCGCGAGCAGGCCCGCTCAGTAATAGCGACCACCCAAGCGGTCGATTATCGCGTGATCGCAGTGGCGCAGTCCACAACCCCAATTACTTGGGACAGTTCTAAGACGCCAGCCGAAGAAAGTACCGGCATTATTAAAGATAAACAAAATATTAAAATTGTGGAACAAACAAGTTCTACAACGCCAGTCGAGGATTATACCGGCAATATTATATTAAAAAAAAATATTTTGGGACAAAAAGAGCCTAAAACGCCAGCCGAAGTTAATTCCGACAACAAAAATAAAATTGAAGAAAACATTGAATTCAATAAAATTGCTTTGGAGAATGATTCTGAAGCGCCAGTCTAGGGATATTCAGGGAACCATGATAATTGTGATTTATCGGTTGAGGAGCAAGATGAAATGGAAATAAGGAGAAATGAAATAAGAAAGTGAATTAAGGATATATACGCTGGAATAGGTATGAATCTTCCTTTCAGAACATATGTTAGGGCAGAGATCGGAACTACGATGGATACTCCTGTATGGAGTAGGCAGTATCAGTATCCGTTAGCTGCAAACAGCTTTAATATAATTCGACCAAGAAAAAACTCTTCTAAAATTACAATTCACCAATCTGATATTAAAATTAAACCAGGTAACAATTGCTGATAAATATCCAATACCGGACAGCAATGACAGTATTTTTCTACATTAGACCTTGAGTCAGGCTTTCATCAAATTTTGATGAAGGATAGTGATGTGGAAAAGACGGCATTTTCGATAAAAAACGGGAAGTCCGAATTCCTTAGAATCCCTTTTGGATTGAATAATGATCAGGTATTTTTCAAAGATCTATGGATGATGTGTTAAGGAAATACATTGGGAAATTTTGCCATGTATATATAAATGATATAATTATGTTTTCGCGGACTATGGCGGAGCATACGAAACATTTGAGAAAAGTTATAAATGTACTAAGGAATGCAAATATGAGGATTTCGTTGGAAAACTCCAGGTTCTATGAAAGAGAAGTCGAATTTTTGGGATACATTGTAGCATTAAAGACATTAAGGAATTACCTTTATGCTGTTTCGAACTTGGAAATACACACGGATCATACGCCGTTATCTTTTGCGGTTTCTCCGAGAAATCCTAGTGTATAAATGAAAAGGTGGCATGCTATAATTTAGGAATATGCTCTCAAAATAATATATCCCTGGCCGACAGGGGTAATGCTTGAAAATTCTACGAAAAAATGCGGCGGCTTACAGAAGGTTTCAAGACCGGAGCAAACTCTTGTAGAACCTCCAAAGTCACCGATGTCCAGAACATACTTAAATTATGGAGGGAACACTTCTCCAGCCTGCTGAATGACAGTGGTCATACAACGCCAGGAGAACGCGAACCCGATTCCCCAATCGAAGACGATGGAGCAGACGCTCCATAGTCCGACAATGGTGAAGGTCGACTAGCAATTACCCGCCTGAAGAACAATAAAGCGGCGGGGGCCGACGGATTGCCGGCCGAGCTATTCAAACACGGCGGCGAAGAGCTGATAAGGAGCATGCATCAGCTTCTTCGTAAAATATGGCCGGACGAAAACATGCCCAACGATTGGAATTTAAGTGTGCTATCCCCGATCCATGAAAAGGGAGACCGCAAAATCTGCGCCAACTACCGTGGGATAAGCCTCCTCAATATCACTTATAAGGTTCTATCTAGCGTATTGTGTGAAATATTAAGGCCCACCGTCAACAAACTGTTTAGGCCTTATCAATGTGGGTTTAGACCTGGCAAATCATCAACCGAACCGATATTCACCATTTGTCAAATCGTGGAAAAGACCCGTAAATGGAGAATCGACACACACCACCTCTTCGTCGATTTCAAAGCTGCTTTCGCCAGCACGAAAAGGAGCTGCCTTTATGCCGCGATGTCTGAATTTGGTATCCCCGCAAAACCAATACGGCTGTGTAAACTAACGTTGAGCAACACCAAAAGCTCCGTCAGGATCGGGAAGGACCTCTCCGAGCCGTTCGATTCCAAACGAGGTTTCCGACAAGGCGACTTCCTAGCGCGCGACTTCTTTAATCTGCTGCTGGAGAAAATAGTTCGAGCTGCAGAACTTAATCGAACATATGCAGTCTTTTATAAGAGCGTACAGCTGCTGGCATATGCCGATGATATTGATATCATCAGCCTCACCTTCCGCTCCGTTAATTCTGTTTTCTCCAGACTGGACAAGGAATCAAAGCAAATGGGTCTGGCAGTGAATGAGGGCAAGACGAAATATCTCCTGTCATCAAACACACAGTTGTCGCACTCGCTACGAACAAAAGCCAAACTCTGTAAGTCGCTCATAATTCCCGTCCTGCTACATAGTGCAGAGGTTTGGACGATGAACTGTACGAGCTATACGACGACATTGACATGGTTCAGCGAATTAAAAGACAGCGGCTACGCTGGTTAGGTCATGTTTTCTGGATGGTCGAAAACGCTCCAGCTCTGAGAGTATTCGACGCAGTACCCGCCGGGGGAAGCAGAGCAAGAGGAAGACCTCCATTCCTTTGGAAGGATCAAGTGAAGAAGGACCTGGCTTCGCTTGGGATATCCAATTGGCGTCACGTAGCGAAAAGAAGAAACGACTGTCGAGCTGTTGTTAGCTCGGCTATAATCTCGTAAGCGGTGTATCCGCCAGTAAAGAAGAAGATATAAACCAGGTAAAGTTAATATAGTGGCAGATGGTAAGACAAGACATATTATAGAATTTGATACAACGGAGAATTTGATGACGATGTTTAATGACTTTTTGAGACCTGATCTTGTAATAGCAATTCATTGCATACCGGAGGATCTGTTTAAGATCAAAACTAAATTAATGGAAACGTTCAGCGCACAGCGCTTATGAAAAAACATAAAACAGGTGTCCACTACTGCAGAAGCAGTTGTGAGAATACATAAGAAATTGTGAGATTTGTAATTAAAAATAAATATGATAGGCATCCGCAGAAGGTACATATCAGTTGGAGAGGTTCCTATACCTAAAGATGAGGGGATGCAAGTTCTCATTGATATATTTTATGCGCAGTCTTTAAAATTTATTACATGTATTGACGTATATTCGAAGTTTTTAGTTGTAAAACAGATTGGAGATAAGATTAATTTAGAAGATAAAGTGTTAAAAATATTGCAAAGTTTTTCACATGTTAAAAGAATAACAATTGACGAATAACAATTAAGAATTTGATGCTAAGAATTAAAGTTGAAATTTATTTTTGTAACCCAAACCACAGTACCACAAACGGTCAGGTTGATAGAGTACACTCAACATTAATAGATATTGATCGATGTCTGAAGCAAAAATATAGCTTGATCAGCTTTTCTGAACTAATTTATAGGGCTGTTTACCCATATAATAAAACTATATATTCTGTAACTGATAAAAAACTGTTTGAGATCCTTTACAACAAGGTAGTGCATGATACTGTACCATCGAGGCTTTTCTCAGCACAAAGTAAAATGTTGGAAAGGCATAATAAAAACAAAGGCAATCTAAAAACTTATTTATTTGGGGAGATAAGATATGGAAAGATTCCTGAACAAAGAAATAAGCTGAATTCCAGATATAAAAAACAGGTTGCAAAAGAGGATTTAGGAAAAAAGGTTAGAATTAATCAGAGAAATAGAATAGTGCAGAAGGACAATATAAAGAACTAAACGAATACTTATTTACTTTTTCAGTAAATGATTGAAATAATAATTTTAACATTGCTAACAATAGCAAAGGCAGATATTGTGGACTTTAGGAGAGAAAATAATTAAATATAGAAAGGAAATGTAGGTTTATATAATGACCATGGGGAAGTGTTTCATATAACTAATTTAACATATTTTGAAAAGATAATGTAATAATATCGGATAAAAATTATTATTACGGTAAAATGAGGTGCAATAACATAGAAGAAGTTAACGAAATGATGTATTTGATGTAAAAAATTTCGAAGGGCAACCAGAAGTAGAATTATAGAGACTTTGTAAGGACAATTACAAAAAACAGATACTACTTAGACACAAAAGAGGAATAATCGAGTTAGGAACATTATGGAAGTGGTTAGCAGGTACACCAGACCAAAACGATCTAGTGTTAATAAATAATAAATTGAACGAACTACTTGAAAACAATAATAAACAATTGACGACAAACCTACAGCTTTATAAAATCATTTCGCAATTGACAGAGACGGTAGAAAGTACACACGAGAAGGCAGATGTCGAACTGATAATAAAACGAAGAAATAAATTTTTAATGGCGGAATTGCAAAACTTAGTTATGTAATAACAATGGGGAACACAGGAACTTGAAAATATAACAAAACACAATTGTATTTACAATTAAAGATTTAAAAAAATTAAGATTTAATTGTTATTTATATAAAATACCCAAAAATTATCTTGGATTGTAACTTTTATGAAATAAGAGCAATTGCTCAAATAGATGGTAAGTTTAACTGAGTTAAGCAACCCCCCCACTTTAACCGGATAAACTAGCACACACTAATACTTGGCGACACCACACTCGCACACAAGACAACTCACCATACTTGCACATCCACCCACTCAACATAAAGGATGGTCCCATGAGCAGATTCAACACATTCGTTCCAGAAATTCGTCACATACAGTTCGACCATCAACTTTATATACACTGCTCCGCGTTTACACCTCTACGCCGATATATAATTCACCGACCCTGAGTGCGTTAATTCGAGTCGTCAGTAATCCAGAGCGTTACAAGATCGACACATCAGTAACCACCGGGCTACGTCGAATCAATCCCATCTATCGTTGCGTCATCTGGACACCGTCTCGCATTTATTTACAGTACATTTATCTCATTTTTTACAAATTTTATGGTAAAAATTACCTGATCTATTAAAACCATTTGAAATATAAATTCCATTTGTATTGCATTTTGTTTTTAATAAAGTGGTAGTGAGTGAGTTACTGGAAAAAGTAAGTAGTGGGTGTACACTTGTAAACATGGTCGTTCGAGCCTCACTGATAGGCACTAGGGGTGAAACAAAAATCACAATAAACATATAAACATATATGTACGTACCTGTGCGGTGAACAAAAAAAAAACTGTACAGTGGAAAAAAAAACAAAGTGCAGTGATCCTAATAAAAACAAACAACACTAAAAAACAAAAGAGGTCTGCGAAAAGAAAACATTAAGATCTCAGACGTTAGTTAAAAGATTTAAACAAACTAAAACCCACACAATTGTGTACGAAAAACTAAAGAACCTAAAAAGAGGTGACAAAAGGAGTAATTGTGAAAAAATAACACTAACTCGCCATTATAGAATGCAGTGCAGTGGTACAGAAACCAGAAAAAGTACATATACATACATTTAAACATAAATAATAATAAAACAAAAAATAAAAGAAAATTATTTCAAACATATGTTTACCCATATGTTAAAAGTGCGTGTCAAAAAACAACAAAATAGTATTGACAAACTAAACCTAACGAGCGCGAAATCTAAAAACAAAACATAAATCAAAAACAAATCATAAATCGGGCGCGATGTAAAAGCACCTAAACAAAACCAGAGCAAACGGGCACGAACAATTAAAACAAATATACTACAAACAAAACAACATCGCAAGGATGCAGCTGGAGCGCAGAAAGAGGAACAAAACTCGAGAAGCCCATAAGCAACTGGAAGATGAGAAAGAGAATTGGCGACAAAAAACGTACAAAATACATACATACACCTAAAACGCCCCTTGTGAGCGTATTTATTTCATTTATTCTAAATAATGTATATATGTATGTAAAATATAAGTTTTATATACTAATATAAGAAGCGTATTTAAAAAGCCGTTTTAACCGCGAAAAACGGTTACCAAACGAGTTTATTTTTCGGAAAAAAACGAACACAGTTTGGTATAACCTATGTATACATATGTATATCAATAATAAATAATATTAATTTATTGCCTATGTACTAACTTACCTTCGTGTATTCAAACACACAAGCAAACAAAAGTCAAGATTTACTTGCAATATTTTCCGGCAATACCCCTTATGTTTAAACAAAACAATAAGCAGGATTGGATAAACTAAGTAAGGCAAGGCATAAACATAAAACAAAAAGAGAAAAAACAAACATACATATATACAAATTTATTTCCCCTTTATACATAATTTCAATTTTAATTAACTTTCCAAAACAAAAGGTTAACTTAATTTTCCGTAAAAAACTAAACGGTAAGGCAAAGTAAAATTGACTTTTACAAAATACATTTATTGGAACGAATGCAAAATTAAAAATCTGATTAACGAAAAACACGTCAAATTATAAATTTTTTTAAGGAGAGTGTACGGACGTGCTTTTTTAAATCGCTCCGTGAATTCAATCTTTACAAAAAAAAAATAATAATAATAATCAAGGAAAACGCAAAACAAAAAACAATTTATTAAATTATAAACAAACATAAAGAACACTGCACACAAATTAATAATAATAAACATAAACAAATAATGTACGAATTAACAAGCGAAAACAAAAATTCAAAAAAACAATAATGAGTGCTGTGCAGCCCCACCAGCAAGGCCGTAGGCATTCCTTAAATGTCTACTACAGCTTTGTCGACCCATCAATAATAACAACTACTGGCAATAAAAAGGGTAACGGCGATGATGAGTCAAAGAAACGGTCCGGTAAATGTACTAACTGCCAAGAATATGGGCATACTAAATCATACTGCACTCTATGCAGTGTTTGTGTGATATGTGTTGATTTACTTCCCACTTCTAAATGCACCCTTAAGAAAGAATTAAATAAAAAATGCAGTAATTGCGGAGGAAATCACACTGCTAACTACAGATGGTTGCCCTGTATATAAAGATTTGAAATTGAAGTTGTCACAGGGCATTCAAGCACGTCGTAACCAATTGATACAAACACCCCGTAATGAAATTATAGCAACCTCAGAAAAAATTTCAAATCCTATTACTTCTAACAATAATAATATGCAAGGAAGCTATGCAAATGTGGTGACATTGTGCAAATGCAACTGCCGCAAAATCTTCCAAATGGAGGTATTGAAACTATGATTATAAACCTTACACAGTGTATGACTCAATTTATGTCTAGCATGCGAAACATGATCCAAGATTTAATAAAATCACAAAATCAAATGCTACAAAATTTATTAAGTAAAAAATGAGCTTACTAAATGTCTGTATATAGAATGCTAACGGCGTATATAAATGTAATGCTTATTTCAGAAAATCATTTCACAAATAAAATTAATTTAAATATACCGGGATTTAGACTATATGTTACAAATCATCCGGATGGAAAAGCGTATGGTGGCATGGCAGGGTTGATCATAAATCGTTTAAACCACTATGCTCTAGAATCTCATGCTACACCACAGTTACAGGCTACAACAATATCACTAAAAAATCGGGGTTGTGACTTAAACCTTACGGCTGTATACTATCCACCTCGTTTTAAAATTACAGAAATCGAATTTAAGGACTTTTTTGGAACACTAGGTCAAAGATTTCTAGCAGGTGCAGATTACAAAGCAAAACACACGTACTGGGGCTCACGTCTTACTAATCCGAAAGGACGACAGCTGTATCAAACTGTCATAAATAATAAATAATATTAATTTATTGCCTATGTACTAACTTACCTTCGTGTATTCAAACACACAAGCAAACAAAAGTCAAGATTTACTTGCAATATTTTCCGGCAATACCCCTTATGTTTAAACAAAACAATAAGCAGGATTGGATAAACTAAGTAAGGCAAGGCATAAACATAAAACAAAAAGAGAAAAAACAAACATACATACATACAAATTTATTTCCCCTTTATACATAATTTCAATTTTAATTAACTTTCCAAAACAAAAGGTTAACTTAATTTTCCGTAAAAAACTAAACGGTAAGGCAAAGTAAAATTGACTTTTACAAAATACATTTATTGGAACGAATGCAAAATTAAAAATCTGATTAACGAAAAACACGTCAAATTATAAATTTTTTTAAGGAGAGTGTACGGACGTGCTTTTTTAAATCGCTCCGTGAATTCAATCTTTACAAAAAAAAAATAATAATAATAATCAAGGAAAACGCAAAACAAAAAACAATTTATTAAATTATAAACAAACATAAAGAACACTGCACACAAATTAATAATAATAAACATAAACAAATAATGTACGAATTAACAAGCGAAAACAAAAATTCAAAAAAACAATAATGAGTGCTGTGCAGCCCCACCAGCAAGGCCGTAGGCATTCCTTAAATGTCTACTACAGCTTTGTCGACCCATCAATAATAACAACTACTGGCAATAAAAAGGGTAACGGCGATGATGAGTCAAAGAAACGGTCCGGTAAATGTACTAACTGCCAAGAATATGGGCATACTAAATCATACTGCACTCTATGCAGTGTTTGTGTGATATGTGTTGATTTACTTCCCACTTCTAAATGCACCCTTAAGAAAGAATTAAATAAAAAATGCAGTAATTGCGGAGGAAATCACACTGCTAACTACAGATGGTTGCCCTGTATATAAAGATTTGAAATTGAAGTTGTCACAGGGCATTCAAGCACGTCGTAACCAATTGATACAAACACCCCGTAATGAAATTATAGCAACCTCAGAAAAAATTTCAAATCCTATTACTTCTAACAATAATAATATGCAAGGAAGCTATGCAAATGTGGTGACATTGTGCAAATGCAACTGCCGCAAAATCTTCCAAATGGAGGTATTGAAACTATGATTATAAACCTTACACAGTGTATGACTCAATTTATGTCTAGCATGCGAAACATGATCCAAGATTTAATAAAATCACAAAATCAAATGCTACAAAATTTATTAAGTAAAAAATGAGCTTACTAAATGTCTGTATATAGAATGCTAACGGCGTATATAAATGTAATGCTTATTTCAGAAAATCATTTCACAAATAAAATTAATTTAAATATACCGGGATTTAGACTATATGTTACAAATCATCCGGATGGAAAAGCGTATGGTGGCATGGCAGGGTTGATCATAAATCGTTTAAACCACTATGCTCTAGAATCTCATGCTACACCACAGTTACAGGCTACAACAATATCACTAAAAAATCGGGGTTGTGACTTAAACCTTACGGCTGTATACTATCCACCTCGTTTTAAAATTACAGAAATCGAATTTAAGGACTTTTTTGGAACACTAGGTCAAAGATTTCTAGCAGGTGCAGATTACAAAGCAAAACACACGTACTGGGGCTCACGTCTTACTAATCCGAAAGGACGACAGCTGTATCAAACTGTCATAAATAGGCACAATAACCTTGAAATAATATATCCTGGTAAGCCGACATAATGGGCTAGTGATCGTAAAAAAATACCAGATTTAATTGATTTCGCTGTAATCAATAATATAGATAAATCGCACATAACAGCTGATGCATGTACTGATCTATCTTCTGATCAATTTCCTGTAACAATAAAGGTATGCGAATAACCCATATTCGTTAATCCAAAAGTGGGTCTAACTTCTTATAAAACGAATTGCCTAAAATATAAAAAATACGTCAGTAGCCACATTTATATTGAGTACAAAATTAATACAGGAAGAGATATTGACGAAAGCAACGAAAGCATAAGAGAACTCAATGATATAATAACTAGCGCAGCTGTCTTAGCAACACCAAACAAAAGCTATCAGCCGCTTGGTTTCAGAAAAATCTGTAGTAGAGAAAATAAATGCTTGTAAATGAAAAAAGGCATGCAAGACGTGAATGGCAGATAAATCGTTCTTCTTCTACTCAGCTTCAATTAAAATCCGCTATACGTAAATTAAAAAAGCACTTAGACGTGAGGAAGAATTGAACACCGAAATATATATAAAGAATCTGTGCCCAAATTCTAACAAGCAAAATTCCCTTTGGAAAGCCAAAAAGTCCATGAAGCTACCAACTGACACCAACATGCCAATACGAGACTTTGGTGGAAATTGGGCTCAAAGTGACGAGCAAAACGCTAATTATTTTGCAAATCAGAAAGGTTTTTCAACATAAATTGCCAAAGAGTAAATTTAAGCTGTCAGTCTTACCCAACTCAGCTATCCATAAAGACCTTGGTGTTCCTATGGTAAAGAAAGAAGTAGAAGATAGCAGAATTAAATATACATATATCTAAACTCCGAGTTCTCCCAAACCCTTTGGCTAATGCTTTGGTACATTCCTGTTATCAAATACGACTTAAAAGAAGAGATATGCCTGCGTATTAAAGAGCGACGTGAATGAACAGAAGTGTAAGCATATTACATTTTCGCTAAGACCAAAGATGTGTCCGGCAGTAAAAATAAACTATATTTTAGTACCTCAAGCGAACGAAGTAACATATCTTGGTATTCACCTAGATAGAAGGCTCACGTGGAGAAAACACATCTCTAGTAAAATAACATGTATGAAGATTAGAGCTGCAAATTTTAATTGGCTTTTAAGTAAAAACTTTAACCTTAGCCTAGACAACAAAGTGCTTTTATATAATGCGGTTATAAAGCCGATTTGGATGTATGGCATTCAACTGTGGGGTACGACCTGTGCAACTAATATTGATATATTACAAAGGTTTCAATCAAAAATGTTCAGAACAATCACATGTTCACCATGGTACATGAGTAACGAAAATATCCAAATATCTATAAAGACCTTGGTATCCCTATGGTAAAGAAAGAAGTAAAAGACAGCAGAATTAAATATATATCTAAACTCTGAGATCACCCAAACCCTTTCGCTAATGCTTTGGTACATTCCTGCGATCAAATACGACTTAAAAGAAGAGATATGCCTGCGTATTAAAAAGCGACGTATCATCAAAACAGCTCAATCTCTTGCTTCAGCCTGTCTAGTTTTTAAATAGATTTAAGATTTTATAACTTATTGTTAGGCTTTAAGAAAAAGAAGATTCAAAAAATAAAATAATTTTGCGAAAAAAAAACTATAAATTTGAGAACATACATTCCAACATACGTACATATACAGATGTGCATTTATTCTGCAATACCACTTGTTCTTTGTCAAACAGAATTGGAAGAGCCCACATGCATTAGCACAAACAATTCGTGCATACTGATGTACACAGCATATTGATCTCTTCGACGAGCTCTCAATTGCAAAAAAAAACAAGTACATACAAGCCAATTATTAGGGTGTGCCTATATATCTATACAGAAAATACTTAGCATTAAAATTGAGGCTTGAAAACAAAGCATATAAAATAAAAATAATATTAAAATAAAAATAAATTTAAATAGCAAGTAAATAAGTTACGGTATTAATAAAACAAATAATCCGTCTTTTACGAAAAAAAAACTTAAAAAATATTCAGTTCACCTATAATAATGAAAAATAACAAAAATCAAAGTACACCTGGAGCTATACGCTCAAAACAGGCTATTCAATTTATTTCAGAAAGTGGCAGTTTAACAAGATACTGTACTAGATTTGCCTCTTCACCGATTCACGAAAACTTGGCATCGTTATTGGAAGTAAAAAGTCAAAATCTTCAAAACTTTTGGACTCGCCTCCAAGCGGCTCATGATGCCATGTAGATTCTAACAATTCAGATCTACCTCAAAAATTTAAATCATCGGCTTACGATATTTACGAAAACTGCTTAGACTAATATGAAGAAACAAAAGCTATGATCTTCGATCAATTAAAGCTAATAAAAGCAATTGCACCTATTCCACATCCGAGAGCAGAGCTGCCACAAGAAGACAGTCAAAAGGCAAGTTCAGGCATCCAACTCGAGGTGCCCGCATGTGACACAGAAACCTTTTACGGAGGTAATGTAGAATAGCCGTCCTTCCGAGACATGTTCATGGCCGTGTACATAAACCATCCTCAATTATCGCAAGCGCAAAAATTGTATCACCTCAGATACAAAACTAAAGGTCAAGCAGGCATAATAGTAATACAATTCGCTCTTAATGACGATAATTTCAATTTGGCTTGGGAAGCTCTAAAAGCGAGACATGAAAACGAAAGAATACTGGTCGATAAACAAGTAACGACACTATTAAACTTGCCTAGAGTCATGAAAGAAACAAGTGAAGAATTTGTAAGACTAAAATCCACTGTTTCTAATTGTTTGTCGATTCTGTTGACACAAAATATTCCCACAGACAGCTGGGACCCAATTCTGGTTAACATTTGCACCGCCGCATTACCAGAAAGGTCGTTACTTCTATGGGAGCAATCGCTCCCATCATGGAAAAAGTGCCCAACGTGGCAACAAGTGAAAGATTTCCTCACCACTCAATATGAAATTGCGGAAAGGTTAGAAGAAAATATAACCAAAACTAAGAACATTAAACACGACCAAAACCGAAGCTTCAATAGACCCCAAGTAAGTAGCAAAAACAATTTAAACAATCGCTTTCACATAATGCAATCGTTCATATCCGAACAGAAAAAACAAACGTCATGCGAACTATGTAAAAGAGGGCATAAACTTAAAACTTGCGAGAAGTTTAAAGACTCTGTACCAACTGCTTGTCCCATACACATAATCATAAAAATTGCAAAAGCAAATTTAACTGCTTATATTGTCATAAAAGACATCTTACAATGCTTCATTACAGCACATATCCCATCTCTCCTCAAAGGAGTGCATATACAAAACGAACCACGGGTTTAATTATAAAAGCAAATCCCGAAAGCCAAAATACTAAAAATTGCCAAGAGACACCATGCTGCGCAAAGGCACAAAAATCTCAAACGCTGCACAGCGAAACACAAAATGGACTAGTTACAGAACTGGTCACCACCATACCAACTCAAGTTGAGTATAATAAAAACAAATACCTTAATTCACAATTAAGGAAATGTCAAAAGTTAAGGAAACCTTCCCCCATAACTATTCAATTAAATAATGGCCGGTACGTCGTACTACTGCCACTAGAGCCACAATTTTCTAATACTCCACAAATTGGTATAAAAAACAAAGTCAAAGTTATCTCTGACAATCAAAATTCTTAAAAGCACATACAACTTTCCGCCCGAAGGATGGCTTTCGCCAATAATGAAAAAAAAAACAGCAATTCTGAACAAATCGTAGAGCGGTGGCGAGCTACTACTTGCAAAATTAGTGCATACGCACATAAATATTACTCATAAAAACAATGATCCAAAAGGTAGAATTATATTCGCATCTGCATAAGCGCTCTTCACATTGGTGATTAATGGGAATCAGCTAAAGAAAGCAATGATTTTTTATGAAGAATTCTCTACTACGAGTCGAAGCCGTTCTTCATTCACCGCCACTCTCTCGCAAGATCCCTCTATTATCACAATCCTAACTCCAGGGCTAAGGAGTACCCATTCTGGCCATACCTGAGCTATCCTTCATAAGCTGAGAATAAATACAATGCATACAATTGCCGATAATACAGAAAAGGCAAACAATAAAAAACCGATATACCAAACCGATAAAATAAGAAATTGTAAATAATCGCTAGTAAAATAAATAAAAGCAAACAATGTTTTTTTTACTAGAATAATAAATCGTCAAAACACGCAAAAGGAAAAATACAAGTTTATATTCAAACCCAAATCGCTTCTTACAGCTAATATTTTGCAATCTCGGCTACTTCGCCAACAGCAAGCCGAATTGCATGTATCACCTTATACAAAATACTAGGCAAAACATTCGCCTAGGGGGCCCAGGATGTTTAAATGAGTTAAGCATCCCCCCCACTTTAACCGGAAAAACTTGCATACACTAATACTTGACAACACCATACTTGCACACACGACAACTCACCACACTTGCTCATCCACCCACTCAGCATAAAGGATGGTCCCCTGAGCAGATTCAACACATTCGTTCCAGAAATTCGTCACATACAGTTCGACCATCAACTTTATATACACTGCGCCGCGTTAATATCTCTACGCCGATATATTATTCACCGACGTTAATTCGAGTCGTCAGTAATTCGAGTCGTCAGTAATCCAGAGCGCTACATCAAGATCGACACATCAGTAACCACCGGGCTACATCGAATCAACCCCATCTATCGTTGGGTCATCTGGACATCGTCTCGAATTTATTTACAGTACATTTATCTCATTCTTTACAAATTTTATGGTAAATATTACCTGATCTATTAAAACCATTTGAAATATAAATTCCACTTGCATTTTGTTTTTAATAAAGTGGTGGTGAGTGAGTTATTGGAAAAAGTAAGTAGTGGGTGTACACTTGTAAACACTTTACTTGTACTTTAATGTAAAAAATCGTAAAAAATTATTGGCATATTTTTATTGTAAAATTGAAAATATAAGTACATGTATATCAGAAAGTTTAGCTGGTAAAAAAGCCAAATTTAAAAAGATTCGAGAAAGAAAGAAACCGGCCAGTGGTTTTCAAAGGCAAACGTTTTACTAATCCCTTTTAGCCGGATTGTTTGCTAGAAACATTCAGGTTATTTAATAAAGAAAATAGAACCTTTAGACGTTTATAGTTATTTCAAATTTTAAGAAGATTTATTGTTAACATAAACTTATTGGAAAAAAATTATAATATTTATATATTAGTACATATACATATATAATATATATAGATTCACAGTTTGTTTCATAAAAAAAAAACACAGAGCAAGAATATGTATATTTATATTTCAATAATACATATTTATGCTATATGAATTACATTACTCATATCTATGACTTACACCTAATATTATTATACTAACTTATATTAACATATATCTGCATATACAACATATCTATTTTCTAAAACTTAAAAATATTCCGTCATGATCACTCTATGGCGTTTCATATGTGATACTTGAGGTTATTGCTGGATCCATGTTTGTCCATACCCAATCTATTGCTGTTTGCTGTTTTGTTGTATCGGCGTTGTCCAATATAAATTGAAATTCCAACTGTTGTAATCGACCCTCTAAATCGTCAGTTGCTGTGGCAACGTATGTTAAGGTCTCAAAGTACTACTGATGGTCCATTAAACTCCTCATTTATCTTACGGATACTATTTACCAATTGCTCTTTATCTTGTTTTAGTATATTATAAGGCCGTTGGCCGGGCATCGTTAAGATGACCTTGTTTCTCCAACAAGGCGGGCAATAACATTATAGCCCTCTATAGGAAATTCTTCTTGAGATAAAGCCCATCTCTCAGGAAAGCACAGAATATCAGCAGAACAAATCAGCTTATCTGATCAGATGTCCGCAATAGGCTTGTTTAGACTCCTTACATTTTGGTAATAAATATCCAGGCGTTGTTCCGATTTTTCGGCTAGAAATCTGTAGCACGTCGCCAACGCAGCTTCTGTCCTATAACTATTAAGTTGAGTTATAATGGGATCCTGATGTCCAAATGGGCTGATCCTGATGTCAAAATGGGTTTGGAGGAGAAAATTTCCCGATTATATATGTACAATTCTACCCTCTAAATGAACCGCAACTTGAGCGTACGTTCCACCTTGACTTTTATGTATCGTAATGGCTTTAGCTGGAGTGACAGGGAACTGTCTACGTTCTATAGTTACTTCTTCATTTCGCTTGTATTGGAATGATCGGACCACGCTCATGATTGGTGTCCAATCTGCATTGCGACTATGCGGCTGCTTGGAACGTGCAAAGCTTCCAACTCTTGATTCTATGAATTTCATCCATAGTCGCACCACTGTGCTTTCAGGTCCAGACGATTCGCTATCCACCTGCATTAGCTCCCCTGTATCACCATTTACTAATCCATCACTCGTGCTTATGTTAACTGTTACCATATATTTAATCGATGTTTTGAGCTGCAATGTATGAGGCATTCCCTGTGATTCTGATGGCTTGAAACCCTTCACAGCTTCTAATATGTTTGCTCTGCTGCGTTCTGTTAAGGAACTTGACTAAGTTGTATCCTTCGCAGTCGAAATGAACTCGTCGGTCATCGTATTTGCCAGTTTTGTTGTATTGAACTTATTTGCTCCAGCATTTGAATAAAAGAGATGGATGGCTTCGTTGGCTATCTCGTTAGAGGTATTTTTCCTTTTTTTGATTAATTGGATGTCAGCGTGTGTCATATTTCCCTCTGAAATGTTGTTTGAAGCGATGGAAAATTCTTGATCCTCACGCTGACGCATTATTTCGGTGAGCTCGAAGTATCGAATTTGATCTCAAAGCAGGGTTCGTGTAATTGCACTGTAATGATCATTGCCATTGGGCGCAAATATCCATCGATCTCCTACTGGTGGCAACTGTTTTAAGTCACCAAACACGATAATTGGAATGCCTCCTAAGTAAGCACTGCTCCCAAAAATTTGCTTTAGCCTACAACTTAAATACGCAAACATCTTTGCTCCAACCATTGAAATTTCATCAATTAATATAAAACTAATATGTATGAGATTAGCGTGAATAGTGTGAGTGAAAAAACGGAACAAAGTGTTAGACCTCCAATTCCAAATGCTGCTTTGTCAGTGGGTGCGCAGAGTAACACCTTGTCTGTTTCGGGGTTAGTTCCTGGCACATTGTTAGTGCGCAATGTCAACGACTGATATATAGTCGTTATAAGCCGGGTTTTGCCCACTCCAGCACCACCTTCGACATATTCGTAGAAGATTTTCTTCTTACTGACATTGTGCATTACATGAGCAAAACATTCCCTCTGCTTGTTGTGAGGAGATTGTACCATAGTAAGTAAATATCTCTGGAACAGCTAGAGCTCTGAATTCGGGATCCAAAAGTTGTTTATTCCGCTGAAACATCCAGGTTTTCCAGAATCCGTTCAAGCTTTTTGGATAAAAATTTGTCATATTTGAGCTTATTCCATTCAATTTGCCCCTTGTGTGCGTTGCAACATTATTATTTAAGAGCTCGGCCTCCTCATTTCTCTGTGGGTGAAAAATCATGGCAGTCTCTCTGAAGAAATCAGCTCTTGAATTTTCAACGCTAAAACGTTTCCAGCGCAGAATAAGTGCTTGCTTCCTTTTCCTTAAAAATTCTGATTTATCTTTTAATACCATTGGAAGTGCAACTGTCGTGCAATCCTCGTTTTCTACTTCATTGTAGTCTTCATTATTAACAAACGTGTTCCTACTTGTTTTGGAAAATCTGGATCATGCTGCCAAATCTGCTAAGCATAGTTTTTCCAATTGATCGGGCCTTTGAGAGTAGTGCTCCAGTACACTCGGTACAATATGTCCGTAGAATTCTCCTGTAAAGCATCCAATTCGAGTCTGGGCTTTAGCATCCTTACTCGATTGTTTGGATATGATGTATTTATAAATATCTCCGCTTTACTCGCTTTCGATAAATGCAGTCCCAAAATATTATAAGCTGCTTCTTGAGCCGATATTTCCGATCCGTTTACAAATTTGTTTCCGATGTGCAGCAGTTTTCTTTTAATGGAGAAATTCCCAGCATTTATTTCCTCCATGGCTTGTCTCAGTAGTGTTGATACCCCTATATTGGATTTATTTATATAATTAGTTATATAGCTGCAACAAGCGCAGGCGTCCAAAATGAATTGAATATCATATTTGCTCTATGCAAATTAACGATATTTTTATTTTAGGCATTTATAAGACTGTCCAAAAACTTTCTCTTTAAGAAAGTTTGTGGCTTTTTTACAGATGAGCGAAGAGTGAGCTTGTATCCTTCATAGTCAGTGTTAATCCGCTCATCCGCCAAAAAGTTTTCAAAGCAGTTCAAGCGTATTATTTCTTCTTCTGCGTGATCCGTCTGAGTTAATAGTTCCTGTATTTTTAGAAATTAAAGTTTGTGTTGCTCAATACCTATCACATTCTCCGAGGGGAGAAGAATTTCTGTCCGCGGCATCAGCGGATATGACATGTTAAATCGGCTTACTTATTTTCCACGCAGGTCTCTTAGGCAAGCTCGACTATGTCTGTGTTTTTGGTACTGAATAAATTCCTGTAAGTTCAAGTCATCCCCATCAGTCCTAATGTGTCGATCGATGAAAGTTTCAACTTCAGTTGTGTTGATGATTCCATCACTTTCCAATTGCGGTGCATCGCTTAACTAGTACATGCCATGACAATGTGGTGATCCCCTATGCTGAAATTCAATACTGTAGTAGTAACAGACTACTAAATGTACTCCAAACAGTCCGTTTTGTAAAAATTTTGGCATTTGGCGGAATCGATTTTCGAAATATCTGGAACATGTTACTGGATCTGACCTCATCAGTCTCGCCTTTTCAGAACATGATAGGGCAGCGGCCTCTTCTTCCGAAATGTCTACTGTATCTACTAGTTTCTTTCATCAATCACTTGACATTTGAATGTTGTGCTTGACGTAGAGCTCTGCAATATTTTTGCTGGTCGTACAGTCTCCATCATAAAATTTTGCTGATATTCCAAGCGACGTTTCAGGTGAACTTGAATAATATGGCTGTTGTCAAGTTTTCGTGGCAGCATGGTGACTGTCTCTACAACAGAAATCGGGATGTTTACCACTGCTCTACGAGTAGCACATTGTCGTTCATATCCTAAAGATATGATGTGTATAAATGGGATTTTCGGGGACATTAGCCTTTGCTCCATTCACGTTAAATCTTGAAGACATTCCGGAATATCAGAAAATTTCAATCCTTCTGAGAGGTAGATATGTGGTATTTTACCTTGTTTAACAATCCGATAGCAGGTACTGCAAAAATTATATTTTTGGTCCGATGATGGAAACTTCGATGACAAGTAAAAAACTTTTCTAGCATTTTCCGAGTGCGTGAACTTTGTTGAGGTCTGACGTTTTTCTAACTCTTTTACTTGGTGTAGGAACCAGGTGCCCCCACAACACACGCATATTTCAGTGAGCCCTTTTTTATTAACAATCCGTACGTATCAAAGATGTTGGCAGCTCGACGTTGGCGTGATTGTTCTTCTAGCAGTGCATCAGGAGAAAGTTCACGATGTCTTCTGATATTCCTCCTGGCTTGCCTTTCGCTCTCCAACTGATAATTTGCTGGATTTGACCTATAGAATCGTACTCTTTCCAAAGTTAATTCCTGCTCGTTTGCAAGTTGTTGCCTGGTTTGCTGGCGTGTCACTCTTCTTTAAGAAGAATTTAAAATTTTTTCACGACGCCTTCTTATTGCATCTCCTCGACGACTTCTCCTTAATGCTGCATATCGTTGCCTTTTTCTTCTCTGGCTATTAGATTCTGACATCGTACACACCGTTCATTGTGTCGCGCTCCTACTCCTTAGCTCTGTATTCCGAATTCAAACGCCTGATTGAATGTCCTATTGTGTCACGCTCCTGCCCCGCTGCTCTATATTCTCGATTGGTCCGTCTATTTAAATGTTCCGCAGTGTTGCGTTCCTGCTCCTGAGCTCTATATTCCGGATTCAAGCGCCTGATTGAATGTCCTATTGTGTCGCGCTCTTGCTCCGTTTCTCTATATTATCGACTAGCAGCCCGTCCCAGCTTCGCACCGGGTAGACAATTATTTATTTTTGGAAATTTGGATATAAAACACTTTTTTTCACAAATATTTTTATTTGTATTAAAAAAAAAATCCCACAGTTATATTTGTACGTAAGTCTATTTATGTTCAATTTCTTTGATGGTTTAAGTGGCGGGCACTTAAATAAGTATTATTTACATAGGATATTATAAACATTTTTACTATGTTTTTTTAAGTAATTAGAATAAAAGCAGAGTCGAATAAAATATATACAGTCTAAATTAAGCGTTGGCAACTTTCAACTAAAAATGTATCTATCTATACATCTAGGTATTTCAAAGAAATTTTTGTTCGTGTCGATAGAAACTTGCCTATCATTATTTAGTATTTTCCTTACAAAATTATTATTTTTTGTTTGGTTTTGTTGTTTTGTGTTTTTTATTTTGGTTTCATATATTTTTTTGTTTTTTATTTTTTGTTAAAAAAGGGTTTGTCATTAATCATTTTCATTCTTATTATTACTTAATAATTTACATTTTTAGTATTTTTTATTTTACAGGTTTACTTTTACATTATTTACAGATATAATATTAAGGTAGATTTACGTTTTTTACTTTTATATTTGTCAGTTTTTATCTTAAAGCTTCACTGTAAACTACGTTGGCAGTGGTATTTGTAGATGGCAACAAAATATATTGATTTTCAGGAGATCCGACTCGAGAAAGGGCAACATATAGTTGTCCATGAGAAAAGCATTCTTTCCTTAGGTCGATGCCAACCACCGAAAATGTTTGACTCTGGGACTTATTTATTGTGAGGGCAAATGATGGTTTTAAAGGAAACTGTAACCTCTTAAAAGATATAGGCAAGTCCGTAGGAATCATGGGGATCCGCGGTATGTGGGCGAGCTGTCTGGCCGCGGCCCCGGGGATTATAGTGGCTACTATGACGTTCTCCCGCAATTGATTCACCAGAAGTCTCGTGCCATTGCACTTGCTGGGAGGGCATAGGTTCCTCAGCAGCTTTACGGGAGTGCCTACCTTTAATTGTAGTTCGTGAGACGGCAAGCCGGAAGGATTCAGGGAATCTATCTTTGATGTTGCATACTGTGTCAATAGTTTTGTAAAATTTTAATTCACCGCGTACTTTACCCATAATAATTTTGTTAATCTCATTAACCGATTCATTTCGCGGGGACACTATCGCCCTAGTTATGTTACTCTTGTTAATTCGTTAAATAAAACACCTTGTCTCCTTGAAAGTTACACCAATAATAATCTTTATTCTTAAATTAATTTTACATGAAGGTAAATAAGCAAAGAAATTTGATGAGTCAGTAAAACAATAATAATTGTACAAAAGTTGGTGAACAGGAAGTAAGTATTAATTACAATTGTTGCAATGTTTTAAATTTGATGAGTCAATAAAAATAATAAAGTACAATAAGAAAATAAATACAATTGTTGCAATGCTTTAAATTTGATGGGTCCATAAAATAATAAAGTACAATAAGAAAATAAATACATATTCTTGCAATGCTCTAAATTTGATGAGTCAATAAAAATAAAGTTAGTTAACAGGAAGTAAGTATAAATTACAATTTTTGCAATGTTTTAAATTTAATAAGTCGATAAAAGTAATAATGTACAATAAGAAAATAAATTTAGTAATTTGTTGTTATTGGTGTCTTCTGGGTTTTGGTGGGGGTTGATGTGACGATATAACTTCTCCCCCCTTAGAGTAGAGCGATGGCCACAACGAAGTTGGTGGAGACAGAGCGGCTTAGGATAATACCGAATTCTGGGGTTTTTCCATAACAGAGTTACACTAGTGATAGTTAAGATGGTGAGTATCAATGTTGTTATCGTTATTATGTTTCCTCTTCGAATTGCATCCTTTCTTAATCCCATAATATCATTTTTGCTGATGAAACTGTAATCCTTGATCTTCTCTAGGCTTAAAGTGTCTGTTATTGTTGTTATTTGCACTTTCTCTAGATTTGGTGGTGCTACGAAGATTGTGTCCCAATGGACTGAAGGGTTGTTTTTATATGTTGACGGAACAATTCGTGTAATGGAGAAGGGAGGTTCCTTCAATTGTGAAGTTTTGCCCAAAATCAGAGGTTATCGGTAGTCCCTTTACGTTGATAACCATTATATAATTATCTTCCGGTTGGAATATATTCGATGTGGGCCCCACATCGTTCACAGGACATATTGGTGTTTTATTATTCAAGATTCGGCCGATACAAGTTGAATTATTGGTGCTTTCGAAGTCATTTGACCTCTTGCAGTAATACACGTTCTCAATTTTTGGGCAAATCTCTGTTAAGTACTGGAGCTCGTGGTTATTGTAACTTACGTATTGTTTTGTTTTAATTACTTTCGTATTATTCATAGGAAGAGGAATGAGATGGAAAAGCGAATTCGTACTTTTAGCCAAATTTGGTAGTTTTATATTAAAAATTAGGTTGCTATTATTATAATATGCTTGGAGTTCCAGAAGTTCGTAAAGGTGTTCGTCCGAAACTAAGTCAATATTCTGGGACTTAAAATGGTGTCTTATTTCATCCAATTCATCTGGATGAAGAATAAGCTTTGATACTATACCAAGTTTTGCGAGCATTACAGCTTCTATTATGTCAGAGATATGGTTCAATAATAAATCTATATTATAATCAAGCCGATTCATGTATTGTATTTCTAATAGCGCATTGTCTTCTTTTAGAGTATGATTAGTTGCTTTTGCTGAGAGTTTTTCTAAAAATTTTGTAATGCTTTCCTGATTGTTATTTATATGTTCTGTCAAATTTTTAAAGCTCTGTATCATTTGTATATTCAAACTTTTTTGATTTCCTCTATTATTTTTGAATTTAATGTTGTGTCTTGGAGTTCTTGTATTTGTTTATTTATAGTCATAGCGTCATTTGCGTCCATGTTCCCAGTTACATATTTTATTACGGAGCCTAAGCCATTGATGGGCAAAGAAGGTATCTTTGGCACTACGGTCGGTAAATTCAGCCTCCACGAGGAAACATCCCCAAATGGGTTGAGGCTGATCAACTTCGCCGGGGCCCGAAATATGGTTATCTGTAGTACTAGATTCCAGCATAAGAAGATACATCAAGCTACCTGGCTGTCTCCGGATCGAAAAACCACCAACCAGATCGATCATGTTGTGACAGACGGAAGACACGTGTCCAGTGTTTTAGATGTGCGTGTGCTCCGAGGTCCTAACATCGACTCGGACCACTATATTGTTGCAGCCAAAATTCGCACCCGCCTCTGTGCAGCAAAAAACGCACGCCAACAAACACAAGGAAGGTTCGACGTCGAGAAGCTGCAATCACAACAGACAGCCGAACGTTTTTCTACTCGGCTTGCACTCCTGCTCTCTGAGAGCACTCGTCAACTCGGTATAAGGGAACTGTGGGACGGCATTTCAAACTCCTTACGTACAGCTGCAACCAAAACCATTGGTTTTCGGAAAGCGCAAAAGAACAGCTGGTACGACGAGGAGTGCCGTGTCGCAGCGGAGAGAAAACAGGCTGCCTACCTCGCAACGTTACGATCGACCACAACACGTGAGGGATGGAATAGATACCGAGAGTTGAAGAGGGAAGCGAGACGCATTTGTAGACAGAAAAAGAAAGAGGCCGAAATGCGTGAGTACGAAGAGCTTGATAAGCTGGCCGACAGGGGTAATGCTCGAAAATTCTACGAAAGGATGCGGCGGCTTACAGAAGGTTTTAAGACCGGAACATACTCTTGTAGAACCCCCCAAGGTGATCTAGCCACCGATGCCCAGAGCATACTTAAATTATGGAGGGAACACTTCTCCAGCCTGCTGAATGGCAGTGCACGCACAACACCAGGAGAAAACGAACCCCATACCCCAATCGATGACGATGGAGCAGACGTTCCATTGCCCGACCATGAAGAAATTCGAATAGCAATTGCCCGCCTGAAAAACAACAAAGCGGCAGGGGCCGATGGATTGCCGGCCGAGCTATTCAAACACGGCGGCGAAGAGCTGATAAGGTGCATGCATCAGCTTCTTTGCAAAATAAGGTCGGACGAAAGTATGCCCAACGATTGGAATTTAAGTGTGCTATGCCCAATCCAGAAAAAGGAGACCCCACAATCTGCGCCAACTACCGTGGGATTAGCCTCCTCAACATCGCATATAAGGTTCTGTCGAGCGTATTGTGTGAAAGATTAAAGCCCACCGTCAACAAACTGATTGGATCTTATCAGTGTGGCTTTAGACCTGGTAAATCAACAACCGACCAGATATTCACTATGCGCCAAATCTTAGAAAAGACCCGTGAAAGGAGAATCGACACACACCACCTCTTCGTCGATTTCAAAGCTGCTTTCGACAGCACGAAAAGGAGCTGCCTTTATGCCGCGATGTCTGAATTTGGTATCCCCGCAAAACTAATACGGCTGTGTAAGCTGGCGTTGAGCAACACGAAAAGCTCCGTCAGAACCGGGAAGGACCTCTCCGAGCCGTTAAATACCAAACGAGGTTTCAGACAAGGCGATTCCCTATCGTGCGACTTTTTCAACCTGCTTCTGGAGAAAATAGTTCGAGCTGCAGAACTCAACAGAGAAGGTACCATCTTCTATAAGAGTGTACAACTGCTGGCGTATGCAGATGATATTGATATCATCGGCCTCAACACCCGCGCCATTAGTTCTGCTTTCTCCAGACTGGACAAGGAAGCAACGCAAATGGGTCTGGCAGTGAACGAGGGCAAGACGAAATATCTCCTGTCATCAAACAAACAGTCGTCGCACTCGCGACTTGGCACTCACGTCACTGTTGACAGTCATAACTTTGAAGTTGTAGATAATTTCGTCTATCTTGGAACCAGCGTAAAGACCACCAACAATGTCAGCCTAGAAATCCAACGCATAACTGTTGCCAACAGGTGCTTCTTTGAACTAAGTAGGCAATTGAGAAGCAAAATCCTCTCTCGACAAACCAAAACCAAACTATATAAGTCACTCATAATTCCCGTCCTGCTATATGGTGCAGAGGCTTGGACGATGTCAACAACGGATGAGTCGACTTTGCGAGTTTTCGAGAGAAAGGTTCTGTGAAAGATTTATGGTCCTTTGCGCGTTGGCCACGGCGAATATAGCATTCGATCTCTACGAGATATACGACGACATTGACATAGTTCAGCGAATTAAAAGACAGCGGCTACGCTGGCTAGGTCATGTTGTCCGGATGGATGAAAACACTCCAGCTCTGAAAGTATTCGACGCAGTACCCGCCGCGGGAAGCAGAGGCAGAGGAAGACCTTCACTCCGTTGGAAGAACCAAGTGGAGAAGGACCTGGCTTCGCTTGGGATATCCAATTGGCGCCACGTAGCGAAGAGAAGAAACGACTGGCGCGCTGTTGTTGACTCGGCTATAATCGCGTAAGCGGTGTCTACGCCAGTAAAGAAGAAGAAGAAGCCATTGAATAGTCCTCGTTTTGTACGTTTATATGGATTTAATGTCTGTAGTTTTTTTTCGAGTCCCTTAAGTTTCAGCTTACAAATTTTAGCAGCATTTTTAGAAGACTATTTTTTCAAATTTGTCTACGCTAGTAATTAATTTTGAAGTTTGCGAATTATAATTGTCCAAGTCTATTATATGAATGAAATTGAAATAACTTTCAATCGTTCTCGCGTGTCCAATCTTCAGGGCTATCATATTCTGGTCTTCGTCAAAATTTTGTATTTCCAAAACTTGTCCATAAGCGAAGGCTATTCTAAAGGTAAATAATTGGTTATTATTTTCGTGGTCTCAGTTTAATTTTTGATTTGTGTAATTTTTTGTCTTTAGTAGTTTGTAAAGTAACGTCATTAACTTTTAATACTTTATGTTTTGAGAATCGTGCAGTTATTTTGTTTCTCCTACATTCTTTTATATATATATCCTCGTCTTTGTTCCTACGCTCTGGAGGTTTCCTAGATTTATTAAGACGACTAATATTTTTTAATTTAGCTTTCATAACTTTTTCCTTAACAATGGGGTATAGTTTTTCTTTAAATTCATTTAACTTAACTAAAAATTCCTGTTTGTTGTCGTATTTTATGTCTCTAGAGAAGTTATACGGTCTTCCAAAGAATAACTCATATGGTGTAAATTTTGTAGATGAATGGATTGTATTATTGTAAGTTATAAACGTCTCATCTAATATCTCTTCGTGATCTAATTCCATTTTCTTGGATTTTCTGGTTGTCATTATAATTCTGTATATTTCAGTTAGGGTTGAATGAAGTCGTTCTACTGGAAAGTTGCTACTGGATTGTTGAAATGATGTGAAGTGAAGTATAATTTCATATTGTCTACAAAAATCTTCAAAAATGTTGGATGTAAATTCGGTACCCTGATCACAAACAATTTTCTTAGGTATTCCCGCAAGGTTCATAAATTTTTTTAAAGCTTTGAGCACACAAACGCTTGTTCTTGATGGTAATGTATAGCCTGTCGCATATTTAGAAAATTTATCGATGATGGTCAAAATACATTTACTATTTATAGTATATATGTCAATGTGCAAAATTTGAAGTGGTTCGTTTGGTGTTTCTGTAACTTGGAATTCTAATTTTGGTGGGTGTGTGTGTCGTATTTGAGTGTATTGCAAATTTCACAATTATTTAAAGTTTTATTTATTATAGATTGCATAAGGGGAAAATAATATTGTCTCTTTAAGTATTTATAAATTTCGGTAATTCCTTTATGGTTCCTATTTTCATGACAGGTACGAATTAGTTCAACTTGTTTATCATTGTCAGTTACATCTGATAGGATTTTAGTGCATCGGACAATACGAAATTGTTTTCCATTTTGAGTATATCAGTTGAAAAGTTTTGAAGGTTGGTTCATCGGAGAAAATGGCAGTTAGTTTACCTGAGGGTATAAATTTTTTGAAAATCTGAACTATTGTGTCTTGAGAAAATTCTTTTTCTCTTATAGTTCTACGTTGTTTGTTTTTAAAGATGGTTTCAACAGTCATACTGGATTTTTTGTCAGATCTTTCTAATAAAAGTTGCAAGTTGAATTCATTTAAAGGTTTTTCTGAAATTGGTATGCCATCATTCACATTTTCCTTACATGAATGTATTGTAGACAGTTCTTCCGAATCACACAAATTTATATCAGCGGTTTTATCATGGTCTAATTTTATCCTGCTCAATGCATCTGCGTTACTGTTCAATTTTCTTTTTTTGTATACGATCTCGTAGTCATACTCTTCCAACTTCAGGCGCCATCTCACCAATTTCGAATTGGCTCCTTGAGACTCATTAGCCATGTAAGTGGTCTGTGGTCAGTAATATTTTTAAATTTACGACCGAAGAGATATGGGCGGAAATATTTGGTTGCCCACACTATGGCTAAAAGCTCTTTCTCAATAGTGGAATAGTTAATCTCACTCTCAGAAAGAGTCCTACTAGCGTAGCAAATAGGTTTGTCACTACCTATGTGACCTTGAGAAAGGACTGCTCCAAGCGCAATGTTACTTGCGTCTGTTGTGAGTAAAAATGGCTTTGTGAAATCAGGGTATTGGAGTATTGGAACGTTAATTAAAATCTTCTTGCATGTTTCGAAAGCTTCTAGGTATTTGGCGTTAAATGTTATGCTTCTGCCCTTTTTTAAGCATTCTGTCATTGGTTTTGCAAGTCTTGCCAGGATCGGGATAAACTTCCTATAATAACTAAGTAGGCCTATGAACGATTTTATTTTACGATTAGTTCGTGGTATTGGAAATTTCTGGATGGCTTCTATTTTTGTCGGGTCCGGTTTTATGCCTTCCGTCGTGACTACGTGTCCTAAAAGAGCAATTCTTTTCGCATAAATCCCGATTTGTCCATCTGGACCTTAAAATTTGAACATCTTAACTTTAGAAAGACTTTTTCTAGATTCTCAATATGTTCCTGGAGGGACGTCGAAAATATAATAATGTCATCTAAATACACTAGACAGATTTTTCCTACCAAATCATTTAGGACATTATCCATAACCCTTTGGAAAGTCGAGGGTGCGTTTTTTAAGCCAAAAGGCATTCTTACGTATTCGTAGTGACCCCCTTCCACAGTAAAAGCTGTTTTTGATATGTCCCGTGGATCCATTTCAATTTGATGGAAGCCACTTGCTAAGTCCAAAGTCGAAAAGTAAAGGCATTTGCCCAGTTTATCCAAGATCTCAGATATGTTCGGGAGTGGGTACCAGTCCGAGACGGCTTTCTCGTTCAACTTCCTATAGTCGATGACCAGTCTCCATTTCGTCTTCCCCGATGCGTCCTTCTTTTTTGGAACAATCCATACTGGAGAGCTCCATGGGGAAAAGCTCGGCTTAATAATCCCTTGCTCCAACATCTCTGATATCTGTCTCCGAACTTCCTCTTTATGAACGAAAGGATACCTGTAAGACCTGGTATGAATGGGAATATCGTCTGTCGTCCTAATTCTGTGTTTTATTTCATTTGCAAACGTCAACTTTTCATCCTCTCTATAAAAGATATCACTATATTTAGTACATAGTTTCAAAAGTTTATGCTTTTCTTCGCCATTCAGATGTTCCATTCGGAGTAAATCAGATAAATTTGCAATTCTTTCACTGTTTGATTTGCAATGCGTATTAAAGTTATTAAGTTCGACGAAGTTTTCTGAATCATACGGACTTGTTTTCAGGGGTTGCTCTAGGAAAATTGTTTGGTCATTCCCCGTGGGATTAACTACTTCTATTGTACTAAACCAGTCTTTCGCAAAGTATATGCCTGGAGAAATAAATAAGCCGTTGTCCAAAGTTATTGTATTTATCATAATATCTCCTTCCTTAGAATCAACTGGCAGTTTTACGATTTGTTTCGAATTTGCCTCTATTGTGAATTTATCAGAGGAAAAATTTGGTTTCATTTTAAGAGGTATTGTAATATTATTTGTAATTAGTATTTTATTTTCAAGATCAATTTTAGCTTTAATTTTTGTCAGAAAATCTAAGCCTAACAGTCCGTCAAAATAATCATGGAATTTAAAAACTATGAATGTAAGAGTTCCTGTTTTCTTAATTTCTCTTGTCACTTGTTTGTCAATTATATATTTATGTAAGATGGTAGATATAGTTATTGGAATACATTTCTTGATATCTAAGGGATTTAAAAATTCTGGGTTTATAAATGAAGAAGAAGCTCCGGTATCTATTAGGAATCTTAATTGTCTGCCAAACGGAGAGCTTATACTGATATGGGGTAAAATACTACCATGTTTATTGCAGTCTATATATCCTGTTTGTTTCTTGAGGCTAACTGTAATTTTCATATTGGTCCAGGTTTATCTTGTTAGCGTGGTCAAGACATGGGACAGAGCTTTCATTTCGAAGACTTCTAAATTCGTTAATATTATTCATTTCATTCCTATTTGTTATCCTACTAAATTGAGTGCTTGGGCTGGTTTTAAATTTGTTTGTGCCCTTTTCAAATTTTGAAAATCAACTACTGGTATCCATAGGTTTTGGTGGGGGTGAATGCCTCCAATTTGTTTGTCTCGAAAAATTATCGGAGCGTTGGCTGGGTTTAAAATTTGAAAAATTCTCGCGGTGTACTTGGGAATTCTGGGGTAACAAATCACGGTTCTGATTGTTTGAATTTGGCTCAAAATTATTGTTATTAACATGGTAAGGTCTGGTTGAAAAATTATAATATCTTTTAGGTTGGTAATAATTTTCTTGTCTTAATGCATTATTTACAAAATTTTGTGGATATTTAGGATATGGATTATATTGGTAATTTGGTCCCCATTGAGGATATTTGAGTTTATTCAAATTGGACCTAATATAATGAATATTCTGTTCTCTGATGCAGTAGTCAAGGGCAATCGGTAATGATTCTGGTCTCATTGCTCTAATCGTAGATCCCATAGGTTCCCGTAAACCCGACAAAAATGAGTTTAGGCACATTTCAGAAAATAGATTTCTCTTTGCATTAATTACATTAGTGTCGGACTCATGGATAGATAAATTATTAGACAAAGCTGATTGGATTTCCATTATTTCGCTGTAATATTTTTCAATCGGTTTGCCGTATTGTTTTAAACAATGAAGATCTCTAATTAGGGATGTTTCTGTCCTTTTATCTGAATAATGCGAATCAAGTTTCCTCTGATCTCATCCCAATTGAGGGATGTGCCATACATGTTTAAGACTTCGTTGGCTTGACCATCTATTTTATTTCTTATGGCCCTCAAGAGGATTAGTCCATGAGGAGTGTTATCTGCTCCACTAATGTGAAGGAGTATTTCTTCCACATTACTAATGAACTCGTGGAGCAATCTTGGATTACCATCAAATTTGGGTAGGTCCTTGATTGCATCTGGAATTCTAAGTGAGTTAAAAATATCGATATTATTCATGTTGTTACTATTAGTTGTCGTTTGAGTCCCCGATATACTTGGAACTTCTGTATTTGAAAGCATATTAAAATTTAATGTACTGTCCTCGGATATAACGGGTAGGCTTCTTGACTTAAAAATCTTAAAACTTTTAGGATATGGAAAATATCTAGATTTACTACTCATCAAAGATAATAAATTGTTCTAGTTACGTAAGATAATTTGATTCCGATTGATAGGAATTTTACACAAAAATAATATGTAATTAATTTTTATTGAACTTTTCCACTTCTTCCTTTTATAATTTTATTTATTTTGGCAATGTGGCAATGTATGTTATATTTTCTTTTAAATTGTAAAGAGTATATGTTTTTTTTTTTTTTTGGTCTTTCCAATCTTTATTTGAATTATTATATTTGTTTAAAAATTTTCAAATTTCATCTATTTTCGCAATATATGTATGTATGTACATATGTTAACTTTTCTTCAAAAAAAAAATTTTTTTTTGATCTTTTCAATCTTTATTTGAATTAATATATTTCATTTAAAATTTTTCTAATTTCATCTATTTTCGCAGTATTTGTATGTATGTACATACGTTAACTTTTCTTCAAAAAAATTTGTTTTTGTTATTCAATAACCGCTCATTTACTTACAGAGCCCCTATGAGAAGTGTATGCATGAGGGGTTTAGGTCCTTTTTCCAACGGTTCACTTATCTCCTTGTGGCCTTATACCAATATGCTCTTGGCATTTGTTTTTAGTCCGATATTCCTTCGGATTTCCAAACAGGCGGCCCCTTATATGGTCCAAGGATTAGCAAAGTTTTATTTTGTTAGCACTTTTAGTTTCAACCCGAACCGTTGGCTTTTCGACTGCGCCAGTTATGTTACTCTTGTTATTTCGTTAAATAAAACACATTGTCTCCTTGAAAGTTACACCAATAATAATCTTTATTCTTAAATTAATTTTACATGAAGGTAACTAAGCAAAGAAATTTGATGAGTCAGTAAAACAATAATAATTGTACAAAAGTTGGTGAACAGGAAGTAAGTATTAATTACAATTGTTGCAATGTTTTAAATTTGATGAGTCAATAAAAATAATAAAGTACAATAAGAAAATAAATACAATTGTTGCAATGCTTTAAATTTGATGAGTCCACAAAATAATAAAGTACAATAAGAAAATAAATACATATTTTTGCAAAGCTCTAAATTTGATGAGTCAAATAATAAAGTACAATAAGAAAATAAATACATGTTTTTGCAATGCTCTAAATTTGATGAGTCAATAAAAATAAAGTTAGTTAACAGGAAGTAAGTATAAATTATAATTGTTGCAATGTTTTAAATTTAATAAGTCGATAAAAGTAATAATGTACAATAAGAAAATAAATTTAGTAATTTGTTGTTATTGGTGTCTTCTGGGTTTTGGTGGGGGTTGATGTGACGATATAACTCTCTCGAACAGAGCCAATTGAAATTTCTCTCCGTAAGATTTTGTATGTTCGGATATATTGTGTCCATAAGAATTTCTAGACTCTAAACGATTTGACCCAATTCGTTATCCAACAAGACCTGGGGACTGTTTGCAACCTGAGACGGTAATTTTCCGTCTCCAAGTTTTATAAGTTTTTGTGAGAAATTATTATCGTCGTTGTATTTTAAATGTGCTCTCATATTTGTGCGCAGATTAAGGGTTTCAAACGATTGCCATAAAGTTGATGATTTAAGCAAGCTCGAATAACGTCAGCTCGAGTACCTTTTGTTATAACTGGTAATCTTTGATGAAAGTCTCCAGCTAAAACAAACGTCACGCCCCCATTATACGGTCTGAGCTCCGGATGTCTCTCAGCATGCACTCCACGGCTTCCACGTGCACCCTGTGGCTCATGGTGCACTCGTCCCAGATGACTAGCGAAGTATCTTGTAAGAGCTGCCCCAGCGGACCGTTTTTGCGGGTCGTGCACACAGATTGTTGTTTCAAAGACACATCCAATGGTAATTTAAATGTAGAGTGAGCAGTCTTTTCATCATATAATAGGGTTGCAGCAATTCCGGATTGCCGATTCGGGGAAGGCAATCCAAAATCTGCTAAATGCTTGTCGTTCAGTTCCAAAAGTTTGTTTTCTATTTGTATCAAGTCTTCGTTGTGTACGTCACAATCCTGATCTTGTTTTTGAGCTGCACGTGTGACGTCCTCACAGAAATCGTCTTTGAAAGTGTCCCATAATTTGAGAGGTTCAGAGAGGAAACAAAATATTAAAATGACGACAAACAGATCTCTCAACTTTAACGGGCAGTCAGAAACCGAAGCTTCTCTCAAAGTCATCTCCCATTGGTTGTCATTTTCTAGTAAACCTAAATCTCTGCAAGCTGCTTGGTATGTTTCTTTAACAATGCCATCAACGGTTTTTAAGTCTTGGAACGATGTCGGGTCACGCACATGATGAAGTAATATCCTGAGATAAAAGCACTCGGATTGAGAAGAATGGACATTGTACATTCGGCCCAACGCCGCATCTTTTTTTACACCGGGATGACCGACTACGTCTTGGCCGCGTTTCCTTCTTGAGAATTTGTTATTGGCCCATGTGTAATAATGAGGGACTTCATGATAGAGTAACGTTTTGGCAAATTCATCACTGCGACGCAGGTCAAAAAACGCCGGGAGAGTCGTTTTTGGTGGATTTTCAATTACACGTTGTATATTTTCAGCTGAAAAATATACCCGTTGCCCATTTTCTAAGTGTACAACCAAGTGTACAACGGTGGGGTGTCGATCATGAATAGGAAACTCCAACAATCTCCACACTGCCTCCGATGTACTAACGTACCGTCCGTTCAAATAATTTTCCACTTCGTCGTGAGCATTGACACCGAAAGTGGCTTGCTTCAATCCTTTGTTGATGTAAGTATTTGCAAATATACTTAATTGCTTGGACGGAATGGCAAAATTCAACGGTTATGTGAGCATTAAAAAATCGCAATAAAATTGGAGAATATGGAACGATCCACCTGTTGTCTATGTTGACCGTTCTGCCTCGGATGTTTAAAGTAGCGACCTGACCTCCGTTGCTGGAGTCGCGACGTCGATATCCGCCCTCACCGGTCTGGGTCTCATTTAAGAATCGTCGTCGGTATTTTTTTGAGCATATGGTGAATTCAAATTTTCTTGCCCACATGGCCCGTGTATCATATATTTTGTGACTATGTCAAATAACACTGGGTCTTCGTCTTTATTAGGCAGCTCAGCGCCGATTATTTCCTCGATCTGATCGGACTGTATTTTTGCCAAAACAACATATGACAATGCGGCAATCCTCTTTTTTGCCATTCAACACTAAGCATATAACATTTGACCAGTCCAAAAATCGCGTCTTTCGTGAATATTTTTATAATTTTTTTCATTTTTGGATTGAATACTCGAGCAATGATGTCATGCTCGTCGAAAGGCCGTTGGCCGGGGAAAAGTTCCTGCTTTATCCCTTCCCATTCAGGGTTGCACGTAAAAGTGACGAATAGATCTGGTCGGTCGTGGTTGCCCACATAGGACATAGCATCATGCGTCTTTTCGTTTAGAAATCTCGCACGACCAGTAAATGATGACGGTAAGATGACGCGCTGTCCGATGTCGGCGGCATTCACGCTTGCGTCTTGGTTCAAAGCATCCTCAGATGAATATAGTCATCTGCTTTAAGTTTTTGTTGGTTTCGTCTTATAAAATTTAGTCGTTCCGAAATCATTTTTGCCATCGTATCCACACAATATTGACTAAACAAATCCTTGTAATAGTGCAGCTAATTAAATTGATTGGTCCTAATTATTAAGCGGTATGCGTAATATTGCATGCATGATACAGTTTTATTTCTTAAGCAATCCTGCTGAGGAATAGTTAAGTAATATCCGTCGTCTCAGCTTCAGCTGCCCGTCTCTACCATGCAGCACTATATCTCTGGGGCCTTTGTCTTCATCAACCAAGAGAACGGCCACTTCGTTGACGGAAGGCGCGTTGTATCTGCATCGGTGTTCTGCTTGAGGTGTGCGGTCAGCGTGAATAATTAATTTTAAATTCTCTGGAGATGTCGATTCGATACTTTGTTTAAAACTTCGTATGTAAACGTTGTGACTATTCAACATGGTCTGCAATTCGTTGATGAAATCCAGTTTTAGCCATGTTAGAGCGCAAAGAGAGTTGGTTAGCATCGGAAATAAAATATATCTGCAGAAATTGTGTGCTTTGTCCGGATGGCGGCAAGAGACTGCCTATGAGGTGATAAACCTGTCCCTCAACCTTAAAGGTTGGCATGAAATTCCTCCCCCTCTAATTTCTTTCGCCCCGGACGATGTCATCTGAAACAGATTATTGTAACGACGTGCGTTTTTAAAAAATACGCGGATAGTGTACTATTGTTCGTAAGGCTTTTCATTGGTTCTGGAAGCTTTACGATATTGGGAAGTATTACTTTTCCAGCCGCGCAACACATACCAATTGCTTCGTCTCTCCATTTTTTCGCGGAACATTTACGGCATATCTTATCCATCGCTTCAATTTGAATGCTGTTTTGATCGGCATAGTTAATTTGTGGATCGTAGCTGAATGCCGATCTATTGCTGTGAGCTGAAATCCCATCACGCCTTCTAATTGCTACTGCACGTTGTCTCTCTCTGTGCCGTAAGTCGTTGTGAGCGGTCACCGCTAGACTTTCGGGCACGTGCCTGTGAGTTTCTGGCTCTCAGTCCAGCAGGCCGCTGCGAGCGTTCGGCGATAGATTCTCTGGCCCGTGATTGTGATACATGTGTCTTTGACTTTCGAGTCGATCAGAATATTGTGAAGATGATTCTCCAACACGCCGAATCTTTGCTAATCTCGCTTGGGAGCTATGTTGAGATAGTTGGGACCTTTTTTTAGGCATAATTGTTTGAAAGTTTGGTTTTCAAGTAAAATAAATAATAATTAATTTGATTTTAATTGAACAGTTTATTGAATAGAAGTTTTCATAAAAAAATACATACAATACTTAAAAAAGGTGCTTTAAAAAGAGTGTGACACTGCTATAAAAATAAACTGTCAAGGTTTAATCAAGTAATTTATGCGCAGTTTTGAAAATAACTCCTAATCGATAGAAAGAAAATGTGCTCTATCTGAAATGTGTTCTATGGAAAAATCTAAATGTTCAATATCGGTAGCGTCCGCTGCGGAAAGTGCCGACCGCGCGACTGAGCCAGAGAATGTAAAGTATACTTTACATTAAAGTATGCATTAAAGTATACTTTACATTCTCTGGCCCGGCGCGCTTTTCAGACTGCATCACAAACAACGGCCACGGCGCTATGACGGTTTTGTTTACTGTTTGAATTTTTTAATTCGTAATATCTTTTGAATGGAAAGTCCAATTGAAATAATTTTTTAGGTAGTTAAATGGCCTTGACCGTAAAATAATTTATTTGGATAAGGATTAATATAAACACATAAATAGCATGGTTTGAATTTGGTTAGCATTTTCATTAATGTTTAAAATGAAAAAAGTTGTTGTAGTGACATAACTACAATAGTTGGACATATGCTACCGGCGAAGTTTTTTGTAGACATTATGATGTTCTTCAATATTGTTGTACATTATTTTGTTCTATCGCTAATAGTTTCGGCAGCGCATTCGACGAAACACATTTTAAGACTCATTTTTCTATACTTTCGGTTACATTGTTCAAATTTTACCAAGGATCCCTAATTTTTTTTCAAAATGAGATGTAGCTTATGTCAAATTGGAAGAATGTACCATTCTCTTGTGAAAGAATTTTTTAAATCGGCCCAGTACTTTTTGAGCCTACTCATTACAAACATACAAACATACAAAAATAGGTACAAATCTTTCCTCTTTATAATATTAGTGTAGATTGGTCCGTCTATGTAAATGTTCCGCGGCGTTGCGTTCCTGCTCCTCTGCTCTATACTCCGGATTCAAACGCCATTTTAAATGCTCCGTCTATTGGAATGTGCAGAACTGTCCCGAATTCTCTTTTCATTACGGAACTCCAAATTTGAACTGCGTAATTGTGCAATATATTAGGCGTTCCTCAGTCGATTAATTTCCGAATTTTGGCTATATTGTTGTCGGCTTCGATTGAAAGCATTTCAACGTCTTTGTTCCTGCGACCGCCTAGATACCTTGGCATTTTTATAAATTAATATAAAATATTTATACCAATAAAAAATATACAAAAAATTAACAGTTAAATTTTGTAATAAATTAATAAATAATAATATATTCCAAAAAATAATGGTTATTTGAAAAAACAGGATTATTTTCCATAAATTTGAAAGTGTTGTACAAAGTTTAAGCTACACGTGTAACCGTTGTGTTTACACCCTATTTATAAATTTTTTTTATTTTATATATTTAAAGTCCTTACTGTTTTTTACCTGGTTACACCTTCCAACTTTGTTTTCTACCTAGGTTTTCTTTTGTTTCTATCTATCAGTTAATTAGAGTTTCAAAACAGCACAATTATGTTTACAAAGTTACCTTTTACCTAGGGATGCAAACATCGTGAAATGAAACATCGATGGTTCGATGTATCGATATTTCTTCAGACAACATCGAAATCAAAAACATCGGCCATTAAAACATCGATATACCGAAACATCGATGGATTTTTGAACTTTCTTGACGTATTTTATTAGTGAACATAAAAAGCTTATTTCAGAACCATAAATAAGTGAAATGCAGTAGTACGCCTTTAATTGATATATATTTTAGCTACCTTTTAAAACCTTTTCTCAATAAATAAAAGATATAAATAGTTTTTGAACAAACAACAAATTATTTATTTAAAACAAACAATTTGGAGAGTCTTTTCAATGCGATTTCTTTTCTGTGTGATCGTTGCTCCAGCTTTAGAAAACAGTCGTTCACTAGGGACTGAAGTGGCCACAATGGATAAATATTTTTAAGCTTGTTTATACAATTCAGGAAATACATTTTTCATATCATCCCACATTTCTGTTGGATTCTGATTGATAGAAGCAACAGTTGATCCAAGATACATTCGTACTTCAACTCCCGATGTAATAGCAGATAAATTGGAAAACTTACATTTCATATTTTGGTGGGCCAACTGTTTGTGATGGCTCCAAATATCAAACGAGTTTTCTGTTGCACACTCATCCGAAGATTCCGACGTACTAACGCCTTTATTTGCATCCTTTATGAAACTATTTATATACAAAACTGTTGTGTTTTTAGCCAGTGCATCTTTAAACTGCAGAAATTTTAATCTCGGATCCAATACAGTAGCCAACGCCAGAACTGAATTAAATTCAAGTTTGTCAAATCTCTTATTCATGTTTTTCTGCAGTTCACTTTTTAGCTCCCCTACAAAAGCGTCTTGAGCTGAAATTTTTGTCAGAGCTTCAGTTAAACAGCTTACTAAAGGTATAACTTTGCTAATGGTAACGTTGGTATCAGCCGAAATTTCCCTGGTAAAAATTTCAAAACAGTTTAATAATTCAATCACCTCCTTAATTTTGTTCAGCTCGGAGGCATTAACCATAGAGAGTGCTTCTGGGCGAGTGAGCAGAACTTCACTTAAAATAGGGGCTAACTGGACAAATCTCTCTAACATATAAAAACATGAATTCCATCGTGTTCTTACATTAAGAATCATTTTCTTGGTATTACTTGTAGAAGCCCCGATGTCTATTTTTTTTCGTCAAACAAGCTTCTATTTAATTTCATCATGATTGAATCATTATCATTTACACAACCAGAAACTTTTTTTATGGAAGTCTTCTTATTACTATTGTCGGATAACTAACTTGATACTGTCGTCCCAGCGGTTGGTGATATGTTAATTATTTCAGAAATTTTTTGCTGTTTTGATTTCCAGTGCGGCGTAGTTTTGGAGGAGCATTCTGCATTATCAACTTGATCGAGTAATACTTTTTTATGTACATTCTCAACGTGACAGAGAAGATTCGACGTGTTACCTGATGTTACTAATATCTTGTTGCAGAGTTTGCATGTGGTGGAAGCATCTGAATTTTTTATAAAGAAGCTCCAGACCTTGTTTTTTAATGAAGGCAGCATTGTGAAAATCTGACATATTATGTACATGTTTAAACGTCTAACGCAATTATTTACATATGCATATTTTATATTCCCTACACCTGTAATGAAGTTGTGATTGACAACAGATGAATTCGAAACAAAACTTATATTAAACGCTCAAAAGCAACTTTTAATACATCTAGCACGAAATAGACTGTCACACAAAATGTATTTTCGATTTTTTTTTTAACTTATTTCGCATTAATTCATAAGCGAATTCCCAGTATTATTCAAGTGCACGTTCAACCAACGAATTCTCCGTATTTTACAACAAAACACATGACAGTTTGCTAAAGCGTTTCGAAACAGATGTTTTCGCATTAACACCGAGAAAAAGTGCTGCAAAGATGTGAAGTAAAATTTGAGAAAAACATCGACATAAAATACCGATCCAAGCAACATGGATGTATCGATGTTTTTTGAATCACAATGTCGATGGCAAACATCGATGCATCGTTTGCATCCCTACTTCTACCTAGATTTTGTTTTTTACCTATCCATCAGTTAATTAGGGTTGAATAATTATGCTTATAATGTTAATTATTCATAATTATCTTTATTAATATTAATAAAAAAATTAGGGATTTATTTATTGTATGACTAATTTAACCATATTTTTTCGATTTATCGTATGTGCCATATGCATATACATATGTATACTATACTTGTCTAATAAAAAATCTTCTATACAAAAATTTATTCGGTAATGATATAATTGTCTGATCTGTAAACATTACTGGGTATTGTATCATTGTCGTAGATATTAATCCATGCAAAAATTCAACAAGCAATTTTAGTGGAAATATTAAGGCGTTAATTACAAAAGAGACATTGTAGAGGTTTTTTGTACCTCAGTTATAATTTCTGCATACGCATCGAACTATGTTTAGTTCCTACTTACGTTAGAACCCAGGTTTTCTTTTGTACCTATAGAACAGTTAATTGGGGTTTTTAAACAGGATAATTATGTTTAAAAAATTTGTGCTCTATTATTACTAATATATAATAAAATATGCGTCTGGAAAAATTAGTAATTTAATTATTTTATGGCAAATTAAAACAAAATATTTTTCCTCCTCAGTTAGTTACATGTCCTTTACCTTTACCTTACTACTTTTATTGAAAGCTCAAATTGGAAAGTATTTAATATAATAACCGATTGGTTTAGAATGCATTATTTGTATAGTGGTTAATTCTGACTACAATATAGAAAAAATAATGTAGAATATTAATTAGTTCCGTTACACCTACAACCTATATTACACTGCGGAGAAAATTGGTGCGCTATTTAATGAAAAAAGTATTCATGTCAAATCTTTTCGTGACAGCGTTCAAGGTGTACGGACGTGTTTCTAATTCGCTCCGTGAATTCTGTGATTAAAACGCACACAAACAAAAATTAAAAAAAAAACCAAAAAATCGGTTAAATAGAAAATAAACAAATAGAAAACAGTGCACACAAGTTGTTATGAGTAAACATAAACAAATTGTGCACGAAACAAAAAGCAAAAAAAAAAAGAAAAATAATTATACAAACAAAAATGAGTGCTACACCGCCTCCCCAGCAAGGCCATAAGCATTCCTTAAATGCCTACTTTAGCTTTGGAGCCAACAACAGTAACTCCTAGCAAAAACAAAATTAACGGCGCTGATTCATCATCGCAGCGATCAGTTGAAAAAGCAAGTAAGCAAGCGCAGTCAGCAGAAGCAGCAGAGAACAGCAAACGGGCAACAACAAATGCGCTGCCAGCAACCCGTATGCAGGTACCAGCAAGCACCCGGATAGCGAAAGAAAACAATATGCAAGGTGAGAATGTACCAAGCAAAAAAGGTCCGTCTGTTCAGACTGGTATTGATCGCTATATTAACGTAAAAAGGAAACTAAGTCCAGTTAAATCAGCGGTCAATAACAAAAAATTTCAAACAGGCATTCCAAATGGTAAAAAGCCAGAAATCCTAAATGGCAACAGATTTGCCATACTAAGCAATGGTTCAGACGACGATGCGAAGGGCACCACCACAGTCGTTAATGCTAAACCTCCTCCAATATATTTGCGCGAACGTAGCAGTAATACTCCTGTTGCGAAATTAAGTGAAATTGTTGGCACTAACAACGAAACAAAAATTTAGTCCTACACTGAAAAAAGTTTCATGGAAATCGTTAAATTTTTGTCAAATCAAAACAAAGATTATTATTCATATCAACTGAAGAGCTCTAAGTGCCTAGTTGCTGTAATCAAGGGCATAGAGTCCGCCGTAGACTCTAGTGAAGTCAAAGAAGCATTGGAAGAATGGGATTTTCGAATTAAAACTGTTGTAAATAAATTTAATAAAAACAAAGTACCACAGCCACTGTTTAAAATTGAATTGTTGCCGAACTCAAATCAACTTAAAAAAAAAAATTAAACACATCCAATATACTCGTATAATTAGAAATATTTGCTCCATCGCAGAGTAACTTTGGAAGAACCACATAAAAGAAACGGTCCGGTACAATGTACTAACAGCCAAGAATATGGGCATACTAAATCATACTGCACTCAATGCAGTGTTTGTGTGATATGTGGTGATTTACATCCCACTTCTAAATGCACCCTTAAGAAGGAAGAATTAAAAAAAATTTCAGCAGTTGCGGGGGGAATCACACTGCTAACTACAGATATTGCTCTGTATATAAAGATTTGAAATCGAAGTTGTCAAGCACGTCGTAACTAAATGTTACAAACACCCCGTAATGAAATTATAGCAACCTCAGAGAAAAGTTCAAATCCTATTACTTTTATCAATAATAATATGCAAGGAAGCTATGCAAATTTGGTGAAACGCAACACTGTGCAAATACAACTGCTGACTCAATTTATGTCTAGCATGCAAAACATGATCCAAGATTTAATAAAATCACAAAATCAAATGCTGCAAAATTTATTAAGTAAAAAATGAGCTTACTAAATGTCTGTATATAGAATGCTAACGGCGTATATAGATGTAATGCCGGGATTTAGACTATATGTTACAAATCATCTGGTACGGCAGTGTTGATTAGAAATCGTTTAAACCACTATGCTCTAGATTCTCATGCTACGCCACAGTTACAAGCTACAACAATATCACTAAAAAGTCGGGGTTGTGACTTAAACCTTACGGCTATATACTGTCCACCTCGTTTTAAAATTACAGAATTTGAATTTAAAGACTTTTTTGGAACACAAGGTCAAAGATTTCTTGCAGGTGGAGATTACAACGCAAAACACACGTAGTGGGGCTCACGTCTTATTAATCCGAAAGGACAACAGCTTTATCAAACTGTTATAAATAGGCACAATAACTTTGAAATAATATCTTCTGGTATGCCGATATATTGGCCTAGTGATTGCAAGAAAATATCAGATTTAATTGATTTTGCTGTAATCAAAAATATAGATAAATCGCACATAACAGCTGATACATGTACTGATCTATCTTCTGATCACTCTCCTGTAATAATAAAGTTATGTGAACAACCCACATTCGTTAATCCAAAAGTGGGTCTAACTTCTTATAAAACGAATTAGCTAAAATATAAAAAATAGGCCAGTAGCCGCATTAATATTGGGTACAAAATAAATACAGGATGAGATATAGCAATAGAGCAAGTAAATAGAATTACTAACGAGATAAGGAAAGCATTTGAACACAGTGAGTACTGTTCAGCAATATTTCTAGATGTAGCTCAGGCGTTTGATAAGGTGTGGCACGAAGTAGTTTTCTACTTACAAGATTAAACAAATTCTATCTTTAGAATTGTACTAAACCTTGGAGTCTTATTTAAAAAATAGAAAATGTATGGTAAAAGTGGGAGATTTCATATTAGATGAACGACAGATAAGGGCTGGTGTACCCCAGGGCAGTGTTTTAGGCCCAACACTATACATCATACATATATACGGCAGATCTTCTAACAGCTGATAATGTATTAACTTCAACTTTTGCGCACGACACAGCTATTGTGAGCCGTAACAAATGCCACATTTTAGCATCCCGAATATTAGCGAAGCATTTAAGTTCTGTCGAAGAATGGCTAGCGAACTGGCGTATAAATGTGTGTAAGCATATTACATTTCCGCTAAGACCAAAGATGTGCTCGGCAGTAAAAATAAACAATAGTTTAGTACGCCAAGCGAACGAAGTAACATATCTTGGTATTCACCTAGATAGAAGGCTCACGTGCAGAAAACAAGAAAACACATCTCTAGTAAAATAACATGTACGAAGATTAGAGCTGCAAATTTAAATTGGTTTTTAAATAAAAACTCCAAACTTAGCCTAGACAACTTTTATATAATGCGGCCATAAAGCCGATTTGGATGCATGACATTCAACTGTGGGGTACGACCTGTGCAACTAATATTTATATATTACAAAGGTCAAAGGTTTCAATTAAAAATGCTTAGGACAATCACATGTTCACCATGGTACATGCATAACGAAAATATCTATAAAGACCTTGGTATCCCTATGGTACGAGTAAAGAAAGAAGTAGAAGACAGCAGAATTAAATATATATCTAAACTCCGAGATCACCCAAACCCTTTGGCTAATGCTTTGGTACATTCATATGCCTTCGTTTTAAAGAGCGACGTATCACCAAAACAGCTCAATCACTTGCTTGAGCCTGTCTAGTTTTTAAAAAGATTTGAGATTTTATAACTTATTGTTAGGCTTTTGAAAAAAAACAAAAAAATTTGTCATGACTAGCTAAAGTTGCGCGTTGGTCAGTTTGTATGGCAGTCCGACCTTAACAATTCTTTTAAAGATTAAAGCGATATCTTGGGCAATAATCCATGCTAAATTTTATGAACATTTCTTGTCACATAAGAACTTAATTTTGATTTTTCAGCTTATATGGGAGGTTTTGTTATCCGACCTGCAGAATTTCTTCAACTTTTGTAGCGTCAAATGCAAAGTTTCCCATGCAAGCATTTGATTTCGATCTTTCAGTTTGTATGGCAGCTATATGCTATGGTTAACCGATCTCAACAATTTTCTCGGATATTATATTATTACCTTAAGCAGTAATCCATGTCAAATTTCGTGAAGACACCACGTCAAATGCGAAAATTTTCCTTGATTCCAATAGTTCGGTTTGTATGTCAGCTATATGCTATAGTTAACCGATCTGAACAATTTCTTCGTATATTACATTACTGTCTTATAAAGTAACCTGTGCCAACTTTTGTGAAGATATTGTTGTCAAATGTGAAAGTTTTCCATACAAGAACTTGATTCCGATCATTCAGTTTGTATGGCAGCTATTTGTAATATAGAGCCAATCTGAACAATTTCTTTGGATATTACATTATTATCTGAGAAAATAACCTGTGTCAACTTTTGTGAATATATCTTGTTAAATGCAAAAGTTTTCCATACAACAACTTGAATCCAATCGTTTATAGAGTCGCCGACGCTTCTTTCTGGGTGTTACAAACTTCGTGACAAACTTAATATACCCTGTTCAGGGTATAACAATTATAAAAATGAAAATTTTCCGTATACAACTTGTACAAGCAGAAATTAGAACCGAAACTAGTGACCCTGTGTTGTGTCAAGGAAAGGAACAGACGAGGAAGGAAAACCAAGGAAAAGAATGGTTATAGATTTTCAGAAACTGAATAAAATCACAATTCCAGATAGATATCCTATCCCTGATATAACCTTAACCCTACAATATTTAGGAACTGCTAGATACTTTGTTTGATTTGTATGATCAAATATTGAACTCAAAAAAGAATTTTCAAGTTCTTCTGCTGTAGTCGGCTTAGTATTGTCGTGATGGAAATTGCCGCTTCAGATTTCCACTTCTCAGAGGACTGACACGTACTCCGTACACATCGAACAATACGGACTTCATTCTATTTGAAATTTGTATAGATGGCCTCTGAAGCACCCATGCATGCTTAGTATTTGTATCAGGTGGGAATCCAGGTCCCCATGTTATCTACTTATCCACGTATGGATGTCAGGTATAAGTCTGTGTGTCCACCATCTTTTAGAGTCGAGATCGAGGTTGCCACCATTGCTGCCATATGGTCATGCTATTCTTTCTCTCTTGTCTCTTTTGGATTACTGTTATTGGCAATGATATTTGAACATACTTCATAACTTTACTCCTCCTCGAGTGGCGATTTCACCAAATAAAAATTAAACCTGAAGATAGAGAAAAAAATGCATTTTCTATAAATGGAGCTAAATATGAATTCTTAAGACTTCCTTTTAGATTAAAAAAACATTCCTCAGAGAATGTGTTTACGCATATATAGATGATGTCCTAATATACTCTGAGGGTAAGAAGCAATATCCGAAGAAAGTCAATTTTTTCCAACAACAGACAAAATTACTGTTGACCCAAAACAAATTGAAACAATTGATAGATATGAAACACTCAAGAACTTAAAATAACTTAGATAATTTTTAGGACTAGACTCATATTACAGGAAATTTATAGAAGGATTTGCAAACATATGTAAACCTTTAACAATCTATTTGAGAGGAGAAAACGGCTCAGTTTCAAAAAATAAAAGTTCAAATATAAAAATTGAATTAAACCAACACACAAGAAGCAAAGAATAAAATAAAAAAAAACGAAAAGAAAATATTAAATTATATCAACTAAATTTCCAAAAAGGGTTCGATTTTACTATGGACGCAAGCAACTACGCTATATGCGCAGTATTAAGCTAGGGAAAAACCCAATAGCGTTTATATCTAGAACACTCGCGCAAGCGAAATGAAAAGGAAATCTTAGCCATACGTAATATGGCCACTACAAAAATTAAGAAACTACCTCTATGGCATAACCGACTTAACCATTTACATGGACCACCAGTCTTTAATTTTCTCAATATCCGAGAGAAATCCAAATACAAAATTAAAAAGATGGGAAAATTGAATAAAAGAATATGGTGCAAGACTTAAATACAAACCAGGACATGATAATGTTGTAGCTGATGCATTATCACGAATATGACATCACATAACTCAGTTCATTATAATAATAAAGACTAAATGACTACTAAAAACGCCATTTCCTAATCATGAAAGATATATAATACCTTTATCTACAAACGAATACTTAATTGAAAGTTTAAAACGTATCTGAAACCAAACGTATAGCATAAAATTCAACCTAATATTAGAACAATTTTTGAAAGCTGCAAGAAAGTATTTACTCAGAAAGAACTGAAAGATATAACCGAAACTACAGATAGAATATGTTAGAATTTACTTACACTCGTGCACATATAAATGCAAAAAATAATTATAAAGAAAGTACGGAAACTTGCCAGAACTAAAGAAAGATACTAAGAGAGTAGTAAAAACTGTGTAAATTGAATAAAAAGTAAATATGAGAGAAATTTGATCAAACATCTCACAGGAGAGACTTCAACGCTCAATTTATCAGGTATCTAATTACAAGCAGATATATTTCATATAAGCAGTCTCTCATGCAGTTATCGCTTCTCAAAATACGCATACTCGTATTTACGAAAACTCGACACAAGGCTACGAAAGTTTAGATAAAGCACTCTCACAAATCTTTCCACATTCTACAGAAACCATGACCGACAACGAGAATATATTCATCGACATAAGCTCAACACCTTTATTTAATAATAATAATAAGCTTAGTATCCAGTTCTCAAGGAACGTAAAAAATTCATATAAAGAAACGCTTAAGAAATGGTCAAGAAAATTTCCTGCGGTAAATTTTCTTTTGCTAGTACGTATATGCAGCTCTGAAGAAATCTAGTACGAATTTTTAATTAATTTTTTCAATGGTTTTGCGAAGAAATATGAAATCAACAATTGTTTCTTGAAGGAAATTCAAAGTAGTCATTAAATTCACTCCACAATTAGTTAATGCTTTATTATGAAATATAGTTCATTTCGAAATTTTGTATAAAACTTCCCAATCTTCATTCAAGTTCCTTAAATCGCAATGAAAATTTGTACATACTTGCACACATACATAAGTTTATTTTCTTTGTTTATTTTCCTTTGCTCTTCTAATGTGCATCATTCACAATACGTAACCAGCTGTCAAAATTACTTGACTACAGCTCAAGAAATAAGGAATTTTTTTCTTGAGCAATTACTTAAGAGCTGGATGTCCCGTATCCCGACATCGCAGAAAAAATAAAAGTGAAGCAACAATACATGCTGCAATAACATAACAAGAACAAGACTTACAAAACCTTCACACCAGAACAAAGAATCTTCGAGAAAACCGACAGGCGAGATAAATTCACCAAAACATACGTTCAACATGCAGTTAAAGAGAACCTCGATGACACGATTTTGACAACGAAGGGTAGGACCATACATAAAGATAACATCAGAAGTGTTACGACAACTCCTAATCCTTCATCTAATCCTAGCAACCATGAGCCAAACAATAACAAATAAATATAATAGAAGTACTAAAAATCAACTCTTAACAAGAAGAAACAGAAGAGCCTTAAACTTCCATCTTTAAAATTATAACTGGTACACCAGATCATGAGGACTTCATAGAAATCGAACGAAGGATAAATAAAATAATAACAAATAACAATAAACAAAGAGTCATGAATTTACATTTTGAAAATCTTTTAAAACAAATCGACTATAAAATATTAGGACAAATATTAATATAGTACTTCACGAGGTACATAGGGAATTATTAAACTTAGCCACAACTATAAATTTAGCTAGAAATAAAAACTTTTACTCTGTCACAATAAACCTAAATGAAATGCAAGAAATAAAATTCACACACAGAACGCACAGATACCCTAATAATAGACGTACTCAGGCATACATATAATATATGTATATTAGGCCGGGTTGATTTGTGGGGAGGCAAAAAAATCGCCCATTGCTCTTTGAAAATCATATTCTAGGGATCAAAATAAGATACTTTGCCGAAGGTACCATACCTCTGAAACGAATTTTGATGTCCCCCAATTTAGGTCGAACTTTTGGGTAGGGGCAAATTTTGAAAAATCTCACTTTGACCCATTTAGAGTGCTCCAATCGAGTCCAAATGTATGACCAACCCCCACTAACTTTGGACGGCCGATCCACCCATGCCAGTGGCACACCCCCCGGAACTCCCCTGGGGGGATCCCAATACAATCATGAAAAAATCAGCTAAATTGCTATGTTTTTTCTTTATTTTTATTTATTTATTTATAAAAATATCTATTTTTTCTCTTAAGAAATTTATTTAGTCAGAACATATGTAAATGATAAAAATTAATTAAAGTGAGTTATAGAAAAGAAATTAAAAAATAAATTATTGTTTGAAGTCTTTTTTACTTTCAAGTCTGGGCAATTTCGCACGGCTCTCTAATGTCGTCGCCATAACAGCCTCTACATTTTCCGGTATAACCCGTTTGGAAACGCTAGCTAGCAATGGAACATGTCGTTCCGTACCTTGTATGTGTGATGGAATTTTTGGATCATTAAACGGTGGATCATCTTGATTTAAATATTCTTTCAATGTATCGTACGGAATGCTTCGCGTGAATGGTGGTTCAAATACGATATTTATATCATTCAAATTGATCATTTCCGTATAACTTTTGCAATTAAAGTTTGAATCTGGTTTTTTATAAACTCTAAGTTCCATTGGCTCGTCAGCATCGGTTCGATAGCGTAGAATTTTCTTGATGGCACAGTCGCGCTTTCCTTTCCATGTTAGCCAGATCCACCGGAACCACGCCGCTAGAAATTGCATGGGTCATGTCGTATAAGTACTTCGAATCGGTTGAAATTTCTTTTTTTCTGGAGCAGGGGGCATATTTTGCAACTCAATTTTCTGGAAGCCGTCCACCACCTAAAAATATAAAATAATAAAATAATTAAAAATGGTTGACAATTATAATAAATGAGTGATAGCAGTAACTTACCGGAAGAGTTTGACAAGTTTCGATTTGACGGCTCAGTTTTCCGGTTGCCGATCTTGGTCCAGTGCTGGTTGATTTATCCAAAGCTTCAAACAAATGCCGAAACGGAAGTTCGTTGAAGTGTAGAAGGCAAACGAACCAATGCAATGGTGTTTTTAACAGCAATTCGAATCGTCGTATAATTCCACCGTGTGGGCCAGTGTTTGTTGGCTCACCGTCAGTGCATATTCCAATTAATGTATACAGTGATATATTTTTATCGTTGAAAAAACCATTTAATTTGGTTGTTTTGTAGTCAGCGGTTTCATGTTCCAGTCTTACGTAACCAATCAATTCAGGTTCTCTCAAAATAACAAGATGAGGTTCTTTTACCATCCTAGTATGATACTTCTCATCAATTTTATCTATCGTTAAAGTATCATCTTTTCTGCCATCGAATGAAAACGCTAACAAATTGGTATCATCTAACCGTTTGCGAAGCACTTCTTGTCTGCATTTCTCTTTTTCTCTGCGAACTTTCGATTTATCCATGATGAGAGGTTTCCCATGCTAATCTTTAATTTTAAAATCTTGCAAAAGAGCGGTTCCCAATGCTGATGCTACTCTGTCAGGCACACCAAATCTGTCACATACCAAGACAAAGTTAAAACAATCGTATCTCTCTGTGTATTGTGAACTTGTGCTTCTATCTATATCTTCTTGAACTTGTGGCGGTGCGTATGTTGAATCATCGGGATCTTGGTATATTGGCATTGATGACATAGACGTTGCTCCTTGCTCTTCAGTTTCCATCATAAATGCATTCATTGTTAGTCTTCTCTGATTATCTTGATCGTGCATGAACTCTTTGAGGCGTTCGGGAACCCAGCCGCATGCACATGGAGCTGCCTTCAAATCGCATTTACATGTTCCAATGTAAAAAATTGTTTCCAGAGATTTTATATACTCTGTAAATTGTTGGGTGTTGTTTCTTCTCTTGATTTGCTCTTGATACTTGTCAAGCAATTTATTACATACACTTTTTTTCAGCATTATTTCCATACCAAGTTTTTCCCAAATTCCAATCAACTTATCTTGTACTTGAATAGTGGATGATTTATGGGAAAACTTTTTTTGTTATGTTTTAGCACGTTCGCTTAAGTAAAAATAATATCTCAAGATATCCAGATGGGTTGGTAAATTAAGATCAGTCAAATCAGTAGACACACCAAAAACAGTAACATCATGCTTGGGTATATGACTCATTGGGTTTTCGATAGTTGTTGATGTAGTTGCTTCATCTTGCGGTGTAGAGGATGGTGGATTCATTGTAAACTTTTTGAGGTAATAAGAATGAAATGGTAATTGTAAAGTAAGACGCGTAGGGTTTCGGCTGTTAAATAGAACTCAGCTCTGGTTGCCCAGAGCTCCTTTATTTATAGCATTCCTTATCCTAATTTATGTATGCACCACATGCTGAGTGCATACACACATCTTAACACTAATCTACTTTACATACCGACAGTATGTACACATATCTTAAGCATAAGTGTTTTCAAGGGCAAACACAATTGTCTATTGTTAATTTAAGATCATTTGCGATCTTCAGGGCAAACATAATTGTTTCTTGTCTATTGTTAGTTTAGGATCATTTGCGTTCTCAAGGGCAGACAATCCTTTACATTGCATACATTAAATACTAAGGTCACTAATCAATATACCCGAAATGAACATTTATTACATTGTTGATAGAAATGGGTATTTGTAAATACATATCTACGTTTAAGACTAGATTCGTATGCGCTGGCGATAATGAACATAAATATTTGAACTATGATATTTGTATCCTTACAAAAATATCTTCTTTAAAATTAATTAATTCCTTTCCTATAACTCACTTAAATTAATTTTTTTCATTTACATATGTTCTGACTAAATAAATTTCTTAAGAGGAAAAATAGATATTATTATAAATAAATAAATAAAAATAAAGAAAAACATAGCAATTTAGCTGATTTTTTCATGTAAATCACCAAAAATGGTGATTTTTTGAAATGATTGTATTGGGAACCCCCCAGGGGAGTTCCGGGGGGTGTGCCACTGGCATGGGTGGATCGGCCGTCCAAAGTTAGTTGGGGTCGGTCATACATTTGGACTCGATTGGAGCACTCTAAATGGGTCAAAGTGGGATTTTTCAAAAATTGCCCCTACCAAAAAGTTCGACCTAAATTGGGGGACATCAAAATTCGTTTTAGAGGTATGGTTCCTTCGGCAAAGTATCTTATTTTGATCCCAGAATATGATTTTCATAGAGCAATGGGCGATTTTTAAATCGACCCGCCCTAATGTATATTATTCGTATTGGGAACACATTTGTCATTACTTTTGCACAAAAATGTAAAGCATTAGATACACCCTTAAAGTATCACTATAGTAAATTACTATTAGATTTTCTAATCGCTAACTGTAGAAACAATTATAAAAGGATATCTAGGTGTAAAAATAATATGAACAAATATATATGTAAATCAGAAAAAAACTGATAATTGCACAATCCAAATATTAAAAAAGAGTTAAGGATTTTGTAATATCATTGCTGAAAATAACAAACCTTTCACATTTATTAGCGATGGAAATAAATTATTAGAGGGAGAACATATAATAAATAATAAAACCATACTTGGAACTAATCCAATACAATTCAAAGATATTGTAGACATTGATGCAGAAATCTACCATAATCAAAATTACGAAATATTAGAATCACATTTGGCAGACAAAATAAAAATATTGGATATCTTAGAAAGTAACTCAAATTATAAATTCGAAAATTTCACACTTTCCTAATACCATTTGAAGAATATCCTCTAAGGACTTCTTTTATAACTATCATGGTAATTTGTATCCTTGGAATAACCACATATATATCATTGAAATTAAATATTGAAACATACCTACGTTTCAATCACTGCTATACTTATTCCAATATAAATATTTCTGCATTTTTGTTTAACGTTGGTAGGGATTAGAGAGTCGATTGATTCATTCCTCATTTCTCATATATAAATATAATAGTGAAACTCGTATGTTAGGTCTCTTACTTCTTCAAGGTGTGTTCCAAAGTAAACATTTATACAAAATAGTCCCTTCTGCTTCAATATAGCTTTTTGCTCGGTCCAAAAGCGTGTCGAACGAGTGTTTTAGCTCGTTGGCCGGTATGGCCCCCAGTATGCCCGTGCAAGCATTTTGAATGGCCTCTACGTCTGCATAACGCTTTCCTTTCATAAGCAAGTGCATTTTTCCGAAAAGGAGGAAGTCGCACGGTGCCATATCAAGAGAATACGGGGAGTGATTAATGGTCAAAATGTGATTTCATAGAGCGTATGTAATAAGAAATCTATGAAAATTCCATATAGCTTTACTTAAAAAGCCGAATATCTCGAGAAGTATTAATGATAGCGATTTTGACCTCCGATCTTTTTTATAACAAATATAATAAAATTTTCTACAAGTTTGTCATGAACATTTTTTATATAGCTCTTGTCATTTACGAGATATATACAAAAAAAATGGAATTTCGTGAAAAAGTCAGGTTTAGAGCCCCGTATTACCTCGTTGGTGAGAGTTACGACTTCGTTGCACTGGGCACTTTTGTAGAGTGAACAATTCTGAGAAATATGCGTCTAAAGTCAAAGCGATGCCATAAAATACCTCTGATCTGTAGGAATTTTAAGATAAAAACTCACAATTGTAGTGTATTTTCTATGGAAAATTTTTACAGGCCTTGGTCCAGTTCTTAATGTTAATATTAAAAGCTAAAATTTTCAGGGAATTTCCAAGGAAATTTTGTGACGATACTGAAAAATATTAACAGTTAAACAAAAACACCCTAATATACATACCTTTATACTAGTATATACATATGTACAACGTACGCATTATTATAAAATACATTTTTGGTAAAGTATGGGACTACAGTTATTGAAACTTTTAATAATTTTGATTAATAACTAATAGATAGTGATCCTGTTTGCCCGATACAACGGCCTTCTTCATCAAATGTCGCTATGTTAGTCTCCACAATATATTGCAGAGGACTCCGTTGCCATCGTTTTGAATGGGATAGGGCTCTGTAATGAAATATAAAAAATGGATTTTAATATTATAATTGTGCTTAAAATATATCCAAATCTAACAAAATTTTTATATAAATTATTACTAAAATATCATATGAATATAAATATCATTTGAGTCGTCTTGGTAGTCTATCTCTAGAAGTTAACAGTGCTACTTCTTCCGCAATTTTGATATTTCTGCGTTAACCTAGTTTACGTTCTATTGTTGTAATACTATGTCGGACAATGAAAACATGTTTTCGTGGTAAAAACTGGTTTTCGCCTTAAAACTGGTGTTTTCATATATGTAAAATTTATCAAACGAAAACACATTGAAAACCAGTTGCCGCTGAAAACTGCTTGAAAACTTACATTCCACTCATTATAATCGGTACCTGCTCTAGTTTAACCGATTGTATTGGAAGACATACATATTTTGCCGGCCCTAAATTGTCACTTAGTCATGTTGTCCGAGTGAACGAAAACACTCCAGCTTTGAAAGTATTCGACGCTGTACCTGCCGGGGGAAGCAGAGGAAGAGGAGACCTCCACTCCGTTGGAAGGACCAGGTGGAAAGCACCTGGCTACGCTTGGAATATCCAATTGGCACCACGTAGAGAAAAAAAGATACGACTGGCGCGCTGTTGTTAACTCGGCTGTAATCGCGTTAGCAGTGTCTACGCCAATTAAGAAGAAGAAATTGCCACTTGATGTTTGTTTACATTCCATATATACAAATACAGCTGTCACTTGATATTGTCATATTAGGGGGATCCTCTTGCTCTTGCAAAACCCATGCACAGTGCACGAATTGCAGAATTTTCTTCTTGGTGCAAGAGCACAACAACAAACATACACAGCAAATTATTTGCAATGGCTGTAAAATATGTCAGATCAAAACTCATGTTTATTTTCGTGCAATGACACGTAAAAATATAATTGCAACCCTGTTTTAGCTGTAATTTTACTTAAAGACATATTTCATCGTTAAACTGTTGAGGGAAGTAAGTTTTAAATAGATTTTTATAATTTCTACTTAAATTATAAACATTTATCTCAGTTTTTTGTTAAGGATGTATGCAAAAGAAGAATTTACAATAGTCATTCTCAATAAATTGATCGAATTAGCCATTCATATATTACTAGATTCTGCAATGGGTGCTCTCTTGGCCATGTATATTTCGGTATAGGATTTTTGCATTTTATGTCATCGTGCAATCTTGCAAGAGCAAGAGAATCCCCCTGTTGACATTGAAAAATGAAAAAGCAAAAATACAAAAAAAGATATTTGTGGAGTGTTCGGCCCGAACGACTTAGATTCCACAACCCACAAATGTGTTTTCAAGATGTCTTCAATGTGTACAAAGAACATAGTGTAAGACATTTTATTATACATATGTATGTGTTAGTACATCCTCAGAGTCGTGCACCATAGCTCCATATCGGTCTTAGCATTTGTTTATAGATAAGTAACTTATTTTCAATCGATAACACTGATTTCTTACCAATTAAGATTGTTGAGTCGCATGTCTAGCGCATGAGCTTTCCACCGTAGCTTAGAGTCAAGTGTCATTTATGTGTTTTTTAGCGGAATTAAAGTATGGTATTCGTGCACCTTCTATGAAAATTGGTAAGTGCTGTATCTTGATGTACGTGAAAGCCATAGCCATATTTTTGTGCATTGTTGGACTTTATTTACAGCTTTTTGGAGATTAGTGGTTGACTCGTGTTCACCATGAGCAAGCAATACCTTATCATCAGTTAAAGAAATAAGAAGTTTTTTTCTTGAGCATTTACCTGAGGGCTGGAACCTAACCTTTAATTTGAAACTAGGGACTTTATAAATACGATTTTATAATATCATAATACGGTTTCGGTAAAATGAATTCAAGAGCAGTCAATTTCGAGAGCAGTCCTTTATAATAAACTTTATCGAACGCTTTTGCAAGATGCAAAAACACTGTAGAACCGAATTATTTCCTGATACGCTGGAATTATGAGAATTTTGTCAAAAAGCTTAGATATTATTCGTAGAAGTGATATTCGCCTGTAAGAAGATACATCATATATCAGTTTTCTTTTTTTTGAATCATAATAACTTCAGCAATTTTTCAATAAGTTGGCACGTATTTAATGTGAAAATATGCGTCAATAATGTTGGAAATTTTTACTATATTTATTGGACGAAACTGTTTTAGAACTTCGGCAGTAAGCAGTAACCGGCGAATTTTTTGTTTTTCTTATTTTTGATTTCTTCATTCAGATCACGAAAATACGTCCCCTTTTTGAATTATCTCTGGCTCAACTATCAACACTTAGTTTAATGACACATACTTGAGTTTGTAATCTTGAATGAAGATCTTTAAAATCTTTATTTAAAATACATTTATCAGCTGGGCAACGAGTTTGATGACACTTATGCCGTAATATTCTCTTTAATTTAATTCATTCTCATATTTCATTAGGATATTGACAGTTTACAGCAATTTTCTTTAATTCCAGTACGACCATCACCCATCGTATTACGGGATGAAAATAATTTTTATATACAACTAGCTGACCCCGCAGCCACTGTCCTGCGTGAAATTATGTATTTTGAAATGAAAAGAACGTTAAATTTATCATTTCATTTTTTTTTTTTTTTTTTTCAATGTAACGCATCTTCATAAACAACATTTTTTGGTTTCTGTTCCGGATGGAAGATGGTAAGTCGATAAGGGGAAGATGTAATTTGGAAGGGAATCGATATCGAACCACCCGAAGTATCAACCGAAATTGTACCATTTCCAATTTTTAGCGAAGACGATGTAAAATGTCTGTGGCAATGTCCATGTTTTTATCGAAAAGTATGCGAACTTCATTTTCATTCCAGTGATTGCACACATCGAACAATTCACAGTAAGCAATGACTCAAATAAAGTTGAACCGTGTACATTAATCAATAGCAACCAAAGAAACAATTGTCGTTTTTCGGGTTGATTGTGTAAATTCGTTCGAAGGCATTAGTTGAGAACACACCTGGATGTCAAACTACTGGTTGGCCGTGCTTTCTGCGTAACTATTTCTTCGACGATGCATTCCATGAATAATATCAAGGTAATTCCGAATAGAGCAATGTTCTTACAAACGGATCACTGACGATAGTTAAGAAAAAACTCGTCAATGTTAATTTTGTTGCTCGCAATGTTTCCACTGGCTATACCGTATTCTCTTTGTTGAAATACACTCTTTGACCATATTCCAAATTAACTGCGAGACGCACAACAGTCGGAAAACGTTCATGAAGTGCAAAAGTAAATATCCTACAAAGCGCTTTATTGCAGTTCACGTATCGACCAAATCGTTCAAGACCAATTACCGCCATGTTGCTTTCTTTGGTGACGTACGTGCAAACGTATTTTATCGATTTCACCAAACTGCAGTACTAAACACTGATATCAGTTTTGAATATGAATTAAACTGATAAGTAAGATCCATGTGTTGTCAACTTCGATATTCATTCTTCCAAGTTGAATGCTGAATGTTCTGTTATCTGGTGAATGACACCGACAGAGTTGATATCCATCATTTCCAGTTTGTGTTTCCGAAAGAAAAGCACATGGATAGTGCTTCGTGCAGTTATTGTCAGACATACAAACCGAAAAGGGATTCTAGTGTCCGCAAGGTCCATGCACCGTATTGGTTTCCACCACTTCATATACTACTGGATCTTTCTCTACATCAGGAATTTCCCGAGAAATGATTTCATCAATTTGGTCTGGTGTAACCATCATCCAAAGAAGAATGTGTGCGTGCGGAAAACCTCTATTTTGCCACTCAACAGAGTACATCTAGCATCCAACAGCACCACATATACGTTGCTTCAAGACAAAGTCAATCAAACATCGTAACTGTTGTTTGAAAATTCGTGCTGTGACATCGTGACAATTGCTTGCTGATTGACCGCGATCCATAATTCCGAACGTATGTCACCGCATCTTGGGAGTACTTCTTGCCTTGCCTTGCCTTGGGCTGCCATACTTTGTGTGAAACACACGTAAAGTTTTCACTAAATAATTTTCAATAATTTTTCTTTTGAATAGCCGGAATAAAAAAGCAAGCGACCGAAATTGAACTATTCAAATAATTTACAAATCAAAATATTGAAAAACGAAACAAACAAAAATTACAAAAAAAAAAAAATTTTATGGAAAAAAGTTACCTTTTGGAATTATCCAATTTGCCGATTGTAAAAAAGTATACGAAATTCTAGGTTGGTAAAAACAAATGCCGTTTGTATTTTAACAATCTCCTAAATGGAGTTAAAATCTTTGTATTTATAAATTTTAAATTTTACACAATTTAAGGTTAATAACAATAAGTGTCGATGAATGGGGCGGCGAGAATTCTGTTTCGACTAGCTGGAGCTGGCGATCGAATTCTCGCGGATGGAGGTCGAAAAGTATAATCGCGGTAGAGTAGCGAGGTGTTGACTCGGCGCAGTGTCTCAGCGAATGAAGCTGGTCGAATTGCTGACGTGCGAATTGTATAAATCGAATGTCCGCCATCCTTTTGCTTAGCCTTTTTGTTATGTGGGTTGATTGATTTGGATTTGTGTTGAGTTGTGTTGAGTGGTATCAGCTGTGGTGAATTGCGCTGTAGCATTAGGATGCACCAGTTTTACTGGGTAGAGGGGGTGGATGCTTAACTCATTTAAACACCGATTTTTCATGAAAAGTATAAGGTATTTTTATTTCTAAACCTTCCTTGATCCACAACGAACAACCTCTGAAAATTTCATCAATATTGGTTCTTTAGCGTTACTAACGACCAAACATTCATTCGTTTGTATGAGAAAAAGAAAAGGGCTGCTTTTAGGGGTTTTCCGGCAATTATTCGAATTTTTTTGTCTGTCCCTGAACCTCAACGAACATTTTAAAAAAAGAATTATCAAATTTTGTTCAGTCGTATGAAAGTTATGAGCGTACATACGTTTTGACGATTCATTTTTATTTATATATGTAGATTTATTACATTAAAATATTAATTTCGAGGAGGTTGACTAGAAATTGTGATGCTAAGTATAATTAATTAATAATTAAAAAGAGATTTATTTTTTAACATTACACGCACTCTCTTACGCAATAAACTGTAGACTAATCGAAAGTATATAGCTTATAGAATTTGCAAACACTGGGTTGTCTTTTTTTTCCCAATGCCCTTATTAGGTAGGCAGGTACATACGAAAAAATTGACAATAGTGATTTGCAACTATCCACTTACGCAATAAACCTTGTATCAAAATAGAGATAATTTTATTGCGAGGATAATGGTATAAGTTTGGCTGCGAAAAATTGGTGCTGAATCCCGGTTGTCGATTTTTAAAAAACGACATATTCGTGCGGCTGAATACGTGCCAAAGAGAGGTCCAAGGAACGTATCCAGTGCCATAGAAAAGGACGCAACATTGCAGCTGTGTGTCGCTCCTTCGTCGAAAGAAAGAGAGTGCGCTTGCTTTTTGATCATGAAATTGAGAAAGATAGCGATAGACTGTAGTAAGTGCTGAGCATTATCTCGGAGCAACTGGCAATGCATTTTTATTAATCAATTTATGTATGGAAACCTATCTGATTTCACAATATATCTTCAAAACTGGATTGAAACGGGTCAATCCTTCCCTGCTTATATAAAACTTTTCGAACTTTCAGGTAACCTTATGCTGGATATATTGGCCAATATTTGAGTTATCTCAATGAAAGTTACCGAACGTGTTTTACTCATAAGAGTATATCTTTATCTTTGTGCCAAAAATTTATACAATTGGACGAAAACTTGATCTATTACCTATTACCAGGATTTTTGAACATCCAGCTGACTTTTCTCCTGAGGAACCTTTTTTTTTGAGTATGTGGCATGATAAAAGTTAATAGATAAAATCGGGTCGATACCTCCCCAACTCTATATACATCTATAATATATATTTTATACATATATATATTTTAAATTTATTTTCACTACTTTTCCTGTTAATTAACTGTTCTTTATTATTTTATTTGATTGACTTATATGTTTTTCACTTCAAAATATATATTGTATAAGATATTCGGTAACACTTATTTAAGGTGAACAAAAATGTTTTCGAATCTATTTTATTAAAAATGGAACACTGGTACTACAAAACGTTTGCCTTCAAACGGAATTGATTAATAACTAATAGATAGTGATCCTGTTTGCCCGATACAACGGCCTTCTTCATCAAATGTCGCTAATGTTAGTCTCCACAATTTATTGCACAGAACTCCGTTGCCATTGTTTTGAATGGGATAGGGCTCTGTAATGAAATATAAAAAATGGATTTTAATTCTTAAAATTGTGCTTAAAATATATCCAAATCTATATTTATATATTTATATTTTTTATAAATTATATTATATATATATTTAAATAAATTATTACTAAAATATCATATGAATATAAATATCATTTGAGTCGTCTCTAGAAGTTACAGCGCTACTTCTTCCGCAATTTTTGATATTTCTGGGTCAACCTAGTTTGCGCCTAGCTCTATATCATAACCTTGTCTCAGTACTTTGTTTTGGAATTGTTGTAATACTATGTTCGGACCGACAATGAAAACATGTTTTGGTGGGAAGATTTCGAAGATTTATTCCACTTTAACAATATTAAACTATTGTTTTTTGCGCGATTAGATATTTTTCATAGTTTATATTTTACAAGAGGACCCGTCCACGCTTTACTGGGGGTCATATAGATGGTAGTAGTAGTATCCATCTATATGATTTCTATTAGTTAGATTATAACTATTAGTTAATGAGATATAGCATTTTTGTGAAGCAACTTGTGTTAGTTTACAAAAAAATGGACAATAACGCATTTCGTGTGTTAATCAAGCATTGTATTTTGGGGAAAAAATACTGTTGAATTTGAGCTCTGCACCAGGAAAATCAACCTTTGTAAAGAAATTTGCTCAGTTGGAAAGAAGCGAAATGAGCACCGAAGACAATGAAAGCAGTGAACGCTCTAAAGAGGCGAAAATCCTGTGCAAGTTGAGTGTCGCGGAAGTTCATAATCGAAAAAAATAACGAACTGCTGATTCTAGGGAGTGTGTGAGTGCTCTTTAATTGTCATAAAGTCGGTATGTGACAACCGAAACATGGTCTAATCGACAATCAGCCTAGGGTACTGCACATAGTGAACCAGTCCTCCAACGTTGAATGACGAAAACGTCGGCTGGCGAGATTACGGCATGAGTCTTTTGGGAGGCACGTGGTATAATATTCATCTACTGATTGCTGAGCCAGATATAATCTATTCCACTATGCATTTGGTTGCAGTTCTATTACTATCTACTATTTCAAATATTTAGCAATTGTGTTATTTTTGAGGAAGGATCAGTTTGAAATAGTGCGCATATACTTCATCGCTTTCGTTTAAATATTCCTCGCTAGAAAGCTCCGATAATAAACACGTCCGATCGCTGCTAAATTCAAAGTGCTAAAAGGAGAACCCCGAACTTCGATGCGCTATTTATAGGCACGCTTTCGCCGCACCGGGCGGCCGGTACCGCCGCAAACGCTAAATCAGATGCTCTAAAGGACTATATACTACTGAGTCCAAAAAATAAGGTTGCATTTGAATTTAAACTGCGCGCGTCGAGGGATTTGGAGAATTATTTTTTTTAGGTTGGTAGTACTGTCAGTCACATTTATGTCAAATTTCACGTCAAAATATTCATTAGTGTTTGAGATACGTGTCGTTTTGTGAGCTTCTAAAAGTGAGTTTTTCGTTTTTTGCGATGTCGAAATTTGTTGAGCAAAGAATTTGCATTAAACTTTGTTTACGGAATCAATTTTCTGCTGCGGATACGTTGAGGATGGTGCAGAAAGCCTTTGGTGATGAGGCTATATCTAAAAAAAATGTTTACAAGTGGTATAGTGAGTTCCAAGCCGGCCGTGAACGTGACGAAGACGAAGAGCGTCCAGGGCGACCGTCAACCTCAACCGACGAAGCTCACGTTCAACAAATCAAAGATTTGGTGTTGAAAAACCGTCGGTTAACAATAAGAGACCTTGCTGATGAAGTTGGCATATCGACAGGCTCAGCCAATACCATTTTGAGGGATGTTTTGGTCCTCAAGCGCGTCAAATATCGACTGGTACCGAAAACATTGAATCTTTTGGAAAACAGGCGTCGCGTTGAAGTGTGTGAAACGATGCTTTCCGACTACCAGAGTGTCATGAAATGCATTATAACTGGCGATGAGACTTGGATCTATGCTTACGACCCCGAAACAATCGATCAATCGAGCGAACATCGTGCTAAAAGAGAGCCGAAACCAAAACATTAGCGCCAAAGTCGCTCAAAAATCAAGGTCAGTCAATATTTTCTTCGATTATCGTGGTGTTGTGCATTATGAATTCCTTCCAATCGGTCAAACAGTCAACAAGGAATATTATTTGAACGTTATGCGTCGATTGCGTAACGCTATCCTCCTAAAAAGGCCGGAATTGTGGAAAGACAATTCTTGGTTTTTACACCACGATAATACACCATCCCATACTGCCCTCGTAATTCGTGATCATTTCGCCAAAAACTCAACCCATATCGTTCCGCAACCACCGTATTCACCTGATCTGGCACCGTGCGACTTCTGGCTGTTCACCAAGCACAAAAGATCGCTCCGGGGCCACCGTTTTTTATACGATAGAGGAGATTCAAGCCGCAGCGAAGACGGAACTGAAGGCCATCCCGGAAAGTGACTACAACCACTGTTTCGAAGATTGGGAAATCCGTTGGCATAAGTACATTGCATCGGGAGGGGATTACTTTGAAGGGGATGAAATTGATTTGGAAGAATAAATAAAGAATTTTCAAAATAATACTTATTTCTTGGGCACAGTACTACATATATGTAATTGTGATTTGAAAATATCTTATCTAAAAAAAATGTATTTAGGGAGTTTCCCTCAACGTATGGTCACTATAATTGGCCTACTGGGTGTACTATTCGTAACACCATCATCCACCTTGAGACCCAGCATTATTGGATAATATTCAAAATATATGGATGACAGGATTTGGGACGAAGAGCAACCTGAAGAAGGGCCATATTTCTTCAAAAATGATGACGGGGAGAACGTAACCTTCAATGGTGACCGTTTTCGCGCCATAATAACAGACTAATTGTTGCCTGAAATTGAAGCTCTTGATCTCGGCGGCATTTGGCTTCAACTAGACAGCACCACTTTCCACACATCACTTCAATCAATGGATTTATTGAGAATACATTTAGGTGAGCAAATAATTTCACGTTTTGGGTCGGTCGAATGGCCACAAAGATCATATGAGATCACACTGTTAGACTTTTTCCTGTGGGGATATGTAAAGCTAAAGTCTATGCGTAAGTCTTGTTTCAACTTAGGCTTTGGAGTAAAACTAATGCGTATCATTTGCCAATTACTAGTCGAAATGATCGAACGAGTTATTGAAAATAGAATCAAAGGATAGGTTATCTGAGACGAAGCCGGGGCCAATATTTGAAAGAGATAATCTTCAAAAAATAAATGCCAAAAAATTTTCTTTCGAATGATAATAAGCATTGTTAAAATGAGTTAAGCCTCCCTCCTCACTCAACCTGGGAAAAACTGGCGCAGCCTAATACGCCAGCGCAATTCACAGTAGCTTTTGACACTTCACCGCAACTCCCTACACCTGTGTTACTACCCATTAAATAAATAAGATTCCATTCGTTTACAAACTGCGACGCGTCGACACCTTTCGCCAGTACTTACAATCAACAACATTCGACCATCTACAATTTATTCTAAGCAATTCGACACACACTCATCGCTGAGACACTGCGCCGCGTCAACACCTCTACTCAACCGCGATTATACCTTTCGACTTCCATCCGTAAAAACTCGACTTGCTCCAGCAAGTCGGAACAGGATTCTCGCGCCCCGTGTGTCGACACCTATTTTAATAAAATCAAAATTTATAGCATTTATAATAAGATAAGATAATATATAAGTGCAGTGACCCAAACAGGACAAAACAAAAAAAAAAAAAAACAAAAATACCCATATACAAGTACATACATATATTTGTACATATGTACCTATGTAAATATACAGGGTAGGCCATTTAAAGTTGACCCATCTGGCAACGCTGTAACTTTTAACAGCGCTGACAAATCGGCTAATGTCATACCGCGTTAGAAGCGTCATTCGAAGACAATTTATACCATGGAACAGTACACTCCAAAAGAACGCGCTGAAATTGTTCAGCTTTATATTCAAAATAACTTTTCAATTGTGTTAACTCAACGTGCGTTTCGCAAAAAAAATAAAGTGAAAAGTGCTCCAGTTAAGAACACAATTAAGTCTTTATACGCAAAATTTGTGAACACCGGTAATCTCAGTAATGCCAGTCATGCATCCAGACAACGCACTAGACGTTCTGATGAAAATATCGAAGCTGTACGAGCCAGTATTGAGGAGACTCCATCGACATCGAGTTATCGCCGCTCTCAGGAATTAGACATCTCTCGCACCACTCTCCGACGCATAATTCATAAAGATTTGAAGATGTTTCCATATAAAATTCAAATGGCACAAAAACTAAACCCAGCTGATTATCCGCGACGCCTTAATTTTGGCAAATGGGCCAATGGGTCAACTTTAAATGGCCTACCCTGTATAAAGATTCACGGTGGGTAACAGGAATGGTGAAGTGACAAATATCAATAAAAAACAACATATTAAAAGTGCGTACCAACAAAAACAAAAATTTTATAAAAAAAAACAGTGGAAATCATCAAACTAAAAGTACATCAACAAAAAGTACCCATAAACAATAATACGCAAAAGGAGCCAGGCAGCCGGAAGACCGTGGAAGAAAAACATAGGAATTGGCAAGGAAAAGGAGCATATACGTACATACTATACATACGTTAATCTGAAATCAAAGTGAGCGAATTAATTTCATTTCATATTTAGTGTATCCACATACATACATCTAATATATAAAATTCTCGTGTCACGGTGTACGTTATTGAACTCCTCTGAAACCGCTCGACCGATTTTCGTGAAACTTAGCGTGCATATCGACTAGGGTGGAGAATCGGACAACATCTATTTTTCATCCTCCTAAATGTTAAGGGTGGTCCACCCCTACATTTTTTTAACTTTCCGCGAAGAAAATTAAAATTTTTTTTCTGACACTGCCGAAAATAGTAACTCTGTTATCTTACCATCATCGTACGTAGGTAGTCCACGTCACATGCAAGAATACATTCAGGATGCCATGACTTTCGTGCGTGAATATGGACGACCGTGTCTTTTCATCACTTTTACATGTAATCCAAAATGGCAGGAAATTATATCGTTGCTATTACCAGGACAAAATGCAACAAATCGTCATGATATTACAGCACGTGTGTTTAAACAAAAATTTAAGTCCTTAATCAACTTTATCACAAAATTGCATGTATTTGGCTCCACACGTTGTTGGATGTATTCAGTTGAATGGCAAAAGCGTGGATTACCTCATGCTCACATTTTAATTTGGTTGGTCGACAAAATACGTGCTGAAAACATCGACAGTTTGATTTCTGCAGAGATTCCAGATCCGTCTATTGATCAATTACTGTTTGATATTGTTACTGCAAACATGATTCATGGTCCGTGCGGAAAATAAAAAATGAATAATAATACTAAATAAAGATGCATGCCTTGCTCTAGGCTTACTAGAAGATGACAGTCATTGGGACAGTACGCTTGCTGAAGCAACATTAAACTGCACAGGATCACAAATTCGTCTACTATTTGCTATAGTACTGACTACATGTTTCCCGGCCCGAGCCCAAATGTTGTGGGATAATCACAAAGATTCAATGACTGATGATATATTGTATCGACATCGTACAAGGTGCAATGATCTAACGATATCATTCAGTGATGCAATGTACAATGAAGCATTGATAGCTATCGAGGATCTTTGCATTGCTATTGCGAATTTGAATCTGATTTACTCAACACAGATATCAATTGTGAACTACAGTACGATACTGTAGAAATGGCAGGCATTGTTAGTCGCAATGTTCCACTACTAAATGATGAACAAAAAATTATTCACGACCGCATCATGCTGGCAGTATCCGCAGGACAAGGAGGATTTTTTTTTTTGGATGCACCAGGTGGAACTGGCAAAACATTCCTTATTTCGTTACTTCTGATCGAGATACGATCAAAAAATGACATCGCATTGGCCGTTGCATCTTCTAGCATTGCAGCAACTTTATTAGATGGAGGCAGAACAGCTCATTCAGCATTTAAGCTGCCGTTGAACATTCAAAATAATCCAGATGCAGTGTGCAACATAAAAAAACATGGCCATAGTGCTGAAACAATGTAAAATTATTATTTGGGATGAATGCACTATGGCACACAAACATTCGCTTGAGGCATTAGATAGGGCATTAAAGGATATAAAAAACAATGATAAACTATTTGGCGGCACTTTGTTACTCCTTTCTGGTGATTTTAGACAAAGACTTCCCGTTATTCCACTTTCAACGTACGCTGATGAAATTAATGCTTGCTTAAAATCATCGCGACTATGGCGTAATGTTGAAAAAGTACAACTGACAGTGAACATGCGCGTTCATATGCTTCAGGATCCATCCGCCGAAAATTTCTCTAAACAACTGTTAGATATTGGTGATGGGAAAGTTGATGAACCTGAAAATACTGGATGCATCAAATTACAGACGGACTTCTGCACAATCATCGACTCGCAAAATACTCTCATCGATCACATATTTCCCGACGTACACACAATATGCAAATCGTAAGTGGCTGGCAGAAAGAGCGATTTTGGCAGCTAAAAATGTGGACGTCAATGGGTTAAATTTAAAGATTCAACAGTTGTTGCCTGGGGACTTGGTGTCATACAAATCTATCGATGCAGTTTGCGATACCAACAAGACTGTGAATTATCCAATTGAGTTTTTAAATTCATTGGATTTGCCAGGCATGCCACCACATCATTTAAAATTGAAGGTTGGATCTCCGATTATTCTGCTTCGCAATTTAAACCCACCACGGCTGTGTAATGGCACACGGTTAGTCATTAAAAAATTAATGAAAAACGTCATTGAAGCCATCATCTTGAATGGCAAGTATGATTAGTACAGATGTGCCAATTGAATTCAAACGCACTCAATTCCCCATTAGATTGGCATTCGCTATGACGATCAATAAGTCACAAGGCCAGACATTGTCTGTATGTGGCTTAGATTTGGAAACACCATGCTTTTCCCACGGACAACTATATGTGGCATGTTCTCGCGTAGGAAAACCCTCCAGTTTGTTTGTGTTGGCTAAAGACGGACTAACCAAGAATATTATACACTCTATTGCACTGAGAGATTAATTTTTTTTTTTTTAATAATTGATAGGATAATATGAATAATTATTTTTGATACATAGAAAGCTATTAAAAATTGTAATTTAAAATATATTCGCTACTTTAATAAGAATTAATTTATTAACTTAAATAAAGCATACTTTCATTGTTTATAATGCTTTCGATTATAAGTACATCCCCGCACACTTAGTAGTAGATAGTTATTTTTATTGAACTAAAAAAATGTTTCCTAGAAATAATATACATGGCAAAACAACGTTTGCCGGGTCAGCTAGTATATATATTTTTTTATTTCTTTGTTCATTAGTTGCGGTTAGGTTTCGATTTTATCTGCGGTTGGCAAAAAGCATAATTTAGCGAGCGGTCTAGTTAGCGTTCCCGATTGTGTACGGAGATCGACTACACGAATATGACCGTCGGAGCCGTAATAGAGCTACTCTATGCGGGCAAGCCGCCATTCGATAGGGGGGAGGCAATCGTCATTGATTAAGACACAATCTCCAAGCTTAGGCGCATTTCCTATGATTTTCCATCGGTACCTTCTGTGGAGGTCCTTTAAATAATCATATTTCCATCGGCGACTGAAGTCATGATGAAGAATCTTAATTCTTTCCCAACGGTTTAATAAGGAGAGCGACTCCACGCCTGGCTCAGGTGTGGCCAGGATGGGTGCTCCTTTAAAAAAATGCCCTGGCGTGAAGGCAGTAAAGTATGAAGGGTCTTGCGATAGTGCAGCGAGAGGCCGTGAGTTAAGAACGGCTTCAATTCTAGTATACATATATGTTTTAAGATACGGTCTTCCTTGTTAATATTTAGCGAAAATCAGTACCCCAACTATGTTGTAAAATTCAAATTTAGTCAAGTAAATATGTATTCTATACCATTTCATATTCACATATGTACATGTACAGTATATACATATATATAAAACTAGCTGACCCCGCAGCCGTTGCCCTGCGTGAATTTATGTGTTTTGAAATGAAAAGAAAGTTAAATTTATATTGTGTGGAAAATCATTTATTTTTTTAATGTAGCGCGGCTTGATAAACAAATTTTTTTATTTTCTGTTCTGATGCGTAAATATACAGAGAAGATGGGTTTCCAACTCGTGAACACGCCACGTATATCTGGTCGTGTGAAAGACATGGCTTTTCTAGATTTATGCCACACTTCTATCTATCCTTTTGTCCTGTTGTTGCGGAGCGATATGGGTTGAGTTTTTGGCGAAATGATCACGAATTACGAGGGCAGTATGGGATGGTGTATTATCGTGGTGGAAAAACCAAGAATTGTCTTTCCACAATTCCGGCCTTTTTAGGCAGATAGCGTTACGCAAACGACGCATAACGTTCAAATAATATTCCTTGTTGACTGTTTGACCGGTTGGAGGGACTTCGTAATGCACAACACCACGATATTCGAAGAAAACAGTCAACATGATCTTGATTTTTGAGCGACTTTGGCTGGATTTTTTTGGTCTCGGCTCTCTTTTGGCACGATATTCGCTCGATTGAGCGGTTGTTTCGGGGTCGTAAGCATAGATCCAAGTCTCATCGTCAGTTATAATGCATTTCATGACACTCTGGTAGTTGGAAAGCATCGTTTCACACACTTCAACGCGACGCCTTTTTTCCAAAAGATTCAATGTTTTCGGTACTAGTCTAGATTTGACGCGCTTGAGGACCAAGACATCCTTCAAAATGGTATTGGCTGAGCCTTTCGATATGCCAACTTCATCAGCAAGGTCTCTTATTGTTAATCGACGGTTTTTCAACACCAAATCTTTGATTGAACGTGAGCTTCATCGGTTGAGGTTGATGGTCGCTCTAGACGCTCTTTGTCCTCGACACGTTCACGGCTATCCGCAGCAGAAAATTGATTCTGTAAAGGAAATTTAATGCAAATTCTTTGCTCAACAAATTTCGACATCGCAAAAAACGAAAAACTCGCTTTTCGCAGCTCACAAAACGACATGTATCTCAAACACGAAAAAATATTTTTACATGAAATTTGACATAAATGTGACTGACAGTACTACCAACCTAAAAAAAAATAATTCTCCAAATCCTTCGACGCGCGCAGTTTAAATTGAAATGTCACCCTATTTTTGGGCACAGTAGTACATATATACATACAAACACAAGTGCATAGGCAACATACCCGCACATTACTCATTTCGTTTGCGCTCTTTTCACAGTGCTAAAATATGTACATATGAACATTTATGTATGACTACAATAATATATAGTATAATCCGACTAGCTCTTACCCTACACTAGGTAGGGACAAATTATTAAAAAAAAAAAAAAAAAAAAATTAAGTAATCTTAAAATTCCAACACAGTAATTTTAAAATTCACTTACGATTCGGCGGTAAAGTGAAATAAAATTTCCTTATTTTTAGCTATCAAATCACGATTAAATATAAACTGTGGGCGCACATATTCAAATATTCAAAGTCCGCATTGGCTACTATCCGGCAATATCCCATGTTCTTTGGCAAACAAAAACAAGCAGGATTGCTTACAAAAAGCGAATTGATCTCCTCAGCGAGCTCTCAATTGCGCAAAACATAAGTACCTTCATAAGCACATACATACATACATACAAGTCCAAGTATTAGGGTGTACCCAAGACGTAAAAGGTGTTTATAAATTAAAAGTGCGGATATTTGCAAACTTAAAACTAAAATTAAATAAATAAATATTATTATTTTGCAATGCACAGAAACGGTAATAATAACACGAAATAACATATTCGTTTGTTAGCAACCTAAATTGAAAATAAAAATATTTAACTAAAAAAGTTTCATCTCAATTTCATTATTCAAATCAGTTTACTCTGAGAAAAATTAAATTCGTTTGAGAAATATTTTAATATGCAATATATCAAAAATGGTTCAAAATTACACAAATCAAAATACACCTGCGGGAGCTACACGCTCAAAACAGGTTGTTAAATTTATTTCACTAAGTGACAGTTTAATAAGATACTGCACTAGATTTGCCTCCTCACCGATTCGCGAAAACTCTGAATCGTTATTAGAAATCAAAAATCAAAATCTTACAAATTTTTGGACTCGCTTCCAAGCGGGTCATGACGCCATTCTAGATTCTTACGATTCAGATACACACAATTTCAAATCCTCGGCTTACGCAATATACGGAAACTGCTTAAACTAGTTGGAAGAAATATGATCTCCGATCAACTAAAGCTCATTCAAGCAATTGCACCTACTCCCCACAGTAGAGTAGAGCTGCCACAAATAGAGAGTCAAAAGGCAAGTTCAGGCATCCACCTCTAGGTGCCCGCATGCGACACAGAAACATTCTATGGAGGTTATGAGGAATGGCCGTCCTTCCGGGACATGTTCACAGCCGTTTACATCAACCTCTTGGCTTGTACAGCCAATAACTTACCAAAACCAAACCATATAATATAGCTTAATTCTGCGATTCCCAACACTAGGGACCCTCCAGAATAGAAAAGCCCTCCTTCCCAGAAGGAGTAATAAAAACAATAATAATCCTATTCATAAATAAGGGCTCGTACATCCGATAACTTAATACACATCATATATAATATTTGCTTAATCCTGCGAATCCTACGGGACCCTCCAGGGTAGAAAAGCTCTCCTTCCTAGAAGGAGTAACTAAAATAAATAAAAATAAAACAAATTAGATTCGAAAGATCAGTCAAAATTCAAGCCCAACTTTTAAACATATTTAAGAAATATGGCTAATCCTTCAAACCTCGTCCGACCACCCGTGCTCAGCACACTCCCTCCTCAACCAGCTCCTACCACCTCGAACACATTTAACATGGACCAACTGACGAATATAATAACATGGGTTGTAAAAAACATTTTTAAACAAGAAGGGCGAAACCTAGTTCAAGCCGCTCTCAATCCAAATGCGAATTTCTCAGATTTTTCCGATATTTCAATTGACTCTAACTTCGCAAATAACGTTAGCGAATTAGACAAGATACCGGACGTAGTGAGATGTCTCCGGGAATTCTCGGGAAACCCAGGGGAGTTCAACTCCTGGAAGAAGAGCGTAGATCGGATTCTCCAGATCTACGAACCACAAAGAGGAACCCCCAAGTATTATGGGATCCTCAATGTCATTCGCAATAAGATTGTAGGCAATGCCGACATTGCTTTGGAGTCGTACAATACTCCGCTCGACTGGAAGGCCATCACCAGATGCCTGACGCTTCACTACGCAGATAAGCGCGATTTGGGTACACTAGAGTACCAAATGACTTCACTTGTGCAGGGTAACCTCACAATCCAGGAATTCTACCAGCGAGTGTACTCTCACCTTTCTCCGATCCTTAACAAATTAGGATGCATGGAAGCCGACGCCGAAGCCGTACATTTGTTAACGCACACATATAGGGATAAAGCCCTTGATACCTTCATTCGTGGATTAAGAGGAGACTTACCCAGACTACTTGGCATGAAGGAGCCAGCGGATCTCCCCCAGGCTCTCCATTTATGTCTAAAACTAGAAAATCAGAACTACCGTTCACTCTACGCCTTAAACAGCAATACGCAAGCTAGAAAAGGCCAGGACATTCGTCCACCCCTTCTCCCCAGAAGAGTTAACAGCGAATTCTACCCAGAATTGGCATGCATTCCCCAGCAAAGGTTGAATCCAACCATGCCCTATAGAATGCTACAACCGAAGTATCAATACCAGCAACAGCTAACCCCATATACACAACAACCGAATAATGCACCACCGCGACCAGAACCGATGAATTTCGATCCATCGCAGCGTACCAGAAATATCAATTACATGAATAGTCCACGTCCCGTTGACCCGACCAACAAAAGACCTCCGACTGGTAACCCGCCAGTACCAAACAAAATACAGCGGAATTACCACATAAATTCAGACCCCGTGCAAAGCCCAAATCAAGAGGAATATCCACAGACGCCAACTGACCAACACACAGATAATGACGTTGACTATTATGATGAGGAAAGACAGAACGACAACTATATTGACACTACAGATTTACATTTTTTAGAATGAACCACTCTTCGCTGCCTTACTTCCAATGCAGGTTGAAGGGTGGAAATTTCTAATAGATACTGGATCAACGAAAAATTACATACAACCTTCTTTCGTGCCCAATACTATTAAAAATGAAACAAATTTCTTCGCCAAATCAATAGCAGGAGACATTGAAATAAAGGAACACACTTCTATAAATCTTTTTAACGCAGACACCAAATTGAAATTTTACCTTCTTCCATCATTTCGCTCGTTTCATGGTATCCTTGGAAATGACAGTCTTAAAGATCTCGAAGCTGTTATTCATGTCAATGGAAATTTCATGGTAATAAAAGGTAATACTACAGTAAAGATCAATCAGCTTGTATCAAAGTCAGTAAACGCAATTAATATCGAAAAGGATCACATGACACCAAATCAACAGACCAAAATCAATAACTTAGTGGAAAAATTTTCACAACTCTTTGCAGAACCTAACGATAGACTCACTTATACTACAAAAGTCATAGGCGAAATTATAACAAATAAGGACACCCCAGTATATACAAGATATTATCCCTATCCAATGGCGTTAAAAAGCGAAGTAGAATCTCAAATTAAGAAAATGTTAGATGATGGTATTATTCGGCCATCAAGGTCACCGTATAACTCACCCGTTTGGGTTGTAGCAAAAAACCCGACTCCCAAGGCAATAAACAGTATAGAATCGTAATCGATTACCGCAAGCTTAACGCAATTACTGTAGCAGATCGCCACCCAATACCCCAAATTAACGAAGTACTGTCTCAACTTGGACACAATAAATACTTTTCCGTGTTAGATTTAAAAAACGGATTTCACCAAATCCCACTCAAGGAATCCGATACTGAGAAGACCGCCTTCTCAATAAATAACGGTAAATACGAATTTACGAGAATACCATTCGGACTCAAAAATACCCCTTCAATATTCCAACGCGCTCTAGATGACATCCTTCGTCATCATATTGGCAAGATATGCTACGTGTATATTGACGACATAGTCGTATTCAGCAACTCCGAACAGGAGTACGCCCTCCACCTACAACAAATCTTTAAAACGCTTGAAGAAGCCAACATGAAGATACAGTTGGACAAATGCCATTTTTTTAAGGACTCAGTCGAATCCTTAGGTTTTATTATTTCATCAAAGGGAATAACAAAAAACCCTGCGAAGGTGTAAGCGATAGCTAAGATACCTTACCCCGAAACCATCAAGCAACTCCGCTCATTTTAGGTCTTTCCGGCTATTACCTTTATAAAGGATTACGCCAAGTTGGCCAAACCTTTAACGTTAAAGAACTCTCAATAAAACAGAAGAATCGTACGCTACAAATGAAAAGGAATTTCTGGCCATAATATGGGTCTTAAACAATTTTAGAAACCACCTTTATGGCTCAGCCAAAGAAAAGATATTTATAGATCATCAGCCTTTAATGCAGGCACTTAGTAACAAAAACAATAATGCGAAGATGAAACGCTGGAAATCCATTCTAGAGGAATATAATAATGAACTCCACTACAAACCAGGTACAACTAATGTTGTCGCCGACGCTCTATCAAGAATGCCACCACCCGAACCAATAAACTCCTTATCCATAACCCAACACAGTGACGAGAGTTCTTCTGACAATTTAATTTCTCATGTAGAAACTCCTATAAACGTTTTTAAAAACCAACTATTTTTAAACATAGGTACGACTTCAACCTACCAGTTTAAAATAGTCTTCCCTACGTACCACAGACACATTTTAGAAGAACCAGGATACGATTCAGAAAAACTAATAAACCGCCTCAAAAGATACCTTAATCCCTCTGTAGTTAACTGTATAAAAACAGATGAACGCATCATGGGGAAAATTCAAGAAATATACCCAATACACTTTAGCAATTACAAAATCCGATTCACACAGCTCCAAGTTCAGGACGTGACAAACGAACAAGAACAGGAAGAAATCATAATCAAAACCCATAAAAGAGCACATAGAAACGGTCGAGCAAATAAAATTCAAATTCTCGAAAATTTCTACTAAATAGCATAATTCAACAGCGTTCAGTATGTAAAGAAAATAAGTACGATCGTCATCCTAGCAAACCAGAATTAGGTGAGACACCCATACCCCAGTATCCAGGACAAATTTTACATATCGATATCTACATAACAAGCAAAGATATAGTCCTAACAGCGATAGACAAATTTTCGAAATATGCGCAAACCAAAATACTGAAATCGAGAGCAATAGAGCATGTTAAAGAACCTCTTTGTGAACTACTCTTTCAATTTGGCGTACCTGAATCGGTCGTATTTGACAATGAAACATCCCTCAACTCAGCAACTATAAAATTTTGATTGGAAGACACACTTAACATAAAAATTTTCAAAATACCGCCTTATGCAAGTTCCGTTATTGGTCAAGTAGAGCGTTTTCACTCGACACTCACGGAAATAATGCGTTGTTTAAAAGCAGAACGAAATTTCAATTCATTCGCCGAACTCCTTGACAATTCCGTATACGAATACAATTATACAGTTCACTCAACCACGAAAAAGAAACCAATAGAGGTATTTTTCGGTAGAAGAGTCTCCACGGATCCAAGTCAATTCGAAAAAGCAAGGGAAGAAAATATCTCGGAATAAAAAAACGAGCAAGTAAAAGACCTTTCTTATCATAACAAAAAACAACATCCCATAAAAATTTACCACCCAGGAGAAATTATTTATGTGAAAATAAACAAAAGATTAGGTACGAAAATCTCTCCAAAATTTAGAAAAGAAAGTAAAGGAAGACAAAAATTCAACAATTTTAACAGAATCAGGAAAAATAGTCCATAAAAGTAATATTAAAAATCAAAATTAACCTCTCTCTTTTAGATGTCTTTCAATTTACGATGCCACTGCGGCAACGGACATCTACGACTACTCGAACGCACAATTAGTTACAATAAATGACGGACTAGCAAAAATTCAGTACGGAGCCTTTAGACTAATACACGTAATAGACCTTAACAAATACGAACAATTTCTGACGGACATTGGTAAATTCGTTTACTCGGACATACCTAAGGACACTATCCTATATCCTATCCTAGAGCAAGAACTAACCTAATCCCTCCAAATCTTAGAAACCATTAAACCGGTTGAAAAAGATCTAGAAGATCAATAAACATTTTGGGAACGGCTTGGAAATTAATCGCCGGATCTTCCGATCATGAAGATCTGGAAATAATATCCAGTATAAGAAAAGATTCGTATGTAGAAAACGAAACAATTATTAATTTGCAAAATAGAATAAGATTAATAAAAGAAGAATTGATTAACTACTCCATACAATGGGCGAAAAAAGATATATTGAATACATTATTGTTAAATAAAAAAGAAATTGAAATTGCTTCAGAAAAAGTAGAGAATGATGAAATTCCATTTAAAAATGCAGAAGAGGCATTAGAATTTCAAATACTAATATTGTTCGCAAAAATATGAAAATCTTTTACTTGGTAAAAATACCATTAACTCTTAAGGAAATTTTCCAAACAATTATATTAAGACCTCTTCTTAAATCTGATAAATCTATTATTAATATTGAATATAATAAAATTTTAAAAGGAAAAAAAGAAATATATGGAATAAAAGAAAATTGCGATAGCTTTAAGAAAATTGAAATTTGTAAACAAAATCAAGTAATTAACATAAGTAATAACACCTGTATACCTAGAATAATCAATAGTCATAATTCAACTTGCACCAAAAGTAACGGGCACCACATTCCACAAATTGAAGAAATAAAAACCGGAATTTTACTACTTAATGGCTTTCAAGGACACATAGATGCTGACGGTATGATCAAAAACTTGTCAGGAACGCAGCTCATCAATTTCCATAATTCAACGCTGAAAATTAATGGTCAAATTTATATTAACCTCGATTTAATTCCACTTCCCGCTATCCCAGCAGTCCTGCAACCCGCACCAATTGAGAAAAATAGAATTGAATTACTTTCACTAGAAGCTTTGAAAGAACTCCACATAAGTAACATTCGAAGAATAAATCTCCTGAAGGCAGCAACTATATCCAACGGCTCACTTTCGCTTGGAGCAGTTGCAGCTACCTCCATCGTCACAATAATTTTTTGCAAATTTAGGAAGAAATCTCAAAATAAAATAAGCATCTCATCCAATAGCGATGCTAACCAGATCCCGGCAACAAACCTCAGGATGAATCAAATCAAAGATTCCCCAAATTATCAGCCAACATACATAAATTTCAACAACTTACCTTATTTTTGACAACGCTCGAGGACGAACGTTTTTAAGAGGGGAAGTGTTAACATGGCATATGTTAACATTGCCGAAATAATAAACTAATTCGTTAGCAATACTTACTAATGCAGGTAGAGCGGATATGGAACTCAAATTACACAATGTTTCCCACAGCACAGCCCAGATGCATTGTCAGCACACGCGCCACCTAAATTAGCGAATTCGTGGAATTTAATTATGTTGTGCCCGGTGCATTTAGTTAAGCTTTTAGATTAAGAACATTGTAAAAATCAGTTTTTAAATAAAGTCATAACGAGAAGGTCGTACTGACCGAAAAACGATTTTTTTCTTTGAACCAGTAAGAAAATCGTTAAGTTATGTATGTGCGTATGACACAAATAATATATGCCTACGCATGTAAATCAAAAAACACAAACATTCTTCTGGAAAAACAACAATAGTTTCAAAAATCATCATACATACTTGCAATATGAGTACACATGTAAATATGTATGTGCGTATGACATTCTCACACAAACAATGCAAACACAACATACATACGTTCACATGTGGATATGTCACCCGCAAAAATTACAAATATTGTTCTACAAAAACAACAATCGTTTGAAAAAGCATCAGAAACCAATATGGCAGCCAACAGAGAACGTACATTTATAGAGAAGGTTCAACTACGGACAAGCGTGTAAACTGTCAAGAGCCATGAATTTTCTATTAGTGGATTTCACCACTTTTGCCTCGGCAGGAGAAACTTAAACAGAAATGAGTGAACAGAGCTGAGAATTCAATGAAAATTATGCTCAGAAATATAAGTACATTGCTTTCACAGACGCCTGTTGTGGCCTTTTGGCTTATATTTTTATACGTTTACATGCAATCATATCAATTGATCTGAATATCATTTTGCGAATTTTTGTGAATTCATGCAAAATTGATAACATTATTATTAAATTATGCTATTTTTATGGTAATATTTGTGGTCAATCTCCAAATAAAAGCTATTTTTTTAATATTTCTTATCTTTGATAATATAATATAATTTCATATACATGTATGCATATAATCTATATATATGAAATATTATCGTAATATCCTACAAACAATATATTACAATAATAATATATGTAAATCACACCCCTTATCATTTAAAACTTTCAGACGCATCTATCGTGCAGATATGTATGCAAGAACAAATCAATTTCAAATCAAGATATTATCATTTATCAGAAATATAAAAAGCGCGCGCTTCTCTATATTTACGTACACACAGATGTACATACATATGTATGTATGTGCGTATGACATTCTCACACAAATAATATATGCGTACGCATGTAAATCAAAATATAAAAACATTCTTCTGGAAAAACAACAATGGTTTCAAAAATCGTCATACATACTTACAATATGAGTACGCATGTAATTATGTATGTGCGTATGACATTCTCACATGAACAATGCATACACAACATACATACTTACATGCGTTCACATGTGGATATGACACCTGCAAAAATTACAAATATTGTACTACAAAAACAACATTCGTTTGAAAAAGCATCAGAAATCAATATGGTAGCCAAATTGCCGACGTCAAAATTTATAGTAAATTACACAACAACAAAATTTTCATTCATGAACGCAAACGTATTTTCAAAAAGTATATTCGATTCATTCATAAAAGCAGACGTAATTACATCTCCCCGAGCATGCCTTGCCTACAAGCGTCTTTTCGCGACGATTTCAAAAGCTAAAAATCATAAATTGAATATATTTCTGAAATGTATGAGAAGGAAAAGGCGGATGGAGTCATGTGTAGAAGTTCACGCAAGTGAGGAAAGTTCTCTGATCGCCATTCACTTGGGAGTGGCCAGAAACGATTCTTTTACATATGACTCAAGCAGCTCACGACTTCCGGTCTCTGACCAAGTATCCTCTGGGTAGCCTAAGAACATCCGTTTGAAGGCGGGCTAAAGTGAGAAGGCGAAAAATCCCCTACTTAGGGTTGTGCGCTGAGTTTGGGACCCGCCACGTAAAAAACCGCACCAATGAAAACCAACAATCAGCCTCGGATGAGAGACCCCCTTTTTGATGACGACCATGGCAAGCGAAATAAGGACTACGAATTGAGGGCATGCACCTGGAATGTCCGGTCCCTTAATTGGGAAGGTGCCGCTGCCCAGCTGGTTGATGTCTTCGTGAAAATAAAGGCTGACATCACCGCCGTCCAAGAAATGCGATGGACGGGACAAGGACAGAGACGAGTAGGTCCTTGTGACATCTACTACAGTGGCCATATAAAGGAGCGCAAGTTTGGTGTTGGATTCGTGGTGGGAGAGAGACTCCGTCGCCGAGTACTATCATTCACTCCGGAGAATGAACGTCTAGCCACAATCCGCATCAAAGCGAGGTTCTTCAACATATCGCTGATTTGCGCCCACGCCCCGACGGAAGAGAAGGACGATGCGACCAAAGATGCCTTTTATGAGTGCTTGGAGCGCACTTATGAGAGATGCCCCGCCACGATGTCAAAATCGTGCTTGGCGACTTCAACGCCAGGGTGGGCAAAGAAGGTATCTTTGGCACTACGGTCGGTAAATTCAGCTTCCACGAGGAAACATCCCCGAATGGGTTGAGGCTGATCGACTTCGCCGGGGCCCGAAATATGGTTATCTGTAGTACTAGATTCCAGCATAAGAAGATACATCAAGCTACCTGGCTGTCTCCGGATCGAAAAACCACCAACCAGATCGATCATGTTGTCATAGACGGAAGACACGTCTCCAGTGTTTTAGATGTGCGTGCGCTCCGAGGTCCTAACATCGACTCGGACCACTATATTGTTGCAGCCAAAATTCGCACCCGCCTCTGTGCAGCAAAAAACGCACGCCAATAAACACAAGGAAGGTTTGACGTCGAGAAGCTGCAATCACAACGGACAGCCGAACGATTTTCTACTCGGCTTGCACTCCTGCTCTCTGAGAGCACTCGTCAACAACTCGGTATAAGGGAACTGTGGGACGGCATCTCAAACTCCTTACGTACAGCTGCAACCGAAACCATTGGTTTTCGGAAAGTGCAAAGGAACAGCTGGTACGACGAGGAGTGCCGTGTCGCAACGGAGAGAAAACAGGCTGCCTACCTCGCAACGTTACGATCGACCACAACACGTGAGGGATGGAATAGATACCGAGAGTCGAAGAGGGAAGCGAGACGCATTTGTAGATAGAAAAAGAAAGAGGCCGAAATGCGTGAGTACGAAGAGCTTGATAAGCTGGCCAACAGGGGTAATGCTCGAAAATTCTACGAAAAGATGCGGTGGCTTACAGAAGGTTTCAAGACCGGAGCATACTCTTGTAGAACCCCCAAAGGTGATCTAGTCACCGATGCCCAAAGCATACTTAAATTATGGAGGGAACACTTCTCCAGCCTGCTGAATGGCAGTGAACGTACAACGCCAGGAGAAGGCGAACCCGATTCCCCAATCGATGACGATGGAGCAGACGTTCCATTGCCCGACCATGAAGAGGTTCGAATAGCAATAGCCCGCCTGAAGAACAACAAAGCGGCAGGGGCCGACGGATTGCCGGCCGAGCTATTCAAACACGGCGGCGAAGAACTGGTAAGGAGCATGCATCAGCTTCTTTGTAAAATATGGTCGGACGAAAGCATGCCCAACGATTGGAATTTAAGTGTGCTATGCCCAATCCATAAAAAAGGAGACCCCACAATCTGCGCCAACTACCGTGGGATAAGCCTCCTCAACATCGCATATAAGGTTCTGTCGAGCGTATTGTGTGAAAGATTAAAGCCCACCGTCAACAAACTGATTGGGCCTTATCAGTGTGGCTTTAGACCTGGTAAATCAACCACCGACCAGATATTCACCATGCGCCAAATCTTGGAAAAGACCCGTGAAAGGAGAATCGACACACACCACCTCTTCGTTGATTTCAAAGCTGCTTTCGACAGCACGAAAAGGAGCTGCCTTTATGCCGCGATGTCTGAATTTGGTATCCCCGCAAAACTAATACGGCTGTGTAAACTGACGCTGAGCAACACACAAAGCTCCGTCAGGATCGGGAAGGACCTCTCCGAGCCGTTCGATACCAAACGAGGTTTCAGACAAGGCGACTCCCTATCGTGCGACTTTTTCAACCTGCTTCTGGAGAAAATAGTTCGAGCTGCAGAACTCAACAGAGAAGGTACCATCTTCTATAAGAGTGTACAACTGCTGGCGTATGCCGATGATATTGATATCATCGGCCTCAACACCCGCGCCGTTAGTTCTGCTTTCTCCAGACTGGATAAGGAAGCAAAAGAAATGGGTCTGGCAGTGAACGAGGGCAAGACGAAATATCTCCTGTCATCAAACAAACAGTCGTCGCACTCGCGACTTGGCACTCACGTCACTGTTGACAGTCATAACTTTGAAGTTGTAGATAATTTCGTCTATCTTGGAACCAGCGTAAAGACCACCAACAATGTCAGCCTGGAAATCCAACGCAGGATTACTCTTGCCAACAGGTGCTACTTTGGACTGAGTAGGCAATTGAAAAGTAAAGTCCTCTCTCGACGAACAAAAGCCAAACTCTATAAGTCGCTCATAATTCCCGTCCTGCTGTACGGTGCAGAGGCTTGGACGATGACAACAACCGATGAGTCGACCTTAAGAGTTTTCGAGAGAAAAGTTCTGCGAAAGATTTATGGTCCTTTGCGCGTTGGCCACGGCGAATATCGCGTTCGATGGAACGATGAGCTGTACGAGATATACGACGACATTGACATAGTTCAGCGAATTAAAAGACAGCGGCTACGCTGGCTAGGTCATGTTGTCCGGATGGATGAAAACACTCCAGCTCTGAAAGTATTCGACGCAGTACCCGCCGCGGGAAGCAGAGGAAGAGGAAGACCTCCACTCCGTTGAAAGGACCAAGTGGAGAAGGACCTGGCTTCGCTTGGAATATCCAATTGGCGCCAAGTAGCGAAGAGAAGAAACGACTGGCGCGCTGTTGTTGACTCGGCTATAATCGCGTAAGCGGTGCCTACGCCAGTAAAGAAGAAGAAGATGAGAAGGAAAAAGTGTCAACCCCGCAAAAATAAGTATTAAAATATATTAGAATAAAATTGACAACATAGATTGTTTGTCGATTTTCAATTCAAGAAATATTTTAAAGAAAATATTCAATATTCCTCTGATTTATGTGTACAGTCAATCCCGGTTAGGTAGTACTCCACTTAAATGAAAATCAAATCCCTCCCTCATCACTCTTAACAGCCTATATTATATCTTGCTGCATATCACGATTTGTTTTTTGAAATACCTAGAAATTATTGTTTTAAGTACCACACATTTAAGTTTCCGCAGTCACTTATGTACCAAATTATATTTTTATTTTTATCTAACTACAAATATCTGTATCTTTGATTGTGGCACATAACAGGGATTGACTGTATTTGTCAAGAAATGTGAAAAATATTTTGTAATTCTGAAATATGGCGACTCGCAGAAATCTGCGTCGATATGTATGCAAGCTCACACACAAACATACATATTTACGCTTGTTTGAAGGCGAAGCTGTACAGCGGCAAGGAAAGCGGTGACAATCGGCGGCCATTCGTTTATTTTTTTCGTTGTCCGTGACAACGGAGTTTTTGTGTGAAACAATGGTTGTATATATTTACACACAAATTGGTGTGTGGACAAATTTACAAACATTATGCGAATGATTCTTTCAATTTTGTTTACGTTTACACAAAACTACATACATACATATGTGAATATGTGAACATTACGCGTACGGTTTTATAAAATCTTTTTACATGCTTATGTAAATCTGTGCGACGGCATGGTCTTTTAAAACGTTATCAAAACCTTTAATGCCCAAAGTAAACAAATACATAAATGTGTATATAACACTATGTAATAACTTAACAAAACTTTATTAATTATAATTATATTAATTATATTTAGGTAATTATACAAATATGATTAATGGAATTCATCATTAAATAGATCAAATTGCACATAAGTATGTACATGAATACTTATGTGCTTTGATATCAAATATGTATGTATATCTTTCATAATATCTATAAATGATAACCTTAGTCGTTTGCGCATTGTTAGTATGCGAATCTGTAAGCGTACATTTGTAAACATTGAAATAAGCATCACTTTTCTTATTTAACAATGAAAATGCTCAATTCTGATATTTTCGACCCCCTCATGTTAAATATTGGTGAAATCCGCTAAAAATATTTTATATATTATATAAGAGGAACATAGTGACAATCGGCACACCATGAACCTTCTCTATATTATACGTTCTCTGCTTCCGGTTTATTCTTATTTGGTATGCCGCCTTGAAATTTTTTTAGAATTGACCGCTGACTTTGAAGGACTTAATTTCCCTTTTATATTAACGTATGCTATCAGCGCATTCGTTGTTGCCCGATTGTTGTTCTCTGCTGCTCCTGCTGACTGCATTATTTACTGTGCTTCTTCTTCTGCTATTGCCGCGATGACTCATCATCGCCGTTACACTTGTTATTGCCAGTAGATGTTATTGTTGTTGGGTCGACAAAGCTGAAGTAGGCCTTTAAGGAATGCAAGTCCGTAGGTTTGGTGAGGCTGCGAAGCACTCATTAGTGTTTTTTTTTTTTTTTTGTTTTTATCTTTTTATTTCATGCATTTTTTACTTATATTTATAAATGTTAAAAATTTAAATTTTATTGATTGTTTGTTGTAATTTTATTATTAATAGTTGCTTTTTGCACAATGTGAATACATGGAGCGATTTAAAAAACACTTCCGTACACCTTGAACGCCAAAACTGAATGAATATTCTACCGAATATGAAAGCACAGGCATTCATGAAAACATATTGTATTCTTGCCATCATAGGTATACTGTTTGGCCAAAATCAAAGCATTTAATGATAATCTTATCAATCCGACTACGCCATCGATGTACATACAGTGTCGGACAAAACTCATTGGACTAACTAGAGTCTCACACATATTCTGTCATAACTTTTTACATAGATGCATTAGAAGAATAATTTTTTTTGCAAAAGAAAAATCACATATTCTACATTAAGAAAAAGTGCAATTTTATTACCCAACTTTTATGTAAGATTTATAAATTATAACAGAAGGGGAAAAAGTAAAAAATTCGTGCGACATAACTCATTGGACTTTAGCAAAATATGAAAACAAATTAGTTTTAAATTAATATTTTACTAAGTAGCCATCATTATTTTTGCTTGCAACATATCCTTTACGCATGGATGAAATTAAATTACTAATATGTGTGTAATTATTCCATTCCAGGGTTGTTTTAAGGCAATAATAGCTTGTTTTTATAACGGTGGACCTGTTCCCTGTTAATTTGCCTGTTGACAATTTTCCATAAGTTTTCAATCGGGTTCATGTCAGGAGACTGGTCGGACCATCTCATAATATAAACTTATTGTTCCAAAAACCAATCCTTCAAAACTTTACGGGTGTGTCTGGGGTCATTGTCATGTTGAAACTGCCAATCGGGCTGCATTTTTTTGGGTAGCGTGAGTAACATTTGGGTTTGCAATATATTTTTATATTGGAACCCATCCATGTTCCCTTCTATTCTGTAAATAGGTCCTACTCCCTGACCAGAAAAGCATCCCCACACCATTATGTTACCCCACCATGCCTTACTGCACCCTGCAAATATCGACGGTCTAAACGCTTTTCTGTTGGCCTTCGTACACCTGTCATTCATCTGAGTTCTGAAAATTAAATTTAGACTCATCTAAAACAATGTCGACTTCCATTGCTCTATAGACCAATCAATATGCAGTTTCGCAAGTTCCAAACGTGCTAACCTATTTTTTTTTTTTTGAAAATATATGGTGCTTTTGCAGCACGGAACCTAAAGAGACCAGCATCAATGGCGCGTCGTTGTACTGTACGCGTACTCACTCTTAGTTGTGAGCTATCTACATTTTTTTTGGCTGATATCTTTGGATATTTTTTTAACTCCCGCATTATTCGCAAGTCATCTTTTACCGAATTGACTCTATGGCGTCCTCCAATATTAAGATTTTTAACGATTCCTTCAGCTTTGTTCTTGCGTAAAATAGCAGAAGCAGCTGATTTTCCTAGAGAACAATTTGTGCAAAGCTCCTTTGCCTCACATATTTTGTGAATTCCCTTGCAATTAATAATTTAAGTTCAGTTGAACATATTTTGCCTAAAATTTGTATCTAAAATAATTTTTTAGTAGCATTATTTGGGAAAAGTTTATAAATTTCCCAACACACCCGTTCCCATTAAAATAAACAATTCGAATAAGTGTGATCTACGATTAATCATTATAAGTACCTGCAAAATTCTTTTCTCGCCAGATAACTGTAAATTAATTCATTGGAAATGGTTATTTCGATATCCAAAGTGCTAGTCCAATGAGTTATGTCGCACAAATTTTTTACTTTTTTCCCTTCCGTTATAATTTGTAAGTCTTACATAAAAATTGGATAATATAATTGCATTGTTTCTTAATATAGAATATGTAATCTTTCTTTTGCAAAAAAAATTAGTTTTCTAATGCATCTACGGAAAAAGTTATGATGGAATATGTTTGAGACTCGAGTTAGTCCAATGAGTTTTGTCCGACACTGTATATGTATGTAAATTTCAAAAAGCATCGACGTTGTGATGCGCGATTTTTTCTATCACTGCACATCGACTACCAGGTTTGAACATTACAAAACAATATGTAATGTAACAAATAGTCCGGTGATATTGCTGAAGATTATGGTCCATTCGGATGTATCGGAATTAACGTTTACGAAGTCAGCCTTCGTTATATGGGCAGTAGGCGTGGTCTGGTAGGATGGAGTCAATTTTAGAAGTTCACGCAAGTGAAGAAAGTTCTCTGATTCCCATTAATTTGGGAGTGGCCAGAAACGTTTGTTTTACATATGGCTCAAGCAGCCATGATCTGGTAACCGATGCTCAGAGCATACTAAAATTATGGAGGGAACATTTCTCCCAAATGTCAGAAAGCGAAACCGATTCCTCAATCGATGATGTGGAGCAGACGTTCCTTTGCCCGATCATGAAGAAGAAGTTCGAATAGCAATAACCCCCCTGAAGAACAACGAAGCGCCGAGGGATTATGGATTGCCGGCCGAGCTGTTCAAACACGGCGACGAAGAACTCATAAGGAGCATGCATCAGCTTCTTTGTTAAATATGGTCCGACGAAATAATGCTCAACGATTCGGAATTTAAATGGGCTGTACCTTTGTATTTTCCGATAACCAATGGTGCTTGAAATGCCGTCCCACAATTCCCTTATACCGAGTGGTTGACGAGTGCTTTCAGAGAGCAGGAGTGCAAGTCGAGTAGAAGATCGTTCTGTTGTGATTGCAGCGTCGAACCTTTCTTGTGTTTGTTCGCGTGCGTTTTTAGCTGCATAGAGGCGAGTGCGAGGCTTGGCTGCAATAAGATAGTGGTCCGAGTCGATTTTAGGACCTCGGAGGGCACGCACATCGAAAACACTGGGAACGTATCTTCCGTTTATCACTATATGATCGATCTGGTTGGTGGTTTTTCGATCCGTGGAGGCTGAATTTACCGACCGTAGTGCAAAAGATACCTTCTTTGCCCACCCTAGCGTCAAAGTCGCGAAGCACGATTTTGATATCGTGGCGGGCAGCTGTCATGGGTGCGCTCCAAGCACTCATAGATGGCATCTTTGGTCACATCGTCCTTCTCTTCCGTCAGGGCGTGGGCGCAGATCAGCGATATGTTGAATAACTTCGCTTTGATGCGGATTGTGGCTACACGTTTATCCACAGGTGTGAAGTACAGTACTCGGCGACGGAGTCTCTCTCTCATCACGAATCACGACGGTGATGTCAGCTATCACTGTAACGAGGATATCAACCAGCTTGGCAGCGGCACCTTTCCAATTAAGGGACAGGACATTCCTGGTGCATTCCCTTAAATCATGGTCCTTAGTTCATTTGACATGGTCGTTATCAAAAGGGGGGTATCTCATCCGAAGCGTTTTCATTGGTACTGTGTTTTACGTGGCGGGTCCCGAACCCAGCGCACAATCCTGTAGAGGGGATGTTTCGCTTTCTCACTTTAGCTCGCTTTCAAAGGGATGTTCTTAGGCTACCCAGAGGATACTTGGTCAAAGACCGGAAGTCTTGAGCTGCTTGAGCCATATGTAGAATAATCGTTTCTGACCACTCCCAAGTGAATAACGATCAGAGAGCTTTCATAGCTTGCGTGAACTTCTACACATGGCACCATTCTATATGTATATGTGGCGGTTAAGGTGTTAATAAGTAAAACACTATTTAACCAGCTACTTAATTTTATTAAATTTATTTACTTACAAATAAATCCGACTTACAAATATGTTATAAAAATATAAATGTTTTATGTTGCGTGAAATGTAGTTGAAAAATTTTTATGCAACAAATACGAAGCGGAAAGGAGTGGAGGAAAAAATTGCCCACGGAAGCATGAACACATATTCTTACATTAACCCCTAGAGCCCTGAAAGGAATCAAAGTGAGCCACTATTTATTTAACCCGGCGTCATTGTGGCTACTAAATAGAACTTGTCCGTTGTGGCCGGATGTATTTTACCCGTGAACATTGCTGAACACTGAATCAATGTTATGTCAATACTAGTATGCTACATTAAATAATTGGCTAATAATACACATTACTTATAATAATTAAACATTTATTTATTAAAAAATCAACAATACAATCAAGCAAACAAAAAAAAAACAAAACTATTATAAATCGCTCGGGTATCATATACCCGGCAAGAATGACGCCGGGTTAATACATATGTACAAATATGTGTGCTTTACTATTCAATCCAATATAAATTCATAATAAATGGTTTATAAACTGTCAAGGTTTCAATTACCGTGTTGAGACTTATATTTAAACCTAAAACGGAAAAATATTAAATTAAAATTTAGTAAATTTTTAAAATATTATATTTAAATTATTAAGTTTTCTTTTGATTATGTAAAAATACTTCTTCTTCTTCTTCTTTACTGGCGTAGACACCGCTTACGGGATTATAGTCGAGTCAACAACAGCGCGCCAGTCGTTTCTTCTCTTCGCTACGTGGCGTGGCTCGGATATTCCAAGCGAAGCCAGGTCCAGGGACAGGAAGGAAAAAAAAATGGCGAACTTAAAAAAACAAAAAAAAAAACGATTATTTTATATAATTGAACGTGTTAAATTTTTTTACTATTTGAAAATAAAAAAGCCATTTTTTTGAAAATTTTTTTTTCAAAGTGTAGAAAAGGATGGATAAGTTTCAGCAAAATCTGAAGGGGTCGGGTTCAAAAGTGGTCGATTTGGTATGGAATACCCCATATGTGTGTATATTAGACAAATGTGATTTATATATACATATGTATGTATGTACGGTCGAAAATAACAAGAAGTGTGTACGACAAAAAGGTTAAAAAACTGTTTGGAAGAGCCGGTTGAAAAAACCGTTTAAATAACTGTTTAAAGTGCCGCTAGTTTCAAAAACCGGTAAAGCTCAAATACCCGTAAAGGCCAAAGTGCCGGTAAACCCGTTTCTACTGCTGCCATCAATCCGTTACTATCATCACATTGCTGCTTTCATTGTCCCGTCACTGCCTTCACTCCGCTGCGGTGAAAAGCCGCTGCTACTATAACCAGAGAACTTAAAGCATAGAGAAGGTCCGCGAACATTTGTTAGATTTATAGTAAGGAATTCACCTCACAAGCACAGAATTCACGCTGTGAAATGTTAACATTTCTAACCGTTCACTACATGCTCAAACAGAGAATATGAAGAGAAATAAGTATATGTATTTTCGGCATATGATGCCATAGCATGTATGCTCAAGCAGAGAATATTGAAGAAAAATAATTTCTTTGATATTCCATTTTTAACAGCGAAAAATGTGTACATATACAGCTCTCTCGCATACTCAAGAATATGAAGAGACATAAATATACATAGTACGTATGTACGCATGCTCCTTATGATACTCCCAACAACAGCATAGTGATATTTTCACGCTTAAATTTTTGCTTTCGCAATGTACGCAAATATGTATGCTTTTGCGTTTTGTCGTTGGCATTTCCATATTGGCATGTAAAAATAATTATAATATGAGTATAATTTTGTATGAATGCATGCAAGTTAATGACAGCTTCCACACAGCTACTTGACCATAACTGTAAACAATATTGAATCTTTACACTTTGTAGTTGTGTGGCCTCATAAATTAAAATAGAATTCGATATACTCTTTCCGTTCACATTACAATAAACCATTCTTATAAATGCTGAATATGAAATTAATGTAATTTGACACTTTCTTTCAATAACTTTAAGTAAATAATAAGTAAATGTATAAATATGAGTAACTTGTAAATAAAAGATAGATTTTGTCTCCGGCAATCCAGTCGACACCACGAGTTTCATTTTCTCTGCGCGTTGGCAGATAGAAAATATATTTTTTTACAAATTCCCGCGATACGGGAATTAATTGGCGCCCAACGTGGGGCCAGGAAAAACAAAATATCCTCGGAAAAGGATACGTGATCGTGGATCCTTATAAAAGATAAATAATAAAAATATAAAATCCTCGTGCGAAAGATAATATGCAAAAAAGCATAATAATAATATCTCAATAAAAGTGAGAAAAATTAAAAGTTAAATGTTAAAACCAAAACATGCTATGCCGCGTAAACTAACAAAAAATAATAATACGAAATCTAATATAAACCACGTGTCGCGTCGCAAAAAAAAATGTAATTAAACATTAATAAAACATATTATCCAAAACACACTAAAAACTAAAACAAATTAAAGTAAATAAAGCTATCAAACAAACAAATACATATCAACAACATTTGTGACTACAGCAATGTGAGATAAGTATGCCAGAAAACTTATAGAAAACAGTGAGAGTAAAGACGAAACAACAAGAAGACAACAGAGGACAACATTGGAGAAAGCAGTAAGATTAATTAATCATTATTCTTAAGAAAAATTAATATGTTAAAATTATAAATTATATATATATACGTATATATATTTATCGGGAACACCCAAATTAAACCTAAGTATATTAGATTATACTATTGTAAAAATTACGGTGGGGATCACGAAGAGAAAAAGTGCCCCAGAAAACAATAAAACATAATTTCTAGTTTGTGCAACCAATAATAAAATAAATTAAAGCTGCGATTCACCACCTTCGGGGGGACCCTCCAGCTTAAAATAAATAAAAAAAAAACTCTGCGATAAACTGCGATAAAATAAAAATATAAATAAAGGCTCGACCAGCCACATAACAAAATAAAAAGACCCCCATAACTTAGCTCAATTCTGCGAATCCTACATAAAAGGACCCTCTAGAATAGAAGAGCATCTCTTCCTAGAAAAGATTATACAAGTATAAAATAATAATAAAGCTCTTTCTCCAAACTAAAAAGAAAATAATAATAATTAATCATGATTAATGAGGCAGGATTAACGGTAGATTTAATTACGCGCCTAATTGCGGAAAGCAATATTACAATAAGGCAAGAAATTGACAGATTAAAAAATCAAGTTGAAATTGAATCACACAGAGTAACAGATTTTCAGACGGAAATAATAATCATGAGATGTTATTAAATCCTTACCAGAATTTTCAGGAAGGATAAACGCTTATGTTAGCTGGCGCGAAGCCGCACATAACGTTATGAGCCTATATCAGCCGAAAATACTTCGCAGCCCTTACGATTTTGCGTAACAAAATTACACTAGAAGCAAATGACACATTAACCAACCATGGTACTGTGTTAAATTTTGACGCGATAATTGCGCGTCTCGATTTTGCATATTCGGACAAACGTCCAATACATATCATAGAACAAGAAATGAGTGTTCTACGACAAGACTCAATGACGGTCATTGAATATTATAATTTAGTTAACTAAAAACTAACGTTGATGATTAATAAAACCATTATGACTTATGGAGGGGCCGCACCAATAACAAAGGAATTGAATAAAAAGAATAGAGACCAGGCTCTTAGAATATTTATAACTGGACTTAACGCTCCATTAAGAGATATTATATTTTCCCTCTGTCCGGAAGATTTGCCCGACGCATTGGCCAAAGCTCAGGAATTAGAGTCCAATAATCAGAGAGCTCGATTTGCACAAAATTTTGCAAATGAAAGGACAAGAGTAAAACAGTTTTATCCAAGTAATAATTTACGATTTCATCAGAGGAGCAACATGCCAAAACCAGAACCAATGGATATAGATCCATCTATGTCTAGATCATACCGAAGGGAAAATCACCCAAAGCCCCAACTAAACAATAGCCATAAATACCAAAATTTTGGAAAACCATTGGCCAGTACAAGCTATCAAGCCAATATGGACCAACCAAATAGGTATATTTCAAATAAAAACATCCAAGGAATAAAACGACCAAGGGAAGGCAATTATAGCTTTCGCCCACAGGAGAAAGCCCAGAAGATAAACAACATGAATGAAAGTTATTTTTTAGGCAAAGAGGGGATGAACTCCCCTATCTAAAGCTCTACGACTCAAAAATAAAGAAAAGTTTAAAAGCTCTAGTCGATACAGGAGCAACCTCTTGCTACATTAAGCCTGAGGTTTATAATAACAAAAAGGAACTAGCCATTTATAAACGGATAAAAACCGTGAACGGCTATTCCATAATAAAGCATTACCATATAATAACCATATTTGGGGTCGAGGAAATTTTCTACGAAATAGAAGGTATAGAATCGGATCTCCTATTAGGATATAATTTCCTTAAAAAAATTGAGGCACTTATCGACGTGCCCAATAGGAAAATAAATTATATGGAAAAAAATAATAATAAAAATTAAGCAAACAGTATGAACATTTATTTTGAAAATAAAAAAGGAGAAAACTTAGAAATCGAGGAACAAAAAGATTCTGCACATTTAACCGAGGGAAATAAATAAAAAAATTAAGGAACATAAAGATTCCGTAAAACCAGCCGAAGCAACTACCGGCAATATTATATTAAAAAAATTTATTGTGGAACAAAGAAGTTCTACAACGCCAGCCGATGATAATACCGGCATATTAAATAAAAAATGTATTGTGGAACGAAGAAGTTCTACAACGCAAGCCGATGTTAATACCGGCAAATTAAATAAAAAATTTATTGTGGAACGAAAAAGTTCTACAACGCCAGCCGATGATAATACCGGCAAATTAAATAAAAAATTTATTGTGGAACGAAGAAGTTCTACGATGCCAGTCGAAGATAATACCGACAATAAAATAAACAAATATACTCTAAAAAAAGGAGGTATTAATATCTTAAAAATAAATAATTTCAATATTACCGATGAGAATAGTTTCGAAGAATTAACTGAGCTTCAAACACATGTAAAAGAAAAAATTGCTCAAATATATTCAGGCAATAGTACAAGCTTCCCATTTCACCCTGGATAAATTATTTATGAAAAAATAATAGGAGAGAGTAATAAATTACAACCTAGGTATAAGAAACAACAAGTTAAAGAAAACTTGGGGAATAACATAATAATAAACAATAGAAATAGAATTATACATAAAGATAACATAAAATCATAATTAATTATAGGTTTTCAAAATGATCCTTTCAATTTTCGCATTACTAATTGGCTTGACAATAGCTGATATCATGATTATACCCGACAGGACTACGTACTTATCGAAAATGGAGACGGTTCCATTTATGAAGAATATGGAGATATATTTCACATCACTAATTTAACAATCTTTGAAAATATAATAACAGAAGAAAAAAGAAGTTTTTATAACAATATGAAATATGGAATTGATAATAAGGATAATTTAGAAATTATCACTCAAGAAACAGAATCAGAAGTATTATTAATTGAAACTTTATTAGGACAGTTAAAACAAAACCATTTTAGACAAAAAAGAGGAATAAATGAATTAGGTACACTTTGGAAATGGATAGCAGGAACTCCAGATCATGATGATTTCATAAAAATAAATGATAGATTAAATGATCTAACAATAAATAACAATAAACAATTTACTACAAATTCAGAAATTTTTAAAGTAATAACAGAATTAACTGATACAATAAATAATATAAAAAGTGATAACACAGCCACAAAAATCAAAAGAAGAAGAAATCAATACATTATACATGAACTACAAAATATAATAAATACAATAACATTTGGGAAAATAGGAATTTTAAATCCAACAATTTTACATTTTGATGAATTAAAAAATATAACCCATTACCAACATGGTACAATGACCACTACAGACTTAATGGACATTTCAAAATTTAAAATAGCACAAAAAAGAGATATAATTATACTTTATATCAAATACCCTAAAATAGAATCAACATGTAAATACTATGATGTGAGAGCCATAGCTCAATTAGATGGTAAGCTTATAATTGATCAGAACATAACATATTGTAATAATAATTTTTTTAATATACAAAATTGTAAAACTGAAATTACAAAAACATATTGCAAATTAAATAAAAAAACGTACATGTTTGTCAGAAATATTAAATAAAAAACAAGGAAAATGTAAAAAACTAAAAGAGAAAAATTTGAAAATAGAAGAAATAAAACCAGGAGCAATATTAATTTCAGGAAAAAATATTGTAGACAATCAAACACTAACTGGAACGTATTTAATAACATTTGAAAATAATACAGTAATTAATAATCAAACTTATGAAAATATAGAAACAAAAATCTGGAATTATCTTAAAAAGAACCATATCAATAATTTTGTAATTATAGAATATATTGAAATTTAGAATATACTGAAACTGTTAAAATTAGATAACATAAACATTTTAGCAGAACGGAATAAGCATATCACAGTCCATTCATATTTTTGGTACATAATTTTAATCTTGGGAATACTTTTCTTAACTTACATAATATTAAAATTAAAACAATCTCGCGAAATTCCCAAACCAATAGAAAATGTGCAATTACAAGAAGTCACATATAATGCTCTTTTAGATCAAATACATAAATTAACTCAAAATAATAGTGAATCGGGGACGATTTTCATCTTAGAAAGGGGGGAGTTAATGACAGCCTCCACACAGCTACTTGACCATAAATGTAAACAATATTGAATCTTTACACTTTGTAGTTGTGTGGCCTCATAAATTAAAATAGAATTCGATATACTTTTTCCGTTCACATTAGAATAAACCATTCTTATAAATGCTGAATATGAAATTAATGTAATTTGACACTTTCTTTCAATAACTTTAAGTAAATAATAAGTAAATGTATAAATATGAGTAACTTGTAAATAAAAGATAGATTTTGTCTCCGGCAATCCAGTCGACACCACGAGTTTCATTTTCTCTGCGCGTTGGCAGATAGAAAATATATTTTTTTACAAATTCCCGCGATACGGGAATTAATTTGCATAGTAACATTTAGTCAATTTGGACTTGCATATTTAATAAATTTATTTGATTTTTACATTATATACCATACTAATAAATATTTTTGTATTATGTTTCTTAGTAATAGAAATTGAATTTATCACAACAATATGTAAATACATACCTCGTCTATCATATTAATCTTACTATTTGCTCATATTATTGCATGTATACGCATGTGCGCGTTCAGAAATTCAAATCATGATTTTATCACTTATCAATATATTACATGTGCGCGCATTGATGTGCATGTTCATACATTCATATAAGTTAACACTAAACATATTTACGTTTCTCGCCAAACATATTTACATTTCTTAATAATTATTACGAAACGTATAAGCATATTTTTGCTATACTTTCGCTGACTATCATTTCCTGTTTACGTCCCAAATTTTGTTTAGACCATTTCCGATCGTTGCACGTAGCGTCTGAATTGAATGCACGGTCATGTTGCACTGCATGTGATGATCGCTGCTCACACACTTTTAATTTCAATAAAACTAATAGTTAACTTAAGTTTCATAGCTGTAGTTAAGTGGTAGTCAATAAGAATAGTTAAGAAAAAGAGGTTGGATTAAGAAGACATAGTCTTCCCAACAAATAATAATAAATAAACGAAAAAAAATATATTATAAAATAAAATCCTTTTTAAAATAAAAAAATAAAAAGTATTTTATTAACTGGCGCCCGAGCTAAAATCGCAAGAATTTAAATAAAAAAAAATTTCGTGAAAACCCTTGCCTGTAGTGTCCGTCCGCAGGCAACCGCGCGTTAAAGTGCCGCTACCGAATCCCGAGTAGCAAGATATGCAAAAAGGACGAAATTCGAGCGACCAGTGCGGTAAATTAAGAAAAAAAAACAAACAATCAAATAGTAACACTTATTAAAATTTTAATTGTGGGAAACATTTTTGTGTATAAAAAAGCAAGCAGCAAGCAGCAAAGAGAACATTTTAAATAAATAAAGCACAAATAAACACCATTTACATTGGGAAATTTAAATGAAGCAACAACAATAACATCAGAAATAGCAACAACGAAACTAATCATCGAAAACAACAACATCAGAAACAGCAACAACAAAACTCATCACCAATAACAGCAACAGCATCACAAACAGCAGCAAGTAATAAAACAATGCAGCAGGTCTATCTAATATTGTAAGTCATTAATTATTTTAATATTTTAGATGCTATAGTAATAAAATATACCTTTATACTAATTAAATAAGAAACAAAAAAATAATAATAAAAAATTAAATAAAAGAAAATAATAAAAACAAAGATTAAATTATAGTTAACCTTGCGAATCAATATGGCTAACCCTAAAAATTTAGTAAGACCACCCCTTCTTAACGTTCCAAATCCCCATTCCCCCCAACCATATGTCCGCAGAAGACCTAAAAAACAGAATAGCGTCTATTTGTGCACAACATTGTAGAAGTATAATACAATCAATAATAAACCCTAACGCAGATATTAACTATGGAAACGACCAGACCATAGAAGAAAGGTACAGAGGAAACCTAAACGAGTTAGATAAAATACCCGATGTTGTAAGAAGTTTAAGAGATTTTTCCGGAAACCCCACATAATTTATTTCATGGAAGAAAAGTGTCGACAGAGTACTGCAAATTAATAGCTCTATGGCAGGAACACCCAAATATTATGGCATCCTTAGCGTCATAAGGAACAAAATAGTAGGAAATACAGATATAGCGTTAGAATCGTATAACACACCACTCAATTGGAATAGTATAGTAAAATGCCTAACATTACATTACGCAGACAAACGTGACAGAATTTCTATCAGGAAGTCTATGCACATTTATCGTTAATTTTAAACAAAATTGGCTGCATTGAAATTGGAAGTGAATCCATGAGACTTCTGACTGAAACTTATCGAGACAAAGCTCGTGATACTTTTGTCCGAGGTTTAAATGGAGATCTACCAAGATTACTTGGTATTCGTGAACCTTCAGTCCTCCCACAAGCACTACACCTATGCTTGAAATTAGAAAATCAACATTATAAGTCAGCATACGCGAACAATCGCCAAAACCACAAACATCGTCAACAACCACCACTCCCTCCAATGCGTAATATACAAAATAATAGTACCCCATTTTACCCAGAACTAACATTCCAACATTCAACTAATTATAACAAACATATAAATAATATGCAACGAAATTCATTCGAAAATCAACATCCTTTCCCTAACCGTAACTCCCAACCTATGTTTCAACCACATTACCAAATGTGCCAGCAGTTCCAATTCCAACCCCCAAGGCCAACAGCACCCAAACCTCAAAGACCTGAACCGATGGACGTTGATAAGTCGATACAAACGAGGAATACTAACTACCAAAATAGACCCCGTCAAATGACACAACTCCAAGGCAAAAGACCTCCATCCCTGATTCATGTTCCATCACCATTTAAACAACAACGAAATTTTCACATACAAACTGAAGAACAACATTGCAATAATTTAATTGAATCTGGAGAATTATCTGAGAATTACGAAGAACTGCAGAATGAAGACATCGAAGGATACGCTGAATCCTTTGATTAACAGAATTAACAATATGAAATCTCTACCCAAGATTTAACAGATATCCATTTTTAGGATAACACATTCTTCGCTTCCATACTTCGAATGTAAAGCGAAGAATGGCCAAACTTTGAAAATCTTAATAGACACGGGATCTAATAAAAATTATATCCAACCAAACCTTGTTACCAATTCCAAGCAAAACGAAAAGTCTTTCTTTGCCAATTCAGTTTCAGGTGATATAAAGATAACCCACCATACGTTTGCAAATCTTTTCAATTTACCGAACCACCCCATAAAATTTTACATTTTACCTTCTCTAAAATCATTCCATGGTATCTTAGGTCACGATAGCTTGGAAGAACTTAATGCAGTTATTCACATAAAAGATAGATATATGATGATAAATCATAAAACAAAGATAAAAATTCACCAACATATATCCCAGTCTGTAAATAAAATGGAATTTAGAACCAACCATATGGATGACAACCAAAAATCTCAATTAGAACAAGTCATAAGAAACCATCCCAATCTATTCACAGATCCCAACAACAAACTTACATTCACTTCGCGAGTTCGAGGCGAAATTCGCACCAAGTCAGACTCACTAATTTATTCGAAATCATATCCGTACCTCATGGCACTAAAAAATGAAGTTTAAAAACAGATCAAAGAACTCCTAAACGACGGAATTATAAGACCTTCTAGATCTCCGTATAATGCACCAGTTTGGATTGTTCCAAAAAAGATTGACGCATCTGGAGAGAAAAAGTACAGAATGGTCATTGATTACAGAAAGCTAAACGCTATTACTGTAGCCGACAGATACCCGATTCCGGAAATAAATGAAGTTCTGGCGAATTTAGGAAAAAACAAATACTTTTCAGTTGTTGACTCGAAGAGTGGTTTCCACCAGATTCCTTTAAAGGAATGTGACGTTGAGAAAACCGCCTTTTCGGTAAACAATGGAAAATTTGAATTTGTCAGACTCCCATTTGGATTAAAAAACTCCCCTTCAATTTTCCAACGTACTTTAGACGATGTCCTGAGAAGCCTTATAGGAAAAATATGTTACGTGTATATAGATGACATAGTTATCTTTTCAAAAAACGAAGAAGAACACTTCGAAAATCTCAGTAAAGTATTTAAAACAACAGAAGCTGCGAACTTCAAAGTACCGCTTGATAAATGTGATTTTTTCAGAACTGAAATCGAATTCCTAGGATTTATCGTAGGAACCGCTGGAATAGAGCTAATCAACAAAAAGAAGAAGCAATAGCCCAATTAGCACCACCAAAAACCCTAAAAGATTTGAGAAGCTTTCTAGGCATGTCAGGTTATTACCGACGCTTCATTAAGGATTATGCGAAGCTCGCCAAACCCCTGACATCCCTTTTAAGAGGAGAAGAGGGACGAATCTCGAAAAATGCATCCAAAAATGTAAAAATTTCTTTAAACCAGAACGCTTTAGATGCATTCCAAAAATTAAAAAATCACTAGTGTCAGACGATGTCACCCTATCTCACCCAGATTTTGAAAAAGGTTTTGATTTAACGACAGACGCTTCCGACTACACAATCGGCGCAGTCCTCTCGCAAGATAAAAGGCCCGTAACATTTCTCTCAAGAACTCTTAGTAAAACTGAAGAAAATTATGCCACAAACGAAAAAGAGATATTGGCTATAATTTGGGCCTTAAATTCATTGAGGGACTATCTATACGGATCGCGAAAAGTAACCATATTTACAGACCAGCAACCTTTGACATACGCACTTAGCAACAAAAATACCAACAGCAAGATGAAAAGATGGAAAACGATCCTAGAAGAATACAACTACGAGTTGAAGTATCAACCAGGAAAAACAATTGTTGTTGCGAATGCACTATCTAGGCCATCTCAAATAAATTCCATGACGCCAACCCAAAACAGTGACGAAAGTTCTTCGGATAACAAAATACCAGCAGTAGAATGCCCCATAAACGTTTTCAAAAACCAACTCCATTCTATAATAGGTAATAAGACAACTACAAATATGAGATTCCATTTCCAACCTATCATAGACACATAGTACAAAAACCCCACAACACCAAGGACCTTCTAATTTCAACACTAAAAAAATATCTTAATCCTAGCGTGATCAATGGCTTATTTACCACTGAACAAATCATGGGAATAATTCAGGATTTATAACCATTTCAGAAACTATAAAATAAGATTCACACAGTCACAGGTTAAAGAAATAACTAACGCCGAACAAGAAGAAATCTTAATCAATGAGCACAGAAGAGCCCACCGAAACTCTAAAGAAAATATAGAGCAAATAAAACAGAATTACTACTTTCCTAAAATGAACGAAAAATCTAATAGAATTGTTAAAAATTGTCAAGTTTGCAGAGAGCAAAAGTACGATCGTCGTCCCAACAAACCACAATTTCAGCCCACACCAATACCACAAAATCCTGGAGAAATTGTTCATATCGACATTTACTCCACCGAAGGAAACCTTGTACTCACCGCAATAGATAATTTTCAAAGTATGCTTTAGCGAAAATTTTAAAATCAAAAGTAGTTGAAGATGTCAAAGAACCGTTAAAAGAAATAATTTTGGCATTCGGTATCCCTAAATCCATGGTCATAGATAACGAAAAATCCCTAAATTCCGCAACAATAAATTTCCTCCTCATAGATCAATTTGGCATACAAGTCTTTACTACACCCCCTTACTCCAGCTTTGTTAATGGTCAAGTAGAAAGACTTCATTCTACCCTTTCAGAAATTATGAGATGCATAAAACCAGATAAACTTCATACAACTTTTCATGATTTACTTACAAGAACAATACACGAGTATAACAGCTAAATTCACTCCACCACCGGTAGAAAGCCTATAGACATATTTTTCCACAGAAATTCAAATAATGATCTAAAAAAAGCTATCTCAGATAAACAAGACATCATTAATCGTTTGACAGAAAAACAAAAACAGGACTTAAACTACCATAACCAAACTAGGCATGAAATCAAAAGTTATTCACCAGGAGAAGAGATTTTCGTCAGGTTTAACAGGAGATTAGGATCGAAACTTACGCCAAGGTTTAAAAAAGAAATAGTTAAAGAAGGTAGGAATACAAAAGTCCTCACGATGGCAGGCAGGACTGTTCACAAAAACAATATTAAAAGACAATAAAATATTTTTTCAGATTCTTCCTAACTCCAAATCACCACAACCTGTATCCTATCCTGACCCACGAATCAAGACTTACAGAAAATATTGTAGAAAATATAACACCCATTATAAAAAATAAAAGGGCAATAAACGCCAAAGGTACTATTTGGAAGTACGTCACAGGATCACCAGATCACGACGACTTTGAAATAATAGCTAATAATATAAATGATCTAAATAAAAATAATAATAAACAAGTTTATGTAAACGAAGCTTTTAATAAAAGATTAAATAACCTGACAAATATGGTAAATAAAATTTCAAATGCCATAAGAAAAGATGTATTATTAGAAAACGAAATAGTTATAAATTTACAAAACAGAGTAAGATTAATCAAAGGAGAATTGATAAATATTCAAAATGAAATCGAATGGGCAAAGCTTGGAATTGTAAACCCATCAATATTAGACAAAAAAGAAATTGAAATTGCTTTAAGTAAAATTAGAGAAGAAAATATTATGTTCGTGAGTCCCGAAGATGCACTCCAATTTGCTAAAGTATCTGTCCTATACAGTACTAATAAAGAAATATTTTATTTGATTAAGGTTCCGTTAACAAAAAAGGAAACCAATGAAAACATAATTTTAATACCGGTAAAAAAGGAAAACTCTATTATTAATTTAGAATTTAAACGGATTTTAAAAAACGGAAAAACTATCTATGGTATAGTATACAAAATGTATTCCTAATCTTATAAGTAGTCAAAATTCTACATGTGTAACGAGCAATAATCATCACATCCCATTGATGGAAGAAATCGAATTTGGCGTTATCCTACTAAATAATTACAATGCATCTATTTATATCGATGAAACGATGCGAAATCTTCCTGGCACGTTTCTTATTAAATTTCATAATAGCACTATTAAAGCTAACAATAGAATTTTTGGTAACATAGAGGCCTCACCTCTACAAATGATTCCTGCATTAATGCAGCCTACTCCTTTTGAAAGTGACCGCATTAACTTACTATCACTCGAAGCTCTCAATGAATTGCAGATTAATAATACGGAGGTTATTTCAACCATTCAAAAACATCTAAAAATCGGAGGATGGTCAATTTCTGTTATTCTTAGTCTAATTATCGTTTCCATTGCATGTTTGAAATTTTGCTTCAAAAATAATAAAGAAATTATTGTTTGGGAATCTCAAATTCCACGCACTAGTCTAGAGCCCCATACGGAAATAAAATTACCATCTTATATTGATATACCCAAGCCAATTGAATTAGAAGCTCCTAGCAAACCACCAAGATTGAATAATATCCCCTTTTTCTAAAATGATTGAGGATAATCAAATTAAGAAGGGAGGAGTTAACACTAAACATATTTACGTTTCTCACCAAACATATTTACATTTCTTAACAATTCTTACGAAACGTATAAGCATATTTTTGCTATACTTTCGCTGACTATTATTTCCTGTTTACGTCCCAAATTTTGTTTAGACCATTTCCGATCGTTGCACGCGCGACCCAAAAGTGCTGACGTAGCGTCTGCATTGAATGCACGGTCATGTTGCACTGCATGTGATGATCGCTGCTCACACACTTTTAATTCCAATATAACTAATTGTTAACTTAAGCTTCATAGCAGTAGTTAAGTGGTAGTCAATAAGAATAGTTAAGAAAAAGAGGTTGGATTAAGAAGACATAGTCTTCCCACCAAATAATAATAAATAAACGAAAAAAAAAATATATATATTATAAAATAAAATCCTTTTTAAAATAAAAAATTAAAAAGTATTTTATTAACTTATATGTATATATACTTATATGTACATATATTTGTATACACTTCCGAACACATAATGCACAAGCATACAAACACACATAAGCGTACATATGTGAATATGTCACCAACAAAAAACTGAAGCATTGTTCTAGAAAAACAACTATTGTCTAAATAGCAGAGGCATCACAAGTCAATATGGCAGCCGAATTGGCGAAGGCCAAATGTAGTAAACTTTACAACAAAAACGATTTCATTCAAAAACGCAGGCGCATATTCCACAAGCGACCTTCATAAAAACAGACACCGTAATATCTCCCCGAGCATGCTTTTGCCTACAAGCGTCTTTTCGCAACGATGGAAAAAGCTAAAAATCATAAAGAACATCTTTCTGGTGCAGTCATCGACTGCCACTCGACGCATACGGTTGTTCTCTCAGTGTTTTCGGTGTTTACTTTGTACAGCGCGCCTACGAGCTAATTCGTTTCACGTGTGTTTACGAGTGTTGCTTAAATATGCAAACGGCAGTACAAACCACTTTTCTGATCGCCAAAGAAAACGCCAATTTATTCAAAATGAACAATTGTTTTAATTTAATGTTTATTTAATGAACAAATGTCTTTTACACAAGTTAACGTTTTTTGAAGTTATTAAAAATGCGAATGCCGATCTTAACCGAATTGGGTGCCCAAAGAATTTAACGCGCAGGCTCGTCGTCGTATCACGTTAGTATCGGCTTAGCCTAGCGCACAGGATCGATGTACCACGAAGTAAATAACTGGTGGCTGGTGTCGACGTGACTCAACGTGGAAATATCAAAAACAAAATGTTGAATGCTAGTGCAGGATTGACAGATAAAATGTGCGAGAGTTAATTGCAGCGCGAGATCGGTGAAGAAAAAGCGTATGTTGATTTGCGGACTGTATGTAGCGAAGTGAAAGTGTCTCTGCTTTCTCCTTGTCCATCCTTTTTGATGAGTGAGTTGGTGTGGGGTGAGTTGTATTTTAGTGGCATCCTGTGGTGAATTCCGATGTAGCATTAGGATGAACCAGTTGTATCGAGTAGAGGGGTGGATGCTTAACTCATTTAAACATCCTGGGCCCCCTAGGCGAATATTTTGCCTAGTTTTATATATATAATCTGATGCATGTTATTCGGATTACTGTTGGTGGAGTAACCGAAGCCGCAGATTATTAGCTGTAAGAAGCGATTTTGATAGCCAATTGTATTTTGTGTAAATATTGGTGCTTGAGGTAATAATTGATTTTGCGTGCTTTGACGACTTATTGTATTATTATACCAAAAAAGTTGTTTGCTTTTATTAATTTTATTATCTGTTATTTACAATTATTATTTATCGGTTTTAGCATACCGGTAGTTTATTATATGCCTTTTGCGTATTATCGGCAATGTTCGGACTTTATTTATTCTCGGCTTATGAAGGATTGTAACTCCACGCCTGGCTCAGATATGGCCAGAATGGGTACTCCTTAGCCCTGGAGTTAGGACTGTGACAATAGATGGATCTTGCGAGAGAGTGGCCGGTAATTGCGAACGGCTTCGATTCGTGGAGTAGATAATTTTGTATATTTAATTTGAAGCTTTGTATAGCTGATTTCCATAACTCACCCATATGAGGAGCGCTTGGTTAGATGCATAAAAGCGACTTTAGCTTTGTAAGCATAGGTGCGTTAATGTATCGCAATGGGAGTATTGTGATCCCTTAATTTTATTTTGATTTTTTTTTTGAAAATTTGTGCCTCAATGGGGCATCATTGTATAAAAAGTTGTAGATTTTTCGACTTTTGGAGACACTTTTGTTATATTTATGTTTTAGTTCTAATTTGGCGTTTAGTAGCCCGCCACCGCTCTAGAATTTGTTCAGAATTTTCTTTTTTTCATTATTGGCTAAAGCCATCCTGCGGGGCCGAAAAGTTGTGTGTGCTTTTAATAATTTGGACTGTCAGAGGTAACTCTGATTTTTTTTTTGTTCCAATTTGTGGAGTATTGAAAATTTGTGGTTTTGGGGGTAGTCGTACGACGTACCGGCCATTATTTGATCGAGTAGTTGTGGCTTTCGAGTAGCGCTTACAATACTGATCTTGTGGAGTTTTATTTAATATTCGGGAAGGTTTCCCTATCTCTTGAACTTTCCTTAATTGTGAATTAAGGTATTTGTTTGATTTTTTCTCAACTTGAGTTGGTGTGGTGGTAACTAGTTCTGTAACTAGTCCACTTTGTGTTTGGTTGTGCATCGTTTGAACTTTTTGTGCCTTTGGGCAACATGGTGTCTCTTGGCAATTTTTCGAATTTTGGTTTCCGGGATTTACTTTTGCAATTATACCCGTGGTTCTTTGTGAACAAGCGCTTCTTTGGAGTGAGATGGGATATCTGCTGTAATGAAGCATTGAATTGTGTCTTTTGTGACAATATGAGCAGTTAAATTTGCTTTTGCAATTTTTAAGATTGTGTGTATGGGACAAGCAGTTTGTGCAGAGTCTTTTTGATCTGACAAAGTTGTTCCTTTCGTTAATGTTTAATTTTTTAAACTTCTCGCAAGTTTTAAGCTTATGCCCTCTTGTGCATAGTTCGCATGACGTATGTTTTCTTTATTCGGATGTGAACGATTGTGTTTTGTTAGAAATTCTGTTTGATTTGGTTTTGCTTCTAGCTTGGGGTCTATTTAAGCTTCTATTTTGGTCGTGTTTAGTGGGCTTAGTTTTGATTATTTTTTCTTCTAACCTTTCCGCAATTTCATATTGGGTGGTGAGAAAATCTTTCATTTGTTGCCACGTTGGGCACTTTTTTCGTGATGAGAGCGATTGCTCCCATAGAAGTAACGACTTTTCTGGTAATGCGGCGGTCTGTGGGAATATTTTGTGTCGACAGAATCGACAAACAATTAGAAACAGTGGATTGTAGTGTTACAAATTCTTCACTTGTTCCTTTCTTGATTTTAGGCAAGTTTATTAGTGTCGTTACTTGTTTATCGACCAGTATTCTTTCATTTTCGTATCTAGCTTTTAGAGCTTCCCAAGCCAAATTGAAATTATCGTCATTAAGAGCGAACTGTTTAACTATTTCGCCTGCTTGACATTTTGTTTTGTATCGGAGGTGATACAGTTTTTGTGCCTTTGATAGTTGTGGATGGTTGATGTAAACGGCTGTGAACATGTCCCGGAAGGACGGCCATTCTTCATAACCTCCGTAAAACGTTTTTGTATCACATGCAGGCACCTCGAGTTGGATGCCTGAACTTGCCTCTTGATTGTCTATTTGTGGCAGCTCTACTCTACTGTGGGGAGTAGGTGCAATTGCTTTAATGAGCTTTAATTGATCGGAGATCATAGCTTTCGTTTCTTCATATTGGTCTAAGCAGTTTTCGTAAATATCGTAAGCAGATAATTTAAAATTTTGTGGTAGATCTGAATCGTCAGATTCTACTATGGCGTCATGAGCCGTTTGGAGACGAGTCCAGAAATTTTCAAGATTTTGGCTTTTTATTTCTAATAACGATTCAGAGTTCTCGTGAATCGGTGAGGAGGCAAATCTAGTGCAGTATCTTAAAAAACTGTCACTCTCTGACATAAATTTAGCAACCTGTTTTGAGCGTGTAGCTGCTGCAGGTGTATTTTGATTTGCATCGTTATAAACCATTTTTGTTATACTTTATATTTGTATATTAAACTATTATTAAAGTTTTTCTCAGTGGAAACTGATTTATGGTATCCAATTGAAGCGATAAAGTATAGTAAATTGAACACTCTTTTTTTATATCTATAAAAAACGTATTTTTAATAAATATCGTTTTTTATTTATTTGCAATGGTATTGCAATATTATTTTTATTCATATATTATTTTGAATTGTGAATGACTACCGAACCGCGTTTTTCATATATTAAAATGTTTGATGTCCGAATATTTTATTTTTAGGTACACCCTAATAATTGGCTTGTATGTACTTGTTTTTGTGCAATTGAGAGCTCTTCGAAGAGATCAATATGCTTTGTACATAAGTATGCACGAATTGTTTGTGCTTATGATTACGCTTTTTCGTAAGTAATTGAGAGCTCGTTAGAGAGATCAATTAGCTTTTTGTCCACAATCCTGCTTGTTTTTGTTTGCCAAAGAACAAGAGGTATTGCTGGATATTTGCAATGTGGACTTTGAACTTTTGGTTTGTTTGAGATTTTGTGTTTTGCGTCACAGGCAGATTTTGCCGTATGTTTGTATATAAGTTATTATATTTTTTTTGAAAAAGTGAGAGCGAGATTTAAAACGGAATGTAAATAGTTACAAATATATGTATGTCTATTAAAATTTAGTATAGAAAGGTAAGAAGATTTGCATATATATATTGTATTTTTGTTGATAATAAATCAATATTTGTGCTTATGCAATTTACATTTGTTACACATGTTTATAGCCGAATCGGATATTAGATTTATATACCATATAGCGTATATGTATAACAAGGTAAATTGTTATGCATATATGTATGTATGTATGGATGTTTGAGTTTTTTTTTGTTTTGTTTTGTTTTCTATGCTATTTTATACTAATTTTGCCTTTTACAATTCTGGTTACTGCTTTGTTAAACAGAAGGGGTTTGAGGGAAATTTTCGCAAGTAACTGCTTGATTTCCTTACTTTTTTTTTTTTTTTTTTAGTAAATGTGTTTGAATACACGAAGGTAAATTATTACATGGGCAATAAATTAATATTATTTATTTAGCATATGTACATGTATACATGTATATATTGATATTATATATACGTTATACCGAACTGTGGTCGGTTTTCCCGCAAAATACTCAAAAGTGGAGCAGTTTGGTAACCGTTTTTCCGCTGTTAAAACGGATTTTATAAAAGCATATAAATCGTATTTTCACGTCCATGTACTATATATGTGCTTTAAAATAGATTTAATGAAATGAAACAAATACGCTCACTTCGTTTTTCCTCAAGGGGGCGTTTTATGCGCTGTAGGTGTTTACAAGCCTGGACGTTTTGTTCCAATTCCTTTTCCACTCCTGAAGTCTGCTGTATACGAGAACGGCTTATAATTTTTGTTGTTTAGTAAACTGCTTCAGTTTTTCGCGCCCGTTTCTTTGTTTGAACTTTGTTTTTATATATGTTTTGTTATAAGTTTTCGCGCCCGATTGTCCGTGTGGCTTTTATTGTTTTTTGTTTGTTGCTATTGTTTATTATGTTTTGTTTTAAATTCGCGCACAGTGTTTTTGTTAATTTTTGCACTTTGTGTCACTGCACTTTTTTTTACCGAAATTGGGTTTGTTTTGTCACTTCACCATTCCGAACGTATCGATATACATATGTATTTGTATATGGGTATTTTGTTGGTTTTGAAGTTTTGTTGCCGCTGCACTGTTTATTTTATTTTATTTTTTTCGTTTTTTTTCACTGCACACTGTTTTTTTTTTTGTTTTTTTGTTTGATGGTTCACCACTGTTATTCTCCGCACTGCACTGGATTTTCTTTTATTTTATTTCGTTTAAAACTCCATAGTGCCCGTCACTATGGCTCGAAGGACCATGTTTACGAGTGTTGCTTAAATATGCAAACGGCAGTACAAACCACTTTTCTGATCGCCAAAGAAAACGCCAATTTATTCAAAATGAACAATTGTTTTAATTTAATGTTTATTTAATGAACAAATGTCTTTTACACAAGTTAACGTTTTTTGAAGTTATTAAAAATGCGAATGCCGATCTTAACCGAATTGGGTGCCCAAAGAATTTAACGCGCAGGCTCGTCGTCGTATCACGTTAGTATCGGCTTAGCCTAGCGCACAGGATCGATGTACCACGAAGTAAATAACTGGTGGCTGGTGTCGACGTGACTCAACGTGGAAATATCAAAAACAAAATGTTGAATGCTAGTGCAGGATTGACAGATAAAATGTGCGAGAGTTAATTGCAGCGCGAGATCGGTGAAGAAAAAGCGTATGTTGATTTGCGGACTGTATGTAGCGAAGTGAAAGTGTCTCTGCTTTCTCCTTGTCCATCCTTTTTGATGAGTGAGTTGGTGTGGGGTGAGTTGTATTTTAGTGGCATCCTGTGGTGAATTCCGATGTAGCATTAGGATGAACCAGTTGTATCGAGTAGAGGGGGTGGATGCTTAACTCATTTAAACAACGTGTTTTGCAATTTACTTTTTCTTCTTTCTATAGTGATTTTTTTAACTTTTCTATACAGTCAGCTACAAAGGTTTAATTTTTTCAAAATGTCCCCTGGTGGGACCCAACTGGGAAATAATAGGTTCGCCCTGTTAGATTCTAGTCCCGAACCAAAAGGAAAAAAAACCAAAGCGACAAAATTGGACCTCTTCCCCACTCCACCAACAAAAGCAAAAGACCATCCCAAATATTTAGTGAAGTGCGATAGACACGAATAAACCTCTAAACAAATACTCCTGTTTCGCAGTCCATAAAGCTTTATTAAACATAAGCTCTGAAATAATAAAAATCAGCGAGCTACGGGACGGAAACCTACTTCTTCTTGTGAAAAACAACATTATCGCCAAAAAGTTCACGTCTACAAAACAACTATTAGGAGTTTGCAACGCCAAAATTGATTTACACAAAAATCTGAACTCTAGCAAAGGAACCATTTACGCTCCTTGCTTAAATGACGTACCTGACGCAGAAATAGTTGAAAATCTGAAGGAACAGGGTGTGTCGTCCATCTAAAAATTCCCCAAGTATGTAAATGGTCAATCTGCTCCGAGCGGAGTAGTTCTTCTTACATTCGACTTGTACTACTTACCGGAACAAATCGACATCTCGTGGTACAAAACAAAAGTAAGACCTTACTATGCTAATCCCATGAGGTGCAAAAACTGCCAAGTTCTTGGTCACACCAAAAAACGTTGTAATTAGCCCCCTGTATGTGACACATGTGCTTTGCCACCTCACCCTCCGCCATGCACCCGTTCCTTTTGCGTAAATTGCTCAGGCAATCACTTATCTTCCAGTAAAGAATGCCCGAAATTTGAACTAACAAAAAAAATAATCACTATCCAAACAGACAACAAATGCTCATATCGCGCAGCAGTAAACATACATAAATTGCAAACTCCACCAACTTTTACTTCTTCATCTCCCTCATTCTCTAACATATTAAAAAACTCAACCAACAAAGACAATGACAGTAACAAGAAAACAACAACCCAACCTGAAATTCACACAGCTACTCCCTCTCTCAACTCAAATAATAACATAGAAACAAAGCCAAAAGAAACAAATTCACCAAACTCAACAAACAACATTTACTCATTACCAACCTCAACGGCAGTCGATGACTCTTCCACGACGACTCTCGACTACACTTCAACGATCCCACTCATTTCCAACTTTATTACTCACCTTAACAACTCAACCTCCCACTCACCCTCCGCACAAATAGATACTCTCAGATCAGAATAGACTATGCGTATTCTTCAATGGAATTTGAAAGGTCTATTTAACAACTACGCCGACCTTAATCTCCTTATCAATCAATTTTCACCACACATTATCGGACTACAAGAAACACACTTCCCCGCTAATAAATCAGCTTACACTCCCAACAACTACGTAGGTTACTTTTATAATCTCCCCCGCAATAAAACAGCTAAACAAGGAATAGCCATTTTTATAAAAAAATCTGTTATGCATAAACAAATTCCTATTTCCTCCAACATAGCCACCCTAGCAGTGGAAATCGACATAGGCTTTAAATTTTCGGTAATTACGTGCTACATACCACCGCACCAAAACTTTAACTCCAGAGAAATCATAAAGATCGCCGATTCCTTTTCTACACCATCTATAATTTTGGGCGATTTCAACGCCTGGAGCCCTCTTTGCGGCTCTGGTTCTACAAACCGCAGAGGTCAGGAGTTAGAAGACGCCATACTTGCCAAAAGCCTTGTCGTTCTAAATGATGGGCAACCAACACACTTCTCCACACATAATTCGTTCACCCACGAAGACATTGTCCTTTCATCGGCCTCAATTGCTCCTAAACTTTCGTCCCTGACATTAAAAGACTTACATAGTAGTGACCATTTCCCCATCGTAACCACCCTGTCCACTCCCAGTTTATATACCATTAAACCGAGAGCAAAATTCTTAACTGAGAAAGCTGATTGGGCTAAGTATTGTTCACTTATCTCCTCTTTTATTCTAGAAAAAGCTATATCTAGCAACATAAACGCGGAAGCATCCACAATAAAATATGTTATACTCTCAGCTGCACACTTAGCTATTCCCCAAACTAATACTAAACAGTTTTCCACAAAGCTTCCATATTGGTCTAAAATGTTATCTGTGTTAAGAAATAGAAAACAAACGTTATGGGCTACCTACAAACACAACCGAACAATCAACAACTTAAAACAATACAAAAAAGCCAATGCCACTTTTCGTAAGGAATTAAAAAATGCAAAAAGACAATCGTTTGTAAAATTTACAGCTAACATAAAACCTACCTCTAGTCCTAAATAGGTTTGGTTGGATATAAAAGCTCTGTCGGGCGCATCTAAACGCCATAAAATCGATTTTATCCACTCTACACAAGGCCCTATCTATGACCCCAAAGAGATTGCTGAACACTTTGCAAGTTCATGGTCTAATGCTTCTCATAATTCTAATTTCCACACGGATTTCAACTCTCTCAGTAATATAATTATTCCTAAAACTTACCACAACCCGTCACCTTGCCCTACAGCTTCCTTAATCGAATCAGCAATCTCACTTCACGAATTTGACTCGACTATTTCTACTATGTCGGGTAGCTCTCCAGGCCCGGATAAAATACCCTACTCCCTCCTCAAAAACCTTCCTTATACCCTTAAACTCCGACTCCTATCCTTGTATAACAGAAGTTTTGATAAAGGCACCCTTCCACAAGATTGGAAAAAAGCTGCTGTTATACCTATTCCCAAACCTAACAAAAACAGCATTTCCGTCTCCAACTTTAGACCTATATTCCTAATACCCTGTATATCAAAGGTGCTTGAAAAAATTATATCCGTGAGAATTATGTGGTACGCCAAGAAAAAAGGGTTGATAAGCTCTAACTAGTTCGCATTTCAAAAAGGTATCGGTGTCATCAACCCACTTCTGTATTTTGAACACTGTGCTTCGACAACGCTCTCCGCAAGAAACCACCTGTCCGTCCTTAGTCTAGATTTTGAAAAGGCTTTCGACAGAATTGGTGCACATATAGTTTTACGAGAATTAGAACGCTGGTGCGTAGGAGACAAAATCTACAGTTTTGTTAGAGCCTTCCTCCTGAATCGTAAAATTTTTGTCAGCGTAAATAATCAAAACTCTAACATATACCCCTTGCACAACGGCGTGCCACAAGGCTCACCTCTTTCAGTAACCTTATTTATTATTGCTTTTAATGAACTCAGCTTCATATTATCCCAATACGATACGGTTGAGCATTTAATGTACGCTGATGACGTTCTAATATTTTCCGCTCTCAAAGACCTTACACTAATGAAAGAAACTTTCACGAGAATTCTAGATGACATATCCAACTGGTCAAAAAGTTCTGGATGTAAAATCTCAGCTAACAAAAGCTCAACCTTCCACATCTGCAGAAAACATAAATGCACCTTTCCTATCCTATACCTTTCTAATATTCAAATTCCTCACACTAATACACTCAGAATACTTGGTATAATTTTTGATAAAAAACTAACTTACAAGGAACATTGTAAATATGTTAGAATAAATTTAATATCTAGGCCTAACATTATTAAGTATTTATCATCTAAGCACTGTCATATACATACATATGTCAAATCTTGTAAATATTGTAAAAGCACTGATGTTATCAAAAATTGATTTTGGACTCGCGATATATGGACACTGCGCAAAATCTCACCTCGCATGCATCCAAGCCCCTTACCACACAGCAGTAAGAAGAAGCATACGCGCGTTCCCCACCTCTCCGATCAGAGCCGTTTTAGCCGAAGCAGGCCTACCGAGCATTCCGCAAAGAACTAAACATAATACCATGATGCTTCTACCTAGGATTCTCCATAATAGAAGCAAAATCTTTTTCAACATCCTCGAGACGTCTACAACTAGGAGGAATGCATCGAACAAACAGTCTACCCTCACGCAATGCATAGCCCTGATCAACGACCTCAATTTAATATCCACACCCGAATTGCTCGTCGAGCCTGACCATCCGCAATGGTTGACTCCCAAACATCCTTTTATAAACACTCTGTCAAAGCACCAGAAACTAAAAACCAGCTTCAACGAATTTTTTCTGCTCTTCAACGAGGCAATTGAGTCTTATAAACCAGAATGGGAACCCATATATATCGACGAGTCGAAAACGGATACTACTACCACGTTTGCAGTGTCAAACGATCAGGGTGTCGCTATTACTGTCGGTGCTTTGCCAACATATTGCTCGGTTTTTACAGCAGAAGCTGCAGCAATTTACGAAGCGGTTCTATACGCCTCATCAACAGGAGAAAAACATATAATATGTAGCGATAGTAAATCAACCATTGATGCACTTCAAAACTCAGCAAATAATTCATGGCTAATACAGAATATACGCGACAAACTCTTCCATCATGAAAACAGCATAAAAATAATGTGGGTACCAGGGCATGCTGGTATAAAAGGCAATGAGACAGCAGATAAACATGCAAAAGATGGTAGTAGAGAGCCGTTGGTGTTCTTTCCTCACTTTACTACAAAAGACATCAAAGCACATATAAAAAAATACTGCCATCATATGCATCTCCGAGACTGGACTAGCTACCAACACCACTACATAGATCAAAACCCAACTGGTGTAAAACCTATCTACCCATCGGACTGCTCATGCCACAACATCAATACGTTCACTCGTCTTAGAATAGGCCACACTACAAGAACTCACAGCCACATTCTTAACGGTACCGATCAACCAAGCTGTCACCATTGCAACGCTCCCACCTAATCAGTCATCCACCTCATCGATGAATGTCCTGCACTGCATTTATTAAGGAAATCAACCTTTGGGAATAAGAGACCTTCCGACCTTCTCAAAGCAACAAATAGCGATAACATCAGTGCCATTAATAAATTTCTTAAACTGTGTAACATCAAAGACATAAAACACCACATTCAACTAAATAACCTTACTAAATATTTTCTTTTTACCATAATCTTAGTTTTAAGAGCCGAAGGCCCTGGTAGCCAGTGCTGATTCTTATAAGTGGATTAATTATTTATAATTAGTTCTCTCTTAAATAAATAAAAAAATAAATAAAAATCTTTCTGGTGTTTGTTCTAAGAAAGAAGTGAGAAAAGTGGCAACGTAACTGATGTCGATTTACAATATTTGTCTATTCTAAAATATTTTGCCGTGACTCGCAAAAATCAGAGTTGATATGTATGCAAGCTCATACAAAAACATACATATATACGCTAGATTGTTGGCGAAGCTGTTCGAGCAGCAAGGGAAACGGGAACAATCAGCGATCGTTTTTTAATTTCTTAACTTCAAATGAGAAAGTTGTCCATATAAGAACTTGATCCCGATCGTTCAGTTTGTATGGCAGCTATATGCTATAGTTAACCGATCTGAACAATTTCTTCGGAGATTACTCTGTTGTGTTAGAAAATAATCTCTACCAAATTTCGTGAATATATCTGGTCAAATGTGAAAGTTGTCCATACAAGAACTTGATTCCGATCGTTCAGTTTGTATGGCAGCTATATGCTATAGTTAACCGATCTGAACAATTTCTTCGGAGATTACTCTGTTGTGTTAGAAAATAATCTCTACCAAATTTCGTGAATATATCTGGTCAAATGTGAAAGTTGTCCATACAAGAACTTGATTCCGATCGTTCAGTTTGCATGGCAGCTATATGCTATAGTTAACCGATCTGAACAATTTCTTCGGAGATAACTCTGCTGTGTTAGAAAATAATCTCTACCAAATTTCGTGAATATATCTGGTCAAATGTGAATGTTTTCTATACAAGCATTTTATTCCGATCGTTCAGTTTGTATGGCAGCTATATGTTGTAGTGGTCCGATATCGGCCATTCCGACAAATGAGCAGCTTCTTGAAGAGAAAATGACGTTTGCAAAATTTCAAAACGGCATCTTAAAAACTGAGGGACTAGTTCGTATATATACAGACAGACGGACATGGCTAAATCGACTCAGCTCGACATACTGATCATTTATATATATACTTTATAGGGTCTCCGACGCTTCCTTCTTGGTGTTACAAACTTCGTGACAAACTTAATATACCCTGTTCAGGGTATAAAAACCGCGCTTCTTCGCTTGGGTCTTTTCTCCAACTCCAACTTCAACCGAACTTTATTTCTTTATATACTGAGCCGCTTACATTCTAATTTTTATGTGCGCGAGTTAATTTTTACCATAAGTAAAAATCATTCAAAAGAATATATTTTGAGCTGCACCGAAATGTGTACTCTTCATTTATACTCTTAAGACTAACTTATTACATGGTTCTTACTTCTATTTATACTAACTAGTATGCTTACTTATTACTAGTTGATAGTTTGTTAAGATACCGATTATATTATTTGTTTAGGTTTGTTTACATATATATTGCTTGCTTAGATACAATTGCTTTGTTTTAAGATAAGGTTGTTGTGGTATTCAAACTCAATGTAGTTTTGATAATTGTTTGTTTAGGATTGTTTGTTGTAGTGATAGTGCATTTCAATTGTTCCAACTCAAGGTTGTTTCTGCATTCTGTTTACTGAAACAAAAAGTTGTTTTGATGTTTGTTACTATTATAAGGAATACGTTCTTTAACTCGCGCAGACACTTATACATGTGTTTATATTATACTTACATACATACACACATCGGCATGCATGCCAGAAGAATTTGACTGGTCAGCAGAAATGTGTAAGAAAACTTGATTTGTTTCAAGATAGAGTTCGTTTATGAAGTCTATCTTGAAATGAATACTGCTTATTGTCAATATGTGACTCCTCCACCCCTAGATTCAATGGTCTCCGTTGAATGCTGCCAAGTTTTCTTATTATTACTAGTGATTATAAAACTTACTTATGATTGCAAAAGTATAGTTATAATATTGAGCTTGACATGGGACCAATTATTTTTCTTAATTTATTTTTAATTCTTCTTACTTCTTAATATTTTTTATTGATTTATTATTATCTCTGAGAAATGTATTACTTTTTCAAACTGTAATACATCAGTTTCGTTTTCAGGGACAATATGTCTTTCTTCTATAGTAACTTTTTGGTTTTGGAATGATTTATTTTTTATCTCGACGTTACAATTATAAAAATTTTTCAACGCATTTCCTTCGAGTACAATTTCTCTATTGTCACAGTTTTGTTTCATTTCTATTTTATGTGCATTTTTAATCAGGATAATGTCGTCTTCGATATCTTCGATCGTTGTGTAATTGTTATATTCGTATTTACATTGGTTAAACGAACAAACGTAAATTTCTTTTAAGTTTTGAAATGTAATTTCAAAACGTTGCCTATTAGGTAACGGCGCTATTAGTATTAGATCTGCTTTAACGTGTGTAATTGGTATTTTTATAGCTAAAAGTAATGTGTCTTCTTTATATGAAAGGAGTCCTGTCTCTTCGTGTTTTAATTCAAAAATGTCAATATTGAATTTTTCAATTTCTTCTGTTGATAATATACTAGGCTGTAATATATTATGCTTTGCGGAAGCTATGTTTTCCTAAATTTGTTCAATTTTACTTTCTAAGTGTTTAAGTTTAAGCATCTGATCGGTATAAAGCACAGAGAACGTATATTTATAGAAAAGGTCCAACAACGGACAAGCGTGTAAACTGTCAAAAGCTAACAAAATGCGATGAGTGCGTTTCACCACAGCTAGCTAAGAAGGAGAAATTTTTAACAGGGGCGCGTGAACAGAGCTGTGCATTAATTCAAAATTATGCTCAGAAACATACATTCTATTACAGACGTATGTATGTTGGCCTTTTGCTTATATTTTTATATGATTACATGTCATCATATTAATTGATATGATTATCATTTTGCGAATTTTTATGAATACATGCAAAACTGATAATATTCTAATTAATTTATGCTATTTTCAAAATATATATTCGTAGTTAATGTGTGAATAACAGTTAATTTTTAAATATTTCTTATATTTGGTAATATAATATAATTTCATGTATGAATATGTTTGTATATATGTGATATATGCAGATAACGTATATTTTTAGAGAAGGTCCAACAACGGACAAGCGTGTAAACTGTCAAAAGCGATGGGTGCATTTCACCACAGCTAGCTAAGAAGGAGAAATTTTAATAGAATAGATCATTCATTTTTTTAACAAATAACTGCGTAGGCTTTGCACTTTTTATTATATATTCGTCGGAGCCGAATAAATTTTGGCTATCGGCCATTTATATGCCAGCCGCAACTGAATTGCTCAGAACTTGGGTTGCACGTTTTACGGACATTTTTTCAAAGACGCTGGGATATACGTGGGCCTCTGTGAGTTTTGGACATATCTTGAAACAAGTATTGTCCTGATCTATGGAGTAAAGTTTTCTTTATAACTTTAAAGCTGACTGCTCCATCTGGTGTGGAAATATCATATTTCATAAATGTGTTTCGGACGGACTTATTTAGATGGCGATAGTCATATAAACAATATATCTTGGAACCTTCGTGCAAATAACTAAAAGGGTTTTTCTTCAGAAATATTTAAATAATTCATAACTGATATATTAGCGGGCCCTTGATCACAGACTAAAGCTTTTACGTTTAGACCAATTGATTTTAGTGCTGTGATGTTCTTATTCAAAATTTCTTTTAATTTGAATGTAGAAAGTCCATTTTTGGAAATATAATATGAAAACACATATTTCCAATTGTATCTCAACCCTTTTATCATGAAAAAACACTTACTACCTAATTTCATTTCACGATGGCCTTCCCCATAATCCACAAACCCATCAATAACATATCTAACTCTATTGTATGTTAGGTCGGTCTTAATTGATATTTCATCAAATAATAGAACGCAATTTCGTTCTAAAACGGACATTTTTTTTGAAATTTTCTCTAAGTTTCCCAAGACATTGGCATCGAACCCAGGGATAACATACTTTATGGGGCGCCATCGCAAAAGAGAGCTCTTGCTGGGTAAAGTGAAACCTAAATCGTCACGCATAAAATTATAGGATTTATTGGACATGTAACTAATGTTTTGTGCCAATACCCTTTCATTGTCACTTAAAATAGTACGCTTGGCGACGATCATCCTAGCGAATGTTACAGCATCTTTGCTTGAATTTACATCCGCAACTATTGCACATTTACTTAGGTCTTGATACCTTTTTTCCAAGTCTTTAATAATACCCTCTAACTCTTTGATCTTCTTATTCAATTGAAGCGCATTACTTTGATAGAAACGTGCCGATCGAGCAAATCATTCACGACTATCTAATGCATAGCCTACGTCGTCATGTTGGGGTTCTAATTCTAATCCCTTTTCTTCTAAAATTTAATATGTTTCGAATTTCCTCAAAGTTATGTCGTCCTTCTTTTCTTTACTTCCTACAGCTACCTCAGGACGACCATAAGTTTTAGAAACGGGCGGGCACACCCAAATAGCGTCAGCACTAGATGAGCTACGACTTAGTGCTGAACCTAATCTGAAACAGGGAAAAGCCCCAGGCAATAGTTTGAATTTGGTAACGTACTGCGAATCGGAATGGTTTCGACAAATAAAAAGACTATCGGAGGGTGACACAACTATGTTGCAAGCCTTTGCCCAACTTTCTCGAACATCCTTCTCTTTAGGAAAATTGTAGAGCGTTTTCTGCCTGTTAACGCAATTCGAAATGCAGCATCTTCGAACCGAAAATTGAGTCGTCCGCAAACGCTTAGGGGGTTCGTCGTAACCTATTTATGTACATAAAAAATTTTTAAGGAAATTCCAATATGTACGTATATAAATATAAAATTAATTAAAATTTAAATTTAATTTTAAATCAAATTCAATCCACTGTTTCTAGTTTGATAAATTTTAAACAATTTTATAATATACCTGTCGAAAATTTTTTTAATTGGAAAAATTGGTTAATAGAATTGTTCAAAATTGAAAATGTTTGTTGCTAATAAGGGAGTGCAGCAATAAAATAAGATAAGAAATATATAAAAACATTCAATCCACTAATATTAAATATCTATGTTCAAATATATTGAACGTACATTGCATATATTGAATATGAAATGCATTGTCATGCAAAACAATGTTTGTAAACGTACGCACATGAACACAACGTACATATGTATGTTAAAACAATAGGCAACATAAACATACACATATGCGCGGATCAACGGGGTAAAGTTAAAAGTAATACATTATTTCCATCAAAAGTGACACTCCGCGAAGAAAAAGACTTTAAGTTGCAAGTTGTTTGAATATATACCCAATTTATTGGGGAACACACACCACTGCTTCGATTGAAATTAAAATATCTGAATTTTAGGAATGTATTTAACAATTTTATTTAAAGCGTTAAGCTTCTATTTTTACAAGTTAATAAATATGATGCCGGTTCTGGTTCGAGTTGCTTCGGATCGTGGTCGAACGCATAATCCGGAGCATTAGTGAGACAGCATCCGGCTGCTTTAGAATTAAAAGCTGAGCGTTGCGCGCAGGATAGACGGCAATCGAAGTGTACAGCTTTAGCGCGGCGGAGATGGGTGGAGACGATGTCGAACGTTTTTATTACAACTTAAATGCGTGGAATGGGTGTCGGAAACCGAAAGTTGAACTGCTGTTGATACGATGTGTACCGAAATGCATGTGCTGGCGAAAGGTGTCAACGCGGCGCTGTGTGTCGACGAATTGTGGCCGCTTTCCCTTTTTTCCATCCTTTTGGTTGAGTAGGTTGAATAAAAGAAGTGTGGTGAGTTGTGTTGAATGGTGTCATTAGTTGTGGTGAATTGCTGTTGTATTAGGATGCGCCTGTTTTACCGGGTAGAGGGGGTGGATGCTTAACTCATTTAAACACAAGTACAAAATTATATAAGTAGTTCCCTCCCCAAAATTCTACTCTGGATTCGCCCCTGGACACATGTACATAAATTTAGTTATTTAGGATATTTTGAAAAATAGTATTTAAAGCTTTGAAATTTGAAAATAATTAGAATGAAATATTTCTCAGCTTAGAAACGAGCCAGTAGTAAGAATCTAAAGAATCTGATTCAAGTTTAAAGTTTGATCATGCAAGTCAAACAGTTTAATATTACAATTCAAACAGAATATTTTCCATTTGACATTTTATGAATTTTTTTTCTTAATTTTTTCCTTTTTTTGAATTTTGAAAACATTAGCAAATTCTTTATATATTTAGAAAAATATTTATTCTTATTTATAAATTGTAGTTGAATCATACCTAATTAATTTAAAACACTTCTATTATTATGTACACTTATGTATGTTTGTACATACACATATATCCCTCATTTACATGAATACAAGACTTTTATATCTAACACGAGATATTTTACGATAAAAATTACTTTATATTTTTCACAAACAACGTTTATGCCAAAGAAAATATTTTACTGCACTTCACTATTTTATTCAATGAACTTATGCTGGTTTCCATGTTCTAGAAACAACTTATGACACTTTTCATGTAAATGAGCGATATGTACCTACATATATGTATATACAAAATAAAACTCATGCACATTTTAGATTTTAAAAAACATCACTTGCCTTCAACTTTTTCACACCCACAGCACTTTGTTCGAAGTGCTTAATGCAAACAAATGCATTGTGGGTGGGTAAATCCTACGTTGGTGGGATCCGTAAATTTCCACCCACTTCAGGAACTCCTCCTCTCTTTTAGGGAATGAGAAGAATCTTCCGGAAGATTCTGTCTCACACTCGGGAACGTGACACTCCCTTACTCTAGCAATTTTTTTATGAAAATTAGTTAAAAATTACTTAATACACTTAGAAAACAAATTGGCGACCGAGCTAAACTTTTCTCGACGAAATTCTATCAGAACTAAAATTCCGTTGACGATTTCTTTTTCAAATTTCATTTTTGTCGCAATTTCCCCACCCAAATATATTAGGATTAGAAGGAATCCAACTACTTACAAGAACTTTTCCACCAACCAGAAAACACCTGCATATAAATATATATGTTTACTAGAGGACCCGTCCACGCTTCACAGTAGCTGATACATGGATAATACTACTACCGTCTATATATGTATATGATTTCTATTAGTTGGTTTCTAACTATTAGTTAATGAGATATAGCATTTTTGCGATGGAGCTTGTGTTAGTTTACAAAAAAATGGATCATAACGCATTTCGTGTGTTAATAAATAATTTGGCTTTTTGGGGAAAATACTGTTGAATTTGGGCTAAGGCCATCGTTGAAAAGATATTTGCTAACCTGGAAACAGGCGAAATGAGCAAATTAGGTGCCTCGCAAGTTCATAATCCAACAAAAACAACGAATAACTGATTCTGAGAAGTGTTTAAGTGCTCTCTAATCGGAATAAAGCCGACATTTTTCGTCAGTGATAGAAACATAGCTGCATCATTTCCCACTGGAGTCCAATCGACAATCATTGCAGTGGACTCCACATGATGAACCTGATGAAACGGTTCTTAGGCGTGCAAAAACGAAAAGGCGGCGCGACAGGTTATGACATCAGTTTTTTGGGATGCACGTGGTATAATACATACTCAACGACTGATTACTGAGCCAGTTATAATCTATTTCACTGCGTATTTGGTTGCAGTTCTTTTCTTCTATTCCAAATATTTTTAGCAATTGTATTATTTTTGAGAAGACCCTGTTTAAAATTGTACGCATATATTCAAATGATTCCTACAAACATGAATTTTGAACAAATGCTTATGATTTAAAATACAATTTTCAGCCAAATCTGTTCAGCCGTTCTTGAGTTATAAATGGTGTAACTAACGTCAACTTTCTTTTATATACCTTCCTTACTAAATTCCTCTGAAATCTCCCAAATTCGAGGACGATTTACTGGAAAAGAGTGGCAGCATTGCTTATTTGTCTGACCATACATATGTACATAACTTTATTTATTTCACGGATTGTATGTGATTTTTTCTTAAATTTAGAATATTGGAAGTCATAGATTCGTATAACTTTACCACAAATAATATAAACTTCAAACAACGCATTTTCATTTAATGTTTTTAGCAAGTGGCAGCTTTTGTCATGACAGCCTAAATCCATGAAAATTTAGAAAGAAATGTAGCGCCATCTACTGTAACATACCGCTGTTAGCGCCACCAACTCGTGGATAGCTCTTTGCTAATAATAAACAAATAATTTGCAATAAATAAATAATGTGACTATAAGGAGAGTTATAAACTATCCTATATTTCAAGCTGGACCAAACTGCACACAGTGTTAAAAATTTCATTAAAATCGGTTCAGTAGTTTAGAGTCCATCGAAAACAAACAACGTGACACGTGATTTTTATATATTAAGATACTAGCTTTAACGTATGTACATTGGCTCTCTTTTATATATATTAACATATTTTTTCCCACTGGCTCTAACAACTACTCAGTTCTGTTATTGTCGTGCCCCTGATGTTAAGTTGTGAAACGCGCTAATAATTTTCTGTGGTGAAATGCACTCATCCAAAACAGTAAATATCCCAAAATTGAAATATTCCTAAATTTTTGACATCGTGAACCTTCTCTATAGATATACGTTCTCTGATATATGTAACTGAGATCCTACAAACTTAATATATTCCAATAATGTTGTATTTAAATTACATTTCTTCATTTAAATTTTCATACGCATCTACATATTAGCACATAATTACATATATACACACTAGCTGACCCGGCAAACGTTGTTTTGCCATGTATATTATTTCTAGGAAACATTTTTTTAGATCAATAAAAATAACTATCTACTATTAAGTGTGCGGGGATGTACTTATAATCGAAAGCATTATAAACAATGAAAGTATGCTTTATTTAAGTTAATAAATTAATTCTTATTAAAGTAGCGAATATATTTTAAATTACAATTTTTAATAGCTTTCTATGTATCAAAAATAATTATTCATATTATCCTATCAATTATTAAAAAAAAAAAATTAATCTCTCAGTGCAATAGAGTGTATAATATTCTTGGTTAGTCCGTCTTTAGCCAACACAAACAAACTGGAGGGTTTTCCTACGCGAGAACATGCCACATATAGTTGTCCGTGGGAAAAGCATGGTGTTTCCAAATCTAAGCCACATACAGACAATGTCTGGCCTTGTGACTTATTGATCGTCATAGCGAATGCCAATCTAATGGGGAATTGAGTGCGTTTGAATTCAATTGGCACATCTGTACTAATCATACTTGCCATTCAAGATGATGGCTTCAATGACGTTTTTCATTAATTTTTTAATGACTAACCGTGTGCCATTACACAGCCGTGGTGGGTTTAAATTGCGAAGCAGAATAATCGGAGATCCAACCTTCAATTTTAAATGATGTGGTGGCATGCCTGGCAAATCCAATGAATTTAAAAACTCAATTGGATAATTCACAGTCTTGTTGGTATCGCAAACTGCATCGATAGATTTGTATGACACCAAGTCCCCAGGCAACAACTGTTGAATCTTTAAATTTAACCCATTGACGTCCACATTTTTAGCTGCCAAAATCGCTCTTTCTGCCAGCCACTTACGATTTGCATATTGTGTGTACGTCGGGAAATATGTGATCGATGAGAGTATTTTGCGAGTCGATGATTGTGCAGAAGTCCGTCTGTAATTTGATGCATCCAGTATTTTCAGGTTCATCAACTTTCCCATCACCAATATCTAACAGTTGTTTAGAGAAATTTTCGGCGGATGGATCCTGAAGCATATGAACGCGCATGTTCACTGTCAGTTGTACTTTTTCAACATTACGCCATAGTCGCGATGATTTTAAGCAAGCATTAATTTCATCAGCGTACGTTGAAAGTGGAATAACGGGAAGTCTTTGTCTAAAATCACCAGAAAGGAGTAACAAAGTGCCGCCAAATAGTTTATCATTGTTTTTTATATCCTTTAATGCCCTATCTATTGCCTCAAGCGAATGTTTGTGTGCCATAGTGCATTCATCCCAAATAATAATTTTACATTGTTTCAGCACTATGGCCATGTTTTTTTATGTTGCACACTGCATCTGGATTATTTTGAATGTTCAACGGCAGCTTAAATGCTGAATGAGCTGTTCTGCCTCCATCTAATAAAGTTGCTGCAATGCTAGAAGATGCAACGGCCAATGCGATGTCATTTTTTGATCGTATCTCGATCAGAAGTAATGAAATAAGGAATGTTTTGCCAGTTCCACCTGGTGCATCCAAAAAAAAAATCCTCCTTGTCCTGCGGATACTGCCAGCATGATGCGGTCGTGAATAATTTTTTGTTCATCATTTAGTAGTGGAACATTGCGACTAACAATGCCTGCCATTTCTACAGTATCGTACTGTAGTTCACAATTGATATCTGTGTTGAGTAAATCAGATTCAAATTCGCAATAGCAATGCAAAGATCCTCGATAGCTATCAATGCTTCATTGTACATTGCATCACTGAATGATATCGTTAGATCATTGCACCTTGTACGATGTCGATACAATATATCATCAGTCATTGAATCTTTGTGATTATCCCACAACATTTGGGCTCGGGCCGGGAAACATGTAGTCAGTACTATAGCAAATAGTAGACGAATTTGTGATCCTGTGCAGTTTAATGTTGCTTCAGCAAGCGTACTGTCCCAATGATTGTCGTCTTCTAGCAAGCCTAGAGCAAGGCATGCATCTTTATTTAGTATTATTATTCATTTTTTATTTTCCGCACGGACCATGAATAATGTTTGCAGTAACAATATCAAACAGTAATTGATCAGTAGACGGATCTGGAATCTCTGCAGAAATCAAGCTGTCGATGTTTTCAGCACGTATTTTGTCGACCAACTAAATTAAAATGTGAGCATGAGGTAATCCACGCTTTTGTCATTCAACTGAATACATCCAACAACATGTGGAGCCAAATACATGCAATTTTGTAATAAAGTTGATTAAAGACTTAAATTTTTGTTTAAACACACGTGCTGTAATATCATGACGATTTATTGCATTTTGTCCTGGTAATAGCAACAATATAATTTCCTGCCATTTTGGATTACATGTAAAAGTGATGAAAAGACACGGAAGTCATGGCATCCTGAATGTATTCTTGCATGTGACGTGGACTACCTACGTACGATGATGGTAAGATAACAGAGTTACCAATTTCGGCAGTGTCAGAAAAAAAATTTTAATTTTCTTCGCGGAAAATTAAAAAAATGTAGGGGTGGACCACCCTTAACATTTAGGACAATGAAAAATAGATGTTGTCCGATTCTCCACCCTAGTCGATATGCACGCTAAGATTCACGAAAATCGGTCGAGCGGTTTCCGAGGAGTTCAATAACGTACACTGTGACACGAGAATTTTATATATTAGATGTACATAAGTACAATTCAAATTCAAATCGTGATATTATCTTTATCAGTAAAAAGTGTGCGCGCAGTGCTCTATATGTATGTATATGCATATGTGTACGACATTGCCGAACAAATAATGTGTACACATACCAACATACAAATATGCGTACACATGTAAATATGTGCGTATGACATTCCCACACAAATAATGCATACACAACATACATACTTTTATGCGTTCACTTGTAGATATGTCACCCGCAAAAATTACGAATATTGTTCTACAAAAATAACAATGGTTTCAAATAGCATCAGCAGCGTCATAAGTCGATATGGCAGCCAAATAGTCGATGCCGAAATTTGTAGAAAAACACGCATCAACAATATTTTCATTCATGAACGAAAGCGCACTTTCAACAAGCAAACTTGCTTCATTCATAAAAACAAATACCATTACATCTTTCCGAGCATGCCTTTGCCTACAAGCGTCTTTTCGCGACGATGGCAAAAGCTAAAAATTATAAATTGAACAATTTCTGATATTTGTATGAGAAGGAAAAAGCGACAACCCCGCAAATATAAGTATAGAATAAAATTTACAACATAGTTTATTTGCCGATTTTCAAGTCAAGAAATGTGTCAAAGAAAATATTCAATCTTCCTCTGATTTATGTGTACAGTGAATCCCGGTTAAGTAGTACTCCGCTTAAATGAAAATCATCCCTCTTAACTGTCTTTATCTTGCTGCATCCCACGGTTTGTTTTTTGAAATATATTCAAACTATTGTTTTAAGTACAACTCGGATAAGTATCCGTAGTCGCTTATGTACCATATTATATTTTTAATTTTAACCACAAAAACCTGTATCTTTGATTGTGACACATAACCGGGATTGACTATACTTCTCAAGGAATGTAAAAGATATTTTTACGCGGCTTGCAAAAATCTGCGTCGATATGTATGCAAGCTCACACACAAACATACATATCTACGCTGGTTCGTTCGGCAGGAGTGGAGGATGCGGTATAAAAGCCAGCCAAGCCGATGAAACTCCCGTGACAGAGGCGAATAGTTACCGCCTCTCTAATATAAGTGACCAATCGAAACCCAGGCGCGACGGACTCACAATGAGCGGCTTCCTGGTCAGCGTCTGTTCACCATGTTAGGTGCGGCTGCGAATATGACCGGTCCATACCGGGGCGCACTGGGGGTCCCACGAAGCACCATCAGCTGTTTCCTACTGATGGTGTGAAAAGGTTGATGTGAGCTTGCTCTTCCGAAGTGTCAGCCACGATGTGTATCAGTAACCAGCCCCTTCGGGCCTTAGTCAGGAAGTGTCCATTGGGCGCAGAAGTAGTAGTCTGCGTTGCTCCGGGCGAGCGCCGGTTCGTCCGTGTATTCCGGAACCGGTAAAGCGAAGGACAGGCCTCAGGGAACTGGGGTAGGGGCATCGTCCCCAAGGGTACACCCGTTCCTGTCTATTTCGGCCCGCCCCCCTGCACACGATGCGCTGGTATAACTGATTCATGGAGAAAATAATGGATAAAAAAATTAACAACGACAACAACCATAGCAGCAACAAAAATGAGGAGTACCCAGAGGTGGATCCCTTTAAGAAGGTTTCGCGATTGGCCAGATCGCCTGTAAAAGTTCTATCGGTGGATAGACCTGCGCGAGCTAAATCGTCACCACCGGCGCTGCAGGAAAATACGCCGTCATTAATGGGAAGACTAGGCACACGAGATCACATGACCGAGTTAGGAGAAATGATACAGAAGTTCGCTGTTATGATGCACCCACCACAGCGCTCCATCAACAACCCCATGCGGGAGCTACTTAGTTCTATCGCGAAGCTCCACGCATGTGCCAAGGAGGAGCACGCCCGACTGGGTGAATTAAAGTGTAATGTGCCAAGCCATACAAAGGTTGTTGAAATAACACCTAAAAGGCCACGTGACGGCAAGCAAATGGGAAGAAGAACGCCCCCAAAAAAAACCAAAACCGCCCATGAAGTGCTATCGATGAGAACGGTAGTCGATCTGACAAGTGAGGACAAAGGTAGCTATCCTAAAGTTGCTATAGCGAAACCAGCTACAGACGAAGAATGGGTCACGGTTCAGAGTAGGACACAGAAAAAAAAGGTTAAGAAGAATGCAAACACGACTCAACGTCTTCGACCTGATGCTATCGTGATTGCAAAAGTTGGTGAAATGACATACGCAGACATACTTCGAACAGTCAAAACAAATGGGACACTGCAAGAACTTGGAAAAAATGTGACGAGAGTAAAAAAGACAGCCAAGGGAGAGATTCTACTTGAAGTAAAGAAGGAGCAAACAGGAAGCACTGAAGGATACAAAGAGGAGATAAGCACAATATTGGGCGACCAGGCACAAATCAAAACATTGAAGCAAGAAACCACAGTGGAGTTGCGGGACCTAGATGATATTACCACAAAAGATGACATAGCGGAAGCAATACGATCCGAAATTAAAGAACTTGGCCTCTTCAGTGTATCAGCAATTAAAACCATCAGCGGCCTACGCGGGCACCCAGATAGCAGTGATAAGTCTTCCTGCGCAAGAAGCAAAATATCTGCTACAGGCCCAGAAGATTAAGATCGGCTGGACAATCTGCAGGATACGGGAGAAAGCTCAACTGAAGAAGTGCTTTAGGTGTCTCTAATATGGACATGTGGCGAAGGCGTGCAGCAACTTGGAAGACAGGAGCAAGTGCTGTATTAAGTGCGGAGAAGAGGGTCACTTTGCGAAATCCTGCACTAATAACCCTTTCTGCATTGCGTGCAAAAAGAATGGAAAAGCGAACACCGAACACCAAATAGGGAGCCGAAAATGTTCCATTTATATAGCAGCGTGCAGTAAAAACATAAGGTGAAGATCCTGCAAATAAACCTGAACCACTGTGAGGCGGCTCAGGAGCTATTAACGCAAACGGTTCACGAATACAGTATTGACGTAGCAATAATTTGTGAACAATACAAAAACAAAATGACTGACAAGTGGATCTCAGATACCACAAAAAAGGTAGCAATATGGGCATGTGGAGACAAAACGTTCCAGCACAAACCATTAACTGAAAGGGCTTACTACGCCAGAGCGAAAATATATGGGATCAACTTCTACAGCTGCTATATACCGCCAAGTATCTCACTTGACGAATATGAAAAAATACTTGACGAACTTGTGAAGGATGCAATGACAGCTACCCAAAACATAATTGCGGGGGACTTCAATGCCTGGGCGATAGAATGGGGAAGCAAAGCTACTAACCCGAGAGGAAGGGCACTGCTTAAAGCCTTCGCGGTGCTAGACGCTGTCCTGTTGAATACAGGAACAAAGAACACCTTCGAAAAGAATGGACGTGGCTCCATTATTGCCGTATCCTTTGCTAGCAGAGGATTAATCCGTTCAACTGACTGGCGGGTAAGCGACATATATACCCAGAGTGATCATCAGGCTATACTAATAAATATTAGTAAACCCACACAAGGGCTACGCAGTACCACTTGTCGCCAAAGGGTGCAGTCTAAAGGATGGAGGATCGAAACACTTGACGAGGAACTTTTCCAATTTATGCTGGACGATACCCTGAAAGAAGATACTGACGTAGAACTCCAAGCCAAACTGCAGGTAGAACACATATCCAAGGCCTGTGATGCGGCTATGTCCAGAAGGAAGCAAACAGCCCATAGAAAGCCGGTATACTGGTGGAACAGTGAAATTGCTTTGTTGAGAAGCGAGTGCCACAAAGCGAGGCGCCTATTTCAACGTTGCATAGGCAGCGACAATGGTACGAGGATGAGAGAAATTTTCAAAGAAAAGCGCATGGCCCTCAAGAAAGCGATAAAGGCAAACAAAACTTCTTGCTTCAAGATGTTATGCGAGAAAGTGGATGAAAACCCATGGGGAGAGGCGTACAAGATAGTGATGGGAAGGATAGGAGGAGGCAAGGGGCAAGCACCGACCTGTCCTTCTTTGCTAAGAAATGTGGTAGAGACGCTATTTCCTAAGCAAAGCCAAGAAGGTGGAAGCTTATCTCTCGAAAAAGCAGAGCCCACAGATGCAGCACCAGTAAATGTGCTCGAAGTGCTACAAGCGGCTGAACGGTTCGGCAACTCCAAAGCACCAGGCCTGGATGAAATCCCGAACAAGGCCCTAAAACTCGCAGTGAAACATAAGTCCGAACCATTTGTGTAGCTATTTACACGATGCCTACGTGACGGAATATTCCCCAAGATATGGAAAAGGCAACGTCTAGTGCTATTGCAGAAAGCAAATAAACCAGCAGGGGAACCGAGCTCTTACCGCCCACTTTGCATGATCGACAAAATGGGAAAAATGCTGGAGTGGATTATTTGTGACCGACTAGAAAGTTACCTGGAAGGGGAGGCCTGCAGCCTATCAGATAACCAATACGGCTTTCGCAAAAAACGCTCAACTGTTGACGCAATTAAGAAGCTCACAGGTATTGCGGAAATGGCCATAGAAGGAGAAAGATGGATGTACGGCAATAAACAATACTGCGCGGTCGTAACGCTCGATGTGAAAAACGCATTTAATTCGGCGTATTGGCCCCCATACTGCGTGCGTTACAGGCGAAAAAAATACCAACTTACTTGTTGAGGATCATACAGAGCTATCTGTCCGACTGGCTACTGCTCTGCGACACAGACGAAGGTCCAAAAGAGTATACGGTAACTGGTGGTGTGCCACAAGTCTCCGTACTGGGTCCACTCTTATGGAATGTCCTGTACGATGGAATACTACGCCTCCCGCTGCCTAAGGAAGTACATATTATCGGATACGCCGATGATATAGCGGTAACCATAGTGGCCAAAGAACTCCACCAAATTCAGAGGATGTGTAGTGAGACGGTACCAAAAATAAAACTCTGGCTAAACAGTTCAAAACTCCAACTCGCGGAACAAAAAACGGAAGCAGTGCTTATTACGAGCAGAAAAAAACTAGAGAATACCACCCTTAACATTGACGGACACAGAATTACAACACAATCAGCACTAAAGTACCTTGGTGTAATGATTGACGCGAGAATGGGCTACAAAACTCACATTGAGAAAGCCTGCGAAAAAGCTGCCCGAGTAAATGCGGCCCTAACCAGAATTATGGCCAACATAGGAGGTCCAAAACAAAGTAGCAGAGCACTTTTGGCCAAGGTTAGCCAGTCAATTGTAATGTACGCCGCACCTGTATGGGGACCAGCGCTTATGCAAAAAACCTATGCAAGAATGGCGCAATCAGTGTTTCGGCTAGCCGCAATTAGAACTATTAGCGCATTCCGCAAGGTATCTCATGAAGCCGCTAGTATTATATCAGGGATAATGCCACCAGATATAATGGCTCGAGAACTGAAGCGGATCTATGACAAAAGCAAAAGTATAGGCAGAAAGCTGACAACGGCAGAGCGAAAAGTGGAAAGACAAGAAAGCATGGAGGAGTGGCAAAATCGGTGGGACACAGCAACAAAGGGGAGATGGACGCACCGCTTAATCGGGAAAGTACAAGAGTGGGTGGAACGAAAGCATGGCGAGACAGACTTTTACATGACGCAGTTTCTGACAGGACACGGATGTTTCAGAGAGTACCTGCATAGGTATGGTCATGACGATGGCGTTACTTGCTCTTTCTGTGGTAACAGTAGTGAGAATGCGGAGCACATATTTTTCTACTGTCCGAGATATACGTCAGAGCGCCAGGCCCTGGAGATAGAAGTGGCAGGTCGAGTAACACCTGATAACATAGTGAAACATATGCTGCAAAAAAGACGAGTATGGTATGCCATGGAGAGGACGACAGCTCTGATACTGCAAGAGCTGAGAATAGCCGAACACCAAAGAAGCAGCGAAGCTAGAGCCGCAAACAGCGAGCTAACGACGTGAGCCAATAGGCTAAGCTGGTCCTGCGATGTAATGCCTAGCGGCGGTCCCGCAGGACCTTTCCATAAAGCTACAGATGACGGAGTTAAGGGTTTAGTACGTAGGCGTACTGTTCCGCAAGTCCAATATAGTATGATATTACTTATTAGGCGTGGTCCCGAATGAGGTGCACCTTTAGCGAGGTACATACTGCATACAACTAAGTATCAGTATCTATGAAAGATTCCCCCTCCGAAACCAAAAAAAATAAAAAATAAAAAAACGCTGGTTTGTTGGCGAAGCTGGTACAGCGGCAAGGGAAGCAGTGGCAATTGGCGACCGTTCGTTTGTGTTTTCGGCTCAGCTCGGATTTTCTACCAACAACACAATGTCGTGACGCGTCAGTCTTTCGACACATTGACATTGACATGAAAGCAAAAAATATGAGCTTCGCCATTGGTTGTCCGCGTCAACGGAAATTTCGCATGAAGCATTGATTATTATTATTATTATTGTCAGTTTATTTAGTAAGTAAATTACAAAATAAACTTGGTGGTATGTTAGACGTATGATTTAATTGCGTATATTTCAAACATCGTACAGAATGTTACTAAGTCTTAAGATATTCACTAAACTATATACATTTTGTTTAGTAAATATTTTAAGTAGTTCTGGGATTAGGGGTAAGTTCATCTGTTCTTGTACTTGTTTTATTTTGTGGCATTCTTCGGTTATATGTTGTATGAATATTGTTTCCAGATTACACAGCTTGCATAGGGGCGCACTAATTTTCTGCATTAAGTGTTGGTATGTAAGCAGAGTGTGTCCGAGTCTCAGGCGAGCGAATTTCTGTACGTACATATATCCTTTTGCAGTCGTTGGGGAATAAGGTTGGTTTTCCTATGGTGTTAAATTGTTTGTAATGGTGTGTGTAGTTTTCCCATGCTTCTAAACGTTTGTTCTGTAAAAGGTGCTTAAAGAAGCGATTGATGTCGGATTTTGTTGTGGTTTGTTGTTCTTGAATTGGTGCACGTATTGCGAAACGCGCTGCTTTGTCGGCTTCTTCGTTGCCTTTGATTCCTATATGTCCGGGAACACACATTATTTTTATTTTGTTTTGGAATTGGATCAGCAAATCGCGGATTTCTGCTATTGTATTGTTGTGGTGTAGGGTGTTGCATATTGCTTGAATGGTGGACAGTGAGTCTGTGCAGATGATGTGTTTGCCCTTTTGGGTTCTAAATATTTTTATGGCGGATAATATGGCTTCAGATTCCGCTGTGAATATGGAGCAATATTCCTCGAGTAACTGACTCCTGTGTTTGTTTTTGCTCCGTAGGTGTAGTGAAATTTCCAGTTTTTATATTCATTAGAATTTTTAATTTGTCGACGTAGCCGAGTGTTGTATTGTTGAGTGTTATGGTTACGGGGTTGCATGTGTTGCATGTGTTGCTTTGCACTTCGTGGTTGAAATTTTCGCTCCACTTGTTAGGCATCAATCATTGATATCCCTGTTTAGTTCGTTGAAATTATTGCGCAAATTTTGGTCTGATTTGTATTTCGCTGTTATGTATAGATCGTACGCATAAATGCAGTGCTTGAAGTCTTTATGTTGAAGTATAATTTTGTTACGTTTTTCGAAAGCGGTTTGAAATAAAACAACTGACAGTGCGGATCCTTGTGGTATCCCGTTTTGCCGCGTGTAAGTTTCGGAAAAATGTCCATTGAGCAGTACTCTAACCTTTCTCTTTGTTAAGAAGGCTGTTATGTATTCTACTATCTTTTTACTTATCTTCCATTCGTGAAGTTGCATTCTAATTGTGTGTATGCCTACTCGTCGAATGCTTTCTCGAAGTCAATGGATATCACTGAAATATGGTTACTAGTTGATAGTGCTTTGTTTGTTACATAGTCTATAAAAAGAATTGCATCCCTGGTGCTTTTGCCATTTTTGTATGCTAATTGATTTTGTGACAATAGTTTCTTTTTACTAATTACCCAGGTCAGCCTGTTTGCTATTATTTTTCCCATCAGTTTACTGACACATGAAATTAGTGAGATTGGTCGGTAGACTTCTAGAGAATTTTTTTCTTTTTCCGGTTTTGTGAGTGGAATGATCGTTGCCAATTTCCATTCCTGTGGGATGATGTTCGTGTTTAGTATTTTATTATAGAGGTTTAGAAGCCTTTGTTTCGCGACGAGTGGAAGGTTTTTTATCATTGTGTAGTTTATTTTATCGTGACCTGGAGTATTGCCTTTTAGTGCGTTTAGTGCAGTGTAGTATCCTGATAAAGTAATATCTGTTTCCATTTTTTGTACGTCATTGTTTTGTCCGTTGGTGATATATTTTGTCGCATTGTGTGCATATTTGAGTTCAATAAATTTTCTGTCGAAGTTGCTGTCACTTGCATATGACGACCATTTTTTGGCAAAGGAATTTGCTATGTCCTTAGGATCCGTAAAAGTATTATTAAAGTTATCTTTTAAAGTCCTGATGGTGTTTGTAGTGTTATTTCCGTATAATTTATTAACATTGTGCCATAGTTCTTTCATTGATGTTTTATTGTTTATTGAGCTGGTAAATTCGAAGAATGATTTTCTTTTAGCGGCTGTGGCTTGCTTCTTAAACATTGCATTCGCTTTTTTGTAGGCTATTCTATTTTCGCTAGTCATATTGTTTTTGAAAATATACCACAGATTTTGTTTGGTTGACCTTAGTTCAGTTAAGTGGTCGTTCCACCACTGCACTTTCTTTTTTGTGGTGTGTTGTGGGTATGTATGAGGGTTTCATTTGCGGCTGCCATTATTAATTTTCTGTATTTCGAAGCTTCACTATTTATGTTGTTAGATAAGTCATAGTTTTTTATTTTACAGTTAGTTAATCAGGTTATGATATCTTGGCCAATCTGCTTAGTTACAATGTAATGTGAAATGTGTTTTTTAGTTGCTGGTTGTGTGTTGTCGCCATATGTTATGATTATGGGATAGTGATCGCTTCCGCGCATGTCTTTTAGTGTTTTCCAACCCAGGAAACTTGTGAGGCTAGCAGAAGCTAGTGAAATGTTCACGTGTGTGAAGGTGGAGTGGGTGGATAGGTGAGTGGGTGCACCGTTGTTGAGGATTGTCAAGTTGGATTGAGTTGTGAGTGTCTCTATAACCTTCCCTCTTGTATTGGTTTTGGAAGATTCCCATAGCTGGCTGTGTGCGTTGAAATCTCCTAAAAGAATATAGTGGCTATTGGGTTGATTTAACCTCATCTCTAGTTCAGCTTGTGGGATGGCTTGGGATGGTGGAATATATATTGATATTATTACTATTTTTATGTTTAGGTTTATTTCTGTTATGGCTGCTTGTGTGCTTTGTGGTGCGGGGAGGGGCTTGTGCTGAGTATTTTTTCTGATCAAGATAGCCGCACCACCTGTTGCTGTCGGTGATGGTGGGCTTTTTATTGTTACATAGTTGCTGATTTTAATATCTTTGTTTTTGTGGTGGGTTTCTTGTAAGGCTATTATGTCTGGATTTTCTGTTTTGATGAGGATTTGTAATTCATGTAAGTTATTTTTGAAGCCGTTCAAATTCCATTGTAGGATTTTGAGGTTCATTGAGGATAATCGTATAACTCTCGTTTTAGTACACTAGATAAACTAAAAGGAGTTGTTTAGAGGTCTTGGTCGAATGACATCGAGTCTGAGCTATTGTCGATGTCGAGTGTTTCAGCTGATTTTTGGTTTGAATGGTAAGTTTTGTTGTTAGTTTTGCTGCTTTTTGCTTTTAACTCTGCATTCAGTTTTGATATAGCTCTATGGGATGTGGATTTTGGAAGTATTTTGATTTTGGTGCTTGGACAGTTAAATTAAGTATTTTTGCGTGCTGGTGCTGGAAGTGTGCATGTGGTAAGGTTTTCACCATGTGAGGTTGCCGCTATGTCGTCGTATGTTGTTTTTGGTCTGTTCGGTTGATTTGTGTGTGCTGCATGGGTTGTATGGGTATGGCTGGTTTGAAGGGAAACAGGTTGGGCTTTGGTGACTTTTGAATACATTGAATCGGTTATAGGATGTCGGCTTATATAGATTGAGTGCGCGGTTTTATTTTCGACTTTTTGTAACGTTTTAATAGCTTGTATTTCCCGTTCTTTGATGAAAATAGGGCAAATTTTACTTGTTGATGCATGATTTTCGTCTTCCAGGAAGTTGTCAACGCAGTTTACGCAGGTTGGTTGAGCATTGCAAGCTTCGTTTGATTCCAGATCTAAATAAAAAACTTGCGAACAGTTTTTGCATAGTTTTTTGCCTTGACAAAACTTGCTGATGTGAACGAAGCGTAGACAATTGTTGCATTTGGTAGGTAAGGGAATGAAAGTGCGCACTTTTACCCTTTCATACCCGATGTTTATGTGTTCAGGGAGTTTTTGGGAATCGAAGATAATTATAATTAGACCTGTTTCGATTAGCTCATTATTTTGTTTTTTCAGTATTTTTTGACTTCACTTATGTCTTGTGTTTTTAGCTCTTCGAGTATGTCTGCTTCGTTTATTTCGCGTAAATCGTTGCAGTAAATTACTCCTTTGCTTACATTTAGTGTTTTGTGTAATGAGACACTAACTGAGATATTGTTATGCATTGAGGTAAGTTTAAGTAGTTTGTTTGCTTGAGTCGTATTTTTTGTTTTTACTAACAATGTGCCGGCGCGTGTCTTTTTGCAGCTTTCTACTTCACCATCACATGTGTAGTCTATAATATTTTTAATGATAAATGGAGATAGTACATTAAAATATTCATTGCCCGTTCTAGTTATGATAAGGAATTTAGATTCATCTAAATTTGGAGGGTTTATCCTCCAAATGTCAGGAAGGTCAAGCATATTGTATGTCAACCAATGGTTATTTGTGTTGTTTTACGTGTATTGTTTTTGTTATTTTATTTTCTTTTCCCTTTTGGTTGAGCGTGTGTTTATCACTTGCGATTGTTTGTCACTTGTTAGTTAGCGAAAACCGTTTATGTATGTAGTGATGTAAGGCAGAATGCAATTAGCAAACACGTAGCATGCACATATTTACATACATTTGTTGCATGTAGACAAATTTACAAACATTATGCGTATGGTTCTTTTATATTTGTTTACATGCAAACATAATTATATATGGGCAAATGTGCGATCGCTTGGTCTTTTAACATGATATCGAAAAGTTTATTGACCAAAGCCAATATTTATTTAAGTATATAAATATACACATACATATATGTCGTACTAAACCTGTATAAAATGCATATTTAGGTAGTAATACAAATTTTATTGAATTATACATATATTTGCAAAGCTTTTATGGAATTCATCATAAAATAGCTCAACTTTAAAATATATATGTACATACGTTTGTGCTTTCATAGCAAATACATACATTTATTTATACCGATCTATGTATAAATTATATGCAGCATCGTGTCTTCTTCTTTACTAGCGTAGGCACCGCTTACGTGATTATAGCCGAGTCAACAACAGCGCGCCAGTCGTTTCTTCTCTTCGCTACACGGCGCCAATTGGATATTCCAAGCGAAGCCAGGTCCTTCTTTACTTGGTCCTTCCAACGGAGTGGAGGTCTTCCTCTTCCTCTGCTTCCCGCGGCGGGTACTGCGTCAAATACTTTCAGAGCTGGAGTGTTTTCATCCATCCGGACAACATGACCTAGCCAGCGTAGCCGCTGTCTTTTAATTGGCTGAACTATGTCAATGTCGTCGTATATCTCGTAGAGATCGAATGCGATATTCGCCGTGGCCAACGCGCAAAGGACCATAAATCTTTCGCAGAACTTTTCTCTCAAAAACTCGCAACGTCGACTCATCCGTTGTTGATATCGTCCAAGCCTCTGCACCATATAGCAGGACGGGAATTATGAGTGACTTATAGAGTTTGGCTTTTGTTCGTCGAGAGAGGACTTTACTTTTCAATTGCCTACTCAGTCTGAAGTAGCACCGGTTGGCAAGAGTAATCCTCTGTTGGATTTCCAGGCTGACATTGTTGGTGGTGTTAATACTGGTTCCTAAATAGACAAAATTATCTACAACTTCAAAGTTATGACTGTCAACAGTGACGTGGGAGCCAAGTCGCGAGTGCGACGACTGTTTGTTTGATGACAGGAGATATTTCGTCTTGCCCTCGTTCACTGCCAGACCCATTTGCGTTGCTTCCTTGTTCAGTCTGGAGAAAGCAGAACTAACGGCGCGGGTGTTGTGGCCGATGATATCAATATCATCGGCATATGCCAGCAGCTGTACACTCTTGTAAAAGATTGTACCTGCTCGACTAAGTTCTGCAGCTCGAATAATTTTCACCAGCAGCAGATTGAAGGAGTCGCACGATAGGGAGTCGCGTTGTCTGAAACCTCGTTTGGTATCGGACGGCTCGGAGAGGTCCTTCCCGATACTGACGGAGCTTTTGGTGCTGCTCAACGTCAGTTTACACAGCCGTATTAGTTTTGAGGAGATACCAAATTCAGACATCGCGGCATAAAGGCAGCTCCTTTTCGTGCTGTCGAAAGCAGCTTTAAAATCGACGAAGAGGTGGTGTGTGTCGATTCTTCTTTCACGGGTTTTTTCCAAGATTTGGCGCATGGTGAATATCTGGTCGGTTGTTGATTTACCAGGTCTAAAGCCACACTGATAAGGTCCAATCAGTTTGTTGACGGTGGGCTTCAATCTTTCATATAATACGCTCGACAGGAACTTATATACGATGTTGAGGAGGCTAATCCCACGGTAGTTGGCGCAGATTGTGGGGTCTCTTTTTTTATGGATTGGGCATAGCACACTTAAATTCCAATCGTTGGGCATACTTTCGTCCGACCATATTTTGCAAAGAAACTGATGCATGCACCTTATCAGCTCTTCGGCGCCGTGTTTGAATAGCTCGGCCGGCAATCCATCGGCCCCTGTCACTTTGTTGTTTTTCAGGCGGGCAATTGCTATTCGAACTTCTTCATGGTCGGGCAATGGAACGTCTGCTCCATCGTCATCGATTGGGGTATCGGGTTCGTTTTCTCCTGGTGTTGTGCGTTCACTGCCATTCAGCAGGCTGGAGAAGTGTTCCCTCCATTAATGAAGTATGCTCTGGGCATCGGTGGCTAGATCACCTTGGGGGGTTCTACAAGAGTATGTTCCGGCCTTAAAACCTTCTGCAAGCCGCCGCATCCTTTCGTAGAATTTTCGAGCATTACACCTGTCGGCCAGCTTATCAAGCTCTTCGTAGTCACGCATTTCGGCCTCTTTCTTTTTCTGTCTACAAATGCGTCTCGCTTCCCTCTTCAACTCTCGGTATCTATCCCATCCCGCACGTGTTGTGGTCGATCGTAACGTTGCGAGGTAGGCAGCCTGTTTTCTCTCCGCTGCGACACGGCACTCCTCGTCGTACCAGCTGCTCTTTTGCACTTTCCGAAAACCAATGGTTTCGGTTGCAGCTGTACGTAAGGAGTTTGAAATGCCGTCCCACAGTTCCCTTATACCGAGTTGTTGACGAGTGCTCTCAGAGAGCAGGAGTGCCGGACATTCCAGGTGCATGCCCTCAATTCGTAGTCCTTAATTCGTTTGCCATGGTCGTCATCAAAAGGGGGGTCTATCATCCGAGGCTGATTGTTGGTTTTCATTGTGGGTGTTTTTTACGTGGCGGGTCCCAAACCCAGCGCACAACCCTAAGTAGGGGATATTTCCCCTTCTCACTTTAGCTCGCCTTCAAACGGATGTTCTTAGGCTACCCAGAGGATACTTGGTCAAAGACCGGAAGTCTTGAGCTGCTTGAGTCATATGTAAAAGAATCGTTTCTGGCCACTCCCAGGTGAATGGCGATCAGAGACTTTCCTCACTTGCGTGAACTTCTACACATGACTCCATGCTTTGCGCATAGTAAAAAAGGGAATCTGTAAGCGTACATTCCTTAACATTGAAATTATCATTATTTTTCTCATTTAACACTGAAAATGCTCAATTCTGCTGTTAAGTGGTGAAACGCGCTAATAATTTTCTGTTGTGAAACGCACTCATCCAAAACAGTAAATATCCCTAAATTGAAATATCCCTAAATTTTTAACATCGTGAACCTTCTCTATAAATATACGTTCTCTGTAAAGCATGTGTTTTATAACTTTTTCGTTTGATTTATTTATTTTTTCAAAGGTTTTTAGTATTTCTGTCCTATCGTCTTCTATGCTTCTTTTTAATGTATTAACGGATTTATTGAAGTTGTCGCTTACATATGTTAATTGATTTACCGCTCCTATTATCTTATGATTGTTTTTCTCTATTGTTTCTAAATGTTGTAGTATGTTTTCTCTATATTCATTGTCCATTGCTCCGAAGAGCCATTTGTATGTAGTCCCTACAATATTAAATAGTCCTCTGCGTTTCCTTTTATTTCCTATAGGCATTTATGTGTTTATTTTTGCTTTAATAGACTTTATTTCTTCGTATAATATTTCCCTGTCATTCCTGTTATATTGGTTGAAATTATTTTCAATTTTATTTATAATCTGATTAAATTCCTTTGGGTGTATTATATGGATTACCATTGCGGTTTGATTCACTATCTCTCTCTCTCTCATTCTTATTTTAGCGTATCCCGGGTTTTCAAGTTTGTTTATTTGTAGAAGTCCATTGATTGCCGTTATTATCGTTAAAAGTATCGCAATTTTCGCCATATTAATCCTGAAATTTAAATTTTCGTTTAACTTGTGTCTTGTATGCTTTTTTTAACTTTGATTCTTTAGATATTATATGATTCTTTATAAATTTATTCTAAAAATCTTGCATGTTTACCCTGTTTTCTTTTTTATTGATATTATTTATTACATTTTCTTTTTGCTTTTGTAATTTTTCCGCGTTTTTGTTTCGTGCTTGTTCGGAAAGTAAGTTATTTATGAAGTCAATTGGCCTCTTTTTTGTCGTAGAATGTATGGTATTATTATAAGCAGTTATTACTTTGAATACTTTCTCTTTCAGATATTCGTTGTTATTTGCATCAGCATTAAAAAGTCTTAGGTGTTCATTCAAAGTTAAGTGTAATCTTTCAACATCTGCCTTTCCTGTTTTATTACAAGAGGTCGTTAGGTGTAGGTTTATTTTATTATCTTTTAAGAATTGTTTTATTGGTACTGTATATAATTCATTGTCTGTTACTAAAGTTTCCGGTTTGCCTAAATATTGGATTATTTCCTTGTTGCATATTTTGTTAATTTGTCGATGCTTGTAAGGTACATTATGCCTCTTTGTGGGTACCAAATATCAAAACGAACAATTTCATTTTGTTTTTTAGGAGTTTCCGTAATATTTAAACTATGTTTGATAGGGTTTCTGCGAACTTTGTCTTATTGCATATTTCACAAATATTGATGTACTTCTTTATTTCTTTTTGTAATTTGGGGTAGTAGTGTGTTTTTTTATTTCCTTAAATATTTCATTTATTCCCCTGTGATTATTTTCCAGATGTTTCTCTTCTATCAATGTTAAGAGTTCTCCTTTGTCTGTTACATCTTTTAAAATAATGTTTGATTTCATTATTTTTAGATTTGTATTATTTGCGAAAAATTTTATATATAAATCTTGAATTTGTAAAAATAATTTGTCATCTTGGCAGTAAATTACGATTACTCCTTTTTCCGGTAGGTTCTCTTGCATATTTTAAAAATGTCGCTTTGAAGTGTTACATTTATTATGTTTCTTATTTTCCTTTGATGTACTATTTTCTTTGTTATTGATTGCCTTTGCGCTCTTTGAATTATAAGTTGATTTTTATATATATTGATTGCATTTTCTGTTATATTTATGAAATATGTACTATCCCTTTCTGCAATATGTACTATGTCTATGTCGTCATCATTGAATATTTCATTTAAATTTAATTCTACCATATTATTGTTTTCATAATTTAGTTTGCTTAGACCATCTGCAATTACATTTTCTTTACCTTTAATATATAAAATATCGAAATCAAATTCATTGAGTTTAATTTTCCACCTTTGTAATTTTAAATTAGACTCCTTTATATTATTTAACCAAAGCACTGGGCGATGATCTGTTTTAATGGTGAATCTGCGACCAAAAAGATATGGGCGAAAATATTTAGTGGTACACACTATGGCTAACAACTCTTTCTCTATAGTGCTATAATTTTTCTCATGTCCATTCAAAGTTCGACTGGCAAATGAAATTGTTTTGTTATCTTGCTCCTAGAGCAAAATTACTGGCATCTGTCACAAGAGTAAAAGTTTTTGTGAAATCTGAGTGGATTAAAATGGGGTAATTTTTTATCAACATTTTTAATTTAAAGAAAGAATCTTTGTAATCTTGGTCATTAATGTTTATTTTTGAGCCCTTTTTTAAATATTTTATTAAATGGTATGCTGTTTTAGAGTAATCCTATAGTATCCCGTAATACCTAAAAATGCTTTTATTTCCTTAACACTTCTTGGAAGTAGAATCTTTTCTATTGCTTCCACTTTTTGAGGGTTTGGTTTTATACCATCTTTTGTAATGAAGTGATCTAGGAATTTTGTTTCTTGTCTTAGGAAATCGCATTTATTTAATTGGATATATAGATTTTTTTCTTTTATTCTCATTAGAATTTTGCTCAATGATTCTAGGTGCTCTTCTACGCTTGTAGAAAACACTAGAATATCGTCCATGTACACAACGCAGATTTGCCGATATATTCTTTTAATACTTATATCGTTCATAAGCCTTTGGAACGTTTCCGGTGCATTTCGCAATCCAAAGGGCATTCTTAGAAATTCATAATGTCCATTTGCAGTGGAGAACGCTGTTTTATGTACGTCGCGTTCGTCCATTTGAATTTGATGAAAACCGAGAGAGTTTAAAAATACTGGCATCTTCCCAATTTGTCAAATATATCGCCTATATTTGGAATTGGAAATCTGTCCTCCGTAATTCGCTGTTCAACTTCCTCTAGTCGATCACAAGACACCATTTTTGTTCATTGGTTATGTCCAGCTTCTTTGGTACCAGCCAAATAGGGCTGTTGTAAGGACTAGAAGATGCTCTAATTATACCTTGTGTTAACATTTGGTCTATTTGTTTTTCTATTTCCGGTTTGCGTTTTCTGGGTATCGGTAGATTTTAGAGTAAACAGGAATATAATTTTTGTTTATTATTCTATGTTTTGTTGAACTTCTAAATGTTAAATTATCATCTTCGTTATAAAATACGCTTTTATATCTTTTTAGTATATTTATAAGTCTATTTTTGTCTATACCGTTAAGGTGATTGGTGTCAACGAATTCTGTGACACATTTATCTTTTATATCATTACAGAAGATTTCCACCTCATTGTCTTTAAAGCTCATTTCGTTATATATTTCTTCTTTTTTTGTTAGATAAAAAGTCAGTGTTGTCTTATTTGTTTTTATATTCTGTTTGGGTAGTCTATTATCGCATTTATCTTCGTTAAGATATTGTTGCCAATGAGTCCGTCAAAGTTTTTGTTCAAATTACATTCCAGGAATTGACATATGATTTCTATTGGGAATCTGCAAAGTTTCTAACTTCCGTTTTTCTTTCCATTGCTGTGACTTGCACATCTACTTCCCTCTTCCATTTCGGGCTACAAACAATGATGAAATATAACTTTCTTATGTGTGTATCTATGATTATATAGGGTAAATGTTTTTTGGATCCCACTGAAAATTTGTATTTGCGTTGCCAATATCCATAGGTTCTGGTTTATTGCGATTTGATATTGCGAACCGATTATAATTTCCTGATTGGTTGTAATTCCGAGTTTGATTCCCGTCTCTTTGTTGATTAAAGTTTCTCTGTGGGTTATAATTTGTGTTTGTTGTCTGGTTTGACATTCTAGTTTGGCTTAATCCGTTGCCACTGTTATAGTTATTACCTACATTCCCTGGGACATAGCCACCGTTATATCTGTTTTGTGGCATATAATTTTTGTTATTGTTATTTTCGTTTCTTGGGGCATAACCACCGTTACACCTGTTTTGTGGCATATAATTGTTATATCTATTATAACTACCGTTATAAGTGGGGATATTATTCTTATTTTGGTTGAGTCTGGAAAATGTTCTATTGTTAACGTTATCGCTAAAATTAGTCCTACGATAGCTAGTTGGGTTAAGATCTTTCCTTTGTTGCCCTAGCGCTGTGGAGCCTTGATGTCTGGCTTCTAATATTATTTTGAATGCCTTTTCTATGCTATCCGGGTTTCTTGCTATAATCATAGTTTTAGTGGGTTCTGGGAGATGTTCCTTAAATGATTTCAGTGCTATCCTATTAACTTCATTCGTTGAGAAATTTAGATCATTATGCGCTAATATTCTATTATGTAGTTTATTCCTAACTTTATTTATTTTAAGGGGGGTAAGGTATTTAATTTTTTTTCACTTTTTTTTATTTTTTAAATTTAATGTATGATATCTGAAGAATATTGTGTTAAAATTTCAAGTAAATTAAAGCAAAATTGACGAAGCTATGAGCATTTGTATACCTGCCCGATTTTCGTACATATACCTGACCCGACCCGAGCGCACTATTGTTACTCGGCATGTTTCCCTCTTTATGTAGTACCAAACCCTTACCTCCTAATTTCATGTATTGAAATTCCAAGGTCAACAAAAACATGTTTAAACCTGTATATTTCGTCAGTGTAGAGTACAAAATTCAGTTAGCAGGAAATATCCTATCGAGCAGACCTGTCTACGTGTTCTTATTTTCCGCATAACTTCAGCTCCGTTTTCATCAATTTTTGTTGTTAAATTATTACAAAAATGCCAAGAAAAATTCTGAGATCTGATCGACAGTCATCGAATTCGAGATTATATCGAGCCAAAAAAATTATGCCGCCCCACAAACGCAAAAACGAAGATATTACGATGAAAAGCGCGTCAGCTAAAAAAATAAAAGTGACCATTGAAGATCATATTACGGAGGATCTTGAAATACATTACAGGATGATTGATTTTCTATTGGTCTTTTCAACAATTTTTACGCTAGTGAAGTGTGTGAAGTGCGATGGAAAAGTGAATTTTCATTCGACCAAGAAAGAAGACCTTGGATTTCACATCAAAGTGTCGTGCGGAGGTTGCAAACAAATAACAGACGTTCCGTCTAGTGCACGAATATACTCTGGTATTTACGAAGTGAACGGTTTGCCTTCGTGATGAGGATATTAGGCCTTGGATTAGTTGACTGTGACAAGTTCTGCGGCTAGATGGATTTGTCCAGTACATTTTTATCAAAACCGACGTCCAATAATTACGTGAACAAAATGTGCTCCACTATAAGAGAAGTAGCGAATCGATTATTTTCATCTGCTATAAAAGAAGAAAGAGCCGAAGAAAACAAAACTGAAGATGCCGACGAACTCAGTGTATCAGGGGACGGAACATGGAAAAAAAGAGGCTTCTCATCTTTATTCGGCGTCACCTCGCTAGTCGGTCACTTTACGGGTAAAGTTTTTGACGATCTCGTCAAAAGTTTATACTGCTACGAATGTAAAACTTGGGAACACAAATTAAGCTCTGCTGAATACGAAGAGTGGCATGAGGCTCATGTAGATAGTGGAAACTGTCGGAAAAATCATACTGGTGCATCTGGAAATATGGAGGTCGAAGCGATAAAAACAATGTTTCAACGCTCCGTAAAAAATGGAGTGCGATATCAGTGACGGTGACTCCAAAGCTTTCTCCGGGTTGTTGAATTCTAAGCCTTATGGTGATGATTTTTCAATAGCAAAAAAAGAATGTGTAGGACACGTTCAAAAAAGAATGGGCACTCGTCTACGTCAAGTAGTCAAAAATACCGTTGTAGAAGTCGAAACTAAGGCTGGAAAGAAAATCAAAAGAAAAACTCTGTCTGGTAAAGGGAATCTTACGGCTAAAATGATCGATAAATTGACGGTATTCTACGGGTTGGCTATCAGACGTAACTGTGATTCCGTAGAAAATATGAAAAACGTTATCTGGGCAACGTTCTTTCACTACAATTCGACGGACGAGAATCCACAGCACGAAAAATGCCCGTGCGGTGCGGACTCGTGGTGCGAATGGCAAAAAGCTGCAGCTGCTAATGCATTGGATTCGTTCAAACACACGTATAGTGCTCTTCCCAAGGATGTTTTGGATGCAATCAAGCCTATCTACGAAGATCTGAGCAAAGATGCCCTCCTGGAGCGATGTATCGGAGGTTTCACGCAGAACAACAATGAGAGTTTGAACCAACTTATTTGGAAAATCTCACCGAAGCACTCGAGTGGAACTTCTGTCGTCGTTGAAATTGCAGCTTATGTGGCAGCCAGTATCTTCAATGAAGGTTCGTTTGCTTTACTCACCTTCATGCAAGACATGGAAATCAGTTGTGGACCAAGCTCTCATGACTGGGCGCGATCAACTGACCACATACGCATAAGCCGAGCAGAGCAGGAAGCTGAAAGACAAACCAAAGAAGGCAGGATTTGTCGTAGGCAGGAGCAAAAAGATGCATTAGACATCATGGATGATAGCAACATCCTCTATGAAACTGGCATTGATGATTCAGTATGAGGTAAGTCGATAAAATTTGCTTAGAAACGTTTTACACTGGATTTTTTTTGTGTTTAAAACTTTAAAGCGTTTTTCCCACAACTCACGTTTTTAAAGTAGGTGCCCTCATAACTTCAAAACTACTGCACCAATCCTTTTGAAATTATAAACACTATTTCTGTACATATTTTACGAGGTAACGCTGTCGAGTTTTTTTTTTTTGTTCATAATTTTGATTTTACAATGACAAATTTGCCGATTTTTTCTCAAAAAATTATGTTTTTCACTTCAAAGTCTTCGAAAAAATTCAAAAATTGAAATTAAAAAAAAAAACTCGACAGCGTCCGCTGAACTTCTCTTTTCCCCGAAATTGCTCAGAAGTATTTGTTTCAATGTTTCCCAATCACTAACTTGTCCATATCTGTGAATTATTTCCCTAGTTTTTCCTATGCATCTTCCTTTCAGAAAATTGAATAAAATTTTTTTATTACCTACTTCCAAAGTTAGTATTGTGGGTAATATGTTTTCAATTTGCTTAATGAAGTCTGTTAGTTGGTTTGGATCTCGTCCATCAAAGGCTGCAATTCCGTTAATGCAGTTCAAAGAAAGTTGAAAAAATGTTTTGGTGGATGCCTCTATCTTGAGAAATTGTTATTTCAAGTGAAAATTATATATAAAAAAAATGTTCGTATTTATATAATAAGTTCCTACTGGGCATTTTAGTTACTATTTTACAGTTTGAGAGGTATTGTCTATTCTTGTAGTAAAGACACCCATCTACAGAGAACGTTTATCATAGAGAAGGTTCACGTTTCAAATATCGTAACTTTTCGAAGGGGTACTCGGCAGGGTGTCTCATCACAGACAAATTACAAGCTTGTTTCACCACGAAAATAGCAGAATTGAGTATTTTCGGTGTTAAATGAGAAATATAATTTCAATGTAAAGAAATGTACGCCTACATATTCGTTTATTTACTATGCACAAACGACTTTGCTTATAATTTATAGATCGGTATACACACGTATATTTGTTATGAAAACACTTACATAAGTGTGTATTTTAAATTTCACCTATTTTATGATGTATTCCGTAAAATCTTTACAAGTATTACTACCTAAATATACATTTTATATGGGTTTGACAGGTCATATGTATTTATATACAAAAATATATGTATATTTGCTTTGGTTATTATACGTAAAAGTTTCGATATTATGTTAAAAGACCAAGCGGTCGCACATGTGCTCATATATAATTATGTGTGTATGTAAACAAATACGACAGAGCATAGGGACAATGCTTGTAAATTTTTCTAGATGCAACATATGTAGATATGTATGTAAATAATTATGTACACTCAATGCTACGAAATCTCCATTGACACGGACAACCAATGGCGAAGCGCGTTTTTTGCTTTCATGTCAACGAGTCAATCTGTCGACACAGCATTGTGTTGTTGGTAGAAAATCCGAGCTGTGCCGAAAAAATAAGCAAACGATCGTCTATTGTCATCGCTTCCCTTGCCGCTCTAACAGCTTTGCCTACAAACTTGCGTAAATATGTATGAATCTATGAGTCTGCATACATATCGACAAAGATTTTTGCGAGCTATGGAAAAATATTTTAGAATTGACAAATATTATAAATCGACAACAGTATGTTGCCACTTTTTTCACTTCTTTCTGTGTTTTGCGAGTTTGCGGGGTTGACACTTTTCCCTTCTAGCAAAATATCAGATATTGTTCAATTTATGATTTTTAGCTTTTGCCATCGTCGCGAAAAGACGCTTGTAGGCAAAGGCATGCTCGGGGAGATGACACCATTTGCTTTTATGAATGAAGCGAGTTTGCCGGTTGAAAGTGCGCTTGCATTCATGAATGAAAAAGTTGTTGTTGTGTGTTTTTCTACAAATTTGGCCATCGATTATTTGGCTGCCATGCTTATTGGCTTGTGACGCTGCTGATGCTACTTGAAACGATTGTTGTTTTTGTGGAACAATGTTTGTAATTTTTGCGGGTGACATATCTTACATGTGAACGCATTTAAGTATGTATGTTGTGTATGGACTAAACTTCTGCATGAATGTACCCATATCTAGCTTGACAGTCCTGTACAGTAGTATAGTGTTCTTAAAAATACTGCACTCATTCTTTGCTGTACAGTATACCTCTTAAGGCAGAAGTAGGTAGCACAGCAATTTTCTTGTCCTCACTTGGAGTGAGAACAGTATATGGTTGTACTCTTTGTGGGTGAGTACTACATTTGTCATTTTTTTAATACGCTGTACATTAAGCGAAATTATAAAAACAGCTTGCCAATGCTATTATACAACTGTGCAGATGAATTCAGTATTATTCAACACGTGCATAAGCATGGATGGTAAAGAAAATAACGCTCGTGCAATGAACGCACAAGAAAATGTAAATTTTTATTGCAATAAAATTATGTATTACCATTATGTTACATTCACACCCACAAATAAATTGACAAAATTCGCAGATTTAGAAAAGGAACAGGTTGTCAAATACATTGAAGAAATGATGATAGCTATTAATATAAATAGCCAAAATGATGATATTGAAAAATTAATTAAACCCACACAGGAAATAGATAATATTTTTGCGGATTATTCCCAACCTATTCAGAGCACTAATATTATATCCTATATTCAAGATGAAAGTCAAACATATAAAAATGGTTATAAAGCTTACAGTGAGGATTTCGATGTTCTGCAGTGGTGGTCAATTAACAAAGACCGTTTTCCGTTGCTCTACATAATTAGCTGCAAGATATTAGCAGCTCCGGCGAGCAGTGCAGCATCTGAAAGTGTTTTTTTCTGTAACAACGAATTAATCAGCGAGAAACGCTCAAAACTTGCCAAGACTTGGTAAACAAATAATGTTTTTCCATTCCAATATTAATGAATTAAATATAGAATCTTTTGTAGCCTAAAATAATTAATATAATTACTTTGAATTAAAATATTATTAGTTGCTAAGCTCTATTTTTTATAATAAATACATTTTCAACGAAAAAATAAAACCAATGTTTTTTTTTATCTTACCGTGCGATTCTGTAACGTGAGACAGTATCAAGTCTCTAAATTTGAGATTTTGAGTTAGAGACAATTTTTGAGACTTGAGACGATTTTGCTATTCTGTAAGTGACAGTCTCAAAATCTATTACATTTCATTATTCAGAGATGTTTTTACACTTGAATGATAATAAATATTTCGATAACAAATATTAACTTTTCTATAACATAGTCAAAAAACATAATTATCAATAAAAAATAAAAATATATGTTGACTTTGTTTCATAATATTTACGAAATTTAGGTAAAATTAATTTATTTTTAACCTTTTCGTGTGTGAATTGCTTACAAAATGTAAAAAAACGACAATCGATTAATATCTATGACGATCTCTATTCAGTAATATCAAAATGGCAGACAAGAGTTCTTTTTAGTTTTGTGACCAGCTAACTACCAGGTCTCAACATTTTGAGACTAACGCTAGAGACTGTTTAGTGAATAGTAACTAGTATCAAATTGATACTTTGTCTCAAAATGTCTCAAATAGAGACTAGAGACTGGTTACAGAATCCCGCTATTATTCTTGCATATGACATACCAGTCATGAAGTTTCTCTCACTGTACAGTAAGTAAACTGCACACCAAAACACTGGTACAGTGCGTTGACTGCACACCAATTTTTCTGTACTCATTAACAGCTGTACAACTATGGAGTGAGTGGAAACACTGCCTGTCAATACAGTCAATATTTCACTATTCACTCACACTCAATTATACTGTGCAGAAAAAGAAGTGTGCCCACTTCTAGAATAAGTAATTCATTTGCCGTTATGGGTGCATTCATGCAGAAGTCTAGTATGGACTATTTCTGTTGGAAGGTCATATGCACATATTTACATGTGTACGCATATAAGTATGTATGATGCTATTTCAAGGATTGTTGTTCTTGTAAAGCAATGTTTGTAGTTTTTGCGGGTGACATATCTACATATGAACGCATAGAAGTATGTATGTTGTGTATGCCTTATTTGTGTGCCAATGTCATACGCACATATTTATGTAAGTTAATAAAATACTTTTTAATTTTTTATTTTAAAAAAGATTTTATTTTTATAATATATTTTTTTCGTTTATTTATTATTATTTGTTGGGAAGACTATGTCTTCTTAATCCAACTTCTTTTTCTTAACTATTCTTATCGACTACTACTTAACTACTGTTTTGAAACTTCAGTTAACAATTAGTTATATCGGAATTAAAAGTGTGTGAGCAGCGATCATCACATGCAGTGCAACATGACCGTGCATTCAAAGCAGACGCTACGTCAGCACTTTTGGGTCGCGCGTGCACCGATCGGAAACGGGCTAAACAAAATTTGGAACGCAAACAGGAAATGATATTCAGCGAAAGTATAGCAAAAATATGTTTATACGTTTCTTAATAATTATTGAGAAATGTAAATATGTTTGGTGTTAACTCCTCCCTTCTTAATTTGATTGTCCTCAATCATTTTAGAAAAAGGGGATATTATTCAATCTTGGTGGTTTGCTAGGAGCTTCTAATTCTATTGGCTTGGGAATATTAATATAAGATGGTAATTTTATTTCTGTATGGGGCTCTAGACTAGTGCGTGGAATTTGGGATTCCCAAACAATAATTTCTTTAGTATTTCTGTAGAAAAATTTCAAACATGCAATGGAAACGATAATTAGACTAAGAATAACAGAAATTGACCATCCTCCGATTTTTAGATGTTTTTGAATGGTTGAAATAACCTCCGTATTATTAATCTGCAATGCATTGAGAGCTTCGAGTGACAGTAATTTATTGCGGTCACTTTCAAAAGGAGTAGGCTGCATTAATGCAGGAATCATTTGTAGAGGTGAGGCCTCTATGTTACCAAAAATTCTATTGTTAGCTTTAATAGTGCTATTATGAAATTTAATAAGAAACGTGCCAGGAAGATTTCGCATCGTTTCATCGATATAAATAGATGCATTGTAATTATTTAGTAGGATAACGCCAAATTCGATTTCTTCCATCAATGGGATGTGATGATTATTGCTCGTTACACATGTAGAATTTTGACTACTTATAAGATTAGGAATACATTTTGTATACTATACCATAGATAGTTTTTCCGTTTTTTAAAATCCGTTTAAATTCTAAATTAATAATAGAGTTTTCCTTTTTTACCGGTATTAAAATTATGTTTTCATTGGTTTCCTTTTTTGTTAACGGAACCTTAATCAAATAAAATATTTCTTTATTAGTACTGTATAGGACAGATACTTTAGCAAATTGGAGTGCATCTTCGGGACTCACGAACATAATATTTTCTTCTCTAATTTTACTTAAAGCAATTTCAATTTCTTTTTTGTCTAATATTGATGGGTTTACAATTCCAAGCTTTGCCCATTCGATTCCATTTTGAATATTTATCAATTCTTCTTTGATTAATCTTACTCTGTTTTGTAAGTTTATAATTATTTCGTTTTCTAATAATACATCTTTTCTTATGGCATTTGAAATTTTATTTACCATATTTGTCAGGTTATTTAACCTTATATTAAAAGCTTCGTTTACATAAACTTGTTTATTATTATTTTTATTTAGATCATTTATATTATTAGGTATTATTTCAAAGTCGTCGTGATCTGGTGATCCTGTGACGTACTTCCAAATAGTACCTTTGGCGTTTATTGCCCTTTTATTTTTTATAGTGGGTGTTATATTTTCTAAAATATTTTCTGTAAGTCTTGATTCGTGGGTCAGGATAGGATACAGGTTGTGGTGATTTGGAGTTAGGAAGAATCTGAAAAAATATTTTATTGTCTTTTAATATTGTTTTTGTGAACAGTCCTGCCTGCCATCGTGAGGACTTTTGTATTCCTACCTTCTTTAACTATTTCTTTTTTAAACCTTGGCGTAAGTTTCGATCCTAATCTCCTGTTAAACCTGACGAAAATCTCTTCTCCTGGTGAATAACTTTTGATTTCATGCCTAGTTTGGTTATGGTAGTTTAAGTCCTGTTTTTGTTTTTCTGTCAAACGACTAATGATGTCTTGTTTATCTGAGATAGCCTTTTTTAGATCATTATTTGAATTTCTGTGGAAAAATATGTCTATAGGCTTTCTACCGGTGGTGGAGTGAATTTAGCTGTTATACTCGTGTATTGTTCTTGTAAGTAAATCATGAAAAGTTGTATGAAGTTTATCTGGTTTTATGCATCTTATAATTTCTGAAAGGGTAGAATGAAGTCTTTCTACTTGACCATTAACAAAGCTGGAGTAAGGGGGTGTAGTAAAGACTTGTATGCCAAATTGATCTATGAGGAGGAAATTTATTGTTGCGGAATTTAGGGATTTTTCGTTATCTATGACCATGGATTTAGGGATACCGAATGCCAAAATTATTTCTTTTAACGGTTCTTTGACATCTTCAACTGCTTTTGATTTTAAAATTTTCGCTAAAGCATACTTTGAAAATTATCTATTGCGGTGAGTACAAGGTTTCCTTCGGTGGAGTAAATGTCGATATGAACAATTTCTCCAGGATTTTGTGGTATTGGTGTGGGCTGAAATTGTGGTTTGTTGGGACGACGATCGTACTTTTGCTCTCTGCAAACTTGACAATTTTTAACGATTCTATTAGATTTTTCGTTCCTTTTAGGAAAGTAGTAATTCTGTTTTATTTGCTCTATATTTTCTTTAGAGTTTCGGTGGGCTCTTCTGTGCTCATTGATTAAGATTTCTTCTTGTTCGGCGTTAGTTATTTCTTTAACCTGTGACTGTGTGAATCTTATTTTATAGTTTCTGAAATGGTTATAAATCCTGAATTATTCCCATGATTTGTTCAGAGGTAAATAAGCCATTGATCACGCTAGGATTAAGATATTTTTTTAGTGTTGAAATTAGAAGGTCCTTGGTGTTGTGGGGTTTTTGTACTATGTGTCTATGATAGGTTGGAAATGGAATCTCATATTTGTAGTTGTCTTATTACCTATTATAGAATGGAGTTGGTTTTTGAAAACGTTTATGGGGCATTCTACTGCTGGTATTTTGTTATCCGAAGAACTTTCGTCACTGTTTTGGGTTGGCGTCATGGAATTTATTTGAGATGGCCTAGATAGTGCATTCGCAACAACAATTGTTTTTCCTGGTTGATACTTCAACTCGTAGTTGTATTCTTCTAGGATCGTTTTCCATCTTTTCATCTTGCTGTTGGTATTTTTGTTGCTAAGTGCGTATGTCAAAGGTTGCTGGTCTGTAAATATGGTTACTTTTCGCGATCCGTATAGATAGTTCCTCAATGAATTTAAGGCCCAAATTATAGCCAACATCTCTTTTTCGTTTGTGGCATAATTTTCTTCAGTTTTACTAAGAGTTCTTGAGAGAAATGTTACGGGCCTTTTATCTTGCGAGAGGACTGCGCCGATTGTGTAGTCGGAAGCGTCTGTCGTTAAATCAAAACCTTTTTCAAAATCTGGGTGAGATAGGGTGACATCGTCTGACACTAGTGATTTTTTAATTTTTGGAATGCATCTAAAGCGTTCTGGTTTAAAGAAATTTTTACATTTTTGGATGCATTTTTCGAGATTCGTCCCTCTTCTCCTCTTAAAAGGGATGTCAGGGATTTGGCGAGCTTCGCATAATCCTTAATGAAGCGTCGGTAATAACCTGACATGCCTAGAAAGCTTCTCAAATCTTTTAGGGGTTTTGGTGGTGCTAATTGGGCTATTGCTTCTTCTTTTTGTTGATTAGCTCTATTCCAGCGGTTCCTACGATAAATCCTAGGAATTCGATTTCAGTTCTGAAAAATTCACATTTATCAAGCTGTACTTTGAAGTTCGCAGCTTCTGTTGTTTTAAATACTTTACTGAGATTTTCGAAGTGTTCTTCTTCGTTTTTTGAAAAGATAACTATGTCATCTATATACACGTAACATATTTTTCCTATAAGGCTTCTCAGGACATCGTCTAAAGTACGTTGGAAAATTGAAGGGGAGTTTTTTAATCCAAATGGGAGTCTGACAAATTCAAATTTTCCATTGTTTACCGAAAAGGCGGTTTTCTCAACGTCACATTCCTTTAAAGGAATCTGGTGGAAACCACTCTTCGAGTCAACAACTGAAAAGTATTTGTTTTTTCCTAAATTCGCCAGAACTTCATTTATTTCCGGAATCGGGTATCTGTCGGCTACAGTAATAGCGTTTAGCTTTCTGTAATCAATGACCATTCTGTACTTTTTCTCTCCAGATGCGTCCATCTTTTTTGGAACAATCCAAACTGGTGCATTATACGGAGATCTAGAAGGTCTTATAATTCCGTCGTTTAGGAGTTCTTTTATCTGTTTTTAAACTTCATTTTTTAGTGCCATGGGGTACGGATATGATTTCGAATAAATTAGTGAGTCTGACTTGGTGCGAATTTCGCCTCGAACTCGCGAAGTGAATGTAAGTTTGTTGTTGGGATCTGTGAATAGATTGGGATGGTTTCTTATGACTTGTTCTAATTGAGATTTTTGGTTGTCATCCATATGGTTGGTTCTAAATTCCATTTTATTTACAGACTGGGATATATGTTGGTGAATTTTTATCTTTGTTTTATGATTTATCATCATATATCTATCTTTTATGTGAATAACTGCATTAAGTTCTTCCAAGCTATCGTGACCTAAGATACCATGGAATGATTTTAGAAAAGGTAAAATGTAAAATTTTATGGGGTGGTTCGGTAAATTGAAAAGATTTGCAAACGTATGGTGGGTTATCTTTATATCACCTGAAACTGAATTGGCAAAGAAAGACTTTTCGTTTTGCTTGGGATTGGTAAGAAGGTTTGGTTGGATATAATTTTTATTAGATCCCGTGTCTATTAAGATTTTCAAAGTTTGGCCATTCTTCGCTTTACATTCGAAGTATGGAAGCGAAGAATGTGTTAATCTAAAAAATGGATATCTGTTAAATCTTGGGTAGGGATTTCATATTTTTGATTCTGTTGATCAAAGGATTCAGCGTATCCTTCGATGTCTTCATTCTGCAGTTGCTGGTAGTAATTTTCTTCGTAAATCTCAGGTTGAAATTCTCTAGATTCCATTAAATTATTGGAGTGTTGTTCTTCAGTTTGTATGTGAAAATTTCGTTGTTGTTTAAATGGTGGTGGAACATGATTCAGGGATGGAGGTCTTTTGCCTTGGAGTTGTGTCATTTGACGGGGTCTATTTTGGTAGTTAATATTCCTCGTTTGTACCGATTTATCAACGTCCATCGGTTCAAGTTTTTGAGGTTTGGGTGCTGTTGGCCTTGGGGGTGGGAATTGGAATTGTTGGCGCATTTGGTAATGTGGTTGAAACATAGATTGGGAGTTACGGTTAGGGAAAGGATGTTGATTTTCGAATGTATTTCGTTGCATATTATTTATATGTTTGTTATAATTGGTTGAATGTTTGAATGTTAGTTCTACAATTGTTTTTCCTGGTTGATACTTCAACTCGTAGTTGTATTCTTCTAGGATCGTTTTCCATCTTTTCATCTTGCTGTTGGTATTTTTGTTGCTAAGTGCGTATGTCAAAGGTTGCTGGTCTGTAAATATGGTTACTTTTCGCGATCCGTATAGATAGTTCCTCAATGAATTTAAGGCCCAAATTATAGCCAACATCTCTTTTTCGTTTGTGGCATAATTTTCTTCAGTTTTACTAAGAGTTCTTGAGAGAAATGTTACGGGCCTTTTATCTTTTTCGTTGCATATTATTTATATGTTTGTTATAATTGGTTGAATGTTTGAATTTTAGTTCTGGGTAAAATGGTGTATTATTATTTCGTATATTACGCATTGGAGGGAGTGGTGGTTGTTGACGATGTTTATGGTTTTGGCGATTGTTCGCGTTTTCTGACCTATAATGTTGATTTTCTAATTTCAAGCATAGGTGTAGTGCTTGTGGGAGGTCTGAAGGTTCACGAATACCAAGTAATCTTGGTAGATCTCCATTTAAGCCTCGGACAAAAGTATCAAGAGCTTTGTCTCGATAAGTTTGAGTAAGAAGTCTCATGGATTCACTTCCCATTTCCATGCAGCCAATTTTATTTAATATTAACGATAAATGTTATAGACTTCCTGATAGAAATTCTGTATGGTATTTCTTCCCTGGATAAGTGCAGTCATTTGGTATTCTAACGTTCCTAAGTGACGTTTGTCTGCGTAATGTAATTTTAGGCATTTTACTATACTATTCCAATTGAGTGGTGTGTTGTACGATTCCAACGCTATATCTGCATTTCCTACTATTTTGTTCCTTATGACGCTAAGGATGCCATAAAATTTGGGTGTTCCTGCCATAGAGCTATAAATTTGCAGTACTCTGTCGACACTTTTCTTCCAAGAGATAAATTCTGCGGGGTTTCCTGAAAACTCTCTTAAACTTCTTACAATGTCGGGTATTTTATCTAACTCGTTTAGGTTTCCTCTGTACCTTTCTTCTATGGTCTGGGCGTTTCCATAGTTAATATCTGCGTTAGGGTTTATTATTGACTGGACTATACTTCTACACTGTTGTGCACAAATAGACGCTATTCTGTTCTCTAGGTCTTCTGCGGATATATGGTTTGGAGGGGGATGGGGATTTGGAACGTTAAGAAGGGGTGGTCTTACTAAATTGTTAGGATTAGCCATATTGATTCGCAAAGTTAACTATAATTTAATCCTTGTTTTTATTATTATCTTGTATTTAATTTTTTATTATTATTATTATTTTTTTTTTTTATTTCTTATTTAATTAGTATAAAGGTATATTTTATTACTATAGCATCTAAAATATTAAAATAATTAATGACTTACAATATTAGGTAGACCTGCTGCATTGTTTTATTACTTGCTGCTTTTTCTGATGCTGTTGCTGTTATTGGTGATGAGTTTTGTTGTTGCTGTTTCTGATGTTGTTGTTTTCGATGATGAGTTTCCTTGTTGCTATTTCTGATGTTGTTGTTATCGATGATTAGTTTCCTTGTTTCTATTTCTGATGTTGTTGTTATTGATGGTTAGTTTCGTTGTTGCTATTTTTGATGTCGTTGTTATCGATGATTAGTTTCGTTGTTTCTTCATTTAAATTTCCCAGTGTAAATGGTCTTTATTTATGCTTTATTTATTTAAAATGTTCTCTTTGCTGCTTGCTGCTTGATTTTTTATGCACAAAAATGTTTCTCACAACTTAAATTTTAAAATAATAACACTTATATTTTTTGATTTTCTTTCTTAATTTACCGCACCGATCGCTTGAATTTCGTCCTTTTTGCATATCTTGCTACTCGGGATTCGGTAACGACACTTTATCGCGCGGTTGCCTGCGGACGGACACTACAAGCAAGGGTTTTCACGAAAACTTTTTTTTATTTAAATTCTCGCGACTTTAGCTCGGGCGCCAGTTAATAAAATACTTTTTAATTTTTTATTTTAAAAAAGATTTTATTTTTATAATATATTTTTTTTTCGTTTATTTATTATTATTTGTTGGGAATACTATGTCTTCTTAATCCAACTTCTTTTATTTATTATTATTTGTTGGGAAGACTATGTCTTCTTAATCCAACTTCTTTTTCTTAACTATTCTTATCGACTACTACTTAACTAGTGTTTTGAAACTTCAGTTAACAATTAGTTATATCGGAATTAAAAGTGTGTGAGCAGCGATCATCACATGCAGTGCAACATGACCGTGCATTCTAAGCAGACGCTACGTCAGCACTTTTGGGTCGCGCGTGCACCGATCGGAAACGGGCTAAACAAAATTTGGAACGCAAACAGGAAATGATATTCAGCGAAAGTATAGCAAAAATATGCTTATACGTTTCGTAAGAATTGTTAAGAAATGTAAATATGTTTGGTGTTAACTTGTATGTAAATATGAGCAGCGCGCACATGTTATTATTGATAAGTGATAATATGATTTGAATTCGCGAAAGCGAATATAAACACATACATATGGTCATGATATACATTATGTGCATATAAGTTTTGAATGATAAAATGTACGATTAATGTACATTTATCACTATTGCAATATATTTCATTTTTTAATAATATTATGATAGTTTGTTATATACATATGTTATGAAGTATACATATAGGTATGATTTGATATATTCAAAAAATATTTATAAAATAGGCTTTATTTTCACATTAACAACGAATATTGCTTTGAAAAAGTAATTTAGTTCAAATGTATTCAATTGCACATGTATTCATTAATAAGCACAAAAAGAATTCATACGAATACACATGTTTGTATATAAACGTATAAAAATATAAGCAAAAGAGCGAACATACGTCTGTTAGAGCAATATACATATAGTTTTGAGCATAATTTTTATTTCACGCTCAGCTCTGTTCAAGCGAAAATGTTAAAATTTCTCCTGCCGTGCTGGCAGTGGTGAAACCAGAGAACGTATATCTATAGAGAAGGTCCAACAACGGACAAGCGTGTAAACTGTCAAAAGCTAACAAAATGCGATGGGTGCATTTCACCACAGCTAGATAAGAAGGAGAAATTTTTAACAGTGGCGCGTGAACAGAGCTGACCATTAATTGAAAATTATGCTCAGAAACATACATACATTGCTATTACAAACGACCTTTTGCTTATATTTTTATAAGCCTACATCCCATCATATTAATTGATATGATTATCATTTTGCGAATTTTTATGAATACATGCAAAACTGATAACATTCTAATTAATTTATGCTATTTTCAAAATATATATTCGTAGCTAATGTGTAAATAATAGTTAATTTCAAATATTTCTTATATTTGGTAATATAATATAAATTCATATATGAATATGTTTGTATATATGCGATATATGTATATGAGATCCTAAAAACTTAATATATTACAATAATATTGTATGTAAATTACATTTCTTCATTTAAATTTTCATACGCATCTACATATTAGCACATAATTACATACATATGTATGTACATACATAAGTACAATTCAAATTCAAATCGTGATATTGTCATTTATCAGGAAAAAGTGTGCGCGCAATGCTCTATATGTATGTATGCACATCACATATGCACGACATTGCCGAACAAATAATGTATACACAAACCAACATACAAATATGCGTACACATGTAAATATGTGCGTATGACATTCCCACACAAATAATGCATACAAAACATACATACTTACGTATGTATATGCGTTCACATGTAGATACGTCACCCGCAAAAATTACGAATATTGTTCTACAAAAATAACAATGGTTTCAAATAGCATCAGCAGCGTCATAAGTCAATATGGCAGCCAAATAGTCGATGCCGAAATTTGTAGAAAAACACGCATCAACAATATTTTCATTCATGAACGAAAGCGCACTTTCAACAAGCAAACTTGCTTCATTCATAAAACCAAATACCATTACATCTCCCCGAGCATGCCTTTGCCTACAAGCGTTTTTTCGGGACGATGGCAAAAGCTAAAAATCATAAATTGAACAATTTCTGATATTTGTATGAGAAGGAAAAAGCGACAACCCCGCAAATATAAGTATAGAATAAAATTTTCAACATAGTTTATTTGTCGATTTTCAAGTCAAGAAATGTGTCAAAGAAAATATTCAATATTCCTCTGATTTATGTGTACAGTGAATCCCGGTTAAATAGTACTCCGCTTACATGAAAATCATCCCTCTTAACTGTCTACATCTTGCTGCACCCCACGGTTTGTTTTTTGAAATACATTGAATCTATTGTTTTAAGTACAACTCGGTTAAGTATCCGTAGTCGCTTATGTACCATATTATATTTTTATTTTTAACCAAAAAAAACTGCGTCGATATGTATGCAAGCTCACACACAAACATACATATCTACGCTGGCTGCCCGTTGGTAGGTCTTGGATCCTACGGGATCAGGTATCCCAGCTGACCTCTAAGCTACCGGGGGGGTCGGCAGGTCGCGGATAGCCGGACGGCCTGTTGTAGCAGGTTAGTTGCGAAATAAGTTACAACGAATAAGCAATCCCCGACGATGAGGGGCAGGAGTGGAGGATGCGGTATAAAAGCCAGCCAAGCCGATGAAACTCCTGTGACAGAGGCGAATAGTTACCGTCTCTCTAACATATGTGACTAATCGAAACCCAGACGCGACGGACTCACAATGAGCTGCTTTCTGGTCAGCGTCTGTTCACCATGTTAGGTGCGGCTGCGAATATGACCGGTCCATACCGGGCCGCACTGGGAGTCCCACGAAGCACCATCAGCTGTTTCCCACTGATGGTGTGAAAAGGGTGATGTGAGCTTGCTCTTCCGAAGTGTCAGCCACGATGTGTATCATACCAGCCCCTTCGGGCCTTAGTCAGAAAGTGTTCATTGGGCGCAGAAGTAGTAGTCTGCGTTGCTTCGGGCGAGCGCCGGTTCGTCCGCGTATTCCGGGACCGGTAAAGCGAAGGACACGCCTCAGGGAACTGGGGTAGGGGCATCGTCCCCAAGGGTACACCCGTTCCTGTCTATTTCGGCCCGACCCCCTGCACACGATGCGCTGGTAAAACTGATTTATGGAGAAACTAATGGAAAAAAAATTAACAACGACAACAACAATAGCAGCAACAAAAATGAGGAGTACCCAGAGATGGATCCCTTTAGGAAGGTTTCGCGATTGGCCAGATCGCCTGTAAAAGTGCTATCGGTGGATAGACCTGCGCGAGCCAAATCTTCACCACCGGCGCTGCAGGAAAATACGCCGTCATTAATGGGAAGACTAGGCAAACGAGATCACATGACCGAGTTAAGAGAAATGATACAGAAGTAAGCTGTTATGATGCACTCACCACAGCGCTCCATCAACAACCCCATGCGGGAGCTACTTAGTTCTATCGCGAAGCTCCACGCATGTGCCAAGGAGGAGCACGCCCGACTGGGTGAATTAAAGTGTAATGTGCCATACAAAGGTTGTTGAAATAACACCTAAGAGGCCACGTGACGGCAAGCAAATGGAGAGAAGAACGCCCTCAAAAAAATCAAAACCGCCCATGAATTGCTATCAATGAGAACGGTAGTCGATCTGACAAGTGAGGACAAAGGTAGCTATCCTAAAGATGCTATAGCGAAACCAGCTACAGACGAAGAATGGGTCACGGTTCAGAGTAGGACACAGAAAAAAAAGGTTAAGAAGAATGCAAACACGACTCAACGTCTTCGACCTGATGCTATCGTGATTGCAACAGTTGGTGAAATGACATACGCAGACATACTTCGAACAGTCAAAACAAATGGGACACTGCAAGAACTTGGAAAAAATGTGACGAGAGTAAAAAAGACAGCCAAGGGAGAGATTTTACTTGAGCTAAAGAAGGAGCAAACAGGAAGCACTGAAGGATACAAAGAAGAGATAAGCAGAATATTGGGCGACCAGGCACAAATCAAAACATTAAAGCAAGAAACCACAGTGGAGTTGCGGGACCTGGACGATATTACCACGAAAGATGACATAGCGGAAGCAATACGATGCGAAATTAAAGAACTTGGCCTCTTCAATGTATCAGCAATTAAAACCATCAGAGCGGTCTACGCGGGCACCTAGATGGCAGTGATAAGTCTTCCTGCGCAAGAAGCAATATATTTGCTACAGGCCCAGAAGATTAAGATCGGCTGGACAGTCTGCAGGATACCGGAGAAATCTCAACTGAAGAAGTGCTTTAGGTGTCTCGAATATGGACATGTGGCAAAGGCGTGCAGTAACTTGGAAGACAGGAGCAAGTGCTGTATTAAGTGCGGAGAAGAGGGTCACTTTGCGAAATTCAGCACTAATAACCCTTTCTGCATTGTGTGCAAAAAGAATGGAAAAGCGAACACCGAACACCAAATAGGGAGCCGAAAATATCCCATTTACATAGCAGCGTGCAGTAAAAACATAAGGTGAAGATCCTGCAAATAAACCTGAACCACTGTGAGGCGGCTCAGGAGCTATTAACGCAAACGGTACACGAATACAGTATTGACGTAGCAATAATTTGTGAACAATACAAAAACAAAAAGACTGACAAGTAGATCTCAGATACCACAAAAAAGGTAGCAATATGGGCATGTGGAGACAAAACGTTCCAGCACAAACCATTAACTGAAAGGGCTTACTACGCCAGAGCGAAAATATATGGGATCAACTTCTACAGCTGCTATATACCGCCAAGTATCTCACTTGACGAATATGAAAAAATACTTGACGAACTTGTGAAGGATGCAATGACAACTACCCAAAACATAATTGCGGGGACTTCAATGCATGGGCGATAGAATGGGGAAGCAAAGCTACTAACCCGAGAGGAAGGGCACTGCTTAAAGCCTTCACGGTGCTAGAAGCTGTCCTGCTGAATACAGGAACAAAGAACACCTTCGAAAAGAATGGACGTGGCTCCATTATTGACGTATCCTTTGCTAGCAGAGGATTAATCCGATCAACTGTCTGGCGGGTAAGCGACATATATACCTAGAGTGATCATCAGGCTATATTAATAAATATTAGTAAACCCACACAAGGGCTACGCAGTACCACTTGTCGCCAAAGAGTGCAGTCCAAAGGATGGAGGATCGAAACACTTGACGAGGAACTTTTCCAATTTATGCTGGACGATACCCTGAAAGAAGATACTGACGTAGAACTCCAAGCCAAACTGCAGGTAGAACACATATCCAAAGCCTGTGATGAGGCTATGTCCAGAAGGAAGCAAACAGCCCATAGAAAGCCGGTATGCTGGTGGAACAGTGAAATTGCTTTATTGAGAAGCGAGTGCCACAAAGCGAGGCGCCTATTTCAACGTTGCATAGGCAGCGACAATGGTACGAGGATGAGAGAAATTTTCAAAGGAAAGCGCAGGGCCCTCAAGAAAGCGATAAAGGCAAGCAAAACTTCTTGCTTCAAGATGTTATGCGAAAAAGTAGATGAAAACCCATGGGGAGAGACGTACAAAATAGTGATGGGAAGGATAGGAGGAGGCAAGAGGCAAGCACCGACCTGTCCCTCTTTGCTAAGAAATGTGACAGAGACGCTATTTCCTAAGCAAAGCCAAGAAGGTGGAAGTTTATCTTTCGAAAAAGCAGAGCTCACAGATGCAGCACCAGTAAATGTGCTCGAAGTGCTACAAGCGGCTGAACGGTTCGGCAACTCCAAAGCACCAGGCCTGGATGGAATCCCGAACAAGGTCCTAAAACTCGCAGTGAAACATAAATCCAAACCATTTGTGGAGCTATTTAGACGATGCCTACGTGACGGAATATTCCCCAAGATATGGAAAATGCAACGTCTAGTGCTATTGCAGAAAGCAAATAAACCAGCAGGGGAACCAAGCTCTTACCGCCCACTTTGCATGATCGACACAATGGGAAAAATGCTGGAGTGGATTATTTGTGTCCGATTAGAAAGTTACCTGGAAGGGGAGGCCTGCAGCCTATCACAAAACCAATACGGCTTTCGCAAAAACGCTCAACTGTTGACGCAATTAAGAAGCTCACAGGTATTGCGGAAAAGGCCATAGAAGGAGAAAGATGGATGGTAATGCTCGTTGTGAAAAACGCATTTAATTCGGCGTATTGGCCCCACATACTGCGTGCGTTACGTTACCAAAACTAAAACTCTGACTAAACAGTTCAAAACTCCAACTCGCGGAACAAAAAACGGAAGCAGTGCTTATTACGAGCAGAAAAAAACTAGAGAATACCACCCTTAACATTGACGGACACAGCATTACAACACAATCAGCACTAAAGTACCTTGGTGTAATGATTGACGCAAGACTGAGCTACAAAACTCACATTGAGAAAGCCTGCGAAAAAGCTGCCCGAGTAAATGCGGCCTTAACCAGAATTATGGCCAACATAGGAGGTCCAAAACAAAGTAGCAGAGCACTTTTGGCCAAGGTTAGCCAGTCAATTGTAATGTACGCCGCACCTGTATGGGGACCAGCGCTTATGCAAGAATGGCACAATCAGTGTTTCGGCTAGGCGCAATTAGAACTATTAGCGCATTCCGCAAGGTATCTCATGAAGCCGCTAGTATTATATCAGGGATAATGCCGCCAGATATAATGGCTCGAGAACTGAAGCGGATCTATGACAAAAGCAAAAGTATAGGCAGAAAGCTGACAACGGCAGAGCGAAAAGTGGAAAGACAAGAAAGCATGGAGGAATGGCAAAATCGCTGGGACACAGCAACAAAGGGAAGATGGACGCACCGCTTAATCGGGAAAGTACAAGAATGGGTGGAACGAAAGCATGGCGGGACAGACTTTTACATGACGCAGTTTCTGACAGGACGCGGATATTTCAGAGAGTACCTGCATAGGTATCGTCATGACAATGGCGTTACTTGCTCTTTCTGTGGTAACAGTAGTGAAAATGCGGAGCACATATTTTTCTACTGTCCGAGATTTACGTCAGAGCGCCAGGCCCTGGAGATAGAAGTGGCAGGTCGAGTAACACCTGATAACATAGTGAAACATATGCTGCAAAAAAGACGATTATGGTATGCCATGGAGAGGACGACAGCTCTGATACTGCAAGAGCTGAGAATAGCCGAACACCAAAGAAGCAGTGAAGCTAGAGCCGCAAACAGCGAGCTAATGACGTGAGCCAATAGGCTAAGCTGGGCCTGCGATGTAATGCCTAGCGGCGGTCCCGCAGGACCTTTCCATAAAGCTACAGATGACGGAGTAAAGGATTTAGTACGTAGGCGTACTGTTCCGCAAGTCCAATTTTACTTATTAGGCGTGGTCCCGAATGCGGTGCACCTTTAGCAAGCAGTACGAATCGTACATACTGCATACAACTAAGTATCAGTATCTATGAAAGATTCCCCCTCCGAAACCCAAAAAAACAAAAAAAAAAAAAAAAAACGCTGGTTTGTTGGCGAAGCTGGTACAGCGGCAAGGGAAGCAGTGGCAATTGGCGACCGTTCGTTTGTGTTTTCGGCACAGCTCGGATTTTCTAACAACAACACAATGTTGTGACGCGGCAGTCTTTCGACACATTGACATTGACATGAAAGCAAGAAATATGAGCTTCGCCATTGGTTGTCCGCGTCAACGGAAAATTCGCATGAAGCATTGAATGTACATATTTACATACATTTGTTGCATGTAGACAAACTTACAAACATTATGCGTATGGTTCTTTTATATTTGTTTACATGCAAACATAATTATATATGGGCAAATGTGCGACTGCTTGGTCTTTTAACATGATATCGAAAGGTTTATTGTCCAAAGCGAATATTTATTTAAATATATAAATATACATACATATGTATGTCGTACCAAACCTCTATAAAATGCATATAGGTAGTAACACAAATATTATTGAATTACTATATACATATATTTGCAAAGATTTTATGGAATTCATCATAAAATAGCTTAATTTTAAAATATATATGTACATACTTATGTGCTTTCGTAACAAATACATATGCATGTATATGTATACCGATCTATAAATTATATGCAGCATCGTTTGAGCATAGTAAAAAAGGGAATCTGTAAGCGTACATTCCTTAACATTGGAATTATCATTGTTTTTCTCATTCAACACTGAAAATGCTCAATTCTGCTATTTTCGTGTCCCTTGATGTTAAGTGGTGAAATGCGCTATTAATTTTCTGTGGTGAAATGCACTCATCCAAAACAGTAAATATCCCAAAATTGAAATTTCCCTAAATTTTTGATATCGTGAACCTTCTCTATAGACAGAGAACGTCTATCATTGAGAAGGTTCACGGCGCGGAGATCGTAAAAATATTTTTGGCTAAATCGGTCGAGATGGTCCAGTTTCACCACTGCCAGCTCGGCAGGAGAAATTTTAACATTTTCGCTTGAACAGAGCTGAGCGTGAAATAAAAATTATGCTCAAAACTATATATTGCTCTAACAGACGTATTTTCGCTCTTTTGCTTATATTTTTATACGTTTACATGCAAATATGTCGCTCATTTGCTGCAAGACCGGCATAAGTCAAAAAAATCGATTTGCCAGAAAACGCGTTTAAAGTTTTCAACTGACTATAACCTTACACGGAAAACAGGAAATATGTATATTCTCTTCTCAAGCGGAGCATATAAGAGATATTCATATGAATTTTTCACTCAACATGAAGTATGATATAACGAACAATTCTGCAGCATTAACTCAAAAATCACGTTTTTTGATTTATGCCGGTCTTGCAGCAAATGAGCGATGTGTATTCGTATGAATTCTTTTTGTGCTTATTAATGAATACATGTGCAATTGAATACATTCGAATTAAATTACTCTTTCAAAGCAATATCCGTTGTTAATGTGAAAATAAAGCCTATTTTGTAATTATTTTTTGAATATATCAAATCATACTTATGTGTATACCTACTTCATAACATACATACATATATATATAACAAACTATCATAATATTATTAAAAAAATGAAATATATTACAATAGTGATAAATGTACATTAATCGTACATTTTATCATTCAAAACTTACATGCACATGTATCATGACCATATGTGTTTATGTTCGCTTTCGCAAATTCAAAATTTATCACTTATCAATAATAACATGCGCGCGAGTTATGGTTTAGGGAAAAATAAAAAAAGAGCTTCAGCCTTTTTTTTCACACAACCGTTTTTATTAAAGTAAATCTTAAGACTGACTAACTTTACATTTCTTATTAGTTTTCTTACCTCTTATCCTAATGCTAACTGTACTAACATTCCTTATTAGTTCTCTTCTAATATTAAGATTAACTGTTTTATGGTTCCATGTTAGCCTGTTTATATATATTCTTGTATACATATATTATTTATATGTACATGTATACATATATATATATATATATTTATGTTTTTAGTTGAGTTAGCGTTAGCATACCCGAAATGCGCTCACTCTCTTATTCCACAACTAAGCCTAATGTGGAACCCAATTCTAGGTTAGTACGACATTAAGCATTTACTATATACATATATACAATATTATTAAAGCATGTTTAGAGTGTAGGAATGTAACTCCTCCACCCTTTGATTTGAGATTCTCCTGGATCTCATTACAAAAATATATAATAATTTTATTAAATTTCAATTAATTCATTAGTTTTTGTTTTTATAAATGTGTAATTTGTTAACATTTTTAATTTGGAGTTGTTTTAAATGTGATTTTAATAGCTTAGCGTATCTATGCACAGTGCTTAAACAAAAGAAACGTTGTTTTATATTAATATTAATACAAATTATGATAGGTAATTATTGTTATATATTTTTAAAATTTTATTTTCAACAATGGTAAGAATATATTTATTAAAATTGAGACGATCGATGGGAATATAGGTTATATACATATATTCGGAATTCAAAAAAAAGGTATATTTTTTTATCTTCATTTAAAAGTTATATATACATTACACTGAAGTAGATAGATTTTTGTTTTAAAATAGGTTAATTGTCGTTAGAGTTTCTGTTGTCATTTGCAAACTTAAAAGGACGTTTAATGTTTGTTGTATTTACGTTTTCTAGATTTCTTTTAATAAATTTTGGTTCTTCTTTGTGTCTAACGCTTTGTAATTTCGAATGAAACCTTCTCTCCTTGTCTCTAGGTAATTTTCCTTTTTTGTATTATGTTTAGAAGTGATCTTCAATTTTGCTTCTTCTAACCGATTTTTAATTATGCTATGATTAACTTTGTTATTTTGAACATCTAAAGGAGTTGCTTATATTGTGGTATGAAATGAATTATTATAAAGTTTTACGGCTTTACACATTTGAATAGTGATTGGAACTTTTTCTTCTAAATTTAGGGTTCTGATACGTTCGGTAAGAGTATTAGTTATTCTTTCTACATCTGAATTTCCCGTAAGGCTATGTGGTTTAGTGGCATGAAATTCTATATTTTCTCTATTTAAAAATTCCCGGATTGGTTTTGAATAAAATTCATTATCGAAAACAAACTTTTTTTTATGGCCTTTAATTGACAAAAATTCATTAATTTTATCTATGATCGTGTAACGTGGCTTTTACCACCTTAAAATAATTTACGTCAACTTCGCTCCACAGTACATCATGTACCCTCACCATACCTCAACACAGAGCCTTCCACCATACGTACTAAACTTCACCGCATTGACTACGCACACAACTTACCTCACTACGATGATGAAAGCTGCTAGAGCTTTCCACCATACATACTAACGCACCATACGCATACAACTTACCTCGCTACGGTGACGAAAGCTGCGCTATGCTGCTATAAAAGCAAGCACTTCACACCAAATGCGATCATTTGCTCCAGCTCGCCGAACAGGACGGTCGCCCAGCAAATAATAGCAGTAAGCAGGGGTAAGTGCACACCGTTGAAATAGGTACTTCGCAGGCATTGCGCAGAAAAGGCATCACATTTCGGTGACATGTAAGTACAGTGCAAGGAGAGTTGATAGTTGGAGGCCAACGAAGACGGTTGGCTATTAACGAAATCTCTCCTATACAGAGGAGCCCGTCGTATACATCACCGTGCCGGTCCCAACAAGCGTCAACGCCTGGCTCATCAATTCCGTTCATTTTCATCACCGTGCCAGTCGCAAAAAGCGTCAACGCCTGGCTCATCAATTCCGTTCATTTTCGTCACCGTGCCAGTCGCAACAAGCGTCAACGCTTGGCTCATCAATTCCGTTCATTTTCGTCACCGTGCCAGTCGCAACAAGCGTCAACGCCTGGCTCATCAATCCCGTTCGTTTTCATCACCGTGCCAGCTTCAACAAGCGTCAACGCCTGGCTCGCCAATCTCGTTCGTTTTCATCACCACTGTATACATCACGCTGGTCTGGCTGTCCACATAAGGGGTGGGGTGTGGATAAAACTCTACGAGGATAAAACTCGTCTCTTTTTTGCTAAGGGTTCGTGGGTCCCAAGTCTGACCCTGGAGCGGCTGAGCATACCTCAGCTATGGACGAAACCCCATTACAATCGTTTGACTATTTCTATCGGGTAAATGGAAAGAAATGACATGTTTTGAAAATTTATCGATAAATATTATAAATGACTGTTTGCTATTAACATAAGTATCGATATGGACAATTTCATTAATTGTATTTGGTGTTTCTGTAATTTGGAATTTAGCTTTGATCGGATTTCTATCATATTTTCCACCATTACATATATCGCAACTATTTATTATTTCATGGATTTTGATTTTTAGATTTGGATGATATATTTTATGCTTCATTCCCTCGTAAGTTGGAATAATGCTTGAATGTCCTACTTCAATTTTATGGAAAAACGATATTTGCCTCTTTGTTTGCGAAAGTATTTGTTCTACTTCATTATGTTCTTTTTCATTAAGTTCAAAATATATAGCAATCTTACCTTTTTTAAAATGTTTATATACAATATTAATAACGTTGTGAGAGTTAATATCTCTTATATCGATAAAAATGCGTTTGTTTTTGAAAATATTTTCTACTTCTTTTTCTTTTGCTTCGACTAAAATTAGTTGCTGTTTGAAACGATTTACGACTGTATTGAGAATATTAAAGTGATTATAAAGATTTTCTTCATGAGAATGGCTTGTTTGGACTTCTATTGAAAGCATTGTTTGGTCTTGTTGTTCACCAGCGTTTAATTCTTTTATTTGCAACATTTTGTTAAGGGTCATTCCCAAATTTTCGGAGTTCACCATGTTTATTTCATCTCTGTTAATTCGACTTAGAAAATCTGCTAATTTATTTTCTTTACCAGTTATATAATCGATTTTTGCATCGTACTCTTCTAATTGCTAATAGTAGTACAATTGCTAATAGTTCCTTTTCGATGGTTGAGTAGTTTTTCTCGTGAGAATTTAATGTGCGTGAAGCATATGAAATTGGGTGATCGTCTTGTGCGAGAACTGCACCAATAGCAAAGTTGCTAGCGTCTGTAGTTAATTTAAATCTTTTTGTAAAAAATGGATACCTTAACCTTTAACTGGTGACAAGCGGTCTCACAGGCCGAGCAGACTCAGTGAAACATCATTTCACCCCCTGATTTTAGTTCCTACATATCATTTAATGGTTTGAAAGACTGCAGTAAGCTATCGTATATAGTTTCGATGTTATAGGCCATCTAAAGCAGCGGCCTCTTAGCCGCTCGTCGTGTAACAGTTAAGTTACACAAAAACCATGTCACCAGTTAAAGGTTAAAATGGGGGGATTTGTAATAATATTTTTTAAATTTTCGAAAGCGGTTATATAACTTGGGTTATTAACGTTAATTTTTGCATCTTTTTTCAGATATGCGACCATAGGATAAGCTATTTTAGAATTGTCTTTTATAAATTGTCTATAGAACCCGGAAATGCCTAAGAAATATTTTATTTGCTTTTGAGAAATTGGTAACTTTAGTTTTTGGATAACTTCAACTTTATTTGGATTTGGTTTTATTCCTTCAGGAGTTAGTATATGGCCTAGAAAATCTGTTTCTTTCTTTAAAAAGCTGCATTTTTCTAAACGTATTTTTAATTTTGCTTGTTTTAGTTTTGTAAAAATTTTCCGCATATTATTTATATGTTCTGACAAAGAAGTACTAAAAATCAAAATATCGTCTAAGTATACAACGCTTATCTTGTTTATAAAATCTCGAAGTACTGAGTTCATAAGACGTTGGAATGTCGATGGAGCATTTTTAAGACCGAATGGCATTCTTAAGAATTCATAATATCCTAATGGAGTAGAAAACGCTGTTTTCTTCCTATCGTTTTCATCTACCAGCATTTGATGAAATCCTTTCGCGAGATCGATAGAGGAAAAATATTGTGCTCTTCCTAGTTTATCCATGATACCATCGATATTAGGTATCGGGAATTTATCGCTAATAGTAATTTCATTTAATCTCCTGTAATCGACGACGATACGCCATTTTTTATTTTCGCCGGCATCCGCTTTTTTGGGGACTATCCACAAAGGGCTGTTGTAAGCGGAGTTGCTTTCTCTAATTATATTATGTTCTAACATTTATTTTATTTGTTTTTGTATTTCTAATTCGTGAACTTGTGGATACCTATAAATTTTCGACTAAATGGGTCTATCGTTTGTTGTAATAATTTGATGTTTGATTTCATGCGTAAAAGAAAGTTTATCTCCTTCTTTGAAAAATAATTCGTTAAATTCTTGTAATAGATCTTTTATCGATTGGCTTTCTTCGATATTTAAATGATTCAAGTTTAAATTTTTCATATCACTGAATTCGAGTGCGCAAATTTCCGTTTTTTCATGAGGAATTCGTTGATCAAAATGAATTAGGTTTCCTAACATATTGATAAATGTGTTTTCTACATCAATTTTAGCTTTAAAAGGTATAAGAAAATTTTGTCCTATAATAGCTTCGTATTTGTTGCTGTTAAAATCTATTACTTTCCATGATAAAGTACCTAAGACGTTAAATTCTTTCGGAAAAGGTGTTACATTTTTATATTTTATTTCATTAATTCCGTTGATAGTTCCATAGCGTAACGGTTTGGAAAGTTTTTCCTTCTGAAAATTTTCGAATAGAGCATTTGGTTTTATGATGCTAGTTGTTGAACCTGTGTCTGTTAGGCATTTAATTCTGTGATTCCCTATTGTTACTGTTATTATGGGGAGTTGAGGGTTTGAGGCGGTGTTAAAAAATTTACTTCTTTTTCTTCACCATTGCCAATTTCCATCAAATTTGAATTATTGGACAAACGACTTGTACTTGGATTGTAATCGACGCTCATATGAGAGCTTTTAGTTTGTCTCGGTAAATTTGGTTGTATTTTATTTGTAGAATTGTTATACCCGTAATCGTAATTATTCCGATCATTGTAATTGTTACGATTAAAATTTGTATTACGTATGTAATTGTTATTGTCCCCGCTTTGTTGTCTATTGTCGTTTGTTGGTTTGGTTTGTCTATTGTCTGAAATTTGATTAAGTTGATAAGATCTACAATTTTTATTGAAACCTTCGTAATTTGCTTTGTTTTTATCGACATATTTTCGATGTCTATAATCTATAGCTCTTTTGTCCTGAAGCAATTTTAACTTTGAGTATTTTACGACTATATCATTTAATGTTTCCGTCTCGGTTATATGTGCCCTTATAGGCCCATCGATCTACTCTAACATTATATCAACAAGGTTTCTATCTACATTTTCAGGTTTGTAAATGCCCGGTTTTAAAGGGTCAAATATACATATATATTTCATTTATGTCTGCCTTACATTTTTCGAAAATTATAAATAATTCATTAAGATTACTTACTTTGACCGTCCTACAAAAATTGAATACCTCTGCGTATGTCTTCCTTGGACGAGATCCTTGAAGAATTTTGCCTTTAATCGCTTCCCACGATGAGTTGTCCTCCAGCTCCCTCGTTCTTTTTCCAGCTGTGCCCAGTATTTTTTCGTTTGCTATAATGTTGATACAATGTTGGCTGAGTTCCTGGACTGTGCCGCAGAGAGAAATGTTTGTTTCGACCGCTTTAATAAACGCATTTGGATTGTGATGGTCGTCTAGTGGCTTCATTCTTCGGAATTAGTAACTTGGATGTCCCTTGGTGACATGTGAAATCTGTAGAATTGTGGTTGTTGGTTCATTTGTAGTTGTAGTAGATGTTGAGCATGTTGTTGTTGCATTTCTTGTTGTTGGGTTTGTAGCAATTATTTTTGCCTTGAGATAACCCTCTCCAGCTCGGCGATGGTTTGGTTTAAATTCTCCATTGTTGTAATAGTAGTAATTAAGTCGTTTTAATTGTAGTTTGAAGATGTGGTCCGCGAAGTATTTCTTTTTGGACTAGTTGTGAGAAAGTATTCTCCTTTTATTTATAAAACTTTTAAACGTTCTAGAAACTTTTTTATTTGTATTTTGTTTCTTTTCTGTGTGCACATTAATTTAGTTAATTGTATGCCGCTGTCTTTATTATTTTCCGCCTAACTGTATGTAGTCTTGCTTTTAGAAAATTTTCTTTAGCTTTTTATTTTTATTAGCTTCTGGTAACACATAATTTTTATTTTTATGTTTTCAATATTTCACTATAACCAGTATTACTTGGCGTGTTTTGTTTGATTTTAATGGTTAAATTCGATTGTCCGTAACTGTATATATTTTTGTGTTTTAGATTTTTTTTTTTTAATACTTGTTAAATTGTTTAATTTTCACAAAAATACTTAAACTCTTTTTCTTAATATGTTTTTCGTTTTCATTTTAGTTCATTTGTTTTATTTTTTTTTTCAAATATATAAATATGTACATATATGTTTTTTAAAATATTAATAATATTTCAATTCTTTTTCTTTTTAATATTTCTCGCTTTTGTTTTATTTCATTTGTTTTATTTAATTTTTTTCAATATATACATATTTTTAGACACATGTGAAAAGGACGTTTTTTTTCGAGAAAAAATAATTGATAAAGGATAAGATAGGTAGCACGCTTTACTACTTTATGTTGAAATGCTTTAATTTTGTTACCATGTGTAATTTTTTTTTTGTTTAAACTGTGAATTCGTTTTGTTGGTTCCGCAAAAATATTTGGTTTTAACTTGTTTTTTTTTCACAAAACGGTTGTAAAAATGTAGTTGCTTTTTTCGAAACTGTGGTTTGTATATACACATATGTATATTAGTCGGTACTGAACTTTTTAAACAATTTTGTTTTATATTAAACCGTATTATTTTACTGTTTGTTTTTCCGAAACTGTGCCTTATATACATATACATATATGTACATATATATGTATATACCGCAAGTTCAGTTGTTACTGTTTTAACGCGTGTTGCAAGCTGTAAATTTTAGCTTTGTCGATACTGTACTTTTTACAGCAACTAATTTTGTTTTATATTAAACAGTATTATTTTACTGTTTTTTTTTTTATTTGAAACTGTTTTTTATATATGTATATGTATACGAATACCGTATTTTTTTTGTGATACGTGACACTAGCACTTTTTAGCACGACTTGCAACTTTTTGTAGATTTTTTATCGCTTTTAGCACTATTTTCACTAAACATTTTTCATGTGATTTTTTAAAAATTTGGGTTTGATTTTCACCAAAAAATTTTCTGATTTTTTCCCACTGTAGCTTTCGTTTTTTTTTTGTTTTTTAGAAATTTGAGTTCGGTTTTCACCAAAAAAAAAAATGTCTTCTTTTTTTGATTTTTCACTGTAGCTTTCGTTTTTTTTGTTTTTTAGAAATGTGAGTTAGATTTTCACCAAAAAAAATTTTCCCTTTTTTTTAGTATTTATTTTAAACTTTTTGCACTTTTGTTTCGTTTTTTATAGAATTTTTTACTTTGTCCCACTTTTCCTTTTTTTTGTACAATGTATCTTAAGCATTTATTTTACACTTTTTCCACTTTTGTTTGTTCTATATATCTCACTAATTTCACTTATTTATGCATCGTTTAATTCTTTGTAATATTAATGTTGATTCTTTTTTCTTTTCGACATAAAACTTTCAAATATTTTTTCAATTAAACTTTTTCAATTTTCCGGCAATACGTTTGTTCGATTTCTTTGATCTTTTGTTCAAAGTTTACCCGACTGCGCCAGTTATGGTTTAGGGAGAGATAAAAAAAGAGCTTCGACCTTTTTTTCACACAACCGTTTTTATTAAAGTGAATCTTAAGACTGACTAACTTTACATTTCTTATTAGTTTTCTTACCTCTTATCCTAATGCTAACTGTACTAACATTCCTTATTAGTTCTCTTCTAATATTAAGATTAACTGTTTTATGGTTCCATAATAGCCTGTTTATATATATTCTTGTATACATATATTATTTATATGTACATGTATACATATATATATATATTTATGTTTTTAGTTGAGTTAGCGTTAGCATACCCGAAATGCGCTCACTCTCTTATTCCACAACTAAGCCTAATGTGGAACCCAATTCTATGTTAGTACGACATTAAGCATTTACTATATACATATATACAATATTATTACAGCATGTTTAGAGTCGATGGCTTAATATAGAAAAGGCGTATCTACACTTTTCGTTACTTTTCAGGAGAAGGAAAAAACTGAATGAAACCTTAAAAACTTAAGATGCAAAAAACATTTCTATTGCAATTTTTATTCAAAACAGGTAACAAATTCAATTGTGATATAATTTTGTTATTATTTTTAATTTCTTTGAAGTTATTTGAGAAAGGGCTTTATGTTATTATTTTTCTTGAAAATAAATTTAAGTTAGGGCTTTTTGTCGTAAGTTAAAATTAGGACAAACTTATATAATAATTCATGTTTGAAGTAAAATAAATAAATAATTAAAACTAAAATATATATTTCAAGGCAGGTGTTATTGTACTGAAAACAAATTAGGTTTTATAAGGTAAATTATCATAAAAATTGTGGCAATCTGCTGGAAGAAATTTTTTTAGATCTTGCAAATGGTCCACTTTTTTTTAGATATGGCTATTTTCTCTTTATAAAGACAATCGGGGGACACATTTTCAATCGGAAACCTCGATCTCTGTGGGAGTAACTGATATGCATCTGTTACATTTGTTTTAAAATAAATTGATCCTGACGAGTCATACGCCACGGCTCGATCATTGTATGATCTCCAATGCCCCTTCCTGTAATTTAAGAAAAGTTTAAGTATATATATCTAAAGAGTTGTTTCAGTGTGCAATATTCACCTGGTCGTATTGATGTGTATATCTTTGAAATATTTTCGAAATTTAAAAAATAATCATAACGCAAATGGTGTGCTTGTAGAGGTGCTGGAACTTTTCTAGATTCCTTAATGAGTTGAAAAAATTGAGACGGCAAGTTTATTTGTTTTTTATTTATTTTTCTCTCTATAAGGGAATGCGATGCATCACATTCCATTTGTGTATGACCACTTATTAAAAACTTCTGTTCAATTGTTATTTCGCTTTCCTTTGAAAAATTCAACAAGGCGTTAGACAAAACAGTATTACGATTTTGGTGAAAGCAACCATCTGAGTAAATAATAATGTGATGGGTTTCAGGCGATCGAGCATGGAAATTCCTTAAGTGCTTAATAATACATGTAGCAAAAACGGAAGAGACAAATTTCCATCTGTTTCGTCCCACACATAATTATCTGATTCATGCGTTACAATATTATAGACAGTAAAGTTATGTAGTTGAAGCTTCATTTTATAATATGCAGCACTCGCGTTTAGTTGAGGCACTAATTTAACTGCCTGCACATCCATACAGAATATTGCACATAGTCAGGATTCAGCATTTTTGATATCGTTTTGCTTTTCTGCACGCATTTTTCCGATTTCTTCTCTATGTTTTTCGTATAGCTCATCGGAAACATTATTAGCTTTATGTGATACGCATAAATTTCACTGATCTTTTCTTGGCTTAAAAATAGAATAATTTAATTCCTTTATTAATTGCGTAAATATTGGGTACGACAATTTTAGGCGTCCATTTTCTTTTTTGAATTCACATTCGTTGACATAAAGTTGTAAATCTCCTGATATGAGGAAAAATCTGATTCGAAGTAAAACTTTTTGCTATCTTTTCGACAATAATGTGACTCCATTTTGGGCAACTCCTCTAGCAATTTTTTTAGAAAGTCACGTCGGTTTTTGTTGCGCTGACCTATAACTGATGATCACTTAGCATTTTTGCGCAAAATTAAAGCTTTATCGGGACTGCATTGAGTACCGTGTTTACCGGCGCTGCTAATCCAATTTCAAACCATCTTTTCCTTTACTCCTAGTGTTGAATAAAACATTTCACTGCACACTTGTAATCGCTTTGAATTATGACTCAAGAAATATGATATGGACTGATTCCGTCTCGAATTTTCAGAGGTTTTCCTTTTTGTTTCAGAAAAGCTTGTAAGACCTACAACATACTGCCTCTTTTGCTCCCAGGACATCTTCCAAAACAAACTAAAAATTTCTTTTCGCGTGTACTCATTAAACGTCGAACACTTTCTCACCGCACTTTTTACACAAAATCGTGATGAACATGGGTCTCTTAATTGCCTAGAAGGTTTTTGACAAAGTTCTTTTTTTGATATACCCAAATATTCCACGCCTTCCATTCTTTTTCTTTTACTTACATTTTGTTTCCATTCGGATTTGTTAGCAGTATTTTTCCTTTTTGGAACACCATCTGAATCAGAATTTTCTTTTGCACAAATCATGTTATTAAAACTTTCAATCAAAAAACTGTTTCCAACACAAAAAACGTACCGACGAACGCAACGTAGCACAGAAAATATGCTTGTTGTAGACAAACTCGGGGAAATCCCGTTTTCTTTTAAAGTAAATACAAAAGCAAAACAATAAGAATAAGAATAGATACGAAATGTAGTGCAATTTCTGTTGTGACTTTGATTGTATGTCTATTTTAAATTCAACTTTAAATGGCTTAGGGCTTTTTTCTTTCAAAAAAAACTTCGAATGAGTTAGGGCTTTTTTTCATATGACTATAAATCCGTTATTTACGTTCATAGTCCACTAATTTTTTAAAAGGAGGAGTATTTGACAGTGGTCTACCAAAATACATTACAAACGCGATTTCGAAAAAAATGTAGATACGCCTTTTCTATATTAAGCCAACGATATACATATTTCCTGTTTTCTGTGTAAGGTTATAGTCAGTTGAAAACTTTAAACGCGTTTCCTGGCAAATCGATTTTTTTGACTTATGCCGGTCTTGCAGCAAATGAGCGATATGTAATATGTGTATGTATAAAACGATATATGTACATATACATACATATGTATTTAATGCGAAAAGGTAGAGTCAAAAACTGAAAGTGTGCGTTTTATTATTATTGTATTTTTTTTTTTTGTTTTCACCACTTTCAATAATTCGCACCGTTACCTGGTGCGTCGGCTGGTTGGCACAGCACGCAGCTTCAGCTCATTCCCAGGACGACTCAAACAGAGAACTTAAAACATAGAGAAGGTGCAAAGTGATTTCTGTATGATAGTTCGATTGGACGGCTAACAGAGCTGATAGAATTGAAGTAAGGAATTCACCATTCTCTCTGCTATTAAGCAGAAATTAGCACATTCTCTGGCAGAAATAGTCACATATGCATGCTTTTTTTGCATCATAATTTGCAAAAAAAATGGTAAAATTTTTTTTACAAAATCGGGAAAAATTAGATAAAAAAATAAACTTAAATAAATTATTATTTCAAATAAATTATATTAATTTCGACTATTACAAAATGGAGATGTGCCAAATGAACTTAAATGTGTTCATATTGTTACAAAAGTAGTATTAAGTTTGGTACCACTTGTATTTGTATTGCTATATGCAATCCCTTATTATAAACATTGGGCGCCTCGGTTGACTGTTTGTCTACTTATAACTTAAACAATAGCTGCATGTATATGGAATGTATATCATTACGTGTGTTTGTCTTGCTACGTGCATTCCTCATTGTAGGCATTTGGCGCCGCGGTTGTCTGGTTGTCTACTTGTAGTATAAACATTAACTGTATATGGAACGTATAGCATTATGTTCTTATAAATGCCAGACGCAATATTCTAGAAGTACACGTCGGCATCAGCGAGGAGTGCGTGGCTATATAAGCCGTGGCAGCGCCAACGTAATCGACCAGTGCTAAGAGTAAACTCAGGAATAAAGGGATGTTTAACTTATTCCAGTGTGAGAGCGCCTCAAAATAAGCGTTTTTTATAACATTTTCCATTATGGCCAGACTGAACAAAATAATAATTTTTGGGCATTTAGCAACCCAACACCCAACATTTAGTACGAATAAAAACTACTAAATAGTGGTTATTTATTATATGGAGAAACCATTTAAATCTTTTTAAAGTATATTAGAACAATTGAATTTTGACCTTTCAATATCCAATAAAAGGACTTACGCTTGTTAGCTCTCATTCATTAAATGTTTTTAATCATTTTCCATTGAAAATAATACTATGATGCTTCAAATTACAAAACGTTTCATCAAATACCTTTAAATTTTACAAATTTATTTAATTTTCATTGTTTTACATATTTTATAAGTGGTCTTGAACGATGCAACAAATCCCTCCTTTTACATATTTTTTTGGTAAGATTTCAATCTGGCCATCGCCCGTTTCCAATTGATAAACGTCAAAACCTCCTGAACTCGATCAACTGTCAAAGTTTAGGTGGTTTTGACGTTTAGCAATTGCTCTCTCACTTCCAGTGAGAGAGGAGTTAAACATCTCTTTATCTCTGGTAAACTGCTATAGTGTAGACCAGGGATGGGCATATTAGCCCTCAGTGGCATTTTGCCCGTGCGGGCACGAGTGCACATTTTGCGGGCTAGGTGAGGGGATTATCGCGGGCAAACATGAAGAGAGAAGTGAGAGCAACGTATTTTACCACTCCGTATTTACAAATGAGAGCAACGTATTTTCCCACACCATTTTTACAAATGAGAGCGCACGCATATATGGGAAGTTGCACTGTGGGTAATAACTGTAAAATTGCCCAACAATTTTAAGTTTCTTTGTAACTATTATAAATTTATAAAATGTAAGACAAATAACAAAAAGTATAATAAATATTTTATTTTAGTAATAATTTTTTGATATGTCTTTATAACAGCATTTAATTTGGTTTATTTGCCATAATAAATTCTATGTTTGGTTTAATCTCATTAGCTGTAGCTATGCGCATTATTGTATCAAAATTTAAATCAGATAACCTACTTCTTATTTCAGATATAATATTTGAAGAAAAAAGTTTCAAACCTGGTTATTTCTTTAAATTTCCTTATAAAAAGTAATTTCAGTAATAACTTCAAATTATGAACCACTGTTTCTTCAAACACATATGACCAAATTAATCTTATGAGAGCGCAATGTAAATAATTACCCAACAACCCTTCTACCACCCGTCAATCGTAGAATTTCCAACGACTCGGGGTTTTCCGCAGGGTTGCCAGGCTCGATATACTGTAGTAATTATAAAAATTGTCTTCAATATATTTGATATTTTTTTAAAATAACTCAAATTCAGAATCGAATGCTATTATTTACAAATATATAAACTAGTTTAAATAGTTCGATTTCAGTTTTGATATTTTATATTATGAAAAATTATAATTGAAAACTTAGAGGTGTACAAAACTACATATGCGTATTGAGTAATTTTTCGAATAAAAACGAGAACAAAACGCTTGCCGCTCGTAGCGAAGTGAGAAGATTTTTCTGCCATTAGCGTTTGTATTCTATTTGTGTGCTTAGCCACTCTCAATCAATAATGCCATACCGCGCAAATATATTTTTATTTGATGATTTCTTATATTTTTGAAAATATGTGTTCCCTTTCTATAGCGCATATTATTATTTTAATACATTTCCAGAGGCAACTTAAACTTTAAAAATTTAACAAAACAATTATAGAAAAAAACCTCAATTCTTTGAATATTTTGATAAAACAACCAAACTGAAAATATCACAAATCATATATTTATATAGGCATTTTTATTAAATGGAACTGCAATATGTTGAAACACAATATATATAATGGTAACAAGTATCTTTTCTTTTGTTTATTTATGCAGATATGCATATGTACGTATAAAAGCCCACAACTTAAGATAAGTTTTCCCAATTGTAACTAAAATGAATTATTACAACTGGCATCACCACCATTAACTGATCTATCACACGTACAGTGGTGTGAACAAAATAGGAACAACTACAGGTGTTGGGAAGTTTTAAAATGTGCTGTTTTCTTATTAAATAAAATTGTTTTTAGATACAATATAACTTATATATTTTTTCCTAACAGTGATTAGAATTTCCCACCATGCAAAGGTAAATAAAAACAAATTTTAATGCGAAACTCTAAACCCTGCAAATTATGTTTACCTCTTTTTGTTCACACAACAGTACAATTCCGATATGAAGTAAACTTCCGCTCTTTAATTTGTGTACAATGTCAGTATTGCCGCAACCACTCTGCGATGAACATTAAGTTACGGAGGAGTGTAATTGATTTTTTTCGCAACTTTTCGCAACTTGTTATGCCCTTCTCTCCGTAAACTGATATTCCCCTCATCTAGCCCCCGTGCGTACTTTGCTAACTTTGCGGGCTAAAAATGTGCCCATCCCTGGTGTAGACGAATTGTGAAATAAAGAGATTTTGTTAAATTGAATTAAACGGTTTTTGGTTTTATTTGTTAATCCAGAGATACGAACCTAGTAAAGTTCACTAGTAAGGAGTAAATTCGCAACAATATGTACACGTCTTGGGTCATTGCTTTCATTTCTATAACAATGCTATTCTCTTCATATTCCTCAGTATGTGAGAGAGCTGTATTTGTACACATTTTTCGCTGTTAAAAATGAAATATCAAAGAACATATTTTCCTTCAATATTCTCTGCTTGGGCATACATTCCACGTCATCATATGCCGAAAATACATATATTTATTGTCATAGTATGTGGAGAACTGTTAAAAATGTTAACATTTCACAGCGTGAATTCTGTGGTTGCGAGGTGAATTCCTTACTTCAATTTTAACAAATGTTAGCTGTCGCTGCACCTTCTCTATGTTTCTTAAGTTCTCTGGATGACTGCAGCGGCTTAATGGCAGCAGCGAAGTGATGGCAGCAACGGAGTTATAGCAGAGAACTTAAATCTTAGAGAAGGTGCAAATTAAATTCTGTGTGATGTTCGATTTGACGGCTAACAGAGCTGATAGAATTGTAGTAAGGAATTCACCATCCTCGCTGCTAAAATATATGTAAAACGACTGAATTCATGCGAGAATAAATAAAGAGGAATGCTTTGAAGAAAGATATACATATTGACATACACTCCCTAGAAAAAAGTAATAAATAAGCAATATTCATTTCAAGATAGACTTCATACACGAACTCTATCTTGAAACGAATCAAGTTTACTTACACATTTCTGCTGACCAGGCAAATTCTTCTGGCATGCATGCAGATGTGTGTATGTATGTAAGTATAATATAAACACATGTATAAGTGCCTGCGCGCACATAAAAATTAGAATGTAAGCGGCTCAGTATATAAAGAAATAAAGTTCAGTTGGAGTTGGAGTTGGAGAATAGACCCAAGCGCTGAAGCTCGGTTTTTTTTTATTTTAACCCTATTGCGAAAATATAGAACTAAGCAAGGAAGCTTGGTTTCCGAATTATTAACCCCGCAATTTACACCAAAACTGGCGACGAGGATAAACTAACAATTTTTGGGAAGCTAGTGAAAGCTGACAGAATCAATAGTGCAAAGAAAAAGTGGAAATATTAAAAGAATTGTAGAAAACAATAATATATTTATAGAAAAACATTAATAGAACTATACAAAAACATTGCTAAAATATTATAAAAACATTTAAATCGTGTTAAATGCGCAGCAAGAAAACCTTAAACAATATCAGCAAATAATGAGCTTTCAAAATATATAAATAAATAAAGTGTGATTTTTACTGAAAAACATTCGTACAACGGTGGCGGTTATCTGAGTTTGGATGCAACCTATAAAGCAACAACAGCAGCAGTAACAGCAATTACAACAAAATCAACAGCAGCAGCAGTAACAGCAATTACAACAAAAGCAACAGCAAAACAAATAATAGTAAGAAAATTACATACTATATATTTAAATATATTAAAATTTTCTATAGTAAGTAAGAAAACACAAAACAATGTGTAAAGAATTATCGCACAATAGTGTAAAATAAAAAAATCAATCGTGCGTATACAGAGTGTTGAAAATTCAAAGTCAAATTAATGTTTCACTAAAACAGTGACTCCGAAAATGACAAAATTGCTAATGTGTCTCGACTAGATTTCTTTGAAACTGTTAGATAGGTGTCTTCACTACAAGATAGATAGCAGAGAACGTTTATCATAGAAAAGATTCACGGCGCGAAGAACGTAAAAATATTTTTGGCTAAAGGGCCAAATACACGACACGAACATTTGCGCAAACATTCCCGTTATGTTGTTCGCAGCTTTGGCCATACACCATACGAACTTTTGGCCGAACATTAGTTATCTTTCAGACAGCGATGAATGCGGACAACAATTGTGCTGCAGCAATATTGCTCGCTGTGGCAATTAAGCGTAGAAAAAAGAGAGAAGATCGCAAAAAAAGAATTTGGTGCAAATAATGGTTTAAAAAACGAGCAGTTCTTGGACAAAGTGAGCTTATTAAAGAACTGGAATTCACGTCACAAAATTATTTTTACAAATTACGTTCGTAGGCAACATTTGACCAACTTTTACAAAAAATTTGTCCACTCATAACGAAACGGGATACAATAATGAGAGAAGCGATTCCCCCTCATCACCGCCTTGCTTTAACTTTGCGCTTTCTAGCTAGTGGCAATAGCTTTGAAGACTTAAAATTTTTGACAGCAATTGCGCCCCAAACGATTGGGAAAATAGTTACAGAGGCTTGTGATCCCATAATAAGTCAATTGAAAGATTTTATTAAGGTAATTATTTATTGATTAAATTATTTGTTTTCGCCTAAACAAGAAAAGTTTCATGTGTACATATGTGTGTCTGAAAACTACTGGTTTTTTGAAGTAAAAGTAAAAATAAATTATTCGTCCGTTTCAAACGATGCAAAGAAATTTTGTAAGTTTTCTACCGAGCTCAAATTAATGAATGATGTATCTTCAACGATTCGTACGTTTTGTGTGACTTGAGGTGCCATTCCACTACTGTTTATGGACGAGCCGCTACTTAAAGGAGTCGGAACTCTTATTGTATAATTCTGCATGTGTTGGGGCACCGCGTAGTTAAGTTGCGTAGACGTGCGCATTGGGTATTGCGGAATGATATTTGGTGTTAATATTTCACTTGGGTTAAAAAAATTTTGGATTTGAATCGCGTGTCCAAATTCCAATGCTCCCAAGCAACCTTGAAATAAAACATCTGATATGATTTTTCGCGCAATCGTTTTCTGGGAGGCTTCCATTTCACTGTATTGCGAAGCCCACGATTGAGCCAAGGAGTCACCTTCTGTGGGTTCGCGGCTGTTGGCAAGTCATTCGCATGAAATTTTAAAAAGTTTATCTTCTTCAGAAACTTTTCTTTTGATTGGTCGAACAGTGCATTCCTAAAAAGAAAGATTTATAAGTCTTTCATTACTTTTCAGCTGCTACAAACAGAAAAAGATTGGAAGGAAGAAGAAATAATTTTTAACTACAGGCTTTCTCGGGCGAGAAGAATTGTTGAAAACTGTTTTGGCATTTTAGCATCAAGATTTGGAATTCTCCTAATTAATTTATCAGCAGAAAAAGTCACGAAAATTGTGTTAACCTGTTGCTACTTGCATAACTTTTTACGGAGACAAAATGAGGAGACGTATTTTAAAGGTGGATTCGATGTTGAAGAAACAGATCCCGGAGCGATAGAATACGCCGAATGGCATAATGACTAAGGACTTACAGCTCTTCAAGCTTCAAGTGCAAAGAATGCATCCAATTTAGCAAAAACTACTCGAGAAAAATATTGTAATTATTTTAATACAGTGGGAGCAGTTCCGTGGCAGAACAATATATTAAATATAAGAAAGTGAATCATTTACGGAATAAAAACAAAACGAATGTTTGTGTTCACAAAAAAAAAGAAACAATAAAATTTTGACTTTTTTTCTTACCTCTAATGTGTTTGTATTTTCATCCTGCATTGTGGTAACGCCTGCCAATGGTTCTTCTTGATTTTTCAAAAAGAATAGCAAATCATAGCACCAAAGAGTAGGAACATATTCATCCTCAGCACCTGCACCAGACTTCAAACTATCTCTCCTTTTTTTTGATTCACGCCGGTATTGCGCCCGCAAACTACTTATTTTTTTATAACTGTATCCTTTGTGGCATCAGGATCTACTTCTTTTAATTTTTCGATTAAAGTCGCATAATCATTATTCTTTTTATTTCTATTACAATAGTCTTTGCTTTTTACTTGCCACAATGATGGCAAAGATTTATATATTTCAATAAGTTCACTCAGAAATTTTTTATTGTCCATTTTACTTCCCGCGCACGTCTGTTCCGTTCAGAAATTACTACGATTATGAGCTATTTCGCCATACACGCACGAACAGTTCGCGCAAATGTTCGGCAAAAATTAAAATATTTTGATTTTTGGCGAACATTTGCGCGAACTGGCAAACACCACCATACACGACAGAAAAGTTCGCAGAAATATGACATAACGGGAATGTTCGCGCAAATGTTCGTGTCGTGTATTTGGCCCTTAACTCGGTCGAGATGGAAGAGTTTCACCAGAGAACGTATATCTATAGCAGAGAACGCCTATCATAGAGAAGGTTCACGGCGCGGAGATCGTAAAAATATTTTTGGCTAACTCGGTCGAGATGGTCCAGTTTCACCACAGACAAATTATAAGCGTGTTTCACCACGAATATAGCAGAATTGAGCATTTTCAGTGTTAAATGAGAAAAATAATGCGAATTCCAATGTAAAGGAATGTATGCATACAGATTCGCTTATTTACTATGTTCAAACGACTCTGTTTATAATTTATAGATCGGTATACATACATACATATGTATATTTGTTATGAAAACACATATGTAAGTGTGTATTTTGAATTTGACCTATGAATTTGTATTCCGTAAAATCTTTGCAAGTATTACTACCTAAATATACATTTTATATGGGTTTGACAGGTCATATATGTATTTATGTACAAAAATATGTACATATACGTATATTTGCTTTAAATATTAAAAGTGTCGATATCATGTTAAAAGACCAAGACAATAATTATGTGTACATGTAAACAAATACGACAGAGCATAGGGACAATGCTTGTAAATTTGTCTAGATATATGTATGTAAATATGTACACTCATTGCTTCATGCGAAATCTCCGTTGACTCGGACAACCAATGGCGAAGCGCGTTTTTTGCGTTCATGTCATCGCGTCAATCTGTCGACACAGCATTGTGTTGTTGGTAGAAAATCCGAGCTGTGCCGAAAAATAAGCAAACGATCGTCTATTGTCACCGCTTCCCTTGCCGCTCTAACAGCTTTGCCCATAAACTTGCGTAAATATGTATGAATATATACGTATGACTCTGCATACATATCGACGAAGATTTTTGCGAGCCATGGAAAATATTTTAGAATTGATAAATATTATAAATCGACAACAGTATGTTGCCACTTTTGTCACTTTTTTCTTTGTTTTGCGAGTTTGCGGGGTTGACACTTTTCCCTTCTAGCAAAATATCAGAAATTGTTCAATTTATGATTTTTCGCTTTTGCCATCGTCGCGAAAAGACGCTTGCAGGTAAAGGCATGCTCGGGGCGATGACACCATTTGCTTTTATGAATGGAGCGAGTTTGCCGGTTGAAAGTGCGCTTGCGTTCATGAATGAAAATCTTGTTGTTGTGTGTTTTTCTACAAATTTGGGCATCGACTATTTGGCTGCCATTCCTATTGGCTTGTGACGCTGCTGATGCTACTTGAACGTTTGTTGTTTTTGTAGAACAATATTTGAAATTTTTGCGGATGACATACCTACATGTGAACGCATATAAGTATGTACATATGTTGTGTATGGATTATTTGTGTGGGAATGTCACATATTTACATGTGTACGCATGTAAGCATGTATGATGCTATTTCAAACGATCGTTGTTTTTGTAAAGCAATGATTGTAATTTTTGGGGGTGATATATTTGCATGTGAACGCATAGAAGTATGTACATATGAGCAGCGCGAGTTACATTCCCACACTCCGTTGGCTTAATATAGAAAAGGCGTATCTACATTTTTTTCGAAATCGCGTTTGTAATGTATTTTGGTAGACCACTGTCAAATACTCCTCCTTTTAAAAAATTAGTGGACTATGATCGTAAATAACGGATTTATAGTCATATGAAAAAAAGCCCTAACTCATTCGAAGTTTTTTTTGAAAGAAAAAAGCCCTAAGTCATATAAAGTTGAATTTAAAATAGACATACAATCAAAGTCACAACAGAAATTGCACTACATTTTGTATCTATTCTTATTCTTATTGTTTTGCTTTTGTATTTACTTTAAAAGAAAACGGGATTTCCCCGAGTTTGTCTACCACAAGCATATTTTCTGTGCTACGTTGCGTTCGTCGGTACGTTTTTTGTGTTGGAAACAATTTTTTGATTGAAAGTTTTAATAACATGATTTGTGCAAAAGAAAATTCTGATTCAGATGGTGTTCCAAAAAGGAAAAATACTGCTAACAAATCCGAATGGAAACAAAATGTAAGTAAAAGAAAAAGAATGGAAGGCGTGGAATATTTGGGTATATCAAAAAAAGAACTTTGTCAAAAACCTTCTAGGCAATTAAGAGACCCATGTTCATCACGATTTTGTGTAAAAAGTGCGGTGAGAAAGTGTTCGACGTTTAATGAGTACACGCGAAAAGAAATTTTTAGTTTGTTTTGGAAGATGTCCTGGGAGCAAAAGAGGCAGTATGTTGTAGGTCTTACAAGCTTTTCTGAAACAAAAAGGAAAACCTCTGAAAATTCGAGACGGAATCAGTCCATATCATATTTCTTGAGTCATAATTCAAAGCGATTACAAGTGTGCAGTGAAATGTTTTATTCAACACTAGGAGTAAAGGAAAAGATGGTTTGAAATTGGATTAGCAGCGCCGGTAAACACGGTACTCAATGCAGTCCCGATAAAGCTTTAATTTTGCGCAAAAATGCTAAGTGATCATCAGTTATAGGTCAGCGCAACAAAAACCGACGTGACTTTCTAAAAAAATTGCTAGAGGAGTTGCCCAAAATGGAGTCACATTATTGTCGAAAAGATAGCAAAAAGTTTTACTTCGAATCAGATTTTTCCTCATATCAGGAGATTTACAACTTTATGTCAACGAATGTGAATTCAAAAAAGAAAATGGACGCCTAAAATTGTCGTACCCAATATTTACGCAATTAATAAAGGAATTAAATTATTCTATTTTTAAGCCAAGAAAAGATCAGTGAAATTTATGCGTATCACATAAAGCTAATAATGTTTCCGATGAGCTATACGAAAAACATAGAGAAGAAATCGGAAAAATGCGTGCAGAAAAGCAAAACGATATCAAAAATGCTGAATCCTGACTATGTGCAATATTCTGTATGGATGTGCAGGCAGTTAAATTAGTGCCTCAACTAAACGCGAGTGCTGCATATTATAAAATGAAGCTTCAACTACATAACTTTACTGTCTATAATATTGTAACGCATGAATCAGATAATTATGTGTGGGACGAAACAGATGGAAATTTGTCTCTTCCGTTTTTGCTACATGTATTATTAAGCACTTAAGGAATTTCCATGCTCGATCGCCTGAAACCCATCACATTATTATTTACTCAGATGGTTGCTTTCACCAAAATCGTAATACTGTTTTGTCTAACGCCTTGTTGAATTTTTCAAAGAAAAGCGAAATAACAATTGAACAGAAGTTTTTAATAAGTGGTCATACACAAATGGAATGTGATGCATCGCATTCCCTTATAGAGAGAAAAATAAATAAAAAACAAATAAACTTGCCGTCTCAATTTGTTCAACTCATTAAGGAATCTAGAAAAGTTCCAGCACCTCTACAAGCGCACCATTTGCGTTATGATTATTTTTTAAATTTCGAAAATATTTCAAAGATATACACATCAATACGACCAGGTGAATATTGCACACTGAAACAACTCTTTAGATATATATACTTAAACTTTTCTTAAATTACAGGAAGGGGCATTGGAGATCATACAATGATCGAGCCGTGGCGTATGACTCGTCAGGATCAATTTATTTTAAAACAAATGTAACAGATGCATATCAGTTACTCCCACAGAGATCGAGGTTTCCGATTGAAAATGTGTCCCCCGATTGTCTTTATAAAGAGAAAATAGCCATATCTAAAAAAAGTGGACCATTTGCAAGATCTAAAAAAACTTCTTCCAGCAGATTGCCACAATTTTTATGATAATTTACCTTATAAAACCTAATTTGTTTTCAGTACAATAAAATCTGCCTTGAAATATATATTTTAGTTTTAATTATTTATTTATTTTACTTCAAACATGAATTATTATATAAGTTTGTCCTAATTTTAACTTACGACAAAAAGCCCTAACTTAAATTTATTTTCAAGAAATATAATAACATAAAGCCCTATCTCAAATAACTTCAAAGAAATTAAAAATAATAACAAAATTATACCACAATTGAATTTGTTACCTGTTTTGAATAAAAATTGCAATAGAAATGTTTTTTGCATCTTAAGTTTTTAAGGTTTTATTCAGTTTTTTCCTTCTCCTGAAAAGTAACGAAAAGTGTAGATACGCCTTTTCTATATTAAGCCATCGATATTCTCTTCTTAAGCGGAGCATATAAGAGGTATTCATATGAATTTTTCACTCAACATCAAGTATGATTTAACGAACAATTCTACAACATTAACTCAAAAATCACGTTTTTTGTTTTATGCCGGTCTTGCAGCAAATGAGCGATATATGCATATATTGAAATGAATGTGAAGGGATTTCGCCATTGCGGATTCGTTTACATTAAGGTGCGAAAATACGGTGGCGAGAAATAGTATTTTGTAAATAAAGACGGGCTTTTGGAAAAAACCATGCCGTTAGATTCAATTGAATTGGAATGTCGACTCGACATTTGAAATTCACATAGTGAAAAGTTAATGAAATGCCCATCTAAAATTGAAGATATTGATGAAGACGACTTGGCCCGAGGGGAGTTGGAGGACATAATTGTTGAAACGAAATCAATAATTAAAAATATTTTAGCAAAGAATAGAACGTCAATTGCCGAAACATCTTTCATAACACCTCACAGCTCAAGGCTCCCTTAAATGAATTTGTCGAAATTCAAGGGAAAATATTCGGAATTTAGAAATTTCATGAATCTGTTTGAGAGTGTGGTTCATAATGATCTAAGAATCCCAGATATTGAAAACTTTAACCACTTGGTAAATTGTCTGTCTAGAGTAGCTTTGGAAACAGTCAAGGCATTTCAAATGTCAGGTGAAAATTATCCGAAGGCGTTGGAAAGTCTCAAAAAGGTCTATGATAACAAATGCCTGATATTTTTCAACACAATTTCAAAACTTTTTTTAAAAGCGATGATCGATGAATGTCTGCTGTTTATGACTTATGGCTATCTTTGGGCGATAAGAAGCAAATAATAAACGCCATTATCAATCATATAGTTTTGTCAAAGGTGGACTCTGCCACTCGATCCAAGTGGGAAGAGCAACTTGACTAATACCACTTAAAATTATGGAAGGACTGTGAAGCCACTTTAAATATAAGATTTCAGCAGTTATAAGCGGAAGCAGCCTCTTGTTCGAGGACGAATCTCGGAGGCACAACCAACACGAGCCACATGAAGTAGCCAAACAGACAGGACAAAATCTGCTTTAGTTGCTGCAGATACAAAGCAGCCAATTTGTCAAAAGTGAAAATCGAAGGATCGAAGGAACACCCCTTAACTGATTGCCCAACTTTCAAGGTGCTTCCGGTACAACAGATGTTCGAGTTTGTGAAATCGGTGTCAATGTGTATAAAGGGGCACACCGTATCCAAGTGCTGAACGGATGGATATCGTGTATGTAATCGATCTCACCACACGTTGTTGCACCAGTATCCAGTCTCTTTCCCTGCTACACCTCATCCGCAACCGTCCACCATACATGTTATGCACACTGCACCGGATCGTGCGACAGCTGTTATTCAAGTAAGGACCAGTTCTGTTAAGTCGAGGGTAAATAATTACGAATTTTCGGCGGAATTCTGGATAATGCGTTGCATTTCGGCAAATCATCCAGCCCACAATATCAATGTAAGTCGGTGGAAAATTCCGCACAATAATGAATTGGTGGATCCAGAATTCCACAAATCAAAAAAGATTGATATCTTATTGGGTGCAAAAACCTTTTTCGATCTGTTAGCGGTTGGCCAAATTAAAAGTGACTCTAATGAACATACAGAAAACCCTTTTAGGGTGGGTTGTGTTTGGTAAATCTGCAGCAATCTAAGTCCTCCGGTGGTCCAAAAATTTTGGGAAACAAATAGCACCAAATTCACAACAGATCAAAAAGGGTGTGAAATTTTTTTCGTGAAATCAACTCAAGTATTGACTTCAAGACAGAATGCCCTTTAAAACTCACCGCAAGTTACTCGGCCCCTCTTATGCAGCCACTCTTATGAAACGTCAGTTCGGCGGTTTCAGGCCCTGGAGAGAAGAACATCAGAAGATCAAGAACTTCGTAAAATGTATTTGGACTTTATTTATGAATACAGGGCACTGAGTCACATGAGACCAACGAACAATAAGATCTCGAGCGAGCCACAGTATTTCATTCCACATCAATGCGTTTTAAGACCCGAGAACACAACAACCAAATTTCGTGTCGTTTTTGACTATTCGAGTCGTACTCAATCTCAAATTTCATTAAATGAACTTTTGATGGCAGGCCCAACCATCCAAGAAGAGTTGTACTCAACTCTTCTTCGTTTTTGTTCACACAAGTACGCTTTAAAGGCAGACATTACTAAAATGTTCCACCAAATAATGGTGTACAAAGAAGAAAGAAATTGTCAGCTTATTGTATGGAGAGAGCATCCCTTAGAGCAAATACAAGTTTTTCCACTTACCACGGTCACTTACGGCACTGCGCCTGCACTATTTCTCACAACATGGTGTTTAAAAATGCTCAGTGATGTTAAAACAACTAAATATCCACTCGGTTCATAGGCCATTAAAAGAGACTTTATAAGAAGTAAAGTAATTAAAATATTAAACTCGGCCGGACTCACATTAAAGAAGTGGTTTTCCAACCGCTCCTAACTTTTCGACAATGATTGCACTAAAAAGTTATTAAGCTGACAAAAATTCAACTTAAATACTAGGAATCCATTGATTTGCCGAAAGAGGATTTGTCTCGATTTGTTTTGAGTCGAGTGCTATATGCCAAATACATTGTTTCTCCGACGCTTCAATAAGAGCGTTGGGATGCTGCATATACATAAGCAGCCAATCTACTAGTGTTGTCAAAACTATGTTGCTTACTGAAAGGCTAGAGTGGCTCCGCTGAAGACGAAGTCTCTTCTGCGTCTCGAGCTCTCGGTAGCACATCTTCTTGCCAAATTATGATCACGAGTTGGGCCAATGTTCAGTCAACGATTCGAGAAAATTTCATTTTAAACAGACTTTGAAATCGTATTGCATTGGGTAAAAACGATCAAGTGTCTCGGGGTTGTAACGTGGACGAACTGAATAATTCTATATGGTTTGGCGGTCCAAAGCTCGTCCTGGATGACCCCGCCTTATGATCAATTAACACTCACAGAGAACGAAGCCTTAGAGAAGAAGAAAAACGATGTCACATTTTCTGCAAATGTGAAAGATAACGCTATAATGGAATTAATTGGAAAATTCTTTCTCATCAATGTTACTTCGTGTGGTCGCATATTTATTATGACAGTTCAGACGATCATGTCAAGGTGCCCGGTGTCTAAAGCTAAAACGAAAAAACATTAAGTTAAAATTAAATAATTTTTTAATATACTCGTATTATATTTAAATTATAAAGTTTTCTTTTATCTATTAAAATACTTACCCTAATAATATTAAGCATGCCCACGTTAATCTATTACTATAAGGTAACAAAATGGATTATATTCACTTCTTTTTTGTACATACATACATACATACTTACATTCCAACTTTTTTATCCAGATAGCTTAAGTTTTAGGATAAGTGAAATATGAACTAGAATAAAGAAATTAATTGTAAATAGACCGCAATCGAGATCGTACGCGTTTCTTTTCTCCGCTCTAAATTTCGGCAATATTAATAGTGAAGCGCCGCAAGGTTTATATCTCGGAATCCAGGGCCAGTCATCCTTACAGAATCTTTACAAAACTTTGGAAATGTGTTTTTAATAGTATATAGAACAAGTAAAAACGTTAACCCTTCACAGGTGCATTTCTGTTAGTAACCATGCGTTCAGTTTTTATGGAAGCTACATATATGCTATAGTAATCCGATCTGAACAATTTTTTGGAGATTATATTGTTACTTTAAGCAGTAATCCATGGCAAATTTCGTGAAGATACTACGTCAAATGCGAAAGTTTTCCATACAAGAACTTGATTCCCATCGTTCAGTTTGTATGGCAGCTATATGTTATAGTGGTCCGATATCGGCAGCTCCGACAAATGAGCAGCTTATTGAAGAGAAAATTTGCATGGCAGCTATATGCTACAGTAGTCCGATCTGAACAATTTCTTCTGATATTACATTATTTCTATTAACAATAACTGATATTGAATTTCGTGAAAATATATCGTCAAATGAGGAAGTTTCCCATGCAAGCATTTGATTCCGATCGTTCGGTTTGTATGACAGCTATATGCTCTAGCCGATCTGAATAATTTCTGCGGAGATTACATTGTTGCCTTAGAAAAGAATCTGTGCCAACTTTTGGGAAGATACATTGTCAAATGCAAAAGTTTTCCATACCAGCACTAGATTCCGATCGTTCAGTTTGTGTGGCAGCTGTATGCTATAGTAGTCCGATATCGGCAGTTCCGACGATGAGCAGCTTTTTGAAAATGACATTTGCAAAATTTCAAAACGATATCTTAAAAACTGAGGGACTAGTTCGTATGTATATATACAGACAGACAGACGGACATGGCTAAATCGACTTAGCTCGACATACTGATCATTTATAAATATACTTTATAGGGTCTCCGACCCTTCCTTCTTTTGTGTTACAAACTTCGTGACAAACTTAATATACCCTGTTCAGGGTATAAAAATGTTAAAAAAATATTTTGTACGATCTCAATTTATTAATTATTATTATAAATAATTATTAATTTTTTGAAGTTTTCTTTGATTTATAATAGTTTAAAATTATATTTTAAAAAGAGGAGCTATTACAAACTTGATCTTAGTTCTTAAGGGACTGCAGGTATAAAAATGAAGGCCGGAGAGGGGAATAGAGGGGACAACAGCAGCTGTTGAGTGTTGTTAATGCGAGCCCTAACAGAATAGTACACGTGGCAACGGGCTTGGCTTAATACGTAGCTGTTGTTGTTCACTCCGAAGAAAAATAATTTCTAATTATTCTTTATTAATTTCTAATTATTTTTTATTTACAATTAATATGCATATATACACATTATTGTACAGTGAGCGTGATAAAAATTAATAACTGAACATTACTGAGTTTTGCAAAGTTTGAAAATAGTGGCATAGATAGTAAGTATTTGTTATTATATTTATATTTCAAAACAATAGTGAATACTCAATCGTATATTTTATAATAGATCGATTTTGAAAGTTAGAATGTAATAGTAAAATTTAATAATATAAATCATTCATTATGATATAAAGGTTAGTTATTAATATTAATAATATTTGTTGTTACAGCCTCGTATAAAAATAGGTGAACCATCGAATAGTGATAATATAAGTAATGATTGCCTCAATTGTGACAAAATCTGATGTAGTTCTGAATTAATCTCTGAACTAGGAGATATTATAAAAGTCACTAGAGGAATATCAACACTGAAAGCTGCTTCTGCGGAAAGAGCGGATGGACTTTCTCAGTATTTAAATACTCGCGAATTTGTCTGCGTGCATTCAGTATGCATACAAAAATATATCAATAAAAGGTATATCAATTCTTATTAAAAAAAAACACCCCACTAGCATGCTCTCCACCTAAAAAAAACTTCGAGCGGCTACTTATATTGATTTTTATTGGAAAGATAGGTGCTTTTTAAGTGAAAAAGAAGCGGATGAAAAAGAAAATCTAAATTGCCAAGACAACAAATCAGCTACGTAACTACTTCTGATTTCAAGAAAACGATATTACTATTATGTCGCAATATCCATAAAAGAATTGTAGGCGTGTTAGATTTAGTAGCTCAGGAAGCTAATATCACGCGGATTGTTATATGCAGATTTTAAATATATTGAAGAAAACGATGACTGTCAGTTTTCACTGACAGAATTGAAAAGTATTGTTACAACTGACCATATTCCTGACGATAAAACAATAAAAATGAGGTTAACGAATCATTATGAGGACAATATTGTATTCTCCAATAAATTTGGATCCAATACAATAATATGTTTTAAAAAACTACAATACGGAATATTGTCCGATAACTGGTACAGTCAAAGGTCAAAAGATAGTGAAGAAGAAGAATACTGTATTTTGAAAACTGGTGAAATTTTACGACGACACATCCGGACGCAGGTTTGTGATAATAAAATGTATCCGGCTAGTGATAAAATGTTTAACAACGTTCATGAGAAATTTATTTTCGAAATCCATCGAAAGGCAAAATACCGCAAAAAGCGTACGTAAGAGTTTAGAAAAAATATTACCAAAGTGTAAAGAGCACATTCTGTTCTCACATGCATTCACTGGCTGTGACACGACGGCAGCTTTTTTTTCAACGTGGCAAAAACGTGTTTGCAAAAAATTTTGAAAGACGAACAAACTTGCAAAATGCTGCGACGGTTTTTAAAAATGAATGCAAATATATCGATGAAATTTGTAAGGCAAACAATGATGCAGCGACCAGCTCTACAATCTTTACTGAAAATTATTTTTTGCACATGCAAAACAGGATGTGGAGCATCCTGTGGGTGCAGGAAAAGTGGATTAAACTGCACTGCAGCTTACTTAGAATGCAATGGTGAAAGCTGTATTAATCCTTTATCTACAATCTACCTCAACGAGATCGACGACGACAATAATGAGCAATAATGCATATAGTTAATCATAAATTTTTGTTGTAAATCATTGTTTTTTGCAAAAGTTTAACAAACCAACATTAAAGCTACTTTGCAAACATAATTCATTACATATAAAATTAAAAACTTTACTGTTAAAATTTTTTTCCCTTTCGCCTCTCATTTTTCAGTAAATTAATGTTAAAAATTGTTGTAATCGTGATCGGCCAATTTTTTTTTTAACTTTTTTTTTGAGGTTTTAATAATGCAGTCAAACACTTGTTATATGGATTCATTGACTGTCCCTGGGTTCCGAGATTTTACTATTTTTATGCCTTACGGCCCTCTACTATAAGTAATTCGAAAAGCGAATTGGTTAACCAGTGAGTTTGTGTAATCTCGCATCCCGATTAATAATTTTAACTCCC